>OX420956.1:13422328-14704742 GCA_949091785.1 Polymixis lichenea
AGTTACTAACCCAAAAGTATTACTACGAGGACAGTGCGCGGCAATGTATGTAGGTACAGCAAAATACAGAGTTGAAATGTGTTACATAGGACAACGAAATATTTAAGGTTTGTTTTTGGTAAATGTATTATGTTTTGTAAAAAGTCGTAGAACAAAAGTTGTTGTTTATGATGTTAGTAATATAGTCCTGAGAGGTTACCGGTGTTTTACAAATAACCCTGTATATTAGGCAAAATATACACTTGTATACTAAAAACTGATATTCATAACATTAATACTAGAAATAAGGACAAACTACGTGTTCCCTTTCACCGGCTTCATAAGGTTCATAACTCTTTTGTTGGTCTTGGTATAACTTTTTTATCAAGCTTCTTTGCTAGATTTGCATTTTAATGCGTTTAAAGCTAAAGTTAAATCCACCATCTGTTCAAAGGCATACTATTCTATCAACGACTACTTAAACGATAATAATTGTTGGTCGCTGTGATTAACTCAAGACAATGTTTATGTTCTTTCAACAGTATTAGGTTGCCTACTGACAGGTTATGTAATTATGTTAGTTCATATAATTGTTTATTTTATTTGCCTGTATAATTCAATTTATTTCTACTTCAGTACTACGTTTTCAATGTTTTGTTGGTATATAGACCTGTGCTAGCTGACATATGGCAAATGTAATGTTTTTTGTGTTTCGTAATGTTAATTACGTACTTACTGTATAGAATCAAGTTCTTCTAACTTAACAGACAGCTGTGCTGCTGGGGAGTTTGTTGCGCCACTTCTTCTTCCCAGCTAAAGCACTAGTAAGTGGTGAAGGGCGGGCTTTTTGGGGGGACTGTCTTATGTAATTTTGACGTTCAAAAAGAGCTGACTCTCAGCCTAGTTTGAATAAATGACTTGATTTTGATTTTGGTTTTGAATGGATTAGGAATATCCATCAAAACGATTCAGATTCTGATTGATAGTGTGTTACGTAATAAGGGTGCAGTAGACATGGATAAAACAGAAACTAGTCTAGCAACAATGTACCTTCCCTTTTTCCAACTATGTTGAGGTCAGCTTCCGGTCTTACTTGATGAAATGAATACCTACCAGTGTTTCACATGGCGACTATACAGAGTGTCTCATCGACGCGCAAACTGTAACTATGAACCGGTCCATGGCCCTTCTGGGGGCACCGGTGTGGGCGCCTTCGTTGAGGCACCGACCACGCCGTGGCCATCAGGATGATCCGGGGATACCGTAAGATCTCCGGTGAGGCGGCGGGCCTCCTTGCCAGATTTCCGCAATGGGATATGGAGGCAAAGGTCCTCGCGCACACGTGGTCTTGGTGCGAGGAGGTAAAACGCCGGGGCGTAACTCCGCTGCTGCGAGAAATCACGGCACAGCAAACAGAGCTCCGGCGGGATCTCATGGCGACGTGGAGAGTGGGATTGTCACAACCCAGTCCTGGGCACGCCACAATTGCGGCAGTAACTCCCCTCTTTGAGGAGTGGATTGAGAGGTGCCACAGCACCCTCACCTTCCGCTTGATGCAGGTCCTCACTGGACACGGTTGTTTCGGGAAGTTCCTGTTTCGGATAAGGCGAGAGGAAACGCCCGGGTGTTTCCAAAGCATAGATTGCCCGGAGGAGACAGTGGAGCATACGGTGGAGGTCTGCCCGGCTTGGGCGGAGCATCGACGTGTCCTCGTGGAGGTGATCGGTGGCGGCGTTCTCTCGCGTCCGGCCCTGGTCCAGGCCATGGTACGTAGCGAGAGTGCATGGGAAGTTGTCACCTCCTTCTGCGAAGCAATAATGCTCGCGAAGAGGGAGGCGGTGCACGTAAGGAAGAGGTAATCTATGCGCCTTGACAGCCCTAGTCACCGCAGGAGACGCCCTGGGCGTCGGGAATCCCAGGCCGATTCCCGGGCGCCGCAGGCGCGGGCTTGCGGACGGCGAGTAATGGGTAGCTCGCCGTTCGGTAAGGACCAAGCCCAGGTCGTAAGCGCGTTGTGTTCCACGAGCGCCTCAAAGAGATGTCAGCATCAACTGGTGGGGTCTGCAAGGGACTATGTCTACCAGGGGTGCGGCTTGTTCGAAAGAGATACCGTGGCCCCTGGCACTCAGGCAAGTGAAGGAACACGGGCGGGTTTTAGTCAGTAAAAGTCTGACACCGCCGCTCCGCCCAGAGCGAGAGAAGTTATTTTATGATATACCGCTCAAAAAAAACATTCTACACCTCCTAGCGTAAACAATTTTTCGTCAGTTAACCATAGGTCAAAATGTATGAAAGAGTAATTTTTTTAATAATCATGAATCATTTAGAATCATGTACTGCATTCATGGTTACAGTTTGCGTGTCGATGACATATAACTGACATCCAAAACTAAATTACTGTGTTACGATATACCTTGTAAGACTGCTTGTCAGAGTTTCAGGCTTCTCGCTACCCGTAATGACTGTCAAAGATGTACAGAATAGCGCACTTGCGAACTCCTGAATATCAAATGGTGTCAGATAATCTAATGACTGTACTGTAATCTGGCCGCTACCCAGCGAACCGACAGGCACTATTTAATTAATTGCTATTGTATTGTTCTAGTTAGAGACGACTGATAATGCGGGACAATAGCTTAGCGTTTTGAATTTGTGTTTGTATGTTGTTTGTAGACTTTTGCCAACGATAGTTTGACTAGATGACATATCAGTTTTCTGTGCAAGTACTGGCAGTAGTGTGCTTTATTTTTTATTTACTTTTTTGCTGTATATTGTATGCCTTTCAGTATGTGCTAAATAAATGTATTTTCTTTCATCTCTTTCAAGTACCCAATTTACAATAGTTTCTGCCTTCTGTTTTTGTTGCGTTTTTTTACAAGATAGTCAAACAATTTACCTAGAATTTTCCCTACAGTGTTGGAGTCGGCTTCAGTCTAACCAAATGCAACAGAATAACAGTATTTTTCATGGAGCGTCTTACGCCGACTTTTTAGTTTTTACGTGGTAGTAAGTATTTTTACCTGTGGTATTTTCCTGAAAACGAACAACAAAGTAGGAAGGTAAAAAGATGGGGTTAGGCTAGCGTTCAGGTTTTCAGGCTTCGGATAACCTGTAATGTAATGTTCGCGACGGAACCATCATTTAAAGGTTGATTGACACTATTGGAGTTATAGAGATATGAGGTACAGAGTTTAAATTTCACTCATCCTATAAAGAAAAGGAAGAATCTGCCGACCAGACAACTACCTATTGTGCGCAGCTTACGTTGTTTATATGCTATAGTTGCGCGGAAAACTCTGCTTGCGCGATGCAGGCTTTTGCGTGACGTCAAGTGTGTGTTCTGTATTTAATTTTCCTGCAACATATTTTTAGAAGCCCCTTAGAAACAGTCCGTTAAAAGCTCAAATTAACAACAAAGTAGTGTATTATTGCAACTACAAAGTATTACTGACTATTTTCTGAGAAAACATGTGGACGGAAATATGGTGAAGAACAAAAGGTTTTTACGCGTAATTAATAGTAAGGATATCCTTGTGTTCTGTAGAGTGTAAAACGGTTATTAAAATAAACGTATTTTCTGAATGGTAACAAGCAATCTGTATTAATAATACATCCTTATACTAATAATAAAGCTGAAGAGTTTGATTGTTTGTTTGAACGCGCTAATCTCTTGAACTGCCGTTCGAATTTCCTATAATTGTTTTGCATTTATATAGCCCAATTTTTCAGAAAGGTTACATTCTATTTAAGATCATGCTGCGACCCTTAGGAGCCAAGCAAAAAGAAAAATGGCTAAAAGAACTTCAATTCAAGGTGATGGGATGCAACGCAGTGGCCAAAACATCACGCGAACGAAGTCGCAAGTAAATATCCACTGCTAACAAGGACCTCCCCGTTACCATTTGTCACCATCATAACAAAGTTTGAAATTTTTGATAAACGGACTGTCGTTGTAATTTCTTGTTATTGTTAGTTATTTAGGGTGTGGAGGGGGGCACCCTAAATCCGCGGTAACAGATCAACCCGCTCTTAATTTCTCACGTCTAGGAGATGACAACACGTATAAAGCATAAAGGCGGCATTTGTATTCCCATCTGTCTCTTTAGATTGTGGCGACCAACAAGGCCACATACAAAAACTACAAATCAACAAATGTGGAAAACACAAAAAGTGAGGTGGCGCCATCTAAAATGCAATATGCGAACTACTGAAGACTTGACGTCACACCGCAACTACATCAGCTACATCACGCAAGCAGAGTTTACCACGCAATCTTCATATATACAAGATCCCGACATCAATCGTTGGGCATCCGACCCTGACAACCCCATCACTCTCCTTCAAGAAAGTAGTAGGGCCACCAGCACAGCACACAAATACAGACTCCCCCCCAACCATCCCTTGCCCGCAGAAGTGCCAGCCCGCGCCAAAACTGAGCAAGTAGAGTTAAAATCCTCATGATTTAATAATAAAGAAATTATTTGATCCAGCCTGTCCCCACTTGCTGCCCCCCCTAACAGTGACTCCCTGAGCCGAGGCTCGTACCCCGCAGGGGGTGCCCTCAGTGCGCAGTCGCTATACGTTTAAGTGTTAGTTTGTAAGCCCTGGCTGGAGGCTCCTAGCCTAGAAACTATTAGTCCCCACAGGAAAGCCCGGTTAAGTAGTTACGGCCTCTCAAGGCCAACTACGAGATGTCCTTTCAAAAAAAAAAAAAACGTCGGGCATGTGTCCACCAGAGACAACACCCGTCTGGTCGGAGGGTCCTCCCCTTACCAATAGAGTATGAGTGAACTTTACACCCTGTTCCTCGTACCTCGTGGTTTGGAAGTGTAACAAAGTGATGATTTAAGAGAGAAATCACAAAGCATTTGGATTTCTTGACTTCCTCGTCAAGATACAAAGTGGATACATGTGTCGAGCATCACTGAAAAATACATAGTACTCAGGAATGTATTGCCTGAATTTATAGGACAAATAGTGCATAACAGCGAAGGGCAAATAGCAAGAAGTGTTATAAATGATGCTCTAAGAGATTCATAAAAAATACAAAACATTCGATATCATGCAGTTTCTTTCGCACTCGACTTTCAATTAAGTCTTCACGAAATCACCAAATCTAGTCCAACATAAATCTTCGCCACACAAATCACGCTCGTCTAGCCCCACCCTTAGCCTGCTACGATTTTGTCTCATAACCACAGAGTATGTTATAAATAAGCTTATTAATCGTATCTGCCCGGCGGATGGATGGACGGGCTAAAATGACCCGTGATGACTTCCTCGTCAAGATATAAAGTGGATAGATGTGTCAGGCAGCCGTCTGAAAAATATGTAGTACCCAGAATATAATTGCCTGAATTTATTGGAGGGATAAGTGACGTTAAAGTTCATAACAGCGAAGAGAAGAAATGTTAGAAAGAAAAGTAGACATACTCAATTATTCCAGGAACTCATTTCCCGCGGAAGAAGAGTTCCTGGAAGCTTTTGCCCAGCAGGTGGACAGTATAGGTTAAATTTTAAAAAAGGCAGACTATGTTGACCCATGGAAAATCTGACATTGATTGAACCTAGTAAGAAAGAAAGAATACCGTTTATTTGGACATAGTTCGTGAAACACAAAATAAAAAAAGTGAAATAAAGTGAAACCAATAAATAAAGTGAAACAAATAAATAAAGTGAAACAAATAAATGAAGTAAAAATAAATAAGTACAACAGTGTGTACCTCACGGCTGCAATAAAAAGATTCATTTCAGCATTAATGCCAGACAGATGCTGTCTGACGCTGGTTTTCTAATGAACCTTTAGGGACAAGTGACGAGGAGTACAAAACAGTTGTACCTAATATATAATTTTTATACTATCTAATACATAAACAAGTAATCAAATAAACTTACAAAAGGAAAATCAAACGAAAACAACAGGAACTAAACCTGTTCCGAGTAAGATGAAACCTATCATCATGCAGCTCTAGAGGCGCTTCCAATGTCTTGCTGAAGGTATAGGAACTGCAGATTGGTTTTCGGCATACCAACTTGGTACATATGCCATCATCATTCTCGTGCCCAATTTCTTCCATACCTCTGTATTAGTCGTCATTCCCGTAGTCAGCTCATTTCTAACCATATCATCATTTACACAGTCCATCCATCCAACTTGGTACAAACAGAGAGCACGAAAAGTGCTTTAAGAAGTTTTTCTTTAGCGAGTTTTGGTTTGCCAGCACGAATCTAATATACCATCCTCATCAACCTAGCCTTTTCATAATATTACACTGGGTAGCACTTCACGTCTTACCGGATGCAGCTGAATGCAGTTTTTGATATGGAAAGACCACAGCAGACATGGGGCCGGAGGGGGAGGGTTACAGGGGAATACAATACCCCTTGGTAAGACTGTCATCTATACCACTAATATTTTAAAGAGATAAATGTTTGATTGTAAGTCTTTACGTTTGGGGTAAGAAAGATTTTTTTAAACCGACTAACAGTTCAAGATATCTCTTAAACTTATTGTTGGAATTCAAAACTTCTTCTTGCATCTTATAGCCCAAATCTTGAGGAAGATTATAGGATATTTTACATTACGCACGGCCCTTAGGCGCTGAGCAGTAAGCTTAGTGAAAACGAAATAATATCGCTGGCGGTCCGTGGGATGTGTTGGGGTCCAATCATTTTGTTGCTGAATTTAAACAGCCTCATAATGAAAAAGTGGATTCTGCAGAGCACAAGATTTCCATAGTTTTACTTTATCAGAATGTGGTAAACTATTTCTAGAGCACTACACGACCTTTCCCATTTCTTCCCATGGGTGTCGTAGAAGGCGACTAAGGGATTTACTAGAGAATGGGCAGCAGTGTTCTCTATGTATTTGACCACCATGCTGCGATCGCCAACCCACCTGCCAAGCGTGGTGATTATGGCAAATCCTCCCTTTCGGGGGAGGCTTATGTCCAGCAGTGGACGTCTTTCAGCTGATATGATGCCGTCTTTTAAGATGACGTTTATAAGAGTGCTATAAAATTTATTACTGTGTCTGAGGAGCATCTAAGTATACCACAAAGTGGAGATTTAAGGATGGACAGCGGCAACTTTGTGAGGATAGGTGTACATCAACCACTTAATAAATTGGCTAAACTATAGGTTTTCTACTAGCTAGAATGGTTTTACAGCAAACTGAATTTTTTTAAAGAAAATTTTATGATACTTAATTTTTTTTTTTGTTTTTACTCGTAAACATTTATTCAGTTTTAAGGGACAGTCAATCATCTTATTCAAAATTAAAACGAAATACTTACACATAAAAAATAACACAACTAATTTACAAATAAAACTTACTACATAATATCCTAACTAAACTAAAACATTTAGCAAACAATAAAATGGCGTCGAAAAAATTCATTCCTACCCAAGAGACTGGCATGGCGGCAATACCACGTTGTATGGCAATGCTTCAGTGAATTGGAATATAAATCTAGACTGTTTCTCACATCCTATGACACTTCCTTGAGCTCATCAGACAAGACTAAATTAAGGACTGAAATTATGAGAAAGGGAAATTTATACAAAATAACTGCCCATTAATATTAACCAGATTTTATTCATAGCAATGTTCCTCATACTTCATCGTTCGTCCCGCTACACGAACAATAACAGCATTCTACCCAGAATATAGACTATTCATGTGACAACAACACATGACTCGGCCAGTGGGCAGGCCACGACTGATCCCGCTATAAAACACATTATAAATAACTTTCTTACATTAATTAACTAACGCAACACACGGATTTTAAACCGTTTCAAATTATATCTTTTTTTTTAATAAAAAGTATAATTCATTCATGTTTTTATAGCTGGCGACATTAATGAGCGACAATTTGAAAAAGAACATTTTGGGATAAGTCCCTTTTCGCGGTACTTAAAGGATAGTGTTTCGAGAAAAGTATTGGTTTTAATAAAATAAATACATGGAACTAGTACTGCTTCCAGTATTTTGTAAAATGTTTATGAATTAACATAGAATGCACCAATGAATAAAAAACTGTAGTTAGCTACTGACAAGTGGGGATTATATGCTCAATTGCTGAAGAGGTTTAAAGGGGTCAGTTACCAACTCGACACGAGAGACTGTACGTACATGTGTGTGTCTAGTTGGTGAAACTCAAAATTAGTATCACTTATTATTTCGCCATCTGGACACACCCAGATTCTTGCTAGCGTGTCCACACAGTGTAACTTAATTCATTTTAAGTTTTCGTCAATTGGACACACCCATTTTTTTTGCAAAAAAGGGGTCAGGTTAATAATCCGGATGCGTGTGCGTTACCAGTCTCTCGTGTCGAGTTGGTGACTAACTAAAGGCGTCCAACATTCGAAAAATGCAAAAAGTACTCCACACGAACAGACTGCCTAAGATATCCTGTACCATAATTTACCCTGTCTATTAAATTAGTTCAAACCGTAATTAACTGAACAATCTTCCCGAAACTATTTACGAAATCGTTTGGTGTAGCGCCAACAAGTTTCCTCAATTCCGTGAATTGTAAATTATGCAATTTTTTATTAAAAAAGACAATGCAAAACGAAAATAGAGTTACATAAACAAAACATTAAGAAGTAAATTTCCGAAACATTAAAACCCATTTAATTATGTACCGAATTGTTTTTCAAACAAAAACAAAGTGTTCTCATAAAATACTGCATTTTTACCAATCATTTTCTGGTACAAGTTTGTTTATTTTTTGCCCACATTCACATTCTTCGAATATCCCTGGCAACACCATTTGTAAACGTCAAACTGTCAAATTTTACACGCTACCCTATTGCTTTTTGCGCATTCTCGAATGAAACCGAAAGGTCTTGCCCATTCTTCTCCATACGAAACTACATTTTGGAAGGGGCGAGTAGAATCAATTCTATTTTAATGTAAATGTTGACGTTCAAAAGTGCCTTTTATGTGCCTATTTGAAATAAATGCTTTGACTTTGACTTTGCAGGACATGTCAACAACATTTGATGGAAATAGCGACATTTCTAAAAAAAAAACTTTAATTTGCAGGAACGTACCTACACAAAATTACGTAGTTATGGAGCGTTTGGTTTTGTTCTAGGTTTTATAACAGACAATGTGTACAGAAGCCCAATTGTAGCTGGCATAATAGAAAGAAGGTCCAGGAGGAGGTGGAGGTTCGCAGGTCTGCTGGAAAAAAATTCTAAAGAAATAAGCAGTACCTTTGTACTCTTGTTTAATTATGCCATATCTTGTATGTATTTTACTGTGTGTACATAAATAATAAAATAAATAAATAAATAAAGAAGAAAGTGAGAAAATACTATTCATATTTATCGTACATACATCACTACTTTTTTCGACTCTTTTTTTAAGGCATATTAGCTTGTACAGGGGCTTGTGGCTAAGTAATCAGGTTAAGCTACGCTTGCTGCGGTTGGTCCGTGGATGGGTGACCATCTTTACATACCAGGTTGGTCCTGGTTGTCATTCGTGGATATTTGACAGTCGTTACAGGTCATCAGAAGCCCGAAAACCTGACAACCAGTCTTACCAAGGGGTATCGTGTTACCCAGTAACTGGGTTGTGGAGGTCAGATAGGCAGTTGCTCCATGTAAAATACTGGTATTCAGCTGCATCCAGTTAGACTGGAAGCTGACCGCAAAATGGTTGGGAAAAGGCTAGGCAGATGATGGAGCTTGTACAGCAGCAAACTCAGTATTTTTTTATTCGGTTCACTAACCTACAAAATCGGGATCACAAAAATACAAATAATTTAATCTACAACCGAGCTAATCTAACGTAACCACAACATCGATATTTTATTAAATGACACGTATCTTTTTGTCAAAGGATATTTCAGACGGCAACACTATCTATAAATACTCAACCCGGGTAAGCGTGACATTAGCTATAAATTAAACCGGGTAGTGTTTACACTGGCTAGCGTAGGTGATTTATTCCGGTTTCATAATACTGCGTGGCGGGTGTCGTGAGTGTATCTTCAAGATGTTGGTAGCACGTACTACGGTTACATTTCTAGTGTAAAAGACAACGCTAACTAGTAGAATCTTTGGCCCTTTTGTAAGAACAGTATCGAGGGCTACAATATGATATGCAAAGATATGTTTAAGTTTGTAAAGATCGAAGGGTCGCTTACGCCATTTTTAACCGACTTCAGGAAAGGAGGAGGTTCTCAATTCGACTGAATTTTTCTTAAATGTTTTTTACCTCAGAACTTTCGACTGGGTGAACCGATTTTGATGATTGTTTTTTTTTATTTGAAAGCTGGTGCTTCCCGTGTGGTCCCATTAAAATAGATCATTCATCACTCATATAGATCTGATGATGTGTTTCGGAAACAGGCAACGGAACTCTTCAAAAAATGACAGCAAACAAACAGCAATTACTGCTCTCGCATAAATATGCATTGTTTTGACCCTCCAGGATGATGACATTTCGAATTGTGTGGGGTAGATACTATAACTAAAAAGTTTTTTTATGCAATTTGAAGGTCACTGTCAAGTTGCATGTTTACGAAAATATGTCTCGCGACCGTAATACGTTTGTATATCAGGATGAAAAGCAGCCTATGTCCCTTACGCAGGTCATAGTCTATCAGTTTACCAAATTTCATCCCAATCCTTTCAGCCGTTTTATGGTGAAAGCGTAAAAAACAAACACTCAAACAAACTTACTTTCTCATTTTTAACATTAATTAGAGTAATATAAATAGATATAACATTGCGCCAGTCAAGTAGTTAACTAAGACATCTGTAATTACGTACGTTCCTAATTACTGCTCTGATGTTTACACCAGTTATTGTTTGTACTTAAATCTGTTTCTGGACGTAAACGTGTCAAGACTGACGCCTAGCCATTAACATATTATTATTGGCAGACTATTGTTCTCAATTGGAGCTAATAAATGCTTGTTAACGAGGACTAGATGGTTAAACGTCTTGCTATAATATCGGTTAGTCTTTAAGGGGACTCTAATCGCGGGCTTAAACTCACTGGTGGGCCTGGCTAAAAAGCACGCTGTCTCACCAGGCATCGAGTCCGACAGAGGTAGTATCAGTGATGAGCTATTAGACGCTAGTTTACACGCACAACGTTATTGAGTGAGATGCAGGATCATTTATAGTAACACAGGCGGGTAAAAAATTAAGAAAAATCGTTCGGAAGATCGGGTTTTATGAAAAACCACTGAATAAATCAATGACCAATAAATTTTATTGAACTTTTCGATATTTGATCTTTGTCGGTACCGACTTGGTTTTGGAGATTTGACACTTCTTTTATTACTTAAATACGCCCAAAATTAGGTTAAATTAGCAAGAAAAACAAATCTTTCCTGGCTCCTAACTTTATAATGGCTTTTTATTTTAGTATTCTGTTTCCGTACAGACAATATTAATAATGAGACAAAACCATACCATGTTTAATTTTTGATGCACTTCGTCGAACAATGGAGTAATACACTCCCGAAGTTTGTATGGGAAACATGTGGACTAGATTCACCTTAACACTCTCGTGTTTAATGCTCATGTTTAATCACCCAAAGGGTAATGGCGACGACTATGCTTGGAGTTTCCCAACGTGATCGAATCAGGAAAGAAGAGATCGACCGACATAGCCCGAAGAATTGCCAAAGTTAAGTGGCAGTGGGCAGGGCACATTGCTCGCAGAATAGATAACTGATGGGGCCGAAAGGTTCTGGAATGGCGACCGCGTACCGGAAGACGTAGAGTTGGAAGGCCTCCCACTAGGTGCACTGATGGCCCTGGCCGCAGGAATCTGCTGGATGCGGGAAACATAGAACCAGCCGTCGTGGAGGTGCTTGGGGGATGATGATGAGGTTTAATGTTAAACTTTTATTGACAGAGAATGAGTCCGTGCCTTAACCTTTTCTGACTAACCGACCCCTTGACAACTTAACTAATTTTGCCAGCGTGAAAAGTGAGTTGTACCAGCATGACAGAAAATTGAAGAGTAGGTACCTAATTTTAAATTTTCAGCCATGCCGTATCACTTTCATACAACCATAATTATCATTTTAACTCATCAGAAACGAAATGATTTCACCTTTTTCTCAGAATCATTTAAAAATAAGTGCTCCTCATAATTCAAGGATCCGACAACATTTCTACAACCCCACTTATCAACAACATCTAGTAACTTTTACTCGACGCCATTAATTATGATACACGTTTTAGCCTCCCATATTCTTGGTAGCTACAAAATGGTCTGAAATTCATCCTTGTCCTATATACCGTTGCTAATTAATTAAGGAACCAGACAGAAACGACGTAAATAGTTTCAGTATACATAAATATTATGAACGCCCTGATATAATGTCGGAGACGACAAGATAGGGACGTCGCTTGTCATGTCTCGTGGATTAAAAATAATAATAATAAAATCTTTATTTCTCCATAAATACATTTACAGTACTTAGATCTGAAAATGGCTTAGGTTAGTGTTCCAGAGAGAAAACCCCTGACTTCTTAACTAGGTTTATGTACGTGTATCTTAGAAGCCAGTGTCCCTTCAAAGTGATGTGCATATAGGTAATAGGACTGTACACGTTATACAAAATAATCCATTCGGACAAGTCCAAGAGAAACAAAAAAAGAAAATAAAAAGAAAAAGGATGAAACTAAAACAAAAACAAAAAAAAGATATACAAGAAAAAAAAATCATAAAAAGTAAGTTTTGTGTGTCTCTAGTGTGTGTGTCTGGAGTTGTGTGTGTGTGTGTGTTTGAGGGTGTGTATGTTTGTGAAAGAGTGTGTGTGACTGTGAGTGAAGTATGAGTGAGTGTGCGGGCGTATGCGAGTATAACAATTTTCACAATATTTAAAAAATCCTCATCTATTTACTTATATTTCCAAAATTTCCCAGCAGAAGATCCTCCGTATTGCGATAAGTAAGTTTTAAAAGATAGTCCTGTAGCTTAGATTTTAACTGATTTTTAGTATCATGAAAAGTTTTTAGCACTTTATTTAGCTGGTTATAAAGTTTCGTGCTGGTGACGTAATAGTGTCTCATGGCAAACGAGATTCTATGCGACTCTTGAGGATTAGTTAGTCTTTCAAAATTTTGTCACAATTTTGGTTGAAAATAGAGTAAGTACCTAAGTAATTGGAATTTTCGACATCGGAAATCGAGTGATGGAAGTCAAAGGGATCTGGGCAGGATACCTATCCTGCCTAGCTCCCTTACCCCTGACATCACTGCCAGTGCCAGGTGGCAAGGCGCGGTGATAAGAGGTGGAGTAAGGCAGTGACTGGGTCTCCTTCTTTTCATATCGATGGTACCAGTACACTTTTTTATACAGTTAGAGCCCAGTAGGTGGCCACGTTTATTGCGGTATCAGTGGCATTATTCATCTGAGGTGCAGGTGAACGGGCACTTAGGGCACTCCAGCAAGTGCGGCATTGTCTGATCAGAAGCACCGCACTCGGGTGTTGGATGAGTCAGTTATCCCCCACTTGGACAAATTGCGTCTGCAGCGGCCTACTTGGGTACGCAATTGATTGAGAGCTTTCCATAGTAATCGAGTGGCTTCCAAGGATTGAAGGACGAAGTGTCGGGCGAGTTGGGCGAACGATATTGTGAACCTGGTTGAGGTTGGCACAGGGGGCCTACTCCCTAAGCGAAATCCGTAGTATCGGCCGTCGTTACGGGCGCTTCGCTCTCTGTCTAGCTTATGGTATGTCCGTAAGTGAGACTGAGAACGAAGCGCCCGTAACGATGGCCGATACTACGGATTTCGCTTAGGGAGTAGGCCCCCAGGAGCGTGGGGATTGGCACAAGAAAAGGGCTAATGCTCAGCGGTGAGTAAACTCGGGCTGTAAATGAAGATGATGAGATGTTTATTCACACAATAATACTGAGCCATTCGGATAGAATGAAGGGCTGAGAATGAGGGGCTTGTGGCTATGGAGGGGCTTGTGGCTAAGTAATGACAGCCGCACGGGTCGATCAAACGGGTCGATCGGGGTTAAGCTACGTTTGCCGGGGTTGGTCCGTGGATGGGTGATCATATTTACATACCAAGTTGGTCCCGGCTGTCATTCGTGGATCTTTGACAGTCGTTACGGGTCGTCAGAAGCCCGAAAACCTGACAACCAGTCGTAAAAAGGAGTATCGTGTAACCCAGTAACTGGGTTGTGGAGGTCAGATAGGCAATCGTTCCATGTCAAATACTGGTATTCAGCTGCATCCGGCTAGACTGGGGCCCGACCCCAACGTAGTTGGTAAAGGGTTAGGTAGATGATGATTCAGATAGAATGAAAAAGATTGTAGCTAGAGTTGTAATAGAAAATATACTTATTGAACTTGATGCAATGCTATAGGTTTATCGATATAACCAAACTTCCTTAACCGAAGGACCAGTCAATCAATCTGCCTAGCCTATTCACAATTACTTTGTTAGAGTCGGCTTCCAGTCTAGCCGGATACAACTGAATACCAGTATTTTACATGGAACTACTGCCTACCTGACCTCCAGGATCCAGTAACTGGAACCGAAAGACCAGTATCGTGTAATCGATATTAAATACAAAGGAAAAGTCAAAAGGAAAGATAATGTGCATTATTGTAAAGAGATTTTCTTACACCTGTCATCTTTATTAATTAATGGGTCAACTCTTGACCTCGATCTCGCCGTGTGAAAGTGGGAACGGATAGTCTACAAAGAAACAGATGCACCTAGAAGTTGCTATTTGTTCTTTCAAGACTTCGAATATGAAAAACATGCTATTGTTTATCAAACTATTACATTATAACTAAACTAAACAAACAGTTAATCAAATCGTAATTTTACACCATTTCCATGTATAAAGTCATTCCGCTGCAACTAAGCTAACATTTCAATATTAATAGAATTCGTCCTACACCAAAAATCACGAGGGATATTTAAAATAACGGTATACAACCAAATCCTAAAATAGCGGGTTCAGCTAACCGATTACATCACATCGTGACATTCTCGATCTACCCGTTTAATATTACTCGTAATTTGTGCGAAATCCAGCATTTATGCCAAACCCAATTTAATGTCTTTCTGCGTAATAATTAGTCCACTGAACGCACTTGGACAATTTGGCAGAGGACAACAACGATTTAGCAAGCTTTAGAATCGTTTCGGAACGTTTAATAACAAAATAATAACTATTTAGTATTTAGCCCTTAATCTACCTTACCTTTAAATGCTTTAAATAGAAAAAAAAAACACTCACAGTACACTCCGAAAAATGATGTAAAGCACAAATAAATACTTAGGCTGTTTAAACAAATTCCATTGCACTTACTTCCGTGGCGGAAAACTTGAATGCGCGCAAGATGGCGATGGCGTCTAAAGCGCGCGAAAAGTTTCAGGCGGCAAGTGATATCGCCGACGAGGGTATCACAACTGCGTCGTTATATAATTAAATTATTATCAAGTTTATGAGTGTCGGGTGTTGGAATTTTTATCGCGTAGTCTGCGCCCGTCCAACGAACATTCGTGACTAAGACGGTTTCACGTGGTTTTAATATAAAATTTGGGTGGCACGGGTGAAATGCTGGGCGGGTTACGATGTATTTTGGATCGCGTCATAAAGTCATGCGACGCGGTTGCATGGAAACACAACTGGTCAGTACATGAGCTGAGTCACGGCGAACACCGTCTCTGTGAAATTGAGAAAATGTCCTTATTCGGAAAATCTATGAGAGACTCGACCACAAAAGAAAATCATTTCAAGGAAATGGTCTCAAGTTTTCTTTTTATGCAAGAACCTCCAGAAACTGGACTAGACAACTAAGTATACTTAATAAACAAAGCAAAATTAATTATTATGTAGCTTTTAAAATTATGTAAAGATAAATAAACTCATGATAAATGAAAGAAGAATATAATAAAACAAAATAATGTGTTCGAAACAAGAGTGGTCTTGGTTGTCCTCATGCATGTATGGACACACCCTAATAGTAATAAATAGTGCTTTAATTTTCAAAACTCAATAGAAATGTCATTTAATACTAATAGGTACTTAGAAAGGTACTTGTGAAGATGTTTAGAGAACATTGGCGATGATTAATAACTACGTAATACTTAAAAGTATCAACAGAGGATCGCATAAATACACAAGCAATAAAACATTTTATAAAATGACATGAATAAACTGCAGAGGTGGGTAGGTACCAGCGGCGAGGTGTAAATTTTTCCAAGAGAGAAGCCGAAGCGAAGTCGGCTTTAACTTATTGACTTTTCAATAAGGAATACTTACTATCATTATAAAATTAATGTAGGAATGTAAAGAATTAAATACAATAAAATTGAACAGCTGAAACCCATATAAAATGTGCGTTATTCCTCCATCTCGTTCTCGCTGACGCATTTTTCTATATCTGTTTCTGTCATAACCCGTTGTACAGCGAGTTACTCTCGTCCATATCAAGCGGTGCCACGTGACCTAAAGTGACATCATTTCGGGATCGCTGTTGTATGAATTTTTAGTTCTCGATTATGACATTTTAGCGCCGGGTTTAATTTAGAACATTTTTTTTGTTGTTATAATACAAAGCCAAAAATAGTGTTTTTGTTGTTTGAATATTATGGTAAATTGAATACCCGTAGTGTAACTATATTTTTTGCCAATACTAGACACTAGTGACGTGCCATTTTTCAAAAGCGGTAGAGATGTGAATCACCGAAGGAAAGCCGGTAGGAATCGTGTTATATGGTACTTTCGCCACTGGTAGGTACTTATTTACTTTTCATTTAAATTAAAAATTTCCTTTTACTCAGTAAGTATTGCAGTCCTAATCCATGGAGTCATTAAGTCTAGGACTAATTAATTAGGAGATTATTCATTTAATACTTTAGATCTTCTGATCCTACTTTTCCTACTATAATATTATAAATGTGAAAATTTGTATGTTTGCATGATTTCGATGATATACGAAAAAACAGCTAAACGAATTTGAAGAAAAATTGGCACACATACACCGTGAAATTTAAATGGTTGTTTTCCCGCGGCAGAACAACTTGCCATAAAGAGTACTTTCGAAGCATAGAGTAGAAGTTAAAAATATAAGATTTTTTGTTTTAAGATAATTAAAAAAATATTCATTAACTCGATAAAACACTACTCAATAGTAACACTAGAAGTAACTGGTAGATACTACTCGAATCGCACGCACCGCCGACAAAGGGAACAGCGATGCATAAATGTTCAAAGCAAAATAATCTCTCGCACGTGGTGATTTTTCACAATGGTTAATCTGGCATTTTTTGTTTCTAATATTTTATTTGTTTGTAAAACTATTGTATGACCAAGACAAAACCATTTCACTTCGGGAAAACAACCATTAAAATTTCACGATGTACTTTGTATCCTGTTAGTACGTTCCCGCGGGATGATTTCCGACCACCACGCGGGCAAAGCCACTGCCAAAATCTAGTAATATTATAAATTAGCTTGTGCCAGCGGCTTCGCTACTTGTACTCGGTACTCCATCATTCCTTCATTATCACACAAGTTCCTCTTCATAATCCAATTTTCCAAATTGTATGAAAATGCGTCTGCCTGACAACGTAACTAACGCGCTGAATAATAGAAATACCTACTGTGAAATTGTCAAAATGAAAGCTAGTAATCGTGAAAATATGTGTTACCTACGTAAAAAATCAAAACATCCGATTCGTGTCTTTTTTAGAATCGTCTACTCAAGTCCATTATTCTGATAAGTATCCAGTCATGACATTAAAAAGTTAGTTATTGACGTATAAAATCCGCCATTTTGTTTTTTAAAAAACAAAACCTACGCCGACCTAGATGAGTTGGTCGACATCTCATCCATGCAGCCATTAGGATGTTGAGTGGATCTTATGCGCGCGCAGCCAGGTAAAAAGAGAAGTTCAAAAACTTATTATTTATTTTGTGTGATCTCGCCTTTATCCAGACGTATGGAAATTACGATTATTGCTTTGGATAAGAACCGTAATAATTCTTTTCCTCGTTATTGTAGCTCATGAGCACAGTAGTTGGTAAGTCATGTAACATATTACAGCTCATAAATATCTACATATTTTTTTCTTACTTTTTTCCAGACAGAACTTATAAATGTTCACATTATTCTTTAAGTTTTAGAGAAATCCAAAAAATCTACACACAATCTCATGAATGAAAATTTAAGCTGAAATATTTTTTATAATTTATTTTTCGTACAGACAGTTATTCTGAAGGAATTTGAATTATTCGAACTTTTTTTAGAGTGCTTGCGGACATTCTCATCTCTCTCATCCACTAATAAACCGATAAAAGTTAATAATACGCACTTTACCCGTTTAATCTCTGACGAACGGGTTTCCCGCTAAAAATTTGACATTTATGACCACTTCAGCTGTGGCGCGGGTTATTTCGGGTGTTACCAACTAAACGAACATTTTACGAATGTGCCAACATAACAAACGTTAACATTAATTTTGTCGCAAGATTTACAGAATCCTGAAATATTCGCCGGATTTATTGAACGTTTTATGCAGGATTAATTACTTTCGGATTTTGTGTTGAGGCAACTCCAGAAAATAATTATAATTGGAACATCTTTAGGAATTCAAACATCAGACAGACACTCGCAATTAATCTGCACGTCCTTAAAAATCGAGACACATTTACTAAGTGCAAAAGAAGTGTCTACTTAATTATGGAATGACGCAAATGTATTTAAAAATACATCAACGGACAGAAATAACATAAAAAATGCACGGGAATATATCATAATGTTCTTACTGACTTATGTCGTTGACCCAAAATAATATTGTTTATGTATCTCAACATTTCCTGTAGACGTGTGACGTCGACACAACGTAGATACCGCCACACGTCTTCGAAATTTTCATTGCGTTGACAAGATGCATCAACACGCACTCTAGTTAGCCCACCCGCCAGAATTCACGTAATGGGCATTTGGTTATAGCGGTGGTTGGAATAGCAATCTTCTTCGTGTCAATTTTGTTTGCCCATAACTTCACCACTTTACTGACTGATTCTAGGAGTGCTCTGCAACACCTGGCTCGATGTACCTCAAATTTTCGAGGTACACCGATAGCCTATAAAATTTTAGACTCCATCGGTAAGGCCCAAAACAAAATAATTGTTCTTCAATGGGTACCACCCCATATTGGCTTGAATGGAAATGAGGAAGTAGATCGTTTGGCAAAAGAGGCTATCACAGACGGAATATCTGATTAATGTTTTCCCTTATATAGTGACCTCTTGTATTGAGTTCGCGACCAGTGTGTAGAATTATGGAAAGAATACTTTGATGAGAGGTCACTAAGTAAGGGAATTTAGTATAGAACCATTCAACATAGCCTTTCCTGCCTTCCTTGGTGTGTGGGTACAGATATGCATCGAGATGAGATAGTGACTGCTTTCAGACTTCGCCTTTTTAATGAGAAAGACTGATTCGCCCAATTGTGCGGAGTGTGATAAGGTATGCGGATACTACTCATATTTTAGCGGAATGTGTTCGGAACGAGGTTAAGAGGAGTAACTATTTTATAGAAAACAGTTTTAATTCTATGAATGTTGGCATGTATAATAGTATCTTGGCTGCTCCTTTGTCCAGGACAGCCAAAAAGTTTTACATAATTGTACACCTAGTTATTAAGCGTAGATAGACCTAGAAAGCCCCTTTATGGGTGACAAGGTCAAACTGATCAAACCCATAAAACTAATAAAGATTTAAAAAAACTTCGCCACTTCTACGATGTTATCGGTGACAGCACAGAAGTCATTGTGGAATATCAATAGAGATAGAGACTAAAATCCTGATTTAAACCATCTTAGACCTTAACCCATGCTCTGTTGATACCTGAGTCGGAGTTCTGGGATACTTTTGCATGTTTTTGGATAGGTATTTTAGCGGCGCATAAAAAACTGTGAAGTTCCCGCTCCTGAGTGCTACTCAATTATTTTGTTTATTCGTCTTTCTTTAGAAATCAAGATTTAAATCAGTGGTTCACCACTGATTTAAATCTTGATTTTATCTTTCTACATCTGTAGTCATGCTCTGTTGATACCTGAGTCAGAGTTCTGGATTACTTTTGCCTGTTTTAGTATATTTCTATTATATTTGCAATATGAAACCTGGAGTTTGAGCTCTTCAGTTATGTACTCAAACTTTTTTTATCATACCAATTTAATCACTCAATGACATCTAGATTTCTTGTAAACTAACATTTTCACAAGGCTCTGCTGATAATTTTTAGAGACAACTGCATTTATTTAGTTTTTTTTTTTTCTATTTCCGGGGTCTTGGCTGCTACTTAACTTGGTCCACAGAATCTACGAAAAGCTACAAATTTACCAGGCGCCTCTTTTAATAAAATGATTTTCTTTTTCTCGTAGCGGGTAACATTTTCCTTTTAGGTATTTAATGACTTAGATCGGCAGAACTCTTCCGAAAAAGTATTAGGAACTATAGAACTCACCAGTGTGCGCCTAAATCAGTTTTAAAATTTTAATTTTGGAAAAATTATCTGCTAACGGAAGTTAGCAGAGCTTATTTTCATTCGACCTTTTTGCAGGCAAAAACACCTTTTTTAAGTATAAGGAATTCCAGAACTGGATGAGTTCATGCGAATAAAACGCACATTTATTTTGCTCTGCTGGGAAATGATCTGCCAAGTTCACCCACATGCACTCTTATATGTAACAAAAGTGACAGTGACGTTTTCAGCTTACAGCATTGTACCACATGAGTAACCAAACGGAACAGAGACAAAGCTTCATACAACCGCGCAAATCGGTTGCACTACTACAAGCACGCGGGGCATCTTTGCGTGACCACTGGCCGCTTGTCGCGTACTCAGCGAGACTGGAAAAAACCGGTTTACGCTGGCACAGCCAGTTGACAATCTCAGGGTTAGTGCGACGCACGTTGTTTGTTTTATTAGTTGCAAGTTTGAATATTATAAAAACTTGAGTGGACCTTTTTTTGTGAGCAAGGTCGTCTGTCAGATATCGGCGCGGGACATGAGGCTACTTAACGTCAAAAGTCATCGTCCGGCCTGTACCGATTAAGTATTGTAAAAACGTGGTATTATTAATAAAGGTTGTTTATTGTACTGTGTGTATGAATAATACTAGAAAATATAAAAATATATCATACTTTAACTATCCCAAGGAGTACAATAGGTAAGTAAATATTTGATTATTACTTTTTCCTTTATTTTATTGTACGATCCTTTTTTATTAAGAAGAGGGTACACGGTGTGTTTTTACCTTTGTATTGTTAATGCAAGCTTTTACTAAACATTTATAGGTATGTGGGTGGGTTGGTAGGTAGTAGGTATGTGTGTTAAGTTCAAATACCTATTGCAAGTACGATTTGAACCACTTCCCGATGTCTGATTGAGCTGAAATTTTGTACGAAAATGAAGCTTTTAGCTTACAGCATAGACGTGAATTTAATTAAATAATCACGAAAAATATGTGATTCATGGATGAAATCTCTTAAATAACTAAATGGCGCAGCGGTATAACAGCTTGGCTCGTGAGTTATAGGATATTTTTTTTGATAGGAAATCATCAAAAGACTTCTCCCGGTCTGGGTGGAGTGGGATAGCGTGTCAGACTTTTTAACTAAAACCCGTGTTCCTTCCGTTGCCTGTGCCAGGGCCACGGACTCTTTCGAATAAATCTGCGACCCCGGGCAGGCATTGGCCCTATCGGACCACTTCCATTGTTGCTGACATCTCTTTGAGGCGCGCGTGGAACACAACTCGCCGTCGCCAATAACCCGGCTAATGAGACTATTAATTTTCTATTGTAATGGGCCCTATAGGTGCCGCGCCGGACTTAACCGATTCTGGTCCTTACCGCACGGCGAGCTACCCATTGCTCGCTGTCCGCAAGCCCGCGGCTACGGTGGCCGGGAGTCCGCTATAAGTATCATCCTCATATCAGCCGAAAGACGTTCACTGCTGAACATAAGCCTCCCCCAAAAGGGGGGATTTGCCATAATCGCCATGCTTGGCAGGCGGGTTGGCGATCGCAGTATGGTGGTCAAGTGCATAGAGAACGATGCTGCCCATTCTCTAGTAAGTCCCTTAGTCGCCTTCTACGACCCCCATGGCAAGAAATGTGATGGTGCTATTCTTTTACGTCCGACACCACACGGAACATAAGTATATTATATTATATTCCTTTCGGACAACAATGATCGAGCGTGTTCGTAAACAATATTATAACTTATAACTGGTGTTATTAGTTAAAATACAACATAAAAGAAGTCTGATTTAATAATATTGTGAAAAGGACTCCCTAAATAAATGCTCAGTGATTGTCCCTCTCACAAAACTTTTAATATCGGAGAGCTGTCTGCCATAGTTTTTAGAATGCTGTTGCCACTCGTCCGCAACCTTGACAACAGCGACGTGGTTTTCTTGCGAATGACGGCGTGGAAACCGTCAGTTCGGTTTGGGCAAACATAGTAGACGCGCTGCACCATCGTGGCAGTCCCAACAGCATCCTAAAAATATTATTATACTGTACGCGTAGGTCATTCAGCTTTCTTTTCGGAATATTTGACCCAAAGTTTTCCCGTGTAAAAGCACTGGCAATATGCCATAAATAGTGTTATTTTGACTAAATGGCTACACCGAGCAAATGTTGTTACCTCGGCCCGCCAATGCCCTACGCTCCCTCTCAATATGCCAGTGAGAAAATGCTCAGGGCGTATCCAGCGGCGGCTAGGGGCGCGAGGGAGCAATACTTGCTTCTCCCCCACGCTCTCCGCCTCATTCTTCGCAAGCATTACTGGTTTGCAGTAGGAGGTGACAGCTTCCCATGCACTCTCGCTCCGTACCATGGCCTGGACCAAGGCCGGACGTGAGAGATCGCAGCCTCCGATCGCCTAGGCCCGCGAGGACATGGCGGTACTCCGCCCCGAACGTTTCCTCCCCCCTTATCCAAAACAGGAACCTCCCGAAGCAGCCGTGTCCGGTGAGGACCTGCATAAGGCGGAAAATGAGGACGCCGTAGCGCGTCTCCCACCACTCCTCAAAGAGGGGACTTACCGCCGCAATTGTGGTGTGCCCTGCATTGGGTTGTGACAATCGCACTTTCCATGACGTCATGAGATCCCGCCGGAGCTCTGTCCGCTGTGCCGCAATTTCTCGCGGCAGTGGAGTTACGCCCCGACGTTTTGCCTCCTCGCGCGACTGTTACATAATGTTCACGCATACGACAGACGAGTTACAGGGTCCAAGGTTCGATTCTTACGTCAGCCTAAAATTTATATTAAATTATCGAATTCTGTTGTGAGTTATTGTTATTCGTTTGTAAAATAATAAAATATTCAATATAATTGAACCTGAATCATCATATCAGCCGAAGGACGTCCACTGCTGGACATAAGCCTCCCCCAAAAGGGGGGATTTGCTATAATCGCCACGCTTGGCAGGCGGGTTAGCGATCGCAGTATGGTGGTCAAATGCATAGAGAACGCTGCTGCCCATTCGCTAGTAAGTCCCTTAGTCGCCTTCTACGATACCCACGGGAACAAATGGGATGGTATTATTCTTTACGTCCGGCATCACACGGAACCTGAATAAAGACAGATAATTACTTTCTACCATTTATTTGACTTACAGGCCTTTGGCCATACATAAAACATCGCTAAAAATTCTGTTGAGTTTATAGTTTGTAAAAAATATGTTTGTGGAACACGTTTGGAAGTTTGAAAATATCAATAGGTAGCCTACGATAGATATTTACCTAGGCTACGGTCGCTTGCATGAGCGCCGTTAGTATTTTTTTCTAGTTAACTTAGCAGTTTCATTGATTTCAATAGATTTTTTAATTTTCTAGGGGTTGAGATTTCTCTGCAGCCGTATGCATGCACTCTGCGTCTGCAGTGTTTGTAACACTCTCCATTATTTGGCACACCCAATGGGAAGTTTTGGTGAACTCAGAAGATGATACGACATGAATCGTTTTTCCTGTTCAAGTAATACTTATAGTCATGGTAGAGATGCAAATAAATAAAACTACTGTTTTTAAGAAAAAGTTTATGTCTATAGGTAAATAGTTCTATCTACTTATTGTTAGGTACGACATAGCTATATGTAGGAATATAATAATTAAAAAAACTTTATTGACACAGAAAAACACTTTACCAATATCTCAAACTAAACAAATGTTCTTTAATTATTTTTTATAAACTTTGCCCCACACTAGGAATTTCTCCTGTATTGTGGGTGCGTTTACAAACATTTAAACTCACATACACAAACATCCAGACCCGGAACAACTACTTGTAGGTCAAATATTTGTTCAGTGCGGGAATCGAACCCGCGACACTCAGAGCAGCAGTCAATCGCTTAACCACTGCACCAACCGTGCCGTCAATTCAATTAATCAGTATAACAATATTTATCAGTGTTTATATTTCTAAATGTATCCTAACGTTTACACTAGGCCGAAGCTGTATCTTAGACGTTAGTTGGTTCCCGTGGTAATAAAACAGACATGACATGTTTAAAAATGTCATTACAACAAAAAAAAATCTGAACTTAAAGTGTGGATATAAATAGGTAAGTTATATTTGAACGTAAGTAAACACGAACAATTTTTTCTTTGTACCGTACTTTTAAATAAATCATAACTGACACCACAAAAACTATGAACCTGAATAACGCAAACAAGTTAGTTTCTACCATTTATTTGACTTACAGGCCTTTGGCCATACTTAACTATAACATCGTTAAAACATATAGGTAGGTACTTAAATAAATACTTAATGATTTATGGCGTTGATTGAGTTATTTCTGCACCTGTTTTATTAGTACGGTCCACCGCACTCCACTTGAAAATCGGAGTGTCAGACTAAACGCCGACAGACATTAGGCCGACAGACTGAACACCGACAAGACTTTACTTCGACGAGATTCTTCGCCGACAAGACACTTCGCCGACAGGACTCTTTGCCGACAAGGCTTATCGTTGCGCTATTACTAAATAGTCAAGTAACTGCCACTAACTTGGAAGTGCGCGCGGTTGCTAGCAATTCTAACCTAACCTAACCTACCTGATGGGCCCTGTCGGCGAAGTGTCCTTTCGGCAAAGAGCCCCGTCGAAGTAAAGTCTTGTCGGTGTTCAGTCCATCGGCGTAGTGTCTGTCGGCGTTGTCGTACACTGTGAAAATCGTCCTTAAGGTGGACCTTGTTGACATTATTCCAATACAATTTTCGGGAGTGTATTACTCCACTGTTCGACAATGTACATCAAAAATTAAATATAGTATAGTTTTAACTCAATATTAATATTGTATGTACGGACACAGAATACTAAAAACCATTAAAAAGTTAAGAGCCAACAAAGATTAGTTTTTCTTGCTAATTTGACCTTACTTTGGGCATGTTTAAGTAATATAAGAAGTGTGAAATCTCCAAAACCAAGTCGGTACCGACAAAGTTCAAATTTTGAAAAGTTCAATAAACTTAATTGGTAATTGATTTATGCAGTGGTTTTTTCATAAAACCCGATCTTCCGAAGGACTTTTCTTCATTTTTTACGCGCCTGTTTTACTAAAACTGATCCTGCATCTTACTCAATAATGTTGTACGTGTAGACTAGCGTCCAACTGCTCATCACGGGTTCTACCTCTGTTGGACACAAAGCCTGGTGAGCCAGCGTGCTTTTTAGCCAGGCCCACCAGTGAGTTCGAGTCCGCGACTAGATTCCCCTTAATGGTGCAAAATAAAGGCGCAGTCAATGAAAAAATCCTGGCTACCGACCCACGCAGTGCAGTGATGGCCCAGTGGCAACAGTCGCGACACGAGTTGTAGTTCGTAGGTTCGAGCCCAAAGACGCGTTTTATTTTGTGTAAGTTATTTCATCACTACTTCTCTCAAAACGGTGAAGGAAAACATCGTGAGGAAACCGGTATATTCCCGAACCATACATTCGAAGACATGTGACATCTACCAACCCGCACTGGGCCCGCGTCGTAGATGACGGGCCACTGCCTCTCACCGTGAGGAGACCTATGTCCCAACAGCGGAAACATTATAGGCTATTATAGTGGCAGCCGTTACCACTGGTATCCTTTGTTGGTTGACTGTACCTATATCATCATCTGCCAAGCGTTTTTCCAACTATGTTGGGGTCGGCTTCCAGTCTAACCGGATGCAGCTAAATACCAGTATTTTACACGGAGCGACTGCCTATCTGACCTCCACAGCCCAGTTACTGGGTAACACGATACCCCTTGGTAAGACTGGTTGTCAGACAATTATCAACGATCCCCAAATGACAGCCGGGACCAACGGCTTAACATGCTTTCCGAGAAGTCTTGGTAGGTAAAGATGGTCACCCACCCATCCACGCACCAACCGTGGCAAGCGGAGCTTAACCTAATCAATCGACCCGTGCGGCTGTTATTACTTAGCGACAAGCCCCTACCTTCACTGTACCTTCATAAAATACCAAATATTTAAACAATAACATGAAATCACGCGTGTTATCCTCATTTTTTTTTGGGTGGTATAACATCAAATAACTTCTCCCGCTCTGGTTGGAGCAGGAGGGCATGTCAGACTTTTACTGACTAAAACCCAACCGTGTTCCCTCAATTGCCTGTGTGCCAGGTACCGCGGTATCTCTTTCGAACAACCCGCACCCCTGGCAGGCATCGGCCCTTCCGGGCCCCATCATTTAGTGCTGACATCTCTTTGAGGCGCGCGTGGAACACAACGCGCCGTCGACCCGGGCTTGGTCCTTACCGGACAGCGAGCTACCCATTACTCACCGTCCGCAAGCCCGCGCCTACGGTGGCTGGGAATCAGCCTGGGATTAAAAAAAATCTGTTATAAAAGATGTGCAGTTTTCTTATCATAACGTACTAAAGATACCTGTTAGTACACCAATGCTCAAATCCTAAAGGTGTTCTTACACGGGTAATTTTTTGAGCAATTATTGCTCGACAACACTAATGGATCATTCTGGATCAATTAGGTGGAGCAATCTGGAGCAACAACAAGAAATTGCGGATATGTTTCGGGAATATTACTTCTGATTGCTCCAAATATTTCATGAGTTGCCGAATATCCAATCCGTTTGCAAATTTTTAGTCAATTTTCTTTCTATCTCGTTTGTATGTATAACTACGTCTCGTGATTGCGAGAGGAACCGGCCGGCGGCGGAGGCGGCCGGGGGGCCGTATTGCCTAGCTTTTTTAAGTTGCTCCATATTGCATGATATTGTGTGGCCGTATCAATTAGAAAAGAAAGAAAACTCCATCTATTCACTAACAGATTAAAAAATCTGTTAATAAGTAAATGTTATTAGGTATAGTGTCTACGAATATTTAAATGATAAATCCCTAAAACTAATTTAGAATACCGAAACATTTCTTTCTATTGTTATTTTTTATTATATTTAGAATAAGTTAGATTATAAGATAAACTATAGGTCCTCATCTCTACCTTCTAAATTTATTTTGCTGTGCCCGACAGGGTCCACGATTGTGTCATAAAGCTAATGTTTACCACCTAAGCATGCACTATAGAATGCAATAAAGTATTGAGTATTTCTGACAACAGATTGCCACATGTTGCCATTGCCCTAAATTGCTGGATGTAGTCGTGACGTCATAGTTGACGAGAATTTACCAGGGTGGAGCAATTTTAGTTGCTCGTGTAAACGCCCCTTAACTCGTCGCTGACATTGAATACTTCCTAAACCAAAGAGCCGATCATCCTGTAATTTTGCATAAACGTTGTCAGGTGTACAGAAACGGACATACCTTTTCGTCCCGACAAAAGTTCTGTTTCTAAGGAAAACCACAATACCGTTCTTAAGATAATAGATGGCGCCACGTGTCTTTCGAATCATGATTGAATTTTAAGAGTACAACTCGAATTTATTATAAAATTCTAAATTAACGTGACTGAAGCCGCGGCCAAAAGCTAGTACAATTATATCTTTAAAATACAGAATACAAGAGTGACGGTAAAGATTCTAACTAATCATTTAGGCCAGGTGGAACCTTGCTCATTGTTTTATGTATTAAATTTCTAAATATTATAATTATTTTAATATTAGCCCTAGGGTTTAAGACAAAATTACCAAGCCAAAAAAGTAGACTATGTTGTGGTAATTACACATCATGCGTTTAAGAACCCTACCACAGCAAAACACATGATAACCTTGAAACGGCTGTACCGATTAAGAACCAACGCTAGAAACCCTTCTTTTAAATAAAAAAACCGCACCTATATTGGTTCACCTATTTAAGAGCTACGGTGCACAGACAGACAGACACACAGCGGTCAAACATATAACTTAAGGCTCAAGTTGAATAGAATCAGTGTTTTTTTTTAAACGTAAATTATTTTTACTTTTTGTTTCCTTTTTAATGCTAATAACATGTCTAATACTACCTTATGTCTAATTCATTTATGGCGTTACACAAAATTTGCTATAGTTTCAAGTCATCATAACATCACGCCTGTACCTAATCTCCGAAGGTGCAGGCAGATAGTTTAACAACTAGCCATGTGTTTGGTGTATTTTGGGTTTTAATTTTTTCAAAACTATTTAAAGTACGTATATATGATACCTATATCACATTTTATTCTAAATCCACAACAAACTCAGGTAGCAAAGAAAACAAAAATCTAAATAAAAATCTTTATTAGAATAAATAAAATATTAATAACAAAAAAATGTGTAAAGTGTACAGATACTTAATAGAAATAATGTAAGCACGCAATATAGTTATTAGATATTTAAAAACTATTTAAATATATTCGATAGGCTTGCTAAAGGAAGGTTCAATATATTTTCTATAGACATATAGAAAATGCTTGTTTGTACTAAACCAGAATTCTAACACAGCTCGCAATCATCTTCTGCCTAGCCATTTTTCATCTATGTTGGGGTCGGCTTCGAGTCTACCCGGATACAGCTGGATACCAGTATTTTACATGGAGCGACTGCTTATCTGACCTCCACAACCCAGTTACTGGGTAACACGATACCCCTTGGTAGGACTGGTTATCAGACTGTCAGACTTCCGACTACTGTAAAAGATCCACGAATGACAGCCGGGACCCACGGCTTAGCGTGCTTTTCGACGCACGGAGGGGTCTTGGTGTGTAATTATGGTCACCCATCCACGGATCAACGCGGCAAACGTAGTTGTTATTATTTACCTACAAACCCCTCACAGCTCACACATAGCTCGCAATGTACTTAAAAATAAACGAAGTTATCGTAATATAAGAAAAAAGGGAAACATCTACAAAATCATCATCTGCCTAGCCTTTTCCCAACTATGTTGGGGTCGGCTTCCAGTCTAACCGGATGCAGCTGAATACCAGTATTTTACATGGAGCGACTGCCTATCTGACCTCCACAACCCAGTAACTGGGGTAATACGATACCCCTTGGTAAGACTGGTTGTCAGACTTTCGGGCTTCTGACGACCCGTAACGACGGTCAAAGATCCACAAATGACAGCCGGGACCAACGGCTTAACGTGCTTTCCGAGGCACGGAGGGGTATTGGTATGTAAAGATGGTCACCCATCCACGGACCAACCGCGGCAAGCGTAGCTTAACCTGATCGATCGACCCGTGCAGCTATTGTTACTTAGCCACAAGCCCCTCCAAGGAAACATCTACAAAATGTCAAGTATAAATAAACATGTGATTTCTCGTATGTGCAGTAGTAATATCTACATTATGAAGATTATAACATCTGATAAATCCTTTGTGAGTCTAGCTTCAACTTTCCAACTGAACCACTTTTCGACAATTCAAAAGTGCCTGTAAATGGTTTAATTGGTAATAAATGCTTTGAGTTTGATAGACAAGTATGGAGGATAAAGAGATGTTGTGCCGACCCTAAATTTATTGGGATATGGACAGGGGAATGATGAACGATGACATTATTTCCCTTCCTTGCAAGACTATCAAATACACCGAAATCTCTACAATATTTCAGAATAAATTTATTTACAGAATACATTACTTAAACGATACTTTACGAACTACATTAGTAATTACTGTAATAAACTCTCGTTCACCATACAAAAATATTGCTATCACTCCGCTTAGGTCCTACGCTCCTACTAAAATAGACTAATTTGTAAAGCCCCAAATACACGGAAATCGCACGCGTGTAAACAGTTGCATGCCATTCTTGAATGGCAATAATTGAACACGCTTTGTGGCGTGCGATTATTGCTCTTAAACGTTTCAGAAACTTGCACCGTTTAAATGGGGCTAAAGGAAGAACATTAAACGATTTTAGGCTGATTTCACATTGGGTAATATTCAGAAGGTAAGAAAGACTTGGATGCAGTTATTTTGTCCGTAATTTTATAGGACAATGTCCCTAGTGATCTTATTATTCATGTCTCCATAAATTAACGCCAAGGAGAATTTTTCCACGTGGCCGTTTATACAGGGTGTTTGGCAGAACGTTGAACATACGAAAATTGTGGATAGGTGGGGTCATCTGCTACTTACTCAGCCCTAATTTATGTGGCCCTGGCCCCCTAGATATTTAAAAAAAATGTTTTTGTTTTTTTCTAGTTTCACCACTTTCGTAACTTTAAAGTGTCATTTTTATTAAAAATGGGTAAAACATCTATTACTAGTTACTAGTACTACAATTAGCTAGACAAAAGTTATGAGTCCTCAAACTTACAGAAAGATGTAAAAAACACTTTATATCTTCATTTCAACATGCATTAAAAAAAAATGATGGGAGATGTTCCAATTCTAGCAAAACATCCCTAGTGTGTGACCTTTCTAATGGTATGTAATTTGCTTTTATAAAAAAAAACGTTTAAGAGTTATTTCTTTTTTTTTTGGCCAGGGCCAAATAAGTTAGGGCTGAGTAAGTAGCAGATGACCCCACCTACCCACCATTTTCGTATGTTCAACGTTCTGCCAAACACCCTGTATAACAAAAATCTGACAAGCGCTATCGAAGCGTGCGCCTCTAGTCTTCCGATAACCCATACAACCACTTATGTGGGCGTTGCTGCAAACACTCGCGCCGTACTCGCTGATGTGAAAGCAGCCTTAAGGGAGAAAACATCTTAACTACAGTTCTAAGGCCACAAGATTGTAAAAGACGAGAACATTTATTTATGCCCCAGTGTAATTTAAGGCCTCTAAATCCCAATCGCATACCAGAAATACACGAGGCTAGTTTCTCAAGCAGGGCTAGTAAGCTAGCAAGCTTGTAACTCTGGCTTCGTGTCTAAAGAACTAGCTGGCGAGTAAGCTGGCGTCCAAAGCTAGGACATTTTAATAGAATGAGGTTCTTATTTTTGAGCTAATAGCATCCCTGCCACTGATTTTACTATCCTGGTTTTAGTACTAGCTTCATAAGGCAGCTAGTAATCGATTTTGACAAATGCAGTTCAGTTTACTTCACGGCCCTATTGTAACTGCAATGGCTTAACCAATTGAGTACCCCAGTCGAATTAATATGACAAATATGTCCGTACCCTACCACCTCAGACGTATTTATACGACTAAGAACCTATGAGTTTTTGGCGGGATCGCGTTGGAACATGTCGCACGAATTTTCATTTTCATAGAATTTAGTGAAATAGCGAATTAAATTGTATAATTTTGATAGTGAATTATTCAATTTAGTTACGTGTGAGTGCACAAATGTAGTGAAGGTGAAAATAAGTGACTAACGTGGACTTTTCGTGTTCCCCCCAAAAACTCCGATGATGTTGTTGTAAAGTTACTACCGCTTTACAATAACTTTGACTTGACTGACTAAAGACGACTATGACTGTTTTGTAACTTCGTGCCCGATATCGGGCCATTCACTTGATCTAAAAGAAAAATTACTTGACACTGGCTAAATGCACAAACCGTGTGAAGCCAAAATAAAAAATAAAAAAAAGAACCTATGATCGGTTTTTGTTTTTTATTTCATTGCACGAAACTATTCGTGGTAGATGTTTATGAGTCGATTTGTGAGCTGGGCGCTGGGAGCACGGCAATTGATATAAAATAAATAATAAAAAAAATATTAATTTATTGAGGCAATGTCTTTTATCGTAATCTATAAGTTTGATACCAGACAGGCGTTGTACTTTGTGTAAATAATTCATCACCACTGCTCTCAAAAAGGTGAATGGAAACATCGTGAAGAAACTGGCATGTCCTACAACCAAAAATTCGAAGAACTGTGACATCTACCAAGCCGCACTGGGCCTGCGTAGTGGATTACGGCCCACTCCCTCTCACAGAGAGGCTTTTGTCCCAGCAGTGGGAATATTATATGCTGATCTGATTGAGGCAACCGCAGGTAAGTCTGGCTAAGCAATGCCTGTCAACCTCCTGGTTACATTTAAGATGCCATTCACAAAATACATATATACACCGTGACATTTTAGTCGTCTTACAACGGTAGCCCACTTCATGTATCCAATGACTACTAATCATTTTTTTTTTTAAAGATATATTTTTGGACATATGAATAATAATTTAAAAAATATATATCATTCACTAAGACGCATGATGTAGTTTTGAACACCCTGTTATGGAGATGGAATGAATGATGAAATGTAATGGTATTATGGTAGGTAGGTACAAATCTTCTACCGTTTGATACGTAAACATTATTAACAGGGAGGATGTTTCATAATTCTAAAGCATCATTTATTTTTCTTAGTACCAATTATCTTAATGAATGGTAACAATTTTTTTATCGCGCCTGTAGGTATTTTATGTCGGATACATTGAGTGGACCACCTTTGTAAGACGACTAAAATGTCACGGTGTATACTGATTCTAGCTTTCTATCCTAGCTTTGAAAAACTAGCCTTGTGTATCTCGGGCAAAATGGACTAATGGATACCTAGGACAAGTCAGAAGAGCAGTTCAGGATGACATCGACGCACAATGTAGCTCTGCCATACATTTTGACCGCGTAGGTATTGCACGTTTCTATGAAACTGGAGTTTTGTTTTTTTGATAATTCGACGATATATTTCTACGTTAGTACAGTTACAGTTGTTACAGTTTGCGCGTTGATGCCCCTGCCATCCTGTACAGGACATAGTGAATACCACTACACATAAGTTAGCTACCATTAGATAGATACCAGAAGGCGTCGGACCTACCCTACTACTAAATATAAAGCACAAAGATGGCACTTACGTTCAGAATCACACTTGCTATCACTATTAATTACTTTATAAAATAATTCGTTGTACAAAACATAAATTTTATTTTGAATATTGTAACTAAATATAATATCTGTTATTCTATGTATATTGAAGTGAAACTTCATAAGCATTGATTCGCCAGATTGGACCAGAATTGAGAATGAATTTCTAAGGACACGTCACATTTAGGCACATTTCGTTACATGAGAGAGAAGAAAGATATAACTGGCTAGTTGAGAGCAGATATAATCCAAGTGACCTTTTGTGACTTTTGAGATATTAATCAAAACGCGTTTACTCCACTAACAAATTATGTTTTTAATGGCTATGCAGAAATATCAAACATAGGACTTTGTTCGGAAAAATAATAGTTTAAAAAACTTAAAAACACGCTTTAAAAACCTAAAAAGCGTGGGGTGCTTTTTGAGGTATTTTTATAATCAATTAATATCAAGCAACCCACGCTTTTTAATAGAATAAAATTATTTTCAAATTTTTTAGTTTGATTTTTAAAGCGTGTTTATTAGTTTTTTTAAGCTATTATTATTTTACTATTTTTTAGTTCTGCTTGCTTGAAAAGCGTGATTATTAAGTTTTTTTTTTCTGTTTTTTTTTTTTAATTTTTGAATTGTCATCGGTCCTCGATAAGTCTACAAAGTTTCAATGAAATCTGACCGTTTGAAGTGGGTCAAAATAGCGTCCAAAGAAGTCGGTTACATACAAACAAACATACAAGTGAAGCTAATATAGCTATATATAGCTAATAGCGTGTAAAAATTGCTCATACCACTTGGATTACTTCTGCACTAAGTTTAGTCCCACGGAGGGCAAAAAGTGACTTAACTCTGTTTTGACAAAAAGTGACTTAACTCTGTTTTGACAAAAAGATCACTTGGATTACTTCTGCTGTCAACTAGCCAACTGTCTCTGCGGCTCACACTAAATCTCTCTTATTCTTAGTTATTTAAGAAGTTTCACTTCTATCACGTGCTACACGCACATTTTTTAATGTAGACGGTAAAATCATTAGGTATTACACTCAATTTGAAATAAGATTAGACATTTACACAAACCTTTTTTAACAGTACGTTCAACCGATTTTGACTTCTATTCTGTAGGCATAAGGATGGCATTAAAAGCAAAAAAAGTGTTATATTACCAAATGTTTACTGCAGATAACATTTATCATGCTACCAATGCACTAGCAACAAAATCAGTTGAACGGAGTCGCACCTTTTACTAACTTCAACATATTGCTTATAGATTACGAGTTGGCGTTAATAAATGTTAGGTTTATTGTCTATTTCATTATTAAGAGCTGCCTGAATTACGCATACCTTGAGAAACACGACAAACCGCTTTAACATAAAGGCAAAAAAAATATCAGCTGTTAAGCCTCCCGCAGACAAGCACAACGCGACAGTGCGACGCGATCCTGGGATTTATATCTCTAGATTAATTTCTAGGAAAGAGAGTCGCAATACGAAACGTTGTGCGCCAAATCGCGCATGTCAGTGGGAGCCTTTAGGTCAAGTTTGTAAAACTTACTGAAACGCAGCAAGTTTAGATATTATGACGATACAGAGATTATGCAGTTTCTTATTATTTGCGTTAATCTTCAATTTCGGGTAAATAACATACACAGTTTTAAGGTACATTACACAGGGAAGCTCAATACTATCATAAAATATATACTTAATATAATCTACAAAATATACTTTAAATCATAATTATTATAATAATATGCACTATGTTTAATTACAATCACTTACATATAAATAATTACACACAACAGTATATATTTGTATAGTTAACTTAAATATTGTAAATAATAATAATTAATTGTCATTAATAATTCTACAATAATGTTTCTCTCCGTTGTACTTAAATATTATTATGTGACGATCATTGATGCGTGTGCGCATACTTAAACGACTGTGTGCATTCAAAAGTAGTGATAGACTTTTAAAATGCTTTTATTGTAGAAGACAGTATGTGGAGATCAGAAATAAGGATACAAGTTTTATATGGTACTGGCAGTGAAGAAAAAACAGTCTAGTACCAAATGTTATTGGCACTACTTATTTAAAATAAAACTTGTAAAAATACTCAAGGGATTAAAAAGTATTTCTCGCTCCTTTTAACTATCTATCTCGTTGAATCCCTTCTAAAACCACTTGTTTGTTTTTTTTATACAAACATAATTTTACCATAAATACTTGGTGTTACAGAATAGATGCAAGACCCGAAAGTAGTTCCTAATCGATTACTGGATCGATTTCAGTAACTTTTAATATGGGTATGTTTTTGTCAAAAGTTGTCTTTTGCTATACTTACCGCCAATTGAGCCAAAGAAAATGAAATCTTATTTCAAAGTATAATGACTCAATTTTGTATGCATAAAATAATGCTACGGGCAACATGTTTTTCTTAACAACGACAGTTGGCTTTAAAAAAAATAGTTTCGGTCATTGTATTATGCTTTTAACTCGATACTCTAATCGGGGTGTATGAGGTCTTGCGTTAAAATTGTTACACGTTGTATTTGCCGTAACGGTTTTAAATTAACATAACGGTATTTTTATCATAGTAACACAAGAAAACATTACACTTCAATACACAGTCACAAAACCACATTACAAGTTCAACTTATTGCTGTTAAATTGCTACAAAAACAATATTACAATCTCAATACAACAACAGTACTCATTCTATGACCCAATGAATTGCTTCCCTTAAGTAACAAGGCATTTTCATTAGTCGATAACTTGGTGGATATACAGCATGCGGGGATTCTCCGCAGGCAGGGTACAGACTAATGAAATTCGTAAGATAACGTGGTCGGTACATCGTCTGTGGGGAATCCCCGCAGCGGGTAAAGGGACCAATGAAATTATACAGTCGGTAAAAAGCGTGCGGAGACACCCAATGAGAATGAGCCTTCAACTCAACTGCCAAACGTGCGATGTCCGTATAGCGCAATCGTTTCCTATCGACTAATGAAAACGGTTCCCTGAATACGCGCCCTATGGCATGCGTTACATTAAATTTCGATATCAGAATTCACTATGATTCGACTAATGTAATAGATGTCAGCAACATTATTCTTATTTTGCGACATCTTGATTGAGAATTATAGAGATCCGCTATCAGCATACAAAAACGACTATAAAGACAGTAGCTCCGATAAAGATAGCTTTTGAAAGTCACTTATGAACTGGCACTATTTAACGTAATGGCCAAAGAAATCGTTCCGTGACATCGGTTTTGTAAGTGCGAAAGAGACAGAGAAAACATATTTCTATCTCGTTTAGTCTTACAGGATCTGTGGTATGATGCGTGTCGTCCTGTCTCATTATCGTTATTAATTAGTGGTCTATTGTTCGACTTTTAATTGTTTTCAGTAACTTGTCAGTTCAAAGAAATATAATGTTACCATACTAAAATAAATAACGTTGGGGTACTGAACGATTTTGCGTAAAGAACTAATTTTAAAAATGGTTTAATTTGATGGATTTGTAAGATGTGGAATATAAGAATAATTTATTAATACAAATAATGGTTTTTTAATTTTTGTTCTAATAGAAACCAACTATACATAAATTACCTAACCACTGGAAAATTTAATATATATCAAATTCTACAATTTTTAATAGTGCATATCATGTTTTTAAGACAAGTTATTGTATTTAAAATTTTAAAAAATTGCATGTAAGTACATCATTTCACGGTTGGCGCAGTGGTTAAGCGATTGTCTGCTGCGCTGCGTGTCGTGGGTTCGATTCCCGCACGGAACAAATATTTGTATGACCTACAAGTAGTTGTTCTGGGCCTGGGTGTTTGTGTAAGTGAGTTTAAATGTTTGTAAACGCACCCACAATACAGGAGAAATTCCTAGTATGGGACAACGTTTTTTTTATATATTTTTATTTAAAAAAATCCAATGTTCATTCAATTTCGTTCATTCTTACACCACCTCACTATCTTTTTTTTGTCTAAATCTGGTAACCCTTCAACTGTCAAGTTATTGAATACAATTAAAATTCGAACTAGAAATTGCTACACTCTGTCTACATGAGGGTGTCACAGTATCCGTTGGGCACAGGTAGAGTAACAAAGTAACGGATGTACAATCTAACCAGGAGCTCTAGATCTGGTACCAGGGCGAGCGCCGCACCCAGCGCAGTCGGTAGCCGCCCTGCTCTGTGCGGATCTTGATAGATGCGCCCTCTGCGGCTTTCACTGTTTCCTTCACCTGTTGATAATATAAAACATTAATGTTAAATTTAAGAGTGTATGATGAATACACCGTGACATTTTAGTCGTCTTACAACTGCAGCCTACTTCATGTATCCAATGACTACTAATCATTTACTTAAAAAAAAATGATATTTTTTAACATATGCATAATTTAAAAAAATATATAATTCACTAAAACGCATGACGTAGTTTGAAACACCCTGTTATGGAGATGGAATGTAATGGTAGGTAGATATCTTCTACCGTTTGATACGTATGCATTATTAACAATGAGGGTGTTTCATGATTCTAAAGCATTATTTATTTTTCTTTGTACCTATTATCTTAATTAATGACAACAATGTTTTAATCGCGCCTAGAGGTATTTTATGATGGATACATTGAGTGGACCACCTTTGCAAGACGACTAAAATGTCACGGTGTATAATAGAGCTATACACCGTGCAATTTTAATGGTTGTTTTTTCCGCAGCGAAATGGTTTTGTCTTGGTAATTCAATCGTTTTATAAACAAATAAAATATTAGAAACAAAAAATGGCAGATTAACCATTGTGATAAATCATCACGTGCGTGAGTTTATTTTGCTTTGAACATTTATGCATCGCTGTTCCCTTTGTCGGCGGTGCGTGCGATTCGAGTAGTACCTACAGGATACCTCTAGTGTTACTATTGAGTAGTGTTTTATCGAGTTGTTGAATATTTTTTTGAATAATTGTAAAACAAAAAAAACCTTTATTGTTTTACTTTTACTCTATGCTTCGAAAGTATTCCTTATGACAAGTTGTCCTGCTGCGGGAAAAGAACCATTAAAATTTCACGGTGTATATAATAGATGGTTGGATCGAAGGGTGGTCAAATTGAGAGGATAAATAAAGGGCAGCTTATAAGGCAGATGTGTGTGGAAACGCCGGAAGGGGATGCCCTAGGACAGGGATGACATACCTCTAAACCTCTACGAGCCATTTTTTCAAAAAAAAAATTAATATGACATTGACGTGCCAACAAATAATCTTAACTTATTGACTACTAGAAAATTATTAGCAAACAGAAATAGACTTGTACTATTATACCGTAATCAACATCACACCACCTTATTTGTGTGACAGAACAAATTAGTGCAACTTCTGGGCCTCAAGTCTGCTATTACAATGGTGTCAGAATGGTCTATCATTGATTTCATAATTGTCGATTTTGACAAGTTTGGTAATCTACTAATATAATGGCGTCACTATGACTTTCCTATGGTCAGCCACTGACACTCCATTGAAAGAAATGGCATTTATTGGTAATCTCGTATATAATGACAAATGAATGACTGACTTAGGCGGTAATCTGCTAAAATTTAACACTAATAAATTAGTAATATGTAAAAATATATATAAATGAAATCGGGCATGAATAAATGTTCAAATTTAGTAGTCGTTTTTGGAAAATCATTTCTACTAACAGGTTTTATAATAATGGCAATACGACAATGCCATTATAACACAATTCTATTACGAGACCATTGACCGACCAATGATCGACCATTATGAATTTAGCAGATTACGAACTTTTACCAAAATGACAAAGGGGTCGTGTTGGAATGACGAATTTATAAAAAATAGCAGACTTGGGCCCCTGGTGTCTGGTTCATATATTACTTTTAGCAGAATGCAAGCTGAACTGGAATCATGCGACATAGGTACGGTTTCTGACAGTAACGACTCAGGCATAACAACATGAGCTTATCACGCTCAGATTTCTATGTTTGTTACTGTGACTTAGGCTGCCTTGCCGAAATTATTTTGTTGCGTGTGAGTACGGTTTTATTTGTTTTCTAATAAAATCCTAGTTAATTTTAATTTACTCAAAACTTCATATAACGTCTAGTCTAGTTAAAATCAATTGTATACGATACGAACGGTTCTTATAGTAACTTTGTTGCATTGCGCTTCCACATGTTTTTTTTCTTTTCCGTGGTTAAAAGAAACTCACACTAGGGCCACAGGTGTATGCATGTAAACGCGGTAAAAGGACTATGTTCGGATCCTTTTAGGTGGCGTTCTGTAGGTTCTGAATACCCAAATGGGAAAAAGGCATCACTATAATGTATGTATGTATTTTAAATTTAAGACAGTAAGTAGCACTAATCAAAGTAGTCTAGCTGCAGACCTCAGCTGCGGCTATCTGCAGCTGGTGGCTAAGACAGACACTTTAAATTGGTGGATTATTGCGCACTGGGCCTAGTAGGCCTGTGTTCCAGCAGTGAGAATATTAAAGGCTAATTTTGCTCAGCTGCTCAAATGCCACTAAAGAGTGATCTATGAGTAGCTGCGCATAATCAACTAATGTTTTAGTGTAACTAAGGAGTTACACTACAATATTAGTTTCTTTATACTCCTGAATCCAGGACTTGGGGATCTTGTGGAAGGACATAGACTTCTTTTGTCCCAGTGCACGTTCCCGTGAGATAATTTCTGACATCCACGGGAGCGAAGCCGCCTGCAGAAGCTAGTAGGAAATAAAAGATAAGTAAATATAAACACTTACACTCTGCATCAAGTTCTGTGCATTGCCGACCAACATCTCTGTCGCTTCCTGGTCCTCTTCGCTACCTGCAGATGCGGAAAAACGGTTTTAATATACATGAAGTTTTAAATTATGAAGCCAAAACCAATGAACTTGTGCTAAGGAATATCTACATTTCATTTCATCACATCATACAGAAAGACCATGTTTTTTTTATGTGTAAATCTCTCCTCTCGCTTTCCCGCAATCTGTGGGAGAGATTTCGTGAAATGTGTGTAACAGGAAGCCGGGGATCGCGGACTATTTGATTTGACCAATGAGAGCGCGCGGTGGAAGAGTTGGCCGTCAACCAGTACCAACCCATTTTCCGAGAGGTTGGTACTGTCAGCCAACTTGAAATAACTGTTTTCAATAAAAATTACGTAACTCTTAGTGTAACTAATTAAAACACAATTTTAATTTAAAAGAACTATTCTTCGTTACTAAAATTCATTTCAAATAATACCTGAACAGTTTTATACATCATCTTATTGTTGCTTATTACCAGGAGGGTGAGATGTTAGAACGCCAATTCTCGTAATTAGAAACGTTCAAAATCTAGTCTCGCAGTCTCATCTTGGCGACCATCATATGTCAAAAACGTGTAAAAAATGTACGTCTCGAGGTATTTTTGACAGATTGAGAATCAGATCAGACCGTGAAAGTTCTTTAATTACGAGAATTGCCCTTCTGATGTTACACATCATATGCGACTACTGTAAGGCTAGTTTTGGCAAAATATTGCTCTAACTTTTGTTTCATGAACTTTTATTAAAATTGGCTGAAACATATTATAAGGGATATGTAGGAAGACAAGGTGTAATACATATTATAAGTATGCATATGTTGGTTTTGATGTAATTTTAATCACACATTGACGTCATAATATTATTACCTTTGTAGTCCGGCATGCCGACTGTTAGAAAAGCGAGAAGCACAGCATTAATAGAGAGAAAGCTTGAGATAATTATAATATAATATACTAAGCATTAACTTAAATGTCGCATTTTATAGAGTATACACCGTGACATTTTAGTCGTCTTACAAAGGTGGTCCACTCAATCTATCCGTCATAAAATACCTCCAGGCGCGATTCAAACATTGGTACCATTAATTAAGATAATAGGTATAAAGAAAAATAAAGAATGCTGTAGAATTATGAAACACCCTCCCTGATCATAATGCTTACGTCTCAAACGGTAGATGATATCTACCTACCTTACATTACATTCCAACATTAATTCCATCTCCATAACAGGGTGTTTCAAACTACGTTAAGCGTCTTAGTGAATGTTATTATATTTTTTTTAATTATACAAATATAAAAATGGCATTTTTTTTTACAAATGATTAGTAGTCATTGGATACATGACGTAGGCTGCCGTTGTAAGACGACTAAAATGTCACGGTGTATTATGATTTATAAGAGTGTGTCAAAGATACACGGAAAACGTTTCTCGCCGATTACGAGTGTCGAAAAAACCCTACGATTTTTTTTTTTGTTTTTGGTCGTGATAATAGCATGCACATTCTCGCCTCAGCACGGGTGACAAACTCTCTCCATGTACATGGGTTTTAAGGCCCATACAAGTAAGAAATATACTAAAACGTTGCGTTATAAATAGAGATCGGATATTCGGACGCATATTCACCTAAAGTTGAGATTTTGGCTAATATGGAATGCGCTTTTGCTTCAAAAAAATTGGTACCTACATATATTCATTTGTATCGTGGGTTTAAATTATTTTTAAATAAATATGCATCTAAATAGTAGATATGCTATCCAAGAATACCGGGGCTTTTAATAGATATTTTTTAATTCTCTTCCATACTATGCACCCGACTAGTTATTTATTCTCGGTGTTCCTGGCAACCTGGGATTTTTTTAATATTTAAAAATGAAATGAAATGTTTATTTAAGTAAGTAGATCTTAAAAGACACTTTACACGTCAATATTTTGTTGGTCAATATTTTTTAAAACTAGATGGCGCCGGCATTTCCTAGCTGACTGTTCCCTGAGAAGAAAAGCCGAAACAAACTCAGAGGTCATGGTCTCTTTTAAAGTCCAAACATTATATTATTTAAATTTTATGTGAGTCTAACAATGCAGGGTAATGTCTGGAAACGCCTTTTGAAGAAAGAGCCATTACAGCTTTGAGCTGACCTGTCTCAACAGACGGCATGTATGTAGCAGTCACTGTGTAGCTCTTATAATAGTTCCGCCTCCATACTTTCATAGCTAAAAATTAACTTTAGGTGAACATGCATCCGAATATCCGATCTCTAGTTATAAATGAGGAAGCTAGAAGTAAAAAAAAAGCAAAAATAATATTATATTTCAGGTAGATTGCCAGATACCCTAAATTAATGAAAGCTAAATGCAATCTTCTTTTGTTGTTTCCCACGAGCTTATATTATCTAAGATATACCAATAATTGAAATGAACCCAACACGCACCCTGATAGAACTATTCCTAAGGTAGTAAGCACTTAAGAATAATAGTAGTGAAATGAAAGAAAATAAAATTAAAAAGGGTGTAGTTACCTTGAGCGCCAAGCATGGTCGCCTTGACTGTTGATAGTATCTTGAGCTGCGTGCCGATCGTCGGGATGCGCTCGCAAACTTGTAGCAGGTTCTGTATAAACAAGATAGTAATAATTACAAATATAAATTGTTTATTCATCATAACAGGGCCTCAAGTCAGCTATTACAATAGTGTCAGAATGGTCTATCATTGATTTCATAATTGTTGATTTTGACAAGTTTGGTAATCTACTAATATAATAGCGTCATTATGACTTTCCAACGGTCAGCCACTGACACTCCATTGAAAGAAATGGCATTTATTGGTAATCTCGTACATAATGACAAATGAATGACTGACTTAGGCGGTAATCTGCTAAAATGTAAGACTGATAAACTAATAAATAATATGTAAAAATATATATAAATGAAATCGGGCATGAATAAATGTTCAAATTTAGTAGCAGTTTTTGGAAAATCATTTCTACTAACAGGTTTTATAATAATAGCAATACGACAATGCCATTATAACACAATTATATTACGAGACCATTGATCGACCATTATGAATTTAGCAGACTACGAACTTTTAGCAAAATGACAATGGGACATGGCCCCTGCATTGTAGTACAGTTTACAGGGTTGACAAATTAAGTGTACTAAAACTACAACTGAAATGGTGGTGAGGTGCAGCATTCCCAGCTAGGTTATAGAATAACATATATAAGGGAGTACAGTAACAATCCCCATTGGGTATCTGTAAAGATGAGCCAAGAGGAGCGCAAAGGTACTACCTACGTTTTCTCGAAGCACTTCGTCGTTTTTTTGGAACCATTATATAACTTGGGTTTGGATTATACCAAATAAACAAAGTTCTCGGTATATGTTTTCAATTGCAGACTCATTAATCATATAAAGTTTTAATTACATAGCTCTTATACTTTAGATTTTATTGATACTTAAAAAAGCCTAATTTCGTCACTGGCTCACTGATGATCATCAAAATTCTTAGGGTATATCCTAATGTCCTAGAAAGCTAAAATTTGGTATGTAAGCTAGTATTAGTACACAAACAACAAGAAAAATCTAAAACTTGGAACTTTTATCCTCCTCTCTCCTTTTTATTCTTTTAAATATGTGGCTTGGCCGTTTCGTTCATACAAGAACGATCATATAACAGAAAAGTAATGAACAGGGGATATTTTTTCTCCTTACGCCCATGTCAATGTAGCGAAATGGCCAAGCCACATATTTTGACTAAGGTGTACAGTTTGTGAAGTTAGGCCTTGTAGAGTTAGGGCGTGTAGCGTTAGAAGCTTGGCTCTAAATGAGATCTGGGGGTCTAAAAAGGCCACTTTGACAGAATCATAATATGATCATATTTAAAATCGTGAAATTGTCACAAACTGACAATTCATAATATTATCTGCGTACACAGCACGCAATTCATCTATTTGACAGTTTTGTATGGAAATTCGTAAAATGGTCACCAAATTATGAATTGCTTTATTAAAGTAAAATGTCAAATAGCAGAATCCTATGGGAAGTCAGGAAATGAATCACTTTTAGAGGAAATGCTTAATGTGGCCTTTTTAGACCCGCTGATAACTTTTTGACAGTGCGAGTCATATGGTCTCGTCTTGGCAACATTTTACATGAAAATGTTTTTTGATATATAATTAGATTGTTCACAGTAAGTGACTTGACACTAGTCTTCTACTACAATTTTATTACTATTGATGAGATAGTGTAACTAATGGTGATACATAAGAAAAAAAAAAATATTGTTTTAATTTGTTCAGTGTCAAGTCTGAACATCGAGTCCCAGAACAAGAAAGTTTCCGTTCATCTATCATTTAATTCAGATTAAATAGTTCAAATCAAAATCAAAAGTCAGTTGTTCAAATTAGGCTGAGAATCAGCACTTTTCTAATGTCAAAATTACATAGGACAGTCCCCCAAAACGCCCGCTCTTCACCACTTCCTAGTACTTTAGCTGGGAAGAAGTGGCGCAACAAACTCCCCAGTAGCACAGCTGTCTGTTTAGTTAGATAGACTTGATTCTATACATAGATAGGCAAAGTAATCAACATTACGAGACACAGAACTTAAAAATTTGTCATATGTCAGCTAGCCATGCCAATATACCAACAAATAAAATGAAAACTTAACTCAAGCACAAAAAAAAGTAAACAAAGCATACTACTAAAATAAAAGCCTCCTGGTATAAATAGCGTGATAGCTTACATATGCAATGCTAGATTATGTTTACAAATGATAACCTAGGACCGTTGTCTTGGGATAGGGTTAGCTAGGAAAATAATAATATTTATTGGAAGTATGGGTTATTTGTTTGTGTTATTGTCATCCAAAGCCGAATTGCCATATCAGAAATATGGAACAACTAGTTTTCGACTGTTTGAGAAATACAAGCCATACCCAGCGCAGAAAGTTTTCGTGGGTAATAAAAAAAAATCAGCTGTTCCATTCATTTTGATCACGTAGGTATTGCACATTTCTATGAAACAGCTGATTTCATGGTTACAGTTTGCGCACTGGGTAAAAACTTATCCTGTATCTTTAAGACTCCGGATATTTATAAGTATAATGAAAATTAAATGCCGTTGGTTAGCTCATCACGTCACGGCTGGACCGATTTGGTAAATTTTTGTTTTAAAAAGTCCGTAATAGTCCGAATCAGGTTTTTACGGACAGAAAAATTTGAAAAAGTTCTGGGTAAATGAGAAAATTCGGAAAATCTGAAAGTGCATTTTGTATGAATTATTGAACGTGTCGGGGCGAGTAACTATGAATAAATGAAGATAATTTACAAAATGGCGTTATCCATTACATACCGTTCTAATTCTCTTATCGGTGCACTCGAGCGCCAACTTCTTAGCAAGTCTGGTGACCTCCTCGGAAGCCTCTGCGATCGCCTTGGCAGTGGCGATGAGTTCTCTCTTGCTGCCTGTTGGTAGGAGATTGAAGGTTTATGGTTCAAGATATTGGTTGTTGAAGAGCATGCACATTCACAAATGACCAAGACCAAGCAAAAATATTACTCAAAAAGTCAACTGAAATCAATAACATAATGGATACAATTCAAACTATAATCATTGTAGAATCCACTACATGTAAATGAGTAGTTGATTTTTAATTCATTAACGATACACGTGAAATATAAGTTCTTCAGTCGATTAAACCATGCATTGGTAATAGATTTTTATAATAACGTAATTGATGGAATTTAAACACTGAATAAATTTGACAGGGTGAGCTTTTTTAACCGACATCAAAAAGAAGGAGGTTATCAATTCGACATGTTTTTTTTTTTTTTTTTTATATATGTTCGGGCATAGCTCCGTCATATATAGACGAATTTGCATAATTCTATTTCCGAAATGGTCCCATAAAAATTACATATAGTTCTGATGATGCATTTCGGAGACAGACAACGGAACTCTTCAAAAAATAACAGCAAATCAACCGTGATTGCTGCTATCGCATAAATATGCATTGTTTTGATTCCGAGGATGATGAAATTTCGAATTGGTGTGGGGTTCGTAGACTACTATAACTAAAAACTGAAAAATAAAAACTTTTCCAAAAAAAACAACCGACTTCCTTTAATTTTTTGACGCCTTCTGAAATTAATCTTTCACTTTGTAGTGTTTTTCCGGAAGTCGGTTGTTTTATTTTTGGAAAAAGTTCTTTCAATAAGTTTTGTTTTGATTCCGAGGATGATGAAATTTCGAATTGGTGTGGGGTTCGTAGACTACTATAACTAAAAACTGAAAAATAAAAACTTTTCCAAAAAAAACAACCGACTTCCTTTAATTTTTTGACGCCTTCTGAAATTAATCTTTCACTTTGTAGTGTTTTTCCGGAAGTCGGTTGTTTTATTTTTGGAAAAAGTTCTTTCAATAAGTTTTTAGGGCGAAATGTTTACGTCGTTTGCTCTCTAGAAGTCCTACATTATAAATTAATACTGTAGTTATAATTTATTGTAGATTATTTTGCATTTTGTACAAATAAAAAATATTCGTACGGCCAATTCCACAACTAATAAAAGCACAATTTTCTAATGATATCTATTATATACAAACGATGATGTGAAACAGTGTGACTTACCGGTAAGATTCAGAGCAACCTCTGTCCGTGGGCGAGTGAGAGACATGTACAATGGTTACAACATCCAACATATAGCTTAGTAAGCGCATATTATTAATGTATACAAGCAAGATAATTTTGAGAAAAGCTGTGTCATTTGTTTGATAATTTTATTGAATGTCGTAACAGATGAGCGTCTTTTGTTATGCTCTTAAGACGACAAAGATGTGCCCGCCAAAAAAAGTCTTACATTTTTTTTACAATTTGCAGGGTATCTAAAAAGGCCGCTTTTGCAGAATCATAATAAGATAATATTATTAATCATATTTAAAATCGTAAAACGGTCCCAAACTGACAATAAATTCATCATAAATTATCTGTTTTGTATGGAAATTCGTAAAATGGTCACCAAAAATGGCCACATTAAGCGATTCCTCTAAAAGCGATTAATTTCCTGAATTCCTCTATGATTTTGCTATTTGAGATTTAACTTCAATAAAGCAATTCATAATATGTGGACCATTTTACGGATTTCCATATAAATACAAAAGTGTCAAACAGATGACTTGCGTGCTGTATACTAGGAGTGGGTCGTTCACGTATTTACCGTCGACGAAACGAAACTGGTTTACCGGATACAATAAACTAGTTGATAAAACAGTTTAAATTTCGACTAGTTTACATAATAGACTGAATAGCATATAAACGAATTTATGTTCACGGAGTTTATCCACCGTTTATTGTACGATCAGATTAGGTCGTTTAGTTGAAACTAGTTTACTAATCGACGGATACATGAACTGTACTTGGGAATCGAAATGAACTTCTCTTCATACTTTTTCCAGGGTTAGGACTGGCAGGCTGACTAATAAACTTGTATGTATGATAAACTAATTCAACGAAATAAATAGAGATCGGTATCTATCGTTTTGTTATAGAGTCTATTTTCATTTAACAGCGTTCGCTCAGTGAGACGAACGTTCGTTTCTGCATGAGAGAGAGAGAATCAATAACAAACGGCCTTCGGCAGTGTTCGTGTTCACTCGTTCCGTTCCGTCGAGCGTCGACTACGTGTACGGCGAAATCAAGTTGTCGCCGCCGCCGGTCGCATGCGTAAAATGTCGTTCACGAATAAACTGGTTTATCTGTGGACAGTAAACTAGTCGAACAGTTCAGGTCGAATAAACAGTCTAAAAAACCAGTTCGTTCATTCAACGCTCACCACTACTGTATACGCAGAGAATAATTATGATGAATTTATTGTCAGTTTGGGACCGTTTTACGATATTAAATACTAGGTTTTGCCAGCGGCTTCGCCCGCGTGGAGGTCGGTGTATTATACATATAAACCTTCCTTTTGAATCACTCTATCTATTAAAAAACCCGCAACAAAATCCGTTGCGTAGTTTTAAAGATTTAAGCATACATAGGGATATAGGGACAGAGATAGCGACTTTGTTTTATACTATGTAGTGATGATTCATAAAAGCTATTTTATTATGATTCTGCCAAAGCGGCCTTTTTAGACCTCCAGGTCAGTACCAGGTTTTATGTCGATCTAAATATGATTCGCGGTCGTAATAAATATTGATTTTTAGAGTTATAATCATAATATCGTCAATACGAGTACTCTGAGTCATTGATATACAAAAAAAACCAAGATGCACAGTCTCGAACATAATTAAGACTCTAAACTGTCCCCAACTATACGTCAGTTGGGCACGCCGCGATTGCGGCGGTAAGTCCCCTCTTTGAGGAGTGGCTTGAGAGGCGGCATGGCGTCCTCACCTTCCGCCTGACACAGGTCCTCACCGGACATGGCTGTTTCGGGAGGTTCCTGTTTCGGATAGGGCGGGAGGAAACGCCCGGGTGTTTCCATTGCGAAGATCGCCCAGAGGACACGGTGGAGCATACGGTGGAGGTCTGCCCAGCTTGGGCGGAGCAACGCCGTGTCCTCGTGGAGGTGATCGGCGGCGGCGATCTCTCGCGTCCGACCCTGGTCCAGGCCATGGTACGGAGCGAGAGGGCATGGCTGGCAGTCGCCTCCTTCAGCGAAGCAGTTATGCTCGCAAAGAGGGAGGCGGCGCACGTGAGGGAGATGCAGTACATGCGCCCTCACAGCCGTGGCCTTCGCAGGAGACGCCCTGTGCGTCGGGAATCCCAGGCTGATTCCCGGCCACCGTAGGCACGGGCTTGCGGACGGCGAGTAATGGGTACCTCGCTATCCGGTAAGGACCAAGCCCGGGTCGACGGCGCGTTGTGTTCCACGCGCGCCTCAAAGAGATGTCAGCAGCAACAGATGGGGCCCGCAAGGGCCGATGCCTGCCAGGGGTGCGGGTTGTTCGAAAGAGATACCGCCGCCCCTGGCACACAGGCAACTGAGGGAACACGGGTGGGTTTTAGTCAGTAAAAGTCTGACACGCCCTCCCGCTCCACCCAGAGCGGGAGAAGTTATTTGATGATTTCCCACCCAGAAAAAAAAAAAAAACTATACGTCAGTAGTTATATTTATGATAAAACACATTTTTTTGTAAATTCAACCTTACACGCATGCCTTAAAGTGGTTTTTACAAAGCAATGTCCAAAAAGACAGACGGAAAGATGACTGACGATACCATTGACACCTACGCACATTGCGCCCTATTTATGCGGACATTTTTGAGACGCTGATTGTGTAGATTGGGTTTTTTTGTACCTGTATCAATGCTCTAAATTTATATTAACTTATTGAATGTCCATTTCATGAAATCATGACAATTGAGGCCCATTATAACTTAAGGAGTTTTATTACTGAGTCTAATGATTAGAATTCCTTAAAGTCATAATTGTTACGGTCGTGAAACATATTTTAATAAACGTAGAGCCTGACACTCACCTGCACATTGCAAAAAAACGTAAGAATTTCGCAGGTTACTTTAGTGCATCTCCCTTAATTTCATACAGTGTGAGTCTTTATAATGTGCACATATCAAAATGAGGGAATATATGCCTAATTTTACCGCATTTTTATAGATTTCTAAAAAAAAAATGTTCGCTACTGTGACTTCAATGTAAACAAAACGTCTTTTTGAGAAATTTTACGATTACTGTAAAAATTTACCAAAAAAATAACATGTTTTTTTTTCAATTGAGAGCAGTTTTTACCACAATTTTCATTTTATGAGAACGCCTAATTACTTACAATCATTATGGAGTTTGTTTAGTCGCGATAGATGATTTAGTTTAAAAGTTACACTAACTTTGTGACGGTGTAAAAATTATATAAAATATTTTGATATTTTTCCCGGCGATAGATCCCGGTGACAGATTTCCCTCATTTTCATATGTGCACATTATAAAGACTCACACTGTATAATTTTTAGGTACTTAATATGCGCCTAACTATACATAAAAGTGTTAGTATGAATAGTGCTTCGTCCTTACTTAAATAAATATACATACACCAAATATAGCAGCTTTTGTTTTAATATATAAAGATGTAGCTCATATTTATATGCTCCAAACCAATCCCATTTGTGTAAAAGGGTGATATACAACGGTCGACGTCATCATCTGCCTTGCCTTTTTCCAACTATGTTGTGGTCGGCTTCCAGTCTAACCGGATGCAGCTGAATATCAGTATTTTACATGGAGCGACTGCCTATCTGACCTAAACAACCCAGTTATTGGGTAACACGATACCCCTTGGTAAGACTAGTGTCAGACTTTTGGGCTTCTGGCGACTCGTAACGACTGTCAAAGATCCACGAATGACAGCCGGGAGCAACAGCTTAACATGCTTTCCGAGGCACGGTCTTGGTAAGTAAGAATGGTAACCCATCCACGGGCCAACCGCGGCAGGCGTAGCTTAACCTGATCGATCGACACGTGCGGGTATTATTACTTAGCCACAAGCCCCTCACAACGGTCGACGTATTGAACATAGTTATGTAATTATATTCATCGTTTTGCACTTCTCTTTTTACAATATAGGGACCGATTAGTCACCGACGAATCCTCGCTTAGTACTTTTTGCAAGTAGTTGCAACTAAGCCGTGACTTAAGTAGTAAATTTCACTACCTAAGTCACAGAAAAGCGTCACGCACGAGCTATTAAATAGTATACGATACTCGTGACTTACACGTATCGTATATTATTTTTATAAAAGTGAGGTAGAAATCAACCAGGGGTTTTAGGGATGCGGGCAATAAATAACAGAATTGGTCTGGCATTCTAGATAGGTTACACGGTAACCTGTATTAAGGCACGACATTCCAGGTTCAGAAGGTTTAATAGAGGCTGTTTTATAGGCTTATAACCCCTTTATTCAGGTCAGGTTTAAACCACCGAGCTAGTTTTTGAATTCACTACCCAATGGGCTTATTACAAAACAAGGTTTTTAATTCATTATAATTGGTAATAAATCATCTATACATATATAATTATAAAAATGAATCCCTATTTCCCTTGGTCACGGCATCACACATGAACGGCTGGACCAATTTTGCTACTTATTTTTTGAAGTGAAAACTTCTTTAGGCGCGTTGAGCACTTTTTGGGTGAACAAAAATCATGGAACTCGCGTCATCGACACCGAACGCTTTCCAGCGAGCACACGGTTGAGAAGCGCGTTGATGTCTTTTACACGTAATTGTTCAAGTTTTTTGGGTAAACAAAAATTATGGAACTCGCGTCATCGACACCGAACGCTTTCCAGCGAGGACACGGATGAGTCGCGCTTTGATGTCTTTTTGTTGTGTTTGTTATTGTCAGGAGAAGGTTCTTTTGAAAGACAAAATTAAGAATGTTGCGCGTAACATTAGAAAATTTAAGAAAACTTAACGACCATATTTTCTTTTCTAATATTATACCAATGCGAATTCAATATTCATAGTTAAGACAGGACGTCTGTCGGGTCAGCCAGTTGGTAATAAATATGAATGAATAAAATACTTAACGTAAAAGTGCTAAATCGTCGATAGTGTATTATTATTAGTTTTTCATTAGGTATGGTAAACCATCGAGCCTGTTTTTTAAATAGAAGTAATATAGTTAGTATTAAAATCTTGGAAATGCAAAAATTGGATCCGGGCTTTAGGCTAGAAGTAAAGTTAGATCGCGTTTTGTAATAATAGGTCTTTTTAATTAAGCTAATAAAAACACCCGTTTTAAATAACATAACTCAAACCCTGAAACCATGTAATATTCCTGATACTGTTTTAATGGCTTCCTAAGGGACTTATATTTACCTTTAGAGTCGGAGCGGACGAGCTCGGATAGGCGCGCCATGAGAATGGCCATGCGTTTAGCGGCTGCAATGATCTCGTTGTCTTTGGATGACCATTCCCGGACCGCTTTGTGCAAGTTATGGGCTGCAACCTGTATATGGGAAATGTTTATTTAACAACTCATTTCAATTATTTAGTTAACTTTTTTATGACGAAAGTAATGTTCATCAAAAAATATTTCACATAAACCCACACACTATTATGAAACGTCGTTTTCTACGGAGAAGAGCCGGAAAGAAACTCGGCGGTTACTTTAAAAAATAATTGTTCGTATAACTCACCAATATAGGATGGCTGGGATGTGGCTGCCTCCTGAAGATATCCTCTCCCTCGTCGTCGGTGTCGGCGGGCGGCGGCGGGCGGGGCGGCGGCGCCTGGCCCGCGGGCGGCGGCGGGCGCGGCGGCGCCGGCACGTGCACGGGCGCGTGCGCGGCCGGCGCCACGTGCAGGCGGGACAGCGCCTCCGGCAGCGCGGGCGGCGGCGGCGGGGGCGCGTAGTGACCCGATAGGGCTGACTCCACTTCGCCCGCTGCGCTGATTATCTGTACAATAAACATGAGTACAGAGAACATTTTAACAATTTAGATGGCGAAACTGCACAGATGTGACGGGTGTCAATATCAATAAATTGCTTATTATTATTATTATGAGCCACAATCTTCTACTTTTAGGCTCTTTTGAGAAACGGTTGATTGACTCCAAATACGGAGTATTCCGGAACAAACTTCGAGTAATTTTTGCAAAAATAAAATAAAACCACTTCACGCACTTTATTATTATTTTGTATTGGGAACTAGCTACGACAGCGCCATTTTGACAGTTGCCTTCCCCATTTGCTAAGACATTTTAAGGGGAACCTAGTCGCGGGCTCGAACTCACTGGTGGGACTGGCTAAAAAGCACGCTGTCTCACCAGGCATCGTGTCCGACAGAGGTAGTACCCGTGATCAGCAGTTAGACTCTACTCTACACTCACAACATTATTGAGTGAGATGCAGGATCATTTATAGTACAACAGGGGCGTAAAAAATTAAACACAATCCTTCGAAAGATCGGGTTTTATGAAAAAACCACTACATAAATCAATGACCAATAAAGATTATTGTACTTTTCGATATTTTAACTTTGTCGGTACCGACTTGGTTTTTCAGATTTTACACGTCTTTTATTACTTAATCACGCCCAAAGTTAGTTTAAATTAACAAGAAAAACGAATCTTTATTGACTCCTAATTTTTAATGGATTTTTATTTTATTATTCTGTTTCCGTACAGACAATATTAATAATGAGACGAAACCATGCCATGTTTAATTTTTGATGTACATTGTCGAACAGTGAAGTAATACACTCCCGAAGTTTGTATGGGAAAAATTTGGACTAGATTCACCTTAATTTAAATTGCCTCCTTCATGATGAACAATATGGCTTTACCAAAGGTGGTTCGAGAACAGATGCGGATATTGCGCTGCTGAAACAAATTTTTAACGCATGGGAGAACTCGCAAATTGCTTTTAGAGTTTTCTGTAATCTCTCCAAAGCCTTTGATTGCGTGCACCATGACACGCTTTTGCGTAAAATACGTTATTACGGTGTTCAAAACGAAGCTCTTAACGTAATGAATTATATTTCGACAATAGGCCCCACTGTGTAGATGTTAATGGTGTGAAATCTTCCGGACTTCCATTTCACATAGGTGTACTTCAAGGCTCACTACTAGGTCCATTTTTATTCTTAGTGTATATTAATGACGTACCACTCTATTAGGGTATTTATGACGATGTACTGTTTGCTGGCAATACCTCTCTTATCTATAAATTAGACAGGATATAGACCAGATTTTGATGACATAAACAGTGCACTCTCAATGGTTACGGAATGGTTTACCACAAATAACCTTACTTAACTTTAAATGCCAAGAAAACGAAATGTATCAAGTTCGCCTCACCAAATACTGGACCCAACATCGTCTTAGATAATGAGGTGCTTGTAACTGTAGACTCGACAGTGTTTCTGGGCATAACAGTAGATGCCAAACTTCAGTAGGGATCACATACCTATTTCAAGCCTAGCGGGAAGACCCAGTTCGGCCGACTACGCCGTCAGGAAGGTAAGACAATTCACTGACGTTGAAACAGCTCGGTTAGTCTATTTTAGTTATTTTCATAGCGTAATGTCCTATGGCATTCTGCTGTGTGGTAAAGCCGCTATCTTCAAAATATTTTTGTTCTTCAAAGACGAGCTGTTCGAGCAATTTACCAACTAGATGGTAGAATTTCTGAGAGATTTTTTTTTTAATATTGGTACTCTCACGGTGGTATATTAGGCAAAATAAACTGTTTTTCGTTAGTGAACTAGTTATAGCTAAATGAACATGATGCAGCATTGCATATGTAAGCGGGCACGCCCTTTATGCCAGGAGGCTTTTATGTAGGTCATAATTTCCATTTACGTTTTTGTTTTTTATTATTTATTTCTGCTTCAGTACAGTTTTCAATGTTTTGTTGGTATCTTGGCGTAATAATAATAATTTAACTTATTGTTTTGTGTTCCGTAATGTTAATTACTTATCTACTATTGTATAGAATCAAGTTCTTCTAACTTAACAGACAACTCGCTGGGGAGTTTGTAGCACCACTTCTTCCCAGCTAATTCACTTTTGAACTTCCAAATCACATATATGATATATGTGATTTGGAAGTTCAAAAAGTGCTGACTCGCAGCCTAGTTTTGGATCTAAATCCTATTGTTTGTATTTCATCATCATCATATCAGCCGAAAGACGTCCACAGCTGGACATAAGCCTCCCCAAAGGTGTTTTCTTACTGTATCAAGCCTGTTACAAAAAAAAATATCAAATCTTTCGCCTACTAGCTAATTTCTCGCTCACCTCAGCATTAGCAGATCGCCACGCCGCCGCCTGCGCCCTGTCCCCTAAGGCAACGGCCTTAGCGCGGTGCACAGCGGGCGGGATGGCCGCCTGTAACCGTTGCTGAGCGGATGTGAGCGAACGAGCGAATTCCGCGTCTTCTGTGTTGTCGCGTTCCGCTCCGCCTACTAATAGGACGCGGTTAGCAAGCCTGGAGGACAGAAAATATATTATTAGATAGGTAGGTATTGTGGAGTTTTCTAAGTCGTCAGATTAAGGGAAAGCCCATCATTCCTTCTTTAGATTGACGTATATCAGTCATTATGTATCATGCCGCACACAATCATAATAAAATTAACGGCGCTGAGATCACGTTGTTTTATGTTTCTTTTGGAAATTTGAAAGTGAAACCTTGACCACAGGGCTCGGCTCGTATCTAAACTTTTTTCGAATATATTTTTGGTGTTCTCTCATCATGCCGCATCTACTCAGCTATTATTATTTATTTATATTAATATAAGGTAAATCTAACTTATAAATTAAGCCCCACAAACCCGTAGTAGTGGTTTGACTGTAGGGTCGGTGAGTCTCTATACACTCATTAAACATAGTTGGTACTTAAAGTTAATTATTATTACGAGGTAACACTTTTACATATTTTCAAATAATTTTTTTACAATTTATTTTTAAAACTAATTTTGTTAATTTCACTCCTTATGTCAGCTGGCAGTTCGTTCATTAGATATGGTATTCGTTTTTTTAGGGTTCTGTCACCAAAGTAATTAGTGACTATGGGTACATTGAATTTGCTGATTACATGAGTTAGGTTATGCTCCTGGGTACCATGGTGGTTAACTGCTAAAAGATACTTATGTTTGTAACTAATCGGTAGAATTTTAAATAGTTTCCTATAATCTCCTTTACAACCTAACCCTGCATATCAGCTCAAAAACGTTTTTGGCTCAGGATCCTCGATACAAGATATGGGAACTTTGAGGTGTTCAAACTGGCTCGAATAGCCACATGACTTTTCAAACATTCGTAGTATTCACACGAGTGTGGCCAGAGAAACTACTAACTTGAAAACTGAAACTTGAACTTGAAAATACCAACGATCTAGTGCTTGGCTGAAAAAAAAAATTGTACTTAATAAATGCGTTGTTGCCAGCCCGCGTAGAATGAATGCTCTTAATGCTAATGATTATGATGAAATAATGTTTTATTACCTGGCAATAGCTGAAGTATTGTCTACCATCTTCTGCGAGTCGTTGTTGCGGATCGCATCTTCACAGAGGTAAGTGTGCTTTTGCATCAGTTCACCTGTAAAACAAACCGATTATTAAAATACCGAGTAATTTTATAATAATACTTGCTGAGCGTTCCGTGCTTGCTGTTCCGTGTGGTGCCGGACGTAAAAGAATAGCACCTTCCCAATTCTTCCCGTGGGTGTCGTAGAAGGCGACTAAGTGACTTACTAGAGAATGGGCAGCAGCATTATCTATACATTTGACCACCATTCTGCCAACACGCCTGCCAAGCGTGGCGATTATGGCAAGACCCCTCTTTGGGGGAGGCTTATACTCGTAGCAGTGGACGTCTTTCGGCTGACATGATGATGATGATGAATACTTGCATTTATAACTTTTGGCAAATGCAAATGGCAATAATAGATTTTTTACTTATGCCAGTTCCAAACTAGCCAGAAGTAGCCACACTATGAAATTAAATGTTTATTTATGTAAGTAGATCTTTTAGGACAATAAACACGTCAATATTGTATTGTTCAACATTTTAAAACTAGATGGGCGCTGGCATTGCTTAGCTGACTGATCCATATGAAGTAATGCCGAAACAAACTCAGAGCTCATGGTCTCTTTTAAAGTCCAAACATTTATTATTAGAATTTTATTTGAGTCTAAAATTGCAGGGCCATGACTGGAAGAGCCTTTTGAAGAAAGAGCCATTGCAGCTTTGAGCTTGTCCTAACAGACAGCATGCATGCATCAATAATTGTCTAGCTCAACCCTGTTCTCCGATTCATTAATGGTTCCAATATGTAAAGAATTATGTTCCATCCAAGGTCTGTCCCCGACTGTTGCAACGTAGCCTCGCAGGTTGATCATAACGAAGAAATCAACATTTATTTCCTTACCAGCAGTCCTGACAAAGTCAAGAGGGTCAACGGCCTGATCACATAGATCTCTGACGCGAAGAACTGCGTCGGCATACTGGTTCTTAAGATTGTTGAAATGCTCTTCGGCTACCTGGAATGAAAATAGTTGGAAAAGATATTATTACATTACTTTATATTTAGGTTTAAAGTTCGAAAATATACAGGGTCAAATTAAATTGGCTAACAAAACTTTATCCATGCGTTGGGTATCGATATTAAAAACGAATGAAACAAAAAAAGAAAGATTTTCGTCATTCGATCTTAGTTCAAAACTTTAAATGACACTATGACATTTACATTAAGGCGACTGTTTTGTTATGGTTTTTGGAAATTCGTATAAAATATTTAAGTTGATCCACGAAAAATTTCAAAAACAGTTGCGAAAAGAGCGATCTACGCGCCCCTGGGCGTCGCGGTTCGCTGATCGATCATGGGCATTGACCTTCGCTCATCACAGCCACCTTCCATCGAAATACCGAATTGCACTACAGTCTATTCGCGTTAAGAAAATAGTGACTTATCGCTGTCACTTAGCTTGGCCCCGTCCCTAGACCACTTAGATCGTAGCAAATTATAGTGTATGTCTGAAGAGCTTGCTTCAACTGGTCAATGTGAGCACGGCTTTCCAATTTACTATGATCTAATTGGTCAAGGGGCGTAGCTAAGCTAAGTGACAAGGATGAGCCACATTTGTTTTAACGCGAACTGACTATAGTTTAAATCATGCATGCATGAAGTAAAATTGAAACACATTAGTCATTTGGTTGCCATAATATACATGTCCCAGTGTCATTTAAAGTATCGAAAAAAGGTCGAATTATGAAGAAAAAAAACATCGTTTTTTTTTGTTTCATCCGTTTTTGATATGGATACCCAAACACATGGGTAAAGTATTTCTATCAAATTTATTTTGACTCTGTATGCAAAGCTGAAGACGTCATTCCTCTTAACATAAGTCAGCACGTAGAGGTCACGTGTACAAAAATCTTTAAGTTTTAGTTAACTCACCTTGCTCTCGGGGTTGTACAGCCTGATCTTACCAGCCGCAATCAACTGTGGGGACAGTTTTTCCACCTGTGAAAAGACACACGAGTTTATATTTAACTTCAGTAACTTAGTACAAACAATTTCTTTGATTAATTCATTTTGAAAGATGTGATCACGAATCTCATACACTTTATTCGTTGGTAGGAGTATCAGTAATGTCCCTGAACATCCAGAGAAGGCTACCCATGTCCTATAGTTGAGTGTAAAACTTCATATTTATTTATTTAAACTTCTCGCACACAAAACAGGTACAAAGGCGGACTTCATGCCTTAGGCATTCTATTTCTATTCATTCATATTCCTGAACGACCTACTCCAGGCTAGATTGAACATATGACTTTATCACTCGTCTGGTGGTTTTGAGTATTTTGTAAATGGCCTACGCAAATGTCGTGCAAATCTGGTAGCGTCTTGTGACGGGTCGTTGAGCTCCGTAAAATAGGGTTGAGCTACACGGTGACTGCTACATACATGCCGTCTGTTGAGACAGGTCAGCTCAAAGCTGCAATGACTCTAAAAGGCCCTTCCAGACATTGCCCTGCATTGTTAGACTCACATAAAATTCAAATAATATAATGTTTGGACTTTAAAAGAGACCATGACCTCTGAGTTTGTTTCGGTTTTTCTTCTCAGGGAACAGTCAGTCAGCTAGGAAATGCCGGCGCCATCTAGTTTTTAAAATATTAACCAACAAAATATTGACGTGTAAAAGTGTCTTTTAACATCTACTTACATAAATAAACATTTCGTTTCATTTCTTAACAGTTCAAAAGCGTCTGTAAATGGTTTAATTAAAATGAATGTTAGTTAACTGTACCTGCTGCGCGTTATGTATGAGCTGGTCAGCGAGCCGCTTGTTGTGGCCCACGCCGGCCGCCACCACGCCGGCCGCGCACACGGCGCGCTGGCTGAAGGCGGACAGCGCGCCCGCCTTGTCGTGGAACTGGGGCTCGCGCCCTGCCGTGCCTGCACGGACACAAATAACCTTATTAAAAAGTCTTCAGATCCTGGCAATATTGCATAGCATAATCAGCCTAAATTGTTCCCACTGCTGGGAAACAGGCCTCTTGGTAAGAGGGAATGGGCTGTAATCTCCCACCCCCGCCCTGTGCAGGTTGGCGGATGTCACACATCTTCGAATGTATAGTTCTAGGACTACGTTTTGAGAACCTTAACTAATTCATCATCATCTGCATAGCCTTTTCCCCAACTATTTTGGGTTCAGCTTCCAGTCTAACCCGAGGCAGATGAATACCAGTATTTAACATGGAGCAACTGCCTTGACTTATGTTAACTAATTGTTAGAGGTTTTTTAATGTAAATATTATGTACCTACTTCTATAAGTTGCAAATTCACAATATTCTTTTTATTATGTTTGTGTATCATAAAAGAGGTATCGATACTTATTTCATAGGTTCCTAGTACAATTTAAACCAATAAATAGCACTGTAGTATTAATACTGCGTGCTAGCTGACATTTGTACATAATTTAATGTTTTATATTTCGTAACATCTTATTGAATGGAGGAAATGTGACATCATATTGAATGGAGAAAAACTGGAATTTGTTAATCAAACGGTGTTCCTAGGAATCACGCTAGACGAGAAATTACAATGGGGACCTCATATAACATCTCTTGCGGGGCGGCTAAGCTCCGCCGCTTATGCTGTTAGGAAGATCAGACAGTTAACAGATGTAGAAACCGCGCGTTTGGTCTATTTTAGCTACTTCCACAGCATTATGTCGTATGGCATTTTACTGTGGGGTCGGGCTGCTGACATTGAATCCATCTTTATTTTGCAAAAGAGAGCTGTCAGAGCCATTTATAATCTACGTCGCCGCGAATCTCTCAGGGACCTATTTAAAAGGATTAATATTATGACGGTACCTTGCCAATTTATTTATGAAAATATCATGTATGTAAGAAAAAATCTACATCTTTTTAATAAAATAAGTGATAGACATAATTTTAATACTAGAAACAAAGACAAATTAGATCAACCATTTTCCAGATTAGCTAAAGTACATACATCTTTTATGGGGTACTGTGTTAAATGTTATAACAAAATACCTTGTGATATATTGCAATTAAATGAAAGGAAATTTAAAACTCGTATGAAAAGTACACTTTGTAAACAAGCATATTACAAATTAGAGGATTATATCCAAGATAAGAATGCTTGGAAACATGCTGGTCCTGCTCCATAGGACAATCTAGAGTCTAGACAAAATCAAACTGGTTGCTAATTGAATTATGTAATTAATTATATCTATGACATTGATTACACTCAGTGATTACTTTAACTCACGCACTGACTGATTACATACTTGTTAATATTCTAGGAAAATTTTATATATACTTTTACAATGTTTGTAAATGTGTGGGCACTATGTATCTATCATAAAGTTGATTTATCTGTAATTGCTTCAATTTCATTCTTTTTACCAATTTTGGTACAGTAATTTTGTTCTGGATGCATCGTTTTCACACATAATTATACAATGAATGTATGTTAAATATTGTAGTTAAATCATTTTTAAAAGAGTAACGGTGGAGTTTCTTGCCCATTCTTCTCCATACGAAACTACATTTTGGAAGGGGCGACTAGAATCAATTCTATTTTAATGTAAATGTTGACGTTCAAAAGTGCCTTTTAAGTGCCTATTTGAAATAAATGCTTTGACTTTGACTTTGACTTTGTAACGCAAATTACGTCCTATTGTAAAGAATAGAGTTCTTTTAACTAAACAGGACAGCTATGCTGCGGGACAGTTTGTAGCGTCACTTCTTGGCCCTTGCCGGGAGACTGTTATGTCATATTGATGTTGAAAAAAGGTTGAATCTCAGCCTAGTTTAAATATATTTATACATATAAAAAACCCTGCCAATATCTTTTGATATCATCCAAAGAAGCCGTGCCCGTGGTATGTATATACCCTTTCCGTTACACGTTATTTAAGGTGTTAAAAAATTAATGTTCCGAATTTCGTGTACATGCTCGGTATCAAAAAACTAATATAATTGAAAAAATTGAGCGAATTTATTTTTAGGTAAGTTCGATAAATTGCCAGTCCAAAGTCTGAGAAATGTAATAGGAAAATTAGTGTCATATTGATGTTGAAAAAAGGTTGAATCTCAGCCTAGTTTGAATATATAACTTTTGATTTTGTAACTTACCCAAAGGTGCGTTAACAGCATCAGTGAAATGTCTGAGCGGTGCAGCTACATCTATAAACTCTTCGACCACTCGGTTGACTACGGCGCGTTCAGTAGCTCGCTTTAACTCGTGTAGTTTGTCTGTCAGCTCCCTGTAACAAATAGAATGAAAGTAAAAATGTTCTAAAGTTAAGAATATCTGCAAAATATCTGGTTTGCTCGAGAGTTTCTGTTCTAATCTGGGTGACGCCTGTGTATTCAAAACATCAGTATTTCTTCTACTGTTTACCAGTTGTCATCACCGAAAACTACAGTTTTAAGCGCGTTCATCCGGCGCGGGCTGGCAACGTCGCATTTGAAGATGTTTGTCGTGATTATGTTTAAATATTAAGTTTAAATCAAAGTACTATTTATTTATCTTTTTCAGCAAAGCACTAGATCGTTTTTATTTATCAGTTTGTATGCTAGTTTTTTTCAGTTATTTTGGTATTTACTTATAAAAATCGACATACCGTCAATTATTTTCTATTTGCAGTATTTGTTACGATTAAATGTTTTTAATTAAGAATAAATGTTAAAAATATTTATAAATACCAGCGATGTAGTGCTTGGCTGAAAAAAAATGGACTTTGAATCGTATTTAAGCAAAAAATCACGAATAATCACTATAAATGCGACGTTCCCACTGTAGAGATGGGTAACTCAGGAGAGATAGATTTAAAGGATATGAATCCATTTCCATCAATCACTCTTTATATCCACTCACATCCGAATGTATCAGTGTATCTTTACAACTCACTCACTCACGGAGTCACGGCCTTTTTCTTCAATCTGTATCGCAACGCAACCGCATAGCCACACTCGTAAACGAATTTTCGGAGAGTCCAGACGTCTCTTTCGCACCTCACTATTTAGAATGTTCTGTCGCGCTTTCGCAAGACGGAGATAGTGAGTTGTTTGACCATTATAAACTGATATACGTCGGCACAGGAAGGTAAATTAATAACTCTATAACTGGTGCGTAGGGCTTAAAGTCGTTAAGTGGAACGTGAACATTTAAGTACTATACTGGTTTTAACTGTACGTGTACTTCTCCTTTAAAAAGTTTTAGTAAACTATGCAAACTAATTTCGGTCAAAGACATCGTTTTTAGGATCAGGATAGAAAAAAATTAGATTTGCTATTTCAAATTAAACAAAATATCAGTTTGCGTCATTAGTTCAACTTTGACCTCCGTTCGCTACCGTTCGGGATCGGGTCAGTTCAATGCGATGCGTGTCGTTCGCGCGAGCGTGAGCTACTGATACATAAAGATATAAAAGAGCGATACATATCCCGGTGATCGAAAGATACATTTCAATCTTTTCTTTTCAGTGACACATTTTGCCCATGTCTAGTTGCCAGCCCGCGCGGAATGGGATGAACGCTAGTAATTAATACAAACAATGGTGGGAAATATCCAACGTCATCATTATAAAAATGCCCAATGTTTGTGGCCCATGTCGCAATGAACTACAATAGGTACGCCCAAAGTTTTTCGGCCCATACCTTGGCAGTGGGCTGAAATACTCCTAAAGTGCAATAGTGCGTACCTGGTGATGGCTCTGGCTTCTTCGCTGTCCCCCTTCCCGCTGGCACACAAGTCTGCCAACTTGTCGGACAGACGCTGTACCTCAGAGCACAGCTGAAGAACCTCTGCCTTTTCACGACCTTGAAGGCCGTCGGCGATCTATAACAATATTGATTATTTAATTAAAGGAAATTTATCATCACCATCATTTCAGCAGAAAGACGTCCACTGCTGGACATAAGCCTCCCCCAAAAGGGGGGGGTTTTGCCATAATCGCCACGCTTGGCAGGCGGGTTGGCGATCGCAGTATGGTGGTCAAATGCATAGAGAACGCTGCTGCCCATTCTCTAGTAAGTCCCTTAGTCGCCTTCTACGACACCCATGGGAAGAAATGGGATGGTGCTATACTTTTACATCCGGCACCACACGGAACGGATCTTACCGAAACATAATATCGACATAACAAATGAAACAAGAAAAGCGATCCCAGAGACATTGCCATCCCGCACAAATCCAGCCTGGTACTTAGATATTCCACATGGAAAAACCTAATAACACTTTGCCCGACCTGGGAATCGAACCCAGGACCTCATGCTCAGCAGTAGCGCTTGCGACCACTAGACCAACGAGGCAGTCAACGTCACAATCTGTTTTTTGCCATTTCCTATTGTTCTTCTTCGTAACGCATCGAAATACAGTCAGCCCAGAGTTTGGCTACGAGCTTAGCACTTTCAGCAGCGTCCATCAGCTGTAGCGTGCAGACAACAGGACACGCTGGACAAGATATTAAGAGCCCCATTGTTTGAGCACCGCATTTACACTCCAAGGCAGAGTCATCTGTGAATCTCCACCTTAGCAGGTTCTCTTTACTTCGGCCTTGCCGAGTCCTGAGTCTATTTAGAGACTTCCAGTGTAGCCAAGGCAATGCATGTCCAGGTGCGGAATTTTCAGCAGGTTTAACGAATGGGTTTGGTAGCGAAGCACCATCTCGCCTCAGGCTTAACCTGTCCTATTATGAATAATGCACACGAATAATGTTCTTACAAAATCATAGCAAGCGAATGACAACTAAAGGGCAATTAGAGCTAATTTTAAGATTTAAAACTATTTTGTTCTACGTGTAATCCCACTCTACAAAATTCGAAGAAAATTCAATAATGTTGTGTGATAGTGTTTATTGTTTAAATTACCCTCTGTCCTTGAGATACGATGCTGTTGATAGCCTTCTGTCCTTCGATCCTGGTGACTGGATCCGCAGCCGGGTGTAACAACCACTTGTGAGCTGTCTCCAATCTATTCAAACACAGAAAAAAATCTTATCAAAATAAATACTCTATTTTATGACCTTGTGAAGGCCGCAGGAATCCGCTGGAAGCGTGAAACACAGAACCGGTCAAAGTGGCGGAACTTGAGGAAAGCCTATGTCCAGCAGTGGACGTCTTTCGGCTGAAATGATGATGATGCTCATGACTATTTTAACACGGCATAAATCACAGCACATTTAGATTCGACATTATCTGTCCTTCTAAGTTGTACTATGGTGACCCTTTACGCCCGCGACTTCGTGCGAATAAGTCAACTATACCACATAACATAGTTTAAGTCAACTATTCCATATAAAATAGCTTTAGCCACTCGGCAATAAAGTAACTTTCTAGCGGTGAAAGACTTTCTTGAATCGTATCTACGAAGTTACAAAGATTATCTTTTTACAAACAACGGTTTTTTTAAATTACTTTACGCTTTTGCACCAATAGTTTCGATTTAAATTCGATTAAACGTTCGCGGTTTATATGGAATCGGAAAAGTGCGCAACCAATGTCCCAAACTGCCATACTGCTGTTTCGGACATTACTTAGATTTATCATAAGTTTTGATATTTCTCACATTACATTCTGCACGATAATTATATCATACAGAATCATTGTTAGTTTCAGAAACACTGTGTCACTTCCAGTTTTTTTTAAATATTTATTTGACTAATAGCCAATGCACAGACTAAACCTTGAAATTTGCACAATAGCTCCTTCTATAGCCAAAGTACTTACTTTGGCTATAGAACTTACTAAGGAAGGGATTTTTAAGTGGTTCACGCCCTATAGGGTACCCTAATTAACTATTGTAAAATAAGGTATCATTTAGGTCGGAATGCGAGGCGATGCGAGGCCGTGAATTTCCTCTATTGGGGATAAAAGTTTGTCATTTTTGCTGATGAAAAATCTTAGGGGAGTTTGTTCCGCCACTTCTTCTTCCCAGCTAAAGCACTAGGAAGTGGTGAAGGGCGGGCGTTTTGGGGGACTGTCTCATGTATTTTGACGTTCGAAAAGTGCTGATTCTCAGCCTAATTTGAATAAATGACTTTTGATTTTGATTTTTTTTATTTTAATTAGGATATAATAGTGGTAACCCTTACCTAGCTTGCATGGTCTTCCCGCCCTGCTTCTCCACCGCCCTCACGCCCTCGTTCACAATGACATCCAGCTCGTTGATCTGGTGGCGCAGGTCTGACGCCAGGTTCAATGCCTGGAAGATTAAATAATGATCAATATAGCTGGAAACTTTCAGTATACAGGAAGAATAAATATATTTTTCATTGGCTGTTTGGTCACCTTGGCTTCTCTGCCGTGTCCGTATTGCCGTTCATCGCACAGATGGTCTGCGTTCATACCGCCAGATCTGAAATAAATACGAAATAAAGCGTTTTCATGATGTCTTTTTTTTTTGAGGCTGGAAAATCATCAAAGAACTTCTCCCGCTCTGAGTGGAATAGGAGGACGTGTCAGACTTTTACTGACTAAAACCCACCCGTGTTCCTTCAGTTGCCTGTGTGCCAGGGGAAGCGGTATCTGTTTCGAAAAACCCGCAACGTTTTAAGATCAATTTAAGTTAAAGCTGCTAGTGCTTACGACCGTTCGTTTAATTGAATGTGTTGTCAAGGAATTGTATTGGCCTCTGACGTGTTTATGAAATGATTATAGAAGCCGGGTTAAAGAAACTTGTGAAGCTATTGGAAAACAGTGGTCAATGGTCTTTCAAAAGTATAGCCATCGCAACTCTTCAACTGTATGAAACCGACCACGGAGATTTTTGCTTTTTACAATGTCGGGACAGTGATACGACAATAATTTAAACTTCGTATATCTATTTAATTAACGTTTCTAGTGTGTATTCAAAAATTAAATTAATTATATCCAATAGTTTAGTTATTATAGCTAGTTAAAGATCGGCAAAACCCATAGTCGGTTCATTACTACTAGGTATTTAGTTGGTTTGAAAAAAAAAAAAGTTTTTTTAAATTAATTTAATGGTTTATTTGATTGTTTCAAAACATTCATACACATTAGGTCTGCCATTATTGTCGTATTATTAATTTTTATTTATTTATATTCACATGTGGTAAGTATAACTTATAAACTAAGCCTCTCAAAACCGTAGTAGTGGTTTGACTGTGGGGTCGGTGAGTCTCTATACACTCAATAAACTCCACTGCACAATACACAGAGATGAAATAAGTCTAAATACAGCTACCCAGGCCGCTACAACGTGGTATTTTTTTTTTTGGGTGGGAAATCATCAAATAACTTCTCCCGCTCTGGGTGAAGCGGGAGGGCATGTCAGACTTTTACTGACTAAAACCCACCCGTGTTCCCTCAGTTGCCTGTGTGCCAGGGGCGGCGGTATCTCTTTCGAACAACCCGCACCGCTGGCAGGCATCGGCCCTTCCGGGCCCCATCAGTTGGTGCTGACATCTCTTTGAGGCGCGCGTGGAACACAACGCGCCGTCGACCCGGGCTTGGTCCTTACCGGACAGCGAGCTACCCATTACTCGCCGTCCGCAAGCCCGCTACAACGTGGTTACCTGGCGATCCTGCGCGCGGCATCGGCAGGCTGCGGCGCCAGGTGCTCGGTGGCGCGCTGCGCTGACGTCAGCACACTGCGCAGGGCGCGCTCGCCGTAACCGTTGCGTTGTGCGTCCGAATCCTACGTACAAATAATGAGAAAATAGAGTAACACCGATCGACGAACTAAGTATCACTTACTTCGTGTTCGGGTGTACAATAAAATTCCAAGGCACTTAAAAACTTTAGAATTTAGATTGTTCAAAAAAGAACTATGTGAATGGTTAAAAACTAATAACTTTTACAGTCATAAAGAATTCACTGACGGGAAACATTTTTAATGTAACCATCAATATTTGCATGCTATGATATAAGCTAAACATGTATGCTCTATAATGTACCTTAAAACAACTTTATATACCATGTTTTATGCAAATAAATACTATTACTATTACAGCAATAAAACGGATAAGATCATCGTCACCTCTCGAAGGAATGTGGTAAGGCAGCTTGCGTTTTTTGCAATTTTACTAATACTCTGCATAGGCAAATTAGGTTCTATGTTTACTAGTGGCCCTCCATCTCCATCAAACGGTTCGAGCGCGTTTGGCACTCCGATTGGCCCTGGCTTGGTGACTCACCAATCGGAGCGCCGAACGCGCTCGATGCGTTTGATCGAGATGGTTAAATGAAATTCACACTATGGCCTCTGAATATGAGTCTCGTACATAACAAATATGTATTTACACAAATATTATCATAACAATAATTAATACAACTGTCTGGCACTCTGGCGCTTTCACCTTAAGTTGGCTCTTTACCAATGTATATTATTAACTGGCTTTTGCCTGCGACTCCATCCGCGGGGATGTCGGTTATCGCGTAAAAAATAGCCTATCTCCTTCTCCATATCCCAGACTATATCTCTGCCAAATTTCATGACGATCAGTTCACGGTTTAGGCGTTACACGCCTAAACCGTGAACTGACACACGGACAGAGTTACTTTCACATTTAAAATATTAATATAATTAGTCATCACCCCGCCTACTCATTAAACAAAAGTAAGCTAAATAAAATCGATTTAGAATTTCCATAGCGTTATTTTAATTGTTCCACGACCCGAATTTGTTTCGCGTTATTTTCACTGTTCCACGATATACTCATTAGTTTGATCAAACAAGAACTCACATTAAGAAACTCGTGCGCAGCGCCCATCTTGGCGTGTATCTGTTGCTGCAACGCCTTCAGTACAGCAACGTTGTCCTTCTCACCGCCATCCTCCACGTATGATGTCAGTTGAAGCACACTACAAACAATCATAGAACATTTTATTTATATTTAGAGCTTAACGCTTTATATATAGTGTACCAGAAAGGTGTTGTCATTTTGAAGAGTGTGGTACAGACCTTCAAACTGTACAACTTCGTACATGGGACCAACATAGCAAAACCAAATTACTCTCCCGTACAAAACCTCGATACCCACTCGACCCAAATATGTATATGAGACGACTGATAATTTTTTCTCGATTATGATGTTGCTCCCGTGGGGAAAGTTTTCCAGTTTGATGGTCTGTACCACACCCTTAAATGTTATTCGATACACGCTGTATATGTATAACCGTTACCTTCTGAATGTTGTGATTTAATCATTTAAAGTAGTAGCCACTTAAAAATGTGTTGTCTAGATTATAAATTGAAAACGTGGGCCACAACATAAACTGATTGCTCTCTGCGTTGTATAGTCAGGGAAATTCATTGTTAAGGGAATTGACTGCCAACTTAAACTGTCTGTATATTCAAATCACAACTGCCATTTTTCGAAAATTATATGAAATAGCTATAAAACGGCAAATTAGGGTGCATACCCGACTGTACACATAAAAAAATGTCTACCGTGGGTTCAAGCATTACGACTCACCGTATTATCTCATGTATTTCGTCAGCCATTCTCTGCGCCAGATAGTTTCTGTTCTCAGCAGCTTCTTCCATACCTTTGCCCCCTGCAATAACAAAAAAAAATGACAAATGATAAACAGTAACATGATGGCCTGCAGGCCTAGACAAAACATATTTCTGTTAGCGTTCACGCCAAACGCTTCGCCAAAATGTACGGGAATGACATTACCTGCGGAAGGATTACGTCGTGTCCTTTCCGCAGGCAATGGCGTGAACGCTAACAGAAATGTGCTTTGTCTCAGGGCCAAGGTCATCGACTTACTTTGGATGGATCAGTTAAAATTGTTTTAATAACGGACGAAAAATTTGCCCAAAGCCCAAAAGTCGTGAAGTGACAACCACTCTTACGAAGAGGGTTATCGTGTTGCCCAGGTGACTGGGTTGTGGAAGTCAGATAGGCAGTCGCTCCATATAAAATACTGGTATTCAGCTGTATCCGGTTAGACTGGAAGCCGACCCCAACATGGGTGGTAAAAGGCTAGGCTACGATGACGCTAGCTGATCATCAGAAAATCGAGATTATAGACCATTAAGCGTAAGTTTCCTTACTGTGGTTTCATAATAACTAATCTATGTAAGTAGGCTAAAGTACCTAGGTAACTTAGGCACAGCGGCCTAAGTGTGAGTTTCGATTAACCATCACGATCTAACGCATCGACCGCGTTCGGCGCTCCAATTGGTTCTTCACCATTCCAGGGCCAATCGGAGCGAACGCCGTCGATGCGTTCGATCGGAAACTCACATTAGGGCCACTGGTATGCCTACAAAGATTTTTAAATGCAAGGGGTCAACCATTTGGTCTCAGCGGGCAGTCAATGCCCTTCGTATACAATATAATAATGCTTTTAGGATGTTGTTGGGGCTGCCGAGATGCTGTAGTGCTTCTGGAATGTTTATGGACGCTCGGATTGATGGCTTTCATGCCATCATGAGAAAGCGAGCGGCCTCCATATTGCACCGTATTCGAGCAAGCTCCAATAGCATTCTAAAGGTAATAGCAGATCGATTAGACGGTCCTTTTGTTAGACACTGGATTGCGCTCCACGTGTCTAATTGATTTAGTTTTAGTTGAATTGTATTGTAATGTTGCTAACTTAGCTCTTAAGTACATACTAACACAAATATGGATACCTGATTCATCCGAAATAAATGATTATATATATATATATTTGCATGACTACAGATTGAGCACAACTGAGTTTGTGAACACTTATAATAAGTGGGTTAAATAAGTATGTAGTTTAGGTCCGGTTAGGCTTGAAGCCAACCCCAACAGTCTGGGAAGATTTTTCTATAACACGAAACAATTTGTTATGTGTGTTTATCCATTTACGTTGTAAAACGAGCATACTATCGATTTTATTCTCTCAGTCTTACCTTCAGTGAGGATGTGTATGTAGATCTTCATGGAGCATATAAGCACCGGGGCCAGTTGCTTGACGCTCTCGAGGCAACGGTTCAGGGTTTCGGCGTGTGGAGGATGGGTCAGCTCGGCTGCTCTAGCAGCAACCTGTAAAATAATTGAAAAAAAAATTCTAAAAGGGATTGCCGGGGAAATTAATCATTTATCAAATTGACTACCAACTTCAAATGTTAAAAAAAAAATAGGTATCCTTATAATTATGCCAGCTAATCAAAAAACAGCTTTTACTTAAGTAAAGCTTACCTCTCTGGCAGCCCTGGAGAGAGCAGGCGAGATGTCTCTGAGGAACTGCACTAAGTCTTCCATGGTGTCTATGACCTCCGCCACTCCTAGGTAGTCTAGCACCTGAAATACAATACAAAGATTATTAATATTAGATGACTAGCTTTTGTCAGCGGCTTCGACCGCGAGGATGTCGTAAAATATCCCTCCCACAGGACGCACGCATGACGCTTTTTATTTTTACTCTTCCGTAAAATAGAAATCGCTTGTCTACATTTCTCATTTCAAAACTGTCAACTGTCTACACGGAAACGTCATTTTTGTCCGCTCTTTCGTCGACAAAACCCTTCTCTACGGTTCTCGTGCTAACGCGGTGTCCTGCGTGAGCGACGAATACGACGCAACGCGACGCTGCGAACGCGACGAACGTGATCAATTCAACGGCATATCCTGCTTGCGCCCTTTATGGCAGTCTGCGGTGAGACGCGACGTAACGGGTACTTGTTTTGAGCGCGATCAAACGCGACACCACGAACTACGAAATGGTTGATTGAGAAGCATTGATCGCCGCAGCGCTAGAACAAAGATGGGTGTGGGACATTTATATCCAAAATTAATAAACGATTCCCATAATGTTTATGTTTTTTGTCCCACAACCATCTTTGTTCACGCGGTGCGGCGATCAACGCTTCTGAATCAACTATTTCGCAGTTCGTGGTGTAGCGTCTTATCTCAAAACAAGTACGCGTTACGTCGCGTCTCGCCGCAGACTGCCATATAGGCCGCAAGTAGGGTATGCCGTTGAATTGATCGCGTTCGTCGCGTTCGCAGCGTCGCGTCACGTCGTATTCGTCGCTCACGCAGGACACCGAGCCTGCTGGGCTTAAAAAGCGAATAACTATGTATATTTATTGTTTTTGTTTAGCCTATACTATCCCACAGCTGGGCAAAAGCCTTCCCTAAATCCTTCCAGGAATTCTTTTCACGCGCCACCTCAGACTACTATGTATTAATCCAGGTTAAAAACTATAGGTATGTATGTGTGCTAAATTTCATCCGAATCCGTTCAGTCGTTTTTGCACCAATCAACACAGGAACACATACAACACAAAAGGAATTTCTCAGTAGCAGCCTGGAGCCTGGATTTGCGCCCGATTGATGGCAATAGGCTCGCTCCCTATTACATGGGACTTAAACATAACTGGCGAAATGTGTATGTACTATAGGTACACCTCTTTTCTCTCTTTCTCTCTCTCTCTCTCTTACTCTCTCTCTCTCTCTCTCTCTCTCTCTCTCTCTCTCTCTCTCTCTCTCTCTCTCTCTCTCTCTCTCTCTCTCTCTCTCTCTCTCTCTCTCTCTCTCTCTCCTCTCTCTCCTCTCTCTCTCTCTCTCTTTCTCTCTCTCTTTTTCTCTCTCTTTTTCTCTCTCTTTTTCTCTCTCTTTTTCTCTCTCTCTTTTTCTCTCTCTCTTTCTCTCTCTCTCTCTCTCTCTGTTATGTTGTAATAAACTCGAAATAAGTTGCATAGTGAGTAGTAGTCCACTTTAAACAGTTTCAAGATCAATGTAACGAACCCTAATATAAATAACTAGCTTTTGCCCGAGGCTCCGCCCGCGTGGATGTCGGTTATCGCGTAAAAAAGTAGCCTATGTTCTTCTCATGTCCCAGGCTATATCTCTGCCAAATTTCGTGACTATCGGTTCAGCGGTTCAGACGTGAAAGCGTAACAGATAGACAGACAGAGTTATTTTCGCACTTATAAAATTAGTAGGGATAATAAATCCATCATCATCATTTCAGCCGAACGACGTCTACAGCTGGACGTAGGCTTCCCCAAAAGGAGGTGTTTGCCATAATCGCCACGCTTGGCTGGCGAGTTGGCGATCGCAGTATGCAGTAAAATGCGTAGAGAACGCTGCTGCCCATTATCTAGTAAGTAGTAGTAGTGTGTATTGTAACTTAATTGATTGCTTACTGGTCCCATCATGATGGACATTTCACTCTGCCGAAATCTTTCTCCTGCCCTTGTTCCTGGTTTGGTTTGGTCACACTTCTCCATTAGTCGGCATGTCGGTAGTCAACCCCATTCTAACCAAATCATCATTCACACAGTCCATTCATCGTTTCTTCGGTCTTCCCCTACTCTTATAGCCTTTCATACTTCACTCTGCCGAAATATTTTTGCGATATCAAATATGTCTAAAACTTCGGGAATCGTATAATCATAACAAAAATACTTACCACTGTTTGTATTAACATGAAAATAAAAACTTGCATTGCAATCAAGTTTTGCAAAAGATTGTCGATACAACCTCTCAAAAAACATTGGGAAAACAAAATAGAATAGACCTGTTTTTGATTATATTTATTTTATTTTCTCTTTTACTCTTACACAACGCTTTACCTTCTCTCCTATCGCAGATAAGTATGCTGGACGAGACTTTAGAAATAAACATCACATCTGTACCAATTTTTCTGTTCTTTTCTTCTTGTCTGTTTATACATATGTGTGTGCATAAATGGTTAAATAAAAAAATAAATGAAAATTGCATAATTTAGCATAATAAAATTTCCTGTAATATCGTAATCGAATAAAATGAAAGTAAATACCTTTTTACACTCCTTTACAATTTTCCGGACCTCAGACTCGTCAAAGCACAGCAGCAAAGCGGACGTCCCTTGCAGTATACCACGGGAGCCTTCGATCAGCTTCTTTCTACAAACAACACTTAGTTTTAACTCCCTGACACTCGCAGTATCCGACTCGAAGGTAAAGAGACTAGCGTCAACAGACATTGACATCATGGCCGTGTATGGAGGAATCGAACCTTCGGGCTTTCCGTACCTAGCAAGACGAAAACACGGATATTTTAAAATTTCCTTCAACAATTTAAAGTTATATTGTCATGCAAAAGTGTAGTTGAAAATAGATTTATTTGTGAAGGTAAATGAACTGTAGTTTTGCAGTATTGATCTTTCTGAACAGATGAACGAGTTGTTGGTTTTGGAACAGCTGTGGGAGCTGGTGTAAGAAATGCCGATGTTTATTTTTGCGGTATCAATGATCAGCATTCCAATGTGGAAACTTAAAGCTGGCTAGTCATAAATTATTATTTTTTGTTACACGAAAACTGCCTCGTTGCCCGTTGGTCTAGCTATAGTGGTGCAGAAGAGTCTGGCAGCGATCTTCCTGAATTCCCGATATTCAGTCACCGCTGGCTATGACATTATAAGCAAACACCATTTCAGACACCAAATCGATGGACTTCACATGATCTGAGCAAGACCTTAAAATAGACTTTAGTTTCGGCCTTTCTTCTCAGAGTAGTCTGATAGGAAACGCCGCACTCATCTAGTTTTTAAAATGTGATTGACGTGTAAAAGTGTTGGTACAAACCTACTTACAGAATTAAAATCGTATACTTATCGAGGTACCGCTAGAATGTATTTCGAAACAGAACACAGCAACGCTGCTTTGCGGCAGAAAAAGGTAAAGTGATAGAACTTTCGTAGACGAGCTCCTTCTTAAAACGCTCTATTGTAAAACGTAATAAGGGTGACTTTACCTTGCAGGTCCTGAGAAAGGATCAGATCGCAGCATATCAGAAGCCTGCTGCAGGAGGGTGGCAGCTGTTTCCACGCGGTGTAAGGCACCTGGCATGTCATGTCTGAGGACCGAGTCTTCTGAGGACTCGATGGTTTCGTGGCCGACCTGGGGATATTCGATGTATAGTATTATAAAAATTGCAATAAAAATAGTCTTACAGCCCGTCTTTCGGCCATGGCGACCAATCTCAATGAAGAATACCCTTCGGCACGGGAGATATTATAGTGCACAAGTGTGTGCGCAGACACAGGTGCGCTCTCATCCCAAAGATGTCAGTACGATGTAGACAAGTGACAAGTCATCGTAATTCTACGATATGTCTAGTCCACGATGTTGTTAATTATTCTACTGATATCGTCATCTTCGTAGTAATGCTACAGACTTGCCGGAACAGTACGTACGTATTGCTTCTTGTCTTGCCTTTTCTGATTAATCCTTCATTAAAGCTTACTGACGCTTAGTCATAATCATTAATTACCGCATCGTTGCCTAGGTGACCCATAACGACAGCCAAATCTGTGTCCACTTATTGCTATTAGAACAGCATAGAAATTCTGCGCCAGTATGACAGTGTGACTTACCTTGACAAGATTGTTGACGGCGAGCGACACGGCTTGTACCGGCCTCGCCAGGTCTGGCATAGCATTGCCATCTTCTGCTTCTTCATGGAGGATGACCAGTCGAGAAACCTGGCGACAAAAAATATTGGATTAGAGAAATTATACAAAAGCTGTCGCTCGATTATAATATTACATTATAATTTACTATGTTTTACACGATTCTAGCGAGCATAGTAAGGGGCGCCCCCAGGCCCAGCTAGGTGGACCAACGACTTGGATGGGACGGATTGGATGCGGAAGGCGGAGGACAGGGTGTTCTGGCGTAGCCTAAGCCTACCTCCAGCAGTGGACTGCGAATCTGCGATAGGCTGCGTTGATAAAAAAAAATCACCAATTTATCTACCCAGTGTTCTATCTCTACTCTCTTTTACTAAATGCACGACCCTCGGGTAGCATTATCAGCCTTAAATGTTCCCACGTGAGTAGGCCGTCCATCCACTACGAGGTCCCAATTCTGTTTGGTAGATTTCACATGTCTTCGATTGTTTTATTCTAGGACATACCAGTTTCCTCACGATGTTTTCCTTCATCGTTTTGAGAGCAGTGGTGGTGAAATTATTTACAAAAAGTAAAGTGTCTGCTTGGGTTTGAACCTGCGACATACAACTCGTAAGTTGCGGTCGTTAACCACTGGGCCACCACTGCTCTCGGATATGACATTCTAATATAAAAAATTCATTCCCAGTGTACGTTGGTCGGTAGGTATATAATTTGCCAAACTATCCAAACCACCGCACTATACAGTTTCTTGACATTTACTCCACTTTTTAAGACATCATAAATTATAAAATGTCGCTTCGTTTCGCTCACATGAAAGAGGACATTAGGATAAGCTTGAACTTTAAAGTTTAAGAACATAACTTATAAGAATACATACAGGCTTCTTCAGACAAGCGCGACGCGACACTTGTAGAACAATTTCTACGAAGTTTTCATTGAAATTATTGTTCAAACTCAAACTCAAACTCAAAGCATTTATTTCAAATAAACCAATTACAGGCACTTTTGAATTGTCAAGGTCGATGAGTTAGAAAGATGAAGCTAATTGCCCATTCCAAAGCGTAGGTACCTATGGAGAAGAACGGGCAAGAAACTCCATGGACACTCTTTTAAAATCATGGTAATGTTACAAAAAGTTGGTTACATCATTATGTTGAAATTATCAATGTGAGAACGATGTAAAAAGACGTGCACATTAAAGCGTCCGTAATTAAAACAAAAATAAAATAACAATTCAGAAATTAAAATAAGCCGTGGGAGCTAGGAGATGACCAGTCCCTACTGGCGGCGCCCGTTCACGAACATGACGTGTGGATCAGCACCATTCAGCTCAACCATTTTGAAGGGAACTTAATGATCCAACACACACGCCACCACCAGCGAGACATTTGAGTGAGCATGACATACTCCTAGCTGCCAAGGCACATTCAGGTCAATGAAAGACGTACCCTGTAAATGGTAGCTTTATAGTAGGAACATAGTGCTCACACATATGCTATGCAATTATACAATACTAAAAGTTTGAATTTATACAATGCAAAGATCTATCTAATCTAGTCTTTTACAGTCTTCAGCAGCTCCAACGTTTTCAAATGCTAATCAATTTGGTTTAACCTACCTTGTGGAGCTGGACAAGCAGCGTTTAGCCAAGCATTTTTATCAGCGATGTAATCTCCCAACTTATAATAAGCATGGCTGCATAGTGTGTTCTCTGTGAGAGTCGCGTATGGATATACATAGATAGGCTATCTACGGCCTAGGTCATCGTTTCCGCTCGTTGGGAGTTTCCGCTCTTTAGAAAGGCTAGATATGATTGTATGGAATTAACATTGTTTTATGATGTGAGTTCACAGATCCTAGATTTTTCTGCGAATGTAACTTTTTAATTTGAGACTTAAATTTTTCTATGCGCTTTTGTTTTTATTAGTAATTTTATCTGCCTTATTTTTTAAGACATCCTTTTTAAAGATTCGGTTATGTTTATTAGCCCAAAAACATGCCAAAAGTGCCTGTAACAGTGATTTTCTTTAGTCTACATTAATAGCTAGGCTTACATTAAATAAAAAACATAGATAAGATACCAAGGCAAAATTTTGCTCTTGTACCATGTTTGTGTCCTTTACATTTTGGGGTTTATTAATAAACGCTGCAATTATTAGCAAATAGCTTTTCCTCGCGGCTCCGCCCGTGTGTATATCGGTTATCGCGTAAAAAAGCCTATGTCCTTCTCCACATCCCAGGCTATATCTCTGCCAAATTTCATGACGATCGGTTCAGCGGTTTTGGCGTGAAAGCGTAACAGGCGACAGAGTTACTTTCGCGTTTATAATATTAAGAAGGGATTGTTTAACCATACCTAAATTTTTAACCGCCTTCAAAAAGGAGGAGGTTCTCAATTCGTCGGAACCTTTTTTTTATGTATGTTCCCCGATTACTCAAAGATGGCTGGACCGATTTGATTTTTTTTTTGTTTGAAAGAGTATACTTCCCAGATGGTCCCATGATCATCAAGTCGGGATATGATGATGGGATCCTGGAGAAATAGAGAGCACTCTTCACATTTTATAGGCACACTTGAAGCGATTTGGGTAGTTTTTGGAAAAGTACTTTCTCGGAGTGGTCCCATTTCAATTTGGTGAAGATCTGATTAATAACTTCGGGGATAGGCAACGGAACTCTTCAATAAATGATAGCAAATGGACTGGAATTGCTGGAAACTCATGTCTGTCTACTGTTTACACCAGTTCATAACATAACATCACGCCGGTACGCTGTGAACGGGTAAGCACACGTGAACCACTAAAAAGTGAAAAATACAAACTTAAAAAAAAAAACAACTGACTTCCAAAAAACACTACAAAGTGAAAAATAACTTTAACTTCGGAAGGCGGTGACAAAAAATCGGTTGTTTTTTTTTTTAAGTTTTTATAGACGTTTAAACCTCTCTTAACTAAGTATATAAATAAAGAGCTTTAAGAGCAAGTATTCCACGCGGGCTGGCAACAACGCATTTATAGTAGTTTTTCGAGATAATTTTATTAAATACAAACAAAAGTACTATTTTTTTTTCAGCCAAGCACCAGATCGTTGGTATTTATAATTATTTTTAACATTTACTCTTTAATAAAACATTTAATCGTACTAAGTAATGCAAATAGAAAATAATTGACGGTATGTCGATTTTTATAAATAAATACCAAAATAACTGTAAAAAAAATTGCATACAAACTTGAAAATACCAACGATCTAGTGCATGGCTGAAAAAAATATTTACGTTTGTTTGTATTTAATGAAATAATCACGAAAAACGACTATAAATGCGATGTTGCCAGTCCGCGTGGAATGAATGCTCTTAAAACAGCGCCCAATTACCTTTTCTCCTGTCTTTATCATTAACTAAATATGCAGTAATATGTAGCACAAAGTCCTGTGCTACTACAGAAATTTCGAAAGCAAACAATGCATAATACGCGGCTACACAGCATGCTTATCTGCAACTTTCACCGACAGCGCCTGTTGTTCGCTCACATTCTCTGGAGATAAGCATGTCTTTGTGTCTGCAGTATGGTATGCTAGGCATTCTAAGTTGCACGTGACGATAGAGGGATTTTGAAATGTGTTGTAATTATGTATGCCTTACCTTTTACCTTATACCTTTTGCCACGGCTTCGACCGCATGGAGGCCGGAAATTATCTCACGGTACCTATAAACTATTTGTGTGCCTAAAATATCTCACGGTACCTATAAACTACATATTTGTGTGCCTAAATTATCTCACGGTACCTATAAACTATTTGTGTGCCTAAATTGTCTCACGGTACCTATAAACTATTTGTGTGCCTAATTTCATCCAAATCCATTCAGCTGTTTATGCGTGATGGAGTAACATCTTACGTCCAAAAATACCAACTTTCACTTTTTTTTTTATATTAAGTAGTAGGTTTATTGAATCATTTTATGTTGATTCTGCAAGACGCCGTTGAAGGCAAACCTCGTGAAGAATGTGCTAGAACCAAAATCGAAGAAATGTGATGTCCACCAACCCGAATTGAGCCCGCGTGTGGGATTATAGACTATGGCCCACTCCATAGAGGGTTTTATAATCTTTGGCCCCCTCCCTCTCACAGAGACGAGGCCTGTGCTTTGGGAACATTATAGGCAGATTATGCTGCAAGAAGTCAGACAATTTCTAGTGAACTGATTGAAACCTTCCGGATAATGGAAAGACTATTCATTTTTTTTGCATGACTACCCATTTTTTCCCGTGGGTGGCGTAGAAGGCGAATAAGGGACTTGCTAGAGAATGCGGCAGCAGCGTTCTCTATGCATTTGACAACCATACTGCGATCGCCAACACGCCTGCCAAGCGTGGCGATTATGGCAAATCCCCCCCTATTGGGAGACGCTTATGTCCAGCAGTGCACTTGACCGACTACTTATCAATATTTTTTTCCACTGAGCCATAGGACCCTAGGACTCCTAGGAATCCTAGGAGCTAAATGCTACTATCAACAACGACATAATCAGCAATATATAATGTTCCCACTCCTGGGATAGTCCTCATCTCTGAGAATCAAATCAAAATATTTTATTTCACATAAACCTGCAAGGGCACTTATGAAACGTCAGAAGCTAGGTGCACGGTTCCAATTTGTCGCTTCCTATGGAGAAGAGCCGGCAAGAAACACCACGGTTACTCTTTTAAAAATAATTGGATTTTATAATGTTTTCAAATTACAGTGATATTAGGTATGGGAGGACTGCAGGCCTGTCAATAAGTACCAGGTACTTTAGAGGAATGAAAATAAAGAATAGAAACTGTAGGCCTACAACGTTCTCTCATTCACAATATGTAAAAGAATCTACATAATTAAAATCAACCTATTTAAACCAAGTGATATGATTTCCATGAGAGGAAGTCAAATGTGCTGACGACGAATGCAGCTCCTTGAAAAGTATCTTAAAGTCGATGTGACGATAGCTTCTAGATGTATTTACCCACGGAGTAATGAAAGAAGATATTCCCTGTATCACCCACGCTTTTATTCAAGCTCGTAACAGTAACTAATCTTACAGTTCCACCCATCATTTGACACATCATCAATCTTAGCAGATTCAACCGACTTCCGAACCCATCTGGCCAATAAATTCGATCTCAAAACGACACGCCTATTAATAGATTATTGTCTACTCCAAGCCTTAACGCCAGCTAAGGTAAGCCCCAAGCAGATAAGCGCTCGCCGTATTAGGTGCGCGCACGCAACCCGTCCGGCCAACACAGCATTCATTCATAGTTTTTTGTAATGGCATTATAGTACGAGTGCTTTGTTTTTGTTTGAACTTTCGATTTTAATCTTGATGTATATCAGTAGTTTGGTCTGGTATTATGAAATTGTAACTGTTGTTATTGTGTCACGTATTAACGTACAACTCTTTGCTATTTGTGAGGCTTTAGAACTAGCGACTTGCGCTACTGACTCGCAGGCATTTTACAACTTGATGAAACATCGAGATTTCGTTATTATAGGGTAAGTATAATACACATACGCCTTCTGGAATACATTCTCTGTATTAAGATGTCAACCGCATCATAATATATTGCTTAGTTTAGAAAAACAGCAAGTCACTCAGACAGGCACGAAAGGTGACTTTAATTTATATCTAATACTAGCTTTTGCCAGCGGCTTCGCCCGCGTGAAGGTCGAAAACTATCCCACGGGAACGTAGTACCGGGATAAAAGTATCCTATGTGTTAATCCAGGTTATAAACTACCTGTGTACCAAATTTCATTCAAATCCGTTCAGCCGTTTTTGCGTAAAAGAGTGACAAACATCCATCCATGCATTCATCCATCCATACTCACAAACTTTCGCGTTTATAATATTAGTAGGATGTATTGATGCTGTTCATCTGCGTGCATCTACGAATAATACTCGTGTACGTAGGTACATAGTAATCAGCCAGACTGAGAAGAAATCAGTGGACAAATCCACAGCCTTAACTTGTTATTAACAATAGTCAACACTAACTGCAGCATCTTTGCTAATTTAGAGGAATTCGGTCATGTAAAACCAATTAAAGTTGTATCTGTATTCCTCTAAACCAGTGATGGGCAAAATACGGCCCGCGGGCTAGCTCCGGCCCGCGAAAGCATTTAATCCGGCCCGCCGACGGTCCTTCGACATGAATAGTATATGGCCGGCAACAATTATATTTTGACGGTCCAGAAGTGTAAAGTAGATTCTACTTAGTAGAATAATAGACGCATAGGTAAAGGAGCCAGCTAGACGTTAGAAAGTTACTTCGTCACAGCTCGAACAGAAATGCAGCATTTGAAAATGTTATGGCAAATCAAACCAATTTCATATGTCTCACACGCCTACCATGGCAGGGCCTTCGAATAAAAGATAAATTGTAATATTTAAGATTTGTGCAAGTGTGTAATGCTGTAATGTTTTTATATGATTAAACGTTTCAACACAAAATGCTTCTCATGCTCTGAAATTTCTTAAACTCTTTGGCCCCCATTAAGAAAGTTTTCCCACCACTGCTCTAAACACTGCCATAGGCTCTTAGTGCAACTTAAAAACTAAAAGCATTTGTGGAATTTCAGTCTTATCAAAACCAATACCTAAGAAGCCATCCATTTTGTCCCAAAACTGAAAGCTTGATGCGCCTTTTACCGTATCAACCACTTAACCAAATAAAACATCCTTATCGAAAAACAACATTCCAGAAATTACTCCATATTTTTTCTACTTTCGTGACTTTTACAAATCACCCTTATATCTTTCCCATTCACCTGGGGAGTGGCGGAAAGGGCGCGGCATTTCGACCCCCATGGTCTAGCCTTGGGGACTGATTGTGTTTGTCCAAGATGATTACGAAACGGACGGACGCTAAATGTCTGCACTTTGATATTGGAATGGGGTGGGTGTTGGGTGTTGTTTGTGGGTAGGGTTTAGATAGAAATCTTTTTATTTTTAATAACAATTAGCTGTCTGTCCCAATAGTCGACCAGTTTGGTTAATTTTTCACAACCCAGAAGAAAGTTGGTGTAAAAATCAAAAGTCATTTATGTATTCAAATTAGAGAGAATCATCACTTTTTAGCACCTTTAGCACCTGATGACTTTCATAGCATTCAGGCAACACTGAAGGAACACGGGTGGGTTTTAGTCAGTAAAAGTCTGACACGCCCTCCTGCTCCACCCAGAGCGGGACAAGTTATTTGATAATTTACCAACCTCAAAAAAAAACACGTATGAACCGGCGATTGTTCATAAGAAAATTACACTGCAGATGACAATAAATATAATCGTGAAAACCGTTGAATTTACATGCAAAAGGCTTCAAAGTTGGCGTCTAAATCCTTCATGAATCTTATTGCTTAAGGTATAAACCATGATTCCACAAAATGTGCGTGTAGAGAATAACAAAGTTTTAAGAAGCTAGAATTATCAAAACAACAATAACAAGAAGACTTCCAAACAGAAAAAGATTTCTACGAACAAAACCAACACATCTTCCCGACCATCCTCAAATTAAACCCTTATGCCTCATACAAGGAAAATAAACGAACTCTTAACATTTATGCCTAACTTTGCATTCCCAGAACCGGCTACACACAGCCACAACAAGTATAACGTATCGACGAGCGAGAGCCAGTGGGTCAAGGTGACGCCGAGATGTAACTAACTGGGCTTAGTTTAGGTCTAGTCTGGCAGATACTGGATTTTAGCGACAGGGGAACTGCAGGCTTAGCATCACACTTTCTATTTCTACGAAGAATAGACAGTGCTTTTTCTATACAAAATCACATTTTGTTTCTCCATTTTTGACATCGCTCTGTAGATATCCTTCTACAATCTGTCATTTCTTCTTTCGTTTCTAACGATCTTTGTCTAGGTCCTTTTATATGTAGACTATTTCAGAAGAATATTTCTTATCAAACTGTCAAAATCACACTGACAACAAACTTTTTACTCGTCGGCCACAAAGTATATAAACGATTATCTACAAAATCATGATTCGTTTAGAACGCATAACTGTGATAATTAATAGAAGAACATAGCTATCTTCTCCTTTTATTTAATAGTCATGTCTATTCTTCCGTCGACAAAACGGTGCTCGTGCTAAACCTCATCAAGTCATCATCATTTCAACCGAAAGACGTCCACTGCTGGACATAGGCCTCCCCTAAAAGGAGGGGTTTGCCATAATCGCCACGCTTGGCAGGAGGGTTGGCGATCGCAGTATGGTGGTAAAATACATAGAGAACGCTGCTGCCCATTCTCTGGTAAGTCCCTTAGTCGCTTTCTACGACACCCATGGGATGAAATGGGAAGGTGCTATTCTTTACGTCTGGCACCATAAGGAATCGTCGGTTCGTGGATGGGTGACCATTCATAACATATCGAGACTCCCCCGTGCCTCGGAAAACACATTAAGGCGTTAGACCCGGCAGTTATCACATAGGCACATCTTGAAAGTCGTTGCAGCTCCGAAAGTCTGATAACCTGTCTTACCAAGGGGTATCTTCTTGTCTAGAACTGTGACTTGATGGAAGACTTCCATCCAGGGCTTATATCCATAGGCCGTTCTTGAACATGTCCTTACCCACAGGTGGACTAAATGCGATGGCAAATCGCAGTTCGTCTTTAGACGCCCAATGATTACTGAGTGTGATTGACAAAACAATGCGACTTCAATTGATGCAGCTGTCACAACATGCGATTTCATGCGACCGAGTGTCGTCGATGCGCGATGAAGCATCGAATCATTGATGCAGTTGCGACAACGATAGTCTTGTGTATGCGTTGATTCGTATTGTGTACGTAAGTCAAGCGAAAGTAAGACTTAGAGCTTAAGACTTAGCAACGATTTCGTTGGGTTACTGTCCTGTATAATCTACGGAGCAATACACGACAAAACCGTGAAGGAAAACATCGTGAGGAGACCAGCCTGTCCTAGAACCAAAAATTCGAAGACATGTGACATCTACCAACCCGCACTGGCCGACGTGGTAGGTTATGACCCACTCCCTCCCACAGAAAGGAGGCCTGTGTCACACTACACTAGTGAGACCATTAAAGGCTTTATACTATCCAAGAGCGACCTAGTATCTAAGTACCACTTTTCGCACATACATCATCATCATAACTTCTTCAGTAGAGGAATTCACTCAAATAACGTAAAACAAGCAAGTTGAACTACCAAAGACACTTCTCAATGTAAATGTCTTCGCAAAGAGTTGTAAAGACGTCCCACGCGAATTAATATGGCAAATAATAAAATCTAAGTATGAGCAGTGTCGTAATATTATCTCCAATAGGTCCACGGCCACTGCCACGCGTGGGCAGCGACCATATGGCGAGTTTTAACGGTGACAGCTTGCCTATTATAAAATTGAGTGGATAAATTCTTCACGCTAATTTTCACTTATTGATTGTGAGCGGTAAATTCTCGGCATTCTGCCAGTTAGCTATTTGAAGAGTGTTGCGCTTTTCAACAAGGGTTTTATTTTAAAGAGCTTTTCCAATAAGGCAGCCGCGTTAGAGTTTGCCCCTTTTATTAATAAAAATTGTTGTCAGTTCCTTCTATCTGCCTCTCTTTTCCCAATTATGTTGGGGTCTGCTTCATCATCATCATATCAGCCGAAAGACGTCCACTGCTGGACATAAGCCTCTCTCAAAAGGGGGGATTTGCCATAATAGCCACGATTGGCAGGCGGGTCGGCGATCGCAGTATGGTGGTCAAATGCAAAGAGAACGCTGGTGCCCATTCTCTATTAAGTCACTTAGTCGCCTTCTACGACACCCACGGGAAGAAATGGGAAATAGGATCTGCTTCCAGTCTAACCGAATGCAGCTGAATGAATAACAGTATTTTACATGGAGCGGCTGCCTATCTGACCTCCACAACTCAGTTACTGGGTAACACGAAACCTCTAGGTAAGGCTAAACTTGGGCTTCTGACTAACCGTAACGACAGTCAAAGATCTGCGAATGTCAGCGGAGACCAACTGCTTAGCGTACTTTCCGAGGCATAGATATGTAGTGTTTGGTCACGCATTTACGAACCGGCCGCGGCGAGCGTAAAGTTAAGAGACGTTTATACGTCAAAATTGTATGGTTAAACATTAAACTTTTTGCAACGTTTATAAATAAACCCCCTACATTGCTAGAGGAAAACGAAAGGAGAGAGGAAAACGAATGTAGAAAATCAACTACGTTAGTAGGGCATTTTACACGCAAATCGTATTTCCGAGTCTTTCATTGACACCCCACATGATGACCTTTCTTTTCATTCGACGAAATCCTGGGGGCTTAATCTCTGTATTCATATTGAAGGGTGGAATGTAATACCAGGCATCAAATATCTGCTAAGCCAAAAACTAATAAAAGTTTTCTTAAACGAGCCGCCAGTTTCTAATTTGTATAGCTCCATCTCGCTTTCACATCGGAACAATGGAAGCTCTATAGTCCAAAAATATGTATTCATTTCGAATGTTTATCGTATCTATCAATGAAAGTTTATGCTGTGAATTATGGCGGTTTGGTAATGCGATTATGTTGAAAGTGTTTTGGATTAAAGAATTTCGAAATAAACAAAGTTGAGTTTAGAAAGGTTTAGACAAAGGCTGACTGACGCTGAACAAATTGAACATTGGCTTTAATACCAAATCACCATTGGGGGACCATTTGGGTCCAATACAAAATACCAGAACCAGTATGACGCCGACACTTCGAGTTATATAAAGCTTCGATCAAATTAAATGGCGGGAGAATAGATAGAGCACGTCCAGCAGTTGACTTTAGACTGAGAATCAGCACTTTTCGAACGTCAAAATTACATAAGACCGTCCCCCAAAACGCCCGCCCTTCAAATAAATAAATGAGCTTGTTTTGTCTCACTACAAGGCAAAGGCCCTTTTCTTTTTTCACTCAACACGATCCTGCGCCATTCTGGGGGTACTCTTTAAGTCCGTCAACGAAGACACGAGCCTAACCTTAGTCGAGTAATCCCTCAAAACAAAGTGTCAAATTCAATTTTTCCCTCATATTGGAAGTATACAACTGTCAAATCGCAGTGACATTATTCTTAGTTCGGGTCCTAAACTAATCTTATGTCAGTAAGTAATTAGGAGTAGGAAACGCCTGTAACTTCGACCGAAACTACCGATTTCGTGGTTATAGAGTAAACCTCGGGCCCAATTCCATCTACAGGCATCAAGCTCGTCCCGACATATATCCGGGGTTCGCGGTGATGCCGTTGGACGTTTTCAGAGGCCCATGTTGTGGTGGTATTAGCCCACTCTGCATCCGATATGCGGCAGGCCAGCCCTGTCCCACTTGAGCTTTGCTGCTTTTTAATTGACGTCGGCGGTACTTGACTTTAAGTTGATGACTACGATGAAGGCTTTTGCCAAAATCAACCTAACGAGACTGACATAACAAAATAGTTCCTTACATATTCATAAAGCTAAGTTAAATAATTACATAGTATGAAACAAAATGGTTCAAGATGATGGTATTTATGTATAGTACACCGACCTCCATGCGGGCGCATCCGCTGGCAAAAGCTAATGAGTGATAAGCTATAAAGAGCTGATTAGAAATTGCAACATTAAGTCCGCGATCACGAGTTCACGCCATAAAAAACTATAACCACAATTTCAAACAAACTAGGCAAAGAGATTTACTAGCTAAACCAATTAATCTAGCCGTAATACAAAGCGGTTTACCACGTGCTATTTGTAACGCTTATTTATAGAGCAAACTATTTTATTTAACCCACTTATTATAAGTGCTTACAAACTCAGTTGTCCTCAATCTGTAGTCATGCAAATGGTTGACCCCTTGCATTTAAAAATCTTTGTAGGCATACCAGTGGCCCTAATGTGAGTTTCCGATCGAACGCATCGACGGCGTTCGCTCCGATTGGCCCTGGAATGGTGAAGAACCAATTGGAGCGCCGAACGCGGTCGATGCGGTAGATCGAGATTTTTTATTTTTGGTGGGAAATCATCAAATAACTTCTCCCGCTCTGGGTGGAGCAGGAGGGCGTGTCAGACTTTTACTGACTAAAACCCACCCGTGTTAGCTCAGATGCCTGTGTGCCAGGGGCCGCAGTATCTCTTTCGAACGCACCCCTGGCAGGGATCGTGATGGTTAATCGAAACTCACACTAGGGCCGCTGTCCTTAAGTTACCTAGGTACTTTAGCCTACTTACATAGATTAATTATTATGAAACCACAGTAAGGAAACTTACGCTTAATGGTCTATAATCTCGGTTTTCTGATGATCAGCAAGCGTCATCGTAGCCTAGCTTTTTCCCAACGATGTTGAGGTCGACTTCCAGTCTAACCGGACGCAGCTGAATACCAGTATTTTACATGGAGCAACGGCCTATCTGACCTCCACAACCCAGTAACTGGGTTAACAAGATACCCCATCGCGGTGATTATTGCAAATAGCTCGTCGTTCCGCCTTCTCCTATTGGAACCAACCACAGGTAGAAAAATCAGAGGAAATGTCACGAATTATTCAGCCCATTTCAGAGTAGGAAATCAAGGAACTCTTGCAGCAAATAAGGAAATGGCGGAGCCGGAGATTGTCTCGTCTGGCAAGCGAGCGACAGAACAGTAAATTGCAGATACAGCTATAGCAAAAAGTACAAATAAGATAAGACTTATTTCCAGACAGAGTTTTTCCAGTTATTACATTTTAAGCAACCAGGCTCAGATCGGAGACAAGGACTTAAGGCCTAAAACAAAATATCTGTACAAATGTGGAGTAACCAAATACTTGAACTAGCGAGGTTGGAACTTTCATCTTCAGTATCTCTTCTACTCCAACATATTTGCGAAAAGGCTAGGCTATGGTGATCTCCGTAACCAGAAGGTATGGTCCAGTACAAAAAAAAATCGTAATACAGGGAAGAACAATATTATCTCTCGGCTTCGTTAAAGTGCGTATTACACTATACTAACTAGGAAATCGGAAGATGTAATCAAATTTAGAACAGTTGCATCCGATTTAGTTAGATTGGAATGTCCCGATCGCACTAATTTTACTAAATTGTTGCATCCCAATGTAATTCTACTTCATAAGCGCATACAAGAGTCATCTGTTCGATTTATCTTGCGATTTAATCCAGTGTGATCACTGGCTTCCAATTTCCTAAATAGAGTGTTCCTAGTTAGAGTTTCTACAAATTAGACAGTGTAATACGCACTTAAGGGTATTGTTACTCCACTGCATAGACCGCCCTGAAGACACGGTGGAGATTTGCCCAGCTTGGGCGGAGCACCGCCGTGTCCCTGTGGAGGCGATCGGCGGCGGCGATCTTTCACGTGCGGCCCTGGTCCAGGCCATAGTTCGGAGCGCGAGTGCATTGGTAGCCGTCATCTCCTTCTGCGAAACAGTAATGCTCGCGAAGAGGGAGGCGGCGCACGTGAGGGAGAGGCAGAATATGCGCCCTTACGGCCCTAGACGCCGCAGGAGACGCCTTGGGCGTCGGGGATCCCAGGCTGATTCCCGGCCACCGTAGGCACGGGCTTGCGGATGGCGAGTAATGGGTAGCTCGCTGTCCGGTAAGGACCAAGCCCGGGTCGACGGCGCGTTGTGTTCCACGCGCGCCTCAAAGAGATGTCAGCACCAACTGATGGAGCCCGCAAGGGCCAATGCCTGCCAGGGGTGCGGGTTGTTCGAAAGAGATACCGAGGCCTCTGTCTGGCACACAGGCAACTGACGGAACACAGCTGGGTTTTAGTCAGTAAAAGTCTGACACGCCCTCCTGCTCCACCCAGAGCGGGAGAAATTATTTGATGATTCCGCAACCACAAAAAAAGGGTATTTTTACACCCGTTATATCACGAGCCAGTTTGAGGAGGAAGGATCGCCTAGTGAGCAACAAGTTTAACAGTATACGGTATCCTATCATAAATAACAAAATTATGACATGACTAGCTGTTGCCCGCGAATTCATCGGCCATCCAGGATGAAAAGTAGCCTATATCCTTATCCAGGTCATGGTCTATCTGTGTGCTAAATTTCATCCGAATCCATTCAGCCGTTTTAGCGTGAAAGCGCAACAAACAAACAAACTTAAATTCGCATTTATAATATTAGCCAGGAAGTTAGTATTTCCCACCCGAAACTAATCTCCGCCTAATATACAGCTATGAAAAAAATGGCGCCGATCTTTTATGGCACTTATTAGAGCAGAGAGCAGCCATAAACGACGAATAGTTTTCTCATATTTTTATAGCTTTATTGGTGAATCAATCATGATTTCATAGCCCATGTTACGTAGGCTGCGGCTGCCTAAACTTCTTACAATCTTATTTATTAGTCTTTGAAAGCATTCCTTTTATTAAGTTTTAGGTTCTTTCTAAAAAACTGGTTACTCTGCGAGCTTTTAAAACCATTATATTATAATTTTTTTAAGTAAGTACTAGTAAAAATTTACAACGGGTTATGAGTTCACAATATTTCCGTTTACGATATGACTGAGTGAATGCTACAATTCCGGTAAGTGCTAAAAAGAAAGCTATACTGTCGACCGCCCGTCTCGACCGGCGGCGCCGCTAAATAATAAAACCTGTAGTAGCCCGTAGTCTGGATAAAATCAATAACGTTAATCTGACATCATCATTACACGAATAAACAACAATCTCAAGTGCTTCTCTCCATCTCAAGTTCGCGTAAAGATGAGCGAACTATTGAACGAATGAGTTCCGTTTCGAATTTGCTGTTATAAAATATCTTGGGTATTATTGAGCCCAACAAATAACGTTAATTTCGTTTAAGATTCTTTCTCGTACAATAATTAATAATAATTAAAAATAGTTTTTATCTGATGCGTACTTTTTTCATAAACTTGTTAAGACATATTTCATGTTTGGAACAACGAAACGCAACAACTGTCATTCGAAAATGACAGATACTCGATGTTATTATGCTGAGTTTTTGTTCTAATGTTATAAATAATGGAACCTAAGAAGCAAATATTTACCGTTCAAGAGAAAAAGAAGTTTCTGGAGATATTAAGGAATTACTCGAGAGTAGTGGAGAATAAGCATACCAATAGTTCGGCACTGAAGGTGAAGAACTTAGCTTGGCAGAAAATAACTTCGGAATTTAACTCGAGCCCGCAAACAAACTTATACGTGAGTATTATAAATTATGTTGACTGCAAAAGCTTGTTTTACTTCAATACTAGTTAATGACGATGCTTCGTCTGCATAGTTTTGACATCTGGAAACTAGGCGTCAGTTCTTGAGATTGTGAATTGAGAGATTGTCTTGTATTGGATGTTGACAGTATGAAGTGAAGTGTTTGGTGTCCCTACTTAGTTATTGTCTTATGCTTATAAGTGGGTTTACAGTTGTTTTTTGATAATAATTGTAATAGATTACATTCAAAACCTTTGAATTTTAGTAAGTACCTAGATTACAAAAAAAATTTTTTTTAGTAAAATGCTAATTATTTTTTGTTTGACAGAGTCATCACCCTTACCACCTTTGTCTCTTTAATTTAAGCAGTATTTAAAACTATAAAGATTTTTCAATAACACAAATCACAGAATTATCTTTATAAAATGTCAACCAAATTTAAACAAAAATATTTGGTCATTTACAAAAACATAACAAACATAATATACAAAATATTTTGATTCAGAGAACTCCAAAACAACTAAGAAGACTATGGATGAACTTAAAGCACCGCCAAAGAGAGGTGGTAGCCAGGACTCTACACCCATTGTCTACGAGAAGAACCATGGATGAAATAATATCAGGATCCAACATGAATATAGCCCAAGTGTTTATGACTGGTGCTGATAGTTCCATCGACTCTGATATTGTGTTAGGTAAGCAACTTTAAGATATTAAGTTTTGTAGGATTATTTTAATTGCTTTTTGCTTGAAAATAATAATGTAGACTTCGGCATAAGTTTATTTTATTGTTCCTGTCGGAGGGTATTGAGATCTCCCCTGTATCCCTTATTCAGTCAAGAGTGGTCCATTTAATTTGTTTTTTTTTTTTTTTTTATTAACAGAAACTTTAACAAATGACGCCCAGGAGCAGTTGGAAACAAGTTTTGTTCTAAGTGAAGAATCTCAAAATATATCTAATCAGGAAACACCAGGATTTAGTACTGTAAAGATTGAACAAATGTCACCGATCAATGCTAATCCTGCAGATGCTATGGAAACACTAACACCCACTCTACTATCAAACAATAAACCTCATATCACTCACCAACAAGACAACCAGGATAACAAAACCCGACTTCAAAACAATTTGCAACTTCAGAGGCTGGAAATACAACTGTTGAAAGAGAAATTAAGATCTCAACGAGAAGAGAATAAGAGTAGAGAAGAACGTGCTGCATCCATACATAACTTGGAGTTTCAGATTTTGAAGGAAAAGCTTAGGGAGGCTAAAGCTAAGGCTGACTTAGCAGAATTGTATTTGAGGAGACAAAATTATTCAGATGGTGGTAGGTGATGAACTGATGATGAAATATTGTTTTACAAAATTAAAATAAATTATTTTCTACTATTTACAGAGAGGAGAGAAGTCTAAAGAATAGATATGTCAGTTATTCATTTGGATTATTATTTACCACCCTTTTCTCTTTTATTAATTTTAAAATGGGAAATCTACTGTATTGTATACTATGTTATAAAATAACTACGAATCTTCCAGAATCGACAACATGAGTTTTTGATTTAATAGATAATAATTTAATTTAAAAATTAACATTATTAAGTTATTTTTTAAATTAAAATCTCTTAATTAAATTATCTGAAAATTTATTTTCAAATTAAACTTATATCGATAAAGAACAGTGGTTACTAATAATTTTAAGATAAATATAGAATTTATTACATTTTACTGAAGTGTTTTATTGTTGCCGACTGTTCCGAAGCCTGAAATTTAGACAGAATAATAGAAATGGTAAGTCATCTATGCCAGTCTTCTGATCCAAACTCCTGCACTGTTGTGTAAAATCGAAAATCACGTCTTGAAACGTGTGCATTTGCATCACACTAATGATTGTACATTTATTTTGTAAAATACAGATCTTTCATTCCCCCAAAGACATTATCCAGGCCAGAGCTCTGCTTTGCGTCAACCTGGATTAAGGAAATGATCAATAACATTTCAAAGGGCACTAATCGTAACAAAAACAAACGTTTCGTAAGTATCCCATTTACAAATCACCATTTTCTACAACTCACATAAATCGCCATCAAAACGAAAATAAAAACAAAACGGTTACGAAATGATTCTCGGTCGATTTCAAATTTAAATTTAGGCGGGAACACTGCGAGCTAAAACGATAACAAACAGCCAGTAGTGAGTCAACGTTTAAATATAGAATATTTGAATTATATCACCTGGCAACATTATCGTGTCTAGAGAAAAGTTTTGCATGTTTACAAGATTCAAGTCATCTGTGAAGTAACGAAACTATTAGGGAATCTGAAAATAGTTGGCATGACGATCATTTTTCGGGAACACCGGCTATTTGTGAGTCAACGCAATGCTGACACAGCTTTATAAAACACATCAATCAATTACCTTGGCCTAATACAATCTATTTTGGGTTTTATTGGACGTTCTTATTGCACCAAGTACAGTCACGAGCATATATACCTTACAATAGGGTATTACACTCATTTTTGAAAAGCATCTTAATTAGATTCTAGAGTGCTAATAAACCACTAAAAAAACAACATTTTTATTTAATCGATTAGTGCCATAAAAATGCATTTAAATTTTACATTTTCAAATTTCGCGCGTTATTTGACGAAAACACTGGACGCAGTGGACACCCTATTGCTGTGGGTATGACGTCAGTTTACTAAAAACAAATGCGCTGATATTATAGAAGACAATTGTTTATAATTTAAAAAATGAGTTATTTTTCTACTTATCCTTGGTTTGCTGTTCCTGAATGCAAAATGTTATTTAATTAAATAAAAATTACTTTGGTCACGAAAATAATAAAAGTACAAAATTGCTCAGTTGACATGCCGTATGAAGTACTAACATTTCATGCTACATAGCTACTATTTCATGGTGTTCAAAAGCAGATTAAAAAATCTGAAATCTTTAAAATGTATTTTGTTGTTTTATGAACTAAAACTAACATTTTCCGACTGCATTTTGCCTAAGCTATATCAATGATATATTTTTTGATTTTTTCTCGTATAGTGTAAAATACCCTATTAAACAAGATTGAAAGGAGACTGTCCTAAAACTTTGATAAGAATTTTATGATCTTATGAACGTAGTCTATCCGACACCACACTATTATAAAATAGGCCTCTTCTCAAAGCCACAATCGTTGTTGAATTTTGCGTAAATTTGTATTTAAGGCATGACTAGTACACATTCGCATTTTAAAAGGGATAGTGAGTCAAAGCAGCCAGATTATCATTACCTATAGAGTAAAACCTGCTTTGCCTTCGAGACACCTATAAAATAGGTAGGTACTAGACAAGTAGGTAAAATTTCCATGATGATTACGGTTTGAGGAAAATTCATTGCTTACAATTCAATGGGAAGCATGTTTGCATGTGACTTGCGGTGCGAAAACACTACTTTTACTATTCGCCAGCGTGCATTAGTCTTATGCACCTCTAGTTTGGATAAATTAATGCAAACAGCGACTGCTAAATCAACTCTTTGAATTTGACATAAACTTACTTACATCAAAAGATGTTTTTTTGGTTTGTTACAAAGTTACTTTCATTCACAGTCCATCGCTGCCTCGTTTGTGTTATAGTTAGCTATAGGCAAATCTGTCTGAGCCCAGACAGCGAAAAGCAAAAAGGGTAAAACGACTGGGACTCAGCCTACAGTTTATTTATAGAAGCGGGAATGCACGGGATGAATGCTTAATGCCTTGTCCACTTTGCTAACTAACTATCGATCTTGCAAGACTTTTAGTGCTTATTTTTGGCACCGTTTTGGAAGGATAGTCTGAAAAGCAGTACAAATGAGCATGGCACATAAATTTTACTTCATATTTGCACGCAACTTTATATTTAGCGAACGCTATGTTGCAAGAATATGTTTTCTTGGCCCTTGGGAGATGGTTCATTTGATCGTCTATGTAAATGGACTCAAACGGATATGTTAGTCAAGATATATACCATAACTACTGCTGTTGGAGTTAGGCAACTCACAGCTGGGATAGACTGAATGCGGAAGAAAGATGATCGGTTGATGTGACGCAAACGAAAGGAATTTGGCTTGTGAATGGCGAAAGTAGGAATTGATTGAAATCCGTCGTAAATTTATTAAATTACAAAGTACTTAAGACTTAGTTTATGGCTAAAAATACCTTATAAAGTTCATTCAGGTCTTTGCAAAATATTAAATTTTCTTCAATAGTCTTCTACGCGATTTGCGCGGAATAATAGGCAACTGCCACATTGTTACTTTAACAGTTCCAGGCCAGCGCAGTAATTTATACTGCACTGGCTTCTACCAGCCGCGTTACTATAATACTAAACAAAGCATAATATACAAGGAATAAATCGTTCTCGCTCTCAATAGTGCAACAGCTCTCTTAGATTCAATAATTTATTGCGATACTGGCGCCTGTATTTCAAAACTCTTTGCTATTTTTGTAGACTAACGTGTTTAAAGTTTTGAGGAAATACGCTCCGATTCGAACTTGCAAGTTTTTGACCCAAATGATGAGTGTAATCTGATGAGACTGTGGTATACAATCGTAACGAAAATCTTGGATCTAAGATATCAGTATTTTGTAAGTTTTCTTTAAGAGCTTCCTTAAAAATTTGAGCAAAAGGCTGGATGATTCAGCTTTTGCCTACACGACCCCATGGATGAACATACATATTATAAACTAGGACAACCATGTTGCGAAAATAAACCATTATTTTTTTATCATAAAATAAAAATCCCAAAAGTAGGACGGTCTATCGAGCGAGACCGGGTAAACATCGTAAAACAAAAACTGTATTTCTAAAAACCATAACAAAAGACCTAAAAAAATCTATTCTCGTGGGGGACACGAGTCAAGTATACAGCCAAGACGACCTTGCCGTGACCATTAGTCCGGTAGGGCCGAGCCCAGCAGTCCCATGGCAGAAATAGCGGCGGATACAGGCGAGGTTACGCACCTGCCCTAATTACTAACACGTGGGTGGCGGAATATGATGGATCTACAGTTCTACTTTCCAACTTTGTGATAAGAATGGTTGATTATCTAAGGGGTTTAGCAGAAGTGCCACATTTAGCGCCGACCATTTTCAACTTCATCAGTACTCATCAGTACATATTGTGAATGAGAGAACGTTGTAGGCCTACAGTTTCTATTCTTTATTTACATTCCTCTAAAGTACCTGGTACTTATTGACAGGCCTGCACTGTCCTCCCATACCTAATATCACTGTAATTTGAAAACATTATAAAATCCAATTATTTTTAAAAGAGTAACCGTGGAGTTTCTTGCCGGCTCTTCTCCATAGAAAGCGACAAATTGGAACCGTGCACCTAGCTTCTGACGTTTCATAAGTGCCCTTGCAGGTTTATGTGAAATAAAATATTTTGATTTTGATTTTGATTGACTGCATCGCGTTTTGGCGACTCGCTGCGTTCGGTCGCGTTTGCAAAATCACGCGTTTTTAATTGCTTTGTTGCTGCATCGAGTTTTCCGAATCATGGCGTTTTCTGTGGATGCTGCGTCGAAAGAAATCAGTCGCTGTATTGAAGTTCTGAAGAGCGACTAGACCACTGCTGTTTAAAGTTGCTTGAGGCATTTGGGGCTTCGGTCGAAAAACATATAGAATTTATGTTTTAGAAGATAGAAGGGACCATAGGTTGATACCCAAAAAAAATATCGGCCTACATTCACGTCTATTTAATTTTATTTGTGATAAAAATGTTTTTTACTCATTACATTTTCATCGTGTTTATTTACTCAATAGTGCAGTCGAGTTCATTAATATATTGCCACTGTCAAGGATACAAAATATTGTGAGTGTTGGATAGCTCAATAAATTTTATAGAACCTAATAGATCAAATATATGTCCTCATGTGAACGGTTCAATAATATTATGCTGTGCGTTAGGCAATACGTTTTTTTTTTTTTTTTGAGAAAAAGCAGTCACATATTAATGAATCTAAAGCTTTAGTGATGCATATAGTTGTCACAATATTATAAACGTTTTAGACGTTCATATATTTTTGAGGCCTGAAAGGGCCAATATATGTATTAATGAACTCGACTGTACCACGACACAGGGAATGTAATATACGTATACACTGTAACGTTAGTCCAGGGAGAAATCATTTGAAAGTAACTTTTGTAAAAGCATACCTTCGAGCTGGCAAATGTCACAACCCTAAAATAAAAAACAAATGGTACCTAGTTACCTTCAGCGTAAATAATAAATTATAATACCGTGTCCAGTAACACGAAAGCGTACTTTACACGCAAATATGATTTTATACTAAATATTAAAATATTTTACCAGTTGATGACCTTTCGTGTCGCAAAAGCCTACCTTATTAGCCTATTAGGCACAAAGCTTAGCGATTGCTACGCCCAGATACGGGCTAGGCTATAAATGCTAAAAGATTAATGTTCTAGCCATCATTTTGAGGTTGAAGTCCTCTACAAACTAGCTTTCAAATATAATTTTGGAGTACTCATCTTTTGACGGATAGTCAATCTACTCTAATTGGCTCTTGCTTTTTGTAAGGGAGTAAAGCTCTTCGACTTTCTTCCCGACTTCGTTATTCTTGTAGAAATTGTTGTTTGCCACATTAGCATCAACCTAAGAACCCACGAGCTCTTGGTGTTTTAGTAAAAGCCCGCTCGCATGGATCCTATCGTATGTTCCCCTGTATGAAATCGTGCTAATAATTATACGTTACGGTCTCGTCGGGTGCTTCTGTTGTCAAAAGTTTTGACTGCGTTATTGTCGATCGTAGTATAAATTTCCGAAAACCATAACAAAGAAAGAGCAGCCTCTCTGTATCAACAAATCAATATGCAAATATAAGTGTGACAATATGAAAAACCTGTCTAAAGCACAATGTCAGTCATCGAACCCAGGAATTCACGGTTCAAGTCACTTTATAGACCATTGTTTCTATGATGATTTCATTATACAGCTGGTGCAATTAATGACTTTACATCGTAAATCGTTATTATGTCCAAAATCATCTCCGTGTAATAAAACACGAGATGTATGACTCGCCTTGGCGTGAAATCACTTAGTCATAGGTTTTTTTTAACTCTTCGTGTTATTCTTTTGCTTGTATTGCCAGTGTCATGGCCGGTTACACGCGAGTCTACATTTGAAAAATCACGATTGATTGAATTTTCCTGATGTTAACCTCGTCAGAAGCCTCATATGAAGTGGCTCGGGAACAGACTACTTAATAGGGCTCCTCATGTCGTGAGGCCACTTCACATTTTATCGAACACTAACAGAATACGTGCAGTTGTTGGTGTCTTGTTACTTCCATTTAGGCATATGCTTTTGAGCATAGGCTGTAAGAGAAACACCAAGCCCTTTTCCTTTCGTTGGCTCGTATTAAAAATATCTGATTTTTTACCTACCCTTATCATATTTTGGTTTATGATACGGTGTACTACCCGGTAATTGAAGCCTTGTTGGACCAGCTATTGGTGAACTAACTCGAACCAATTAGGAGTCAGTAGGAAGAATGCTCTGTTTGTAGAACTTTGTCAATAGGCATTGCGATATGAATGACAAGATTCATAGACGTTTCTCTTGAACACTGAAAGCATTAACCATACTGGACTCTGCGGCTACCTTGAGTAGCCATTCGATTGTTTTTTTATAATATTTTGAACTTTTTGCTACCATCATTCCTTTCTGAACTATTATCAGTTCTGTAGCAATAGTTGGCGTTACAGTTAGAGAGGCCATTGCTACTTGTACCTCTTTACTTGAGCTCGCTAAAGACAGATTCACTTCCGTCTAGCAGTTTAACAGCTAGAGGATTCAGGTAGATGGCAAGACGATCATCGTAACGTTTTTTTGTTTTTATGTTTATGAATTTTCTCAAGAATGGTAGGAGAGTTATTTGATAAGATTAAGATTATTTGAACTTGATGCTCACAGTCACCAACCGAATATAGGTTTGGTGTAAACGTAGCCTGATTGTGGAAGTTATTGCCTTCATTGTTGTCCACAACTAATTACCCGCATTCGGACATTCCCAATTGGAATTGTTCGTAATAACCATTCATGTCCTTAAATGCGATGTCTTGTGGATTGTCGTAAATCAATTGAATGATTAACAAAATAATGTCCCCCTCTCGAAATGCTATAGCACGGAGGACGCTGTACGGGGTTAATTTTTTAGATCAGTCTACAGGGCGAAAATGAAATCTATAGTTTAAACAAAGGTACAGATAGAGCAAAGCGGACATAGGGGACAATTAGCTCGAACGTGTTTTGGAGATAGATTTTTTTTTGTAATTCTCTATCCATTCATTGAATTTCATGCATTTTGCATTATTATTTGCCAATAATGTAGCACTGTTGGGAAATGGCCTCCCTACTCTCATTCCCCCTCTCTCTGTCCAGAGATTCTAAGGACCAATCTTTATTAGAGGAGTCCATGTCATCCCGCCTTCTCCGTCTAGGCCTGCCGCGATGTCGTTTGCCATAACGCGGAAACATGTCCGTTTGGCCCATCGATCGTCTGACATATGGCAGATGTGTCCTTTGTCCAGATGCTTTTTGCATAAATAAACATTTTTACAATACCAAAATTATCGATAGTGCAAAGTGGTAAGGACCAAAAGTTTTGATCGATCATGCGAGAACAGAATAAAGAGGAGAGATGAACTTTTCTAGAAAGATTTTAATTTCTAAAAATATCATGGCAAATAACAAAAGACTAAACATAACATAAAGTAATACTACACAAGAACAGCTGCATGTAATAGTGTTTGTTTTAGAAGTCTGACTAGTGCAACACTTTTAAATTAGATCAGATTTTAAACAGACTTTTACGTACAAAGTAAAGAGTATGAAAGAATAACATGGTAATAATGGTGAGAAATATGAGAACAGTATGGAATAATTTTGGAACTTGTGGCTACATAATGAACAGCAGCACATGGCACTAATTCACTATTACCACTTAAGGGGAACCCAGTCGCGGGCTCGAACTCACTGATGGGCCTGGCTAAAAAGCACGCTGTCTCACCAGGCATCGTGTCCGACAGAGGTAGTATCAGTAATGAGCAGTTAGAAGCTATTCTACACGCACAACATTATTGAGTGAGATGCAGGATCATTTACAGTCAAACAGGCGCGTAAAAAAATTAAGAACAGTCCTTCGGAAGATAGGGTTTTATGAAAAAATCACTGCATAAATCAATGACCAATAATGTTTATTGAACTTTTCGATATTTGAGCTTTGTCGGTACCGAGTTGGTTTTTCAGATTTCACACTTCTTTTGTTACTTAAACACGCTCAAAGTTAGGTTAAATTAGCAAGAAAAACGAATATTTGTTGGCTCCTAACTTTTTAATGGCTTTTTATTTTAGTATTCTGTTTCCGTACAGACAATATTAATACTGAGACAAAACCATACCATGTTTAATTTTTGATGTACATTGTTGAACAGTGGAGTAATACATTCCCGAAGTTTGTATGGGAAAAATGTGGACTAGGTTCACCTTAACGATTCCTTACTTCACACGACATCTGCCAATAAATATCGATATTGACGTAGTTAAGATTCCGCGGGGAATCATTATAACGATACAGAGGGCCCTGTATGGTTATAATGTTTCCCCGCGGAATCTTAGTACGTTCAAACTACGTAAGTATCGTGTTTTGTAAAAACCAATATAACTGCAAGGAATCAAAATGTCATCTACACTAATAATAATATTATAAAGAGGAAAGATTTGTAGTTTTGTTTTGTATGTAACGAAACTTAAAAACTACTGGACCGATTTAAAAAATTCTTTCACCGTTAGAAAGCTACATCTTTACCGAGGAACTTAGGCTATATTTTATTCCCGTATTCCTACGGGAACGGGAACTACGCGGGTGAAACCGCGGACCGCTGCTAGTATTCTGTATGTTCCAAGATAATTTGTCGATATTATTAATACGATATGAGCAGAATTCTTGTCTGACTGACGTGGTTACGAGTAAGGAATCGTTGATCGCCCAGGTTGATCGAACGCGAGGCAACGCTTGCCGCGTCCTGTTCGTTAATGGGTGACCATCCATTACATATCGAGTTGTGGCTAATTAATAATAGCCGCACGGGTCGATCGATCAGGTTAAGCTACGCTTGCCGCAGTTGGACCGTGGATGGTGACCATCTTTACTTACATACCAAGACCCCTCCGTGCTTCGGAAAGCACGTTAAGCCGTCGTTCTCGGCTGTCATTCATGGATCTTTGACAATCGTTAAGGGTTCTCAGAAGCCCGAAAGTCTGGAAAGCAGTCTAACCAAGGGGTATCGTGTTACCCAGTAACTGGGTTGTAGAGGTCAGATAGGCAGTCGCTCCATATAAAATACTGGTATTCAGCTGCATCAGGTTAGACTGGAAGCCGACCCTAACATAGTTGGGAAAAGGCTAGGCAGATGATGACTTTTCTATACCTCGGAAACCAAGTTACGCCATTGGCAGTCTATGGGTAGTCAGCTACCCTAAAGTCTGACAACTAATGAGTTGTGTAACTGGGTCTTGGAGGTCAGATAGTCAGTCGCTCCATGTAAATAACTGGTATTCAACTACATATGGTTAGATTGGGAGCCAACGCCAACATAGTTGGCAAAGGCTAGTCAGATTAATGATATGAAATCTTTTTTTTTGTTGAAAGAAATACATTAATTTGGCATAAATATATTGAATCAAATACTGGTCATTCAACCTTGAAATTAGCAGAATCACTACATAGTATAAAACAAAGTCGCTTTCTCTGTCCCTATACCCCTATGTATGCTTAAATCTTTAAAACTACGCAACGGATTTTGATGCGGGTTTTTTTAATAGATAGAGTGATTCAAGAGGAAGGTTTATTATGTATAATACACCGACCTCCACGCGGGCGAAGCCGCTGGCAGAAGCTAGTTATTGATAAAACAACGGAAATACAAAAAAAAAACATCCCACAGAATATGTATCGTTGTGTTAGGTTTTACAGGAAGCCTACAGTTTAATTATAAAAAAAAATACTGATGTTATCCTACTTCCTACTTATCCCTACTATAATATAATATTATAAATGCGAAAGTAACTCTGTCTGTCTATATGTTACGCTTTCACGCCTAAACCGCTAAACCGATCGTAATCAAATTTGCCAGTGATATAGCTTGGGATATGGAGAAGGACATAGGCTACTTTTTTACGCGATAACCGACATCCACGCGGGCGGAGCCGGGGACGAAAGCTAGTAATATTATAAATGTGAAAGTTTGTGAAGATGTATATTGATTGATGAATATTTTTGGCCTTGTTGGTTTAGTTGGCGCAGGCATTCCTGCTCAGCAAGAGGTCCTGGGTTCTACTCCCAGGTCGGCAAAATATTATAGGGTTTTCATCACAAATTTCTCAGTGGCAGCCCGGAGTCTGGATCCATACCCGGTCGATGGCAATGGTTTCACCCCCTATTACATGGGACATGTGGGAATCGTGGTCGTACTACAGGTACACCTCTGCCAAACCCTTCAAGGATTACAGGCGTGATGTTATCTATATCTATACTAATATTATCAAGTGATAAAGTTTGTGAGTTTGTGAGGTTGTAAGGTGTAGGTAATCTCTTAGGCGTTTAAAACAAGAGACTTTTCCCTTTTACTGCATATTATTTTGGACGAATGGTTAAAGAGATAATACGACATAGGTATGGTATGGAACCGCGACCGTGTCGTAATCTTTTAAGTGATATAAAAATGTTTACCGCCCAACGAGAAGTGGGCATGGGTCTGCTAGTGTATGATATTTTCATAAGACTTACGCCTGGTAGAATATTTTACTGTCCGTAAGTAAAACGAACCGTTTTGTCAATATAGGAACCGGGCATTAAGAATCTTTGTACAATTCTTTTTTTAAAGTTGGGACAATGCTTGTGAATGTCTATCAACATCTTTACCTCAATATATACTGTCCACAAGTAAAAGTATCAAGTTATCAGTAAAACGGCTTGTTTGCATACTTTATATGTAAGTATGGACCTTGCAGGTTTTACCTTGACTTTTGATAAAATCTAGACTTATTTTCTTGTCTTCAATAAACAGAATGATAAGTGTGTAAATGCATGCGACTTTGGAATTTAATATTTAACACCTTATTTAAATGTACCACAGGTAAAACCTGATATTCAGCTTCATCGGGTAAGAGTGGAAGCCGACTCCAACATAGTCGGGAAGAAGACCACAAAACTAGTAAACATTCCAAGTGGATGGCGGTGGTGGTGGTGGTTGTGGAGTCTGTGACTTTGGATATGTATTTTTATGTAATTTTTGTCACCGCCTTCCGAAATTAAAGTTATTTATCACTTTGTAGTGGTTTTTTTTTTTGGAAGTCGATTGTTTTTTTTTTATAAAGTTTTATTATTTTTCACTTTTTAGTTATAATAGTACCTACCCCACACAATTCGAAATTTCATCATCCTTGGGGTCAAAACAATGCATATTTATAGGATAGCAGCAATCACGGTTTGTTTGCTACAATTTTTTGAAGAGTTTCGCTGTCTGTCTCCGAAACGCATCATCAGATCTATATGAAATTGAAATGGGACCATTTCGGAAGAAATCCCATTCGAACAAAAAATGAATTTTGCAAATCCGTCTATATGACGGAGTTATGCCTGAACATAAATAAAAAATAAACATTTTTGAAGTTGGTTAAAAAGCCATTTTTTTTGTTTGTTTTGATTGTGCTGTCCAACCCCTGCAAAAGAAACTTTTACAGAGCATGAAACAATGTCGTTAATTCTATGGATAATTAAATAATGGTCAATGATTAAACTCAATAATGACCTTTAAACCTGCTTCCTTACTCAGAACAGTTTATTGAAAACAGGTGAGTCAGTGACCATATTCATAACTGTTTTATTGTAATAACTTTTCAAAACAATGGCCACGATAATTAGTTTAATAGGACAAGTGGTTGTTTATTCATTAATTATTATTAATGAGTCATTTTTTAGAAACTGAGATTATGGTATATGCCTATTTCTTAGCAGCGGTCAGCATTTTGATATTTTGTAGTTTCATAGTAAAGTATTATTATTTTTGTCAGCTATGGAGCAAAACCTATTTAATGAAATCATTCTTTGTTTGAAGTATTTTTAATTTTCTTTTGGTTTGGTGGTTATAGGTACCTACCTAATTGGAAAGGAAGCATTCTGCTACATATCAGACATGGGGCTTAATAAGCCTTCCTGTAATTATGTTTTAATTATTTATTTGCTGGAGCAAAATGTCAGCTGTTACTATAGCATAACTGTCATGTTGACGAAAAATGGTTGACCGCAAATGTCATTTTAATCCAGCGAATTAAAAATCAGGGTTTAGACGCTTTGATTTTGTTTTAATACTATATTTGTGTTTTGTTATTACTAACATAGTTTTAACCTGTCAACACTGGCTAATGAGACACAATTGATTTTCTATTGTATCATGCCATATGTGGCATGCGCCGGTCTGGACTGGTTAAGTTACTTTTAATACAAATATGCTATGGGCCTTCAAGGCCTGCCATTAAAAGTTTTTTAATAAGTAGTTAGGTATTAATTATTACAATCAGCAGGAGTCACAGTGATGAAAATATGAGATTATAGCCTGATTCTCATCTCTCTCTGTCTCTTTCAGCATAGTATGTCTAGCATTTATACTATCAATTAAGAACTATATGCAAAATACATTCGAATCAACTCAGAATGTATTATTTAACTCTAAATAAACTTAATTCGTCACACTTTAATTAATTCTAATTACTGACATTCAAAAACAGAACAGCAACAACTGAATCACTTCACACTTCTTACCAGCCAAGGTTAACCAACATACAACACCTCACACCCTGGTTCTCCCGCTAAACCAACCAAAAAGGCCGGACACAGCCTCGCGACCAAATAAAGTGATTTTCATCGCATACCTCCTGCGTTAATCACTGCTATGACATAAGACACCGATAATATTGTAGTTAACGGCAGCTGTAAACAATAATCTACTGATCTTACACCTACACTGGTAAACTAGAACGTTTTTCTATAAATAATATTATCATGAATATCTCACCTGTTGAGCAACTGGCTCCAAAATACTCTCGATTATTTTCGTGTGAAACACCGGCATTTTGTATTTTTAAGTCTGACACTTAATTTACATTAGATAATAAACACAAATAACAATGATCTCACAAAATATTCACAAAATAAAAATAACACAACCGAACGAGATAAGCGACCGAAAAATACTGACGGAATAGTGTTGCGCCACACTAGTCGACGACGTACGCACAAATATGTTGTCGATTCTTGTGTCAAATAGTGTGGTGAAATGCTGTGGGTGAAATGTCACGTTAAAGTTACCAAGTTTTTTCATGTTATTAGTATCGGCTTTGTTATGTAGACCTTATTTAAATATTTCACGCAAACTAGCATAAATAGTAACGGGTTTAACACTGAATAATTTTAAATTTCTAAAGAAATAAATGTTCCATTATGAATCCTAATGCATGAGTGTGAAAAGTTTTATTCGCGCACGCACAAAAAAATAAAATAAATAAATAAATGCAGCCTCACATTTCGGGTGCCTGACTAAGATAGTTTGAGGGAGGTACTTGTTAAGCTTTTTCCTTAGGTGTGTGAGGCCGTTAATGCTAGGTACGTACCTATCTACTTACTCTACGTGACCTTGTCTGCAGACTAGTGTCAACCACAGAAACGAACTAGATTTTTATTGAAGTGACTAAGGGTTGATGTGTTAAGGATAGGCAAAGTGCTGTCTGGTAAAAATTGCTTTACCGTGACGTCTACCAAGGTGTTATAGAGTAACTCATATTTGGCAGGGACGGTTTTTCGGATTGTTATTACGATGGATTTATTGGAAGGAGAAATATGGATGCGTTTTAATTGAAAAAAAAAAACAAATACTTCTGTAATGAAATCATTTATTACATTATATTTTAATCTTATAAACTATCAAGTCTTTAAAATTACGTGCGAATAGACAAAATTTTCTTTCTTAAATATTAGGAAAAATCATATAATAGTCGGTTTGTCATTTCATTATACATAATAACTTTAACATTGTGGGTCGTAAATTGAACATCTGATGGTGCAACCGACTTTCTAGTAAGTAGTTAATACCTACAAATTAGATAAATTTATTAACAACTGAACACATTAAAATCTATCAACTAATTTGACTAGGTTAATCACAAATAAATTGAATCGGGAAGTTTGCCCAACAGTGGGAAACCATTGTTGTGCGTTAACAGATCCTGTGCGATTTGACTAAATCTTTTTACACTTATTCGATGTTAAAAATTTAATACTTTCGATATTTTTACATTTTACTTTATAGACCCGTGAGCGAACTTGTCGATGATTTTTTTACATCTAAAATATTTATTTAGAATCTTGTACTACCATCTGCCACAACAACTTTACTAATATATCGACCAACTATTGAAACAATTTTGAGTCCCAAATCAAAATACATTTCCCTAGACAAGTAAACATTGCAAATAAAAAAAATGACAGGTAGCAGTGACTACTCTAGTATTTTCACTATGCCTCACAGTGGAACGAATGTATGGGAGCGGTTGGACGTAGACATGTCCGAAAAAAAAGAGTAAAATTATGCCAAACTAATGATGCCATCTTATTCGATTACTTAATGCCTTCATAACTTGTGGTGATGAATTTCTTCATAACTCCCATATTTCGGGAGTAATTTGAGAAAATGTGAAATTTTACTATGAAAATGAGTGTATCGAGCTCTCTCCCTCCTGATTCCGGGCTTGTTTCAAGTAGCGGTCTCTAATATCATAATGCTAATACTAAGAGCTATATTTAATACTAAGACACATAGTGCGCCAAATGTGCACTTTCTGGGATAAAGAGTGATGTTTATTTTATAACACAATTTTTTTATTTTTTGTTTATTTTGTTGATTAAAACCGTTTTTCTAAAGGTTTACCTTATTACAATAACATTTCTGAGCAGCCAATTAGAGAAGATATAAGCTAATTAGGATATATAATTAGGGACTTAAGGTTTACATATAAAACTGATGCACTAATGATTACTGATAAGAACATTGCTATTATTTAATTACTAAATGGCTCTTAATACACTAATTTAGCATGCATCATTTACTAATTATCACAATAACTAATTACCTTGCAATATTTAACAAAGGATACCTGGGATACCTGGATTTTATATAAATAGGTCACTATTAGTAACTTTAAAATCAGTGTTGATTTACACCTCGTTGTATCCAAGCTAATCTCGCAATGTATTTTCCAAATTTTAATACAAATCTTGATATTCACGTTGCTTTATGCGCACGCGCACATAAAGATTTACGCGACTTTAACTATTTGTTCAGTGTTTTAAAAGATAACAGTTGTGTTCAGTTATGTGAAAGTGCTGAAACAAGTTTAAAAGACTGGTGTCGTCGATTTTGCTACCGCATTTATGCAAAATGGACACAGTCTGGAAGAAGCACAGATAAGTTTCGGAAGAAACATGAGATTTGGCTACAGGCTGCAATTCAATGGCCGGAATTACAGAATGAAAATATGGAACCTTCTACAGAAAATATAAGTGACGTCATCGAGCCCATAATTTCTCCTGCTAAATCTGATGCTTCAACTTGTACACATCCTAGTCCTCGTAAATCTTTTGAGGACCTTAGTAACCGGCAAAAAAGAAGACGCACTGAAGATAGTCTTTCATGCAGCAGTAGCAGCGCTGAAATTATGTTTTCGGCCGAAAGGGCGCTTCAAAAGGCAGGACAAAGCGATACAGCTTATGTTATGAAATACTTGACGGAGAATCCAGAAGAGGCCTCAAAAATCAAAGCCTTCATTGAAGGTAAATCAATTCAGGTACGGGAAATATCCCCTTTGAAGGCATTGGCTCTTTATGTATCGATGAACTTATCGAAATGGCGCTATAACACTCTTCGGGATTTCAACACTCAAGAAGGAGCTCTTCAATACCCGAGTTACTACATGTTGGTTAAAGAAAAAATTAAGTGCTATCCGGCCAAAGAAGATCTCACAGTTACAGAGAGCTCTGCAAAAATCAAATTACAAGCCTTGATGGATTTAACCTCAAGAAGACTTATTAGGTCGTTAGAAACCCCTGTTGATCCCAATCAACAGCTCGTATTGACCAGCAAATGGGGTTTTGACGGATCATCTAGCCAAAGCATTTATCATCAAAGGACGAGTGAAGATGAGCAAATCGATCTTGCTAGTAATTTTATGATTAGTCTTGTACCACTGCGGCTCGTCTCAAAAGGTGTAACAATTTGGGAAAACGAGCGACCATCTTCCACTTCATTTTGCCGGCCAATATTGTTTAAGTTTATAAAGGAAACCAAAGAAAATGTGCAGAGAGAGATGGCTGAAATCGAAGCAGAGATTGAAGCCTTAACTCCATCCACCATCACTGATGGAATTAGTGTCAAACACCAACTGCTGTTGACAATGATTGATGGTAAAATTCATTCCATTATATCCAATACAGCAGCTTCAGTGTGTGACATATGCAAGGCTTGTCCTAAAGAAATGAATAATTTAGAGTTAATCAAAGATAAACACGCAAACGAGGACATGTATAAATATAGCTTAAGCACCCTTCACGCTTGGATTCGCTCAATGGAATGCTTATTACACATTTCCTACAAATTAGACATAAAATCATGGCAAGTAAGGGGTGATATAGCAAAAAGGCAAGTTGATGACAGGAAGAAAAGAGTTCAAGAGGCTGTAAGAAGAGAAACGGGCTTACTTCTCGATGTTGTGAAACAAGGCAGTGGATCCACCAACAATGGCAACTCGGCAAGGAGATTTTTTGAAAACTACACTAAATCTGCTGAACTGACCGGAATAGATGCTATGCTTTTAAGAAAAATCTGTGTGATCTTGCAGTGTATTTCATCAGGAGAGAAGATCAACGTAACTAAATTCCGAGAGTTCTGCTTTGATACTGCTAAGCTTTACGTGGAGTTATACCCATGGTATTATATGCCTTCTTCACTTCATAAAATTTTAATGCATGGGCCAGACATAGTTCAGAACATGTCAATTGTGCCCATTGGTTTTCTATCCGAAGAGGCATCTGAGGCTAGAAATAAAGATTTTAGAAAATATAGAGAGGGGCATTCTCGAAAGCATAGCAGTATCTCATGCAATGAAGATATTATGCACAATCTTTTACTGTCTTCTGATCCACTTGTTACAAGTATCCGTCCAAAAGGAAATAAGTTTGTAAAAAAATCTTCTTTTAAGGAATTTTATGAGCTTACGGATTCTGAGAAAAGTGATATCGAATTTGTTAACATAAATGATTTAGCGGACATCGATTCTGAATTTGAATTAATTGATGATGATGATGATGACGAAGATAATTAAATGATGTTATTGTTTTAAAATGTGTAACTTAGTAAATTAGAGCTTACATCTTAATTATTTATTGTACTTTTAATGAAACTAGGTAATTTATTATCAACTTACTTAAAAGTCATACTCTCATCAGTTCTTGTGAATATTTTTGTTAATATATATTTCTGTATATATATATAATATATTTATAGACCTCTTAATAAGTCTGTCTGCGGTTTAAAGTAAATACAAATGGGGAAAAAACGTTTTTTTTTTTAAATTTTCATTTCCTTTTATCCCAGAAAGTGCACATTTGGCGCACTATGTGTCTTAGTATTAAATATAGCTCTTAGTAATAGCATTACGATATTAGAGACCGCTACTTGAAACAAGCCCGGAATCAGGAGGGAGAGAGCTCGATACACTCATTTTCATAGTAAAATTTCACATTTTCTCAAATTACTCCCGAAATATGGGAGTTATGAAGAAATTCATCACCACAATTTATGAAGGCATTAAGTAATCGAATAAGATGGCATCATTAGTTTGTCATAATTTTACTCTTATTTTTCGGACATGTCTACGTCCAACCGCTCCCATACATTCGTTCCACTGTGTGCCTCTTCCATTAACAAAATTTTAGAAACTGGCTGTTATTTTACCCACCCCTCTACAGACGACGTTTGGCGGGAAAGTTAAAACAGTATTCTTTTGACGTTTGGATTCATTTGGATTTAATTTTCACGAGCTAACTCCACGCTAATGTCTACTACCACCACAAAGAGAAAAATTTTGGTAACAAACGAGAGTCGTGGTATTTTAAAACAATAATCGTCTGTCTCTTGCACAGTTTGGCTTTATCATTTCCTTAGTTCACGCTACTTTCACTTTTTATAGGTCCTCATTTAACGCCACTAACTTTGACATCTTCTCTTACAAATACTCAACGATATCACACTTGATGGATATATTAGGACAGCTGACGCCATAGCTGAGGTTGAGTCCGTGTGGTTGGCTCTTATGCCGTTCTGTGAGCAGTTTGTGGAAGATAGGCAGGATGGCGCACTCGAAGAGTTCGGACTCCGAGCTGGCGGTGTACATCTTTCGCGTGTCTACTGATTCTTGGCGTTTCGAGTCGCTCCTGTATCCTGCAGATTTTCGGTCTTCCCGTTTGTTGTTTGGAGAATCTGCAGAAGAATAAACTACATAGTGGTTAGATATTTGTAATATTTCAAAACATTCAAATGGAACCCTACCATTGACTGATAAAAACTGTTTGCTGTAGCGAAATAAAATACTTGTGATCGTTTTTTTTTTCATTTTTTTTTTTTTCTGGGTGGGAAATCATCAAATAACTTCTCCCGCTTTGGGTGGAGCGGGAGGGCGTGTCAGACTTTTACTGACTAAAACCCACCCGTGTTCCCTCAGTTGCCTGTGTGCCAGGGGCGGCGGTATCTCTTTCGAACAACCCGCACCCCCGGCAGGCATCGGCCCTTGCGGGCCCCATCAGTTGGTGCTGACATCTCTTTGAGGCGCGCGTGGAACACAACGCGCCGTCGACCCGGGCTTGGTCCTTACCGGACAGCGAGCTACCCATTACTCGCCGTCCGCAAGCCCATACTTGTGATCGTATCGTGTGATTTGTGTGGGTATTGTCTCCGGACAAAAATTTACTTAAGTACTAGTTTTGACTCGGGCCATATTTTTCCTCTATACGATATTTTTTTTAAAGACCTTTCATTTTCATCTGGAACTCTGTAGAGACGGATAAGCTTGAAAGATAACATACCCGTTTTATGCCTCGAAGCTACATTAGGACTACTCTTATGATGATCAGGTCTCGGCGTGTGACTGGCTTGCGTCAGTCTTGGAGAATCCCCAACACCCTTCGCCCTCTTCAACGGCTCAGCTTCCTGCCTCAATCTCTTCGCTGGAGAATCCTGGGTTTTCACCACTCTGATGGTATCAGGGTCTGGCTTCCAAGTGTCTCCTTCAGGAACAGGTTCTGGCATAGGTTTCCGAGGTATATCGTCGTGCCTTCTAGGTGTTGATTCTGTTTTCGTTTTGGTCCGCTCTTCTGTTCTTTCGTCGTGGTATGGTCTAACCTGGAAATGGAAGAATTTAAAGGGATTTAGCAGAATATTGTTGACGAATTGATTTATTACTTAGGGTTGGAATTCAAAAAATTTGCTACTGCATACTTCCATGCTACTTAGTATAAATGCGAAACTCTGTCTAATACTATTCACGCCTGCTGAACGGATTTCGATTAAATTTGCGCATAAGGAAACCATGACCTAGGTTAGGGCATAGGATATATTATTACCCGGTAGTACCTAAGTACGTTCTCGCGGGATTTCTGACCTATACGCGAATGAAGCCACGAGAAAAAGCTTGTGTTTTATGGAATCATGGGTTGTATTACCGCTAGCCCAAGAGCTCTTTTGATTTTGTAGCGTATAGAGTCTACTAACTACTAATACATTTTTTCCTCACTTGAGCTGCAGATTGTCTTCTTTTAGATTGACTCTGCTGTGGAGGTGTGCTGACTGGCTGCGGAAACTCTGACCCTCGACGCTGGAAAAGAGAAATCCATGCTGTCATTGCAGTTACCCAATCAGGAAATGCTACTTGTGATATCGTCCAGCAAAAGGGTCTACTGGTGCCAGTAGACCAGATGAGGATGAAATGAAATCATTTACCTTTGATATCCTATCTGTCATTCTAAGGGTTTCTGCTTCCCGGTACCCTTCGGGAGTGCCCCCTCTGGTGCCGGTGCCGATGCCAGTGCCAGGGCCTGCTGGAAATGAGTTATAAAACGGAATAAATAAGGTTCATATTTGAATGATAACTAAAGGACCATGAGGTCTAGTAAGGATAAAGCTTACCGTAGTTTATGGAAGCGTTCGAAGCTCTTCTTTCAATACTTCTTGTGTCAGTTTCCCTAAAATCAAGGCAGGTTAATTTCCGAAATGAAACGTAACTTCTAGATCAAGTCAGTGTCCAAAGATACAGAAAGATTTTTATGAGAGAAAAAAGAAACGGAATTGAAGGTACGTAAGTACCTGTGATGATGAGGAGAAGACTGTGATTGTCTCGTCTTTTCTGAAACACTTCTCTGCATTGGAGAGTGATGGTGACTTGGTGCTGCAATACAAAACAAATGTATTAATTTCCGAAGTCGTTACAGTTGCTACTGCAGCTTGTAACTACGGAAGAAGTTTGTCAGGTTTATTTACGTCCACTATACCCTGAGTACAGGGGCGTACCAATATGGGCCCCTTCGTAAATTATCTTTTCGGTCTACACTGAGCAAACCTAGGCCGCATAACCTTTCATGACCAATTATAGCCTTTATTATCTAAGGTACTTATTATTTCAACTTGCTAAAAAATCGCTTGCTATGATGCAATTTTAAGAGAATTTGAATAGAAATAGGCAGGTAAAATACTGGTATTCAGCTACATCCGGAAACACTTGAAGCCGACCCCAAAATAGTTAGAAAAAGGCTTGGCAGATTGATTGAGACCAAGGATCGTTAGCCGCCTCCCTACAACTTTATTGACTGTGTGAGATTTAGCCGTTCTTCTCACCTCAAGAACAATTCAACCAATCACAATCTCTACTTAATGTTCGAAGTTTCGGTCGGCTGCCCTGCAGGCTTAGGGGGTCTAAAAAGGCCACTTTGGCAGAATCTTATTATGATCATAGGTATTATGAATCATATTTAAAATCGTAAAATGGTCACAAACTGACAATTCATAATAAATATTAACTGCGTACACAGCACGCAATTCATCTATTTGACAGTTTTGTATGGAAATTCGTAAAATGTTCACCAATTTATGAATTGTTTTATTAAAGTAAAATGTCAAATAGCAGAATCATATGGAAATTCAGGAAATTAATCACTTTTAGAGGAATTGCTTAATGTGGCCTTTTTAAGGCCACATTAAGCAATGAATGAATTAACTGAATCTATGACGCTTTCTATTTCTACGAATAATATACAGTGTTTTTTCTACACAAAGTCACATTTTGTTCCTCCATTTTTGACATGGCACCGTAGATATCCTTCTACAATCTGTCATTTTGTCTTTCGTTTCTAACGATCTTTGTCTATGTAGACTATTTCAGAAGAATATTTCTTCCCAAACTGTCAAAATCACACTGACAACAAACTTTCTACTCGTCGGCCACAAAGTATATAAACGATTATCTACAAAATCATGATTCGTTTAGAACGCATTACTGTGATAATTAAAAGAAAAACATAGCTATCTTCTACTACTGTACATCATTTAGTTAATAGTCATGTCTATTCTTTCGTCGACAAATCGGTGCTCGTGCTAAGCGTACTGATACCAAACAGTAATCTCTTCTAAATTTTCGCTACTACTACGTATCTGCTCTACTCTACTAATGTAAGTACCAACAACACTACCAACTCTACCGATGTTACCTACATTGGTAGAGTTGGTAGTGTTACCAATGCTACCAACTCTACCAATGTGGGTACCAACAATACCAAATCTACCAATACAGGTACCAACACTACGAACTCTACTGCTACATCTGCTCTACCAAGAGAGTGGCTGAGTGATCACCTGTGGCCTCACCTGCTGGCGGAGACTTCTGGCAGGTGTACTGGAATGTGTTCGTATCCCACAGGTCGCTCTGCACTACTATGAACTCTTTCTTTCTCTTTTCTGAGTCTTTTCTTTGACCTGGAAACGATAAGGAAATACTCAAATGGTAGCAGGTCTTCTGAGAAGCATGCTGAAGTCAGTCAGTCATCAGTCATATCAGCCGAAAGACGTCCACTGCTGGACATAAGCCTCCCCCAAAAGGGGGTATTTGCCATAATCGCCGCTCTTGGCAGGCGGGTTGGCGATCGCAGTATGGTTGTCAAATGTTTAGAGAACGCTGCTGCCCATTCTCTAGTAAGTCCCTTAGTCGCCTTCTACGACACCCATGGGAAGAAATGGGATGGTGCTATTCTTTTACGTCCAACACCACACGGAAGCATGCGGAAGGATCTTAGCATATTAGCTCACCCACTTATAGTAGTCAGGTAATCTGGTAATTTGGTTTGGGTTAACTTACATGATTTTCTTCTTTCTGTTGAAGAGTAATCGTGATCAAGAATATCTTCTGGCTCCACCTTAGGTTTTATTATAGGCACTGGATCTCTTTCTTGACCTGAAACATAGAAACAGGTAAGATTATAGCCTAGTCTCCGTCACTAATTCTTTCATCCCTTCATGAGTATAACCATGACGGGGCGAGAGACCAGAATTGAAATCAGTCAGTAAGATTTTGTGGGACAACTAGTATTACACAACCTTGCTGAATGGTGGCATTATAGTTCCTGCCGATATAAGAGAAGAAGAAGAAACATGATAATACCTATAACCTTCCTCTCCAACCCTGGGGGTGGTTCCAGGTCATCCTGATCCACAGACACATGCATCAGGTCAGTTAGTAACGCTGCCTGACTGACGCTGGACATCCTCCTGTGACCCCTCGATGAAGGTTTTTGGTCTCTGGAAGGTGTAGTCTTTGTGGATAACGAGTCCTGCCGGTCTTGGGTTTTGATGCTTTTCTTTTGAAGTTCTGGCGTCTGTGGTGAAGATTTCATGAAATGAACGCAAGGTCAACATTGTCGAAGTTTTAATTAATATATATGTCTGCGAGTTTATGACTAAAGCCAAGCCTGAATTATGATCCAGCACACACTGCTCTTAGAACCAAAATTAAAAGAAGATTGATGCAGTTGTAAGGGCCATACTAAACAAAGCTTTAGTATTACTAATAATATTGGACTCATGAATCTCCAAGGCCCTAAACGAACTCTAAAATATATACACATATTCATAAGCTGCCAATAATGTTCCCACTTCTAGGACACAGGCCACCTCTCTGTGAGAGAGAGTGGGCCTTAATACTCCACGCGGGCCCAGTACGGGTTGGCGGTTGTCACATGTCTCCGAATTTTTGGTTCTAAGACATACCGGTTTCCTTACGGTGTTTTCCTTAACTCTAAATGAAGTATCACAAATTACCTTGTTAACTTTCGGCGTGGCTGCCTTAGTGTACATAGGCTCCTGTACCTTGGCAGGAATGGACTTGACGGTGGGGGTGTCGCTGGTCTTCAGCGCTGGTATTGTCTTCGCTTCTGCTCTGGCTGGCTCTGGAGTCTTGGTAGCCTTAGGTGGTGGTTCTAATGGTTCCTGTGATGAATATCTGTATTGTTTTAACCGTGCTTGCGGCTATGAGAGAGACCATACCTAAGTATGGGAACAATTAAGGTGAATTTAGTGTCGCATTTCCTACCGAGGTTGCTTGCACTAAGACTGTAGCTATGCTGTAAAACGACTCATTGACTTAGAAAAGACGTGTTTTTACAAAGCTATATTCGCCTTCTTTGTCTATCTTAATAAATGTTACTGTATCAGTTAAGTACTATCTCAGGTTCTTTTCAGATCACTGCTTGCATCTGTTCATATTCAACTTATGGCTAGAAGATGTAATAAAACGAGTATTTAAGTATGTTCTCAAATGATTCTTACCTCAGCGCTCCATCCCCCATAAGGAAGCTTAGCAAGCTGGTCCTTCTCTGGAACTGCTTTTGAGGAAGGTGGACTGGTGTAGTCCAAGTGGTTCTTGAAGGACACGTTCTTCGTCTGTTCTTTCTTAGGTTCCTTTGGAGGTGGATCTTTAAGAGGCTCTGGAGGTGCTGATGGCTTTGGTCTGTAAAGGAAAGAAAACGAAATGTTTGTAGAATGTGATAGGTGTAGGATGCGAGGATAAGGGAGTGAAGAACTCGCCTTATATTTTCTCTTAGGTATAGCTCTGGGGTATTGTGTCACTTCAGTATAAAGTTCTTAAAAAATATCTGTTTGTATAAATAGTGCTTGTTCTGTCATTCTATTTATTTTCTTTATTTCCCTATTTCCAAGTTGGTTTGTTATAATAGAAAATGAATTAAGTACTTCTCAACTGGTAGTTGACTCTGAAGGTTGATGTATTCCGCTTCAGCGCCAGCCGACGCACTCAGGCTGCATACCGATGTTATGTCACTGGTTTCTGCGAATGTTAAATAGTTTCTGAGCTTTAATTAATTGCTATTTAATTTGTCACGATTAACTGGCAGTGCACGTTGCTCGCAGAACAGATGGCCGATGGGGCCGAAAGGGTCGATTAGCGACCGCGTACCGGAAGACGTAGAGTTCCAAGGCCCTCCACAAGGTGTACCGATAACCTGGTCTAGGCCGCAGGAATAAGCTGGATGTGGGAAGCAACGAACTGGTCGAAGTAGTGGACCATGGGAGACGCCTAAGTCCAGTAGGGGACGTCTTTTGGCTGAAATGATGATGATGATGATGATGAGGTACTTATTTCTAGTTCTGTACAATTTTGTGATCATTGGGAATCTAAAAATCGGCTACAATCCAGGGTACATTGCCTCTCCAAGCTGTCAAAAAGTTGTAACCCTCGATCTAGAAAACAGAACGAAACCGTATTTCTACAAATGCCATAAGGTCATTTAAGTATACTGTTTTAATTTGTGAATAATTACCAGGATGACTGATATTGTCCTTAGGTACTGGAAGTCTGGTCCTCGAGGGTGCTGGTGACCGAGAGTCCCGCGTCGTCGACGACTCCGAACTGGCATCGCTTCCCAGCTTACTTAACAGCATCTGAAGAAAGCCTTTATTACTATCTAATCCATTACTTTTACTCCTACTTTTGCTTGTAGCTTTTGAAACGGGTTTTTTAATTCTGTTTTCTTGTAGAACACAAACGTAAATCAGACGGTATCTAATTCAGATTATACGAATGTACGATTTGAATGAAAATTTTAAAAAAATAGCGCTTCTTTTTGAATAAAATCCGGATTTGAAATATTATCCAGAACTAATTTCGTACGAAAGTTCAAACGTGCAACTATAACAATCTTTGTTTGATGTTTATTCGCTTGGCAGGATTTACAAATTAACGTATTGACAAAAATAGCTTAGTGAATAGTTTTTAATCACACGATAGAAGTTGTTTTTGTTCTCATAATATAGTGAATATTTCTTATTAGTAGAGTTGGAGCACTAATCTGTAGTGCTGCAACCGAAACCTTAAGTGTTCCTATTTTTGGTCCTTAGTGACGCAATTTTGTCATTTCTGGACCGTGCTTTGAAATTTTTCGTCGGTTAACAAATAAAAATTCAGCTTAATCATAAAAAAGTGCCATACCTACGCGATCAAAATGTATGGAACAGCATTTTTTTCATCTGACGAAAAATTTCAATGCAGAGAGGTCAAGAATGATGTTTTGAGTACATAGGAATAGGTTGTGCGTCGTTATCCCTGCCACCCTGTATATTCCATTGAAATATTAAAATTACAACCAACAATTTTATTTCGCAACTTTTAAGTCAAATTCTGTCTTGTTAATTTGTGGATATATACACTTTATATCTTTTATAAAGCTAGATTTCTTTTTTTTATTTTCCAATATTATTACAGCCTAATATTTTATAATCATACATGTTACCTGCAGCTCATTCTCCTTAGCCTGTAGCGTCCTTCGGTAGCGGTTATTGTACTGCCTGAGCTCTTTCATGCGTCGCTCGAGCTCGGGTCCGGGCGAACGACATTCGTGCGTGGAGGCAGGCCGCAGAGTCGCTCGGATGCGGCCCGTACCGGCTCCGCCCGGTCCGTTACGACGGAGCTCCAACAACTGGAACGACAGGTGAGAGAGTAGTGTAACGATATTAATTAAAAAAAAAGTTAAACAACAAAAGTCAGAGAAGAGACGATGACCTATCAAGAGAAGAAGCTATAATGAAGAATGTTACAAACCTTTGGTACAAAGACCAGACATAGTGTGCCTGTTGTGCAGAAAATTATGAAGATGGCGATAAGGACGAATAATGCGTCCTTGTGATCTTGCAGAACCTGAAAACAAAAGAGAAATTATATTGTGAAATAAGGTAAAGCCGCAACCTTTAGTAACAGAGAGATAGATGGAGAGAGAGAGAAAACTCAATGAGAGAGAGATCAAAAAAGATCAGAAATGCAACGGCTGTAAAAGTTTTTAGTTGTAAGTAAATGTAAGTTTTTAAAAGGACTGAACTTTACTTACTAGTGTAATAGCAGCCCCCATGATGCACATGATGAGCACGTTGTACACTGATAGACCGATATGCTGCGAGTCGTTCAAAGCTGGGATGGAAACATGGCGCGTCTCCCATGCAAGGAATGCGCCAAATACCTGATGGTAATAGAAGGTACATACGTAAATAACGAAATATTGATGAAATAACATACACCCTAACATAGAGCCTTGTGGTACTCCCAGCTAAGTTTGTATTATGAATGATCACTGTGGGATTTATGGAATTTCTAATTAATTCATCGTTAAAAGAAACGAATAATCGTCTTTGATTAATTCATTATCAAATATCACCTAAGTTCGCTTATACAATGTTTATTGAAAACAATCGAAGGCTTTGGACAGATCAATGAATCCGGTTCTTTTAAAAATTCGTTACATAATATTGCTCTGTGTAAAAAATAGGTTTTTAAAACAGTAGGACACAAGTCTTATGCTATCTTTAACAAATAGTATTTTCAACACTTACCAACAACAGTCCTTTATAAGCGTAGATGATGCCAATGAAGATAGTCATCCTCTCAGATTGGCAATACTCGTTCTCTTGGACTATTACGATGTCTTCACTTGAAGGGTGTGGCTGCAAGGTGAAGTTAGACATAATCAGGTGAAGGTTTTTTTATTTCCAACGCTTTCCCTATTTTAGTTAAGTATGCATAAAATATAAGCAGTAAATAAACAGTCTTACATAAGGATCCATCTGTTTAGTAGCTCGGTAGAATGGGTCGGAAACCTGCCACGTGGTCATGATAGCCAGATCAATCGCTAGCAGCACGCCTACCACCATGAATAGCTGGTAATCTTTTATGACCTGCAAAACAGTTCCAGTAAAGCTTTCATTGAAACTTGGGTCTTACAATGACATTCATTAATATACCTATATTTTGGAGAGCTTTTTTATGTTGAGTCCTTCATAATTCTCTTTTACGCAACCATGCGAAAGCGACTCATCGCACTGATGCGGAGCGTGCGGGGTAGCGCCAACAGCCTCTTGGTCACTGTGTCCAATACAGCGGAACGTCTAATAGTCAGGATACTGGACTGGGACCCAAATACTGTCGTGCCGTACCCAAAATCGTGCCGTGACATCATATTTTCTATTGTATTATTTTGATTGGGATGACCTTGACATTTTGATTTATTGCCAAAAGTATGTATGTACTGGCATTAGTGTTTAAGTTGTTTATGTAACTACTAACAATTTGGTTTATCTTTTTTGTAAATTAAAATTATGATTGATAGTTCTTCATTTTTTTACTGTCGTCAAAATTCTTCCTTATTATATTCGTCATCTAAAGGCAAAAAAGTCGAAAGGGACAACAAACCTTCTTATTCAACTTGACATCTGTGAAGATGGAATGGACCCGCCATGTCTTGGAGAACATGGCACCGAAGGCGAGGCTGAACCCAGCCATCAGTAGCCAGGCTCTGGCAGTACAGATGTAGGGGAACGCCGCTGTGGATTCATTGGTCGAGATATTATATGTTAGGTTGGTTAGATTTTTATGGGAAATGTGTATTATACAATTTGTCTATTGACGAGATCCCGAGACCCAGCAAAACTGTTTTCGTTTTTAGGAGACTAATTATTACAAGAAAAAATCTTTTATAAGTTTGATTAATCCGATTTACTATGTGAGACGTGTGTCAGCCCAATAAGATTTAATGCTGAGCCTCGTAACAAAATTAAAAATTAAGAATCACATATATCACACCACAACGTTTCTAAATTAATAATATTTAATTTCACACATTTAAACATTGTTATTTACATTTTAGTTGCGAAACTGAAAAAAAAGCATGCGTCTTTGCAAAAACAAAATTAAATAAATAAAGAAAAACTGCTTGATATGATTATGGAAAGTAAGAAAGGACAGATGATGCAGGTGAAAATAAATCTGAATTCAAGACTTTATCAAATAGTTTTCAACGGGAAAGGAAACGCATAAATTTTACAATAAAACAAAAGAACTTACAGACCACAGATGTAGACAAAAAATACAAACACGGAATAATTCAAACAGGAAGAAAATGGGAAATCAATCAAAAGTTATTCACAGAGCACATCTCTGGTCTGTCAATACAAAGCATACCAATAAAAAGAAGCTGTAAGAGATAACAGAGACATACGAACCTACAGTAAGCATCGCGGATGGATGAAGGAGCAAACAAACCAAAACTTGGAAACATGCGCGACTCCTTGGACCTAGAAATCTGCCTAGGTCTTTCTCAGAATTAAATTCTATCAAGGATGTTGTATGAGAAATCCCAAAGAACAATATCAGGATTGGCAGGCTTCATGCAATCTCAGTGTTGCATTAAGATTATGCGTTCATTGGTACAATACTCTCAAAAGATAGATCTAAATCTAGATCGAATTAAAATAAAAGATATTCACAGCGTATTTCTTTTTCTTATTTACATTGAAATGGTGGCCCAGTTTTTGTTAGCCCCTTAACAGTATTGATATTTAAGATGGTGGAAAATATTTCTGTAAAGGATGGGTGAGAGTTCCCAAAATTTGGTTGAGGATCCACATAGCCCAGGATTAAAGCTCAAGCTTTGGGGGTGGGATCAAGCTTTTACCTCCGTGCGGCGTGTCCTGAGAAAGACCTAAGAACCAATGGCATTGATGAGATCACATGACTTTGCAGCGTGGTCGATGATTGTGCTAGCGTCATGCGAGTCGAGAGTGCTTGTTTAACAAGTTATTTTAGTTTCGTTTTTTAAATTTTGCTGTTATGGAAGTGGGAGCTAAGCAACGTTGGTTTTGTTAGAAAACACACTGGCTGTAACTAAGTCGTTAGGAATTTGAAAGACGAAATAGATGGTTTATAGTATACTTTATCTATGGCAGAAAAGAAGTAAACTACTGCCCCAAATTTATGTTTCATGATAATGTTTAAAACCGTATAGACTTACATGGCGAAACCAAAGCCTAGGAAGGTTCCTGAATAAAAGATAATTTAAAGGTTTTCGAATCATAATAGATATTTCTCCAAAACATGAATGCAACAAAATTTTAGCATAACTGCACTTGCTTAGCACCAGCACTCTTCGGAATCCAAAATGATGAGCATGATCTTTACCTCCAGCTCCAAAGTCAGAAAGAACACAAAGATGTTAATAAGGCAAGTCAGCACAAGATAGAATTTAGAAAGGTACGTACCGATGCTGCTGAGGCTGGAGTCGAGGCCGAGGAAGATGACGCTCAGGTACGTTAGCATACACCCTACGATGATCAGGTTGTTCAGGTGGGGAGATGACATTTTTATGTACCTGAGGAAGAGAAAAAGTAACTGAAGTGAAGAATACTAACAATAGCAAACATAATAAAATCACTTTGTTTAATAAGATGATGGAGTAAGATAAAAGTTTTATATTTTTTTTGTGAATTTGCTTTTTGCCTCTGATAAATAACACTAAAAATAAAGATGCCAATTGCAAATAAAGTAAAGATAAAGAACAATATAGGTAGCATAGTCCTGATTGTAAAGAGCAGGTAAGATAGTTAAGCAGCCATTTATATGTTTATGTTCCCTAAAAGAGTCAAGTTTCTGATAAAAGTGTCCATACTTTTAGCATGAAAGTATGACTTCAAGAAGGCATCGTATTACCTTTGGTTCCTGTAGTGTATGTTCATGGCGAGGAAGCCAGTGGCGAGCAGAATGCCGAGAACGGAACACGACACGAGGATGGAGTAGATCGTGATGTTCACCTGCGTGTGCTCGATCAGACGGAGTGTGCGGTCTTTTGGAGGGTTCCTGTAGAAAAGGGTGTGATTGAAGTTCAATTTTGATGATACAATCGAGTTAGCGACACATTCAAATGGCTTCAAGATTCAGATGAATTTAAAGATTTTTATTTTACAATGTTTCTGAGTGGAACTGCGTTGAGCATTGCGTGTCAGTTTAACGCAGATATTATATTAACAGAGAAGCATTTGGTTTGTAACCGCGCAAAAGAAGAATTCGCATAATACGAAGACAGAAAGGACTTTCCGAAGAAAAAAAGCTTTTATGTGAATTTTAATTCTGAATAAATATTCCACATACCTGCCAAACCATTTAAAAGGCTCCCCACTAGCCAGGTCGAGATGGTCCCTCTCCGCGCAGTACTCCCCGACCTTCACCTCCCCCGTTCCGTCTCCCTGGAACTGCTTGAGAAGGATCGAGGCCTTGCGTTCGTTGTCGTAGAAACGAACTGGACCCTGCCATTAACAGTTTATTATACGTAGTTATGTGGATCAGTTAAAAACAGGAACAGGAATGAAATAAAATATGATCTTGTATCTTGAACATCCTTCATTAGCCTAGCCTGCTAGCCTTTTACTGCAGCTAAATGGATATTTTACATGAACTGACAGCCTATCTGACCTCACAATTCAGTAACTGGGTAATACAATACCTCTTGGTAAGACTAGTTGTCAGACATTCGGACTTCTGACTACCCGTAACGACTGACCAAACTACCTACCCCACTGCTTCCACATTTAGTGGAATCTTTCAGACTGATAGTTTTGATAGGGTAAGTAGTTCTGTTTTATGCTTATCCTAGAACTAATACGTAAAATTGGAGTTTGGTTTTGGATCACCGGTCATAATGCCTATCGACAAAATGTATGGATTCCATCATCGTCTAGCATTAGATCTAACTTATTTATCGCCAGCTTCAAGGATCATTATACTGACCGTAACACCTTCAAAGGTGACATTGCCGAGAGCATCCAAGAACAACGACTCCCACTCCTTGTCTCTATACTTGAAATCCTGCACCGTCTTCTCTTTATACTTCGACCTGACTCGCTGCGCTACCGTCTGAATCGCCAGTGCCATTGCCCATATACCTGAACGACATAATTGTTTACAACAAGTGATAATATAACATAATTTAATGTAGAAAACTTCGAGAAGGTTACCATCATAAGTATATCCGTGAAATCTGGAGTACTCTAACCCTCTTCTTCGATCGTATTCCACTTGGTAATCTTTCGCTGTCTGAAAGAAAAAGTATCCATTGAAAGATATGAAGTACAACAGACAGCAAGTTTTTTTTGTGATTTTCTGTCACATTTCGGTCGCTATGGATACTAGCATGGTGAACGAGTCTTGAACCAATGGTAATTTACGCAAAAAAAGACATTTAAAGAAAATAGCGTGAAAGAAACACACAAACATTATCAAAAAGAAGATGGAGTAAACTTACAATCCCCGACACAGTCATCTCGCCAGTGGTAGACAGCGGCAGCAAGTCGGTGAGGATGGTGGTGTCGAGCGCGGCCGTGAGGTTGCGCTTGGAGCATGGCGCCGGCCGCAGCCACCACGCGCTGCTGTACGTGCCCAGCAGCAGCCACGTGTAGGCGCGCCCGAACATCTCCAGGCTGGCAGATAGAGACACTGGTTCAATAACATAGCACATAAAATGCGTTATGTTATTACGATTAATACAGCCAACGCGCCTGTTTCTCGAAAGATGTAGGGATAGTACCTACATACACATAAGTACTTAACCAGCTTAAAAGCTTTGCTGTCTGCAAATACAAGGAAAACTCCACTTGGGATAATAAGATGATACTTAAATCAGATTGGTTCTATTACTTCAAGAAACGTAGTATCTCGTACAATTGAACATGATGGGTTAGCAACAACACTTAGAGAACCAGCACTTAGATAATTGTCACTTAACTACTATGTAAGTAATTCAAAACATACTTATAAGCCTCGCAGAATATGTGAAGCGCCCATGTCTCGTTGAAGTTTCCCAGAATGATTCGGACGTCTTTCTCCTTGAGCTTAGAGAGTGCGGTCTTCACCTCCGTGGCGAAGCTCTGGGTCTCTTCTATGAGGAACCCGTTGGTATCCAGATCGGCTAGGAGACGGTTGTGAGCCTGACAAAAACAATTATTCGATTTCTCGCCAGGCAAATCCATTCAGATCATTTATTTTTCAACAGGGAATTTATAGGCAATTCTATTGCAATAGTGCCAAAATATGTTACTAGATTGTGGCACGACAATCTTTATGATTGTATCTAGGTATATTTTTATTTGACGCGTATGAATGTGGTTGGCAGAGCCGTTGATATTGTAATGATACTTAAATCTAGAAACCATTCCAAAGCTAGCTCTGAGTACTTACCAAAGCATATCTCGGCTCATTCTGGTAGATAGTTCCAACCCTAGTCCAGTTGAAATGCTGCAACAGCCTGATCCTCGGCAGGTTGAAGGCGTTCTCCGAAGGTACGATGCGGAAGAAGTTGGGGAAGGCTTCCTTCGTGAACATCGGGTGGGTATCGGCGTATGATAGCTGGAATAGACTTACAAGGAGGACAACCGAACCAGGAAACACATTCACTACGGCCAAAAGATGTATGTGTTTAAGCCAACTTTAATGGCCTAAATACCAGACTAAGAGCATGAGAGACTGAAAAGAGTACTAGCAATGTTAGACATTAGGTACTAATATTCTTTTGAAGTAGGCATACTAAAATAGTAAAGCAGGTTAATGGACCAACGCCTTAGCTGTTCCATTTGAATAGCCATGTTAGCTAGGTACTTATTTTTTCCTTTTCAAAAGCAAGATCAGTTTCAGCTCTCAAGTTTATACAATTTCAGAGACGGTCCAACTAAATGTTACAATTCTATTTAAGTATAACATTACTGTTGGGTCCAGTCTTTTCCCCAAAACTTTTCTCTCAAAAATATTAAGCTTAATTGTACTATACTATATGCTTAAATATGAACACTAACTTATCCTCCTACCTGGGTCAGATGCCAGTGTTTGGAGGCCTTGGCGATGGGGTCCGTGACGTGAGTGCAGGCGGCTCCGAACAGCATCAGTTTGTGAGGACCACTGTGCATCATGTCGAAGAATGACTTCACACCTACTGCAGCGTTGCACTGATGGACAAAAAAATACGCATGCATTAGGTGTTAATTCACGCCCACCATTAAATGCCGTTAGGTAGCCGTTCATTCTGCGGGATTGGTCAACATGGTTATTTGTACATTGGTGATTGTGTATTATAAGTATTTTTTTTAAAGTATATCAGCTAAATTCTATTAAGTAATATCCCCATCTGCCCCAGGCACAAATACATGAGCGCCCCTCAAAAATAAAACAGTACGTAATTACTAGAGAACTGGCAGTTTTTGGTTTACCACAGAAACTGTGTAGCCTAATGCTGCTACCTTAGATATGAAGTTGTCAAGCTAGATGGTGGAAGAAAGATTTTTCCATCTGGATCAGCATTTAGGAACAAATGAGGTGGACAGTTGTCACTATTGAAGAAGTTAGACGCTATCCGCCTGTTCCTTATTTCCTTGAACGTGGAAGTCTCTTACTTCAGTTTCATTCCAAGTTTTAGTCCCTGAGCTTAACGTGGTCCAGGGCAATCTCCATGCCTCGACGTACAGGGCTGCGGCAGTGCTCACCTCAGTGTCATTCCAGCACATGTGTAGCTGGTAGTTCCTGAGCATTGAGTCGTGCTCGTTGACGTGGTCCAGGGCGATTTTGACGCCTCAACCTACAGGGCAGCAGTGCTCACCTCGGTATCGTTCCACCACATGTGCAGCCGGTAGTTCCTGAGCACGGAGTCGTGCTCGTTGACGTGGTCCAGGGCGAGCTTCACGCTGGGCATCACGCCTCGACCTACAACAGTGTTTACCTCTCGTTGGTACATTGGATTATGAACGACTAGTTTTTGCCAGCGGCTTCGCCTGCGTGGAGGTCGAAAACTATCTCACGGGAACGTAGTACCGGGATAAAAGTCCTATGTGTTATTCCAGGTTACAAACTATCTGTGTGCCAAATTTCATTTAAATCCATTCAGCCGTTTCTGCGTGAAAGAGTAACAAACAGTCATACGTACATCCATACATCCAAACTCACAAACTTGCACATTTATAATGTTAGTAAGTTTATATTGAAATGAAAAAGAAGACGAAGCTGTGAAAAAAAATGATTATTTTAAATTTTAATGTCTTTGACATATGTTATTTATTTGTTTTATTTATTTACGGAAATGGGCAAATGGGCTCCTCATGAGGAGAAATATAGTGTCATGTTGGAACGTGTTTTAAAATAACTTTACTAGACACTTGTATTTTAAGCTGTATGGGTATATCCATTTTACCCATTGATGTACCCTACACTATGTACTGGGTATGGTAGGGTACAACGGAAGCTACTGCGTGGCGGCGGCGGCGCATAATCCGGGAGTGCTGCGGTCCCTGCTTGCTGTGCCTGCAGCCAGAACCAACCTATTGTAGAGGACTCCTCTCACAGAGCCATGCGTGTGGTAAACAAGGTTCACGAGCCCCCGGGCCCGGGCCTTTGGCAGGTGTACAACGCACCAAATCCCCAAGATGGGTACTAAAGGTCAAAAGTCACGATTTTTTAATGAAATATCACGTTCTAAAAGTAAGAAACCAGAAAATGCTTTCATCTGAAAACCGTAGTCGTATGCCACCTACCCTAACAAAACAATACCTACAGTCAAATTTTCTGGTACGCCAGGCCAGCACATTAAGCTACCCCTATTTGTCAAATTTCTTTAATAGTTTTTCAACTGTATGACAAAAGAATAAGGTTCATGTTCAATTGGGAAAATTTGACAGTTTGGTGTAGCATGATGTGCTGGCGTCTGTACTTCTTAGAGCGTGATTTTTCGGTAGTTGGATAAGTAGTCGTTTTAGAACTTACTTTTTTGTAACAAAGTGAAGAGGGTAATTTATCGTCTAACATACCTAGATAGATAGAATTCTCATTATTATGTACACCATAAAGGGTCCAAGGGGTCAAACAGTCGCGATGCGACAACGCGACGCGATTCTCGTAGGAAAACTTTATGGAAATTGTTCTATAAGTGTCCTGTCTAAAAAAGTCTTCACTACACAGTATAAAACGAAGTCGCTTTCTCTATCCCTTTATCCCTATGTATGCTTAAATCTTTAAAACTACGCAACGGATTTTTTAATAGATAGAGTGATTCAAGAGGAAGGTTTATTATATGTATAATACATCGACCTCCACGCGGGCGAAGCCGCTGGCAAAAGCTAGTAAACCATAAATCTATATTTATTTTATAAAAATGAATCCCTATTTCCTTTGGTCGCGACATCACACGTGACCGGCGCGGCTGGACCAATTTTCCTAATTCTTCTTTTTTGTGTTTGTTATTGAGAGGGGAAGGATTGTGAAAGAAAAAATTAGGAAATACTATAATATGTTTATAGTTAAGACAAGACGTCTGTCGAGTTAGCTAGTTACAGATAGGTAAAAATGAAGAAATTTTACATAGTTAGTGGTGCCGATTCTCTTGTCACAAAATTCTCTAAACTAAACTAAAAATCACTAAAATTTAGTTTATTCCTGTCAAACGACGATTTCCCATTCTGAAATTGACTAAAGTGACACAACTTATCTATATTTTAGTTTGACAGCACTAAGATTGTACTGAGTTTTTAATTTAGTGAAAATGGTAATTTTGCTATTCTGTTGTTGTCAAATTCATTATTCTATTCAATATAAAATTTCGATTGTCTAACTAAATCTGACTATTTTTAATCGCGATTAAAAAGGTGTGGAATAAAATTAGTTGTCAAGAACTAAAACTCACACTGACACCTCGACTTCGGGCGCAAATACAGTACTGTATCTTTTTTTTCTTTTCTTTTGCTTATATCTCGAAATTGGTGTGTCCTACCGTAAAAATAATGAAAATTTCGACCCCCTTTATAAAACCTCATACACCTTTAAAACTCAACATGTAGGTAATAATTTTTCATGTTTTCGATACAAAAAGTAAATAAATCCATTTAAAACACGTTGAGGCTGCCCCCCCTGCGCAATTCCGACTCTAAAAAAGATCACGGGGTAGGGCAAACGTGGAGTCGCGTTTGTCAAATTCGATTTTAGTTGTGTCAAAATTATTTTTAAATTTAGAGATCTTTTTTTGCAGAATAGCTTTAAGATTCTCATAGCCAAAAGTAAGGAATTTTAGTGATAGTTTAGTTAGTTTAGTTCGGTGTACAACAGAATCGGCACCAGTAGGTAGGTTCTGTCAATGATGTTACCTTAGTAGAAACTTATCTCGCTCGTCTAAGTATACCAACAAGGAAACTTGCCCAAACTTAGACATTAACTGTAACTTCGTCGGAACTGTCTGAAGTCGTTCGAGTTTCTCAGGAACTTCTTACTTAAACATAAGACGCAATTTACTTAGGCAACGCTGTTGTTTTGTTAAGTAGATCTGTATTTTCAAAGAAGCTTTGGTCTATAAAAAGCCTGAGATCTTGCTGGGCATAGCCTGTCTACCGTCTTCCACTTCTCTTTGTTTAAAGCTGCTAACGACCTGTTCTTGTTGAAAGAGTCCAGCTCATCGCGCCATCTACGTCTGGGCCTACCGCGATGTCGCTTGCCATTAAGATGGACGTAAGTTGGCCCATTGCCCATTGGTCGTCTGATATGCCATAAATGCTGCTAGTGGGGTTCACAAACAGTATAAAGTGTGCCAGACATACAAGTTAGGAAAATTGATTGTTTAGCAACGTAACTACCTACTTAAATTGTCCGTATAGTCAAATTACAACTGTATTATTTGACACTTGTAAGAAATGGTTATAACACGGCAAATTGACTTAAGGTGTAAGTCAATTTCCTCAACAATTTTAATTTCCTGGACTGTTGGCATTACGAGGTTACTACCTATGGTATCACCTTCCGTAGCTGCTCAGCTATGATTAAAAATTAAATAGATACCAGTATTAGAATTCTCGACGCCCTTCCCAAACGGGAAGAAGCCTGCGATGTAGACATCAGTTCTCCTGTTCAGGATGGCGTCCAGGTTCGGCTTCTGCGGGAAACCCTGGCTGATGGAGACCAGCACGAAGAGTAGCAGCAGATGCATGGCTGGAAAAAAGATTTATTGAAGCTTTGCAGTTATAAACACTGATAAATTTATGATGATTCAGTGCTACCATTTGGTAGCTGTGAGAATGCGGTCAACGATGACACGTACATGCGATTTCCTAGCTATAGATGATTACCAAAGTAACTACCTACTTAGAAACTCAGAGTACCTCATTGGAGTTAAGGCTTCTTCAAACAGCCGCGACGCGACAGCGCGACGCGACACTTGTAGAACAATTTCCATTCAGTTTTCATAGAAATTGTTCTACGAGTGTCGCGACGCGACCGTCGCGTCGCGCTAGTCTGCACGAGCCTTTACTTGCCCGTTCTTCTCCATATACATCTATGACTCCGAACGGACAACTATCTTCATTTTTCTGACTAACTGGGCGACCTTTTGGCAATTCAAAAGTGCCTGTAAATTAGTTAGGTAACTGAAACAAATACTTTGAGTTTTATTGATTTATTTCGAGATTCAAAAGAGTTTCACCTTTTCTTTCAACTCGTAGAAACTGCTGCGACGTCTAACAATTTAAGTCTGCGCTCACCACAGTAAGCCCGTTCAACCTTTTTGGTTAAGTATGGCTAAAATCTTTAGTAACATTTTGTTTTGCGGAATGTTGGGGGAGTTAAGGCCCTAATAAGTGTCTGCTTTCAATTAGGTACGCAAACCGAGGCCTTTATCACGCAATACAATATGATGCCAAGCGGTAATAAGCAAAATACCGTACATTATGAGCGGATTTCCCCAATGAAACTAAACGCGATCAGCTTAGGTATCTTAACCACGTTCAAGAGCTGACGGCGTCAATATTCTACAACAATAATGACTTTGACAGCTCTTGAACCTGATTTGGATGTACTGATCGCATTCAGTTTCATTGGTGACATTCGCCCTTTTAATTTTATTCTAGGGATGTGAGGAGACGCAGTGTTAATCAAATATGAACATTAACAAACCACACAGCATCAAATCTTTTGGGAGTGGGACAGAGTTGACCTAATCCCAAACAAATAATTATTTTCTGTGTAGAGATAATCATTATTTTTAATTCAATATTCTGCAGGAAAAGGCTTTTTAGTGCTTTGGGATTAAGTCCTCCAGGTCGTACAGCGGGAACAGACTCTCAGATAGAACCAGAAGTTCTACATCAAGCTGATAAGTACAAATTAAAAGCTTTTGCAAAAATTGCTCTCCCATTTTTACCGCCAATTATGGGATGTACAATTTTAAATAAAGGATAATGATGAATTCAGTTTAGCAAGTTTGCGACAATGTTATAAAGCTTTTTATCTCTGCTAATTACTTAGGGCAGGGTAAGTAGGTACCTACTGCCTAAGCTACAAATATGGGGACGCCGCATTGCACCCTGCACGCGTCGCAGATCCTAAATTAATAATTAGTTTAACCCCTCAAATAAACATGTAGTTTTTATAGAACGAGTTAACCAACATAAATGTGGTTCAAGTCGATATTGAACATGATATAAATTGATGAATTATTAAATACTCCCAAAAGCTCTTAGTACATACATAGTTCAATGAACGTAGCAATGGAGGTTTAATATTTTATTTGGCGCCCAACGGGGTCTGTTTGGGCGCCATTGGCGATCTATGTGCGCAACGTGCGCTAGTATTTATTTATGAGATTTTAAGCGGCTAAGTTATAATAAGACAATATAAATGATAAATGATTATAAATGATTTTATTTCTGTAAGTAGGTTTGTACAAACACTTACACGTCAATCATATTTTTAAAACTAGATAAGGTCGGCACAGACTGGTCGAAGTGGAGGAGTCTGGGGGAGGCTTATGTCCAGCAGTGGACGTCTTTCGACTGAAATGATGACGATGATGTTGAAGTTATTTTATCAGCAGCATGGTTCGATCGATCAGGTAAAGCTACACTTGCCGCGGTCATTAGTCATTTATACATTAACAATAATAATTGTATCTGTTATTTTTTACGGTAGGTCTGTGGATGGGTAACCATTTTTACATACCAAGATACCTCCGTGCCTCGGAAAGCAAGTTAAGCCATTGATCTCGGCTGTCATTCGTGAATCTTCGACAGACGTTACGGGTCGTCAGAAGCCCGAAAGTCTTACCAAGGGGTATCGTTTTACCTAGTAACTGGGGTGTGGAGTTCAGAGGCAGTTTCTCCATGTACTTAAAATACTGGTATTCAACTGCATCCGCTGGATGAGCTGGCTAAGCTTAATATATTCTTTTAATCCTTTAAAAGTGATAGCAGCTCGTTTACAAGAACCTCAAGACTTTTCTAAAACAATCTTTCTATTGCTCTCCGTACGTAGGTAGTATCGGACCTCTCGCTATTAGGTACTATGCGATGCGTTAGCGTAGTTGGTAGCGCAGCAGAGCAACTGGTAGCTCATTATCTAATGTCATTGTTTTCATCCAGGATTTGCAACATAAAATACGACACAAATATGCAATCTCCTGCTTCATAAATTGCTTTTTAGATTCAGCAGTGACCACAACAGGAGTAAAAGGACTAATTTAGTAGTATGGCAAATGGGTCAAATTAAACATGTTACCTACTTTAAAAAGATTAAGTAGGTGCTAAAGTGCTTATTTTACGTGCCCTACACATTATCTGTAGTAGGTAAGTGTCTCCATGCCCACAGGTCGATATCTAGACATAGATGAAACCACGCCAAAAGAAGCAGAAATAATTTCAACCTTCTGTGATCGATTTTTCCGACGATTGCTGACAATGAAGAATCATTTATTCATATTTAAATTACTAAGGTCATTAGTCTATCATTTAAAACCAACCCTATCGGACTATACATCTAATCTAAGTACATGGCGGATCTATTAATATTTTGCAGGCATCGTTTTTCATAGCCATCGTGGAAGGAACCCAATCAAAATCTCGAATAAAATACATCAAAAAAACCTCACCTTATTCTTCCTTTTAAACACTTTTCTGTATTAAAACCACACAATTGTGCTATAAAAAGATCGGCATGAGGTCACCGCAAAATCACCACTTTTACACGTATCACCAATGAAAATAACCGAAACTGTGACCTCTATTAGTTAGAAACACCATTATTTTACAAATTTTGACTAATAATCACTGAAAAACTTGAAGGCGCAACTGAAATCTACATTTTCACCTGGAGCTCTACAGCCGGACGGTTACAAGGGCTAGAAATGCCGCCCGACCTCTTATTGTAACGGAAACTGAACTTTATTGATAGTAACATAAGATTCAACACTTCACCACTCACCTTGCTTCGTACAATTTTTCTTTCAGTACATTTTGACGTAAAACACTCTTGAAGTTCAATGGAAAATGGTCTTTAGGATGTGGGGATAACGTGCGTTTTCAATTGTTAGGTGATGCTTGTGCGAGTGTTTCTGCTAGGGTAGGTTTGAGCAAACAGATAAAATTAGGCTTCGGCGTTGGAAATCGATAGAGGGGTGGTTTCACAGGTAGTGTTGGGCAGAATTATATCGATGAAATATTTCTCGTGTGATCGTTGTCAACCAGTGCTGAGAGAGACTAGCCTACGAAGACTAGTAAAAATGCACAGACGATTTGAACTCGTAAAACTGAAATGCTTCTGTAAGTGTTACAACAGTTAATTCATCGTATGCGACAAAAATGTCCCGTGTGGTGCCTGACGTAAAGCGAATAGCACCATCCCATCTCTTCCCGTGGGTGTCGTAGGAGGCGACTAAGGGACTTACCTACTAGAGAATGGGCAGCAGCGTTCTCTATGCATTTGTACACCATACTGCGATCGCCAATCCGCCTGCCAAGCGTGGCGATTATGACAAATGCCCCCTTTTGGGGGAGGCTTATGTCCAGCAGTGGACGTCTTTCGGCTGATATGATGATGATAATGATACCTAAACTCACGCCTTTTTCCCATGGGGGTAGGTAGCAGAAACTACGGAACGCCACCTTCTACGATTCTTAAATAAACGCACGCTAGTTGCTAGTACTACGCATATATATAGTGTGATAAGCAATTAGAGTACAGTTTTTTATTTCAACCGAAGTTGAGGACATCCTAAAAAACCTCCGCGAAGTAGCGGTTCCTCTCGCATCGTACGTTTCGTCTTACTTATCAACATTTCACTCTATTCCATCGATATCACATCTGTCATCTATCACCCCCATCCCTATGCTCATAACGCATGCGCGGACCTCAGGGCAAGGGGTGTGTCGTACTCTAGTTTGTGGTCCAGCCACTTCTCACTATTGCCAGGGAAGCGACGGCTCTCCATAATTAATATATCAACACACTTTATTGATAACCACCATGTTTTTGTTCTTTTCTGATATTTATGATGTTGAATATTTTATTTCGGCCATTTTGCTGTAGCCTCAGGCTAGTGTAGTACCGTTTTCTCGTTACGAGGGTTTCGAGATTATTTTTTTTTAATGTTTTTTAACCGACTTCCAAAAGGAGGAGGTTCTCAATTCGTCGGTACCTTTTTTTTTTATGTATGTTCCCCGATTACTCGAAGATGGCTGGACCGATTTGGATAATTTTTTTTGTGTTCGAAAGGGTATACTTCCCAGGTGGTCCCATGATTATCAAGTCAGGATCTGATGATGGGATCCTGGAGAAATAGAGAGAACTCTTCAAATTTTATAGGCATACTTGAAGCAATTTGTGTAGTTTTTGGAAGAGTACTTTCTCGGAGTGGTTCCATTTCAATTTGGTGAAGATCTGATGAAGAACTTCAGAGATAGGCAACGGAACTCCTCAATAAATGATAGCAAATGGACAGGGATTGCTGAAATCTCATGTCTGTCAATTGTTTACACCAGTTAATAACATAACATCACGCCGGTACGCTGTGAAGGGGTAAGCACATGTGAACCACTAAAAAGTGAAAAATAAAAATCTTTTTTCAAAAAAAATAAACAACCGACTTCCAAAAAAACACTAAAAAGTGAAAAATAACTTTAATTTCGGAAGGCGGTGACAAAAAATTAAAATACATATCCAAAGTCACCGACCTCCGAAATTAAAATTATTTTTAACTTTTTAGTGTTTTTTTGTATTGCGTGTTTTTAAACAGTTTTGAGATTTGAATTTTCGTGTCATACGACGCGATATATCTCAAGGTTCTCATTGGCGTAGGTACCTAAGTATATTTTACGCTAACTAGGTGGGTAGGTAGGTAGTTCTTCAGTTCTAGTTAATAGCTTAAGATATGGTTGAAATGAAATGAAATTAAATGTTTATTTATAAGTAGCTCTTATAACACACTTTTACACGTCAATAATTTGTTGTTCAATATTTTAAAAACTACATGTCGCCGGCATTTCCTATCTGACTGTTCCCTGAGAAGAAAAGCCAAAACAAACTCAGAGGTCATGGTCCTTTTTAAAGTCCAAACATTATATTATTTGAATTTTATGTGAGTCTAACAATGCAGGGCAATGTCTGGAAGGGCCTTTCGAAGAAAGAGCCATTGCAGCTTTGAGCTGACCTGTCCCAACAGACGGCATGTATGTATCAGTCACCGTGTAGCTCAACCCTATTTTAGGGAGCTCAACGGCCCGTCACAAGACTCTACCAGATTTGCAGGACATTTGCGTAGGCCATTTACAAAATACTCAAAACGATCAGACGAGTTATAAAGTCATGTGTTCACGTGATTGACGTGTAAACGTGTCTGTACAAACTGAACTAAGTACAGAAATAAATTCATTTACCTATTATTTCGCAGACTATAAGGTATAAGCTCTAAGATAGCCCGGAAAATTCCATTTTTTGTACATTTTTATGCAATTTGCATTTCATTGCCAGGTTGTATGTTGATTCAAGATCGACTTCTTCATTGAATGACTTTGTCATGAAATAGGTAGTAATTCAATAGAATTAAACGAACTAAGACGGCTGTGTTAATAACTTTAATCTAATACCTTTAAACGAGCAATTCTTGTAAACAGGATACGTTTTTATCCAGTGCGCAAACTGTATCCATGAATTCAGCATATTTTTTTAGACCCCTAGCGCAGAAATTTTACGTCGGTTTTACAAAAAAAAACTGCTGTTTCATAGAAAAGTGAAATACCTACGCGGTCAAAATGTATGGCACAGCTGAATTTTTTTTGGGTGTGAGTGGTTTACTTGTGTGTTAAATGACTTAATAAGTACCTACCTTGTTAATTAGTAGGTACTTATATTTTGCGTTTATTAAATTAATGACTCACAATGGTAAAACAATTTTATGCATTTGGTACCTACTAGGTAATAGTTTTGTATAGTGCTTGTCATTTAGATACGCTAATTATATCACAGTCACTTCGTTGTTTAACTAATTAGGTAGGTAGTACTTATTACCTATATACTTTACTACCGGACTACCAGACGAACTGCAGGGTATCATCCGCACTTGGTTGATATCCCGACCAGTCGTACTCAGCGCTACTCCCCTACATTTATTATGCACACAGCCAAACTACGAATATCTCTGCCTGCGTCTGTGCTGTGTTCCCTTCCACATTTAACCCATCTACTTTCAAAACAAGAGTTAACAGCCTGGGCATCTTCTGGGCACACTCGATCCATCATAGACCTTATAAATCGCTTTCCATCAGGCGTGATCGAGGTCGAGAATAGGCCAATTTAGTAATTTAAAAAATATATACATAAACTCACGCCTTCTTCCCGCGTAGGCAGAAATTACAGAACAGTAGTAGGACCAAAAAGCCTATAAATCCAGTAAGCAATAGTTACCTGAGCCCTGAGTAAGTACACTAACAGAATTACTTATCCGAATAATGCACACTTGAAGAGGATCAGAACTGACCCAAGAACACTGCCTTGAGGAACCCAAGCCCCATGCTTGCTACAGAGTTATTTGACCGCATGCACCTTCTTGCCACTAATTATTGCACGCTGATAGCTGGCATTGAGCTAATTAAATAGTACTAAGTAAGCATTGTTTAGGCAATACATATGAAAGTTACGACATAAATCCTAAACTTACCTTGTGAAAAGCCATTGTGTGTCTATAACTAATATTTTGCAGTGGACTTCAATAAGTTGTTCTATGGCTATTCGCCATGCTGATTGTCCGAACCCTTAACATAAACGAAATTTATTAAAATAAAAAATTAAAATCCTATTTAGGTAGTTCAATGTGGTTAAATGACGAAACCGTGACATAATTTAAATTCTTCTACAGATGTATAACTATTTGAAAACGAATTTCACACCACTGTGCATAAAAATAGAGTTTACTTTAGAATACCTAGTCTGAGAATTTGACATTAAATAAATCGTGATTGCCATACTGACTAAAAACGTTCCGTTACTTTCATACGCCGTGAGCCTGACGTAGTTGTTAAGTTTTTATTTTGTATTAGTCAATTACTTAAAAAAAAGTTTTACAAAACCAAAACATTAATATTAAAGATTTCTATTTTTAATATACACTTAGCATAAATTAATCTCTAAAACTGAAATACTTTATTTCATTGATGCGTTTCGTTTTGCATAGCTACAGTGAAAATCAAAAAGTTCCACATAAGCGGTAACCGACTGACAACACTGCCGAATACGTGGCCCCGAAGTTGTGTGATTAGTGAGACTTGTTTATATTTTTTACTGTGTTATTTCTATAAAAATCTCCTCGGAAGCCGTAAGTAATTGAAATTACATTAATCACCATCATTCACGTATATTTGCGTAGACGGAATCTTTGCTGGTGTTTGCGTAAATTATTTAAAAAGTTTAGGTTGCAGCTGTCAAAATTGTCCCAACAAGATTTCGTTGTATTTTTGTGATTATCTCAATATTTTAACATTATATAACGCAAATCTTGAGATTTATATCGCAGGCGGTTGTTACACGACCTTTGCATTCATAAAAAAGTGGTATTTTGTGTAATTATAGTGCTGTGTTAGTTGTCTTGTCAGAGGTATACCATCCAATTAAAAGTCAGGTTTCATCGTCATTGCACTCAGATTTCTGTGTTTGCGTACTGAAAGACGTTGCATTCATGACACAGCACCTAATATCTCCTTGTAATAACAACCAAACCTGATTCAATTGTAATGTATGTCACAGAATGTGTTGTGATTTCTTATCGGATTTCGTAACTTACATCTATGATGTATTCCGAATAACATTGAGGTAGATGCGCCGATTCTAATAGAAGGACATAGTAAGAATGTCCAAGTGATGTGTCATGGGCTCCTATCTATTGGTTATACGCATAAATTGCATGAGTGAAAGTGATGACCAAAATAATTATTTTTAGGCAGTGGGACAGGGACCTGTCATTATTAGATTTTAACTATCTTCTACAATTAATCCAGAACCTGTCCTGAGTTCGTTTGAATGATTGATCTGAATCATACAGGTTAAATTCTATGCATGAGAATGTTTTATGTTTCAAATATTTATTGTTATGGTTGCTTGTTTAATTAAAGTGTCTTTGTCAGGTGAGTCTACAATGATTAAATTTGATTGATTGAAAATTGAAAGATGAAAGATTGAAAATTGTTTGGATAAACAATGATTAAAAGTCAAAAATAACATTAGATAGCATCTAAAATGCCCACAATTAATAATGAAATTTTTTTACACCAAAGAGAATTAAATCATATAATATAATTAATTGCTTTAATCTAAAGTATTGGACAATGGCGAAAAAACAGGACAAAGAATTTCAGGTTTTGAACCCAAGAACCCAATATTTTACAATTTTCTTTATTCTTAAATGTAAATGTGTCAACAAACTTTATCTTTGTAAATAAATGTAAAGGACATCATTCATTTCATACCCAATCATTAAAATAAGTGAAAAACTGTTTTCTTATGGGAAAACACATTTTACTGCTACAACAACACACAGCACTCACACACAGACACACTGTAACACATCTATGTACTTACCCATGTTTGCAAACCAATAAATTATTTGCTTTGATTTGATTTGAACAAAACTCAATTAGCCCCTCAGCAGCTATTTGAAATTGAAATTGCCAAAAAACATATTTTCATTTTATTTTAGATCTGTTAACCACAACATTTCAAATTACCGACTTTTGGTGGAATATAATATCCTGAAAATGTTTTAACCATTAAAAAAGGGGCTACATACAGTCTACTCCCTCAAAGAGCCGTCTCTTTGGGTATCATTCCTTAGTATATCTAATTAACGGTCATATCCTTAGCTTAAAACTAAGATCTAGGGAGTCAAGAAATGTATGCGTAGATAAACGAATGTCAAAAGTTTTGGAGGAATCATTTGGTTTTTGGTACTTTTAAGTTCAAATAGCAGCCAGAGGGTCAAGTGTAGATGTATGTTGTAATAATTAAAACTCATTTGAAGTGTTTTATTCAATTAAAAGTTGGTATTTTTAACATGAAATAGCAGCCAGGGGTTAATTGTAGACTTTTGTTTGCATACAAATAAATGGTGGTATTTCCCATCAGCAAAACTGTACTTTTTTCTTCTGGCCGGTACTTTAATTTTTGGGTATAAATGTTTACCACCTGAATGGTGTCCTTTAATTCAAATAATTTATTTTCTCTTCAAAAACAATGCCATAAGAGCTTAAAAACTATGTGACACTAGTTTGTGATAGACTGGTGCCTGCACTAGGAATACCTAATAGCAGATCACCAGGGTCCCACCACATGTTATGTAAACATAATCAATTATTTAGTTGATGAAAAGGTATAACATAAAAACAATTAAAATCTTCACACTTCATTTCACAGGCCTCAATAGTAATCTAACAAACTATTTTCACTGTTTGATTAATTTGTGGATAATGATGCTGGTTGCGTGATAATGATAACTTAAGTGTTTTCGAAATATCTGTGCCTAAATATTTAAGTATCTTTGCTCATTGCTCACCTGGGACAAACGTTACGGGTCGTCTAAAGCTCGAAAGTCTGACAGCCAGTATTACCTAGGGGTATCATATTTTTCAGTAACTGGGTTGTGGATGTCAGATAGGCAGCCGCTCCATGTAAAATACTATCCAGTTAGACTGGAAGCCGACCCCAACGTAGTTGGGAAAAGGATAGACAGATGATGATGAGGCTCAAATGTCAAGAAATAAAAACCAAAGTAAATGGGGGAATAAAAGGTTGACCTATTATGTGTAGGGAAACTAGCGGGATGGACTATATTGGATGAGTTAGTCATTCCTCAGTTGTAAGCAACTGAGGAATGACTAGGTTATACACTACACTACGGTACATAAACTAGGTTATGGAGCCATTCAACTGGATGCACTCTTACAAGCCTTTATTGTTAGGTGGTAGATCATAGTAATACGATTTTTATTTTATTATTTAAGTGGGATCCTAACCATATTAGAACCAAACCGAACGTATTAAATATGTGAGTGAAGCGTGTTCTTAGATCTTTATCAGTTTATTAATAATAATATGATGGAGTATTTTCTACGTTTTCCTGAGATAGAGAAGGGTAACCTTCCTCTCTATCTCATTTATTTTATATATATAAAAATGAATCCCTATTTCCCTTGGTCACAGAATCACACTTGAACGGCTGGACCAATTTTGCTAATTATTTTTTAGTTGTGTTTGTTATTGTCAAGAGAAGGTTCTTATGAAAGAAAAATTTAAGAAAACTTAACGACCATATTAAGTTTTCTAATATTATATCAATGCCAATTCAATATTCATAGTAAAGACAGGACAATGTTTGTCGGGTCAGCTACTTATAAAATAAATTTGAAGATAATGTTTGATTGTAGTGTGATCTAATTTCTGAAATGGCCAGTCATTTCCATAAAATATTGACGTCTTTACTCAGATTGTTCATTATTTAACAGAACATGATGTGAATTTTAAAAGAAAGATTTATTCTAATTTCTTGTTATCTAATACCTATAAACAAGCAATTCTTGTAAATATCTGAATCTTGGAAATGGCTCCAACGATTTTCATGAAATTTTGTATGCAGGGGGTTTCGGGGGTGATAAGTCGATCTAGCTAAGTTTCATTTTTAGAAAACATCAAATCTAAAAAAAAAGCAAGCAAAGCTCCGTCATCCAGATATTTTTATAATAAAATAAATTTGTAAAGGAACTGTCAACATTATTAATTAATATTTGTATGTTTTCACAGGATAATCGGCTCCAAGTACAATGATGAATCCTCAATATCCACCACCAGGGCAGAACAATAATGCACCAAACAACCCCATGTTTCCACCGACATCCCAGGATTACAATGGAGTCCAAAATGCCAATATTTATAGTCAGATGCCACCAAATGGCCCACAGATGCAACAGAAAGCCTTTGATCCATTGGACATGTCCCAAAAGATGCAGGGTATGAGCATAAATGGACCCCAAGGCTTCCCATCTATCCCACCTACCCAATTACCTCCTGGCCAGGCACCTCCTGGGCAGTATCCTCCTGGAAGTTTTCCTCAGTCGCCCAACTTTGGTCCCGGACAGGTCCCTGTTGGTCAGGCACCACAAGGTATGCCTGGTCGCCCTCCAGTTAGTGGAGCTCCTCAATTCCCTCCAATGGGTCAAAAGCCCCAAATGCCCCCATCGCCGGCACCAGGGCAAGTGCCAACGTCCCTTCCTCAAGGTTATGGAATGCCTCCTCAAAGTCACACCCCAGATCCCCAGAATAGACAGTATCAGCCTCCAACTTCGATGCAGCAAAGACCTCCGAGTGCTCAACCTAGTCAACCACCGATGGGACAACAGCCTGGTTTCCAAGGTCCTGGTCAGATGCCTCCACATTCACAACCTGGTCTTCCACCCCAGCCTGGCATGGGCCGACCACCAATGCAGCCGCAAGGTACTCAGCAACCCCAACAAGGAATGCCCCCACAACCTCAGATGGGTGGTCCACCAGGCATGCAACCTGGGCAGCAAGGTATGCCTCCACAAGGTATGCCTCAGCAGATGAACATGGGTCCACAGTCGCAGCAGCAACCTGGCATGCCTCCTCAGTCAAAACCTCCAGGCCCACCTGGACAGCCTCATCCTGGTCAAATGCAGAGGCAACCAGGGCTTCCGCCACAGCCAGCCATGATGTCAGCATCTTTGTCCCCTCAACCTGGGCAACAACAACAATCGGGTCAAATGCCTGGTCAACAGCAGCAACCTGGTCAGATGCCTGGTCAACCTGGAAAAATGCCTGGTCCTCCACAACCGGGGCCACCCGGGCTACCGCCAGGGCAGCAACTTCCACCACAACCTGGACAGATGCAAAGCCTTCTTCAACAACCTGGGATGCCTCCACAACCTGGAAAAATGAGTCAACCTGGCATGCCTCCTCAACCGGGGCAGATGGGTCCACTGGGAATGCCCCCCCAACCTGGTCAAATGGGTCAGCCTGGTCAAATGGGTCAGCCTGGTCAAATGGGTCAGCCTGGTCAAATGAGTCAACCTGGTATGCCACCCCAACCTGGGCAATTGGGCCAGCCTAGAATGCCTCCTCAACCAGGGCAGATGGGCCATCCTGGTATGCCACCTCAGCCTGGCATGAATCAACCTGGTATGCCGCCACAACCAGGACCTGTATCGCAGCCAGGATTACCCCTTCAACCTGGCATGCCTCTACAACCTGGTCAGATGTCTCAACCTGGTTTACCACCGCAGCCGGGTCTTCCACCTCAGCCTGGTTTCCCGGGGCAGTTCCAGGGGCAGGCGCAGACGATGGCTGGCCTCCCTCATATGCCGCCTCCTTTACCGCAGCAGCAGAGACAATATCCTGCACAACCTAATCAGCCTGGGTATGGACAGCCTGCACAGCAGCCTGGTGCTCAGTATCCTAGTAAGTTTTGTATTTTTTTTTTGTTTTATATGTGACAAGTCAAACAACAAAATTTTTATAAAATTTCACTGCAACTATATATTAGAAGCGCAACCATGGACCCAATACATGTTGCTAAACCCCCTTGCGTTGAAACGTTTCGTTAGTTATTTAAAAAAAAGTATGAGCAAGCTATCAAACCACATACTAAAATTTATATGATTTAAAGTGTCAACCAATGCGGCAGAAATTAAGTCTTATTTAATTATTTTTTTCAATCTCCAGGTCTGCCACCCATGCCGAACCAGATGCCGCCCCAGCCTCCCATGCCAGGTCAGCAACAACGAGGCTTCCAGCAGCCTGCCTCAGGGTACCCCCCGCAGTACCAACAGCAACAATACCCTGCACAGCAGCCGTACCCTGGGCAACAGTACCAGCAGCAGCCGGAACAGAAGAGATTGGACCCTGATCAGATGCCTAGTCCGGTCAGTAAAGATACCTTTTTAACACGCTTGTATTAGCTTCACCTGTATGTTTGCTTGTTTGTTTGTAACCGACTCCTTTGGACTTGATTTTGACCCACTTCAAATGGTCAGATTTCATTTAAACTTTGTAGACTTATTGATGAAAAAATAGAAAAATAAAAACTTATAAATCACGCTTTTGTAGTTAGTAGAACTAAAAAATCACTACATAGTATAAAACAAAGTCGCTTTCTCTGTCCCTATATCCCTATGTATGCTTAAATCTTTAAAACTACGCAACGGATTTTGGTGCGGGTTTTTTTAATAGATAGAGTGATTCAAGAGGAAGGTTTATATGTATAATACACCGACCACCACGCGGGCGACGCCGCTGGCAAAAGCTAGTTGATTATAAAAATACCTCAAAAAGCACCCCACGCTCTTTAATAGAATTAAATTATTTTCTACTTTTTTAGTTTGGTTTTGAAAGCGTGTTTTTTAGTTTTTAAACTATTATTTTTACTATGGAAACGCCGGGAGGGGACGCCCTAGGAAGACATTTAGTGACTTTATTGGTCTTCAGAAAGGCCGGGTGCTTAGTACTCGCAACCGGCGTGCATCTATGACCAGATGTATGAACGTAAACTTGGCAAAAGGAGTATATATGGATCGTAACATGTGACGTTCTGTAGTTTCTAGCTACCACCACGGGAAATGGCATTTTTGAAGTGAAACAGTTCAGGCGGCGATTTGATAGTTGGACGAGAATCGGAAGTGAAAATTCATGGAGGCGTCACGTTTAGGCACACTTAGTTACATGAGAGAGAAGAAAGATATAACTCTCTCTTTCTCTCACACGAAATCTTTCTGATTCTCAATTTTTTAAGAAGTTTCACTGCTATCACGTCTACAGTGGCTATTTTTACTGTCTTAAACTCAAAAAATCAAAAAATCAAAATCAAAAGTCATTTATTCAAACTAGGCTGAGAGTCAGCAAAAGACTAGAAAGTAAACTTGATCAGTGGAGAAAACGTGCATGCTCACTTAAAAAAATGACAGACAGTGGCTTGTCTGTGATTTTTTTTTGCTTGTTTACATAATAATAACATATTTATTAAAAAATTACAAGGCTTAAAAATATGTACAGTTTTACTTAAATGTAAATTGTATTCCAAAGTCTTACGCGCCTGAACTAGGTAATCCTGTGTTTCAGGCAAGAAGAGCTAAAATAGTCTTTAAAAGTTAATAAATAATCAAAAGTTGAGAATAGACAAATAATTATATAAATATTGAGTAGCTTTACTCTTAGTTTCTACATTTTATAAATACTTAATATTGGTGAATATTTACTTTAACACAGTTAGTAAATTCTCTGTTTCTTTGTAAGACATACTTTGGAGAGCATCATTGACTGTTCTCTTAAAATTTGTGTGCATCAGGGAATAAATGCTTGCTTTCGAGTTTAGTAGTTTAAATAAACAAACATAACATCTCGCCTTGTATCCCCGAAAGTATGGGCAGAGCTGTACCTATTGCAACCCACATTTCGCCAGTTATATTTAAGGCCCATGTAATAGGGCGAGCCTAGTAAGAGGACGTTAAGGTTATCTACCCTTAAAGCATGCCATTGTAAGTCACTTGTAAGTTTTAAATAAATAATAGTTTAAAAAAACTAAAAAAAACACGCTTTAAAAACCAAACTAAAAAGTAGAAAATAATTTAATTCTATTAAAAAGCGTGGGGTGCTTTTTGAGGTATTTTTATAACCAATTAATATCAAGCACCCCACGCTTTTTAATAGAATTAAATTATTTTCTACTTTTTAGTTTGGTTTTTAAAGCGTGTTTTTTTAAACTATTATTTATTTACTATTTTTTAGTTCTGCTGACTAAAAAAGCGTGAACTTTACTTTTTTTTGTTTTTTTTTTCTACTTTTTTTTAAATTTTTGAATTGTCATCGGTCCTCAATAAGTCTACAAAGTTTAAATGAAATCTGACCGTTAGAAGCGCGTCAAAATAGCGTCCAAAGGAGTCGGTTACATACAAACAAACAAACATACAAGTGAAGCTAATATAAAGCGTGTAAAAACACTTCGCGAGACCATTACAAGGCAATTGCAAGGCCGATTATACTTATAAAGTGCGCCCAAATCCACACTTGTGTCTCTAAGTGTGATATAAGACGGAAAAAAATATGGTCTTGGGATATTTGTAAGATTATTTTTTGCAAGCTGGGGTAGCGCCCGATTTTCCGATCACTGGTCATCAGGCTCCAAGCTCGTCCCGCCATATTCTTTGAATCTGCCTCGATGTCACCTGACGCAATAATGTAGATTCTTTTACATATTGTGAATGGGAAAACATTGTAGGCCTTACAGACTAGATTTATAGACGATTTTCTATTCTTTATTTTCATTCCTCTAAGTACTTGGTACTTATTGACAGGCCTGCACTGTCCTCCCATACCTATTATCACTGTAATTTGAAAACATTGTAAAACCCAATTATTTTTAAAAGAGTAACCGTGGAGTTTCTTGCCGGCTCTTCTCCATAGGAAGCGACAAATTGGAACCGTGCACCTAGCTTCTGACGTTTCATAAGTGCCCTTGCAGGTTTATGTGAAATAAAATATTTTGATTTGATTTGATTTTGATTTGACGTTTTTGGGGACCAACTAAAATATCATCACAATAAAATTCTGTCCCCAGATCCAAGTGATGTCAGACGACCAACAGAACCGCGGCGGTATATTCGTGACCAACGAGAAGGGGCTGGTGCCACCACTAGCCACCACCGACTTTGTGGTCGATGATAAGGGGAATGCTAGTAAGTTTACATTGTTAATATTAATCTGACCCTACTTCCTACTAATATGATAAATATGAAAGTTTGTGAAGGTGCATCAGCGGCGAGCTGTCAATTTTTCTAAGGGTTAAGCCGAAGCGAAGTCGGCCTTAACTTACTGACTTATCAATAAAGAATACTTACTATCATTCTATAATTATATAGCAATTTAAGGAATTAAATAAAATTGTACAGCTGAAAACCAAACAAAATGTACAATATTCCTCCATCTCGTTTTCGCTTTTTTCTATATCTGTCTCTGTCATAACCCGTTGTACAGCGGCTTGCTCATTAAGGGATCGCTGTTGTATGATTTTTTAGTTCCCGATTATGGGCCCGTTCCCGTTTTGGCGCCGGGTTAATATGGACCATTTTTTTGTTCTAATAAAAAGCTAATTAAAAATAACCGTTTTTGTTATTTGAATGTTGCCACTATTGAGTGCCATTTTTTTAGCGATAGAGTTGCCGATACGAATCCCCGAAGGGAAGCCGGTAGGAATCGTGTTATATGATGCTTTCGCCACTGATGGATGGTTGGATGTTTGTAACTCTTTCAAAACTTTGCTTTGAATTTAAACATTTAGCAAGGAATTAAATACCATTTTATTATGTTTCATGTCTGCAGGCTTAGTATGACGGTTTCTATTTCTACTCTACCGTAGAATAGAAATCGCTTGTACACATTTCTCGGTACAAAACTGTCAACTGCAGGCATAGCACGAGAACCGCAGAGAAACGTTTTGTCGCCAGAAGAGTAGACAAAAATGACGCAAAATGACGTTTCCGTGCAGATAATTGGCAGTTTTGTACCGAGAAATGTAGACAAGCGAATTCTGTTCTACGGTAGAATAGAAATAGAAAGCCTCATTGGTAAGCCTGCTGTATACATTGAAACGTCATTTTTGTCTACTCTTCCGTCGACAAAACGCTTCCCTACGGTTCTCGTGCTAAGCCTGCTGGACTTGAACTAGACATATTAATTATTTCTGACTAGCCGCGCCCCACGGTTTCAACCGCATAAGTATCGATCCCGTGGGAATATCGGGATAAAAGTATTAGTATGTCTTAACTCAACTCATGGCATATCCATGTGCTAAATTTAATCTTCGTAGCTCCAGTAGTTTTTGAGATTTTATGATTAATCAGTGAGCGAATAAATGTATGAATGAGTGATCTTTAAAAGATAAAAGATTTTTTTTTTCTCAAACAATCGTCTAAATACGAATCGAGCATGCAAGATTTTAAATATAGGTTTTATAAGTCCGTATATGTTTTGCAGAGGAGGCGTACAATATTTTTTCTTATAACATATAAATAATTTAATAGACTAAATACTGATTCACTCGAATTCATTTTTACACTTTTATGAGAATAATAATCATATAGAAACAATAACATAAAATTCAAGCATGTTAAAAGGTATCTGTCAAAAGTTATTCATGTTGTAATAGCATTTGTCTGTTAAAATATTACGAATCTTGTTTTTAAATTCGTTTGCTGTCATAGCTCTTTAGGACTGTGGTATTTTGTTGTATATTTTCGGGGCCATACAAAAAGAGTTTGCCCCATGAGGGCAGTTTCTGCCGAGTGCAAGCAAATTTGGCTATTGTCACGTCTGTTGCGCGGAAAAGTGTCAGAAAGTCGTGGAAAAAGATGGGGGTTAGATTTACCGCGATTCAATGAAAATATTCCTTACCGTACATAAATGTAGTAATTTCTGATCTATCATGAATATGTAAGAATGCAACAATGCAAAATAATATAAGATTTTAATTTTATCTTCCAGGTCCTCGCTTCGTTCGAAGCTCAATGTACACAGTGCCAGTTACAGCTGACCTGCTTAAACAGACGTCTATGCCCTTCTGTTTAGTTGTAAGTATTATGTTTTATGATCTTCCAAGCGTCTCCATAGCAATCTAAATACAGTCAGCCCAGAATTTGGCTACGAGCTTGGCACTTACAGCAGTGTCCATCAACTCTGCAGCGTGCAGACAACAGGACATGCTGGGCAAGATATTAAGAGCCCCATTGTTTTTGGGACAGCACCACATTTACACTCCAAAGCGGAGTCATCTGTGAATCTCCACCTTAGCAGGTTCTCTTTACTTCGGCCTACCTGAGTACTGAGTCTATTTAGAGACTTCCAGTGTAGCAAAGGCAATGCATGTCCTGATGCGGGATTTTAAGCAGGTGGAACGAATGGGTTTGTTAGGGAAGCACCATTTCACCACAGGCTTAGCCTTTTGTTAGACCTTTTGCTAGTAAGCGGGGGGACACTTTAAGAAGTTGTTGCGGCTTTTCAGCCTTTGTGACACGAGAATGTTACTGTGCAGAGGGTGTCGTGTGTCGGAAGCCATCTTGGCCCTTTCACTTGAGCTTGCCACCCCTCTTAGAATTTTTGGTGGCGCTTTCCCTGCTAATGGGTACAGCATTTGCACCGGGGTCGTTTTGAGGCAGCCAGTGATAATCCGGCAAGTTTCATTATGTAAGATTATAATCAGTTAGTAATTAATACTTGTAACAAATTTTATCATTTGACATATGAGACAGACCAGGGGGCTGGCCTATTTTTCGGCCAAAGAATCAGTATTGCCATACAACGTGGCAATGCTGCCAGCATTTTGGGCACTTTCCCGTTGACAACGATGCGGACGAACTTTTTGATGCCTTAAGTTAATTTTCTTTATATATACTTGTACATCTTATTATTTTAAGACCGGTAGTTTTTAAATTACTTATGTAAATATCCGTCAGGATAATTTAAGATTTCAGTAAAATAAACAGTTGAAATCATACATTTCATATATTACCTTTAAATTTATTAAGTATTTTGTAAATACCGTTTGTATGGGAGTACAATGTTTAACATTTTTCCTCCAATTTCGCCATGGTCTCGGATAGTACCGAGAGCTCCTGCGCTTACACACACAAATTCAAAACGTGTTAGAACACTTGGTTACCACAAGTAAAGCGCGCGCATCACTTCATTAGATAGAAATATGAAAGTACTATATTGTGTATGGACATCTTATTTATCACTAAATAATTCCTCTCTTCTCTTCCAGCTCTCCCCAATGGCTGAAACAGTGGGTACAGAACTGGAGCCCCCGCTCATCGACTTCGCAGCCCTGACAGGTTCTGCTACGATGGGCCCGGTGCGGTGTTCGCGCTGCAAAGCCTACATGTGTCCTAATATGAAGTTTGTGGACGCGGGGAGGCACTTCAAGTGTGCCTTCTGTAAGGCTACTACTGAAGGTATGTGGGATTTTGAAGATTAAGTTTGGTATTCAAAAATTCTTCATAATCAGCCTACAACGTTCCCACTGCTGGGACACAGGCCTCCTCTCTGTGAGAGGGAGTGGGCCGTAATCCACCACGCGGGCCCAGTGCAGGTTGGTAGATGTCACATGTCTTCGTTTTTTTTGGTTCTAAGACATGCCGGTTTCCTCACGATGTTTTCCTTCACCGTTTTGAGAGCAGTGGTGATGGAATACGCAAAGTAAAGTGCTAGCCTGGGTTTGAACTCACGACCTCGACGACTCGTAACTCGGGGGCAATATCTGACCAAAATTATGTCTGGACTTTAAAAGAGACTGTGACCTCTGAGTTTGTTTCGGCCTTACTTCTCAGAGTAGTCAGATAGGAAACGCCGACCTCATCTAGTTTAAAAAATTTGAGTGACGTGTAAAAGTGTTTGTACAAACCTACTTACAGAAATAAAATCATTTATCATAATACCCCTGGACCACCGTTGCTCCTTAAAATACATAAATACGGCAAAAATGCCGAAAAATATGCTTGAAATACATAAATCATCATCATCATATCAGCCGAAAGACGTCCACTGCTGGACATAAGCCTCACCCAATAGGGGGGGATTTGCCATAATCGCCACGCTTGGCAGGCGGGTTGGCGATCGCAGTATGGTGGTAAAATGCATAGAGAACGCTGCTGCCCATTCTCTAGTAAGTCCCTTAGTCGCCTTCTACGACACCCACGGGAAGAGATGGGAGTGCTATTCTTTACGTCCGGCACCACGGAATAAATACATATACTTTTTTAATATGACATTTCGTTGCCTTTTTGGCTTCATCGCAGTCGGTAAAAAAACATCAACAACTTATTTCATAAACAGCCAATTTAACCATAAAACAGTTTGAACAAAAAAATAAATGAGCCCTTCTGAATTTTACACCTTTGCGCTGACACTGTGTGGCACTGTGTCTGTGACACTGTTTCGCTAAATATGAGAAGTGGGAACGAAGACGCTGCAAAAGAGATACATTTGAGGTGATAGAATAGATACCCTAACATCTTACCTAAAATAATATTGATTCTCATCTTTGTTAAGAGCGTTCATCCCACGCGGGCTGGCAACGGCGCATTTTTAGCAGGTTTTTGTCAATTCATTAAATACAAACGAAAGTAAACATTTTTTTTCAGCCAAGCACTAGATCGTTGGTATTTACAAGTTTGTATGCTATTTTTTTTTACATTTATTTCGGTATTAACTTATAAAAATCCACATACTGTCAATTATTATCAGTTGCATTACTTATTATGATTACATGTTTTTATTAAAGAGTAAAGTGTGCTTGGCTGAAAAAAAAAACAGTACTTTTGTTTGTATTTAATGATAGAATCACGAAATCATTTAAATCACGAAATTATTTTATTTTGTTAGTAGGAACCTAACCATATTAGAACCAAACCGAACATATTAAATCTTTGAGTGAAGCTTGTTCTTAGACCTTTATCAGTTTATTAATAATAATATGATGGAGTATTTTCTGCGTTTTCCTGAGATAGATAAGGGTAACTTCCCTCTCTATCTCATTTATTTTACATATATAAAAATGAATCCCTATTTCCCTTGGTCACGGCATCACACGTGAACGGCTGGACCAATTTTGCATCTTTTTTTTTGTTGCCTTTGTTATTGTCAGGAGGAGGTTCTTATGAAAGAAAAAGTAAGAAGTTACGCGTAACATTAGAAAATTTAAGAAAACTTAACGACCATATTAACTTTTCTAATATTATATCAATGCGAATTCAATATTCATAGTTAATACAGGACAACGTCTATCGGATCAGCTAGTACTACTATAAATGCGTTGTTGCCAGCCCGCGTGGGGATGACGCTTAATAACGTTGTTTCTTCTTGTCTCCAGTTCCGATGGAATACACACAATACATCAACAGCATGCAGCAGTATGGCCGCATGCCCGCTGAGATGGCGCTGGGTGCGTACGAGATCATCGCCACCAAGGAGTACTGCCGGGTTAGTATGGCCTAGAACATTCAAGCACTGGCTTCCGAGCTGTAGTACATTACCTCTGATTAGTTGTTTGCGTCACCGTATGATTGTGAACACCGTTAGTTTATAATCTATCTCGCTATGCTATTATGCAGCGAACAACAAAACAGTTTACAGTAACAAAACAACAATTTTAAAACAATTATTAACAGTATAAAACAGAAGACTCACTCGAAACGCATTCCAGAACGGAATGGCAATATGGCCGCCGCGTTCGCTCGCCGTCCGGGCCGCAGTTCACAACACATGCGTGCCTCGTACCACGAAAATTACGAAAGCGGGAGATAAGCGACAGCCGCCATACAGTTTGCGATAATTAAGCGATAGTCGCTATTCGGAGACGTATCATAATATTTATCAACTCTCAGCGAACAGACTTTAGGTAAGGTAAGTAGGCATAGGAAGCTGGATTGTAGTATAACATTACGAGATTAATTTAACATACCATAACATCCCTGAAGGGTATGCACTCATTTTCACTGAGCACCACTGCTCGCTTTTATATTTGTTTCTTAAAAATATGTTTTATTCGCAGAATAACACCCTCCCGAACCCACCAGCGATAGTGTTCGTGATCGACGTGTCGTACAACGCGATCAAGAACGGACTGGTGCACACCGTCTGCGAGAACATTATGGAGATTATTGATGTAAGTATCGATAAACTGTCGATTGTCAAGTAATTAACACAATTACTTTTCTATTGTTATCAGACTCAATGAGTCTGCCTAAAAGACGAGGGGATAGGGTCTCTCATCTATATGATGCCATTTTAACCAGTGCGCAACCTGTAACCATGAATTCAGCATATTATTCTATACGGCCTAGTGTAGTTTTTTTTGTCAGTTATCAAAAAAAGTATTGAGGTATAAGGAACAGGGCGTAAAGTTCACTCATGCTCCATGGGAAAAGGAGGATCCTCCGACCAGACGCGTGTCGTGTCTGGTGGGCTACTGCCCGACGATCGATGTCGGGACGTTGTATGTGTCACCGTAAAATTGTATTTACCGTTAGATTGTCTATTTCGCGAGATTGTGAACTGATGAAAGATTGTGAACCGTAACATATGGTTTACAATTTAACGCATTATTTTTCGGTAGTTTATAATCTACCGTCAAATTGTTAACTGGTATCAACACGGATAGTACCTTGCGCTATTACTAAATAGTCAAGTAACTGCCACTAACTTGGCAGTAGCGCTCGCTCGGCTCGCGCGCGATTGGCAATCCTAACCTAACCTAACCTATTTGGTCGGTAAGCAGTATGGTGCAGTTCACAATTTATCGACAGTTTATAATCTCTCGAGATAGATTATAAACTAACGGTATTTACAATTTCAACGTCTCGATATCGATCGTCGGGCACTAGCCCACCAGGTGCATATATCATATCATAGGTGGGTATATCATAGTTGCGCGGTAAACTCTGCTTGCGCGATGCAGGATTTTGCGTGACGTCAGTGTGATGCGAAGTACGCATGTAGCGTTGTAGAGGATGCTACAAGTGCAATACCTACGCGGTTGATTTAAAACATTATTTTCAGTATAAGCGAATCTTGAATACAGTTTGTTCAGAATAAGTGACTGAATCGATTCCAATATTTTTTACACCATGTTATAATTTTCCCAAAAAAGTATTGCAAGTGTGATGGAAAATTTTATCACCAGTTAATTGCAATACAATTGCCGTACGGTTAGGTGCCTACTGCCTGATTATTATCAATGAGGACAATTAAGTAACATAACAAGCTTATAACTTTGTGATTTTTCATGATACAGTTTTGATATTTTGTACATAGATTCTTTACATAAAAATATACTAAAAATAGAGATGTATATGGAACAGCTGTGGTTTGGTTAGACGGAGAACCTGTTGTGTGAGGCGGGCATCGATCGTAGGAAGTGCTTCCTTAGCCTCCCTGCACTCACTTAGCTTCAATCATATTTTGTGATGTTGATCCCTGGTTCGTTTCCTTACCAGAGGGCGTAGATACCCGAAGGGTAGTGGCGCAATGGGTTCTGCATGTCGATTCTGTAACCATCTCACCGCGTGAAGTGAGCGTGGAGTGAGCTGTCATTGTCATCCCACTGATGCAAGGGATTGACTAAGCATCAGGTGAAATGACACTGACAGCTCACTCCACGCTCACTTCACGCGGTGAGATGGTTACAGAATCGACATGCTGGTCCCACTGGTGCCATACTCTTTGACAGACCATGCCTTGATTTACTCTTTGATCAGCCTTTTACAGACCATGGTGTGTTAAACGTTCTGAACGCCTATGATTTTTGAATAATATATTAAGCTGTGCTCGACGTCAGAATGATGCTTTAATATTATGTTTCCTTTCAGGCGATGCCCCGGGACGAGCAGACGGGCAAGAGTTGGACCCGCGTTGGCTTCATCACATACAGTTCGACCGTCCACTTTTACAATATTAAGGTAAGATTGTTCTAATACCTACTTATTTGTTAATAAAACTGCCTCAAAAAGAAACTAAAAGTTTGTACCATCGTGTACCTACACATACAAGCTAGAAGGTCGTATAACGCCGTGGAAAAATATCCTATTTAATTTAAAAAATCATTCTTACATAATAATGTAGATAGAGAAATCAATGGTCAAGTAAATTATTTTAAATTTATATTGAAACGAAGTTAACGCGACGTGCCGTAGACGGTGACTGGTGTACATTGTCATGTTAGGAAAAAAGCGTTATGCCCCCTCCATGCGACTTTCTCTCTCTATGTCTCTGTCTATTTCATATTTAAAAAAAATGTCTAAAAGAAATGTGTGCCGCATGTCAGATGACAACTAGGCTTAGAGAACCACCGATTGGGTCCCATTAAACGCGCGACGCCATTGCGGAACGCTGTGTGGGACGAGCTTGTCTCCTAATGAACAATGAGTTTTAGTGACAGTGTGTGAAGCCTACCCTCTCTCTCGGAAATGCACATACAACGAGCCTCACGCAACGCGTCTTGTGGCGAGACCTTTTTGGAAACAGAAGGAAATTGTGTAATTTACATTAAAAAACATTTAATTTTATTCGTCCTACAGGCTTAGCATGACGCTTTCTATTTCTACGAAGAATAGACATTTTTTTTTTCAATACAAAGTGACATTTCGTTTCTCTGTTTTTGACATCGCACTGTAGATATCCTACTACAATCTGTCATTTTAGTCTTTCGTTTCTAACGATTTTTGTCTAGGTCCTTATAAATGTAGACTATTTCAGAAGAATATTTCTTCCCAAACTGTCAAAATCAAACTGACAACAAACTTTCTACTCGACGGCCACAAGCTATCTACAAAATCATGATTCGTTTAGAACGCATAACTGTGATAATTAATAGAAAAACAGCTATCTTCTCCTATTATACATCATTTAGTTAATAGTCATGTCTATTCTTCCGTCGACAAATCGTTGCTCGTGCTAAGCCTACTGCAGTAGGACATTACAGATTGGAAAAGAAAACCCTCCGTAACATTATTCGAAAGTATAAACCGGAGATCTTGGTGTAAAACAAAAAAAAAATACCCGATTTTGCCAACTTCTGATATTTTGTTCTATGTACTAACACCGATTTTTTATTTGTTCTGACTTAATATTTTTCAAACCATTCTTTCTCCCCAGGGTTCCCTAGCCCAGCCACAGATGATGTCAGTAGGAGACGTGAGCGATATGTTCGTTCCACTACTGGAAGGTTTCCTGGTGTTGCCAGAAGAGAGCGGGCCTGTACTGCAAGCACTACTGCAGCAGCTGCCGCTCATGTTCGAGGATAATAAGGAAACGGAGACGATTCTATTGCCGGCAGTACAGGTAAAAAATCATTTCAAATTCACTGCGGGCAGCTGAATACCAGTATTTTACATGGAGCGACTGCCTATCTGACCTTCACAACCCAGTTACTGGGTAACACGGTACACCTTGGTAAGACTGGTTGTCAGACTTTCGGGCTTCTGACGACCCGTAACAACGCACAGCCGGGATCAACGGCTTAACGTGTTTACCGAAGCACGGTGGGGTCTTGGTACGTAAAGATGGTCACCCATCCACGGACTAACCGTGGCAAGCGTAGCTTAACCTGATCGACCTCTACGGCTGTTATTACTTACCAGCCCCTCATAGAATAGCGTAGATTAGCAATACAATTTTCGGAGCGATTTCTGTAAACCACTCGAAGGGCGACGAAGCCAATCCCTTCAAACAATTTCCCCCTTATTTTATAAGCGTTGTTTAAAGTTACGAGATGTTTAAACATCAAAAATGTATGGTTAAACAGACGCTAATCATTACTTAATATTAAGTAGCGTTTATAAATATGGGGGTAAATGTTTACATAACCAACATATAATGTTCCCACTGCTGGGACACAGGCCTCTTCTCTGTGAGAGGAAGTAGGCCGTAATCCACCACGCAGAACCAGTGCGGGCTGGTACATGTCTTCGAATGTTTGGGTTCTAGTCATTGAAATACAAAAAACCCAAGCTACACAATGAGCGTCTCAAAAACGTCCGCATAAATAGGGCGCAATGTGCGCAGGTGTCAATGGTATCGTCAGTCATCTTTTAGTGAGCCTTTTTGGACGTTGCTTTGTAAAAACCACTTTAAGTCATGCGTGTAAGGTTGAATTTGCAAAAAAAAAAATTATCATAACAATAACCACTGACGTATAATTGGGGATAGTTTTGAGTGCATCTTGGGTTTTTTGCATATCAATGGTTCTACTACAATGTGTATGTAAGTACAATGGTTATGACATAATTAACACATAGTAAATAAAAGGCCTGCCTGAGTTCGGACTCACGACCTACAACTCAAGTCGGAGCCCATACCACTGGGCCACCCCTGCTCCCCAAATTAACCTAACATCTAAATTAACCCAGTCATTATTACTCCCCAGGCTGGTCTAGAAGCCTTAAAAGCCGCCGACACAGCAGGTCAGCTGCTAGTCTTCCACACGTCTTTACCCACGTACAACGCGCCCGGCAAGCTCATCAGCAGAGAAGACAGGAAGCTGCTGGGAACTGACAAGGAGAAGCAGATATTGGGTGAGAAAAAGATGTAATCTGGTTAAGCCTTCATATTATTGTCACTGGAACTTCTGTTCCAATGCTGGGCCGAGGGAGGGGCCCCAAAGCCTTCCAGTTCCAGTCGTTACAGAATAGTAATGCAAGACACGCTGGACACGATAACGATTAAGTACCCCATTGTTTGTGAGACAGCACCACATTTACACTCCAAGACGGAGTCATCTGTGTATCTCCACCTTAGCAGGTTCTCTTTACTTCGAGTGTGTTACGTGACCTAGAAAAGTGTAACACCGAATTACACGTCCCCGTAAGTTTACTAACATGAATTACTTAACAACGAATGCACGCTACCACGAAACACATAAGAACGAATGCACGCTACCACGAAACACATAACAACGAATGCACGCTACCACGAAAAACTTGACAACGAATGCACGTTACCACAAAAAACATAACGCCGTAGCCATACGATCTCGAATACCCGAATCTCAAAAAGTATTCGTACAAAGTCTTAATTCCTATAACAATCAACCAAATCAAACGTTATGAGGAAAAAAAAACAGAATATGATTTGAGCTATCGTTTAAAATAGCACAAGTATGCAAGACCATCTAAAAATGTGGTTAAGTCCATTGTTTCCTTTTTTCCAAATGTTTTTAAATTTTTTCTTCCCTATTTTCTTTTTTCTTTGCTCTTTTGGTTTCTTGAGACTGAATTGAATTTTTCTACCGCCAATTCTGTATGTTTTTGTTCCTTGCTTAATTCTTCAATGGTCTTATACAAATTCCATTTCTTTCTGCCCAATAGGCTGTTCCAGGGGTGGTGCCATGATTCCACCTCATTTTGTGTAATTGGAACCGGTAATATTTGTTCCAAGGAAAAATATAATTATTTGGTACATAACATAGGTATGACATATTTTGTTTCTATTTCTCTTATTGTTTGATTTGGTTGATTGTTATAGGAATTAAGACTTTGTACGCATACTTTTTGAGGTTCGGTTATTCGAGATCGTATGGCTACGGCGTTATGTTTTTTGTGGTAACGTGCATTCGTTGTTAAGTTTTTCGTGGTAGCGTACATTCGTTGTTATGTGTTTCGTGGTAGTGTACATTCGTTGTTATGTGTTTCGTGGTAGCGTGCATTCGTTGTTAAGTAATTCGTGTTAGTAAACTTACGGGGACGTGTAATTCGGTGTTACACTTTTCTAGGTCACGTAACACACTCCTTTACTTCGGCCTACCTGAGTCAGGAGTCTAAATAAATACTAATGTAATAAAGGAGATAATAATAACTCGACTTAGCACACGAGCTTGTTGACATGTGGAATGTGAAATCGGCCGTCATTGTACCGATTGTCGTATCAGCCAATGGACTGAAGACCGAAAACCTCGAACAACATCATTCGAGGCTCTCGTTCGGCGATTGATTCAAAGGCCTGATCCAGAAGGCAGTAATCCTCGATACGGCTCGCATCGTGAGGTGGTTCCTGTCTCTGGAGCCCTAACTACCGGTAGCTTAGACCCTGTTCCCGATACCGGCAGATCATTATTTTATATTTTTTTAAATGTTTGTTTTATAAAAATACTTAATTTTTTTTTACAATAAGTAGTAAGATGAATAAAGGAGATAATAATAATGCATGAATGCTAATGTATCTTATATTTTTCTGCTACGCAGCTCCACAAACCACGGCCTACAACGAGCTGGGCCAGTCGTGCTGCGCGGCCGGCGTGTGCGTCGAAATGTTTGTTTGTAATAATTCTTATGTCGACGCCGCTACCATCGGACAGTTGCCCAGACTCACTGGTGGGCAGTTGCACAAGTATACGTATTTCACGGTGAGTTAATGTAACTGGTTTATCATGACACTCATCCATTTGATTGATCATTCACAATATAACTTATTAGATCTTAAAAATTACCCCTAAAGCCTACCTCCCTCCCTCAAATACGCGCGACGCTACTTTGGTAGAATAATTTCTATTAAAACTCTTTGGCAATTGTTGTACCAGCATCGTGTCGCTTCACTCCTGTCTGCGGAAGCCTTAATACTTGAATTCTAATAAATGTGTCCCTTTAAACTAGGTATCTAACATAAAACAATAATCCGTGTAAGAGCGACACTAGACGTATGATAACCACAATTTGCCCTTAAGGGGAACCTAGTCGCGGGCTAGAACTCACTGATGGGCCTGGCTAAAATGCACGCTGTCTCATTAGGCATCGTGTCCGACAGAGGTAGTATCAGTGATGAGCAGTTAGACGCTAGTCTACACGCTCAACATTCTTGAGTGAGATGCAGGGTCATTTATAGTACAACAGGCGCGTAAAAAGTTAAGAACAATCCTTCGGAAGATCGGATTTTATGAAAAAAACACTGCATAAATCAATGACCAATAAAGTTAATTGAACTTTTCGATATTTGAGCTTTGTCGGTACCGACTTGGTTTTTCAGATTTTACACTTCTTTTATTACTTAAACACGCCCAAAGTTAGGTTAAATTAGCAAGAAAAACGAATCTTTGTTGGCTCCTAACTTTTTAATGGCTTTTTATTTTAGTATTCTGTTTCCGTACAGACAATATTAATAATGAGACAAAACCATACCATGTTTAATTTTTTTATGTACATTGTCGAACAGTGGAGTAAAACACTCCTGAAGTTTGTATGGGAAAAATGTGGACTAGGTTCACCTTAAGGCTGTTGTACAGACAGCACATCAAGCTACCCCAATCTGTAAATAGGGTATTTTAACTCTTAATGAGAAAATATCTAAAAATATATTATTGAGATAGCTGAGGCAAAATGCAGTCGGAAAATGTTAGTTTTAGTTCATGAAACAACAAAATAAATTTTAAAATACAATTTAAAGATTTAAGTTTTTTTAATCTGTTTTTCAACACCATGAAATAGCTAGCCGCCATGTCATTACGTCATACGGCATGTCAACTGAGCAATTTTGTACTTTTATGATTTTCGTAACCAAAGTAATTTTTATTTAAATAATATTTTGCATTCAGGAACAGCCAACCAACGATAAGTAGAAAAATCACTCATTTTTTTTAATTAAAATATCAGCGCATTTGTTTATATAGCAAACTGATGTCATACCCACAAAGCAATATGGGGTCCACTGCGTCCAGCGTTTTCGTCGAATTATGCGCGAAATTTAAAAATTTAAAATACATTTATATGGCACTAATCGATTTAATAAAAATGTTGTGTTTTTTTAGTGGTTTATTAGCACTGTAGAATCGAATTAGGACACTTTTCAAAAATGAGTATATTACCCTATTTTCTTTGATAGATTTTCAACCTTATCACAGAAAAAATAAGGTTCATGTTCAATTGGGAAAATTTTACTGTTTGGGATAGCTTGATGTGCTGGCGTCTGCACAATAGCGCAATATTTTCCTAGTTCGAAGCAGGAATATCATTACTGCACGAATTCTGTATGGCTCAAGTAAACCGGTCCAGATACCCAACTAGAATCTAAAAACGAACCTTTCCTCCAGGCGGAGATGGACGGCCCGCGCCTGGTGCTGGACGTGCAGCGCGTAGTGTCGCGGCCCACTGCGCACGACGCCGTCATGCGCGTGCGCACGTCCACGGGCGTGCGGCCCACGGACTTCTTCGGACACTTCTTTATGTCCAACACCACTGATGTGGAGCTGGCGGCTATTGGTGAGTTGTGGTCAATATTATTATGGTAGTACCTGGGGTTATTATGTTATGACTAGAGATCAGATATTCGGATTCATATTTACCTAAAGTTGCGATGTTGGCTAATATCGAATGCGCTTTTGTATCGAAATAATCTTAATTTAATTTATGATTTTTTTTTTTACTAACACACGCCACCCCCTCCCTTACACCCTACATACATATATTTGCATCGGGGCTCAAACATTAATTCTAAATAATTATGCATCTCAATAGTTTTGCAATGCTAATCATTTAAAAGTCGCTTCCATACTATACACCTGATTAGTAATGCATTCCCGGTGTTCCTGGCATAAAAATATGTTTTTAAAAGCCGCTTCCATACTTTCATAACCAAAAATTAACTTTAGGTAAATATGCATCCGAAAATCCGATCTGTAGTTATGACAAATGGAGTTTTAAAAGAGATTTAAGTATACAAGTATGTCTTTGTTCTCGACACTAATTGTTTTCACATAAAAGACTAGGCAAATGATGAAACTAGTTGGATAAAATTATTTCTAAAGCCAATGCAAACCAAATAATTGACCCCTAAATACGACCCCTAGAAAACTAAGCGAAAATATGCATTTTTCATAATAATCACCGAATTCCACCTTCAGTTTTTCCATGACTGAGGGAAGATAACTCGTTACCCAAAACCAACTCGCTCACTGCAACAATCGACCCATCAAAATACTATCACTCTCTTCCACAGACGCCGACAAAGCAATAGGCATCGAGATCAAACACGACGACAAACTAACAGCAGAAGATGGCGTCTACATCCAAGCTGCCTTACTGTACACCCATCGATCAGGACAGAGGAGGCTGCGAGTCCTGAACCTGGCTCTCAACGTAGCCCACCAGCTTGCTGACGTTTATAGGAGTATGGAGCTCGATACCTGTGTCAACTTCCTCACCAAGCAAGGTAAGACGGGGAGGGTTCTGTCAGTGTCTGAAACTTCTCAGAACAGAGGTGGCTGCGAGTCCCGAATCTGATGCTCAATGCACCTCATCAACTCGCTGACGTTTAAAGGAGTATATACCTGCATCAACTTTCTGACCAAGCCAGGTTTGATGGACAGGATTCTGTAAATGTCTTCAACTCCTCAATGATTTGAACGTAATAAGCCAGCGTCAGTCGTCTACGTCTACTACTTTATCATATCCATCCAAACAGACCCATCCATTAGTAATATTCTGTTAAAGACCACTTTTAACCAATAAGTTGTCAAAGCGACCTCGAGCCAAGCAAGTTTTTGATAGCTATTCTTTGAGTGGCATAGAATTGGTAGTTTTTGGATATTATGATTGCTAGTTATATTTTGCAGATTATGGTATTAAAATAAAAAAAGCAATAATTATTTGCTTTATACCAATTTACGCCAAAAGCAGCTAACACTTTATTTACTTACATAAATAATCAGCTTAGAATGTTCCCACTGTTGAGACACAGGCCTCCTCTCTGCGAGACGGAGTGGGCCATATCCCACCACGCGGGCCCAGTGTGGGTTGGTGGATATCATATATCTTCAAATTTTTTGGTTCTTATACATGCTGGTTTCCTCACGATGTTTTCCTTCACGGTTTTGAGAGCTGTGGTGAACAAATTATTCATACACTTTATTTAAGGGGAACCTAGTCACGAGCTCGAACTTACTGGTGGGCCTGGCTAAAAAGCACGCTGTCTCACCAGGCATCGTGTCCGACAGAGGTAGTATCAGTGATGAGCAGTTAGACGCTAGTTTATACGCACAACATTATTGTGTGAGATGCAGTATCATTTATAGTACAACAGGCGTGTAAAAAATTAAGAACAGTCCTTCGGAAGATCGGGTTTTATGAAAAAACCACTGCATAAATCAATGACCGATAAAGTTTATTGAACTTTTCGATATTTGAGCTTTGTCGGTACCGACTTGGTTTTTCAGATTTTACACTTCTTTTATTACTTAAACACGCCCAAAGTTAGGTTAAATTAGCAAGAAAAACGAATCTTTGTTGGCTCCTAACTTTTTAATGGCTTTTTATTTTAGTATTCTGTTTCCGTACAGACAATATTAATAATGAGACGAAACCATACCATGTTTAATTTTTGATGTACATTGTCGAACAGTGGAGTAATACACTCCCGAAGTTTGTATGGGAAAAATATGGACTAGGTTCACCTTAAATAGTCACAAATACAGTAATCAGAAACTTTTATCAGAATTATTTGAACGTCTCTCACTAGTAGTTCACTGTTTCGCATTCCTAACTGTACTGCCCCGCAGTGCTGACAATGATAACCCTTTATGTATATGATGAGTTTAGGCTTCTCGATAATTCGAGAACATTCGTGTTGTGCTGATACTCGATAATAGATGGCGGTAGCGTGGCATTTTGTCTTACCGGCCTACATGACAATAATAACCGAGTGTCCCCCAGCCGTGTGGGCGCTGCGCGAGCACGCGCCGCGCCAGGTGCGCGAGACGCTGTCCACGCGCTGCGCACGCTCGCTGGCGGCCTACCGGCGCCACTGCGCCTCGCCCTCCTCGGCCGGCCAGCTGGTGCTGCCCGAGCCCATGAAGCTGCTGCCGCTCTACACCAACTGCGTGCTGCGCTCCGACGCCGTGGCCGGAGGTCAGTACTCACACGCTTACTGTCCACGCGCTGCGCACGCTCGCTGGCGGCCTACCGGCGCCACTGCGCCTCGCCCTCCTCGGCCGGCCAGCTGGTGCTGCCCGAGCCCATGAAGCTGCTGCCGCTCTACACCAACTGCGTGCTGCGCTCCGACGCCGTGGCCGGAGGTCAGTACTCACACGCTTACTGTCCACGCGCTGCGCACGCTCGCTGGCGGCCTACCGGCGCCACTGCGCCTCGCCCTCCTCGGCCGGCCAGCTGGTGCTGCCCGAGCCCATGAAGCTGCTGCCGCTCTACACCAACTGCGTGCTGCGCTCCGACGCCGTGGCCGGAGGTCAGTACTCACACGCTTACTGTCCACGCGCTGCGCACGCTCGCTGGCGGCCTACCGGCGCCACTGCGCCTCGCCCTCCTCGGCCGGCCAGCTGGTGCTGCCCGAGCCCATGAAGCTGCTGCCGCTCTACACCAACTGCGTGCTGCGCTCCGACGCCGTGGCCGGAGGTCAGTACTCACACGCTTACTGTCCACGCGCTGCGCACGCTCGCTGGCGGCCTACCGGCGCCACTGCGCCTCGCCCTCCTCGGCCGGCCAGCTGGTGCTGCCCGAGCCCATGAAGCTGCTGCCGCTCTACACCAACTGCGTGCTGCGCTCCGACGCCGTGGCCGGAGGTCAGTACTCACACGCTTACTGTCCACGCGCTGCGCACGCTCGCTGGCGGCCTACCGGCGCCACTGCGCCTCGCCCTCCTCGGCCGGCCAGCTGGTGCTGCCCGAGCCCATGAAGCTGCTGCCGCTCTACACCAACTGCGTGCTGCGCTCCGACGCCGTGGCCGGAGGTCAGTACTCACACGCTTACTGTCCACGCGCTGCGCACGCTCGCTGGCGGCCTACCGGCGCCACTGCGCCTCGCCCTCCTCGGCCGGCCAGCTGGTGCTGCCCGAGCCCATGAAGCTGCTGCCGCTCTACACCAACTGCGTGCTGCGCTCCGACGCCGTGGCCGGAGGTCAGTACTCACACGCTTACTGTCCACGCGCTGCGCACGCTCGCTGGCGGCCTACCGGCGCCACTGCGCCTCGCCCTCCTCGGCCGGCCAGCTGGTGCTGCCCGAGCCCATGAAGCTGCTGCCGCTCTACACCAACTGCGTGCTGCGCTCCGACGCCGTGGCCGGAGGTCAGTACTCACACGCTTACTGTCCACGCGCTGCGCACGCTCGCTGGCGGCCTACCGGCGCCACTGCGCCTCGCCCTCCTCGGCCGGCCAGCTGGTGCTGCCCGAGCCCATGAAGCTGCTGCCGCTCTACACCAACTGCGTGCTGCGCTCCGACGCCGTGGCCGGAGGTCAGTACTCACACGCTTACTGTCCACGCGCTGCGCACGCTCGCTGGCGGCCTACCGGCGCCACTGCGCCTCGCCCTCCTCGGCCGGCCAGCTGGTGCTGCCCGAGCCCATGAAGCTGCTGCCGCTCTACACCAACTGCGTGCTGCGCTCCGACGCCGTGGCCGGAGGTCAGTACTCACACGCTTACTGTCCACGCGCTGCGCACGCTCGCTGGCGGCCTACCGGCGCCACTGCGCCTCGCCCTCCTCGGCCGGCCAGCTGGTGCTGCCCGAGCCCATGAAGCTGCTGCCGCTCTACACCAACTGCGTGCTGCGCTCCGACGCCGTGGCCGGAGGTCAGTACTCACACGCTTACTGTCCACGCGCTGCGCACGCTCGCTGGCGGCCTACCGGCGCCACTGCGCCTCGCCCTCCTCGGCCGGCCAGCTGGTGCTGCCCGAGCCCATGAAGCTGCTGCCGCTCTACACCAACTGCGTGCTGCGCTCCGACGCCGTGGCCGGAGGTCAGTACTCACACGCTTACTGTCCACGCGCTGCGCACGCTCGCTGGCGGCCTACCGGCGCCACTGCGCCTCGCCCTCCTCGGCCGGCCAGCTGGTGCTGCCCGAGCCCATGAAGCTGCTGCCGCTCTACACCAACTGCGTGCTGCGCTCCGACGCCGTGGCCGGAGGTCAGTACTCACACGCTTACTGTCCACGCGCTGCGCACGCTCGCTGGCGGCCTACCGGCGCCACTGCGCCTCGCCCTCCTCGGCCGGCCAGCTGGTGCTGCCCGAGCCCATGAAGCTGCTGCCGCTCTACACCAACTGCGTGCTGCGCTCCGACGCCGTGGCCGGAGGTCAGTACTCACACGCTTACTGTCCACGCGCTGCGCACGCTCGCTGGCGGCCTACCGGCGCCACTGCGCCTCGCCCTCCTCGGCCGGCCAGCTGGTGCTGCCCGAGCCCATGAAGCTGCTGCCGCTCTACACCAACTGCGTGCTGCGCTCCGACGCCGTGGCCGGAGGTCAGTACTCACACGCTTACTGTCCACGCGCTGCGCACGCTCGCTGGCGGCCTACCGGCGCCACTGCGCCTCGCCCTCCTCGGCCGGCCAGCTGGTGCTGCCCGAGCCCATGAAGCTGCTGCCGCTCTACACCAACTGCGTGCTGCGCTCCGACGCCGTGGCCGGAGGTCAGTACTCACACGCTTACTGTCCACGCGCTGCGCACGCTCGCTGGCGGCCTACCGGCGCCACTGCGCCTCGCCCTCCTCGGCCGGCCAGCTGGTGCTGCCCGAGCCCATGAAGCTGCTGCCGCTCTACACCAACTGCGTGCTGCGCTCCGACGCCGTGGCCGGAGGTCAGTACTCACACGCTTACTGTCCACGCGCTGCGCACGCTCGCTGGCGGCCTACCGGCGCCACTGCGCCTCGCCCTCCTCGGCCGGCCAGCTGGTGCTGCCCGAGCCCATGAAGCTGCTGCCGCTCTACACCAACTGCGTGCTGCGCTCCGACGCCGTGGCCGGAGGTCAGTACTCACACGCTTACTGTCCACGCGCTGCGCACGCTCGCTGGCGGCCTACCGGCGCCACTGCGCCTCGCCCTCCTCGGCCGGCCAGCTGGTGCTGCCCGAGCCCATGAAGCTGCTGCCGCTCTACACCAACTGCGTGCTGCGCTCCGACGCCGTGGCCGGAGGTCAGTACTCACACGCTTACTGTCCACGCGCTGCGCACGCTCGCTGGCGGCCTACCGGCGCCACTGCGCCTCGCCCTCCTCGGCCGGCCAGCTGGTGCTGCCCGAGCCCATGAAGCTGCTGCCGCTCTACACCAACTGCGTGCTGCGCTCCGACGCCGTGGCCGGAGGTCAGTACTCACACGCTTACTGTCCACGCGCTGCGCACGCTCGCTGGCGGCCTACCGGCGCCACTGCGCCTCGCCCTCCTCGGCCGGCCAGCTGGTGCTGCCCGAGCCCATGAAGCTGCTGCCGCTCTACACCAACTGCGTGCTGCGCTCCGACGCCGTGGCCGGAGGTCAGTACTCACACGCTTACTGGTTGCGGGGCAGGTCTAGGTGATGATATATCACTTCGACCTGTAGGTAATTCTTGCGCTGTCTACATCTCTTTATCTTCTCTCCTATCGCAGGTGTGCTGGTAGAGATTTCTATAGAAATACGCAGAAGCATCACTTTTGTACCATTTTTTCTGTTCTTTTCTTCTTGTCTGTTTATATATTATGGGTATATTATAAAAATGGTATAATAAAAATTATAAGTAATGTTAAACCCATGAAACATGATTCAAAATCGCTTGACACTTTACGTGCGATTCGATTTTATGTCAAATATTTTGATTGCAGTATACTTTCCTATTTGGCGGCATCGATAAAAATAAATTTAAAATAGCCTTATATTTGATACTATTTTTTTTTCAAAAATACTAAAGTAACTAACTTTTACATTAGTATTAAATTCACGCTTTCTTTCTCTCTCTCTGTAATAAATACGAGTATATGTGAGTACGAGTATCGCGTAACAAACTTCTTTCCTAACGGGAGTCCCCGACCTCACAAGTTTTTTTTTTAAATGTGAGTCATCGAAGTGATTCCGATATCCAATTTACATCATTTCATTTCGTGACGCAGTTCTTGATAGAATACACGTTCACGACGCTGGCGCCGCTTTGCATTTATTCAGCGTGTATGCGGCTTCAACTCCAATATTGAACAGACGCCCATTGTAAAGACTCCTTCATATTTGGGTCCTTTTTTTTGGGATTGCTATCTCGCAGGTCAACCTATGAGGTTGTCGGCTGCTGAACCGGACTTGCCTGTGGCTTAAAAACATAAAACTAGAGTGATTACACGCTAAGGGCACCCCCTGTGGGGTACGGTACGGCCTCGGCTTAGGGCGTCGCTCGAAGAGGCAGCTAGGGACGTGCTGGATCGGAATGAAATATGTATTTGAGGCCGTCAAATTGACTTGTAATAAACTCCTCGTTTTCCGCAGGTCCCGACATAACGTGCGACGACCGGTCGTGCGCGATGTACCGCGCGTTGGCCGCCGACGTGGAGACGTCCATAGTGTACACGTACCCGCGCCTGCTGCCGCTGCACCGCCTGGCCGACCAGCCCGCCAACACCCTGCAGCCGCTGCGGGCCTCGGTCGACAAGATGAACGAGCAGGGCGTCTACTTACTAGGTCAGTGACACATACCTGGACTACTGTACTGCACCGTCTTGCAATTTACCAGCCTGTCAACACGCAGCAGTGACTTATATCAGTCTACACTAATCACTGCTAGATTAAAGCCACGGCATAAAAAGAGTATCATCATGCTGAAAAAAATAATCAGTACTGTCGTGGAACTAACTCCGGCTGCAAGACTGTGGTCTAGAGGTTTTGAAGTGAGTGTTATCCATCTTGGACTTTTATTTTGACCTCATCGTCGGCTTTAGCATCCTCGAAAACTATGAAAACGAGACCCATGATGGAAAATACGAAACTTTTCGCAGTCGCCATCTTTGATTTTCCTTTTAACCTCACCATCGGCTTTAGCACACTTGAAAATATGAAAACGACACCCATGACGTAAAATTCGAAAAGTTTCGCAGCCGCCATCTTGAATTTTCATTTTAACTTTTAACATTTGGCTGTAACACCCTCGAAAACCATGAAAATGACGCCCATGATGGAAAACAAAATTGTGTGTACTATACGACCAAACTTCCGCATGCTGACCTTTAAGGCGATAATCGTATAGCACGATTTTCGACTCGATCACCCGAAGAGTGAAGCGCCGGCTGAAGTGACGGTATTAATAAAAAACTTCAATTTTGTAGCACTTTTTAACAGTGTTCTCCTCTCTAACAGAAAACGGCGTGCACATGCTCCTATGGGTGGGCTCGCAAGCAAACCCTGAGTTCGTGCAGGACGTGTTCGGCGTGCCGTCGGCCACGCAAGTGGACACGCAAGTGTGCGAGTTGCCGCAACTGGACACGCCGGCCAACGCCGCCGTGCGCGCACTCATCGACGACGCCAGGGGCAGGAGGAGGACGGCCATGAGGGTGAGTAGAAAGCGTGCCTGAACAGATTACGTTGGATAGTTTATTGAAGCATTATGTATAGATTAAGGTGGAAGCTGCAGCCCACGATATTCATGTTTTTAAACTTTTTTTTGTTAAATTTTGTATGTTGATTAAAATAATACGGTTCGCGACCGTAACAAGTAGGTCTTTTTGAAGTGACTATTTCAAAGTCATTCAGTCGAATTAAATGAAGTTATAGAGGGTTGTATTGCTGATTTTAATGATTGTAATAGGGTATTTTAGTATATATCAGAAAAAATCTAAATATGTATTATTGAGATAGCTTAGGCAAAATGCAGTCGGAAAATGTTAGTGATAATTCATAAAACAACAAAAAAAAAATCCAAATACAATTTAAACTTCTCAGTTATTTTTAAACTGTTTTTGAACACCATGAAATAGTAGCCCGCATGTTATTACGTCATACGGAATGTCAACTGAGCAACTTTGTACTTTTATTATTTTCGTAACCAAAGTAATTTTTATTTAAATAATATTTTGCATTCAGGAACAGCAAACCAACGATAAGTAGAAAAAACTCACTTTTTAAATTATAAACAATTGTCTTATAAAATATCAGCGCATTGGTTTATAAAGCAAACTGACGTCATACCCACAGAGCAATATGGCGTCCATTGCGTCCAGCGTTTTCGTCAAATTAAGCGCGAAATTTGAAAATGTAAAATTTAAATGCATTTTTATGGCACTAATCGATTAAATAAATATGTTGTGTTTTTAGTGGTTTATTACCACTCTAGAATCTAATTAAGACACTTTTCAATAATGAGTGTAATACCCTATTATGTAAAGCCGTATTTGTTACGATCGCTAATCATATTTTATTCAACATACGGCTTGAACATACCTGCAAACTGCAATAAACGTAAAGAAATTTTGAATTCCGTAGGCCACACTGGAAATTTCACCTTAGGGGAAGTTAATTAGGCATTTGTCCTAAAAGTGTACATTATGTTGTATAGAAAAGTGTTTTAAATATGCTGCTTTGGGTCCAGGAGCTGTATTATAAAATAATAATACCATCAATATTCCATTGCCAAAAAGGAATAATGCTTTCAGTCATGCATAGCTCCGTCTCTTTCTGGCATTGAAAAAATGATGTCATTATTACTTGAAATACGGCTCCTGATCATCGACGCTCTATGGTTCGATCGACTCTGTGTGAAAGGGGTTTTCTAGATTGGCCCTCTTCTGAAGTATTACGTCAAGGCCAATCTTATTTTTACCTATTTAGAACACAAATTTGAGACACACAGGCATTTTCTCCGTATAAACAATACCTTAGAACAGTATTTTTTTTTTGTTTTATTTGTGTGTAATACAAGCATGAATTTTTGAACTTTTTACACTGCCCACTGCTTACTGAACAACTTTTATTTTTAATTAAATATATCTTTATTACTGCCTACTCTGCATGTCTTGTACAAACTGCAGAAATTTTATGGTTTCTTGAACAGGTAATGCATGCTACAAATTGATAGTCTTCTGTTTCTTTGATCTTTTTTCTATGATTTTCGGCCTATCGCGTGTCTTTAGTTTATCACCGCTAAAAATAATTGATGGTATGTCGATTTTTGTATGTAATTACCAAAATAACTGTAAAAAAATAGCACATAAACTTGAAAATACCAATGATCTAGTGCAAGGCTGAAAAAAATATGTTTACTATTGTTTGTATTTAATGAAATAATCGCGAAAACCCGCCATCAATGCGTCGTTGCCAGCCCGCGTGGGGAGAATGCTCTTAAACGTGTTCAGTAACCTTTTTTTTTTGTTTTGTGTACACGTTAATTCAACAGTTGCGTTCTCCGATAAAAGATCTTTGTTCCCATCGGCTTACGATCTATATTCGTCTGGCACTCCACCCTTTTTATTATCGACTCACGATGAATGATCTCGTTCACATAAATTTTATTTTGTTTTGCAATAACATTTTCTAGTTTTATTACCTCTACTTAATGTCCTGTTAGCATCGCTAAGTCAAAAATTTTAATGACCGACGTAGCGTCAAAAGTGTAACGGACGATAAATCGAACCAACCTACGATAACCATTAGGTAATGGCCATTTTTTTCAACCTAAGTATTTATTTCAAATAAGCCAATTACACTTTTGAATGTTTTAGTTGCTCATTCCAAAGCGTAGTAGGTACCTATGGAGAAGAACGGGCAAAAAATTCCATGGACACTCTTTTAAATAAAAAAAAATGTATCTGTGGCCGACTACGATCTCGCGATAAATAAGTTCACGCGGAAGACTACTATACTTGGACTCACAATCGTATTAAGTAACTTGACAGTTGAAGGACCAGATTATGACAAAAAAAAAAAATAGTGAGGTGGTGTAAGAATTGCGTAAGAATGAATGAAATTGAATGAACTTAAAATAATGTACTTACACTCAAAAAAATATATTTTAAATTTAATAACTTGTCTTAAAAAACATGATATGCACTATTAAAAATAGTCGAGTTTGCTATATATTCTTATATTCTACATGTTACAAACGATTTTGTAAAGTTAATTAAAATCTAACCATTTTTATCATTCGTTCTTTACGCAAAATCGTTCACTACCCCAACACTATTAGTTTTAGTATGGTAACCTTATTTTTTTCTGAACTGTCAAGTTACTGACTACGATTATGAGTCCAAGTATACACTTATTTTGAAGATTATATCGGAAGGAACAAGTAAAAGACTATCGATAGGCCCGAAAAATCTTTCCCAAAAAGCATGGCACTCGCATGGCCTACCGCCCTGACCCATGTTCCTCTCAGCTGACAGTAGCGCACCAGCTGTCGCCAACGGCGCCGCAGTTCCGCCGTCTCATGCTCGAGGACCGCGGCCTGGACGGCGCCGACGCCTACATGGACTTCCTCATGTCTGTACACAAGGCTGTACAGAAGATGCTGTATGTTTGATGGGTTTCTTGAGGGTTTTTGGGGATGCGGGCTTTGGTGGGGCGTGGAATTGAAAGAGTTAATATATACTAGAAATTATCCCACGGGATCTTGGATAAAAAGTTTCTATCCTATGTCCTAATTCAGGTCGTTTTCTACCTGTGTGCGAAATTTAATCGAAATCTGTTCAGTTGTTAATGCGTGAAATATAACAGACGGATAAATTTTCTTTCGCATTCATAATATTAGTGTGGATGTTAAGTTTTTTCTAATTGGGACCGTTTTTAATGAAAATTAATGTGGTATTCCTAAACATTAAACTTTTTGCATGTGTATGAATAAAATGGTTGCCATTTCATGTTTATGCAGAAAAAAGGTTTATAGCTAAATAAAATGATAATTTCTTTCAATTCCACTGCCGTTTCTTAAAAAGGTTGATGCGCTAAAAGCACGCATGTTTCGAAGATATCCTGCGATCAGAAAAACGGTGATTTTGATGATTCTGGGTGATTTGGGCGGTGTTTACTATCTTTGGGTATTGTGTGACGCTTTTTTTTCATTTTAGCCAGAACATTCCTTGCATCTTTAATATTTGTTGTTTTATATTTAGATATATTATTCCATTTCGAAAGTCTATAATTATTTGTTTCATTCGAGGATGCACACTACTTTTAAATACATATTTATGAACATAACATATTATTTATATTCCTACATTCCTATATACAACATCACACCATCATTATTTATCCTCACAGTATTTATATTATATGTCATCCACATTACAGCTATTAAAGGTTTGACCCTACATTATTCTCACTCTTTACAAAATGTTTTCTTCCCCAAGTTTTAATCATTCCACAAATTATAGTTCCCTAATAAAAAAATTAGATTAAAATCTCATTTCTTAAGTTTTATGAATAATTATGTTTTCAAATCTTATGTTGTCTTTAATATAATTGGTAACTGTTAATGAGCACAGTTCATTTAATCTTAACACTCAATTACTGAATTAATTTGAAGTTGAGAACTTGTTAAATTCTACTTTAATAAATAATAAATAAGGATTAGGATTCTTCAATTTAGCCCGTGAAATACAAAAATTCTTCCTTTTTTTTTCAAAAAAAATATTTTAATTTCACAGGCTGCATTATAGAGTCATCTTAAGTAAAAGCCTGATAAGTTCTCGAAACCGGGTGTTATAGTACTTTTACGGATCAGATACTGGATCATTTATCCGAAAATACACAACTATATACAAAAAATCCCCTAAAACCCCCTCATTGTTTCAGCTAACAACAATGCGCCAACATGACAAACTGGAAGCCGTGTTACGTCACTTCCTGGTTGAAGATCGCGGGGTGGACGGCAGCTCTTCCTACGTCGATTATCTGTGCCACATCCACAAGGAGATCCGGGCGTTGCTATAGCAGATGTACGGCTACTATTAAGCGTAGCCAATACCGGACCAAAATTACGCGACGAAAATTCGGCGTGACGTAATATTGTATTGTATACTTGAACACGAAAACTCAGATAATATACATGTGTTGTTACTTACTCAATTATCAACTTTAGTGTTATGTACCCTAAGTTGATTTTTACGTAACAATTAGTAATAAAAATGTCCCAAATAAATTTTGGTAGCAATGTAATTTAAACTTAGTCATGTATGACATTAAGTTGGATGTTAATTATCTGAGATTTTGAATTGAAGTTTAGGTAATTTAGAAAGCTTTGCAGGCGAACTTTCCGTCGCGTATTTTCAGTCGGTAAGCCTACGCTGTGGTATCGCCGCCCGGTCAATACAATGTGGGACACTTTTACATGGAGTGTTTGCTTTTCAACTGGTTATATTATGAAAGAACCTGGTTTTATTGGTACTTACGTGGCGTTTCAATATGTTGCAAGATACATTTTTTTAAAGGAGTTTCTTTAATTTTTCGGTGATAATTCGTGCTTGAAAAAAGTGATAAGTACCCGAAGGTTTGTTAAGAAAGTGTAATAGCTTGTGTATTATAGATTTATAGCATTCAGGAAAGAGCGTTTTTGTTAAATGAAAAATTATAATTCAATTTAGCGTTTTGTTTTTTGTTTATTCCTTGTGCAGTATACGTTAATAGTTTATCTCCACTGAAATAGCTTTCGACATGTAACAGTTAAAACTTATATAACTGTGCGTGCTAGTATATTTCTAAATATTATAATTTGGTCAAAATGATTATACGCAATAATATGTAAATAAATTACGTAGGTATGTTATGTACGTGTGAAATAGCACATTTATATAAATGAGTTTGTAAAAAAATACTACTAAATGTAAAAGTTTTCCACATTCCTAATTGTACAGTTGTGAAATAAATGATTTGTTTTGGACTTATTAGTATCAATGCTATTTTGAAAGGACTATTTGAGATTTCTACCAAAAACTACCAAGCAGGGTTGCTAGTAGTAAAAAAATTGTTAGTACTAGTATCATAATTAAAACATGCGTTTTGGTGATGGTTACAAAAAGGCTTCCAAAGTATTCAAACAAACGACTTAACGGTAATAGCAGTTGAAAGGCTTCTCACACGGGCGCGACTTGTAATCTCACATGCAGCGGAAAGTCGTGTCGCAAAGTCGTGCCTTTGTCAGAGGCCCTAGGTCGATGTTTATAGAGTTCTTTATGTATCTGTTACGTCCAAGATCTAAGCGTAAAGATCAGCATTTAACAAAGACTAGTTGTTTCTTCGAATAAAACGTGTTTGTCCCCTTATTCATTAAAAAAAACATGTAAATACATACTCACATCACCTTCACCCTTAGAATCTATTGTTGGGGGTAGGCAGACGTGTACTTCTAACATCTAGAATAAAGTTAGGTATTGCCATACACATTTTTAAATGCGTCTTGGGTAAAGTAGCTACAAACTCGGCTTCCAAGCGTGATGACCTTGATTTGATACCCAGACGGTGTATTTTTGTTAGGGAATTCAAATCTTAGTGATAAATTGGAATTGTGTCGTAGAAATAGTGATAGGCATGGCCTATAGCTGCAGTAGTACACCTTTGTCTACTCCTGTAAATTAATTGGCAACAAAGACATGGAATTAGCGCATGAATAAAGGGAATTTAATAAATTAATAAGTATATCGTTGTTAACGATTTCTACAAAGTTATTATTGAGAGGCTAATGCCACAGCACGATTACAAGTAAAGACCACATTAAGGTCTTTAGGTCATGTTTGACAAATAATCTTCACCAGGCAAAAGACATGTACGTTAAATTAATTTAAGTCTTTTCTTGTACAGACTAAAGATGATTACGAAAAGCATTTTGTATGACCCTAAATGAATAAGTAACTATCACTGTATGAAGTCAATTTAGTTATTGTTTTTCTACTTACAAATAGGGTGTTAAAGAAATTATTTAGTTTAAACTTATAAACTATCCGACTAAAGGCCCCGCAGATCGGCGCGACGCGACTGTAGTAGATCAATTTCCATGAAGTTTATAATTATTCAATTAAAGTCGCGTCCCGCCTGTCTGCGGGAGCTTTAACATAATTAGACAACAGTGTAAAAAAATGTGGTGAGGTCACTACTGAGTTGTTTGATTAACTTTGTCGAGTAGTGACTGTTTCGTACCCATTACCTTTTTGTATGAAGTCATCTTGCATCCGTAGTTTTTGTACTCAACAATCTTGCAAGTATTACAATAATGTTTTTATATAGACCAATAGTAAGACTCCTAGAACCAGACGTAAATAGTCACATCGAGGGTTTGAAAGAGTTCGGCTTTGTATCGTCGTCTCTGTCAGTAATTCCGTCTCTAACGCTCGATATGTCCTATACATGCCTGGGTACTGTATACTGCTACAAGGATCTTTTTGGCGTTGAAAATAATAATTTGGGAAATCTACACACAAATTGTATTCGTAAAACAAGATGGCGGCTTAAGTTCCAATTTTGGCCACACGCCGAATGAACCTTGTAGCATTGCGGTTGGGTTAGTGTGGCCCATTTTAGATCAACAGTAATGTCTAATTATGGCCTAGAAAATATTTAAAAGAATTAAAATAGGCTTTTTTACGCATTAGAGCTACGAATTCTTAAGAAATTATCATGTATAAAAATATTTACAATGTTTAAAAAAAGAAAATACATTGTCCAGCAAAAGTATTGACTAAACTGCCTAGTAACTTAAATGTTGCTACACGAATAAAATGTTAACTTTTAGTAGAAAATTCCAATTAATTATTATCTCAAAATGTAAGTTTGTTTTGTTAACAATTGGAATAGATTTTCTTTCCTACGATATTAAAACTAGATTTTTATCTATATTGGATATGTAAATAAAATATGGCATTATTTAATTTCATTTGTTCTTATTTTTAGATTAGTGATAATATTAGCTGATTTTCGGTTTATAAACTTGTTATGAGTTGGGAATATTTTGGTTCTTCTATGAATAAATAAATAAATATTTGAATCCAAGATACACCTTTATTATCTCGCATTTACCGTCGCCGAATAACCCTAGCTTTTGACTAAGGGCGGCCCCAGTCAAGTTCAAAACTAGTCGGGAAAAACCCGAGAGACACTAGAAAAAATGATATAAGTCGAAAACTCAACTAATTTTATGTAAACAATCATACATAATCTATTTTTTTATTTAAGTAAAACTTTAGCCTTAGAAGCGAACGAGGCGTTCCCACTACATCAATATAATTACAGAATAGATATTAATAAATACATAGGTAAAATTAATAATCATTAGGTATGTGCCCTAGAAATTCACCACATTTGACAAAGCTATAATTTAATAGCATCGTATCGTTGGCACAGACAAGCAAACAAAGATAGGCAGACATCTCCGATGTATTTACATCATTAGATTCGCCTCACCGTTCTTAGGTCGCGTGAAAAAACGTCCATTAATACGCGTTCGCGCAGACGTAACAATATGGCGGCGAGATTTTATCGTGCACTGGATTTTAAGCTGTTGGTGTTAAACTGAGCATTGAGAATCGCGATATTTTTACGTCCGAGCGAACCTGCCGATCTATTCTGTAAATATGTCACCGTGATAACTTAAGGTGAGGTGAGTTATCAATGGTGGCAATCCCTAGCGTAAACTGCTATGATAGCTCGCTTCGCCTCGGTTAAGGCGGTGAGATTTTCACATAATCGCCCGGCTGGTCTAAGAAAAGAAGTCCAGACGAGTGAGCTTACACACTCCGCATGGAACGATAGATACGATTTTCAGTATACGTGAGCGAGAGAGTAACATTCAAATGTTACAATTTTGAGTATGAGTGAGAGAGACAATACTATCCACATGTCATTGTCAAAGAAACAGAAACCTTACTATCTTTTAACGCAGTCGGGCGAATCTAACGTGTTAAACTTTGCGATTTATTTAATTAATTCGCTTCTTTTGTGATTGTTTGTCATCAATTAAAGGAAGGTATATTATGTGCATTTACGATTAATTAAATAGGTTTATTGACTTGTCAAATGTGGTGATACAGCCCCTTAACCCCGGTTTACAGCCAAACTCGCAAGTAAGATGCAGTTAATTTTCCGTCAACAATAGTTTAGTCAGTTAGAGTTAACTTTGGTAAGTTGAGGAGATTATTGTTAAATAGTGTATAATCCAGAACTGTATTGAGCGTGTAAGTTTTTAATAGTTAATAAATCCTTTTGTATAAAATGGCTTTTCTTTTAACTTCAGCTTCGCCCGCGCGGAATTCGGAAATTATCCTACTAGTACGTGCTGCCGGGACAAAATGTATTACTCCTTGTAATATCAGCTATCTGCCAGTGAAACACCCATTAAAATCGGTCCAGCCGTTTCGGATATTAGCCGGAACCAACACGCAGACAGACAAAAAAAAATGTTTTATTTCGGTTACCGTATATACTTTCGTATGCATTTAGTAAAAAGCTATTATTTTATTTATTTATTTAAGACTATGGAGGACTTACAGCTAATAAAAACGGAGAAAAAAGGAAACTATAGTCTACAGAAAACCAATTCCAAATGCTCACATATTACTAGTAGTTATAATAGTTTATGGTGTGAGAAAAAAAAAAACATCGCCTTAATAAATAGAGAAGTAATATAAATACTAAGTTTGCAATTATGACTAAAACAATAGACAAAATAATAAAAAAACAAATAATATAACCTACCGCTACTCGAAAAATTAAGGCTAATTAAAATTTGACATACAAACAGATACATACGTTATATTTAGGTATTTGTATAGATTTTTACCCGGCTACGGCGAAGCGAAAAGAGGGTTATGATTTTCACCGTACCTATGGGTACCTACGCATGTTTGTATGATCATCTGTTCCCTCATAACTGGCATACTGACATAAATAACTGATATAAATAACTACTTAACATAATTTGATAAATAAGATATTATTCGTTGGATGCGCTTTGATCCTCCGCTAGTTATAGGCGATGTGACGTAACATTAATTTGAATATGGCGCCTTTTATTGGACATTTTTCAATGATGCCGTGTTGACTATCAAATGAGCTAACCCCAAAATAATTTAAATGAAAAGTAAGTACAAAAACTAAAACCCGACTACTGAAAAATCACGCTCTATGTAAAAAATATGCAACAAGAAAATATTCTCATCTGAAAGCCGTGGTCGTATGCAGTACTTGCCCGTTGAACCCCCAAGGGAGACAAAGGAGTACCATTGGCAAATTATCTGGTCCGTGGTATCCCCGGCAATCTCCAGATACTCAAACTATTTCTTACTTACCTATTCTAAATTCTTCCAGCTTCAACATTGTTTTGAAAAATGTCATATGAAGTGGGAAAACAATTTATTTCTATTTCCTTATTTGTCAAGCAACAGTTGGTTGTTTAAAGCTTTTTTTTGTCAAATTTAAATGTTTGAGATGGGGTATCGTATCACTAAACTGACCATTTATTTTTTGTCCTAAAACGGGACGCCCTATAGCAGGTTAAAAATTAAAATTAACACATTTTTTTTAATTAGTACTTTAGTACTATTGTCATGGGCGGGTAGGGGGGGGGGTGTCACAAGAAGCAAATGGGCAAAGAAATTCAATACTTAATATTTATAGAAATAACAACTGCATGTGGTCATTATCTTTTAGTTTCACAATTAAACTCCAAGCAGTAAATGGTAGACACTAATTGAGCTGTTTCTGAGTTAAAATGTCTTTTCGTTCTCCATCTAAATTGGATCACTAGCTTTCTAGAAAATAGCGAACATACCTACCTTTTTCGAAGGCGTCACGCCACCGGATTTTACTATAAGTAACAGATTATACTTTATTGAAATACGGCATTTAGTAGATCTGTAATATGAATTTTTCGCGCTGTTTCAGAAAACGGGACTATTTTGCGTCCCGGAACTGTGTGTGGGGACAACGGGACTGTTGACTGCGAAAAGGGACAGTCCCGTTCAAAACGGGACGTTTGGCCACTTTAGGTATCACGGGCAATAAAAATATATTCAATAAGAAGATTGTTTATCAGGGGATTCCACGGGCAAGTACCGGTCGTCTGCGAAACAAACGAAACATTCTAACAGTAATAAGAAAAGCGATCATAAGTTTTCGGGCAGAGTACCTACTTTTTAGAGCTAACTTTTGTCGGGTTTTAGTTTTTGAACTTATTTTTTAATGACCTTTATAGAGGTATGAGGAACAGGGTGTAAAGTTCACTCATACTCTATTGGTAATGGAGGTTCCTCCGACCAGACGGGTGTTGTGTCTGGTGGGCAACAGCCCGACTGTTGATGTCGGGATGTTGTATCTATGCGAGTCGTGCGGTAAACTCTGATTGCGCGATGCAGGCTTTGTGTGACGTGAGGTCTTGTGTAGTTCGCATGTGGCATTGTAGGTGGCGCCACATCACTTTTTGTGTTTTTCAAGTCTGATTTTGTAGTTCACATGTGGAACTGTAGATGGCCACCACAACTTTTGATATCTTTACCTTCAGCAAAATATCGATTATTAAAGGTGCAAATGATAAGTAAATAAAACGAACTACATATTTGAAAGTAATATTTTTCTGTAATTGAGTCTCATAGATAATGAACATTAGGTATAATTTAAACAATAAACAAATGCATTGATTGTTACAGACCAGTAATTTTCACAGTTGCGTCGCGTCTTCTCCGAACAAGGCATTATTTTGACTGAAAATAAAAGACAATTTAAAATTACTAAATTAAATCAATAAGAGCCTATAATTTTCCCAAAGTTGGGGAAAGGTCTTTGCTGATGGAACTTAGAAGCTCACTTTGTGTCGGCGATTTCTGACTTAGGCTTTACGCACAGTTACACCCGTAGAGCGTGTATTTTATATGGAACGCCTTGCCTAATAGGGTAAACGCTCATCTGACCTCCACAACCCAGTTACTGGGTAACACGATAGCCCTTGCCCCAGAAGCCCGAAAGTCTGACGCCTTGTCAGACTTTTCAGCTTCTGACGACCCGTAACGCTGTCAAAGATCCATAAATGACAGCCGGGACATACGGTTTAACGTGCTTTCCGAGGCACGGAGCAAGGCGGTTTTATGTAGGTATGTAAAGATGGTCACCCATCCACGGACCAACCGCGGCAGGCGTAGCTTAACCTGATCGATCGACCCGTGCGGCTGTTATTACTTAGCCACAAGCCACTCAAGAGGTTTTCTTTACATGTGATAATCTAATAATTTAAATGTGTTATTCACCTGATCAATTCTGATGTATCGTAATTTCAATTTTGGGTTCGGAAAAGTTGCAAGGCACGCAGTCTGAGGTGCACGGCGGCGACCTGAGCCAGCGCAAACACCCGGCCGCGCGGAGAGTCAGCAAGCTCAGCGTCAGCAACGCCCCTAGGACCTGTGCTATCCTCATGCTGGAGCACCACCTGGGGTTAAGAAGAATGTAAGTACCTTCAAACGGGGATGATGATCAGGATGTAGGGGGGAATCGGGATGACACTTCAAAATGGATTTTAACATTGAAATAATACGTATAGTTAACCAAAAATAGGATACGCCGACCCGTCTTCAGAAATGAGAACAGCGAGATAGGTATAAGACGTACTAAATCGAAGACTAGGTACTGATATAACGCACTCCCCCAAGGTGAACCGATGGCCTGGGGAAGGTCACGGGAGTCCACTGAGGCCTAGGTACCTATTTATAAATAAGCATAGCGCATAATATGCCTAAATGCTCCCATAGCTGGGACACAGGGACACAGGTCTTTTCTCCTCAAGAAAGAGTGGGTTCTAGTCTACGACGCGGGCCCAGTGCAGGTTGGCAGATGCCACATTTCTTAGATTTTTTGGGTCTAGGACATGCCGGTTCCCGCACAATGTTTTCTTTTGCCGTATGTATTGAGAGTGGTGAGGTGATAAAATTAACTGCTCTTTACGTATTTATAATGATAAAAAAAAAATCTGTTACGAACCATTTAGTTGCTGGAGGACCTTCATCTCATAAGTTTTTTCTGCAAAGAAGATGAAAACGTGGTTAGTTAGCTGCTGTTGGGGTTGCAGGGGCGGTCCTAGGGGTCATGACCCCCCCAAAGTCATAAACGTAAAGCTTAAAATAGTAATTTTTCGAAAATATAATACATTGTCTTATTAATATGTAGGTAGTCTTTGTCTGTGACCCCCCCAGTCTTTGGCTGCGACCGCGCCTGTGGGGTTGTGACTTGAAGTTTGACGAAACGTGGCAGACACTTTTCAGGTAGGTAACTAGGTACTAATATTAGTTAGGTACTAAGTAATATTTTCAAGGATCAAGGAATTATTATTAAAACCCCAACTACCCCACGCTGACGATGGTAGTATTATTTCATTCGTAATTTGATTATACCATTGTTTAGCGGTGCACAAAACACACCACCATATCGAGCATCAATCCAAATTGTCTTCACATGATCTTACCAAGATTATGTCTCGGTTTCTAGAAACAGAAATGGATCGTTTTGCTCAAATTCAAAGCATTTATTTCAATTACATTTATTTCAATTAAACCATTTACAGGCACTTTTGAATTGTCAAAAAGTCGATCAGTTGCTTACCAATGACTTCTGATCAGGCCCTTCATAATTATGTAAGAAACTATTCTAAGATATTCAAAAGAGTCTGCGCTCAAGCTAAATCTAAATTAATAAGTAACAAAATTAATATTTCTAAAAATAAAATAAAAGCTGTGTGGCAGGTAATTAACAAAGAAACTGGAAACACACAACAGCGAGATCAGAATGAGTTAGCTCTAAAAATTGATAATGAAACCATTTCAGATAAGTTAAAAGTTGCTGAGACTCTAGAAAATTTCTTTACCAACATCCCAATAGAGGTTACGAAGTCTCTACCCTCATCATCTGTATTAGCTGAATCTCTTCTTAAAGAAAACATCAGTAAGGACATTCCAAATTTTGAATTCAAACCCATTTCTATTGCCACAATTAAAACAGCATTCAAAAGTCTTAATTTAAAAAACACTGAAGACTTATGGGGGATTTCCGTTAAGGTTCTTGAAGGTATCATTGACACAATTGCCCCTGTCCTAACAGGCATATTTAATCAATGTTTAGACAGCGGTACGTTTCCTGACTTAATAAAACATCGTAAAGTAGTACCAGTTTTTAAATCGGGTAGTAAGAGTGATCCCTCAAATTATAGACCTATATCTGTGCTTCCAGCAATGAGCAAAATTTATGAAAAAGTCATGCTAGACCAGATGTTGTCACATTTTAACTCAAATGGGATTTTACATAGTCGACAGTTTGGTTTCACGAAAGGTAGGTCGACGACTGACGCGGGAGTAAAACTCGTCAGTCACATTTTGGAATCCTGGGAGAAGTCCCAGAATGCAATTGGCATTTTCTGTGACCTCTCAAAAGCGTTTGACTGCGTTGACCACAACACACTCATCTGTAAATTACACCACTACGGAATTCGTGGACGAGCTGCTGATCTTGTACTTTCCATTTATCAAACAGGCAGCAAAAAGTAAATGTTAACGGGGCAACGTCCTCGGGGTCTCTAGTTAAGATGGGCGTGCCTCAAGGTTCAATTCTTGGCCCTTTTTTATTTCTAGTTTATATTAATGACCTTCCTTACCTAATGTCAAACTTCTCGGATATAATTTTATTCGCTGATGACACCTCTCTTATTTTTAGAATAGATAGAAAAGATACGGATGTCTTACATGTCAACGATAGTCTAGCTGTTCTCTCGAAATGGTTTGCGGCTAATAATCTTTTACTCAATGCGAACAAAACTAAATGTCTTAAGTTCTCATTACCAAATGTACCCCAAGTAGGGCTAAATTTAAAACTTGATGGCAAGAAACTAGATGCTATTTCGGAAACTGTATTTCTAGGAATTACTTTAGATTCAAAATTGCAATGGGGTGCCCACATTAGAGCTCTCTCAAGTAGATTAAGTTCAGCTGCTTACGCAGTAAGAAAAATAAGGCAGTTGACTGATGTAGCCACAGCTAGGTTAGTATACTTTGCTTATTTTCACAGTATTATGTCTTATGGCGTTCTGCTGTGGGGATCGGCAGCTGACGTAGATTCAGTTTTCATTTTACAAAAGAGGGCAATCCGCGCTATCTATAAAATGGGGCCTCGCGAGTCTCTTAGAAACAAATTCAATGAAATTGATATACTAACTCTGCCTTCTCTTTATATCCTAGAAAATATCTTGTATGTTCGCAAAAACTTAGGTCTTTTCAAAAAAAGATGCGACTTCCATAATCTAAATACACGTAGTAAAGATGAAATCGTGATTCCAAAATTTAGATTAACTAAAACTAGCAAGTCATTTCTAATAAACAGTATCCGCTTCTATAACTAGTTGCCAAAGTCGGTTACAGAACTTAGCGATGGAAAGTTTAAAACTCACATCAAACGTGTCCTTATCAAAAAAGCATATTATAAGATAAAAGACTACGTTGAAGACAGGGAAGTTTGGCATTAATTCCTTCTGCACATGTGGCTTCCCTGGTACCTCATTAACAGCATAACTTTGTGAGAGTCTATTAACTGCTTCCAAATTACAATGTTAATTTTTATTATTTTTATTTTTTACACTTTCTGACATATTCTCGTCATTTTTGACATTATACATCGCTTCAAATAGCACCTATTTATTAGTGATTCTCATGGAAATCATGTCACTTTGTTTAAATAGGTTGATCTTACTAATGTAGATTCTTTTACATATTGTGAATGGGAAAACATTGTAGGCCTTACAGATTAGATTTATAGACGATTTTCTATTCTTTATTTTCATTCCTCTAAGTACTTGGTACTTATTGACAGGCCTGCACTGTCCTCCCATACCTATTATCACTGTAATTTGAAAACATTGTAAAACCCAATTATTTTTAAAAGAGTAACCGTGGAGTTTCTTGCCGGCTCTTCTCCATAGGAAGCGACAAATTGGAACCGTGCACCTAGCTTCTGACGTTTCATAAGTGCCCTTGCAGGTTTATGTGAAATAAAATATTTTGATTTGATTTGATTTGAATGGTAGCATTTTTAATTTCCAAACTGAGCAAATAAATCGTTTTATAAGCTAATTTTACGTATGGTAGCTACTTCCATATGGAAGGGTGTAGGTACTCTGCAAAGCTATGAGGTATCTATTTGCTTCATTTTTGGTAAAGATACAAGAGTCTTGATTTTTAACCTACAACTGTCCGTAAACTAAAGGAATGTCGAATCTATCTAGCTTTTTTAAAATATGAAGTGTAAAATGATTCCGAAATATTGTTTAGGTGTAGAATAAACCATTTCATTTCATTTCACACCAATCTAATTTCCATCGATATATGGACATGGCGGTGGCACCGGACCCAACGGCCCGACAGACAGGACAAAATGATGCAAATAGTCTCCAAGTAAAATGGCTGCGGCACCGGACGAACGGATCGACGGACAGGACAAAATTATAAGGGTACCTTACCTACGCACTATGTGGTTAGCCGGAATGCGGTCAGCCGTCCGGATAACCGCAATCAAAAATATGTACGAGACAGTAGTTTTATCCATACTGCGATGCGGCTGCCGGCCGACCGCTCCGGTCGTTCTGAGCGCTGCGGCCCGACTGACAGCCAGCCGGACGGTTGCTATACACACTACGCGGATAGTTTGCGGTTGCCTGCTTTTGACGGTGTACCTACGTGTTCACCGACGCTCGCGCATTTTATTGATGACTACAGATAATTGACTATGGATTTCGATACATAAAAAAATTACAATTAAGATACAAAATAGGCCTTAGGTTTATATAAAGCGAGTAAATATAATAAGTAGCTGCGACTTCATCGACGTCCATCTTGGACACAAGTCGATCCAACCGCAAACTACGACGGTTTCGTTCAGGTTGCGGTTGCGGCTACCCGCTACCCGCCTGACCGCAAGCGCAACCGCATAGTGCGTAGGTAGCCTAAGGGTTCCGTTTTTGCCATTTGGCTAAAGAACCTTAAAAATAAACTCACAAGTCTATTGTAGTAGATGACTTAGTCCAATGGAAGGTCCGTTGCTACGGGGTGGGCAGTGGTTCTGCAGTGCCTCCCGGCGCTTGAGGATCACTCGGATGAGCACTGCAGTGATCGGAAGTAGGGCTACCAACACGTTCCCTAGATTCATGTTCTTGGCTGCCAACAAACATATTTAATAAGTAACAAGATAAATTGATAAGAATTTATTTGATTATTTTGTTGATAATTGTGTGGTCGAGGAGACAGACGCCCGAGTTCTGAACTGACTATTTCTGGATTTGAAGTTAAGAACTTGTCAAGCTCTGCTTATCATAAGGTACTAAGAACTTGTCAAGCTCTGCTTTAGCATTAGGTACTAAGAACTTGTCAAGCTCTGCTTTAGCATTAGGTACTAAGAACTTGTCAAGCTCTGCAGCATTAGGTACTAAAGGTGAAAGTTCGCTAAAATAAAATAAAAAAATTGTATAAAACAACATAATATTTATAGTAATTACTTTAAGAGCTTCCTCCCACGCGGGCTGGCAACGGCGCAATCATGGCGGTATTCCGTGATTATTTCTTTAAATACAAACAAAACAAAAGTAAACATTTTCTTTAGCCATGCACTAGATCCTTGGTTTTTCAAGTTTGTATGCTATTTTTTTTCCAGTTGTGTTGGTATTTACTTATAAAAATCGAAATAACGTAAATTATTTTCTATTTGCATTACTAAGTACGATTAAATGTTTTTATTAAAGAGTAAATGTTAAAACATAATTTAAAGTAGGTACCAACGATCTAGTGCTTGGCTGAAAAAAAAAATAGTACTTTTCTTTGTATATTAATGAAATAATCACGAAAACCTACTATAAAGGCGTTGTTGCCAACTCGTGTGGAATTAACGCTCTTAAGTGAGTAACGATAAAGGTGAAAGCCCCATGGTAGCCAGCGAAATTGATATATTCTTGTTTTTTTTTCAATTTAGAGCTCAGTAGGTATCACCAAAATATATCCGCGACCGTAACAAAATATACTTAAAAAATGTATAAAAGAAAAACGTTTGGTATCTATGAAGAATGGCATGAGAGTGATGAGAGGGAAATTGACGATTTTAAACGTCATTTGCTGTCGCTGAACATTTAGTCTCTCCAATTTATTAAAACTACTTATTTTAATTTGAACCTAGGGACCAAATATGTAACAGAAAAATAAAAATAACTAGATTTTTATCCATTTTCTCAATAAAACGATTCAAATACATTTTTCGTTGTTTTGAATTTACCGCCAAAACGCTCCTTATTATGACTTTTTTATCACGTGACCACATGTGACGTCAGCTTTGTGTAAACGGCACCGATCCAAACAAAACCTCTAAAAAGTAAGAAATAACATTTATTGGCCTTTTAAGTTGTAGGTTATATTGGATCAAGGCATTGTCATGTCGGGGGACGGCTAATGAAAATGCTAGGCCTCCTCTGTTTGGCCTTTACACACACACGCACACACGCACACTCGCACACTCACACACTCACACACACGCAAACACACACACACACACACACGTTTTTGCGTCAAGGGTTAAAAAAAAGATACAGATCAATTTATTTTTATTTTTCTGTTACTTATTTCGTCCCAATCTTTAAATAAAATAGTTTTTTATAAATTGGAAAATACCCTGTTACGTTACAGTGTAGTTAGTATTGGCTTGCTAGTAATCGCTTGAATTGCATTTTGTAGACGATGAAGGCTCCTGCAAACAGGCGCGACGCAACTCACGTAGACCGCCCTCATCCGGCGCATCAATATGTACCGTTCTATCACTTACACATTTACAACTGTCATTGAGCGGTTCGGGGAGCATTTATCCATGGAATAAATTGGTTCAGACAGCTTTTGAATAGAAAACCTTCTGGAAAAACTATCTACATCCAAGAAATAATTCGTTGGAATGCACATATGCTATAAAAATTCTAAGGTAACTCACCATTTGCAGGGCATATTAAGGTGACAGTGTTAATAATAGGTAATAATAGAAATCACAATGTTAATTTTTATTCTTTTTATGTTTTTTACAATTTCAGACATATTCTCTTCATTATTTGACATTATACATCACTTCTGATATTGACTTTAAATTAGTGATTCTCATGGAAATCATGTCACTTGGTTTAAATAGGTTGATCTTACTTATGTAGATTCTTTTACATATTGTGAATGAGAGAACGTTGTAGGCCTTACAGACTGTAGATTTATAGACGATTTTCTATTCTTTTTTTTCATTCCTCTAAGTACCTTGTACTTATTGACAGGCCCGCACTGTCCTCCCATACCTATTATCACTGTAATTTGAAAACATTGTAAAAGCCAATTATTTTTAAGAGAGTAACCGTGGAGTTTCTTGCCGGCTCTTCTCCATAGGAAGCGACTAATTGAAACCGTGCACCTAGCTTCTGACGTTTCATAAGCGCCCTTGCCTCCTAAAGAAAATAATTTACTTTCTTATAAGAAAATGAAGTATCTTGACTTAACTTACGAGGTGGTCGACATGTGGAACGTGGACTCAGCAATCATTGTACCGGTACTCGTAACAGTAAATGGCCTAATACCGAAGAGCCTCGACCAACACCTCAGGAGGCTCTCATTGCGCGGCTGGATCAAGGGCTGGATTCAGAAAGCAGTACTCCTAGACACAGCACGCACAGTCAGGAGGTTCCATTCTCTAGAGCCCTGACCACCGGCATCTTGGAGCTTGCTCCTGATGCCGATGGGCCACATTTTTTTATATTTTTATATGTTTTTGTATGATTTTTGTAAAAATATTTAATAAAAACTAAGCATGTAGTAATTAGTAGAGAAAGCAGTGCTTAAGGACACGGCACGCATAGTCAGGAGGGTCCTTTCTCTAGAGCCCTGACCATCGGCATCTTGGACCCTGCTACTGATGCCGATGGGCCACTATTTTTTATATTTTCAACTGTTTTTGTAAAAACATTTAATAAAAACTAAGCATGTAGTAATTAGTAGATTCTAGCCACAAAAAAAATACAAAAAAAAAACTTTTTAACAAAAAAAAAAATCGCCGAAAAACTGAAAAGCAAAAAATAATAAACCTTTTTTGTTTAACGTTAGAAGTCGATAAGTTTGGATATGTTTTTTCATTTTATGTCACCGCCTTCCGAACTTAATTATTAAGGTGACGAGAATGATCAAAATTGTTTTTTTTGTCGGTAAAAATATACTTAATATGTATAAAACTAAATAAACGAAAATAATTATAGTATCTTAACAATACAACATAACTTAACATCACGCCTATAATCCTCGAGCAGTTTGGCAGAGCTAGGGTACAACATATACATTTCTTCTCAGAGTAGTCAGATAGGAAACGCCGACCTCATCTAGTTTAAAAAATATGATTGACGTGTAAAAGTGTTTGTACAAACCTACTTTCAGAAATAAAATCATTTACCATTTATCATTTATCATTTATCATTTAGGTAGGTGCCTATAGTAGCAACACCCACATTTTACCAGTGCCGTTGAAGTCCCATGTAATGAGGAGGGCCTTGGCAGTAACCCGGCACAAATACAAAGCTTGACGACTAAATTTAGCTTTGACGTGTTTGTACAAACCTACTAACTATTAAATAACATTATATATCATATAAAACAATAAAAATAAAACATACTTTACAGACAAATTTCGACTCGATCAGACCCGTGGAAGATGCTCCAATCCATTCATCAACCAGAAAAGAGCTGATAGTTTTCAAACGGCTAAACCGATTTTGATGAAACATGTCTGAGAACCATCGCTAGAAAACCCACTTTTAAATTTAAAAAACCGCACCCAAATCGGTTCACCCGTTTAAGAGCTACGGTGACACACAGACACACAGACAAACAGATACACAAAACGGTCAAACTTATAACACCCCTGTTTTTGCGTCAGGGATTAAAATTAAATATGTGATGGTAAAACACAATTATTACTAAATCACTTGCACACTCGACCCCACTCACTTTTGGTATAACCTTTAAGTTATAAATATTATCTGCCCATACTTATTATTATTATAAATGCGAAAGTAACTCGTGTCTGTCTGTTCATCTGTTACTTTTTCATGCCTTAACTATCGGTCTCATCGTCATGAAGTTTGAAAAATAGGTAGCCCAGGGCGTAAAGATGGATACAGGTTACAGTTTTTGAAAGATATAAAATACAAAATACACGCAAACGAAGTCGCGGGCAAAACTAATTCCATATATAAATACCTAAACACTAGTTAATAAATAAATAAAACAAGTCACTATCACTACATAGTATAAAACAAAGTCGCTTTCTCTGTCCCTATATCCCTATGTACCTATGGACTTATGCTTAAATATTTAAAACTACGGAACGGATTTTGATGCGGGTTTTTTTAATAGATAGAGTGATTCAAGAGGAAGGTTTATATGTATAATACATCGACATCCACGCGGGCGAAGCCGCTGGCAAAAGCTACTTTATTATAAAACAAAGTCCCCAGCCGCGTCTGTCTGTCTGTCTGGCTGTTCGCGATAAGCTCAAAAACTACTGAACGAATTTTCATGCAGTTTTCACCAATAGACGGAGTGATTCATGAGGAAGGTTTAGGTGTGATTTTTTTAAATTGGTTTATGCGAGCGAAGCCACTGGCAGAAGCTAGTGTCTAATAAAGAAACTCAGTGGCGAAATAAAAGCTCTCACCGTTTTTGGTTTAGGATATATTACTTCAATTATAGGTCCTTTATAAGTGCAAGGGTTTATATCAAGCGAGTCTTGAGGAGTGGAGCGCTGCCGCCGCCTGCAGCCTACGACGCCAATCAGTACCGCACTCAGCTCCACTAGGACTACCAACAGCTCCACAAGCTTCATTTTGGCTGAAGAAAAACATTCTGGAAATAACTTCTTGGCACAACCTGGCATTCTAAGAGCCTCGTCACACTGATGAGTTGCTAGCGTGTTTAACACGCTCGCTTCGTGTGCGTAGCGAGTACGCCACGTGTTCGCCGCGTTTGTGGGAACGAGAGCAATTGACTGATCGACAAGAGGGACGAAGCCGGCATGTTCTAGAGACGAAAAATCGAAGATATGTGACATCTACCAACCCCCACTGGGCCACCGTGGTGGATTATGGCCCTGACTCCCTCTTACAGATAGGAGACTATAGTGTTCCAGCAGTGGCAAGATTATAGGCCGATTATGCGACAAGAGGGAGCGAGATAAGTGAGTGTAAAACATTGAAAAAACACAGAAACACGTCGCGTAGTCGCTTCGTTTTATTGTATATCCGCGGGTGCGGATATAGCACATTCACAATTCGCCTCGCTGCAAACACGCTGGTAAATCGTCAGTGTGAGAACGCTCTAACCTGGAAGCTTTTGATTCGAAACCGGATAATATAGCCACAAGGTCAACGAGAACTACAATGTATTTTCTAGCATATAAACGATTGATTTTATTTGATCTGAGTCAGTAAAATTAAGCGTAATATTGACCAATTAGTTACCTTAATACAGCAAGGTTTCAACCCGCCTGCAGTAGGTTTTGGAGCAGGTTTTTTTTTCTTGCAAGCCAACACGTTAAATATAAACACGACTATGTATAAAAATATCGTCAGCATTATTTCTGAAAGCGTTCAAAATCAGCAGTTAAACGTAACAAAGTAGGCTGTACTGGTCTCGAGCGCGACTTCTGTGCTATCCACTTCTGCCTACCGCTTCAAAGATTACAGGCGTGATGTTTTATTTATGTTTACAAAGTTAATCTACCTCATAGAAACCTTAAATTCATTGTATACTTCATTTACCGACAGTTAACGCACAGCATAAACGACTGGGTCTAGACGCAGAATAGGTAATTATATTGAGGTAAATGCCACTGTTGTAAAAAATACGGATTGTCATAAATCCTTTATGACAAATTTTGCTCGTGTAGACTTAATAAAACCTAATAGTTATTATTCTATACCTACATATTATAAATTAAGGTCGTCAGTTTTCACCATCATTTAGAGAATTTATTTGTATAGCATCAAACATACATACATTCATACAATAAAGAAATGTCCATGTTTTGTCAAGTCGCACGCCTAAGCAGTTCTTGAGTTTTTGGCACAATCAAACGGATTGCTGACTGACAAGTTCTTAATGTAACGAAAGTAAGCACACAGGATGGAATTTAAACATCTTAATGGGTTAAATTGTATGAAAGTCCCTCAGGCTTGCAGCTTTATAATTTGACGAGTTTTATATTTAGGAAATTTAGAAGGAATTACTGGTAAGCTAGTCCACATTTTTCCCATTCAAACTTCGGGAGTGTATTACTCCACTGTTCGACAATGTATATCAAAAGTTAAACATGGTATGGTTTTGTCTCATTATTAATGTTGTTTGTACGGAAACAGAATATGTACTAAAATAAAGTTAGGAGCCAACAAAGATTCGTTTTTCTTGCTAATTTAACCTAACTTTGGGCGTGTTTAAGTAATAAAAGATGTGTAAAATCTGAAAAACCAAGTCGGTACCAACAAAGCTCAAATATCGAAAAGTACAATAAACTTTACTGGTCATTGATTTATGTAGTGGTTTTTTCATAAAACCCGATCTTCCGAAGGACTGTTCTTAATTTTTTACGCCCCTGTTGTACTATAAATGATGCTGCATCTCACTCAATAATGTTGTACGTGTAGACTAGCTTCCAACTGCTTATCACTGATATTACCTCTGTCGGACACGATGCCTGGTGAGACAGCGTGCTTTTTAGTCAGGCCCATCATTGAGTTAGAGCCCGCAACTAGGTTCCCCTTAGGAGACATTATTTGTTAAATTAGATAGCAAGGTAAAATTTGCGCAATAGTTTACAAGCAGTTATCAAGACTCTTCTAGTCGTGATCTTACGGTACAAGCCCACAAAACGGGTATCTTAGAGGTTATTTAGAACCTCAAACTAAGCATTTGGCTCTGCCAAAAAAAAAGAACCAGACAGAAAAATATCCAGGTTTTACGATTTCTTACCTTCGGAATGACAAGCTTGACTCCAGTGGGTTCGTAGCCTAAATTATCGTTAGGTCTATATGAAGTTGCAGGTCTTTTTTGTGATTTTCGCCTTTTACAACCCTGGGTCATCTCGAACATCGCCACTGCTAGATGCAGGAAAACCAGCAGGAAATCGTTTAACAGCATACTAATTGGTTTCTAGGAGCTCGGCAGCCTTTTATTATTGGACCCTGAAATTTGGCGATACCTTGTGGAAAATATACGGGTGGCGCAGCCATCGACGCGCATACTTTAAGCATGAATTCAGCAGATGATTCTAAAGACCCTAGTTAGACATATTTCGTCGAGGGACTTGTGGCTACGTAATAACAGGCGCACGGATCAATCGATCAGGTTAAACTAGGCTTGCCGCGGTTAGTCCGTGGGTGGATGACCATCTATACATACCAAAACCTCCGAAACGCCTTAGAAACCACGGTAAGCTGTTGGCCCCGGCTGTCATTCGTGGATGTTTCACAGTCGTTACGGGTCGTCAGAAGCCCGAAAGTCTGGCAACCAGTAGGGGTATCGTATTAGTCAATAACTGGGTTGTGGAGGTCAGATTCAGCTGCATCCGGTTAGACTGGAAGCCGACCTAACGGTTGTTTCAGGAGGTTCCTGTTTCGGATAAGGCGGGAGGAAACGCTCGCTCCACTGCGTAGATCGCCCTGAGGACACGGTGGAGCCTACGGTGGAGGTGTGCTCGGCTTGGGCGGAGCACCACCGTGCCCTTGTGGAGGCAATCGGCGGCGGTGATCTTTCTCGTCCGGTCCTGGTCCAGGCCATGGTACGGAGCGAGAGTGCAAGGGTAGCAGTCACCTCCTTCTGCGAAGCAGTAATGCTCGCGAAGAGGGAGGCGACGCACGCGAGGGAGAGGCAGTATATGCGCCCTCACGGCCCTAGTCGCTGCAGGAGACGCCCAGGGCGTCCAGGGCGCCCAGGCGTCCAGGGCGTCGACGGGAATCATCCCGGCCACCGCAGGCGCGGTCTTGCGGATGGCGAGTAATGGGTAGCTTGCTGTCTGGTAAGGACCAAGCCCAGGTCGGCGGCGCGTTGTGTTCCACTCGCACCTCAAAGAGATGTCAGCATCAACTGGTGGGGTCCGCAAGGGCCGATGCTTGCCAGGGATGCGGGTTGTTCGAAAGAGATACCGTGGTCCCTGGCACGCAGACAACTGCAGGAACACGGGTGGGTTTTAGTCAGTAAAAGTCTAACACGCCCTCCCGGTCCACCCAGAGCGGGAGAAGTTATTTGATGATTTCCCATCCACAAAAAAAAACTTATTTAGGAAAAGGCTTTGCAGATGATGATAGTAAAACAAAAATTCAAATGAAAGGATCAGGTAATTTGTTTTTTAATAAGCGACGAAAATTTTCAACGCATGGTGGTCCAGAATCTTTTACTGAATCCAAGGTTACAGGATGAGCGTCGATGTCTCTGTTTTTCTGTGTTTTATGAGTAAGGTGAAGGCGAGAACTTGTGTTAAAAAGAGTGATTTTAAAGTTAAAATGAGATAGATTAATGTCTCAAAAAATCTAGTTCCTGAAATAAGAATTTCATGGACTAAGCCATTTCAGGAAGATCCTTGTATTAGGGGACATAATATCTAACTATATTTTTCTTAATAAAGTATTTTAGGGTAAGCTTGCGGTTGGGATAAGACCGTACAAATCAAATTCTTCGTCTTCAAAGGAATTTGTGAAATTGAATTTGAGTGAACCCTAGTTAACTCCGCAGAATCTAGCTACTTTCGGACGGGCTCGTATCTTCTGATTTAAAGACTAGGCCCCTTGATTCGTACCTCGTACTCCGTCCCTCCGTAGTCACTTATCCCATTGCCGAAATTACCCCAACATACTCTAATTTTTATGCTCGCGTTTAGCCGCTGATGAGACCAATAATGCGGTAGGCAGAAGATGGTCCACGCTTATTGCATAGTAATTGTCTGCTATAGTTTAACAATATGGTATGTAGGGTTCGCATTTCAATAAGCTAATAGAAAATTCAAACCTGACAGTCAGGTCGTTTTCTTCTCTTGCTTGCACCTTGGGTTGGCTTCGGTACAGTCAATGTATTCGTGTCGCACGCAGCCGAGGCACGTCTCGAGGTATGACAGCAGAAGAGTCACTAGTAGTACCACCACCTCTTGGAAGAAAGCTTTGTCCATCGCATCGCCACTGGATCTGTGAAGGGTAATAGTTTATACATGAATCCATACTATCTTACTTCCCAATAATATTATAAATATGAACGCTCGAATGTTCAGATCTGTGTTTCTCAATCACACAAAAACGGCAAAATGGATTTGGATGAAATTTGGCACACAGATATACACCTTCAATGTGACAGTGTGAGGCTGAATAATATATAATTCGGGACTGTACCAATTAAGGCTTTACAGAATTCGAATAATTAAAATCTAAGTTCATTTAAGATTATATTGATAACTAGCTTTTGGTCGCGGCTTCACACGCGTTAATTTATAATTTTACAATCAATTCGGGTTGTACTCTGCTTGTAATAATATAATTCAATCATCAATTTATTCGATGGTCACGTGGCGCCATCTATTATCATAAGAACATCATTATTGTTTTCCTTGGAAACGGTAGGTATCTACTTATTTTCGGGGAATATAATATTAAAGGTCCGTTTCTGTATACTCAACTACGTATAGGGAACGTGCACGAACTATAGATGGCAGCACAAATCGACACGAGAGGCACGATGTGGTCAAAAAAGAAACTTTTCAGATCTGTCATCGTGTTGCTGTCAATGTTTGAGTTAATGTTTACATTTTAATTAAATCGTTTCTAATGATTAAAAGGCCGATTAATAATGGTTGTCAGGGTGGTCAGAATATGTCAAAAGGCCAAAAACTCTTCCCGAGTCCGGGCATGTCTTAGATGTAGAAGAAACACTCTATTAAAATTGTAGTTCAAATTTCTAACGTTTATGATGTCAAAATAACTGAAATATTTTATGATCTCATTTCTTACGTAAATATTTTGTTTACACATATTATTATTTATGTCCATGTCGCCTTCTTTTCAGCTTGATTGCAATAGAAATGTTAGAAGAGTAAATTTACATATCTGTGCTTTAATTTACTTTATAAATTCTCCAGATACTTATACTAAAATTATTTTAGGTTACTCATATATTTGTTTGAATTGAATAGTAGTTCTACTTACAAAACTTAGCTGCTACAAATAACATTATTCAGTAATTTCTAAATGTTTTGAAACTCATAATAATTATGTATGTTTTTTGACTGCAATTATCCACTTTTGTCATTTATCACGTAACCAAGGAAAGTGAGTGGGTACGTGGGAAAGTAATAGAATTTGTTTTATTTTTATTTTTCTTTGAAGTGTTAGAGCATCCAGAAACACAAACACAACAATACATTTTCACTTTAGTAATTAGGTAGGTATGTTTTTTCCCCTTCTTTAATGAGATTATTTTATAACGCGGAGTGTCAATTTCAAGTACCTAATGATTGCGTAAAACTTCGGAGTTGCGCCACCAGATGGCAGTCCCTTCGTCATGCACGTTCCTCTAAGCATTTTTTTTAGTATAGGCGTAAAAAGATAAACAAATTTACCTACTTTCGTATTCGTTAGGATTCTGTACATAGTTACATAAGTGTTACGGTCGCGAATCATATTTTGTTCAACATACAGTCTGACTCTAAATTGCAAAAAACGTAAGATAATTTGAATTTCACGGGCTGCCCTGTGGTTTCCACCTTAATGAATGAAGATACAAGGCTCTTGCAGACGACACTCGCCGACACTTGTGCGATGCGACTCACGTAGAATAATTTCTATGGAAACTTTATGGAAATTATTCTACTAGTGTCGCGTCAACACAGACAACTGAAGGAACACGGGTGGGTTTTAATCAGTAAAAGTCTGACACACCCTCCTGCTCCACCCAAGAGCTGGACAAGTTATTTGATGATTTCCTATCGTCAAAAAAAAGGCTCTTGCAAACAGGCGCGGCGCGATAGCGCGACGTGACTCACGTAGAACAATTTCTATGAAAACTTCATGGAAATTGTTCTACAAAGTGTCGTGTCTCGCCTGTTTGAAGAAGCCCTAAAGGTGATGAGCCAAGGAGGTATGTAAGAGCATAACTAGGTACCAATATTTATTTCTTGCAAGGTGGATTAGTTTCAGTGCAAGTGATGTTTTTTTTACCACAGCCTGCGACTTCGAGGAGCAAGGTAGCTAATAGGCAGACGAGGAATGCTAAGCGCTCCCAGTGAGCTGACATCATACTCTGAAACAAAGTTGAATATTTAGTGGTGGATTAAAAAAAAAACAGGCCAAAGTTCTAAGCGAGACATATTCAACTTTGCTTCGAAATTGTGACGTGTTTCTATCTCACTGGCCAGCTGAGTCACAGCGATGAAACCTCTACTCTATTTGTTACACGCTTTATTACACGCTTCACCTGTATGTATGTTTGATTGTATGTTTGGAACCGACCCCTTTGGACGCGATTTTGACCCACTTTACAACGGTCAGATTTCATTTAAACTTTGTAGACTCATCGAGGACCGATGACAATTCAATAATTTCAAAATAAAAATAGAAAAGAAAACACGCTTTGTAGTTAACAGAACTAAATAAATTAAAATAAAAAACAGTTTAAAAAACTAAAAAACACGCTTTAAAAACCATACTAAAAAGTAGAAAATAATTTAATTCTATTAAAAAGCGTGGGGTGCTCGAATTTAATTGATTATAAAAATACCTCAAAAAGCACCCCACGCTTTTTAATAGAATTAAATTATTTTCTACTTTTTAGTTCGTTTTTTAAAGCGTGTTTTTTAGTTTTTTTAACTATTTTTTTTATGTGCCTATCTATCTAATTGAACGTAAAAATAACGTGCTCCATACAATGTTTCCACAGCTGGGACACATCACACAGGCCTCCTGTTTGTGAGAGAAAGTGGGCTGTAATCTACCAACTGGGCCCACTGCGAGTTGGTAGATGTCACACGTCTTCGAGTTGTTGGTTCTAGGACATGCCGGTTTCCTCGCGATGTTTTCGTTCACCGTTTTCAGAGCAGTGGTGTAGAAATAATGTATATAAAGTGCTTGTGAGGGTACAAACCTACATACAACTCTTAGTCGCAGCTGATGCAACTTGGCCATTATTGCGCACAAAGACGGTAATGGCATTTAATTTCATTTGACATCCAGCGGGGCACAAGCTTCTAACCAATAATCTATACACCGTGACATTTTAGTCGTCTTACAACGGCAGCCCACTTCATGTATCCAATGACTACTGATGCATTTATTAAAAAAAAATGACATTTTTTAACATTTGCATAATTAAAAAAAATAAAAATATCATTCACTATGACGTATGACGTAGTTTGAAACATCCTGTTAAAGAGATGGAATTAATAATGGAATGTAATGGTAGGTAAAAATTAAAAATATCATTCACTAAGACACATGACGTAGTTTGAAACATCCTGTTATAGAGATGGAATTAATAATGGAATGTAATGGTAGGTAAAAATTAAAAATAAGTATCATTCACTAAGACGCATGACGTAGTTTGAAACATCCTGTTATAGAGATGTAATTAATAATGGAATGTAATGGTAGGTAGGTAGGTAGGATATCTTCTTCGTTTGATACGTAAACATTATTAACAGGGAGGATGTTTCATAATTTTAAAGCATTATTTATTTCTCTTTGTACCTATTATCTTAATTAATGGTAACAATGTTTTAATCATGCCTAGAGGTATTTCATGACGGATGCATAGAGTGGACCACCTTTGTAAGGCGACTAATGTCACGGAGTATACACCGAGAAATTTTAATGGCTGTTTTCCCGCGGCAGAACAACTTGCCATAAGGAGTACATTCGAACCATGTGAAAGTAAAAAAAAACAAAGATGTTTTTGTTTTAAAATAATATTTAAAAAAATCATCAACTCGAAAACGTGAGAATCAATAGTAACACTAGAGGTAACTTGTAGGTACTACTCGAATCGCACGCGCAAAATACAGAGAGTACTTGCGATTCGATTTTGTGTCGCAAGCGCCGCCGACAAAGGGAACAGCGATGCATAGAAAATAAACTCTAGCACGTGGTTTAGATGAATATTTTTTTTACTATTTTAAAACAAAACATCTATTTATTTTTTTAATTTTACTCTATGCTTCGACAGTGCTCTTTATGGCAAGTTGTTCTGCCGCGGGAAAACAACTATTAATATTTCTCGGTGTTTATAAAATGAATTCCTATTTCCCTTGGTCACGGCATCACACGAGAACTGCTCGACCAATTTTGCTAATTCTTATTTTGTTGTGCTTGTTATTGTCAGGAGAAGGTTCTTATGAAATTTAAATTTAAAAAGTTGCGCGTAACATTAAAAAATTTAAGAAAGCCTAACGAGCATATTTACTTTTCTAATATTATACCAATGCGAATTCAATATTTATAGTTAAGACAGGACAACGTCTGTTGGGTCAGCCAGTATAATGATAATTGGAACGGTAGCAGGGGAGTCTCCAATGAATTTGTAAATTTTCTAAGCAATAGTATAACATTTTCGTCTATAAAGAATGTAGGTTCCGATGCTGAGGTTACATCAGCTAATGCTTAGATAAAGGCAGCTAGATAGAAACACGTACGTTCGAACAGATACAACAACAAACGATGCAAGAGACACGGAATGTATTAACTTATGAGATGTTAATGTCGTGGCAAATGCTAAGTAAAATTTTAAGCTAAACTGGTAAGCAAAACTCGCAAATGAAAATGACCAATTCGCTGATAATCAATGTTTGTTTGTTTTTTACAAGTTTAAAAATAAGAATTTAAGAGGAAGGTGGGTACTTACAAAAGCAGGAGTGTTGGGGCTTACTTCTAGGTATATTTTAAGTTATTCGCCATTTCAAGTCATGCCTCCATCTTCCCTCTGCAAACGAAAAAGAATCGATTTGAGTCGTTCCACCAACATACACAAACAAACTAACTAAAGCAAAAACACACTACATTACTAAGCTAAAATGAAAAAGTACAAATAAAACTATAAGGTGGAATTTGACCCAAATCAATACTTTACGTTTGCAATGGCAGATGCAATAGGCAATTAAGAATTAGAAAAAATATTTTTTTAGCATTTATTCTTTTTTTTTGTGTATTTTTTTACATATTACGAGGTTGTGGAATGGAAAAATGACTGTTATATTTTAAACATTAGTTCATTAGATCGTACAACGGGGTCTTCATCCAATTTTTGATCTAATACTGCAGAAGTATTGTCAGATTGCCACACGACGGTGTTATTATTTACTCTTTCCATTTTTCTGAAATGTTTCCAACAGTAATAATTATCTCAGTAACTGTTTGCTACCCATATGGTTCCAAAATTTGTATACATTGTCACGATAATATGGGTATTTAGATTCAGCTAGTATTCACATTCGTCGTCCTGGCTTGCGTCTGTGTCGTTAGAACCTGTACGGCCCTCGTCTGCAAGGAGCTTTGCCACAGCAGGGGATCTTTTTCTTACAGCACGAACTAGTACCGAGGATTAGTAAAGAGAATAGCGCAAATAAGACTGCATACAGACGGCTCAAGGAGAACTTAGCCATTATCAGGTACTGGAACAAAGAAATGGTCGTTTTAGATTCAGAATGGCAAAACAGGAGAAATGAGAGCAAAGACGTAATGAGCAGGAAATGAGTCAAAATGAATGACTTATGCGGTTGCAGATATAAAACTAACTCCCAAGTACCAATTATTGGGCTCATGAGTCTATTTTATCAAGTACCAGTTGCCTTTTACAATACCCGAGGAAAAATTGGTGGTTGTAGACTAAAAAACCTGTGGTGAAAAATCTGAAAATTCGTTCGCGAGTAGGCATACATTCTGGCAAATATACAGAGTAGTTACTTGCAATGCTACAAGACGAAAAAGCTTTCTCAAAAAAACTAGATCAACCAAAGACATTTCTGACATTGAGTAACCAGACAAGCCCTGTGTTATCCATTTTATAAGCATCTTGTCATCGGTTGGCTTGGAGCGCAGGCGCCGTTTAAAAATAAACAACACGCTGAATCAAACGCAAATGATTGGTATTAATCATATGGCTTGTACTAATTACATGCTTTGAACATCGTGGAAAAAAAATATAAACGAGATCGGACGCGATGATTTGATGAAGACGAGGTCTCGTCAAATATATTGGCCAAGGTTAGGCTTAATGGATTATAATTTATTGTTAAAGAAGCATTTGTTTAGGCTGTTGTAAAATATTGATATATAGATGATGCTGGATATAGTGGGAAGCCAACCAATCATAGTTGGAAAAGGGGGTTAATGACGATGATAAAGTATTTGTTTAGGTCTATGGAAGAATATTTTTAGCTGACACTGGTGTTCATTCAGACAACCAATAGTATAAGGAGGCAGATAGCTTTATGCGAGTAGAGAATGAACAACGAAATGATGGATGAATAGTGCGAAAGAGGATTTTGGCTATAAATGGAGGAGACTAATAAGATGACCCCAAATAATTGGGACAAGGGCAGAACGGTGAGGAGCTTTGAATTATGCTTCATAATTGAATGCAAGAAATCCAATGTACTGTCAACATTTACAACCTTTTATCTAAAAACCTAAATCCAGCTACTAATAAATTAGAAATATAAGACAACAATTACAAAATATAACAATATTCTTACCGTTATTACTTGGTACAAGGCGCCGGCTGTCTGCAAGCGATGTAGACTTTCCTGGTGCATGCGTTGACAAGCCCGAAGAGTGACAGGATTCCAGCTAGGAGGAACAGCAAGGCTTTCTGGACGCCCATGGTCTAGCGCCTCATGGCTGCGGTGGAGGCAAGGAAAACCCTGCAAGTGTGAGTGGCCATGGCTCGGCCTTACAGCGTATAAAGCATGGGTGTAGGCAGGGACAAGAAGTCAAGACTAAGTAGGAATTTAAAATTTGTTAGGCATCGTACCCTTACTGCGTCTGTGAGTATCAATAAAGAAGATAAATAGCACGAGTGTATAATAAAGTGAACGTAGCCGTGCACCAATTGATTTCTAAAAACGATAATAGTGGCCAACGCTTCCCAGTATAATCACACATTGGATGTTTTTAGAGAGGTACTTGCTCGCAAGTCATTTTTCAAAGTTGTGAGCCATTTAGATGTAGTCACTATTTAAAAACATCGGTCAGTTGGTCGTCTTAGGGGCGGTACATGAGTGCAACAATCATAAAATACTTACCCGAGTCTATAAAAACTTCGAGCGTGACTGACTGTATGCTTTCTTTGATGATTAATATGTTAAAAGTGTTGAATCGGAGGTAGGATGTACGATCCACAGATGTCAATAGATGGCGCTGTCTGTAGTTTTGAAGATCTATCTGTTTTATTATTATTTTTGTAACCTCTCACATGTAGCTTTTCACCATTTAGACGTATTATTTTTTACTCTAAGTAATTTCGTAATAAAATTAAACATACATGCTTTTGAACTGATCCTTTGCATCTGAAGTATCGATTCGGGTCAAATACTGAAAATCTACGCAAACCTTATAAACACAATATTCTGACTAAAATCGATAAGCTCACCTGTTATATATTGGTTGCAATGGGTGGTAAAGTTTAAATTATATTACTGTGAATTTTGTTTTGTGAATTTTTGCAGAAGTTTGACTTGGTTTCAGTTTTGACTGATCTGCCAGAAGGAACTGTTCATTTTGAAATCAGTGACAGTGAAGACTGGCCAGTATTGCTAGAAAAAGGTTGGTAACGTAAGAAGGAGGTCTTTATTCCACTTTACTATGTTATGACTTCTTGTAACTACAATGTTATTTGTCTTTGCCACGGTTGTTTCACCTGCGCACACTAGGGGCACAGCACGGCACGGGATTTAAAAAAAGGGGAATGCCTAAACAATACCTGTAATGGACAGAAACGACTGATAGCCCTTTATTCTATTTAGAATAAAATATGTTTAATAAAATAATTCTCAAGTTTGTTTATCTAGGGTGAAAATAGGATCATTAAAATATTCAACTTTATATCCGTCTAATTCATTCTTATTTTTATTGCAGATCAGTTTTTATTTGACACGAGTAATCGACATTCAGCCAAACAGGAATCGTCAAATAATCCTTAACGACCCTCCGACCGATCCTTATTCCTTGACTATTTTATTGCATTACTGCAGAGTTATCATTAATTGAATATAATTGGACCTATTTATATCGTAAACATAATTAAAATTGTTCCGTGTGGTGCCGGAGGTAAAAGAATAGCACCATCCCATTTCTTCCCGTGGGGGTCGTAAAAGGCGACTAAGGACTTACTAGAGAATGGGCAGCAGCGTTCTCTATGCATTTGACCACCATCCTGCGATCGCCAGCCCGCCTGCCAAGCGTGGCGATTATGGCAAATACCCCCCTTTTGGGGGAGGCTTATGTCCAGCAGTGGACGTCTTTCGGCTGATATGATGATGATGATAAATTAAAATACGTCCTGTTTGGCTGAATGTCGAGTACTCGCGAGCAATAAACTGGAATCCCTTCATCGCGCGTTGCTCAAGACAATTGTTAACAATTTCTATGCATAGCTGTGGATTGTGTTGCTCGATATCCCATTCTAAGTGATCGCGAGCAAACTGAAGCCTGGCTTGTCGGTGGGCTGGAGACAATTTAGGTCCCGTGGCTGGCCTTCTCGGGGTTAAGTTCGCTTCTTTGACTCTTTGCCTCACTTTTCACTCGCTGACAGCCCTCCCTTGAACTTCTCTGAGCTGCTGCTGGACGTCCACGCTGGTCAGTTGTCGAGTTGTCGGAGAGAAGAGGTGACAATAAATCGGTCACCTCTCACCGAAGTGCATCGCTGTCGTCCAGATCCTGGTCTCCGGACTATGTTTCCAGTCTCCCTGAACCTCCTGTATACCTTCGAGACACAAGACTGGCTCAAATGAAGCTGTCGAGCGATAGTACGCTGAGACAATCATTGCTGGATTAGGATGACGACTTGAGCGGCTTCTATAGGTGTGGTTTCCATTTTCTTTTAGCTTCAGTATTCCCAGTGACGTGAGATATTGGACTGATGATCAATTTTCATAAACGCCCCCTTTTTTATAGGGTTTCAGGACTACCAAACAATATGGTGTTTTATTTAAAAAAATTTTTTTTTGTTCAATCCATAGTTCATTGCATAGTAGTTGTAAAAATTTGTTTCGAGCAGCGGACGATGAAGTGTTTCCAGATTTCTCGCGAGTGTATATGCATGTCAATATTTCATTAAAATCAAATTATACTCAAAATGGAAAACGTATAGTAAGCTGTATGAGTCACGTGTCCTTTGCCACTGACAGTTTGGCATTACTGCATTTCATTCTTTCGATTGTTTACTTCTACTATATTTCATTGTTGATTATTTCAGGCATTTTTGTCCTTGGCTGATGGGCATTCCCCTTACAATCTTATTACTCGGCCACAACTTGTAGATGTCATAACTTTATTATGTATCATTTGTATGACTTTAATGGTTTAATTTTAACAACATCGTTAAAAGAGATGGCTAAACGCAGTCTTTTATATCTGGTTTAGTATTACTTATAGAAATGCCATGGACTTTCTATTTTCAAGACTTTTTAAAACTACTAGTGAAGCATTAAGAATGTTTCGGGAGGTTCCTGTTTCGGATAAGGCGGGAGGAAACGCCCGGGTGTTTCCACTGCGTAGATCGCCCGGAGGACACGGTGGAACATACGGTGGACGTCTGCGCGGCTTGGGCGGAGCATTGCCGTGTCCTCGTGGAGGCGATCAGCGGCGGCGATCTCTCGCATCCGGTCCTGGTCCAGGCCATGGTATGGAGCGAGAGTGCGTGGGTAGCCGTCACCTATTTCTACGAAGCAGTAATGCTCGCGAAGAGGGAGGCGGCGCACGTGAGGGAGAGGCGGTATATGCGCCCCATGACCCTAATCGACGCAGGACACGCCCTGGGCGTCGGGAATCTCAGTCTGATTCTCGGCCACCGTAGGCGCAGGCTTGTGGATGGCGAGTAAGCACTGTCCGGTAAGGATCAAGCCCGGGTCGACGACGCGTCGTGTTCCACGCGCGCCTCAAAGAGATGTCAGCACCAACTGATGGGGTCCGCAACGGCCGATGCCTGCCAGAGATGCGGGTTGTTTGAAAGAAATACCGTGGCTCCTGGCACACAGACAACTGAAGGAACACGGGTGGGTTTTAGTCAGCAAGTCTGACACGGAGCGGGAGAAGTTATTTGATGATTTCCCATCCTCAAAAAAAAAGCCTAGTAAGAATGATTTATAAATCTAAGTCGGTAATATCGTGAGTGTGTTTTGATACAGGGGCCCTGAAGGGCTTCTGTATCAAAATTTGTTGGGCGCCCTGTTTTACCTTCGGGACAATTTAGAAAATATCGTTTCTAAATTGTTGAATTTTCCCTTTTTCTCTTTCTAGAACTAATAAAATAGCATTCAACTGGGAAAATTAAGCCGTCAATTTGATCTTGATACTAAGATAATGCAACAGCGAGTGCAGCGAGTTAGAAAATTGGAGCATCCTGACTCGAATAGTTCGTTTAGTTTTCATCGAAGATTTCTCTTCACAATTAAAACTTAACCTGTACCACTAGCTCTTTCATTCTCTAAATAAAAACTAAGAGCATGCAAAAGTTAGCGAAGTGAGGTCAAAGTTTGAAACATCTTGACTCGGATAGCTGTTTTTTTTGGGTGAGAAATCATCAAATGACTTCTCCCACTCTGGGTGGAGCGGGAGGGCGTGTCAGACTTTTACTGACTAAATCCCACCCGTGTTCCCTCAGTGGCCTGTGTGCCAGGGGCCGCGGTATCTCTTTCGAACAACCCGCAACCCCTGGCAGGCATCGGCCCTTGCGGGCCCCATCAGTTGGTGCTGACATCTCTTTGAGGCGCGCATGGAACACAACGCGCCGTCGACCCGGGCTTGATCCTTACCGGACAGTGCTTACTCGCCATCCACAAGCCTGCGCCTACGGTGGCCGAGAATCAGACTGAGATTCCCGACGCCCAGGGCGTGTCCTGCGTCGATTAGGGTCATGGGGCGCATATACCGCCTCTCCCTCACGTGCGCCGCCTCCCTCTTCGCGAGCATTACTGCTTCGTAGAAATAGGTGACGGCTACCCACGCACTCTCGCTCCATACCATGGCCTGGACCAGGGCCGGACGATCGCCGCCGCCGATCGCCTCCACGAGGACACGGTGGTGCTCCGCCAAAGCCGGGCAGACCTCCAGCGTATGTTATTAAGTCAGTTAAGTTTGTGTTTTGTTTTTTTTTTAATTATTTTTAAATATTGATTTCCTTTATTGGTTAATTTCTAAGTAAAAGCCAGAACTCTGGGTTTGTCACCGTTTGATGAGGGGGCGAGCTTCCTATTACATGGAACTTAAATATAACTGGTGAAACGTTGTTACTATAGGCTTTTTACCCGACTGCGCCAGAAGAAGGGTTATGTTTTTCGAGAGCATGTATGTATAATTGTTTGGCACGCTCTGCAGCCTGAACGGCACGATGGATTTTAGCTTGAAAGGTGTCGTTAGATTCGTATTTACTGTGAGAGTGACACTGGGTATATCAAAATATAAAAAAAACAAAATGGCGGATTTTTGGCGCCAAATTCAAATGTTTGGCACGCTCTGCGGCCTGAACGGCTAGATGGATTTTAGTTTGCGAGGTGTCGTTGGATTCGTAATTATTGTGAAAGTGATATCATAATAAAAAAACAAAAAAACGGTAATTTAAAAAACTAAAAAACCCGACTGCTTTTCTGAGTATTCATGGAAAAGCCATAAAACAAGAAAGTCGTTGTACCTGATTGCACTAAACTTAAGAAGCGCCAGTTGCTAAGGCGGTGCTTAGGTATAAGTATCCGCTTATACCTAAGCACCGCCTTAGCAACTGGCGCTTGTAGCAGTCGGGACCCATTCTAGAAATGGAGGCTTAGTGAATTGAGAGCACATACCTATATGACCTTGCAGATTACTCCAATCTACTGACTAGACGGCCGACTTTCTGGAATGAATCCCGACTGCTACAATTTATCTGCTTATAAGCAGCACCGTATCAACTGGCGATTCTTAAGTTAAGTGCAATCGGGTACAACGACTTTCTTGTTTTAGGGCTTTTCCATGAATACTCAGAAAAGCAGTCGGGTTTTTTAGTTTTTAAATTTACCGTTTTTATTGTTTAACCCTTTATTACAGGCGTTATGTTAAGTGATTGTTTATTAATAATTTACCACTTTCCGTCTGAAAAACTGACGTTCATAATTTATTTTAAACAATAGTTTACACGTAAAACAGTTTGTACAAAATTGATAAATCTCAATCCGATGTGATTAGTTCCTGCATGTATCCCTCTACCTACCCCGTATTGAATATTTTATGCGGCAACATTTCCTGCTCGTATCTTTTCGATCACGTTAAGTTATGTGTAGCGAGGGATTCAACTTGGTATTCCATGCGCGTTAAGTATGCATAGCAGTATTTCTGATCATCCCTGACATTTGTGTAACAGTTTTAAAGTTTGCGTTTGTGAGGAATAGGCGAGATTTAGATTTTAGGATTTTTACCATTTATCATATTTTAAGGGAAACATTTCTTCTTCTACAGTAAATGTTTATTAATATGTCGTGGTCCAATCGTAGTCATGGTCACGTCACGATTCGCCGCCATTTCAGAATTTGGCCGCCGCGCGCGCCGGTTGTATCACGGTGCACTTAATCGAAAATCTTGTGGATCAACGAAATCAACCTAATTAACTATATTACTTATACGGCTTACTTCACTTACGATATTATTGGGGGAAGTCATAAGTAAGTCATAAGTCATTTATTTCATAACAAAATACATTGTGTTGAAAATTGAAAATGACATTAATGAGAGATAAAATAATCGTAAAATTAAAAAAAAACATTGAGTACATTTATATTTAAAATTAATTCATCATCATCATCATATCAGCCGAAAGACGTCCACTGCTGGACATAAGCCTCCCCCAAAAGGGGTGTTTGCCATAATCGCCACGCTTGGCAGGCGGGTTGGCGATCGCAGTAAGGTTGAAAAATGCATAGAGAACGCTGCTGCCCATTCTCTAGTAAGTCCCTTAGTCGCCTTCTACGACACCCACGGGAAGAAATGGAATGGCGCTATTCTTTTACGTCCGGCAACACACGGAACAAAATTAATTACGCATTTAAAACACCAACAAATCATTGATCAAAAAAAAAAAGTTCATTTTCAAGTATAAAAATAAAACATACGTAACAAAATGATTCTCAATTAATTTTATTGTGGCTGTCGTTTATCATCTATGAACTCATCAATATTGTAATAGCCCTTCCTCAATAAATATGTCTTTAATTTGTTCTTGAATAAGTTAATGCTTTTCATACTTTTAAATTCTATTGGAAGCCTATGTCCAGCAGTGGACGTCTGTCGGCTTAAATAATGATGATGATGAAGATCGATAGTCGTGACCTTACTGGGCATGTCGGAAAGTAGTTGCATTTCACACCGCTATAATGGCACCCGATCAATTGGGTTAGAAACAACCACGCGCGAGCCGAGCGAGCTGAGCAAGCGGTGCGGGCCGTAGCTGTTGCCGGCGCTATTGTTGATCGCACAGTTATTAGCTATTTAGTATTGATGTGCCCAAACATTGCTGGACAATTCGTCGAACGCTGAGCGATGAACGATATGGTGGATGTTAGATGGTAAAATTATGAAATGGCGGCATATCGTGAAACGATCAGGCAGATTACGATGTGGCAATTTCTATGACAGGACGACGACTCATGTACCACTCCGTTTCCGTAACATCACGCCTTTATTCTTCAGGGGTGCGCGTTGTTCGAAAGAGATACCGTGGGGCCTGGTACATAGGCAACTGAAGGAACACGGGTGGGTTTTAGTCAGTAAAAGTCTGACACGCCATCCCGCTCCGCCCAGAGCGGGAGAAGTTAATTGATGATTCCCCAAACTCAAACAAAAACCGCCTTTTTTCTCCAAAGGCGCTCTCATCTCTGTCCCTCCAAACTCTTGATACGGAGGAACTTCTACTGAAAAAAAGAAAACGAGAAACACTGACCGACCCGAGCATTGAATCCAGGATCACCATGCTCAGAAGTCGCTCGCGAGCACTATACAAACGACAAAAACTCACTGTCACATTCGTACAATTACAGTGTTTTCAAGGAGTAAATCTGTTGCCAGATTATTTTTAATCCTTAGTCGCAACGTCTTATAAATAAACGCTAATAATAAAGAGAGAGAGAGAGAGAGAGCGAATTTTGTGTATTTGTGGAGTCTCCGGAACTAAAGCTCCTATTTGCAAACCTCTTACACTATTTCAAATGTACATTATTCCAGATGGATATAGGCTATTATATTTATTTATTTATTTATTCAAAAATTACAAGGCTTATGAATATGTACAATTTTGCTTAAATGTAAATTGTATTCCTAAGTCTTACGCGCCTGAACTAGGTAATCCTGTGTTTCAGGCAAGAAGAGCTAAAATAGTCTTTAAAAGTTAATAAATAATCAAAAGTTGAGAATAGACAAATTAATTAGATAAATGTTGAGTAGCTTAGCTCTTTCTAAGTTTGATAAATACTTAACATAGGTGAATATTTATTTTAACACTGTTAGTAAATTCTCTGTTTCTTCGTAAGACATACTTTGGAGAGCATCATCGAGAGTTCTCTTACAATTTGTGTGGATCAGGGAATAAATGTTTGCTTTCGAGTTTAGTTTATTATAGAGGAGAAGTATAATAAGTCATTTTATACAAAAACAAGTACATAATAATACTAATCTAATATTGGTGATGATTCTGTTGTGCACCAACTAAACTAAATTTAGGTTATTGCTATCTAAGGTTAGAAAATAAGAGCGGTCAAATTTAGTTGAAGTAAGATATTCTTCGACGCAACTTCGACGAACTAAATTCATCATGCAAAAAGCAATCGAGACGTAATTTAGTTTGACAGTTCTGAAGCGTCTCTTGTCTTCTTCTTTTGCGGTCTGCAAGTAAGAGATAGCAATACTCTTATTTTACTTCTGTAGTCGTTTTTGTTAGGTTAGGTACTGCGTAGAACTGGTGCACAAGGTGTCGTTAACCGTCTTTATATGTAAACTAGCTGACCCGACAGACGTGTCCTTTCTAACTATGAATATTGAATTCACATTGGTATAACATTAGAAAAGTTAATATGGTCGTTAAGTTTTCTGGGGGCACGGCAGTGCCCCCGCCAAGTCGAGCAAAAACAAGCGGCACGGCCGTTACCATCTTTTTCTCGAAGCAGTTCAGATTCAGACTGACTTGGCAATCGCACTAAACAATCTAATTTATGTATTACTTGTAAGACTGTGTTTTCATGCGATGGCCAAGTCAATCTATTTATTTAAACCATAAAAGATTTTTAATATTGATATGGTCTCTATAAGATGTTGTTAGATTAGCTAATTACGTAATAACTTAAGACAGAAGCTCCCTTAAGTAGGGACTGAATAAATCAACCGACTTGGTATACATGGATCTCACAACTTTTTATGGTAGAAGAACTGAGTTGCGAGACTTGGTTTTTTTTTATAAGTTTTGTTTTTGATGGCTCTTAAATTTTCTAATGTTACGCGCAACTTTATTATTTTGTTTTTGTTTCGTAACAAACTTCTGACGATAACAAATGCAACAAAAAAAGAATTAGGTAAATTGGTCCAGCCGTTAACGTGTGATGCCGTGACCAAAGGAAATAGGGATTAATTTTATAGAAGATTGCACCCGTATGAAGCCGGGCCGGGTCGCTGTAGTTTGTTCATAAAGAGTTCTGGACGAGTTAAATGATCCAGAACTATCATGTCATTCTAAATTTTCCAAACTTCTTTGATCGATCTCCACATTAGTAATTTAGCAACAAACATTAAATCAACATTGGATGTTTTGAAATTGACTTATTTTTATCACCGGAAACCGCATGGCATAACATTCAGCATTTCATATCGACCGCTGTGTTGCTAGTGTAATAAATGTTAAAAATAAACATTCCGTTCGCACTCACATTAATAAAAATGCTTTGAATAAAAAACTGGTGTAATTAATTATAGAACACATTACTATTACGTTGTTTATAGTAGTTAATCTAAATAATTACATGTTTTTAAACAAATACAATGTTAATTAATGACGAGTTTCTGTATTTATTAGAAAACTAATCGTTTGTTTTGTTGATTCAAACTTTTTTAAAGATGCAGTGCTAACCTTTTTGTCTTTTCATAAGCATAATTATAATCTTCTATATGTGTATAGCATTCTATAGTCTATATGTATGCTAAATTTCATCCAAATCCGTGAAGCCGTTTTAGTGTCGCACTTACAATATTAGAAGATTACGATAGGATTAGGGTGCATTAGGTATGTGATTATAAATAATGAGTATCTACATAGCTATTCTCACGCCTTCTTCCCAAAGGGGTAGGCAGAAAATAAAGAAGGCCACTTTCTACGATCCTTACATACTTATTAATCTACTTGACAAGAATTCGTCGTGGCTTTTGACAAGGATCTTTTATGCTCGGTTCCTATAGAACGTGTAACGGAAAGGGTATATACATACCAAGGGCACGGCTTCTTTGGATGGTATCCAACGATATTGGAAGGCCTTTTTACATGCTTTATATTAGCTTCACTTGTATGTTTGTTTGTATGTAACCGACTCCTTTGGACGCTATTTTGACCTACTTTAAACGGTCAGATTTCATTTAAACTTTGTAGACTTATCCAGGACCTATAACAATTCAATAATTAAAAAAAAATAGAAAAAAACACGCATTTGTAGTTAGCAAAACTAAACAATTGAAAATAAATAATAGTGTAAAAAAACTAAAAAAACACGCAAAAAGCGTGGGGTGCTTGATATTAATTGATTATAAAAATACCTCAAAAAGCACCCCACGCTTTTTAATAGAATTAAATTATTTTCTACTTTTTAGTTTGATTTTTAAATCGTGTTTTTTAGTTTTTTTTTAAATCCTATGTCTGTGTTCGGAAGTTATGAGAGTTTTTAAAACATTGATATCAGAAACCAAATCATCAAATTTAAATAAACACATCACTTGGAAGAGATTTATCGTGATATTGGCAAGTAACGTGGAAAGTTATTGACCTACGTATTGCGGTGACACGTTTGTTATGCTTTGAATTTAAGAAACTTATGGAACCGAAAATTTGGTATCAATTCTTAGAGTATTTTATTTTGAGCTGAAACTATGTATAGTGATTCTATACCAGCTGTTATCTTTAGTGCTTAAGGATAGCAATAGGGTTTCTGTTACACCCTGTATATACAAAAACACTACAACGTGAAAAATAACTTTAATTTCGGAAGTCGGTGACTCTAGATATTTATTTGAATTTTTGTCACCTCCTTCTGAAATTAAAGTAATTTTTCACATTGTAGTATTTTTCCGGAAGTCGTTTTATTTTTTAGAAAAGTTTTTATTTTTCACTTTTCTAGTTATAGTACCTACCCCACACCAATTCAAAATTTCACCATCCTTGGGGTCAAAACAATGCATATGCGATAGCAGCAATCGCGGTTGATTTGCTGTAATTTTTTGAAGAGTTCCGTTGTCTGTCTCCGAAACGCACCATCAGGTGTATATGAAATTTAAATGGAACCATTTCGGAATTTACCCTTACCCCTTTCGAACGAAAAAAGAATTTTGCAAATCCGTCTATACACCGTGAAATTTAAATGGTTGTTTTCCCACGGCAGAACAACTTGCCATAAGGAGTACTTTCGAATCATAGAGTAAAAGTAAAAAAAATAAGAATTTGTTGTTTTAAAATAATTAAAAAAATATTCATCAACTCGATAAAACACTACTCAATAGTAACACTAGAGGTGACTTGTAGGTACTACTCGAATCGCACAATTGATGAAGTCGGTTAAAATAGGATCGCTAAATACTTTCGTAAGCTAATTTTACTTGTGATAGCTATAAATACCCCTCTTTGGAAGTAGCTATCACAGGTAAAATTACGGGTCTACTATGCGAAGGTAATAAATAGGTATTTGCTTAACCAACAACTGACCATAAATTATAAGAATCGACCAAAAAGAGGAGATATTTTTTTTAGAGACGTTTTGTTCTTATTTAATAAAACGTCTGTATCACATTTTTATGGAATTAAACTCCATTTTGGTAAATTAAAACAATTTCGTTAATTAACAGCGAAACGATCGTTAAGCTATATTAATCAATCATAAAATGTAATAAACCGAAAGTGTACAATTAACATAATTTTGATGGTACGAGTAATTGTGTCGGGAATTTTAATCAAACAAGGATGTAGTGTACAAGTATATCGCGTGAGACATCGTAGTGATGGGAAAATTTATCGATTCGAAAGCTGTCACGTAATGGGCATAAACAGCTTTTGATCAGCATTTTGGCATATTTAATGTTATTGCTATCGTGATCATTTCATTATCACTTTCAAATATCTTTATTTATCGACAGAAACAATCAACAAATGCACTTATTCCTAAGAGGCTAGTGATACACCTTTCATAGCTTAACACAGATTTTAGTGTCAACTGCTAATAACATTGGACACGCCACGATTGCGGCGGTAAGTCCTCTCTTTGAGGAGTGGCTTGAGAGGCGGCATGGCGTCCTCACCTTCCGCCTGACACAGGACCTCACCGGACACGGTTGTTTCGGGAGGTTCCTGTTTCGAATAAGGCGGGAGAAAACGCCCGGGTTTCCATTGCGAAGATCGCCCTGTGGACACGGTGGAGCATACGGCGGAGGTCTGCCCGGCTTAGGTGGAGCACCGCCGTGTCCTCGTCGAGGTGATCGGCGGCGGCGATCTCTCGCGTCCGGCCCTGGTCCAGGCCATGGTACGGAGCGAGTGTGCATGGTTGGCCGTCACCTCCTTCAGCGAAGCAGTGATGCTCGCAAAGAGGGAGGCGGCGCACGTGAGGGAGTGGCAGTACATGCGCCCTCACGGCCGTATTTTCGCATGAGACGCCCTGGGCGCATGAGACTGATTCCCGGCCCCGTAGGCGCGGGCTTGCGGACGGCAAGTAATGGGTCGCTCGCTGACCGGTAAGGACCAAGCCCAGGTCAACGGCGCGTTGTTTCACGCGCGCATCAAAGATATGTCAGCACCAATCAGTGGGGCCCGCAAGGGTCGATGCCTGCCAGGGGTGCGGGTTGTTCGAAAGAGACACCGCGGCCCCTGGCACACAGGCAACTGAGGGAACACGGGTGGGTTTTAGTCAGTAAAAGTCTGACACGCCCTCCTGCTCCACCCAGAGCGGGAGAAGTTATTTGATGATTTCCCACCCAAAAAAAAAAACGCGCTTGTCTTTGGTGATAGCCCAATTTTTGAGGAAGTTTATTGGCTATTAAACATCACGCTGCAACCGTTAGGAGCCGAGCAAAACTAAGCCGAGAAAATGTCGTAATAGCAATGGCTTTGCGTTGCGATGCGACGCAGTAGGTCGGGGCCCAATGGAGTTTTGTAAAAATGACTATTATTGTAATTTATTGTACTACGTCTACGCGAACGAAATCGTGGGCAAATAAACAAATAAATATCTTCATAACAATGATGAGAATGAGAGCCATGTGCAGGTTTCACCACACATCTATACAACGTGTAACAGAAAGGGTATATACATACCAAGAGCACGGCTGCTTTGGATGATATCAAACGATATTGGAAGGGTTTTTTAATCCTATCTCTACATGTTCGGAAGTTATGAGAACTTTTAATACATTGATACCAGAAACCAAATCATCAAATTGAAGTAAACACATCACTTGGAAGAGATTTTTCATGATATTGGCAAGTAACGTGGAAAGTTATTGACTTAGGTAGTGCGGTGACACGTTTGTTTTGATTTGAATTTAAGAAACATGAAACCGAAAATTTGGTATCAATTCTTAGAGTATTTAATTTTGAGCTGAAACTATGTATAGTGATTCTATACCAGCTGTTATCTTTAGTGCTTAAGGATAGCAATAAGGTTTCTGTTACACCTGTATATATAAAAATAAATCCCTATTTCCCTTAGTCACGGCATCACAAGTGAACGACTGGACCAATTTTGCTAATTTTGTGTTTTTTATTGTCAGGAGTTGGTTCTTATGAAAGAAAAAATTAAGAAAATTGCGCGTAACATTAGAAAAATTTGGGCACGCCGCGATTGCGGCGGTAAGTCCCCTCTTTGAGGAGTGGCTTGAGAGGCGGTATGGCGTCCTCACCTTCCGCCTGACACAGGTCCTCACCGGACATGGCTGTTTCGGGAGGTTCCTGTTTCGGATAGGGCGGGAGGAAACGCCCGGGTGTTTCCATTGCGAAGATCGCCCAGAGGACACGGTGGAGCATACGGTGGAGGTCTGCCCAGCTTGGGCGGAGCAACGCCGTGTCCTCGTGCAGGTGATCGGCGGCGGCGATCTCTCGCGTCCGACCCTGGTCCAGGCCATGGTACGGAGCGAGAGGGCATGGCTGGCAGTCGCCTCCTTCAGCGAAGCAGTTATGCTCGCAAAGAGGGAGGCGGCGCACGTGAGGGAGATGCAATACATGCGCCCTCACAGCCGTGGCCTTCGCAGGAGACGCCCTGGGCGTCGGGAATCCCAGGCTGATTCCCGGCCACCGTAGGCACGGGCTTGCGGACGGCGAGTAATGGGTAGCTCGCTGTCCGGTAAGGACCAAGCCCGGGTCGACGGCGCGTTGTGTTCCACGCGCGCCTCAAAGAGATGTCAGCAGCAACAGAGGGGCCCGCAAGGGCCGATGCCTGCCGGGGGTGCGGGTTGTTCGAAAGAGATACCGCCGCCCCTGGCACACAGGCAACTGAGGGAACACGGGTGGGTTTTAGTCAGTAAAAGTCTGACACGCCCTCCCGCTCCACCCAGAGCGGGAGAAGTTATTTGATGATTTCCCACCCAGAAAAAAAAAAAAAAAAAAAAAAAAAAAAAAAAAACATTAGAAAAATTAAGAAAACTTGACGACCTTATTAACTTTTCTAATATTATATCAATGCGAATTCAATATTCATAGTCAAGACAAGACAATGTCTGTCGGGTCAGCTACTAAGCAATAAATATGTAAACCCAGACTTCGATCAGCGAAATGTGAAGGAAAAAATTACAAAAATACAAAAGTACAAAATTTATTTATTGGCAAACAAGTAGGTACACCAAGTCATAGATTTCTCTGACTCCTGCGCTATAGTTAAATAGCTGTGTTGCAGGACCCAGTGTCCTCCCGTAATACAGAGACACAGTGTTTAGTTGTTTTATGTCAACGCAAAAAGTAAAAAAAAAAATACAAAAGCAAACAAAAAAGAAAAAAACATTTTATACTATCTTGAGAAAAAAAATAATGTACGAACCCAGACTAAAAAATAAAGATAAAATAATTAAAAAAACGTGGGGAAAAAAAATTAACAATGAGAAATAAAAACAGCAAGAAGTATCAAACAAGATTTTACTAACATATAAACGAGCTAGCTACCCAGCTGCAGGGAGAGGGCAGACTCAAATTCACTCGCCTTTTTTTTGGGTTTTGGCTTCGCACGGTTTGCGCATTTAGCCAGTGTCAAGTAATTTTTCTTTTCGATCAAGTAAATGGCCCGATATCGGGCACGAAGTTACAAAACAGTCATAGTCGTCTTTAGTCAGTCAAGTCAAAGTTAAAGTTAAAGTTATTGTAAAGCGGTAGTAACTTTACAACATTGTCAATAAATAAGCATTGCCACTTGATTGGCAATGCTTATTCTTTGGCCAAAGAACGACCCAGCCCTTTGTTCACGTGAAGCGTCGACCAGCCGCACACTGGTCCCAAATTAAAAAAAAGTGGACATTGATAGTAGACCGCTGATATTTTTTTTTATTGTTGATATAATGATAACAGATAAGGCAAAAAAATATTATTGTCCTACTTCAAATACTTTTCTCTATAAAAAATATTTCTTTTTTTTTTTGTATGGGAGTGATTACATTTTACTCAATTTCTCAAAAACCTTAAGCGATGTCGAGATGGCATTCACATATGTTAGAAAACTAATAGTTCTGAGTATTTGGCTCGAAGAAACTTATTGCTTATCTCTGCGTACTTTCGAGATAATAGTGACAGAAAATAACAATTTTTTTTAATGTTAATTGTTCGCTTTTTTTAAATCATAGCCTTACTCATATCGCAATAGGTCCGCTGGCCAGCAAAATGGAGCTTCGACGCGAGTTTGCCGGGATAACAAGATGGCCGCCTCTCATGACGTAACGTAATACGGTCACGAATCGCGCGCGTACACCTCACTCACAGGGATGCCAATTTAGCCCCTTCGGGGCTAGATCTAGCCCTTTTTCTTCTTGTTCAGCCCCGAATAAAGTGATTTAGCCCCTAGCCCGAAATCTAGCCCAAAATATGATCGTCTGTCAAACCAAAAATACTGAGCTGGCAATCTTTGTTTGTGGTCTACGTTGAGAACGAAACAAAGTTTTAAACAAAATCTTAGCAAAAACTAAACGCACGTACTTTAAATCATGGTTGGATCGCGCCAAACTTCAAGTCCGGTCTGAAATTCTATCGCGCAGTTCGTTCATTGTTATGAACGTGATTAAAAATAACTTAAGAAACAGGATGAACCTTGAATCTCTAAATTCCCTATTACTAATACGAACTGGCCTTACCAAATTTAACCAAACCTGCTATACTTATGAAATCCCAGAGGCTCTCTTAAAGAAAGTTGGATTTAAAGAAAAATATAAATTTATTCTCAACAAGGCTGCGCGCAGTGAGACCCAAACCCAACCATCAACGTCGTCGTCAGCTCAAAATGAATTAGATGAAGATTCATCTGATGACGACTACGACTTTTGAGCTGCTTCTAATAAGCAAAGTTTTGTTATTGGTATTTAGTAATCTTGTAGGTAATTTTATGATTTAAAAAAATGTTTTAATCCAGAATTTTGTATTTTATTAAAAATCTACACAGTCGTTATCTAAGCAAACATTTATCCTAGATTTTTTTTTTGCAATCTAGCCCTTTTTTAGGATTTTTGGGCTAATCTAGCCCTTTTTTGAACTCGATTTAGCCCCGAAACCTGGCACCCAGTTGGCAACACTGCTCACTCAGTGTACAACTAAATGTGGTTGCGATAAGACGTGTCCTTATTTTTTCTGTGCGCTTGAAGAAATGCTTGTTGTTTGTTTGTTTTGTTATTGTTGTATTTTGAATCTTTGGATTTTAAAATCAAATAATTTTTGTTTGTCTTTCTTTCGTCGAATTTGTTTTCGTAATTTTTTTTGTTAAAATCAAAGTCACTTTTTTCACAAGGGAAAATTTCTACTGTGATTTCCAATACTTCTTCTGCAGCTGTTTGTAATATTTGCAATACCCCACCTAGCAAAATGAATGACTTGGACTTTGTATCCAAAAGACTCATCAGAGAAGATATGTATAAATATGGTCTGTCTTCGCTTCATATGTGGATAAGATGTATGGAATGTATTTTACACATTTCGTACAACTTAGACTTCAAAAAGTGGGCTGCACGAAAAGAAGATAAATTGTTAAAAGAAATTAAAAAGAATTTGACACAAGAAGAATTCCGGGAAAGAACTGGTTTGTTAATTGACATAGTAAAACAGGGATTTGGTACAACCAATGACGGTAACACGGCAAGAAGGTTTTTTGAAAATTATGAAGTATCTGCTGAAATAACGGGTATCCACCCTGATTTAATCAAGAGATTTGCAGTCATTTTACAAACAATTTCATCTGGTCAACTTATTAATACCAACTTGTTTAGGGAATATTGTAAAGAAACAGCAATGCTATATGTAAACTTATATCCATGGTATTACATGCCTTCAAGTGTCCATAAATTGTTGATACACGGTGCTGATATTTGTGAAAATTTCTCCTTTATTCCGATAGGCATGCTTTCCGAAGAAGCTTCCGAAGCGAGGAATAAAGATTTCCGGAATGTTAGAATGGCACATACAAGAAAAATCGGTAGAGTTCAGACTAATTTAGACATTATCCACAGCTTTCTAATAAGCTCAGATCCTTACATCAGCCATATCAAACCAAAGTTTGCTCGTTTACATAAACAGTTGTTTCCAGAGGCTAGTGCTTTGATCTTGAACAATGAATTGCTTTCGTTGGAAAACGAGGAAATAGAGATTTCTCAAGAGAATATAGACCCAAATATTAATCTTTCACCATAATATTTTTTCAGAATCGTTTGTGAACATATTCAACTTTATGTTTGCAGCTTAATATGTCTTCATTTTGATTGTTTTTTAGAACTGATGAAAGTACTCCTTCAGAAAGGTCATAGCTTTTCAGTCATTAGTGAGCCCCCATAACCTCTTTTACAGAGAAGTCTCTTTTTACTTATTTGACATTACGCATACATTATAATTATGTGCTAAAGTAAGGCTATGATTAAAAAAAAGCAAAAAATTTACATTAAAAAAAAATGTTATTTTCTGTCACTATTATCTCGAAAGTACGCAGAGATAAGCAACAAGTTTCTTCGAGCCAAATACTCAGAATTATGAGTTTTCTAACATATGTGATTGCCATCTCGACATCGCTTAAAGTTTTTGAGAAATTGAGTAAAATGTAATCGCTCCCATACAAAAAAAAAAAAAAAATTTTTTTTACAGAAAAGTATTTGAAGTAGGACAATAATATTTTTTTGCCTTATCTGTTATCATTGTATCAACAATAAAAAAAAATATCAGCGGTCTACTATCAATGTCCACTTTTTTTTAATTTGGGACCAGTGTGAGCCGGCGAGAAATTTCCTTAAAGAGGAGACGTGCACCCGGGCCCCATGACCCGAGTGTTTTGACCCCAAACGGCTCAAAACTGTAGTTACCCATAAGGTTACAGTATTTACGCCGCTTGAGGGTCGCAGCAATCGAGCAGCGGCGCCAGCACAGCCCGCCGTGCTAGGAACATGAGATGGCGCAAGAGTGTCGACAAAGGGTTTGGGGTTGGGTGGGGCAAACATGTTTTTGGGTCCCATTGCCAAAGTCCATTGCTCAAATCAGCTAAGCTTAAACCAGTACCTACTAGGTACTTACTGGATATAGTAGTTCAGCCCAAGGTGAACGTTTCCATAAAACATGAATCGGTTGCTCTCTTTTTATTATCTTTTGTACAAACAGTTCCGAATTATTTTTAGAAGCATCTTATCTCTGTAGTCAACCGTCTGTCTATCATTATCATTTAAAACTTGGAATTTCAGTATACCTAGACTTTTCCTATGTTGGGGTCAGCTTCCAGTCTAACTGCATGCAGCTAAATACCAATATTTTACATGGAGCGACTGCCTATCTGACCTCCACAACCCGATTACAGGGTAACATGATATCCCTTGGTAAAATTAGTTGTCAGACTTTCCGCCTTCTGACGACCCTCAAATATCCACGATTAACAGCCGGTACCAACGGCTTATCGTGCTTACTGAGGCACGGAGGGGTCTTGTAAAGATGGTCACCAATCCACGGACCAACCGTGGCAAGCGTAGTCTAACCTGATCGGACATCCCGTGTGGCTGTTGGTACTTAGCCACAAACCCAAGCATAATGAAAAGTACTGAAATATAACACAGAGTTATTAGAAGTAATTCCTGCAATTTTCATGACCAGTTTCCTTAAAGTATACACATCAGAAAGTGAGCTAGCCACTTCCTTCCACTCAATTCGTCACGATCCAGAATTTCCAGGAAGTTCCAGCAAATCGAATCTCCCATCGATACTTGCATCGTTCCCCTCCCGCCCTGCGTGAGATCATCACTAATGCACGATCACTGGCGGCATGCGCCGGCGTCGCCACGCGCCGTTTATTTATAACGAAAACTTCCGATCGACCAAACGAATACATTTTTAAATCATTCAAAATAGAATTTCTTTATTCCAATCTTCGTACTGTTTAATTTTATCATTAAAATGCACATTTTTGATACCGTGACAAGTTTGAAAAAAATGTGTAAGTGAATATTTAGTGACGAATTGTGTGAGTATTCCTTAAATGTAATTTCAGAGATTTTTGTTCGGTGAGTGATGAATATTTTTGCTGAAATTTCTTCGAAATGCGGATGACTGATTCAGGATACGGGATTTTCGCTTCTTTAAACTCTCCAGTCAGTGTTTAATCGTCATTACGATCGTGCGATGTGTTGAAGTGAATTGAAAGTGCTTTTTCAGAAAGTTTTTCCTGACTTCGATGAAAACTGAAGGTTAGTTTTATTGACTTATTAGTTTTTACTTCCTTATTTAAGTAAGAAATAAGACGTAAATATTAGACAGCCCCACAAAATGGTGTTTGCAATCTGACTAAGGGATTGGTTAAGTAAGTCTCTATTCACATTGGGTTGACTCTAGGCGCATATTTTACATATTGTTATTGACTACTGAATCGATTTCAGTACTTTTAAAATAGGTATTTTTTTTTTCAAAATTATGTAGGTTATTTTGCCATACCTACCGCGGGCTAATTGAGCCAAAGAAAACTCAATCTTATTTGAATGCCATAATATGACTCAATTTTAAATGCACAAAGTAAGATCGATACGTTTTTAATAACAATAACGGTTAGCTTTAAAAAAAAAGTTTTGGCATATAATGCTTTTAACTTAAATACTCTAATTGGGATCTATGAGGTCTTTACTTAATTATGTTTTGTGGTATATTACCTACATATCATAATACATAATATTATTATCCACTTGAACAGTTATTTTCCTATCAGTATTATACCACGTTGCGAAACACACGTCATAGGCGATATGACGCCAGATTCCGAACGTCAAATAACTTCAAAAATTTAGTCAGCTAACACATTAGCGGACAAAATGAATTTCTGTAAATTTTTCATATCAGCGAAGTAACTGATGTGTGCGATTTGTTTCACGGTATACTAGATTTATTCAGCCTTTTTACAGTGCCGACAATTTGTCGGAATGTCGTGAAATATTGAAATCATGATGTTAATAAATCTCGGTAGTTCTAGAATGTATTTTAAATTCAATCATAAAATTTTGGTTTAGTTTTTATTCCCGAAGCTTTTTGGTCTTCATTTTAGGTTTTCGCGAGTTTTTGAAAACAGTATCTAACCTCATTTGAACTTTGCTTCCGTTCACTGCCCAGTTTAAGTAAATATTATTAAGTATTCTGCAATAAAAATGTAGGTATTCAGATCTTTGCCAACAGATTGCTTATTTATTTATCTAATGCATTTTACCGTTTTGTGGATTTTTCGGTAAAGATTTTACCACCTTATTACTTCCGTGGCAAAGATTGATATCATTAAATCTTTTAGCCCGATCACGTCATCACCAAGCCACAACAACCTGCCCACGTTTCTTTAGTTGACAAATAAATTTTGAAGTATTTACTTACGTATGTATGGTTAAGATACTTAATTAATATCTAGTCTAATGAATTCGACAGACAAACGAATAACATAAATTAAATTACTAACTAACTATAAAAATAAATATAAAAACAAAAGGACACTTAGATATTTGGAAACTAACTAAGTTATACACCGTGACATTTTAGTCGTCTTACAAAGATGGTCCACTCAATGTATCCGACATAACATACTTCTAGGCGCGATTAAAACATTGTTACCATTAATTAAGATAATAGATACAAATAAAAATAATGAATGCTTTAGAATTATGAAACACCCTCCCTGTTAATAATGTTTACATGTCAAACGGTAGAAGATATCTACCTACCTACCATTACATTCCATCATTAATTCCATCTCCATAACAGGATGTTTCAAACTACGTCATGCGTCTTAGTAATATTTTCATGTTTTTGATTATGCAAATGTTCAAAAAAAAATTTTTTTTAATTAATGGTAGTAGATAGTAGTCATTGGGTACATGAAGTGGGCTGCCGTTGTAAGACGACTAAAATGTCGCGGTGTATAACCAACATGTTGTGAAATACGTAATCAGTGTTTTCAGATTTTCAGTATTCCAACATTTCACACAATTTGTCACACTTGTTCACATAAATGGGTTAACTGTAATCTTCCTAGGTGGTCTGACAGAGTCGTCAAAAGTCGAAAGTAAACTTCGGAGCTTTGGACTAGTGGAAATATTATTTTGGACTTTATTTTAAGAGATGCAATGCTGATATTTGTTCGGCAGTGAAAACTACGTCAGTTCAGTCAGTCAGTTCTTCTAAAACGGAGTGTCGTTATTCATGATTTGTTCCGATTTAGAACCTCACAATGCCAGTATTGCATGCAGGCATATCACTCGATGGCATATTGTATGCTGATTTTCACCACATTTCGATGTATTTACGTAAACTAGCTTCTGCCCGCGAATTCGTCTGCATGGACTACAGAATTGTTATTTGCCGGGATTAAAGTATCCTATGCTTATGTTAATACAGGTTATATAAACTAGCGGTGTGTCAACATTAATCGAAATCCGTTTTTACGTGATTAAGTAACAGGCATACAAATTTTCACATCAAAATTTATAAGTAATATTTAAAAAAAAATATTTTTTTTAATTTAAATTAAGTACAAAATTCTTTAACTTGAGTGATTATGTGATTTGGAGATCACCTTTTAATCAAGAAGATGCTTGTGTTAGGTGACTCCGCACTTCCACTTCTTAACACAGAGTATGCAATTGAAAACAGAACAAAAAAAAAGAAAAGAATATACAAAAAAAATGAGCGTAATTGCGTGATTTATGCGGGTGGGTTTTGGATGTGTGTGTGCGTGAGTGTGTGTGTGAGTGAGTGTGTGTAATAGAGTGAGTGTGTGTGTGCGTAATATATTTATGTAGATTTTGTTTTACCCTATGTGTTAATCCAAGTTAAACTATCTGTGTGCTAAATTTAATTCAAATCCAATCAACCGTTTTTGCGTGATTGAGAAACATCCAAACTTTTACATGTTTTGTATTAGTAGGATTTATAAGTAATGTCTAATCCAAATAATTGCTTAGATATTGTTTCAGTCAAGAATAGCTGAGTCCAGAGATCAGTCTTCGTTTCCTGCGGAAATATGATCATAAAATTGAGATGGAAGAATGATCGATACTTAGCTTTCATTATGCTGTCTCGAAAAAATCGAAGGACAGAAAATGTATATAATCTAAGAGCTTTCTTTCTTTTTTAATCTTTCTTAATTCTTGTACACCCGGCTACATATCAAGCTATACATTTCCAGTTTATGTTTATCTCGCACTGTACGAAAATCTTATACAATGCGAGATCAGCTTATACTGGAAATGTATAGCTTGATGTGTTGCCGTGTGTACCAACATTTCTTTAACTCAATATTCTTGCAATGGTTTTTGTAGCACCATGAAACATTGGCGTAGCTAGGAGGTGGGCTTTGCCCACCCTAGATAAGATGATTGCCCGCTCTAAAAAGTACCTTGCCTAGAATACTATTAATATCTTCTTGCCCAACTTTATGGAAATCCGTATAAGGGACTACTAACACTTATTCAGCTCTGTTCAGCTTTTGTCCATAGAAAACAACGTTTTTTTTTATGAGATGGGTACGCATCCGTTTAGCCGCAAAAGCTGAATAGACTGTATACAAAATCGTTATTTTCTATGGACAAAAGCTGAACAGAGCTGAAAAAGTGTGAGTAGTTCCTAAGCGTGAAGAGACTACCAGTCGGAAATACTTACTAGAATTTTAGGGATTATTTATTACTAGGCGTAATTTATGATCTCTTATTTAATTACTGCGGTTAAGTCAACTGGACGGCTGCCCCCCTCCCCCCTAGACAAAGTCCCTAGCTACGCCCATGCCATGAAACATGAGGCTTCAGGGGCTAGTGCAAATCTTGCGGTTCAGTCGATTAATCGAGTCTGGTCAAACCACGCTGGGGTTGGTGCATTTCATTTCACCATTTCGTTAACCCAACTTTATACCGAAGTCCAAATGTATAAAATATAAATAGCTACTAATTAGGTCAGAGAGTTAATAAAAATGACGTACTCTGCGGTCCATAAGATTTGTGGCGAACTGTCACTTCCTGCTTTAAAGAAATTTCCAAGTTTTATGTGCGTGTTGATGTGCGCGATTGCAAAAAACCGTTTAAAAATATAATAAATCTGTAAAATTACGTAAATCCGTATTTCCAGTCACATTATGTGAACTCGTAAGTACTTTATGATTTACGGTGAAAGAAGATATTTGTGAGGCTAACTGGGTTTTATTCAATGTTCTGAAGTTAAAAGTCTGCTCGTACTCCCCGAATATACATACTTTGCTTTTTATGTTATAAAAACTATTCGGAGTCTAAATTTATGGAAGCTGGGCGCACATATAGACTCCGGGTTACTGCAAAAATTGTCGTTATAAGAAAATTCATGGCGCTATTCATGGGTAAACTTAGACAACCTGTGATTTATATTTATATTTTTATATTTATATTTATTTTTATTCAAAAATTACAAGGTGCCTGAACTAGGTAATCCTGTGTTTCAGGCAACTTACTTATACTCAATGTAGATGTACTTTATTTAAATAAACAATACCAAAAACAATGGCCGCAAATTTAGACTCCGGGTTACTGCAAAAATTGTCGGTGCAAGAAAATTCATAAATACTTGGCGCTATTCATGGGTAAACCTAGACAAAACGTGAGCTACTTATACGCCAGACAAAATATGGGTGTAATTTATATAAATAAATAATACCAAAGCAATGGCTTCTTCTACAGAGAAGGCACGATCCTTGATCACCAGAATTGCAAGTTGGATTGGAGATTTCCGAGTTACATTGACTATAAGTCTAAGTTTCCTCGCGATGTGTTCCTTCACCGATATGTATTTAGGATTATCAGCCTTAAAGTTCCCACTGCTGGAACACAGGCTTACGCTATGTGAGCGGGAGTGCCCAGCGCGGGTTGGTAGATGTCACATGTCTTCGAATTTTTGGTTCTAGGACATTTCGGCCTCCTTATGATGTTTTCATTTACCGTTTCGAGAGCAATAGAGCTGAAATGAATACCACAAAGGAAATCGCCTGCCTGGGTTCGATCCCACGACCTACAACTCGTAAGTCGAGGCTGCTACCATTAGGCCACCACTGCTCCACAAAAATCAAAATATTTTATTTCACATAAACCTGCATGGGCACTTATGAAACGTCAGAAGCTAGGTGCATGGTTCCAATTTGTCACATCCTATGGAGAAGAGCCGGCAAGAAACTCCACGGTTACTCTTTTAAAAATTATTGGCTTTTACAATGTTTTCAAATTACAGTGATAATAGGTATGGGAGGACAGTGCAGGCCTGTCAATGTTAGTACCAGGTACTTATTAAGAGGAATGAAAATGAAGAATAGAAAATCGTCTACAAATCTACCACCGTTATGGATACATACCTCTGTTTATTTCGTTGGGAAATACTGGCGTGATGTTATGTGTGAGTTATATAAGTCAAGTGATATTTCAGTTTATTTTCACAATCAATTCAGCTATTCACTCACTCAGCAACCAGTTACAGGCAATCACCTTAAATCTTCCATGAAAATTCCCATTTTAACACAAATCACATCAAAAACATCTAAATTAATCACCATTTCTGACGTTTAACATTCATTTATAATCGTTAAAGTCGCTCCTAAGAAAAAATAATTTGTGACTAAACTAAAATGCTGGCTACATTCAATTTTGAACCTTAGTTTGAACAAAGTAAAGTCTGTTTTAGTAAATATTTGGAAATATCACAAAATAAATGATACAGAAGTACTGCTCCTTACAATTCTTGGGATAATTACAACGATTTTTGTATGAAGACAAAATAAAACAACAACATAAAATATTACCACTACCTACACTTTCAATCACATAAATTCCACATTTCGAGGCAATTAAAGAGAGAGTCGGGATATTTTAACTGTCCAACTAGATTACATATCAAACTTCAGCTAAAAGCTATAAGAAGGTATACTTCGACAGTTCTATGTTTGCAATCTAATTTTAACTACTGAATCGGAGCTAATTCAAAACGAAATCTTCTGTAGTTTCTTCCACGGTGGAAACGAGGTAGTTTAATAATAGCCAGGCGTTGAAAACCAACTTATTACCCGTGTTAACAGATTTGACAGCTCACTGACAGAATATACGCTCTGTCAAAGTTGACACGTTATTTGTGACGGAAAGGTTTCAACTAAATGATAAATATTAGGCGTGCGGCAAGATCGAATATAAATATGTAGATATATGTATGTTCAAGAAAAAGCTCGGCTTAGTTGTTTCGTGCCGACCCGACCATGATTACGCGATCGTAGAAGCTGCACGGAGTTTGCCGATTGGCACAAGTGGAAATAAATTAATCTACTTCTTCGTCATGTAGATGATTCCAATTGTTGGTTTTAAACAAGATTCGACCAGAATTCTGCCACTTCGACAGCGTTATCGTTGGCCTCACAAAGGTCTTCCATAACCCAGGTATTAGTGCACAGAGAGCACGACAAGAGGTAAGGCATAGTTTGCGATATAGCTCCACAGTCGCACTGCATCTCATCGGAGTATCCCCACCTGACCAAGTTGTACCGACAGCGGCCCACACGGCTTCTTAGTCGATTAAGAGATTTCCAGGTGAGCCGCAGCAGTCGGTGGCCTGCTGGAAGCCTTTCTGCAGGAAACTCATAAAAGCCGAATATATGGCTTTTTTGTTCGGCTTTTTTCTTTAACAAATATTCAGGAATGTGCAAATATATACGCGCTGTCATGTCACCATATTTGTGACGGAAACTTGTACTAAAGTACCTCAATGACTAAATACAAACTTTAAGCGAGCTGCACACTTCTTCGGGTCGGACCACCCATTTGTCTGGGAACTCAGATTCCAGATAAAATTAGAGCTAGGTCAAAGACATTTCAGATTTTCCTGGAGAGATGTCATAAGACTATTAAGATATAAATAAATTGATGGCATAGTTGGCGCTTTGGCTGAGTAGACAGCTTTCACGCGCTAGCGATCGCGGTTTCGAATTATATTTACAAAACCCATCAATATTCTACTAGTTGATGCCCGCGGCTTCGCCCGCTTGGATGTCGGTTATCGCGACCGCTTTATAATTACCTATTTTTTAAAGTATTAAAATGGATATAGTATGTTATCCATAAGAAATAGACATAATATATCCTAAACTTTTCTGTAGACCTGTATAAGATACACAATTCCACCATACATTATTTTGTTATATATCTCAACGGGATTAGGCAGCGTTTTCATTGAAAGCTCGCAGATGGCTTATTTTTTTCCGACACTTCCAACAAATATCGTTATATTTTAGCCGATGTATAAAAAAACTTGACAAATTATATATTAAAACCTGCCTCAAGAACCACTCTATCTATTGGTGAAAAAACATGAAAATCGGTGCAGTAGTTTTTGAGTTTATCGCGAACAGACGGACAGACAGATAGACGCGGCGGAGGACTTTGTTTTATAATATGTAGGTAGTGATATTTAATATACATTACATATCTTTACGTAGTATAAAACAAAGTCTCTTTTCGTATCTAATTGTGTGACCGAAACGTGGTTTTCACCATTTTTAAGAGTATTTATTCCAAAAGTACACGTATCAAAATCTGCATAGCCTTTTGCTAACTATGTTGGGGTCGGCTTCCAGTCTTACCGGATGCAGCTGAATACCAGTACTTTACATGGAGCGACTGCCCATCTGACTTCCACAACCCATTGACTGGATAATAGGTACGATACCCCTTGGTAAGACTGATTGTTAAACTTTCAGGCTTCTGACAAATCGTAACGACTGTGAAAGATCCACGAGCGGCAGCTGGGACTAATCGTTTAACGTGTTTTCCGGGACACGGAGGGGTCTTGTGGTATGTATCCATCCACCGACCAACCGCGGTAAACGTAGCTTAACCTGATTGATGGAACCGTGCCCCTGTTATTACTCAGCAATTCACTCAAAGACACGACACATGTAACTAACTGCAACTAACATGTAACTTGCATGCTCTGTATGTGTACTCATGTTTCCACAAATAAAGAATCTTGTATCTTGTATCTTGTATCTTGTATCTTGTATCTTGTATCTTGTATGTATATCACATTAATAATTCTCTTGCCACAGAAATGTCGGATTATTTGACATGTCGCCTTTGCGCCCGTACGAACAGGGGGCGGAGCACTATTTGTCTCGATAAGGTTAATTTTAGGTTTTTAGTTATGTAACTTAAGCATACCCACGTTAGAAAATACAGTAAGTCTCCATGTGCTTACAATAAGAAAAGTCCATACTCTTCAAACGGAGTCACAAGACTGCACTGACTGAACTGGTCCACTCAAATCTGTATGGTTCTTTCCTCGAAAGGCCATTTCAGACATACAGGCTACATAGTCCTCAAATGTTCTGATCAATTTTATTTCCGGATTATTATAAACACACATTGACATAAATGAATTTTATTTATAAAATGACATGCATATTGACTTAGTAAAGTTTTATTATACACCGTGACATTTTAGTCGTCTTACAAAGACAGCCAACTTCATGTATCCAATGACTACTAATCATTTATTTAAAAAAAAAAATATTTTTGAACATTTGCATAATTCAAAAAATGAAAATATAATTCACTAAGACGCATGACGTAGTTTGAAACACCCTGTTATGGAGGTGGAATGAATATGGAATGTAGGTAGATATCTTTTACCGTTTGATACGTAAACGTTATTAACAGGGAGGGTATTTCATAATTCTAAAGCATTATTTATTTTTCTTTGTTCCTATTATCCTAATTAATGGTAACGATGTTCTAATCGCGCCTAGAGGTATTTTATGACGGTTACGTTGAGTGGACCACCTTTGTAAGACGACTAAAATGTCACGGTGTATTATTGTAATTATTTTCCTTTGTTGTATTTTTCCTTTTTTTAATTATTTTCTCAGTTAGTTTTATTCTTAATCATGGTCTAGCTGGTAGTTTGAGTAATTTATGCGGCCTGCTAAAATGTCCTTCCTTTGGTATTGTTCGTCGAATTCGAGCTTCTTAAGTTTTGAGTTGAGCTGCACGATTACTGTCACTCAATTCTTTCTTCAAAATACCAGTTCAGATATAAATCTACACGGTCTTCACATGAACTGACTAAGATTACGTCTGGACTTTAAAAAAGACTGCGATCACAAAGTTTGTTACGACCTTTCTTCTCAGAGTAGTCAGAAAGGAAACGCCAACCTCATCTAGTTTCTTTACATACGATTGACGTGTAAAAGTGTTTGTACAAACCTACTTCATCATTATCATTTCAGCCGAAAGACGTCCACTGCTGGACATAGGCCTCCCTAAGCTCCGCCACTTCAACCGGTTCTGTGCTTCCCGCATCCAGCGGACTCCTGCGGCCTTCACAAGGTCATCGGTCCACCTACCTTGTGGGAGACAAACCTGCTTACAAAATAAAATCATTTATAATTTCAAGATCGTTACTTGGTGTACGCAGAAAAAATAACGGTTGGCCTTTCCTCGAAAAACCACTTCTACATAACGTTACGAATACACATCCTACTTAAATACACTCGTGTTCTACAAATGCGAAATAATAAACCTACAGTAATGTAAAACACAAAACCACAACATAAAGATGCTCTTACACGGGTAATTTTTTGAGCAATTGTTGCTCGGCAACACTAATGGATCAATCTGGATCAATTAAGTGGAACAATCTGGAGCAACAACAATAAATTGCGCATATGTTTCGGGAATATTGCTTCTGATTGCTCCATATATTTCATGAGTTGCCGAATATCTAATCGGTTTGGAAATTTGTATTGAATTTTCTTTCTGTCTCGTTTGTACGTATTACTACGTCTCGTTTTTGCGAGAGGAACCGGCCGCCGGCGGAGGCGGCGGGGGGGGCGCATTGCCTAGTTTTTTTAGTTGCTCCATATTGTGTGGCCGTATCTCTGGCAACAGGTGACTACATGTTGCCATTGCCCTAAATTGCTGGATGTAGTCATGACGTCATAGTTAAGGAGAATTGCCCAAAATGGAGCAATTTTAGTTGCTCGTGTAAGCGCACCTTAAGGAGTTGGGTTTTTTTTTTTTTTTTTTTCTGGGTGGGAAATCATCAAATAACTTCTCCCGCTCTGGGTGGAGCGGGAGGGCGTGTCAGACTTTTACTGACTAAAACCCACCCGTGTTCCCTCACTTGCCTGTGTGCCGGGGGCCGCGGTATCTCTTTCGAACAACCCGCACCCCTGGCAGGCATCGGCCCTTGCGGGCCCCATCAGTTGCTGATGACATCTCTTTGAGGCGCGCGTGGAACACAACGCGCCGTCGACCCGGGCTTGGTCCTTACCGGACAGCGAGCTACCCATTACTCACCGTCCGCAAGCCCGCGCCTACGGTGGCCGGGAATCAGCCTGGGATTCCCGACGCCCAGGGCGTCTCCTGCGAAGGCCACGGCTGTGAGGGCGCATGTATTGCATCTCCCTCACGTGCGCCGCCTCCCTCTTTGCGAGCATAACTGCTTCGCTGAAGGAGGCAACTGCTAGCCATGCCCACTCGCTCCGTACCATGGCCTGGACCAGGGTCGGACGCGAGAGATCGCCGCCGCCGATCACCTCCACGAGGACACGGCGATGCTCCGCCCAAGCCGGGCAGACCTCCACCGTATGCTCCACCGTGTCCTCAGGGCGATCTTCGCAATGGAAACACCCGGGCGTTTCCTCCCGCCCTATCCGAAACAGGAACCTCCCGAAACAACCGTGTCCGGTGAGGACCTGTGTCAGGCGGAAGGTGAGGACGCCATGCCGCCTCTCAAACCACTCCTCAAAGAGGGGACTTACCGCCGCGATCGTGGCGTGCCCAAAGGAGTTGGGTTAGGGTATTTTTCTCCTAGTAGCACCCTCTGACATTATTTTTCATCTTAATGTGTTTAATAATTGTAATAATATTGCTACTCCATTTTATTTTTAATTGAATTATAACTACAAATAATCTAAATGTGTTTATGTTTATACCCAAATGTTTGCATGTCACAGTATTATGACTAAGTGTTTTGGATCTGTATAATTATTTATGTTAAGACCGAAATTTAACCATTTAAATAAACTTATGGCAAATAAATTGATTTGATTTTGATTTGATTTGTATCTATGGGATAGTTTTGGGCGAATCCGTGGACACACCTAGTCACAAATAAATTCTAAATCAAACAGCACTCATTGGGCTCGTCACAAACCCCATTTTATGTAACAAAACACACACCTATCCTATCAGATATACCTTGACGTACAATTCAATGTACAGTCGCGTACGGTATTAACAAAGCCTATAACAGTCGCAAACAAAAGTAGTTCGGTAGCGTACAGTCGCGTGGTGTGACGTTATCTTTGCGGAACGGGTGAGGCCAGAGAAGAAGCGATGATAAGATATGTAGCAATGATATATGGTCATGAACAAAATAGGACTTTTATTTCTTTCCATCACATTTTTCAGTAAACTACAGTTAAATTACAAAATATTACAACACCCTTTAACGTTTAACAGCATTAGAGCTGGAGAGGAGACTGCAAAATTAAATTTTATTAAGTGCTGCTGCCCGTGGCTTCGCCCACGTGGCTGTAAAAAAATATCCCAAGGGAACGTACCGCCGGAACAAAAAAAAACCTTATAACATCAGCTATACGCTAGTGAAAGTCCAGTCAAAATCAGTCAAGCCATTTCGAAGATTAACTGGAACAAACAGACGGACATACATTTTTTTTTTGTTATATATTTACCGTATATACTTTCAACTATACTACTATTCTTTACTTTCTACTACTTACTACTTTCTACTACTACAGGGTGTACTATAAGTATACCTCTGCCCAACCCATCGGGACAACAAGGCGTGATGATTATAACTTTAGCAGACCTACTAGTGATGTACCGACTAGTCGGCCATATTTGTAGTCGGCGATTAGTCGGCGACTAGTCAGCAAAACCCGCCGACTAGACGGCCCATTTTTACTCGTATTAATATGCTTTAAAATTTAAAAGACTGTGAAAGAAAGGAAATTGAAATCTTTACTGTTATTTAAAAAAAATACAGATTCAATTCCAGTGCAATCTAGAATAGGATAGGAAATTAGGATAGGAAGAAACGGCGGCTTGCACGAGAACAATAACAGAATAAATGTAAAGTAAACAAAAACATGTCCCAACAATTCCGCCTAGTCGCTGGGCACCGCGCACGCACCTACGTGCTGAAAGCGTAGCCACGAACATTACCGATGTTACCCGGACTCAATCGAAAGCAATGAACGGCTTCGCCGACTAGTCGGCTAGTCAGCTAGTCGGCCAAAGTCATAGTCGGCCCATCTCTAATACCTACATACCATTTACCATTGCCATTGTCTTCTTCCCCTTTATCAGAATCACCGTTTCCCTGGCCCCACATGACGTGTCACACAGCTGTCACGCCGAGCTCATAGTAACTGAATAATGTAGCACTTTTGTCGACGATTGTACCCTCGGGACAAGCGCTACCTGTTTATTTAAACGTTGTAATAACTGCGCGAGACTGTACCACCAATGACTGTAAAGTATGATGGTTTGGTAATTACCCTACTGCGACGAAAAATGGATAATGGTGGGTTTGAATTTATGACCCCTTAAGTTGTGATGTTGCCATGCAGACTACAAACATATACGCGAACGCTAGAAAAACATGGCTTTTTAACTGTCTGGAAGTTCTAAGTATTTTGTATGTGGCCTACCCAAATGTCCTGCAGATCTGGTAGCGTCGTGTGACGGGTCGTTGAGCTCCAAAAAAAAGGTGTAGCAACACGTCTGTCAAGACAGGTCAGCTCGAAGGTGCAATGGCTTTATCTTCAAAAGGCCCTTCTAGACATGACCCGGTATTGTTAGACTTACTGTAATTTTAATAAATTGGCCATAACCTCTGACTTTGCTTCGGCATTTCTTCTCAGGGATCAGTCGAGTAGGAAATGCCAGCGCCATCTAGTTTTTAAAATATTGACCAACAAAATGTACGTGTAAAAGTGTCTTAAAAGATCTACTGACAGAAATAAACATCACTTCATTACTTTTTTGGTGGTGTTAATTTTTTTCATCGGTCTCGATGTAAGTATCGTATTACCCAGTAACTAGGTTGTTGAGGTCAGATAGGCAGTCGCTCAGCTGCGACCGGTTAGACTGGCAGCCGACCTTTTAAAACACTTTTTAACCGACTTCAAAAAGAAAGAGGTTAAAGGAAGGAGAAGAGGAGGTTCGACATTCGTTTATATATATATATACACCGTGACATCGTCTTACAAAGGTGGTCCACTAAATATATCCGACATAAAATACCTATAGGCGCGATTAATTTTTTTTTACCATTAATTAAGATAATAAATAATGCTTTAGAATTATGAAACATCCTGTCAATAATGTTTACGTATCAAAGGGTAGAAGATACCTATATCATTACATTCCATCATTCATTCCATCTCCATATCAGGGTGTTTCAAGCTACTTCATGCGTATTAGTGAATTATGTTTTTGTTTTAATTATTCATTATGTACAATTTTTTTTTTTATTTAAATATGTACTACTACATATTTAAATTTAAAAAAAATATAATTAAAAAAAAATATAATTGGATACATGAAGTGGGCTGCCGTTGTAAGACGACTAAAATGTCACGGTGTATATATTTTTATGTATATTCGGGCATAATTCCGTCATATATAAACGGATTTGCAATATTCTTTTATTGTTCGAAAAGGGGTTTATTTCGGAATGGTCTCATTAAAATTTCATATAAATCTGATCATGCGTTTCGGAGACAGACAACAGAACTCTTCAAAAAATTACAGCAAATCAACCGCGATTACTGCTATCGCATAAATATGCATTGTTTTGACCCCAAGGATGATGAAATTTGGAATTGGTAGGCGGTATAACTAAAAAGTGTAAAATAAAAAACTTTTACAAATTGACTTGTAAAAAACAACCGCCTTCCGGAAAAAACACTACAAAGTGAAAAATAGCTTTAATTTCGGAAGGCGGTGACAAAAAATTCAAATACATATCCAAAGTCCCGACCGACGGTTGATTTTTTACAAGTCAATTTGGTCAATAATTTAAAACTAGATGACGCCGGCATTTTCTAGCTGACTGTTCTCTGAGAAGAAATACCGAAATAAACTCAGAGGTTATGGCCACTTTATTAAAATTGCAGTAAGTCTAACAATACAGGGTCATGTCTAGAAGGGCCTTTTGAAGATAAAGCCATTGCAGCTTCGAGCTGACCTGTCTCGACAGACGTGTAGCTACACCTTTTTTTGGTAAACATCAACCAGGCAAAAGGATCGTAGCAGATGGTGTTCTATAGTTTCTGCCTACCCCATGGGAAAAACGCGTGAACTTATATATGTATATAATATATTACTAAACATTAAGCATTTCGGGTTAAGATTCACACATCTTACTTTTCAGAATGTATCCATGACTCAAACACAGTAATACAATTTCAGAGATTTATCCGATCAAATAAACATGTAAGTACTGAACATTTGGCTACGTAAATAAATATTTACTCGACGTTGAAGTGAGGCATCGCTAACAATAGGATTTGTGCTGAGATTCCATTCATGTCGTGTTAGGACACACACAGAGCGACAAGCGTATTCAAGAACGTCTTTAGAAGTCAAACTTAAGGTATTTGATTCGTTTAAACTATTTACAGACCCTTCTGAATTAACAAGGAGTCGGTCATTCCGAAACATGAAGCTATCTAATTAAATTTAAGTATTGTAAAAAGAAAATAAATCGTATGTCTCGAAATGTTAAAACAACGACTTGAAATTAAACGTCTAATGTCATTAAATTACTTAACAACACAACAAAACGGGGCACTACTAGCTCAAAAATAGAATCCTATTAAACTATCTCACTAGCTTACTATGTTTAAATGAAGATAGTTTTGTTTACGCGAGGCTAGAGTAACTAGCTTTCTAGGTTGCTATCGTCGCTTAAAAAACTAGCCCGAAGCCATAGTTAACATTTTGTTTTGCGGTTGGAATACTAATACACAAGTATAAGTATTCCAACTGCAAAAACAAAGTGAGACGCAATTATTTTTCTACTTCTTCTTTTTGTGTCAATTTACTACCAGAAACTAAAATATTGTTCAACCAGTAGGACGCTACCAGAATAGCTATATCATTCGGCTCGTTCAAGACCTGGAATGTGCAGGTGGCTTGGCTGATGGGCAGGAGAGAAGGCTGTTTTTAACCGACTTCAAAAAGTAGGAGGTTATTAATTCGACATGTTTATAATACATATATATTACGTATGTTCGGGTATAACTCCGTCATATACACCGTGAAATTTAAATGGTTGTTTTCCCGCGGCAGAACAACTTGCCAAGGAGTGCTTTCGAAGCATAGAGTAAAAGTAAGAAAAAAAATAGATTTTTTTGTTTTAAAATAATTTAAAAAATATTCATCAACTCGATAAAACACTACTCAATAGTAACATTAGAGGTAACATGTAGGTACTACTGGAATCGCACGCACCTCCGACAAAGGGAACAGCGATGCATAAATGTTCAAAGCAAAATAAACTCTCGCACGTGGTGATTTTTCACAGTGGTTAATCTGCCATTTTTTGTTTCTAATATTTTATTTGTTTATAAAACGATTGTATTACCAAGACAAAACCATTTCGCTGCGGGAAAACAACCATTAAAATTTTACGGTGTATAGATAGATTTGCAAAATTATTTCGAAAGGGGTTTATTTCAAACTGGTCCCATTTAAATTTCATATAGATCTGATGATGAGTTTCGGAGACAGACAACGGAACTCTTCAAAAAATGACAGCAACCGTGATTGCTACTATCGCATATATATGCATTGTTGTGACCCCAAGGATGATGAGATTTCGAATTTGTGTGGGTAAGTACTGTAACTAAAAAGTGAAAAAAAAAACTTAAAAAAGACTTCCGGAAAAACACTACAAAGCGGAAAATTAAAATACATATCCAAAGTCACCGACTTCCGAAATTAAAGATATTTTTGACTTTGTAGTGTTTTCCCAGAAGTCGGTTGTTTTTATTTTTTGGAAAAAGTCGTTTTAAGCTTATTTTGTCTTTAAATCAAAGAACGTACCGACCCTTATGGGAAACATAATTATACTCACTAAACGTCCCACCTGATCTAATTTATATGCACGAAAGGCAATTTATACAGACGCCTGCTAGCATTGTAACATCTCAAGCTAATTGTCAGCACACTATGAAACAAATGAACGGTGTAAAATACAAACACCGCTCACCGTCAGGAGCCACGCTCTAGTAATACGGACATTATATTTGAAGATAGTCTCAAACCGGTTTGGACCTATGGGATTCAGTTACGGGGAGCCTGCTGTGATTCCAACATAACTATAATCCAAAGAGCTCAGAACCACATCAATACACCCTGGTTCATAAAAAAACAGTGAAGTACATGAATACCTGGGTATGCCAACAGTGAAGGATGAAATAAAGACATTCGCAGGCAAATACAAAACAAGACTGGACAACCATCCTAACCAGCAGTAATGTCCAGCTCACATTACCTGACTGTCTAAATCGCCTGGAACGGCGCAGAACCCTGGATCTCGGCGACGCTTACTAAGCCAATATATTAATATGGAGGATGTTCCTATTGGGGAATGTCTCCTCATGAATAATAGTCGCTCAACCCGTCTACTCATAGTCAGGACTAATTGCATGATAAGATGTTTAAAAAAAAAATCTCAAGGCTATGGGGATACCTGTATGGAACCTTCTCATAACCAAGGGAATCCGAGAAATAATGGATTCATTTCTTCAGTTCATATTTGATCCTTATCACAGATATTCGTGATTCGAAGGTCGGCAAGGCTTTATACCTGGACCCCAAAGTGGTAAAGCGGTATATTTGCAGTGTGTAAGTCGTGTAGAAATGGCCATATCGTGATCTGCCTGGCCAATTGACCATTACCATCATTTCTGCCGAAAGACGTCCACTGCTGGACATAGGCCTCCCCAAGCTCCGCCACATCGACCGGTTCTGTGCTTCCGCATCCAGCGGATTCCTGCGGCCCTCACAAGGTCATCGGTCCACCTTCCAGTAAGATCGCAACTCCAGAACCATGTCATTTCACGATACGTCGCAATTTCATGATGTAGCCGTTCCGTTTGTGTCTTTGTGATACAACCGGAACGGCTAATCCAGAGCCTAAATTCGCCATTTCTTCGATCGGACGACAACGTGTATAAATATCACAGTATCATAGTATAATCGAGTTAATAAAATGGTACACGAAGTTAGTTTTAAGTTTTTGTTTAACAAAATAATGACAAAAACTACACTTTTGTACAAAAAAAAAAATGTTTGTAAATATTTTTTTCTGTTATAATTCACTAGCTGTGCCCTTGGCTTCGTTAACCGCGGTGCCTTAACTGTTTTCTATTGAAATTTTTTATTACTCATTATTCCTAACGGTGTTTGCATACGGGATTTTTTATAGAAGAGAATAGATATATTTATTTGCAAATACTGTAGGTACAACAATCAGTTATTACAGTTTAGAAGATTCAAGTACATCTATTATTACAAGATGTATTTAAACAAATGACAAATAATAAATATATAAATTAACTTGTCTGCTAAGAAAACTGGTACAGAATAACGTCCTAACTTATAAACTTTAGCCCACAGATGGACAAAATCTACCCTAAACTCCAAGTTATACTTTGTCATATCACTATCAGAGAGCTAACTTAGTTTTAGCTAAATATTAACACAATATTCCCAACTTCTCCCTGAGGTCTCGTAGCACCGTAGCTACTTGCTACGACGCTACGACGCTACGCCGTAGTATCACGATATTACTTAGAATAATTTTATTATTTAGTCAAAAAAATGAAGAAGTTTGTTTAGATAATTTGTCAAAATGATTAGTTTTTGGTTTTAGTATGATTGTTAATGACTATTGCGAAAGAGGTCAAGGAAACCATTATTTTATTCATATTTAGACATTAGTTTAATTATTTTTATTTGACTTTTGTTTTTATTTTATTTTTTTGTACGTTTTATTGTTTGACTTATTCTTTATTTTATTGTTTACATTATTTAATCTGTGACATAATTATAATATAATGAATATTATAATTATGTCACAGATTAAATAATGTAATATTCATTCCTTCTTATGTAATTTCTTTCTTTCAATGGATTTGTATTTTACAACCGTATTATTGTTATGTTACGTATTTACTTTAAATTACTTAATTGAATTTTAATGGTACCCTAAAATGTAATATTATTTATTTTTAATTGACTAGTTTTTTAATGATATCCGAATCCCTATCTCGTTTTGTAAATTATGACGTTCTATACACTTATTAAATAGAGCATGCTACTACTTATAATTTACTCAATTGTTGTGCCCGACAGGGTTCATGTGAACTTTGTAAATAATATTAAGATCTTGTACACACATGAGATATGCAATAAAGATTTGAATTGAATTGAATTTGAATTGAAAAGATACATGAATTTTGTGAAAAATCATTTGATTGTGAAAGAAGCAAGTGAAAATTAAGATGATCGGCTGATTGAAAAGTACAAAAGAAGAACACGTAAGTACCGCGGCAAGCACAAATAAATTGGGGAATCATGATGATTAATAAGTTGTACACCTAAGGTCTCGTAGCACCGTAGCTAGTTGCTACGGGGCTACGGCGCTACGCCGTAACCCATAATTTTGCTTGTCAGTATTTTTTTAGGATGGTTTTCTGGCGTTATCAGAATATTTGTTTAAGTAGGGCTCTTTGTGAAAGAGCTTGTCCAGCGAAGTATATAATCATACCTACGTCTGCCGCGTTGCTGTGTTTCGGTATTGAACAGCGTGTATGTATGCCAGTGTAATTAGAAAGACAGGCAATCAACTTTGCTTCTGGTTTTACCAATGTTTATACGTGATAACCACCAACTGCGTGTTCTGTGTGACTAAAGTCGATGTATATGCCACCGTTTGCGAGATTATAAACCGTCGATAAATTGTGAACTGCACCATACTGCTTACCGACCAAATAGGTTAGGTTAGGATAGAATTGCGACCATTACTTCCAAGTTAGTGGCAGTTACTTGACTATTTAGTAATAGCGCAAGGTACTATCTGTCTTGATACCAGTTGACAATTTGAGGGTTTCACTTCGATAGATTATAATCTACCGAAAAATGATGCGTTCAATTGTAAGCAGTATATTACGGTTCACAATCTTTCGACAGTTTACAATCTCGCGAGATAGATTATAATCTAACGGTATTTACAATTTTACGGTAAGGATTTTTTTAAATTATTGAGATTTTTTTTCATTAAAGTCGGAATAGTTACATTAAAATAAAGTAACGTCTTAGCTATTATATGAAATACTAAAATAATTTAATTTTATTCAGTTCGCCGAAAAAAGATTACACATATTTATGGGCTAGTACTTGGGAGTATATGACATATTAGCATCTGTAGCCGAACCAGGACGAGTCTTGTATCTCAGCGTACAGCGCCAGACCCCTCAAAGTAGCCCAAATGACATACATAAATACATAGGATGCATAAATGAAAGAACTTAAATAAAAAAATTAAAAACTGAAATTCCAAACTCAAACTCAAAGCATTTATTTCAATGAAACCATTTACAGGCAATTTTTAATTGTCAAAAAGTCGATCAGTTGGAAAGTTGAAGCTTGTCATGTCAGCATCAACTGCTGGGGTCCGCAAGGGCCGATGCCTGCCAGGAGTGCGGGTTGTTCGAAAGAGATACCATGGCTTCTGGCCCACAGGCAATTGAAGGAACACGGTTTTAGTCAGTAAAAGTCTGACACGCCCTCCTGCTCCACCCAGAATGGGAGAAGTTATTTAATGAATTTCCAACCTCAAAAAAAAGACGACTGTCAAAGATCCACGAGTGATAGCAGAGACCAACGGCTTAACGAGCTGTCTGAGACACGGAGGGGTCTTGGTATGTAAAAAAAAACAACCGACTTCCAAAAACACTACAAAGTGAAAAATTACTTTAATTTTGGAAGTCGGTGACTTTGAATATGTATTGTATTTAATTTTTTGTCACCGCCTTCCAAAATTAAAGTTATTTTTCACTTTGTAGTGTTTTTTGGAAGTCGGTTGTTTTTTTTTTAAAAGGAGTTTTATTTTTCAGTTTTTAGTTACAGTACCCACCCCACAAAATTCGAAATTTCATCATCCTTGGGGTCAAAACAATGCATATTTATGCAATAGCAGCAATCGCGGTTTGTTTGCTGTCATTTTTTGAGGAGTTCCGTTGTCTGTCTCCAAAACGCATCATCAGAACTATATGAAATTTTAGGGGACCATTTCGGAATTAACTCCTTTCGAACAAAAAAGAATTTTGCAAATCCGTCTATATATGACGGAGTTATGCCCGAACATACATTAAAAAATATATATATATAAACATGTGAATTGATAACCTCCTTCTTTTTGAAGTCGGTTAAAAATGGTTAACCATCCACGTACTAACCGCGGCAAGCGCAGCTTAACTTGGGCCTATGTCCACTTAACGATTCACTCGTAACCACGTCAATCACACACGACATCTGCTAATATCGTATTAAATAATATCGACAAATTGTCTTGGAACATACATTTTGATTCCTTACCGTTACATTGGTTTCTAAATAACACTATATTAACGTAGTTTGAACGTAGTAAGATTCCGCGGGGAATCATTATAACCAAATTGGGGCCCTGATCGATCGCCCCATTCAGCGGATATTAGACCGTATGTTAACATAAAATAAGATAGGAATTCCTAATCTCAAGTCAACATGGCTGAATACGCAAAGCCCGGGCACAGTTAGTTTAATATTAAGCCTTACAAAGGTATTCTACCTATTTGAAAAGAAGGGAAGTAGTAGGTACATACCAATCTGGCGCAGCTGTCTCCAATATCACGTTATAAGGGAAGCACATGTATTACATAATCTTTTCAGTAAGGAAATAAGACAATACAGTAAGTAATAATACGATCTAATAACTTTGAAGGAAGCCAAAGTTGTGATAAGACTTTCGCCTTAAGTAGAAATAATTCAAATTATTCTTACTCAAACTCAAAGCATTTATTTCAAATAAACCAATTACAGGCACTTTTGAATTGTCAAGGTCGGTGAGTAAGAAAGTTGAAGCTATTTGCCCATTCCAAAGCGTAGGTACCTATGGAGAAAAACGGGCAAGGAACTCCATGGACACTCTTTTAAAATCATGGTATTGTTAAAGAAAGTTGGTTACATTATTATGTTGAAATTATCAATGTGAGAACGATGTAAAAAGACGTGCACATTAAAGCGTCCGTAATTAAAACAAAAATAAAATAACAATTCAGAAATTAAAATAAGCCGTGGGAGCTAAGAGAAGACCAGTCCCTACTGGCGGCGCCCGTTCACGAACATGACGTGTGGATCAGCACCATTCAGCTCAACCATTTTGAAGGGAACTTAATGATCCAACACACACGCCACCACCAGCGAGACATTTGAGTGAGCATGACATACTCTCAGCTGCCAGGGCACATTCAAGTCAATGAAAGACGTACCCTGTAAATGGTAGCTTTATAGTAGGAACATAGTGCTCACACATATGCTATGCAATTATACAATAATAAAAGTTTGAATTTATACAATGCCAAGATATCTAGTCTTTTACAGTCTTCAGCAGCTCCAACAACGTTTTCAAATGCTAATCAATTTGGTTTAAGCTACCTTGTGGAGCAGGACAAGCAGCGTTTAGCCAAGCATTTTTATCAGCAATGTCATCTCCCTAACCATAATTAACTATGTAGTAATACACCGTGACATTTTAGTCGTCTTACAACAGCAGCCCACTTCATGTATCCAGCTAAGTATTTACAAAAAAAAAAAATTGGACATCTGAATAATAATAAAACAAAAAATATCATTCACTAAGACGCATGATGTAGTTTTGAACATTCTGTTATGGTGATGGAATAAATGATGAAATGTAATGATATATGGTAGGTAGGTAGAAATCTTCTACCGTTTGATACGTGAACATTATTAAAAGGGTGTTTCATAATTCTAAAGAATATTTTATTTTTCTTTGTACCTATAATCTAAATAATGGTAACAATTTTTGAATCAGTGGACCACCTTTGTAAGAAGATTAAAATGTCACGGTGTAGAATAGTTTTTTTTATTTGCAAAAAATGTAGATGTTTTAAATACTGAGAGAGTCCTTGTACATTCCGCCTTAAGGTGAATCTAGTCCACATTTTTCCCACACAAACTTCGGGAGTGTATTACTCCACTGTTCGACAATGTACATCAAAAATTAAACATGGTATGGTTTTGTCTCATTATTAATGTTGTTTGTACGGAAACAGAATACTAAAATAAAAACCCATTAAAAAGTTAGGAGCCAACAAAGATCCGTTTTTCTTGCTAATTTGACCTAACTTGGGGCGTGTTTAAGTAATAAAAGAAGTGTAAAATCTGAAAAACCAAGTCGGTGCCGACAAAGCTTAAATATCGAAAAGTACAATAAATTTTATTGGTTATTGATTCATGCAGTGGTTTTTTCATGAAACCCGATCTTCCTAAGGACTGTTTTTAATTTTTTTACGCCCCTGTTGTAAAATAAATGATCCTGCATCTCACTCAATAATGTTGTACGTGTAGACTAGCTTCTAATTGCTCCTCACTGATACTACCTCAGTCGGACACGATGCCTGGTGAGACAGCGTGCTTTTTAGCCAGGCCCATCAGTGAGTTCGAGCCCGCGACTAGGTTCCCCTTAAGGCATGCAATAATATCATGAGCATTATAGCTATACAATGCTTATAATATTATGGGTCAATTGTTCCTGACTGAACAAACTGACTGAACTAAACTGAACTGACTGTTTTAAAAAAACAAAAAATATTTAGCTGTAAAACATATTCTATTCCCCTTATTTTTTCTTTAACAGATTTATTCTGATTCTATATTTACATGTGTAATCACTACATAGTATAAAACAAAGTCGCTTTCTCTGTCCCTATATCCCTATGTATGCTTAAATCTTTAAAACTACGCAACGGATTTTGATGCGGGGTTTTTTAATAGATACAGTGATTCAAGAGGAAGGTTTATATGTATAATACACCGACCTCCACGAGGGCGAAGCCGCTGGCAAAAGTTAGTTTTCCTATAAAAAACAAACAACTAATATTTTTTTGCTAAAATTTAAAATAACATACCATCACGCCTATTTAGTCTGAAGGATTACACACATTTGTACCTATAGTATACCAAACACCGTATACCCACATTAAGCTAGTTGAGGAGCGACGGAACCAAAGTCGTTATTGACCAGGATATGTTTTTAACCGACTTCCAAAAGGAGGAGGTTCTCAATTCGTCACACCGATCTGATGAATAACTTCGGAGATAGGCAACGGAACTCCTCAATAAATGATAGCAAATGGACTGGAATTGCAGAAATCTCATGTCTGTCTATTGGTTACACCACTTCGTAACATAACATCACGCCGGGACGCTGTGAAGGGGTAAGCACCACTATAAAGTGAAAAATAACTTTAATTTCTGAAGGCGGTGACAAAAAATTCAAATATTTATCCAAAGTCACCGCCTTCCGAAATTAAAGTTATTTTTCACTTTTTAGTCTTTTTTTGGGAAGTAGATTGTTTTTTTTTTTGAAAAAAGTTTTTTTATTTTTTCGCTTCTCAAAGTTGAAATACACAGCCCAATACTAACAAACCGCTTCAAAAACCAGTAATTCCTACTGAAAAAAAAAATAAAGTCGATGGCTTGATCAAAATCCTACAAATACGTCACGTTGAATCAAAAACCGTTAAATCCTTAAGAAATTACACGCCCGTGACACTGTTCGCTTCAAATATCGTTAAGTCCAAGTTATATTCGAATCAAATTGATTTTCCTCGATTGTTTCGATAAATCTTTTTAATCTGCAGATATAGGAAATACCTATTTCATTCACGTTGTTATTTTTCAAATCCCGTCAATTCCAAAGTAGTCATCTCAGACACGATAAATCCAAATTGGTTGGATCAAAATACCGATAAATCCAGACTGACTTAATCTAAACCCCATAAATCCAAAACGGCTTGAACAAAAAGCGTTATCTCCATATTTATTTGCCTAATATCTCCTTAATCCTTAACAACAATGTTATTTTCGAAATTATTTCACTACCCTAACTATAGGTCATTTTACTACAAGTTTGTCAAAAAAATATATCTATAAATTACACTATGCTATATTATCATTTTCTGAAAACGAATACAAAATGGATTTAACGGTTTTTGATTTATTACTCCTCAGTTATATTTAAGTACCAAGTAACAGAGGACGAGCCCATTGCCATCAACCAGAAGAAAAACATTTCAAATTTTATTTAAACAAAACACTATAAATATTAACAAAGTGCTAGCATATTTCTAAATAATCATCTCTGATACATGTCAATCTAACAAACATTACATGCCAAATAATATCAAACATATTCCAGATCTTGAAGCCTCCGCAAGCTTCCTGATTGGCCTACTGACCTCCCCCGTGAAACCCCTGGATAAAATATATTTCCTTTACATAAACTAACATGTCCTACTAACAAATAGAGAAGGGAACAGAGATAAATATATTTCGAGCTGGGTATTAAGATGCTAATCCTATTACATAATCAAAAGGTTATACAATTATAAATTAGAATAACAATAAAAAACAAGTGAATGCAAGTGCGATGCCATTTCAAAAATAATTCATCGCGTCTCTGAAACCAGGTCAGGTTAATGCCACGAAGTTGTCCCAGCCGCCCTGCGCCGCGCATCCGCCCGAAGTCAGCCACAGTGCGCGCGCCGCCCATCCTCACAACCGCCCAAGTCTTCACCTGCCATCCAAACCTTTGCATCTTTAAAAAAATAATAATTAAAAAATAACAATCAAGGCGTGTACTCGATTCGAAAATTAAAATTCGAATTCATAAAACAAAGATGGCTGACATTCGGTGTTTAGTGCGTCGTGGTGCGGACGTGTGTTAGGCACAATATGTTACGATCAGTGTACGGGACCTAGGTTGTAACGATTGTAGTGTGTGTAGTAGAGTGTTGTGTGTGGCTACATTGCTTGCTGAGCAGCTGTCAACCCCTGTGAGTATATTTCCCTTGTTATTATTGAGGGGTGTAGCTCAAATACTGAACTCAACCCCCGGGGATAATCCTTGTACTGCCGTTATTATACGACCCTACAAAACATCTCGAATGACTGCGTCGAATGTAATATGTGTCTCCAATTATACGTGAAATTCTGCCTCCCAATTATATTTGTGTTTATGCAACTTGATATTCACGACATTTTCCTTTTTGATCCCTTATCAATCAATTATAAAGCAACCATTTTATTAATTTCATTAATTTGTGAGCAGCACAATGTTACTTTAACATTTACTGTTACTTTTCATAATTAAAAGCTTGAGTACTTGACATAGAATTTAATGATAACAATGACATCATTTGTACTATTAGTAGTAGCTTATAGATGTGTATTAAAATGATTGAATGAGCGTGAAAATAAATTATAACCACTGTCCTTAACACAATGAACATAAACTTTCGTTCGGCGGTGAACACTTTAACTAGATCACCTATGATATAAACATTAATCACCACAGTTAGCTAGTGTACTCATAATGATTTTAAATAGGCAGAAGGGTATTGTTAAATGATAATAAAATTAATTTAATTAAAATTAAATAACAGGCCTACATTGTCCTCCCGTGCCTACACTGTTATTTGAAAACATGGTAAAAACCAATTATTTTTAAAACAGTAGCGGTGGAGTTTCTTGCCGGCTCTTCTCCATAGGAAACGACCAATTGGAACCGTGCACCTAGCTTCTGACGTTTCATAAGTGCCCATGAAGGTTTATAGGAAATGAAATATTTTGTTTTGAAATTCACATCCACAGGGACTTCGATTTGTAAATAACCAATCTTTAGACTCAACAGTCTAGACTATCAGTTCGTGTTTTTTCATTGTCACGTTCTGCCCACGCAAGATAGGAACGCTTAGATCTATGATAACTTAGCGTATTACTAATGATTATTATCATAAGCTATTATGTACTCTGGCTATGACATGATCACTAAAATGGCGGTAACGGCTTAGGGACTAGGTTTAAAACTCTTTTGATCTAATTAAGATACAGGATTCTCCTCGTTTGAAGAGCAGGGTCTTACTTTCTGTATTAGCCATACCTATCTCTTACTGAAATAATCACTGATGTTACCTAGGCTAAAACTTTTGTTAAAATAAATAATAGTTTAAAAAAACTAAAAAAACACGCTTTAAAAACCAAACTAAAAAGTAGAAAATAATTTAATTCTATTAAAAAGCGTGGGGTGCTTTTTGAGGTATTTTTATAATCAATCATTAATATCAAGCACCCCACGCTTTTTAATAGAATTAAATTACTTTCTACTTTTTAGTTTGGTTTTTAAAGCGTGTTTTTTTCTAATTTTTTTTTTAATTATTGAATTGTCATAGGTCCTCGATAAGTCTACAAAGTTTAAATGATATAAAGCGTCTAATAAAAAGTGATTACTTACTTCATTTAAGCGATGACGTATCAGTACTCTAAGCGAAGGTGTTGGTTCTTGCGCTAGTAACACTGATTCCCGTCAAATTATCTACACTGCTGGATTGGTCAAGTGTCCGTCGTTGGTGTAGAGATCCTGAGTTTAATTCACCGGTCGGGCTAAGTGCTATTTGGTTTTTTCCATCATTAATTTATCAGTAGCCGCCCAGATTTTGGATATGTGCCCGGTAGATGGCTTAAGGCTCTTATTACATGTGACTTAGATATAACTGGTGAACTAAGTACGCTAAGATACACCTCTGTCTAAGCCTTCGGGATATGAAGGCATGGTCTTATGTTATGTGTGGTTCAACTGCAGGGCCGATTCCTATTTCTGTCTATGGGCTATACAATGACTATTTCAAGGGAATGCTACAGCCGTCCTTTTTGACAAAAATCATTATGATGGCCCTTTTCTTAGCCAGAATGCTAAGGACAATGTTATTAGTCGCAAATAAGACTGCATCATTCTTGCAGACCTCCAAGCGGGAAACTAAGCTACACTTCTCATAAACTAGTGCGTGGGAAAAGCATAACACGAGTATTAGTCCCGTGTTTACATTCCTGTACAAATGAAGAAGAAAACAATAGACTGAGGAATGTTGGCTTCTTGAACATAAATACGGAATTATGTCTTAACTCAAGGGGGAGAATTCTTTAGTAAGAGCTCCTTCTCTACGATTTCATCATCATGTGTTTAGCTTTTACTCATCTATTTTGGAATTGGCTTCCAGTTTATCCGAATGCAGCTGAATATTAATATTACATGGGGTGACTACCTATCTCACCTCTACAACTCCCATTGTAAAATCGTTCTGCTGAGCTATCATTCATCGATTTCTGAGAGGTAGGTTAACACATGACTACAGATGAGAGTTGTGACCGATGGATTAACGTGCTTTCCGAAGCACGATATCGAACCAATAGTACTTGTAAATCAGAGGAGCAAACCCGTGATATAATATTTTTTTTTAGTAATTTATTTATTTAATAAAACGTATACAAAATGGAGTACATTTAGTCAACAGTAGTAAATTTACCATACAATTATAGTGCCTAAAAATAAACTATTTCTAAAATATTTTTATTACAAGTGCAAGTGATAATGTTTCGGAATTATAATGTTAGGTAGCGACCCGCCCGATCTAGGTTTATTCAAACCTGTGTTTCGGGCCATCACTTTACATTTCAATTAAATTGGGACATTAGCATTTAAAATTAAATTGATTTAAAAATAATCTATTAAGAAGTACGAGTTATAGCATTGGTAATTAAACATTAATACCTACTACTAACTAAGCCAATGTAAATACTACAAAAGTAAATATTTACTATGGAATAAATGATCGTCATGACATAATTTCTAGAAGTTTTTCTGTGTCTGTGTAATTGAGTAACGCTAGGTATTCTGATAATATAGTACTACAATTTTTATAACTTAAACTATAGATGCTCATTAATTTGTTAAGTCAGAAAACACAGAACATGACCTAAAAACACATAAATTCTTAACAAACGCATGTCTATTTTGAGGCTTTATGCGAACTAAATCTTTCCTTCTCTTGTCGGAAGGTACTGGGTTAAAAGGAAGTGCAGTGTGTTGGATATCAATTGTATTTATAGATTTTATGCTAACAAGGACGCGCAGCGAATTAATAAAATCTTACTGTCCTACTAATTATAAATGTGAAAGGTTGTGAAGATGGATGAATGTTTGTGACTCAATCACGCAAACACGGCTGAACGGATATGAATGAAATTTGGCACACAGATAGTTTATAAACTAGATTAACATATAGGGTACTTTTTATGTGGGATAATTCCCGACTTCCACGTGGGTGAAGCAATAGCTAGTACATACATATTTAAATTAGGATTGTAGTTGAATATCATTCGCTGCGGGTCGAGCATTTATCAGTTTTAATTCACAATACATATGTTGAAATTATAGCCAGAGGTGGCCCAGTAACAACGGCCGCGACTTGGAAGTTGTAAGGTCTGTTCAACCATGAACAAGCAATAACATCACACCGTCAGCGGTAAGAAGTGAGCTACTGAGATCTTTACTTCATCGGCTCGATACACACACCACACACATCGAAATAGATATCAATGTGTTTTGACCACAAAACTTGTATACAGGCTGATTTTTTAGTCACCGTCCAAATTTTTCAGGGTGATAGATAGTACCCGCGAAATTGAACAACTTTCTCCAAGAAACATGGGTTGAAATATGAAAAAAAAATCGGACCTCCCGTACAAAATCAATAGTCGGCTGGTCGATTTTGTTTGTTTTGTGGTCGGAATTTTTTTTTTATATTTCGACCCATGTTCCTTGGAGAAAGTTGTTCAATTTCACGGTTACTATCACCCTGAAAAATTTGGACGGTGACTAAAAAATAACCTTGTTTAATTAAGTTAATTATTGTAATAAATTAGTCATCAAGCTGGAGTCGAGTGTGATTCATCTCCTACAACCTCCTCTTACTGTGGCCAAGAAACCTTTAGCCATCATCGGTCCTATGAGTCTGTGGGATCGGCAGTAAGAAAATCATTTCCTGTGTACATTGCACGACGTACACAAACCCCTATTCCTTCCCAAATTCCGTCTGTTACCGTAGGTCTTCTTGTAACTGGCTTCCCTCTCGTAAGCCAACGTAATTCACGTTTGGTATGGTTTGTATGGTAGGTTAGGGCGTAGGGATAACTCGGGTGCTAGGTGAAACCTATGGGCTAGATTGACAGTCAGTTGGGTCTTAGATAACTGATAGTTACCAAGTAGGCTCAATTGTCTCAAACGTAGCCACACTGTACGTAATTGGAATAACAGCCGGACTAAGCTGTAGGTCCCAGTGCGTACAAGGTCGTAGATCCTAAACCAATCAGGTGCATTACTCTGTGTAAATTCTTTCATCACCGAAGAAATCGACAGTGCTTTTTCAATACAAAGTGACATTTCGTTTCTCCATTTTTGACATCGCACCGTAGATGTCCTTCTACAACCTGTCATTTTGTCTTTCGTTTTTAACGATCTTTGTCTAGGTCCTTATAAATGTAGACTATTTCAGAAGAATATTTCTTCCCAAACTGTCAAAATCACACTGACAACAAACTTTCTACTCGACAGCCACAAAGTATATACGATTATCTACAAAATCATGATTCGTTTAGAACGCATAACTGTGATAATTAATAGAAAAACATAGCTATCTTCTCCTATTGTACATCATTTAGTTAGTTAATAGTCATGCCTATTCTTCCGTAGATTTCTGGCTCGTGCTAAGCCTGTTGCTCTAAAAAACGGTGAAGAAAAATATCGTAAGAAATCCTGCATGTCTTAGGGCCAGAACCCACAAATTCGAAAACATGTGACATCTAACAACCCTCATTGGGCCCGCATGGCGGATTACGTCTCGCTCCCTTTCACAGAGAGGAGGCCTGTGTCCCAGCAGGGGCAAAATTATAGGCTCTTGATGCTAAGTTTAAATCAAATATCTGTTTCTCATTTAAATGGACGTACAGTACTAATATAAAAGATATGAACATAAATTGCAGAGTTACTTTCAAAACAATTAGAGTAGAGTCATCTCATCACCTCTCCCTTTAATCAGTATTTATGTATTTACTAGCTGGCCCGGCGAACTTTGCACCACCATATTTTATTTCTCCAGTTGTGACTGGTAAAATCAAGTCAGTTGGTCGATTGTTTCGTCAAAGATTTGTCAAAGTCTTCTGTTATATACCGTCAAACACTTTTGTATTAGATTTTAAAAATTAATTCTGCGCAAACCTATATATTTTTTATAAATTTTCTTACATACAAACCTTGTCCTGACAATAAGGAACACATAAAAAAAGAATCATCGAATTTGGTGCAGTCGTTCGGAAGTTATGCGCGTACATACATTTCGGCGATTCATTTTTATATGTATATATACAAGCTTTTGCCAGCGGCTTCGCCCGCGTGGAGGTCGGTGTATTATACATATAAACCTTCCTCTTGAATCAATCTATCTATTAAAAAAACCCGCATCAAAATCCGTTGCGTAGTTTTAAAGATTTAAGCATACATAGGGATATAGGGACAGAGAAAGCGACTTTGTTTTATACTATGTAGTGATATATATATAAAAGATATATTATAAGTATATATTACAGTAAATATTTATGTGTGTATATTATAAGTTTGTAATCTATTTATGTCTTAGTGTATCCTGTTATGTATAATTCATTATGATGATTGTATTTTGAATAGTATTTTGTATCATTGTTCCTCTCAACCAAAGCACCTGCCATCTAATCTCTTTGCCTTAGGCATTCACCAGTCAAAGGTCCGCCTTTGTACTTTTTTTGTGTGTGCGAAAAGTTTAAATAAATAAATAAACGCACATTTGAAATAACTCGGCAACCGGGCACTGGCGTCATCAACAAAGCATATTCTTTAGACTGTGAGTGTTACGAGAAAAGTCACGTTCACAAAGGACATGCTTTACCCCTTATTGTATTACACCCGTCACCTAGAAAGCAATTAAAATGTCTCATTAGCATCTAATACCCTTTAAACAGAAATACAGCAATAATAAAAACAAGAAGTCTATTTATTGTCCCACTTTAGGACAAAAGCTTCTTCTCCTATAGAGAAGACAGGATGAGCATTGATCACCATGCTTGCTCAAGATGGATGGGTCTTTTCAGACTTATATTGATTTACCAGCTTATGCCAGCTGTTTCGCCCGCGTGGTGGTCAGAAATTATCCCACGGGAACTGATATGTAAGCGGACGTAGGAATAAGTCAAATGACAGCTAGCTCTAGCACACTGAGTTTATTTGGTACTAGCTTTTGCCAGCGGCTTCGCCCGCGTGGAGGTCGGTGTATTATACATATAAAACTTCCTCTTGAATCACTCTATCTATTAAAAAAACCCGCATCAAAATCCGTTGCGTAGTTTTAAAGATTTACGCATACATAGGGATATAGGGACAGAGAAAGCGACTTTGTTTTTAACCGACTTCCAAAAGGAGGAGGTTCTCAATTCATCGGAACCTTTTTTTTTTTTTTTTTATATGTATGTTCCCCGATTACTCAAAGATGGCTGGACCGATTTGGATAATTTTTTTTTTGTTCGAAAGGGTATACTTCCCAGGTGGTCCCATGATCATCAAGTCAGGATCTGATGATGGGATCCTGGAGAAATAGAGAGAACTCTTAAAATTTTATAGGCACACTTGAAACAATTTGTGTAGTTTTTGGAAGAGTACTTTCTCGGAGTGGTTCCAATTTCAATTTGGTGAAGATCTGATGAAGAACTTCGGAGATAGGCAACGGAACTCCTCAATAAATGATAGCAAATGGACAGGGATTGCTGAAATCTCATGTCTGTCAATTGTTTACACCAGTTAATAACATAACATCACGCCGGTACGCTGTGAAGGGGTAAGCACATGTGAACCACTAAAAAGTGAAAAATAAAAAACTTTTTTCAAAAAAATAAAAAACCGACTTCCAAAAAAACACTAAAACGTGAAAAATAACTTTAATTTCGGAAGGCTGTGACAAAAAATTAAAATACATATCCAAAGTCACCGACTTCTGAAATTAAAGTTATTTTTCACGTTTTAGTGTTTTTTTGGAAGTCGGTTGTTTATTTTTTTGAAAAAAGTTTTTTATTTTATACTATGTAGTGAAGTGACATGAGTTATACAGGGTATATGGGAATCGCTTCCGAAAACGAAGACAGGTACGAAGATAGGGCTAGTGATTCTCGATACAGTACCACCAAAAATCTAGATTGTATTTTTTACAATTTTTACGTATTTTTTTTTTTTGCATTTTTGGTACACTATGCTGTGAGAACAGATAAATTAAACATTATTTGATATTAAACACATTTAAAAACGACCCCAAGTCCAGGCGGCGACTTTCTATTTAGGCATCGTTTGTAAAGCGCCGCCAAAATAAAATAAGTAGAAACATTACAGAAGCGTCAAACGTTTTAAATTGATGCAAAATAATAACCAATTTAAGGCGAAAGGTTATTGGTATCCGTTTGCATTTGGGTTGTTTAAAACCTACGTTCTGGCTTTGGAAGCGTTCCCCTTACACTGTGTATAGGAAGGATTGCAGCCACCCTCAAATTCATTAATAACTACATAACAGGAAGGTACAGTTACCGGGATAAAACTCCTACGTGTTAATCGACGTTATAAACTATCTGTGTGCCAAATTTCATGTTTGCGGCTGCTGCAGGTGCAGATAACCTTAAACGGCGCAAATATAACAACCTTATTAGGAGCTATATGTTTGAGCCATTTGGGGTTGAAACACTAGGGCCGTGGGGTCCGAGTGCTCATCGAGTATTTTGGGACATCGCAAAGCGGTTGGTCGACTCATCACGTGACTAAAGGGCTGGCCTATATGTAGGTCAAAGAATCAGCATTGCCATCCAACGTGGCAACGCTGCCAGCCCTTTGGGAACTTTCTCCACTGACAGCGATGCGGACGAATTCTTTGATGCCCAGCAGTGGCGAAGGGTCAATACACACCGATTCCCATCGGCTAACCTTTCAGAAATCCCACCTCCCACCGATTATTTCAAAGTACAATTATTTTTTATGTGTTTTACTGAAAAAGCGCATGTGCACAAAGAAAACCAAACCGTCTTACAAAATTCTCTGATTTAAACTCAGTATGAGTGAAAGAGAGATTAATCCTCAGAGGAAACTTAGCTTGCATCACGCGATGAGTCTTTTTTTTTTTGGAAAGGCTTACCCTGGCCATAGTTACACCCTCGCCACTGATGCCCAGTGAGCTCTTCCCCTTTTTTTACTTTATATACTTGTACGTAGTATATTTATTTTAGTGTACGTTTTTTTATGTTTTAAAACATCCAATTGATATGGCTTGAAGTGGGTGAAATTCGGATTCCAAGATTCCGTTACACACACATGACCAAGCTAATAGAAGCATGTTAAAAATACAACCGAATTGAGAACGTCCTCCTTTTATGAAGTCGGTTAAGAAAATCGGTCACTTGTCGCCTTTTCCTCTCTCATTACACCTCTGCTTACCCCATAAAACGAAGCGATATAATACCTCAATATACGATAACAGTCGACCATTTTTATGCGGTGCGAATCAATCAGTGTGCGTCCACACGACAATGGGCTTAGTATACATATAGTTCCAGATTACCTGGTTGTGTTGGAAAAGGAAGCTTGGAGTTACTCAAGCTGTTTTTATTGGGTTGGTACTTCGGTATTTAGCTAAAGGGTTTTGTATTTATATATTGATTTAGGATCTCCAACAAAAGGTGTACCCAATACACGACACAAATAAAGGGCAACATCAGGTATTAAGTAGGTGTATTCCTGCACTTATAGGAGACCACAGCATGCACAATAGAGTTAACAACTAAGCTAACAAAGTAAATATGGTATTGGTGGTGATGGTATTTGAGGTGGAAATGAATAAGCGTATCTGAGAATCGCTGGGTACTGCAACTTACATAGGTTTTTGTTTTTAGCGGTGCTATCAAAGTAAATCCATCCCATCTTCATTACATTTGCAGCAAAGCAGCTAATTATATTTTTATACTAGCTGTGCCCGCGACTTCGTCCGGGAGTTCAAGTTGGGCCACCGTCGTGAACGGTCGCGTCTGCCCGCGCGCAGCAGATGTTGACTTGCCAGACTTCGAAATCAAACCGAGTTTTTTGTGCGTCTCCGTCTGTGTCGCAATTTGTTATATTGGGTAGTATAAAACAAGGGAGCAAAAGTGATGTAAGTGCGCTTCAGCCTGCAGCGAAGACTGGCTGCTGGAGGACGAGTGACACGGCTGACCCCTGGCGGCTAAACCTGGTGAGATCGTTCCTAATATTTCAGGGATTTGTTCTATAAAACTGAGAACGGCCAGCCGGCCGGTTCGTTGTGGGCCAGTGTGCTAACACTATATATAATAGGGCGGCACAAACTAATTTACGCTATTATTCTAGCGCAAAATACGGTACCTATCGCTCAAAACGCAGTACCTAAAGATTGTATTATTATAACTTGTAACGCCACGGTTACCGAAATTTGAGTCGGCCCACGGCCCATATGTGCCGAAGTGTACAAAAAAGTTACCCTTAACTCTTAAGTTCGCATAGCACGCTTTTGTTCTACAGATTAACCAAAAAAAAAAAAGGTCAAGTCAGCCTCAGCCCCTTTGCACGTGTCCTGGACTTGCACTACAAACAAAAGTGTTTTCAAAAAATAATTTAATGGGCTTAACACTCGATCATAGGATTGTCAGTCAAGATCTCGCCACATATATTTGGAAACATCGACAGGATGATAGAATTTTCCTAGCACTTCTAAATAATATACATGATTTTCTCCCTAACAGCATTCTCTTCCAGGAATAAAGGATAGCAAAATACATAACCGCACAATCCCTACTAATATTATAAATGCAAAAGTGACTTTCTGTATGTATGTTACGTTTTCACGCCTAAACCGCTGAACCAAGTGTCATGAAATTTGGCTGAGATATAGCCTAGAATATGGAGAGAGACATAAGTAGGCTACTTTCATATAGGAACATACGCTATAACCGACTTCCACGCGGCCGGAGCCACGGTCAGGGGCTAGTTTAATATAACATTTTGTGGTGGCGAAGATATCATCATCGCCTTGTCCGAATACTATCTCGTAAATGTGCACAGAAACAACAGAAACGCACAAGGGTATTCACCTATTGGCGAACTAGTACCCGCCAACAGCGACATCCTAAGTACAACGCTAAAACACCGCAACATGCCAATCCTTATAACCGGTAACACACACGAGAAGAGCAAGAAAAATCCACGAAACCCCGGCCTCAAACGAACAGCCCCCAATTAGCGAACTCATTAACACCATGTGAAGAACAAGAAGCAAGCTACTAACACCGTTATCAGTCGTAATCGCAAACGACACTGGATACACAACACCCAGAAACAGACCTTTACCGCAATCAAGCGCACTTGACCAGACCTGTGCATCGGCGCCTCAACACCAGCCAAAGAAAGAAAATCAAATAGACGATGAACCTTCACGTAGCGGCATTCATATAGCCAATCTACAGGAAACAGGGTTGAACTCAGGAACATACATCTCCACACTGTGATTGGCACCCCTCAAGAAAAGCGAGTAACACACACCGGGGTCATATCAAGCACAAACAATGCAACTACGCAGCTCTCAACAGAAATTCTGTATAAATAAAATACGAAGACTGGATAACAAAAAAAACTAGCAAATAAAGACATCATCCCAACGAGTAAAGACATCGAAATACCCTGGAACACAATAACGGAGGTTATTAAAACCGACCGCTGCTCAGGAAACTGATTCTTCAGCCAATTTAATAAAGAGACCATCGCTTAGCTCTTGCTAACCTACAAAGCGGGAAACCGGATAATCCAAATAGGCATAAAAATAATGGCAGACAACACTCCAAAAGGTTAAATATCAAGAAGAACAAAAACACGCAGAGTCCGCTTCACCGGACTGGGGACATTTCACACCGGAAAATGCAGGCAAATGCTCGACACGTTTTACAGGAACAACAAACAAAACGCCGAAGGAGATCCGTGTACATAAAGGTGTCCCCCAGGAAAACAAAAAAAAAAAAGGAGCGAGGGCCTTTTCAGATACCAAATGCTAAAATAACAAAGCCGAAGAAGTAATGGTAATCATCAATAAAAGCCAAACGAGACAGCTCCCGGAACGGACCAAGTGATAACCGTGGTAACCGAACTTAACAAAACGATGCCCCAAATATAACAGGAAACCGCAACTATACACAAGAATAAAGCCAGGACACAGAATACAGTGCCGGACAAGTGGCTTGAAACCGCGCAGGTACTAATCCCAAAAATAAAAAACTAGAAGACGCGAACGAATATCGCTGCATAATGGTACTACAGAATTTACGCCAGATGCATAGTAAAAACAAAACAATAAAAAAATAGACGATGCGATAACAGGACTAGGCAACTACCAAGCGTCCCTTTTAAACAATGGATCAACAGATTACCACATTTTATGCACGAAGGGTCCTAGACGAGGAAGGATTTGCAAGTAAACGAATTTACGCTCGCCCTATCGCCCTTGTCATAGAAAACACCAATGTCAACTTAAAGACATTAAGGCATTAGGATAATTACTGCAATGAACTAACAAATCGATGACCAACAGGATAATCAAGGTATGCATGAATGTAAGAACATGCATCAAATGGAGTGGCCAGCAAAGCAATTGGATTATAATTATCAAAGGAAAGGAAGTTAAACGGGGTTGCCCTCACTCCTCTCGCCTTTTTACATTAGTCTTCGACGAAGTCCTTAGAACCCTTAAAGATGCAACCCATTTAATCAAACTAGATCAGGACCGCGCTTCACTCCCCCTGGTATTATCATTTGCGGACGATCTTATACTCATTGCAGATGATCTAGAAGGACTAGAGCGCATCTTATACCACACAAAACCTTTACTAAATACCGCAGGCCTCCAAATAAACGAAACAAAAACAAACATTCTAATTAGGGACCCCATAACATCACAGCAAACAATCAACGTGACCCTCAACGGAATAAGTATACCAACAATGGACGAAATAAAATAGCTAGGCACATACACAAGCAGCAAAAGCACAATTAGAAAACGATGCCAACAGGCCACGAGAAACGCAAATCATTACTACCATTCATACTAAAGGCAAAGATGGACTGGAAGTTAGCTAGACTTATGTATCGAAGAGTTATCGTATCTTGTATGATATATGACTTAAAAGCATCGACCCAAGGTGAACAGATTAAGACTCAGAAGATATGAACGAGTTATCATGAGAGACTTGATTAACCACATCAGGAATAAACTAATAATTAAGAAAATGCACCAAATCTTAGACGAAAAAACCGTAACAAAACGCATCAAGAATCACAGGATGTGCTACTTAGCACACGTCTTCAGACGGGATAAACCACACCTATTGCAGGTAGCAATGCAGTACAAGGCCAAATCTAAGAACCTCGGACGACCTATTTACCCAAGGAATGACAATCTAAAACAAGCAATGAAATACTTCGACATGGGAATCAAGTTTTGAAAGGACATGGCTGGAGACAAAACTAAGATCAAGAAAGCGGCTAGTAATATCTAAAAAAAACCAGAAACTGTTAGCTGCGAGAACTCAGAATATTACTACGAAAACAACAAAACAGAACATAGCGAAGCAACGGCATAGAAAAGAGCTAAGAAAACAATGAACGTACCCAAGAAGCCCGACCTGAATCAACATGCCGGCGACGTCGTGAAAAGATGCCCTCCTATAAATAAATACCACCCGTCTCTCCACTAGTCCAATGCTTACTCAAGGATGCATATCCGGTAGGCTCGCAATCCTTTCCTATCCTATGGGCACGTCTACCTGACCATTACCGCGCCCCCCGGTCTACTTCTTGATATGCAATGGCCTCTGTAACACCATGAAGCATGAGGCTCCAGGGGCTAGTGCAAATCTTGGGGTTCATTCGATTTATCGAGTCTGGTCAAGCCACGCTGGGATCGGTGCATTTCATATTCATATTCATATTCATAGCTGTGCCCGCGACTTCGTCCGCGCGGAATAGTTTTTTTACTATTATTTCTATTTCAATAAAAACAAATAAAAATTCTAAAATAAAAGTAGCCTAAATTACTCCTTATTAGATCAGCTACCTGCCAGTGAAGTCCCGTCAAAAACGGTCCAGCCATTTCAGAGATTAGCGAGAACAAACAGACAAACAGACAGACAGACCGACAGACAGACAGACAAGAATTGAAAAAAATGTTATTTTGGTATATGTACCGTACATATATTCATATGCATGTAGCAAAAAGCGGTTATTTAAATATTACAAACAGACACACCAATTTTATTTATATGTATAGATGTATAAATTAAAACACTAGGTTTTGCCAGCGGCTTCACCAGCGTGCGAGTCGCGTATACCACGGGTACGTACTGACGGCATAAAAGCGTCCTATATCCTAATCCAGGTCAGTCCAGGCGCCACTGGCAAAAGCTGAGGGGCAATTCTCGTAATCTTAAGAACGTTCACAGTCTGATATCAGTCTCAATCTGTCACAATTTCCTCGAGTTTCCATACATTTTTGACATTTGATTGTCGCCGAGATTAGACCGCTACTAGATTTAGAACTTTTTTAATTACGAAAATTGGCCTTCTAGTATCTTGTACGCGAAAGTATCCCTACATGAATATGGACATAAAAATAATAATTTTCGTTCTAATAATTACGAAACTTCCAAAGCATCGCGTGTTAAGATATTTAAACAATTTAAAGAACGAAAAATAAGAAAGAAAATTGTTGATTATGCACAAACAAAACGCACATTACAACAAAAATAACCGGTCAAGTGCGAATCGACCTTGCACAAGAAGGGTCTTGCATGGGAACCCTTTTATATTTAACTTTGTTTTATTTTTTGTTGTAATAGCAGCAATAGAACTACGCTCTCAATTAAAATTTCTGCTGTCTACGTATTACGCTTCATGAGAATACAGCTCGCTGACAGACGTACAGACAGCGGAGGGTGAGTAATAGGGTTACGTTGGCAGTGTAGGGTAACTAAAGGGTGCCAACCCTTTAGTTACCAAACCCTAAAAAAACTTAAATACACACATTCAAAGTAGCAAAAAGCCTCGTATTTAAATAAAAGTTTAATAAATGTGCTTAGTTTGAATTCAAATTCAAATTCATTTATTAATTTTGTAACATAGAGTAAATAATAAATAGATGTTATATAAAACTATGTTTGTCCATACTATGACCCGCCAAAAGGCATACACAATAAGGTGGTTTATCGAATGTCAATTAACAAAATTAGAACAAAAAATAAAGTTAATAACTATGTAAGTTGAACTGGTAATGGAATTAGAAGCGTGGGACGGCCAGGTTCTCGAATACCACAATATATGACTTAATATGCGTAGGAGGCAAACTGATGCGATTTTTACCGAGGAAAGTAAGGGAATTTATTATTTACTAATATCTTGTAAACAACGTGATATGTTCTGGGGAAAGGAACAAAAGCGCACTCCTTCGTGCATGGCCTCCTTCCTACGCCGCATGGGCTGTCACCTTTGCATTTGATGATCTTATGACTGCATCAGTGAGCGGAGTTCACACAGCTGAATTTTGGACCCTAAAACATCCCGCCGCGATTTTATTACGTCCATGTGAAATTGACTTATTCGAAAACCATGACTTTAACTTTTATTCACTTTGATTGAAAGACGCGGAAATGAAAGGAATGTCCATATTCGAATGATTCACTTGTATGTATACCTACACGAATTGATTTGGTCTCTTCATCCAAATGGAAATGCAAAATTGAATTGCGATTTCAGGCTTACATTAACTACTAGGTTTTACCAACGGCTTTGCCCGAGTGGGGCGTCAGAAATTATCTCACGGAAATGTACCACCGGGATAAAAGTATCCTATTTGTGTTAATCAAGGTAACTGTACGAGTATGTGTGTAAAATTTCAACCAAATTGTCATAATATTCTTCATTTCATTGAAATGCCACAAATCTTACCTAATTTATTGATCTTTGTTATTTTACATCTATACTATATTATTTATATTTTATTTTATATAATACTAGCTGTGCCCGCGACTTCGTCCGCGCGTAATCGTTTTTTTTACTATTATTTATATATCAACAAAACAAATAAAAATTCTAAAATAAAAGTAGTAGCGTAGTAGTTACTCCTTATTACATCAACTACCTGCCAGTAAAAGTCCCGTCAAAAACGATGCAGCCATTTCAGAGATTAGCGGGAACAAACAGACAGACAGACAGACAAAAATTGTGAAAAATGTTATTTTGGTATATGTACCGTATACATATATTATTTGGTTATTTTAATATTACAAACAGACAGTCCAATTTTATTTATATGTATGGATGTATAGATGTATAGATTATAAAGCTGAAGAGTTTGTTTGTTTGGTTGGTTGAACGTGCTAATCTCAGGAACTACTTACTGGTTCGAATTAGAATATTATTTTAGTGTTGGATAGCCCATTTATCGAAGAAGGCTATAGGCTATAGAACATCACACTAAGACCCTTAGGAGCCGAGCAAAGAGAAAAAAGTCACGAATACGAAGTACTCGCACGGGCAGGCGAGGCCAGCGACGGGGTGGGTCCGAGCAAGAAATTTGACGCGAACGAAGTCGCGGGCAGAAGCTAGTAAACTATATTTTTGGATTTATTGTTTTGAGTGAGATAGACATTGTGACTTATATAATTTTTCTTTTTTTTTAATTATTTTAGTAATTTAACTTAACGGCAAAATTATTTTATTTCTGGGAAACTGGCGCCTAAAGTAAGCCGAAGCCTGTGTTTTAGGTCTTTTTATTGGGTTTTAGGGTTTATTTTCTGTAATTTCACCTTGGATATATGTGTAAAGGTGTAATAAATATAGTTTAAATGAATAATAAATCCGTGTAGTCATTTTTGCCTATAAGTTGGGGGTTTCGCCATAATCGCCACGCTTGGCAGGCGGGTTGGCGATCGCAATATGGTCGTAAAATGCATAGAGAACGCTGCTGCCCATTCTGTAGTAAGTCCCTTAGTCGCCTTCTACGACACCCACGGGAAGAAATGGGATGGTGCTATTCTTTTACGTCCGGCACCACACGGAACTCCAAATAAACTCAAAGAATAAGACATGAATACTACATCCTTATTCCCAAAATCCAGCTGAAATATGTTCGCAAAGTTTGTGGAAACTTACGTAAATGTTCTCCGTTGTTCCATTCATATTAAATCAATGTTTGGAGGTACGAGCGCTGAGAGACAGCGAAGCCCTATTTCATATCTGTAGGTACACAGATACCGGTCGTATTTTCTCTGCTCCTTTTTTGTTCTATAATGCATTATTGTATAGATTTTTTTTTTTTTTTGTGGGTGGGAAATCATCAAATGACTTCTCCCGCTCTGGATGGAGCAGGAGGGCGTGTCAGACTTTTACTGACTAAAACCCACCCATGTTCTCTCAGCTGCCCATGTGCCAGGAGCCGCGGTATCTCTTTCGAACAACCCGCACCCCTGGCAGGCATCGGCCCTTGCGAGCCCCACCAGTTGCTGCTGACGTCTCCCTGCGACGGGTCAGCAGTGGCCCCGCCGCCTACCACTTTTCGGCCGCAGGGGATAGGGAGAGCGGCCAACGCTATACCGACACTCCTCTTCCCCTGCGGCCCCACCGCGTCCGCCATCAAACGGTGGCGGCCCCGTCCAGGCCACGGAAGGGAAGAGCGCTACTCAGAAGTACCGGCACTCCTCCTCCGCCGCAGCCTGTAACTCTCAGCCGCGATGCCTCCCATTCGACATCGCGGCCCGCCTCAGCTGCGATGCACCTCACCGCAACCTACTTTTTGGCCGCTACGTCGTCGGCTTGGAGGCACAAGCCCTGACGAGCGGCCCCACCTTGGGGTTCCTCTTCGCTTCACCGTGGGAGGGTGACCACAGTTACTGAGCCCCCCGCAACGACAATGCGGGAACCCCACTGGGGGGGATTATTGTATAGTTAAGGTGCGCTTACACGAGCAACTAAAATTGCTCCATCCAGGTCAATTCTCGACAAATATGACGTCACGACTATATCCAGCAATTTACGGCAATGGCAACATGTTGCAACCTGTTGCCAGAGATACGGCCACACAATATCATGCAATATGGAGCAACTTAAGAAACTAGGTAATACCTCCGCCTCCGCCGCCGGCCGGTTCCTCTTGCAAAAACGAAACGTAGTTATTTATACTTAAAAACGAGGTAGAAAGAAAATTAACTAAAAATTTCCAAACCGATTGGATATTCGGCAACTCATGAAATATATGGAGCAATCAGAAGCAAAATTCCCCAAACATATCCGCAATTTATTGTTCATGTTCATGTCATCATATCAGACTCTAAGAAAGTGGAACGGACTTGTGTAAAGTACAAAGGACACTATTCTAAGTTTTAAAATAATCATCATGTATAAAAATAAGTTAGATTAAAATTGCTTATTAGTCTTATAGACTAGATTGTAATGAATTACTAAGAACTGGTAAAGTAACTTCAAATACTAAAACAGAACTACAGAAAATTGACGTTCTAAAAAGTACGGAACAAGAAAATATTCCCACCTAAAAGAGGTGGTCGTATGCAACTGCCATAAAGGTTAAGATCGTTTATCACTGTTAGAATGTATTGGTAACGTGGCATACCACGGCTTTCAAATGTCAAATAATAATGTGACGTCACAAAGCCTATAACCATCAAGATGCTTCCTTACCAACGATACCTCATTTTTCAAATTATGATACTTAAGTCGTAAAGAAGTTATGAGGGAACAGATGAACATATATATACCTATATATATATATACACTAGCTGACCCAGCAAACGTTGTTTTGCCTTATAAATTATTTAGGGGTGGACTACCCCTAACATTTAGGGGGATGAAAAATAGATGTTGGCCGATTCTCATAGATACCGGATAAGCACAAAAAATTTCATCAAAATCGGTCAAGCCGTTTCGGAGGAGTATGGCAACGAAAACTGTGACACGAGAATTTTATATATTAGATACATACCGGTCAAAAATCCTAACGCTCTTTTTTGCTTCGCCGTAGACGGCGGTTTGTTTTTGAGTTTGGGAAATCATCAAATAACTTCTCCCGGTTTGAGTGGGCGTGTCAGAATTTTACTGACTAAAACCCACCCGTGTTCCGTCAGTTGCCTGTGTGCTAGGGGCCGCGGTATCTCTTTCGAACAACCTGCACCCCTGGCAGCTAAAATTAGATTTATTTTCAAGTACTTAATTAACCGCACGTACAAACACAGTAATGTATCTAGACTTATGATAACAAAGCAACACAATAAACATAGGTACGTATTTCCCAAATGTCTTCACATTTCAATACACTTACATTTCTGCAGTTGCATTATACCTACATAAGTCAATCACATGTTACGAGGACGGGACTATCCAGGCTTTGAGCTGGTACTGTGAATTTCCTAATACGAAAACCCAAATAACACTTTGCTCGACCCCGGATTGCGAGTACTCTCATCACTGAGCTGCAGTCGTGTTGGTCCACTACATGACTAGACCAAGGAATCAAAAGGGAGTATTTTGCTAAAACCTTTTCCGTGGTTGGGTTTCAGTTTACCTCGCTTTGACCATGTTTTTGATCGATGTATACGGCAAAGGGTCAATAGGGGTATATATATGGGAAATTCGACCATAGTTAATTTAAATAGAAATACATTAACATTTATAAAAAACTTTTTCCAAAAAAAAAAAACAACAGACTTCCGGAAAGCACTACAAAGTGACAAATAACTTTAATTTCGGAAGTCGGTGTCTTTGGATATGTATTTTAATTTTTTGTCACCGCCTTCCGAAATGAAAGTTATTTTTCACGTTATAGTGTTTTTTCGGAAGTCGGTTGTTTTTTTTAAGGTCTATAATTTTCACTTTTTAGTTATAGTACATACTTACCCCACCCACAAAAAATTGGAAAATTCATCATCCTTGGAGTCAAAACAATGCAAATTTATGCGATAGCAACAATCGCGGTTTATTTATGCTGTTATTTTTTTAAGAGTTCCGTTGTCTGTCTCGGAAACGCATCATCAGATCTATATAAAATTATTCCGAAATGGCCCCACATTTCGGAATAATTCCCTTTCGAACAAAAACATAGTTTTGCAAATCCGTCTATATATGACGGAGTTATGCCCAAACATACATTAAAAAAAATAACATGTCGAATTGATAACGTCCTTCTTTTTGAAGTCGGTTAAAAAAATAGCTTTCTGCATAACTTTAACTGTACCTTCATACTCCGCCGTCTTCGTCATTTTCGTAAAGAGTTTGGTTCACGTATTAATCTTCTATGTATGTAATATAATACATAGAAGAACGAATGAGTGAGCTTTCGGTCACTCATTCATTCAATCACTGATTGATCACGGAATCTCAAAAACTACATGACCAACGAAGATGAAATTTGACACATGGGTAGAATATGAGAAAGAGCCGTCAGTTAAGAAAGGATTTTATATAACTCCCCTCGTAAAGGGGTGAAAGTTTGATTGAATTTTTGAATTCTTTGGGCCATTGTTTTCCGACAATGAATCCACGAACGAAGTCGCGGGCACAGCTAGAATACATATAAATCTATAAATAGTATAGACCAAAGTCGTTTTTGGTGTTTGTCTGTGTTTTTAGAACTACATAGTTTTGAGGCGGTTTTCACCATCAGGCGGCGTATTTCAGACTACAACGCGCGAAGGGCGACAGGTAACGCGCGTGATCTTTTTACAAACAAATTCAATAAAACCGCGTTTCCGCGCCTTATTTGGCTCCGTTTCCCGAGCCCCGACGCGTTGTCGTGTGAGATCCGCCTTAGAGAGTTTATTCCGGAAAGCTTATGTTTATTCTACATTTATAGTTAACTTAGATATGGCACAGATATCTCGAAGTTTTGTCATGTCGCTACATCCATGCAGAGCAGGTTCTAGCGACCCTTCCCTGCTGTGTATACTATACTACCACGTAAGTTTTTATCGCAATTTAGTGATGAAAAATTTAGTGCGCAAATTGTAACTATGAATTCAGCATATCATTCTAGACCCCCCAGTGCAGAAATTTTTCGTCGGTCATACAAAAAAGAATCAGCTGTGTCATAGAAAAGTGCAATACCTACGCGGTCAAAATGTTATAAGTTCTCTGGAACTACCACTCGGATTTGAAAAAAAAAAATATTTTTGTACTAGCTTTTGCCAGCGGCTTCGCCCGCGTGGTGGTCGGCAATCATCCCATGAGAACGCCCTATCGGGACAAAAAATATCCTATGTGTTAATCCAGGTTAGAAAATATATAAACTATCTGTGTGCCAAATTTCATACAAATCTTTTCAGCCGTGTCTGCGTAATTGAGTAAAAAACATCCAAACTTTCACATTTATAATATTAGCAAGATTTATAATATTAGCAAGATTTGATAGCGTAACTCTTGAGGATAGAATTGGGCTATTTAAAATCACGCTACGACCCCTAAGGTGCTATTACACGGGCAATATTTTTAAGCTACGAGGGTCATTCAATAAATACTTAGCCTACAAAAAGTAAACGAAAATTTTGGAAAAGTGGGAATTTATTTTTCAACATAGTCTCCTTTTAGTTCGATACTCTCTCTCTCTTACTACCTTACTCTACTCTCTTAGCCCAGCGATGCTCCAACTTTTTTAATCCGTCCGAAAAATAGTTTTTGTCAAACTCTGCAAAATAGGCCTCCGTGGCGGCGATGACCTCCTCATTCGATCCATATCTATTCCCGGCGAGTGATTTTTTCAGATTAGGAAACAGAAAGAAGTCACAAGGGGCCAAATCTGGAGAATACGGTGGATGGGGCAGCAATTCGTAGCGTAATTCGACCAATTTGGCCATGGCAACGGCAGACGTGTGAACCGGTGCGTTGTCGTGGTGAAACAGCACTTTTTTCTTCGCCAGATGGGGTCGTTTTTTCTTTAATTCGGCGTCGAATCGGCCCAATAAATCGGCATAGTAAAGCCCTGTAATTGTTTTACCCTTCTCGAGGTAATCGATGTAGATCACACCTTGTGAATCCCAGAAAACGGTGGCCATAACTTTTCCGGCCGATTTTACAGTTTTCGCCTTCTTTGGAGCACGTTCCCCGGTCTGGATCCATTGTTTTGATTGCTCCTTGGTCTCTGGTGTGTACCAGTGGATCCAGGTTTCATCGACGGTCACAAAACGACGCAAAAACTCCGCTGGATTCCGCTTAAACAGCGCCAAACACGTCTCCGATGTGGTCTCACGGTTGCGCTTGTTTTCTGGTGTGAGTAAACGCGGCACCCATCGCGCCGACAGCTTTCTCATGCCGAGTTCCTCGTGAAGAATATGATGCACTGTTCCTTCTGAAATGCCTACAGTCTCAGCTAGCTCCCGAACCTTCAATCGGCGATCTGCCAATACGAGATCATGGATTTTTTAAATGTTTTCCTCCGTAGCAGCTGTTTTCGGTGCACTTGGACGTGGTTCATCAAAAACCGACGTACGGCCACGTGCAAACTCGTTGAACCAATTCTTGACGGTGGCCATCGATGGAGAAGAGTCACCGTACACAGCATCCAAGCGCTCTTTGATTTCGATGCGCGTTTTCCCTTCCAAAAATAGGAATCGAATCACCGAACGATATTGCTCTTTTTCCATTTTTTTAAACCGATCGACACGTTCGCTTCCATAAGTTGTCAAATTAAAACAAATGAAGGGATTGGAATGAAAATTTGAAAAAAGAATTAAAAAAGAATGTGCTACACTGTGGTAAAACTCTTTTGAAACTACAGCGCCCTCTGGCGATGAGGCTAGGTACTTATTGAATGCACCTCGTATGTTGATGCGTTTTGGCAATATTGCTTCTGATTGCTCCATATATTTCATGAGTTGCCGAATATCCAATCGGTTTGGAAATTTTTAGTCAATTTTCTTTCTATCTCGTTTGTACGTATAACTACGGAACCGGCTGGGCGGTGGCGGAGGCGGAGGCGGGGGCGCATTGCCTAGTTTTTTAAATTGCTCCATATTGTGTGGCCGTATCTCTGTCATCAGGTGGCTACATGTTGCCATTGCCCTAAATTGCTGGATGTAGTCGTGACATCATAGCTAACGAGAATTGCCTAAGATGGAGCAATTTTAATTGCTCGTGTAAGCGCCCTTTAGGAGCCGAGCAAAACGAAAAAATCTGGATAGTGCTATAGCAACGGCGGGCAATGGCCGATGGGATGCAATGTGGTGGGGCGGGAGCCAAAAATTTGCGCAGATGAAGTCGCAGAAGAAGGGCTAGTTTTCTAGTTTTGTATTCCCTAAATCCCGTAGTAATACTAATAGCCCAGTGTTTTGTCAGAATAATGTTACTGAGGTGTTACATAGTTTGGCAGTGGCGAAAGCACCATATAACACGATTCTTACCGGCTTTCCTTCGGGGATTCGCATCGGCAACTCTATCGCTATTAAAAAAGGCACGTCAATATGGGGCTACTATTGTCAACAAATATAGTTACACTAATATAATTACACTACGGGTATTTAATTCACCGTAACATTTAAACAAAAACGTTTAATTATAGCTTTGTATTACAACAAAAAAAAAATGTTCTAAATTAACACGGCGCCAAAACGTCATAACCGGGAACCCAAACTTCATACAACAACGATGCCGTAATTATATCACTTTAGGTCACGTGGCACCGCTTGATATGAACGAGAGCAAGCCGCTGTACAACGGGTTATGACAGCGACAGATATAGAAAAATGCGTCAGCGAGAACGAGATGGAGGAATACTGCACATTTTATTTGGTTTTCAGCTGTTCAGTTTTATTGTATTTGAAAGAAAGAAAAGAAAGAAAAATGGATTTATTTGTCACAGAAACACGTGCATATAAAAAAAAAATTACATAACATTTAAAAAAAACATGATAACAACACAGATTCTTTACATTCCTATAATATTCGTTATTGATAAGTCAGTAAGTTAAAGTCGACTTCGCTTCGGCTTCTCTCTTTGATAAGTTGACACCTCGCCGCTGTAGTTTGGAAAGTTCATAAAATTCTGCCGTTTCCGGCGTACAAATACCTCCATTTTCAGGGTTTTGTAAGTTTTTTAGACATGTATAGTGTAGGTAGGTATGTAATACATTGTCTCTACTCTGTATTGTGTACTTATGTGCACAAACTCCAGTGTTTGTGGCCGGATGACGTCGGCTCACGATTGATTGGGCTCCTATATGATAGGTCGGTATTATTTTTTTGATGACAGCAAAGCTACGTTTCATCGGAATTGAAGCGAGATTTTTTTTGACCTTGTTTTCCCATTTTATCGCCAAAAATACTGGCCCTTAAAGCTAAAATTATTAAAGACGAAACGATCGACACCTTATTACAGCCACAAAACATAACATCACGCCTGTAATCCCCGAAGGGTTGGGCAGAGTTGTAATTATAGTACCCACATTTCGCCAGTTATATTGAAGTGTTTAATGATACGGGGCGACCCTATTGCTATTATTCGGGCAAAAATCCAGACTCCGGGCTGCTGAGAAATTCCTGATAGAAAAATCCAATAATATTTTGTCCGACTTGGGACCCCGGGACCTCACGCTCAACAGTAGCGCTAGCGACCACTAGACCAACGAGGCAAAACCACTAAACCTCCTATAGTGTTTTTTTTTGAGGTTGGGAAACCATCAAATAACTTCTCCCGCTCTGGGTGGAGCGGGAGGGCGTGTCAGACTTTTAGTGACTAAAACCCACCCGTGTTTCTTCAGTTGCCTGTGTACCAGGGGCCGCGGTATCTCTTTCGAACAACCCGCATCCCTGGCAGGCATCGGCCCTTGAGGACCACACCAGTTGGTGCTCACATCTCTTTGAGGCGCGCGTGGAACACAACGCGCCGTCGACCCGGGCTTGGTCCTTACCGGACAGCAAGCTACCAATTACAACCTCCTATTGGGTGGCAGGGACATCGACGAGCAAACTGTAACCCACTCAGTACATGATTCTAGACAAACTAGCGTAAAAAATCGTCGGTTTTGGAATAAAATATTTGCTGCTTCATAGAAAAGTGCAATAACTACGCGATCAAAGTATATGGAACAGCTATTTTTATTGTAACCGACGAAAAGTTTTTACACCATGGGGCTGTCAATCATATACTGAAACCTGTTCCCGCAGGTTCAAAGTCAAAGTCAAAGCATTTATTTCAAATAGGCACTTAGAAGGCACTTTTGAAAGTTAACATTTACATTAAAATAGAATTGATTCTAGTCGCCCCTTCCAAAATGTAGTTTCGTATGGAGAAGAATGGGCAAGCAACTCCACCGTTACTCTTTTAAAATGTTTTAAGTACAATATTTAACATACATATAATTATGTGTGAAAACGATGCGGGACGAACGGTTGCGGGTCAATATCTCAGCCATCCTGTAATAGACAGACTGTAAAACGGATTATCCTTTCTCTTCCGGAGTCGGATAAAAACTGCGGAAAACGGAAATTCAACTGAGCCTCATTTAAACCGAAAACTGGCCGCAAAGTTCATTAACCTGAGCTGTTTGGGGAATACTAATTCATAAATTACTTACTAGAGAGTTATGAATCGCTTGCTTTTTTCTTAATTAACTTTGGACGAGCTGTTAAAGTCGTGGGCGAATTGATTACTAGCACGTAGGAGTCCCGTAACTGTTAGTGGGCTTATTTATGTTATTGAATGGCAAACCAGTGGGTAGTCCATCTGGATATCGCTACCTATGGATATATGAGACCAGCGACTTGCCCCAACGACGTGCGACTGTAACCAAAAATTCAACACATGATTCTAAACATAGGTAGCGTAGAATTTTTTTGTCCTTAAAAAAAAAAATGGCAGTGGGCAGGGCACATTGCTCGCAGAACAGATGGCCGATGGGGCCGAAAGGTTCTGGAGTGGCGACCGCGTACTGGGAGACGTAGCGTTGGAAGGCCTCCCACAAGATGGACCGATGACCTTGTGAAGGCCGCAGAAATCCTCTGGATGCGAGAAGCGCAGAACTGGTTGAAGTGGACGAGCTTGGGGGAGGCCTATGCCCAGCAGTGGACGTCTTTCGACAGAAATGATGATGATGATAAATAAAAAGCGACTGTTTCATAGAATAATGCAATGCCTACGAGGTCAAAATGTATGGGACAGCAGATTATTTTTTTAACTGACGAAAATGTTCAACGTAGGAGATTTTAGAATCATGTACTGAATCCATGCAACAGCTTTCGCGATTATGTCCCTACCCCTCTGTATTTTTTTTTTTAAACTTTGTCCTACACTAGGAATTTCTCCTGTATCGTGGGTGCGTTTACAAACATTTAAACTCACATACACAAACATCCAGAGATTAAAAATAGAGAAGTTCCTTACTATTATAGTAATTTATTTATTTATTTGTTATGGCCAGAGGTCGGAGTAGGTAGATTGATTTTATATACTTGCGTCAAGATATTATAATATGGACATGCCATTTTATCCATAATGTGCGGGAAGTACCGGAAAAAGTCCCGGTACTTCCCGCACATTATGGAATTACGGAATAAAATAAAATAAAAAACATACAGATTGGCTAACAAAATCGTTTATTATATGAATGATTGATTGAATTCAATGAACAATTATTTTCACCATTAGCTAACACTGGTAGCGTAGATTGATATTATTAATAGGTACGTTTTTCACCTTAAACACAAATTCGTGCTAATTTCAAAATTCCGGAACAAATATCACAATAAATATGAAGTTCCGGTATTTTGGAGGCATATCCATATTATCCTCTACGTTTGACGTCAACGACCTTAAATCAATCTACCTACTCCGACCTCTGGTTATGGCACTCCAACAACAAAGTCACCAAAACTTTCATATATACAAAATATCTTAAACGAATACTATTGTGACCTTGTCACTTACGTATAGGTGTGCACAGCTTTTACATTATGTGATATAATCATAATAGGCAATACTGAAAATAGTAGACAAAGCTTTGTAGGATAATTGAATTATAACATAGACATTCCAGTAACTTTGGTAACAATATGGATTAAGTACCTATCTAAACATAACATGATCATTTAAGAAAAAAAAATAGTATAAAAGATGAAATTATTTTTGAAGAATAACAATAATATAAAGAGAAATTAAAAATAACCAGAGATCGGATATTCGGATGCATATTCACTTAAAGTTGAATGTTGGCTAATATGGAACGCGCTTTTGTATCGAAAATATTCTTCATTTAAGGTGAAAAAATATTTATTTTAACCAACACCCACCACCGAAGGGGGTGGTGGGTTTTGGTGGTTGTTTTACAGCCTTACAACCTACATGCATATATTTGCATCGGGGTTAATTTTAAATAAATATGGATCTGAATAGTTATTCAATCCTAACAATTTAGAAATCGCTTCCTTACTATAAACCTGACTAGTTATGCATTCCCGGTATTCCTGGCATCCCGGGTTTTGTTTACAAAAAAATATTATAAGAATCCGCTTCCATACTTTCATAACTAAAAATTTACTTTAGGTAAATATGCATCCGAATATCTGATCTCTGTTAATAACAGAAGGATATTTGATTTGAGCCAGAAACATATTTATAGTTATGGCAGACACGCATCTGCTAGGTGCCTACGGAACTGAGCCAGATTGTCGCAAAAGATGTCGATGCTGTTCGCGCTCACGTCAAAGCAGAGAGCAGCGGGGTACTGATATGTTAACTTCATGTTTTTGGCACGTCAACGAGACCGTTAACAATTTTGAAAAGCAATATTTGGTCGGTTATATTACGATGATGTTCCAGAGTGGTCATTCTGAAATTACTGAGTCAACTTTTACACCTGTAACGTAAGTCTCTCGTGAATCTTATTTGAACTCGTTCTATTCGATCGATATGGACTCAGTATGATGGATTCCATACGGGAGAAGCATAGTCCAAAACGCTCCTGACGAGTGTGCTATAGAGCAATTTTAGAGTACGGGGGGACTGAAAATCTTGGCAGACACATTCTCTAAAGCCCATCATTTTAGCTGCCTTAGTGACGATGGTGTCGATATGTGGTATGATGGTAAGCTTTTTGTCGAGGTGTATTCCTAAATCACGAATAGTGTCGACTTTCTGTATCACAATACCATTTAGGGAATAAGATGAGGGTAAAGTTATATGCTTTTTAGTGAAAGTGATAATCAAAATCAAAATCAAGTCATTTATTCAAATTAGGCTGAGAATCAGCACTTTTCGAATGTCAAAATTACTAAGACAGTGCCCTTCACCACTTCCTAGTGCTTTAGCTATGAAGAAGAAGTGGTGCAACAAACTCCCCAGCAGCACAGCTGTCTGTTTAGTTAGATAGACTTGATTCTATACATAGGTACGCAAAGTAATCAACATTACGAGACACAGAACTTAAAATTTTGTCATAATGTCAGCTAGCCATGCCAATATACCAAAAACTAAAATGAAAACTTAACTCAAGCACAAAAAAAAGTAAACAAAGCATACTAATATAACATTTTTCGACATTAGGAGCCATCCTGTTCACCAAACAAGCACTGAAATTAAACCAAAATGTCTCAAGTCCTCTTTTTACCAGCACACAACACAACATACATCTACAAGAACTCATTTAATTTGTCCACAATCTTTATTCCAAAATATTGTACCAATTAATCAATGTGTAGCCACAAAACATAAGTATGACTCATTGGGAACTTAATTGTAGCTTCAATAAAATGTAGATATTAAATTAGTTAATGCATCGTTATTTTAAAACAAAAACCACAATTAACCACCTTTCACAGAACTTAAATAAAGTTTAAAAAAAATCAAGCTTAAAAAACAAAAAATAAAAGAGCCACGAAAGCAAAAGTTTTTTAAACTACATTTGAACAACGCTACTGTGTACTCCGCCATCATTAGGAGGTACTTGTGTAAATGCAAGCGATGACGTCACTAAAACTACCCTCAATATGTTTGCATAAAAAGTGCAATAAAGCGCCCCATTCACTGCGGACGCCGTAACCGGGTCATGGGAAACATACGGGGGAGTAGAGTGTGCGTAGACGCAGTTGAAGTTGTGGGTCGCGTAAATACATCAACAAGAAAAAATTATAACTACAAAACCGAGAAAACCAATGACATACAGACGCCAGCACATCAAGCTATCCCAAACTGTAAAATATTCCCAATTGAACATGAACCTTATTTTATAGTTATAAAGTTTAAAAACTATCAAAGAAATTTAACAGATTGGGGTAGCTTGATGTACTGGCGTCAGTACTATAAATAGACACGTCATACACGAACATTAGAGTACTCAAAAACAGCGTAAACCATGAATGTACCTACTTATTAGTACATACAATCATACAGTGCGCGAAGAACAGAAAAGACCCATACCGATTCCTGTTGAGAAAGAGATAAACATACCCCACCCCAAAACCCACCCGTGTTCCCTCGAGTAGAATACGGAATTTCGACGCACAAAATATCGATAAATGCTAATACGATGCTACAAAATTGCGATGCACGTTACCGCGAAAGAGCGTCTCTGCGAAGCCACTTTGATGCACGTTACCGCGATAGATCTTCATTGCGATACTACTTGACTTCGATGCACGTTACCGCGAAAATTTTTCAGTCCGGTACTACTTTGATGCAAGTTACCGCGAAAAATCATTTCTACGGAGCTACTTGACTTCCATAATCTATTGCGAAAGATCGTTACTGATAAACTATTAGACTTCGACATACCAACTCGTCGCATCGAAGTGTAGTGGCTTCGCAGAAACGGTCTTTCGCGGTAACGTGCATCGCAATTTTGTAGCATCGTATTAGCATTTATCGATATTTTGTGCGTCGTATTATACTCTGTTCCCTCAGTTGCCTGTGTGCCATGGGCCGCGGTATCTGTTTCGAACAACCCGCACCCCTGGCAGTCTTCAGAAAAGTCAGGTGTATAATACTGGCAAACGGCGTGTATGACCAGAAGGGCAACTCTCGTAATTAAATCGTTCAAAATCTAGTCGCGATCTCATCTCGGTGACAATCAAATGTCAAAAATAAATGGAAACTCGAGAGATTTTAAATATGACAGCTTGGTTCAAACTCAACGTTCTTAAAATTACGAGAATTGCCCTCAGATGTATGAATGTAAACGAGGCAAAGAGGTAATTTTTGCTCGGTAACACTAATGGATCAATCTGGATCAACTAAGTGAAGCAATCTGTAGCAATTGTTTCGGGAATTTTGCTTCTGATTGCTCCATATATTTCATGAGTTGCCGATTATCCAATCGGTTTGGGAATTTTTAAACAATTTTCATTCTATCTCGTTTGTGAGTATAACTACGTCTCGTTTTTACGAGAGGTACCCGGCTGGCGGCAGAGGCGGCGGGGTCCCTAGTTTTTTAAGTTGCTCCATATTGCATGGCTCGTGTAAGCGCACCTTTACGAGAGGTTTTCAGCTACTGAGTCGTCGTTCTTGAATTAATGATTTCATCCTATAAATTTGAGATTTTTCAGTGTAATGTGAAAAAATTAAAAACTGAATTTCGTTAACGTTTTTAAGATAGTCTAACTCCTATCTTACATAGAAAGATTGAGCTAACAAATAAAATAATGGTGTCAGTGAAACAGTTATGTTTTCATTAAATTCTGAACATCTGGTAATGATCGCGATGTTATTTTAATAAACAAGCAGAGCGTTGTTCTTTCCATTGATTGAAAACAAGCCGCTGCTGCATGGCCATTAGATTTTTTGAATACCGCAGAACTGTGTTCAGAGTATGAATTCGTATATGAAATATCAGTGCCGGCGTTACATCAAGTTTTTTTTATGTTCATGTTTTTGAAACGATAAGATAATGATTTATTGCTCACCACAATATAAAAAACCAATGCATAATCTGAAATCTTAATTATACTGTGGGTAAGCGGTGCCTACGCTGGCGTAAGGCCTGTATTTCTGCCAGGGGTGCGGGTTGTTCGAAAGAGATACCGCGGCCCCTGGCACACAGGCAACTGAGGGAACACGGGTGGGTTTTAGTCAGTAAAAGTCTGACACGCCCTCCTGCTCCACCCAGAGCGTGAGAAGTTATTTGATGATTTCCCAGCCAAAAAAAAAATAAAGTAAAAAGGCCTGTATTTCAGGATTTCCTTAAAGAAGCTGTTACTTTTAAGTCGTGTTATGCACTATGCGGTAAGTTATATAAAACCAGAAAAAGGACATATTACACCATAGATTCACTTATTCTAGTTTTTCGTATTTGTGTGTGTTCGTGTGATTGTTATAATTTATTTAAGGCTACCGAAAACCTTTCGCCAATTCTGAGTATGGTACCGAGCGATGTTTGCACGAAAGCAAAACCGATTGACTGTGTGTACGACTCTTTAGGTAGGTATGCCCAGCCAATTTATGTCGGCATACGGCGTCGCGGCATTTTGTGATTTTATCGCTGGTGTTTAGCGGTAAACTAGCTTAGTAGTAATGCTACTATAATTTGTGTAATAATTTGAACTTATTTCACTTCCGATGATTAGTGCGACTATTTGGTTTATGCTGTGTTGTAATTAAGGTATAATCCAAAAAAGATGCCCTATTATCAACAAACTCGCACCCTAATTGCGTCACAAATTTTTAAACACAATCTGAAAGATTTAGAAAGAAATAACTAAGCTATTGCTTCATAATTGTGCTATGAAATGAAATGAAATGAAATGTTTATTTATGTAAGTAGATCTTAAAAGACACTTTTACACGTCAATATTTTGTTGGTCAAATTTTTTTAAAACTTGATGGCGCTGGCATTTCCTAGCTGACTGTTCCCTGAGAAGAAAAGTCGAAACAAACTCAGAGGTCATGGTCTCTTTTAAAGTCCAAACATTATATTATTTAAATTTTATGTGAGTCTAACAATGCAGGGTAATGTCTGGAAAGGCCTTTTGAAGAAAGAGCCATTGCAGCTTTGAGCTGACCTGTCTCAACAGACGGCATGTATGTGTCAGTCACCGTGCAGCTCAACCCTATTTTAGGGAGCTCAACGACCCGTCACAAAACGCTACCAAATTTGCAGGACATTTGCGTAGGCCATTTACAAAATGCTCAAAACCACCAGACGAGTTACAAAGTAATGTGTTCAATCTAGTCTGCATAGTACTCACATTCACAGTTACTTTTTTCTTTAAATGTCATTAAAAATAATGTCACGTAGATCAATACTTAAATATAAAATGTCAACAGTATCTATTAAACACTTAGCTTATATAACAGTTTGTTGCTTGAGGGTACATTGGAGCAACTTAACTAGTCCCAAGCTTTTTTGTCATCCAAGTAATCTTTAACTTCATAGAAACCTTTTTGACAGAGTTTCTGTTTAATAAATGGTTTAAATTTATTGAAGCTTAGTTCCTTAACATGGCTTGAGCTAGACAACAAATCACGGAAAAAATGTTTTTGAATTTATAAAATGTTGGTGGCTATTGTAAGTGTTACGGCAATTAGCCCACAGGACATAGTTAACATACGAGTTTTATTTAAAGCCCTGGGAACTATAAATAATGTCATTATGAGCGATAATAGTTCTTATTGCAATCCAATACGGGTTAAAATCTGTTGTAATGAATTCCAATAATAAATTAGCAAACGTACGTCGTAAAAGTGCAAATAAAATCGTATAAAACTATATATTTACTATTTAATCATAAATAATCCATCACTGTATGCAGTTTGGCATTTGGAATTTTATGGTATATTTTTAATTATAATTATAATTGTTATTGAAGGGATAAACCGATTTTAAAGATAATTAAGACTTTGATGATTTTTTTGATGCATTAAAGTGTGTTTTATTATGTTTTGAGTTCCATCAATGTATACAAAATAAACTTGAAAATACCATATATTTTTGTTTTCAAAATTATTTACGGTTAAAGGGATACACTGGTTTTAAAAACCACCTTTTTGATCGTTTTCAAGAAATTTCCGCCTTAAGAAAGAAAATACGTTCAATTACGTTAAACATGCCGCAGCGAAAAAACACAAAAAAATTATACACACACATCGACACAACGTGTACTCACTCTGATTTCTCCATATAGTTCGACGCGAGTTCCCGCACAAATTTCGTCCCGTATATTTCCATGATAGTTGCGTTGCATTCGTGCTCAACGATGCGATCTTTAACAGTGATAATCGAATACACACGTACATATACAACAAGTTTGTACGTCACTTACTTTGTGTAGGCATTGATCTCTGATAGATAATAGTATTCAAAGGTAGTGAACGTTCCCGTATACGAGTAGCTGTTATAAGAAACTTTTTCTATTAAAATACGCGACAGTACCTAACTACTGGTTCATTATCATCATCATATCAGCCGAAAGACGTCCACTGCTGGACATAAGCCTCCCCTAAAACGGGGTATTTGCCATAATCGCCACGCTTAGCAGGCCGGTTGGCGATCGCAGTAAGGAGGCCAAATGCATAGAGAACGTTGCTGTCCATTCTCTAGTAAGTCCCTTAGTCGCCTTCTACGACACCCACGGGAAGAAATGGGATCTACTACGAGTAGTTAGTTCATCGATCATATACCAACTTACATATCGCGGCACGTAAGTTGAGCCAAAATGTTGGATTTTATTTCAACTTACCTGCCGCGATCTGTAATTTATTTCTGTTTTTTTTGTACACGTTACATCAATGATTATGCTAGAAGTTGACCTCATTCTTTTTCCGGGCGAGGCAACGAGTGCACGAGGCAACGCTCTTACGTTCGGTTGTTTGTTCTGATTTTGGTTCAACTTACGTGCCGCGATCTATACTCTCCGTGTCTCGGAATGCACGTTAACCCGTTGGTTGGTCCTGTGCGTATTATGCCGTGGTCCGACGACCTGACAGGCTGCGCAAAGCATACCGAAGTATTGAGTAATAATATTCGGAATTATTCCCCGAGAAAAATTACAAGAAAAATATCTAGCTAAGTACATGTTCGGCCACGCATAGAGTAGTTAGAATGAATATTTCCGAATTATTGCGAATACTTACCGAACTTTTGCAACGCTAGTCGCAGCCCATTTGGAGCATTCCCATAGGTGCAATTCTTTTTGCTATGGTTATAGCAAAAAGATATGAAACCACGCTTTCAAACAAAGAACAAGGATTTTCAAAATCAGTCCACTATAATAAATTGGTGAAATATCGATGAACGTACATAAAAAACAAACAGACCAACATATAACCTCCTCCTTTTTTGTAGGCGTTGAAAAATCTCAGAACGCTGTAATAGCAGCAGGAACACTCTGTCCATGCTTTTGACAATAATCACTCTTTTTCCTGCCTCATCTTTTATCTTTCCACTCATTAACAAAAGACTTAACACTATCTTTTCCCGAACAAAAGAAGAATTCCCACCGCAGTCCGACCAGTAAATAACATTCATCAGTTTTCCTAATCGCTACGCCAAAGAACGCTGCAGCTGCGTACTGGATGGGAAAATTCCCATTTACTACGACAAATGGCGTACTATTAATAAAGGACTTGACTTTTGTCTTGTTGGATAATCTCGTGGATTTTTAGGCCCTGAAGCCTTAAAGCCTTAGGCCTGGGAATAGGGGTCCGTGGTTATGGTAATTTTGTGGTCGTGTTTGTTTTAATTTTGGTTGATGTCCTAACTAATTAGTATGTAGTTATGGTCAAAACTGACACATGTAATTGTCGTAAATAATTATGAATCCGTGGATAGTAATCAAAATATATTTAAAAGAAATTTCGTATTTTTTCTTTGAGACACCGCCCGAAAGTCTAACAGCCAGTCTTTCCAAGGTATCGTATAGCCATGTAACTGGTTGGTGGAGGTCAGATAAGCAGGCACTCTATGTAAAATACTGGTTTCAGCTATATCCAGTTAGAAAATAAGTCAACAAAACCGAATATAGTTAGGAAAAAGCTCAGCAAATAATTATGATGATCTTTGAAACACGCCAAGCTTTAATTTTTTAGGGTACCCGTGAATAGTATCTCAAAAATCTTTACTACCAGTGAAGTTAAAAGAAAAAGAACGTAAAAACACAGGAATAAAATATAATGATATGCAAATATATTCTTTATATCCAAGTTTAGTAAATTCCAGTGCGAGTTAGCCAAATCCCCCAGATTAAGCTGAAGTCACGACGAGATCATAGTCTGAATTGAAAAAGATGGCGTATGCTGTTTTCTTCCAAGCTTTTCAGTGTAAAATATTATAGCGCTAGCTGTGCCCCGCGGTTTTACTAGTCTCGTTTGGGTACTAAGAGTCGTAGCGTGATGTTAAATACACGACGGGTAGCGATACACGACGCCGACCACTTTACGTGTATACTGATAGTTTTAATAAGTTTGATAATATGTATTAGTTTATTATTATTTTTAAGATTTATTTTGTGTATTCTATCTACGGGCCTTAGTTGCTTGATAATAAAATGATGATTATTGTTTTTATTAAAAAGTTCTTCCTCAAAATTTGGCCTGTAAAATGTAAAAAGTATTTATCAAATCCGACTGGTAGGTTCAGAAATTAGCGCATTCAAACAAACAAAAAACTCTTCAGCTTTATTATATTAGTACAGATTACAATAGGCAATCTTCACTGGAAAGTAAGGTTTTTCGAAGAGCATGGCAGACGTATGCCATTTTATTACGGACAAAATGCATGTTTCCCAGCAGTGGGTGGGTGGCTTTATTAACATTTTACCTGTAATTATGCAACAGAGACAAGCCTTTTTTGGATTGATTATAAACTTCGAGCTGAAAATAATCAATTTACGGAAAAACAAAACTTATTCCCAGAGCTGGGAAACAAAAATAAAAAATATATCAGTAAGTTTACATGTAAACAAAACGTTTAAAGCGATTAATCTTTATAAATCTACATAATAAGCGTTTAAAATGCATGAAATTTTAAGCACACGATTATCGCTAAGCTGATTAACAAAACAACGATTAAGTTTAGGTTAACACGTGTTTAATTTAGATAAGAGATTATTTATGTCCCTTATTAAGTAAATGAGCTGCCTTATAGGCTGCGGTCACGGATAGCCCGCCATTTTGTAATATTTTGGTATAGCAAGTTTGATAAAGGGAAGATTTTAGGCAGTTTCAGAGGCTAATTTGATGAGTACCCACACAGACAAGCAAATGTCTTGTATGGGTCCGAATGTTGAGCCATAAAAGGGATGAATGAAAAGCAATTGCATGTAGTCGAGATGAGAATGTTAAGAGGGATGTGTGGTGTTGAGTTGAGTTGTGTGGAAATCGGTTGTCATGGTATGGGCATGTGCTAAGGAAGAATGAGGAAAACGTCGTGAAGAAAGTTTTAAGTATGAATGTCGATGGCTATAAGAGTAGGGGAAGACCAAAAAAGCGATGGATGGACTGTGTGAATGATGAAATGGTTAGAAAGGGTGTGACTACGGAGATGACGACTGATAGAGAAGTGTGGAAGAAAAAGATATTTTCCGCCGACCACAAATAAATTGGGATAAGGACAGGAGAATGATGATGATGATGACTCACATATACACCGTGACATTTTAGTCGTCTTACAAAGGTGGTCCACTCAAACTATCCGTCATAAAATACCTCTAGGCGCGATTAAAACATTGTTACCGTTAATTAAGATAATAGGTACAAAGAAAAATAAATAATGCTTTAGAATTATGAAACACCCTTCTTGTTAATAATGTTTACGTTACATTACATTCCATCATTAATTCCATCTCCATAACAGGATGTTTTATGCTACGTCATGCGTTTTAGTGAATGATATTTTCATTTTTTTAAGTACGCAAATGTTCAAAAATATCAAAATAAAATTAATAAATGATTAGTACTTAGTCATTGAATATATGAAGTGAGCTGCCGTCGTAAGACGACTAAAAAGTCACGGTGTATACAACAACCCGACTTCAACTGTCGGGCAGTTGCCCACCAGACACAACACCCATCTGGTCGCAGGATCCTCCTTTACCAATAGAGTGTGAGTGAACTTTACACCCTGTTCCTCATAGATCTATATTACTAAAAATTACCTACCTGTTTATTTATTTTACGTCGATGGTCCTAGTTTATCATTTGTGGCCTCGAGTTGTAGCTCGGGTCGTAACAGCTATGTGAACATAATCCAGCTTTGCATATATGTAAGCTATCACTCACGTCTTTTATACCAGGAGGCTTTTATTTCGGTATTATGCTTTATTTACATTTTTTATTCTTTGTGCTTGAGTTACGTTTCCATTTTATTTGTTGGTATATCGGCATGGCTAGCTGACGTATGAATAATTATTAAATTAATGTTCTGTGTCTCGTAATGTTTATTACTTTTCCTATGTATGTATAAGATTAAGTCTATCCGACTAAACAGACAGCTGTGCTGCTGGGGAGTTTGTTGCGCCACTTCTTCTTCCCAGCTAAAGCACTAGGAAGTGGTGAAGGACGGGCTTTTTGGGAGACTGTCTTATGTATTTTGTCGTTCGAAAAGTGCTGATACTCAGCCTAATTTGAATAAATGAGTTTTGATTTTGATTTTACTGAAAAATTCCTGATGCAAAAACTCAACAACACTTCGCCCGATCTGGCAATCGAACTCAAAGCCTCGTACTCAGCAGTATCGCTTGCTACCACTATACCAATGAGGATTCTAATTCGTCTCTATCTATGCTCTTCAATGTATTACACCACTTCTTGCAATGTAAACAAGAGTGGCAGGTTGCAGTAGCATATCATCGAGGTACATAAAACGGATTAAAAACGTATTAAGACTTAGGAGTCTTAATACGTTTTTATTATGACACTATGCCGGCGGCACAGCCGGCGGGTTTTAGCCTTACGGGTATGCTGCAGGTGTTATTAGGCCACCGGCACTTGCCACAGAAACCGAGTATGCCGCCGGCCTTGTTTGCAGCATGCCCGCCGGCTGTCCCGCCAGAATACTGTGTACGAGCCTTATCAAGGCTAACGCAAAAACTACCAAAGCAAAGTTAATAAAATTGATATGGAACTACCCCTGAAGCATACACTATTTATTAAAAAAAAAATCGAAATACATCCATAATTGACGGAAATATCGCATAACAAAAATACAAAAAAAAAACAGTGGCACTCCGGGAGTGCCGACAGAAGTGTGTATTTTTTGAATCGTCAGGAAATATTTTTTTATCGTCAGAATAAACAACTTTCAAAGTTCAACGTTGTTCGTTCGTGTTATCAGTGGTGTCGGTAACAGCGTCGCGAGTTCAATTATTTTTTCCCCATCTCAAAAAATCCCCAACGCGTCTAAAGAAGTTTTCACTACAAAAAAACATACAGACGAATTGAGAACCTCCTCCTTATGAAGTCGGTTAAAGAGCGTCTCCATGAAAACTTCCCGCCATCATAAGTTACTCGTCTGTTGTCGAAGCGATGAACGTAAACTTCCACCGTTAACATTAATTACTGCAATAACGTCGCCAAGGTGACATAGTACGTAAAAACTCAATAAATCTTAGTAGTTTTAAGAAATTCTTGGTGTCTTTGGTACACTGAATTATTGTTCCTTTGGTAGATGGTTGTGTTTTGATAATTAATTGGTGTGTTTTCCCGGTACATTTATTACACGCTTTTTATTAGCTTCACCTGTATGTTTGTTTGTAACCGACTCCTTTTGACTTGATTTTGACTCAGTTCAAACGGTCAGATTTCATTTAAACTTTGTAGACTTATCGAGGACCGCAACATAAAACAGTGACATCCTAACTCTGCCCACCTCCAAACTAACATGCCAACATAAAACGACGCAACATGTCCCGCATTTCAACATATTTCCAACAGAAAGCACTCTGAAACCCCTGAAATTCAGTACCATAACATTTAAAAAGTTTTCAGGCTTCGTACCAATGTTTTTAATTTGTCGTAGCGAAAGTTTGAAATATTTCATCGTACAAAAAATAATACGAGAAGCACAATGGAGAATGAAGGGACTCGCTTGGACTAAGTTTTACAACTTTTTTATACGAATGAACGATATCAAAGTTGTTCATTGTGTTGTGAGTAAATTGCTCTTCGAACGAATGAGTGAATGTTATCGGCGATGATCGAATGTGAGGTGAATGGTGGCTGGAATGTTTTGTTGAAAATTCAATTGTGTTTTTTGTTTAGAAATACAGTTTCGAACGGATTTCGATTAACGAGATAAATGAGAACGAATGACATTTTTTTTTGCATGAGTTTATTGAGAGATTTGCTTTTATTCTAGCTGTTTGCTTTTTACAACAGTAAGTTATATTTTTTTGCAAATATTTTGCTAGTTTTACTAAAAATATCATTTTAAACATTTGACATGATCAATTCTAATTTCTGTGTTTGAGAAAAGACAATGACATCTACCAAAACCTTTAGTGTTTATAGAGAGATAAATAACCGAAGTCGTATTTCTTTTAACCACATACTAAGTAGCAAAACAAGATAACACGTACACCATCAGCAGCCTAGCCTTTTGCCAGCTATGTTCAGGTCGGATTCCAGTCTAATCAGATGTAGCTGAACAGACCTCCACAATCCAGATACTGGGCATTACGATACCCCTTGGTAGGACTGGCTGTCAGAGTTTCGGGCTTCTGACGACCCGTAATGACTGTCAAAGTTTTTAATTGCGGAATGAGTTTGCTCATTACCTCGATCACGCCTTATAGAAAGCGATGGATGAGGTTTATGATGGAACGAGCGTGCCTAGAAGTTGCCTTTACACTATTGGTTTGAAGGTAGACGGGTTAAATGTGGAAGGGGAGACAGAAATAACATTGAAGAATGTTAAATATTGTACTTAAAACATTTTAAAAGAGAATCGGTGGAGTTTTTGCCCCAATCTTCTCCACACGAAACTACATTTTGTAAGGGGCGACTAGAATCAATTCTATTTTAATGTAAATGTTGACGTTCAAAAATGCCTTTTGAAATAAATGCTTTGACCTTGACTTAGACAGACGCTGGCTGAGAGTTCCACACTTTGAGCTTTGAGTGTGCACATAGTGAATGCGGAAAAGTGCTGAGTACGACTGGTCGGGATAGATATCCCGACCAGTCGTACTCAGCACTTCTTTTGTATATATATTCTTATAAATCGGGTACCTACATCTGCTATTTTAGTAGTTAAGATCAGCGCATGACAGCTGGGATCAACGGCTTAACATGCTTTTCGAGGCACAGAGGGCTCGCGACTTGTAAAGATGGTCACTCATCGACGGACCGACCGCGGCAAGTGTAGCTTCACCTGATCGATCAATCCGTGCAGCTGTTATTACTTAGGCCCTATAAACCTAGCAAAACAAGATACACCTAAAGATGTAATACTGAGCTGGATTTCTTCACGTCCCCGTTGAGTTGCAATTAACATGCAAATCCGCATTATTTATTCGTATCACCGCGCTAACGCAGTTAGAGGATGGGGTGACGTCATAGACCTATTATGAAGTCTCTTATTTTCATTATAATTTAAATGAGGTATTCTTCAACACTTAAAGAAATTAAGATTCTGGAACCTTCCTTTTTAACCGACTTCAAAAAAAGGAGGAGGATCTCAATTCGACTGTATGTTTTTTTTTGATGATTCCGATTTTGATGATTCTTTTTTTATTTGAAAGCTCGTGCTTCCCGTGTGGTCCCATTTCAATCCTAAAGATCTGATGATGCGTTTTGGAGACAGACAACGGAACTCATAAAAAAATAACAGTAAATAAACCGCGATTGCTGCTATCGCATAAATATGCATTGTTTTGACCGCAAGGATGATGAAATTTCGAATTAGTGGGGTAGGTACTATAACTATAAAGTGAAAAACAAAAACTTTTTCCAAAAAAAACAACCGACTTCCGAAAAAACACTACAAAGTGAAAAATAACTTTAATTTCGGAAGGCGGTGACAAAAAATTCCAAAATTAAAGTTATTTTTCACTTTGTAGTGTTTTTTCGGAAGTCGGTTGTTTTTTTTTTGTTATCAACTCATTTCATTGCGACAGTTCTAGAAAATTCATTGATTTTCTACAGGCTTAGCATGACGCTTTCTATTTCTACGAAGAATAGATAGTGCTTTTTCAATACAAAGTGACATTTCGTTTCTCCATTTTTGACATCGCACCGTAGATATCCTACTACAATCTGTCATTTTAGTATTTCGTTTCTAACGATCTTTGTCTAGGTCCTTACAAATGTAAACTATTTCAGAAGAGTAATTCTTCCCAAATTGTCAAAATCACACTGACAACAAACTTTCTACTCGACGGCCACAAAGTATACACGATTATTTACAAACTCATGATTCGTTTAGAACGCATAACTGTGATAATTAATAGAAAAACATAGCTATCTTCTCCTATTGTACATCATTTAGAGTCATGTTTATTCTTCCGTCGTCAAATCGCTGCCTCGTGGGTCTTGTATTGTCAAAATGAGAGGAATCATTCATCAAGTGATTAGGATGCGGGGCTTCAATATTTCACCTGAAAGATCTACTAGACTTAAGCATACCCCAAACACCGCTACTTCGACCGGTTCTGTGCTTCTCGCATCCAGCGGATTCCTGCGGCTCAAGGCGATCGGCTCGCATTGTGGGAGGCCTTACAACGCTATGTCTACCGGTGCTCGGTCATCCCTCTAGAACCTTTCGGAGGCTGAACTTGTCATGTTTAAATTAATCAATAGAAGCTTTAGTTCGTCGTTACTTCTCTGTTTGAGAAGAAGATTTTGCCCTGCAGATTAATAACACTGTGGCGGCATCTCCATCTACATCGCCACATGCGAACTAGGAATCACACTGACGTCACGCATAATCCTGCATCGCGCTAGCAGAGTTAATAGCGCAATGAGCATAATTAAACAACATCGCGACATCCTGGAGAGTAGTAAACTCACCAGCACCTTCAAGGTTACCGTCGCAAACCGCCGTCTTACCGTCCACGCAACGACGTCCCAATCAATGTCATCGCATTAAATACGTCCCCTAATAATCAGACCGATCAGTCTGTTTCTTGCTGCCCTTTATCAGCGATGCCCTAAGCCGAGGTCCGTTCCACACAGGGGATGCCCTTAGCGAGCAGTCGCTATAGTTTCAAGTTTATAAGCCCTGGGTGGAAGCCTTACAAGCAAGTCCGTTTTAGCAACAGACAACCTCATGGGTTGACCTGAGAGATTCCATCCCCAAAAAAAAAAACAATCGTCGGGCAGTTACCGACCAGACACGATACATGTCTGATCGGAAGATTCTCCCTTTTTTATGGAGGTTGAGTGAACTTTACACCCTATTTCGCATGCCTCTATAACATTCTGTTTATTTTTTTCTTAAAACAAAATTTGGATGACTTTTAAATTATTGCTTGCTCCTTGAAAACAATAAATCTTTTTCCAGAACCTTCACAGACTTCTTCGGATGGTATTATTTACGATTGAACCGAGCAGTTTGTCTGATTGTGAGATAGATTGAGTTTTGACCTCACATAAATGCAACCAGTCATCTGGGTAGAGAGCAAAGTTTGTGATATACATATGTCAAAGCTAAGCTATTACTTGCGATGCGATTTAAAAATGTCCACACATGAATAAACACAACAAAACAGAAAATAGGTACAAAGGTGATGCTTATTTCTAAAGAAATTTCTTCCAGCATACTTGCAATAGGAGAGAAGATAAAGATATGTAGACAGAGTGTGTAAGAGTAAAAGAGAAAATGGAATAAATGAAAAAAAAAACACTTAATAAAATAAACATCACTAGAAAATTAATAATGAAAATAATGGTAATTACAATACGTTTAGTAAATAGATACACAATTATGACGAAGTAGAAAGACAGTATTCTTTCACTCTTCTTTTAAAAACTGTAACAGTTTGGTAGCCCCTATTGACAGGCGGAAGTGAATTCCACTACCACACTGCGTACACAGTGAAGGAGTTGATAGAACTAGAAACCTATACCTATACCTAGAAACCTACCCATACAACGTAAGGAATAAAACTATACCTAGAAACCTACCCATACAACGTAAGGAATAAAAACAAAATCCAGTTAAAACCAGCGCACGCTCGCACTAATTACGGCAAAAAAACAATATTGGTTGAAGGAGCACAGCAGTTCAATAGTTTACCGGAAGATATACAAAAGTGTGACAGTGTAAACACATTCAAACGTAGATTAAGACAATACATTACAACATTTCAAATACCATAATGATAATACAATGTTTCCAACACCCTAGAGGTAACTAATATTTATAGTACTAGTTAAAACTAATTTAAGTATCTCATTATAAGCGAACTGTTATATTTTTAAGTTCTTATGAGAATAAAGTTCTTTAAGCCCAACCATTTCTTACTAAACTCAAACGAAACTATTGCTATCTTTTTCACATCGGTAAAACTAGATAGAGGCGAATTTCATCAGCCAATGGCAGGCCAGTGCTGAACCTGGGTTTCAAAAAACACATAGGTGTCAACTAGTTTGACCCAATAACACAGCCCGACCTGGGAATCTACCCCAAGATCTCATGCTCAGTGGTACCGCTAGCGACCACAAGATCAAAAAGGTGATTTTTGGTTTATTTGGTGAAAAAGGGAAAGACGCTGAAGTCTTTGTGTTTACTGAGCCTAGCTAGTATTGTAATCACGAGTCAAGCCTACAATTTCCCGTGGGCGTATTTGAGACAAATAAGGAAAATATACGAAGGAAATTGACCGCGATGACATAGGAAAAAAGGTCGCCCTTTGTCTTCTGTAATAGGTACCTGATTATGGAGTCAGGTTTTAACACTAGGGTTCCTAGTCCTATATTGTATAGTTTTCTAGGTAAAGTCAAGGAAAAGCAAATTGGCTACCAACTTAAATCGTCCGTATATTCAAATCACAACTGTTATTCTTTGACAGTTGTATGAAATTTGTATAAAACGGCAAATTTAAATGGTATCGGAAGAAAGAACAAATAAATAATAGTTTAAAAAACTAAAAAACACGCTTTAAAAACCAAACTAAAAAATTTGAAAATAATTTAATTCTATTAAAAAGCGTGGGGTGCTTTTTGAGGTATTTTTATAATCAATTAATATCAAGCACCCCACGCTTTTTAATAGAATTAAATTATTTTCTAATTTTTTAGTTCGGTTTTAAAAGCGTGTTTTTTAGTTTTTTAAACTATTATTTATTTACAATGTTTTAGTTCTGCTTGCTTGAAAAGCGTGATTTTTAAGTTTTGTTTTTTTCTGTTTTTTTTTTTTAATTTTTGAATTGTCATTGATCCTCGATAAGTCTACAAAGTTTCAATGAAATCTAACCGTTTGAAGTGGGTCAAAATAGCGTCTAAAGGAGTCGGTTACATACAAACATACAAACAAACAAACATACAAGTGAAGCTAATATAAAGCGTGTAAAAAAGGAACGCCACTTGGACCGGTCTTGTGCTTCCCGCATCCAGCGGATTCCTGCGGCCTTCACAAGGTCATCGGTCCACCTTTTGGAAGGCCTTCCAACTCTACGTCTTCCAGTACGCGGTCGCCACTCCAGAACCTTTCGGCCCCAACGGCCATCTGTTCAGCGAGCAACGTGCCGACTGCCACTTAGGTTTGGCAATTCTTTTATCAGTTTGCTTAACAATTATTTTTTCTGACTGGATTCGTGGTGGGTTTTTTACACCCTGTCTGGCATAGCAATAATATATTTGAGACTATGAATTTCTAGAGTCTATCGTTACGTTGTTCTGAAGTCTGAAGAAATATTTGATTTTTAAAATCTTTTTTAAAAACCGCATCGCCGTCGTCTAGCTTTAGTTTTACATGAACACAAGCTTTATTATTATTGGAGGACATTGGCACCCCAAGATAGTTATTAGAAGCTCTGTCTGGATGTGAAGTCTGCAAGACTAATGGCAATTGAATTTTATAATATACTTGTTCTTAGATTATTTTTAGTTAGTGGTACACAGAATACCATCAGCTTTATTTTATCCATTCAGAGTGAGGATTTATTTTCAAGCGGAGAAGTTTATTTTGCTTTGTTGATGGTCCAGTGGTTACAAGCACAGGTCAGGCAAAGCGTTATTGGGTCTTTTCGTCAGGAATTTCTTATTAGCAGCCCGTAGTCAGAATTTGTGCCCCGGTGATGGGACTTAAACATAACTCGTGAAATATTGCTGTACTGTACTCTACGTACATATCTGTCTTACCTTTTTTAGAAACAGGCCTGATGTTACGTGTGTTTGTGAAAAGTATATCCAAATTTAAAAGAAAATGAAGGATAAATTCCCAGATCCTATATTCAATAACGAAGGTTTCATTACCAACGTAGTAATAAAGCCGTCAGTCAAGGAGTTGGGAAGGATTGTAGGTAACTTTCAATATTCTTTGCCTGGACTTTAAAAAATAAAATTTTACCTTTATTGGCTTCATCTCGATTCTCTCTATTCTATTATTGTTCGTTTAAAAAATAAGGAACGATAAAACATAGATATTGTTATTAAAGGTGCGTTCATTGACTCTGTAAGCGGTTGATGTGTCTTAGTCAGTAGACTGTGCTTTGTACAACACACTAACCGTAGGAATGGCCGGAAGTCGTCAAAAATGGTTCTTGTTTATTATTTGCGGATGACCTCAAATTGCTGCTCGAGGCTCATAGTGAAGCGGATTGCGAACGATTGCAGGAGGATATAGATAGGGTAGTGGAATGGAGTCAGGACAACAAGCTTTGCTGCAACGTTTCGAAATGCTCGGTGATGAGTTTTACGCGCGCGCGTGCTCCACGACTGCACGAGTACGTGGTGGATGCCGCGCCTATGCTACGAGTCTCTGAGGTGCGGGATTTGGGGGTCGCTGTCACTCCTGATCTGTCGTTTCGCGATTATGTTACGGGGATCTGTTAAAGGGCGTTTAGAAATTTGGGATTTTTTCTGAGACAGACGAGAAGGCTAACATCACTAACATCGCAACCGTCAGGGTCCAGTATGACGCACTTGTCAGAAGTCACCTGGAACATAGTGCTGTCATGTGGGCTCGGTATGAGGCCAAGTACTCGGTATTGCTGGAACGCGTACAGAACGACTTCACGCGCCACTTGTATAGGAAACTATATGGGGTATATCCGTTTTACCCGTTGATGTACCCCACTCTGTTTGTGCTCGGTATGGTGGGGTACAACCAACTGAAGGTAAGACGGGAATTCACGCTTGTCGCGTATCTGGTGAGGTTACTTCGTGGCACTGACCATAACCCAGGAGTACTGCAGCACCTGAATTTATGTGTACCAGACCGCTACGTGTGGAGGCGGCGCCGCGCTCCACTGCTGGCTGTACCGGTTGCCAGGACCAATCTTCTTGCCAAAACACCACTCACCCGGGCAATTCGGGTCATTAAGGAACTTCACTTGAAGATTGATGAGACTTTATGTTGTTGTTTTTATTTTTTTATTTTTTATTTTTAATATTGTGTTTGGTACGTTTTTCATAGTTTTAAATTGTAAGTAAGTTAACTTTAAGACCGCGCTATCGCATTAGGTATGCACCTGTAATGATAGTTGTAAGGGAGATTTTAATAAATAAATAATAAATAACATTAATTTCGTTATTGTTGTTTGTTATTTTATCAATTCTCGGTACTGATTCTCTCTGTGACAGTAATGAAAGATCGAGACCGAGAATTGATAAAAATAACAAACAACAAGGAAATGCCACAGAAAGACATAATTACATAAAAAAAACTGAAGCTCAGAATCAAAATCAAACATTGTAATATTGCAGGTCAAGAAAAATATTTTGTCAGCGTTGTATCTCGTTTCATCATACAACTACAGTTTGATTGGTCGATCCCGAGGCCCGCGTCGGCACATATTTCCATTTAGCCAATCTCCATTGTCTCTGCGCGGTAACTTTAAAGGGTTATAATATGTAGCACTTAAGTGCCGCGTAGTCTCGGTTTCGGCCGAGATTCCCCTAAAACATTCGCCGAGGCCGAAACCTAGGCCGAGACCTTTGTCGCACTGCAGGGCAAAGGCCCTCTACCACACGATTTTACCGTATGCTAGTACTGGCCAGTCCTTTAGATAAATAGGATTCAAGCTCGTCTCGCCATTTTCGCCTTAGTCTGCCACGATATCGTCGCGGGTTACTTGGGTCTCCATCGGAGATTTTGTTTCGGTTATCGAGAAAACATCGAAAACATGCAATGCCAACGCTCAAAACGTATAGAACAGCATTTTTATTTAAATAATCGTAAAAAAAAATCCAAAGCGGCGTTCATCATTCAATTAATCGAAAACTAACAGTTCATTTATCAAATTAAATTTCATTAGAAAAGATCCATCGGTTTTTTCATTTCCTTATATAGGATAATAGGCAGCAAGCCTGTCGCTATTATCCGGGCACAGATAGAAAGTCTTACCTACTTGTAAATTCCTAATAATTGAACTCAAAAACGCAACAATGAATCTGGCAATAACGATTTATTTTTATTTTTTATTTAACCATTTATGTAGACGCATATACAGGGTGTAACAGAAACCCTATCCTTAAGCACTAAAGATAACAGCTGGTATAGAATCACTATACATAGTTTGAGCTCAAGATAAAATACTCTAAGAATTCACACCAAATTTTCGGTTTCATATGTTTCATAAATTCAAATCATAACAAACGTGTCACTACGTAGGTCAATAACTTTCCACGTTACTTGCCAATAACACGATAAAACTCTTCCAAGTGATGTGTTTATTTCAATTTGATGGTTTCTGATATCAATGTTTCAAAAACTCTCATAAATTCCGAACACATAGACATAGGATTAAAAAACCCTTCCAATATCGTTTGATATCATCCAAAGAAGCCGTGCCCTTGGTATGTATATACCCTTTCCGTTACACGTTGTATAAACAGACAAGAAGAAAAGAGCAGAAAAATAGGTACAAAGGTGATGCCTATTTCTAAAAAAATCTCTTCCAGCATACCTGCGATAGAAGAGAAAATAAAAAGATGTGACAGCGTATGTAAGGGTAAAAGAGAAAATACAATATATTTATGTATAACGGATAGATTATCTATTCTTATCGGTCATGTCCTCGAAAAGGTTCAGGTGCGTAGTACTCGCAAACGATACACGTGTATGGACGAGGACGAAAGAAAAGTGGTGCACGAGGCTTTCGGTGGTTACTACCGACCCCGTATGGGAGTACCTTTATGAATGATTAATTGTTTTGCCTCGGTCTTGCGGTCACAAGCACTATTGCTGATGGATGAAGTCGATAAATGTACCTCGAATTTTGTAATGAAAACTTTTATTTCGGAAGTCGGTGACTTTGGATATGTTTTTGAATTTTTTGTCACCGCCTTCCGAATTTATAGTTATTTTTCACTTTGTAGTGTTTTTTTTAGAATAGAATAGGTCTTTATTTGCTTAGAATGTAGGTACATAAAAAATAAGTTGTTAAATTATGTATGTTGTTGTTGTTGTTGATTATTTTGGAAATCGGTGGTTTTTTTTTGAAAAACGTTTTTATTTTTCACTATTTAGTGGTTCATATGTGCTTACCCCTTCACAGCGTACCGGCGTGGTGTTATGTAATGAATTGGTGTAAACAATAGACGGACATCAGATTTCAGCAATTCCAGTCCATTTGCTATCATTTACTGAGGTGTTTCGTTGCCTATCTCCAAAGTTCTTCATCAGATCTTCACCAAATTGAAATGGGACCACTCCGAGAAAGTACTCTTCCACAAACTGCCCAAATCGCTTCAAGTGTGCCTATAAAATTTGAAGAGTTCTCTCTATTTCTCCAGGATCCCATCATCAGATCCTGACTTAATGATCATGCGACCACCTAGGAAGTATACCCTTTCAAACAAAAAAATAGTAATCCAAATCGGTCCAGCCATCTTCGAGTAATCGGGGAACATACATTAAAAAAAAAGTTCCGACGAATTGATAATCTCCTCCTTTTTGAAGTCGGTTAAAAAGAGTGTCATGAAGAAAGAAAGAAAAAGTTTTTATCGTGAAACGTTGTAGTTTCTTGCCCATTATACTCCACAGAGATCTACGTTTCCGAATGGGTAACTAGCTTCAACTTGACTGACTAACTGACCGATTTTTTTACTGTTCAAAAGTACCTGCAAATGTTTTAATTGAAATAAATGCTTTGAGTTTGGGTCTGCCAAAGAGTAAATTAGTTTTTCCATCAAGAATTTCTGTTTCTACCAGGAGTCTGGAATTGTGGCCGGTTGGGGGCAATATATTGCAAGGGACTTCAACATAACTAACGAAATGTGGGTGTAGGAGTCCTCTGCCCATCCCATCTAGGATTGCAGGCGTGATATTATGTTGCTTTATTACCACAGAAATCTTAATAATAAGGCAATAGAAGTCGCAAAGACGCGTGACCTTGTCGCCGCGCATGTCTATCGTATAACACGATTTGTTAGGGTAACTTGTGTTGTTTGGGATGCGGAGAGGTAAACATGGTGGTTAACAGCATAACTAACTGCGGAAATTCTTTCAAAATTTGTAACTTTACAAATAAAGGGATAACATTTCATACGTAAGTGCTTAATTTTTTGAATAATGTCATTTATAATAAATATAGGCAAATCAAATGTTTTCACCACCACTACGACGATTATCGCAGAAAAACGTCTTTTTTCTCAATTCAATAACCATTAATACTTAAGCTTGTTTATGTCTACTATTACAACTGTTAAAAGCAGCAATGATTTCGCAATAAACAATATCGCCGCGTACCTACGTAAATTCCAGGAACACGCCGCATGAGTTGGCCGCGAATTAGTGACGTGCCACTACTATTCTGTATCGATTATTTATTGTTTCGTAATACCTAGCTTTACCGAAATGGGAATGAAATATGATTTTTCGTTAAATATTTAACTATTACATCTCATTATTTATGTTTTCTTCCTATTTAAATAGTTTATAAAAAGTCGTTTATCAATGATTATCTGTTAATCCGTACATTTAAACTACTTCTTCATTCAGAAAATTTATAGGAGATAGGCTTATTATTGTTACGTATGTGGGTAAGTTAAAAAACAATCTGCGTGAGTGTCTTTGTATTATTGACGTGTTCCGTATTCATATTTTTTATGTCAGAATAATTATACATATTATTATATTGTAAAGATAGTTGATTAAATTCGATCGGTGAAAACCCGGGAATGAGAAAGACAAAGAAAAAAGATACACTATTCATATTGTTTATGCATCTGTTTACTTTATCCAATGCTATTATTACAGGTTTCCAAAAGATCCGCATATTAAAGATAAATGGATTTCGAAATAGGAATGAAACAATTTCCATAAATTAGTTATCGATTGTTGCGAGACTCCTTGGCAATTAACGCTCAACGGAAAGTTTTCGATATGAGCATAACAAGCTTTGTACTGCACTATTCCTGCAGTGAGAATGAGCGCGCGATATCATTCTCTGCTTTTCGCACACAGTTATTATTGGTTGCAGGAGCCGCGCCTCCTGAGATTATGCGTTTTTAGAAAATATGGCGTAATGTCATCGCTAAAAGTTTAATTTTTCTTGCAACAATGCAAAATGAATGTGTAGGCGAAAGTGTGTATTTATTGTTTTTCTATGTGTTGGTAGCTGCGACCCGGCGACACGCGTCCCAGTATTAAAAGATAGTACCTAGATAGCATTTCTATTGCCTTATTATTAAGATTTCTGTGTTTATTACCAAAGCTGACAACAAAGTTCAGCCAGGAAACTAAGGATCCGGGATCTGTCTAAACAACCATGATTGATTATGGGGCTTCCAAAAATTTTATTCGTGTCTATGGTGACCATAGACGACAAAAATGGTAAGAAACGTTCTTATTACAAAGGTAACTAGATGGCGCGTGGCCAACATCAGAACAAATGCCGCCATCTTCTTTTTTTTTCAATTCTGCAAAACAATTTCATATAAATTTAACAACGGCAACCCCCTGACAACATCAATTAAGCGTCAAAAGATCCTGGTAGAACTATAACCAGGAAACCAGGGGAATCCTGTATCTAAAATGTTTAGGGGGCTTCCAGAATTGTTGGTCTTTTCTGTGAAGATCATAGACGACCAAAGCCATTGGTATCGTTCTTAATAGATAAAGGAAAGGGCCAGATACTGGTTAAAAGAAATGAAACAAAAATACACCTCATCTTCCTATAGAGCGAATAAAAAGTAAACATTACAAATAAAAAACAAACAACGAAAAGTTAAAAAGGCTTACATTTTTATCTCTTAACCAGTTTACAAAGAATTTGATTACTCAACAATGTTTTACGTAAACCGAAATTGAACAAAAAAGCTGAGGAAAAACCCGGTTGAAAATGTTCGAAGCGCTTGGTAAGTGAATGAATGAAAGAGTGATTGATTGAATGATGGCCGCTCGCTCGGCTGAACGAACTTACCGTCGCTACCTACATGCGTTTCCATCAGGTTTTTTTGGGCGTTCGGTAAAAATTGAGTCTTATAGAATGAGAAAATATAAATTTGGGAGAAATAATGTTTTCTAGGGGCGAAAATTTCAGATATTATAAAAAGTAAGTTCAATCTCCACATAGGAAATGTGTGTTCCGTGTGGTGCCGGACGTCACGAATAACAACACCCCGTTTCTTCCCGCAGGTTTCGTAAAAGGTGACTTACTAGAGAATGGGCAGCACCGTTCTCTATGCATTTTACCAGCATAATGCGATCGCCGCCTGCCAAACGTGGCGATTATGGCAAAACCCCTCCCAAAAAATGAGAAGCACTAGGCCAATGACCTTTCGAATGGCCTCAGGCATCCGCGGAATGCGAGACGCACAGAACCGGTTGAAGTGGTGGAGCTTGGCGAAGGTCTATGTCCGGCAGTGGACGTCTTTCGGCTGAAATTATGATAGAAAATGTACTGCCTCGGTGGTCTAGTGGTCGCAAGCGCAACTGCCGAGTATCAGGTCTTGGGTTCGATTTCCAGGTCGTGCAAAGTGTTTTTGGATTTTTCGATCTAGAATTTCTCAGTAACAGCCTGGAGTTTGGATTTGGACCCGTTTGATGCCAATAGGGTTGCCCCCTGTTACAAAGGATTTAAACATAACTGGCGAATTGTGGGTGTACTATAGCTACATCTCTGCCCTAACTTTCGGGGAAACAAGGCGTGATGTTATGTTAAGTTAGGAAATGTACCTGTGACCAACTCATATTAAAAAAAAAATAGCTTCCGCCTGCGACGTCGCCCGCGTGGAGGTCCGAAATTATTCCACGGGAACGTACTACCGGTATAAAAAGTCTCCTATGTGTTAATCTAGCTTATAATCTGTCTGTGTGCCAAATTTAATTGAAATCCGTTTAGCCGTTTTTGCATGATTGAGTAACAAACATCTTTACATACATCCATACTCACAAACTTTCACGTTTTAAATATTAGTAGGATGTGAAAGTTTGTGAAGATGTTTGGATGTTTGTTACTCAATTGTAAACTGGAATAACACATAGGATACTTCTTATCCCGGTACTACTATCCCGTGGGATAGTTTTCGCCCTCCACGCGGGCGAAGCCGCTGGTAAAAGCTAGTTTATAATATATGTAGGATTGATGAATAAATTACAGTTGTGATCATATTACAATTACCCTAGTTTGGAGGGACCTTTTTCAGGTTGTAGAGAGAAATACATATGTTGTGTGTTGGGGTGAAACCTTCATATATTTTTGTAAGCTGTAAATTTAAAGATGTTTACAAGCCTTCATATTTCAGGAGTATAAATCTCACAATATCCCGATCAATATTCAGGTCAAGACCAAAGTTTGAAGTTACATACCTCTGCCAGGGGTGCGGGTTGAAAGAGATACCGCGGCCCCTGGCACACAGGGAACTGAGGGAACACGGGTGGGTTTTAGTCAGTAAAAGTCTAACACGCCCTCCCGCTCCACCCAGAGCGGGAGAAATTATTAAGTGGTATCCCACACAAAAAAATCAAAATCAAAAATCATAATCAAAAGTCATTTATTCAATTTAGGCTGAGAATCAGCACTTTTCGAACGTCAAAATACATAAGACAGTCCCCCAAAACGCCCACCCTTTACCACTTCCTAGTGCTTTAGCTGCGAAGGAGAAGTGGCGCAACAAACTCCCCAGCAGCACAGTTGTCTGTTTAGTCAGATAGACTTCATTCAAAACATACAAAAAACCATACTTAGATACGAAAGTAAATGGAATGTTGTCTTAGTAAATTATTGAGGCACGCCTCTGGCTCAACTTTCCCAGAAACAAGGCATAATGTTATTTAATATATTGAAATTGGTGAGAGTTGATTGGTAACCGAATTCAAAAACAACAAGTTCTCATTTCAGCTGTTTTAGTTACATGTTTTCCTTTGTATATGCGCCATCTCATATCGAAAAGCAGAGTCATTTATTTAGTAGAAAACATAATTTTAATTTTCTTAGTTTCCTGACCTTTTTAAGCTTGTGAAACTTTTTGTATGTTAACTATAGAATACAAAAATTGCTAAAATAAAACAATATTTGCTGCACATTGATTTTGACTCTTAGGCAGGCGCCCATAGTCCCACTGACCATGTCCTTACGCCAACAACGATGATAAAGTCATCACCATCTACTCTAGTTTCAAAATTCAGTCTAGTTAGACAGACATTAAAGTTTTTATCTCCAACATTCAAATGTATTGTAAACACATAAAGGCAGGTTTTAGATCATGCAATCAAAATGTATTACAGTTTATGAGTGGTATAAATCATGGAGTTTTATCGTTTTCCATAAATTAATGTGCTGTTATACTGTTGTTTCTTTATGGATTTTCTTCCATTCGTTAACTGGAGAGAATCATTTTTAAAAGAACCTAGTTTATGCTTCATGGAAAGTTTGGGGCTTGAGGAATATGTTGAACTCCTGGTGACTAATAGGTTCTCTGCACACGAAACAATTGCGACCGCTACTAGTGGGTCAGCGTCAGTTACTTCAATAATCTAAGTACCTTCTTCTTCTATACAGGATACGTTTTAACCAGTGCGCACACTGTAATCATGAATACAGCATATCATTCTAGAACCCCCAGCGCAAAAATTATTCGTCGATTATATAATAAAAAATAACCTGTTCCATACAGTTTGACTGCGTAGGTATTGCATTACTTTATCAGCAGATTTTTTTTGTATAACTGACGAAATATTTCTGCGCTGGGGTCCAGAATGATATGCTGAATTCATGGTTACAGTTTGCGCACTGGATAAAAATGTATCCTGTATACGCAAAGGATCCGTGAGTAACTGACTTACATATCAACGCACTGCAATCCCTATATTTATGTTATGTATGTATTGCATTGATCTAATATTTAACGTGTTTTTTTTTCCTCTAATTTACTTTCCTTTTTTATACCATTTAATTTCAGATACAATTTTTTTTCACGGATTAACAAACAAGAAAACTTTATAGGTAAAGAAGGCGCTATATTATAAAGTGCTATATTTTTTTATATTTTTCAGTATACTTCAATAACACACAATAGAAATTAGATAACAAGAATTATTACAATAATTATAGTGATCTTATACTGGAAAGTGTCAAAAAAGCTTCAGTTAGTAAACGCATAAAGTTAAAATAAAGTTTTTATAGGTATTGGCACGCGTTTCTCTTTGTTGCGTAGAACAGAATGAAATACAGGAGTAAAACTTTGTCATCGTCATTAAGGGGACATTATGCACTATCATATAAGTAGATCAAATCTTATCCTACTCGCAAATGAGTCATCTAAATATCTACTACCTACATAGGTATTATAAAAAGTCCCCCGCCGCGTCTGTTTGTCTGTCTGAACGCGATAAAACTCAAAAACTATCGAACGGTTTTTCTTACGGATTCGGACAGAGATTCGTGAGTACGGAGTAAATACAAAGTTCGTGAGGAAGGTTTACGTGTAAATTGTCTGAAATATGACGACGATTGTTGAAGATGTCGGAAAAAAATCATGAGGACTGGGAGCTTTACTAGAGTCATCATTCATCTTCATTTCAGCCGAAAGACGTCCACTACTGGACATGGGTTTCCCCGAAGCTCCGCCACTTCGACCGGTTCTGTGCTTCCGGCATCCAACGGACTCCTGCGGCCCTCACAAGGCCATCGGTCCACCTTGTGGGAGGTTTTCCAACTGTACGTCTTCCGGTACGCCGTCGCCACTCCAGAATTTTTCGGCCCCATCGGCCATCTCAATGTGCCCTGCCCACTGCCATATAAGTTTGGCAATTCTTCGAGCTATATCGATTACCTTGGTTCTCCTGCGGATCTCTTCATTCCTGATTCGATCACGCAGGGAAATTCAAAGCATAGCCCTCTCCATTGCCCTTTGAGTGACTTTAAGCCTTTTTATAAGGCCCATTGTGAGCGAGCACGTTTCGGTTCCTTAAGTCATCACTGGCAACACGCACTGGTCACAGACTTTCGTCTTAAGACACTGAGTAGACACTAGAGTGCGCCGCATAAATTACTTTTTTACAAAAAAAAAAACAACCAACCAATTCGTATACCACTACTTGCTATGTAAATAATAGTGACAACTATCAGAACATCACCAAGATACACAAAGTGGATTAAAAAAAATCTTTTCCCAAAAAAAAACAACCGACTTCCGAAAAAACACTAGGTACAAAGTGAAAAATAACTTTAATTTCGGAAGGCGGTGACTTTGGGTATGTATTAAATTTTTTGTCACCTCCTTCCGAAATTAAAGTTATTTTTCACTTTGTAGTGTTTTTTCGGAAGTCGGTTGTTTATTTTGGAAAAAGTTTTTATTTTTCACTTTTTAGTTACCCACCCCATTAATTCGAAATTTCATCATCATTGGGGTCAAAACAATGCATGTTCATGCGATAGCAGCAATCGCGGTTTATTTATTGTTATTTTTTGAAGAGTTCCGTCGTCTGTCTCCGAAACGCATCATCAGATCTATATGAAATTGAAATGGGACCACATGGAATGCACGAGCTTTCAAATAAAAAAGAAATCATCATAATCGGTTCACCCAGTCGAAAGTTATGAGGTAACAAACATGAAAAAAAACCTACAGACGAATTGAGAACCTCCTCCTTTTTTTGAAGTCCCTTAAAAAGTATTATCGAAGTTAAAGCAAAGTAGTTAATCATGAACTTCTTTCAAGACTTGTATCCATTCTGTTACACCTTGTATACATACAAAACAAATACTAAGAGTTGAGAACCTCCTCTCTTTTGAAGTTGGTTAAAAGGATCAATTAAACGTAGTAGTACGTTTCCATGGGATAATTTTCGACCTCCACGCCGGCAAAGCCGCAGGCAAAACCTAGTTATCAATATAACACGTAGCATGCTTAACCAATTACTAGAATTTCAAGACACCCCATTATTTACAGGAGCTTCGCAACAGCGGGTCGATAATGTTAATAGCCCGTCGTGTGTCTGGCGTGACCTTTACAATGGACTAGACAGAAACTACGCTCACCTAAACGTAGTTTTTAGTGTTCGGTAGCAGTGATAAACCAGTTAAAACTTTAAGTGACAGGTCATAAGACATGGAATTTGACTTAAACAAACTAAACATAGGATTAATTCAATCAATTTTATCTCAACCAACTTCAGAAGGTGCCAAAAAGTTAAGTCGTTTAATAACAGTCCTTCATCTGTGACTCTCACCTGTGCTACTAAAGTTGTGTTTAGTATATTGGTTATTTATATGTATTAAGTATATACATAGTTATGTGTTAATTTCAATTTTAGTATTAATTGTATATAATGTTAATTAAAAGGCACGATGGGGTTGGCGTATCTGTTTAGATAAAAACCCCTAAACAAATAAAGAGGAAAAAAAGGTCATATGACTTACTTCATATCATTGTTTATTTTATTTGACTGTATAAAACATTTTTTTACTTTTTTTTATTAATTAAATTTTCATTTATTGTTGAATGTTAATTATATGGTACTATTGTATAGATTGAAGTTCTTCTAACATAACAGACAGCTGTGCTGCTGGGGAGTTTGTTGCGCCACTTCTTCTTCCCAGCTAAAGCAGTAGGAAGTGGTGAAGGGCGGGCGTTTTGGGGGACTGTCTTATGTAATTTTGACGTTCAAAAAGTGCTGATTCTCAGCCTAGTTTAATAAATGACTTTTGATTTTCAATTGTTGAGGTTTTTCTCTGCTAAAGAGTTTTGGTTTGGTGCGATGCCCATCATTCATAATTAATCATTTGTCACTTTGTCAGACATTTTTACGTGTGACAAACTAGATGTGAGAAGATAACAACCGAAGCTATGTGGTATTTAGAAAGGTTTTTTATAAATACTGTTTTTTAAACTTTATGAGGGACAAAGCAAATATGTCAATCTCAGCAAAGTGTAATTTTTCATTAGTCGACGTAAAGGAGCTCTTTCTCCTGCGTTGGAATAGACTGTAAGTATCACGAATACGTTGAAAACGACCAGGAATTTTTGGTTCATCTTGTAAATAAACCCGGGCACAGCTCATCATAAACGCTTGTCCAATGGACTTTTGATCGCAGCATGCACTTAGGAGGACGTCAGCCCATCGTCTAACTAATCCCTTCGTCCCATTTGTCGACACGCGTCTTTAAAAAAGGGGCTTCCGAAACCACGCATAGAATAAAATTTCCTCTGTTCTGGAATAAAATGATTGAATTCAAATGAATCCGCATGCTTTCTACGACCATTTGTTAAGCCTATCTTTCCCTGGTTAGTATTTTTCTAACTTTGTATTTTGAAATCGGTTGTCTTTGGTCACCACGACTCGTAAACTAGTAATATTCTAAGCCTCTTACAGCAAAACTCACAAAACAGTCACCGGTTTAAGTCGATTGAATATTTTTTTTTTTAAATGTACTTCATTCCTTACATAGAGCAGACGAGTCTTGCACCTTGCAGGACTCGTCTGCTCCACCGGCCATCGGTCGTTCGACAGACATGGCCAGCCCACTGCCAACAGCTTGCTTACTCTGCAAGCTGTTTCAGTAATTTCGGTTATTTTCCGGATAATTCATTTCTGATTTTATCATTGCGGGATCGGGGACGAGAAGACTCGACGAAGTTTCCCAAACGCTGCCCAACCCAACTGGATCCTTCTGTCGGCTTCCTTCTCAAAGTTATTTCTTCCGAGCTGGATGACTTGCCCTAAGTAGACATACTTCTTCACAACAGAAGTGACCCCTCGATGTGGATTGGACTCGGCAAGACGTGCGAGTTGTACATGACTTTTGTCTTGTCCAAATTCATGCCAAGGAATAAACCTTAAGAACTAAATTCGGTGTTAAAATGGTCGATGTGTAATTGTGTACCTAGCAGTTGATCTTTACAATTCTAAACCTTCTTTGCTTACATATTAGGGTCCTTCCATGCTTCGAAGAACACGTTAATACATCATTCCCGGTAGTTCAACGAAAGGCCAACAACCTATCTCACCGTAAGTAATCGATATTGCCCAGTAATTGGATTACAGAGGTCAGATGGCAGTCACCCCGTGCGAAATGCTGATTTAATCAGGAAGTATGTGGAGGCGTTAAGGAAAAGGAGGAAATCTGCAATATCTCTTCATTATCATCTGCCTAGCCTTTTCCCATTTTTTTATATGGAGCGATTGCCTATCTGACCTACATAACCCAGTTACTGGGTGATACGATACCCCTTTGTAAGACTGGTTGTCAGACTTTCGGGCTTATGACGACCTGCAACTAGATTTGAAATATCTACTAAATCAAAATCGACTGACAAAGAATATCAACCGCGTTTTAGATTGTCTAAAGTACACGCTTCTTTTATTAGGTACTGTTTAAAATGTTTTAATGAAATACCTATATTCTTCAACTTAATGAGAAGAGATTTAAAGCATCCAATAAACGCACACTATGTAGACAAGCATATTAGTTAGATGATTATATCGAAGATAAAAAATGTGGTCCTACTTTACAGCCACTCGGGCTTACAAGTTAAGATTTTAATATTTGAAAGAGATGCTTCCCTTTTTTTATTATTTTGCCGGCAGTAAACATTGGTATAGCAGCTTGAAATCTTGCATAAGAGTTCTTTAAAAAACCAAGGTGAGAACTGAAATAGGTTGCATGGAAATTCATCCCCTAAAGGGGTTAAATAGGGGATGAAAGTTTGTTTGAAATTTCGTCATTTTTGCTGAAGAGAAATCCCTTATGACACATTGTGTTTTTAAAACAAGAAGACTTCCTGTTAGTAAATTGGTCATTCAATCACAAAAGCTAACTTAAAACACAGCAGATTTACATATAAGAGCCTTGACCAAGACTAACTGCGTCTAACATTGTCAATCACAATCTGAAGTATTTTTAAGGATATTGCTAATCCATTTCTTCATCAACATCCTCATCATCATTTCAGGCGAAAGACGTCCACTGCTGGACATAGGCCTCCCCCAAGCTCCGCCACGTCAGCCGGTTCTGTGCTTCCCACCCTCACAAGGACATCGGTCCACCTTGAGGTAGGCCTTCCAACTTTACGTCTTCCGGTACGCGGTCGCCACTCCAGAACTTTTCGGTCCCATCGGCCATCTGGTCTGCGAGCAATGCGCCCTGCCCACTGCCACTTAAGTTTGCCAATTCTTCGAGCTATGTCGATTACCTTGGTTCTCCTGCGGATCTCTTAATTCCTGATTCGATCGCGCAGGGAAACTCCACGCATAGCCCTCTCCATTGCCCTTTGGGTGACTTTAAGCCTTGCTATGAGGCCCATTGTGAGCGAGCACGTTTCGGTTCCATATGTCATCACTGGCCACACGCACTGGTCAAAGACTTTCGTCTTGAGCCATTGCTTCTTATGTTCGAAAAGTTTGCCTCCTGAGTTATGTAAACAACGCAATCTATGTTGTTGAACTGTTAAAATGGAATCCCTACTGTTAGTGCGTTAGGAAATTACCCCAGAAATCCAAGGAAGAATCTCTTGTAAACTAATAAAACATTTTATTAGTGTTCTGCAGCTAAAGTAATATCTTTTACGATACAAGTTTCGTTTTAATTCGGACCCTCTTCATAATGTACGAGGGTGCAGTGTTGTTTGGGCGGACTGTATTTAATTTATTCATGAGAACCATGAACTTCAGAGAAACAAGGCATTGTCTTTATTAAGAATTGTTGGGTTTTTTTTCATTTTGACCTACTAAAGTGTTCTAACACGGTCTTGGTTTTAGTAGGAAAAATGAGATGGTTACCTGCAGCTTAAGGAAGCACCATGTCACCCCATGAAATTACATATTGTGTTACGTTTTGGCAGGACAGTGTGACGCCTAATTATGCGAAGTAAAACTGAGCGTTACTGGTCTACTATCATCATTTCAGCCGATATATGTCCACTGCTGGACATAGGCCTCCACCAAAAATATGGGGGGGTTGCTATAATCGCCACGCTTGGCATGCGGGTTGGCGATCGTAGTATGGTGGTAAAATGCATAGAAAACGCTGCTGCCCATTCTCTAGTAAGTCCCTTAGTTGCCTTCTACGACACCCACGGGAAGAAATGGGATGGTGATATTCTTTTACGTCCGGCACCACACGGAACTGGTGTACTATGTTTGGGCAGAATCGCCAGACAATTGGCAGCAGCGTTCTCTATGAATTTTACCACCATACTGCGATCGCCAACCCGCCTGCCAAGCGTGGTGATTATGGCAAAACTCTCTCTTTGGGGGAGGCCTATATCCAGCAGTGGTCGTCTTTCGGCTGACATGATGATGATGATGACGTTTGGGCAGTGCCATAACTGCATAACACACTTAGAATTGTAATGGCTTTCATTTAATAAAATAACAGTATTTATTGCCTTATTTAAGGCTCGTGCAGACTAGCGCGACGCGACAGTCGCGTCGCGACACTCGTAGAACAAGTTCTATGAAAACTTCATGGAAATTGTTCTACAAGTGTCGCGTCGCGACTGTTTGAAGAAGCCTTTACGTCGGCAAACTGACGAATTTGCATAAACATAAGAATGAAGCAATTTGATGGATTATATTTTTTTCAAAATCCTGTGTATAATAAAGCAATTGGGGACGGGGTAAAATCGCAATACCTTGCAGTTAGCAAGCAAATCTCGTATGAGAAAAGTCTTTTGCCCGTGGGATCTGGCTTATTAAAAAAAAATCTGTACTCCATTTCTCTATGAGATAATGTTCACGATAGCCATAGCTGATATTTAAGCCATTAAGTATCGGATACACGTTAACGCCCCAACCAAATAAGCCAGCACCAATTACTTTAAAACAAGGCCAAAATAACACTAAACTTCCCTTAAACATTACTGAGAGTTTAACACCAAATCGTTAACTGTCGTTACCCATTGGGAAAAGTTGATAAGGGTTAGGATAGTCAACGATAGCGCAAATCATGTCTTTAGTGAAGGCTGTTAGCATTTGAGGGTTAAGAGCGGTGAATATCCCTAAAACGGTCCCCGAATGGGCCGCGCTGCTAGGGTTGAAATAGAACGTTCAGAGGGTGCATGCAAGCTGTCAAAAATTTTGCTGCTCTGACAAATTTATCAAACAATGCTACCTACCTATTCATTTACGTTCCCTCAAAGCTAGGTGAAGCGACGATCTGCGCAAGATGGCTGGTAGCAACTAGATGAGAGTTGCCGAGAATCGAGTTGAATGGCGTGCAATTGGAGAGGTCTATGTCCGGCATTGGACTGCTGTAGGCTGATGATGATTTATTTATATAACGACGCTGGATAGCCGTTGAACGCTGGAACAGGTTCCCTATGGTAACCCTTTGGCGGCATAAACTTTATGCTCTTGTGCGACCTCATGCAGCTTCCGCCAGGAAGTTAGTATTAGTATTTGTTAACAAGAAAGTCATTCCTGTTCCAGCGCCCCACGCTTTTACAATCAAATATTATAATTAAAAGCACATAGTTTAGACTTCAGACCAGAAATAGAGACAACTTGAACGATCCATAATTTTTTTTTTGTTTTTACGTGCATTCATAAAAGCGTGTTTTTTGGAAAAAGTTTTTATTTATCAGTTTTTAGTTTTTAAAAGTCTAACTTCTTCTTCAACTAAAAAATATGCAACTGCTACTACTAACTTTGATAGAAAATGTGGGTGAACCCTAATATACTGAATACAACTGCTTTACCCGTTTCGAGTGTACAGGCGTGATGTTATGTTGTGTGATTGCGTTAACAATTCATATTATGCGATAGCAGCAATCACGGTTGATTTGCTGCCATTTTTCGAAGAGTTCCGTTATTTGTTTCCGAAACTAATCCTCAGATCTATGTGAAATTTAAATGGGATCATTTCGGAATAAACCTCTTTTTTAAATAAAATTCTTGTTTTTGTTCGAAAGGCTAACAAAAAAAAGAATTTTGCAAATCCCTCTATACCGGATATTTTTTTATCCAGTGCGCAAACTGTAACCATGAATACAGCCCAACGCAGACATTTTTCGTAACACAAAAAAATTACGTCGGTTTTCAAAAAAAAAAATCAGCTGTTTCATACATTTCACAAACAGACAGCTGTGCCTGCTGGGGAGTTTGTTCCGCCACTTCTTCTTCCCAGCTAAAGTGTTAGGAAGTGGTGAAGGGTGGGCGTTTTGGGGGACTGTCTCATGTATTTTGACGTTCGAAAAGTGCTGATTCTCAGCCTAATTTGAATCAATGACTTTTGATTTTTATTTTTATTTAGACCGCGTAGGTATTACACTTATTTATGAAACAGCTGATTTTTTTGGGAAAGCTGACGTAATTTTTTTGTGCTAGGGGGCCAAAATGATATGCTGAATTCAAGGTTACAGTTTGCGCACTGGATAAAAACGTATCCTGTATGACGGAGTTATGCCCGAAAATACATTTTTTTTTAAATACCATCCGAATTGATAACCTCCTCCTTTTTAAAGTCGGTTAAGAATCGCGGCGGCGCCATTTGCTGCGCAGTCATATTGAAAAAAAAAACCCTTTTGTTTTTTTTGTTTCATTAGTTATTAATATCGATACCTGAAACGTGGATAAATAAAGTATTGCCAGCTAGTTTAATTTGACCCTGTTTATTTGACAGCTATCCGCATCGTTGCCAACTGTCACAATGCAGGGTGCATTGCTTAAGAGATGCTTTAGAATCTATTAATAATTTTGTAAATGTTTGTGGTTACTGGTAAAAGAAGATCAACAGATTTTCGATAGTCCTGTTTACACTGGGAACCCCTTTATACTTCAGAAAGCTTCGAAACCAATCAAACAAAGTTTGGGGCAAAGCAATTTTGATTATTGAGAAATGGAAGCTATTCAAGCTGCATTTCTGTGTCCCGGCTTCAATGGTATACCTGGGAAGTAATAGGCACCAGAGCCTTGTCTCTTTGAGGTTAGACTATCGATTTGTTTGGCTAAATATTAAATCTTGCTTGATAGTAAATGCCAGCGACAAACTGGAGATATTATATTCATTGGACATTCGTTAACAAAACTTATTTTGTACAAGTTTATTTTTTATTTACATAACAATTTAAATTAAGAGAAGACAAAAATATAGTCTCTCCGCCGAACTATTTGACGGGCATAACTAACAGAATGGAATTATGTAAGTATGACAAATTCAGAATTAAAAGTTCGAAGGAATCGGGAAAGGATGGCAAGAACATGAACATATTAGCACTACAGTCCTCACAGTAGATACACAAAAGCCAAACAATTATTATGTAAGTCTCCTTTTGCCAGCGGCTTCTCCCGCGTGGAGGTCTGCAATTATCCCACGGGAACATACTACCGGGATTAAAAGTATCTTATGTTTAATCGTGGTTATAAACTGTCTGTGTATCAAATTTCATCCTAATCAATTTGACCGTTTTTGTGTGATTGAGTTACAAACATCCAAACACCCAAATTTTGACATTTATACATAACTAGTTGTGCCCGCGACTTCGTCCGCGCGGAATAGTTATTTTTTAAATATTTATTTTTATTATATTATAAATATTTATAAAAATAAATAACATTTATAAAATAAAAGTAGCGTAAGTTACCCCTTATTACATCGGCTATCTGCCAGTGAAAGCTTCGTCAAAATCGGTCCTGCCGTTTCAGAGATTAGCCGGAACAAACAGACAGACAAAAATTGTAAAAAAAATATTTTGGTAAATGTACCGTGTATTCATCCATATGCATTTAGTAAAAAGCGGTTATTTTAATGTCACAAACAGACACTCCAATTTTATTTATCTGTATGTATGTATAGATTATAGAAGATACATAGGATAATAGGATACATATGTATGAGTAATAGGCTAATAAAACGCCTTCTTCTACGTCATAGAGTGGCCAAATAACGGCCCACCTGATGGAAGGTGGTCACGGTCACCAATAGGCATCTGAATTACCAACTAATTGGTTAAAGGTAATTCTGAACGTGCAAAATGACTTCAATCAATTTGCCTCGCCTTTTCCGCATACAGCTAAATACTTCTTGTTTCTATTTTATAATAGTAAGTTCTAACTGAACTGATAGCTGTGCTGCTGGTGAGCTTGTTGTGCCAGTTCTTTCCAGCTAAAGCACTAGGAAGTGGTAAAGGGCGGCCGGTAATGGGGAGCTGTCTCACGTAGTTTTGACGTTCAAAAAGTACTGACTCTCAGCCTAGTTTGAATAAATCACTTTTGATTTCATTTTGACATGTGTTTTACATGGAGCGACAGGTATCTGACCTCCACAATCCAACTGGGTAACACGATATCCCATGGTAAGATTGGTTATCATACTTTCGAGCTTCTAAATACCTATAACGAACATCAAAGATCTACAAATGACAGCCGGGACCAACAGCTCTCTGCTTGGTACGTAATGGATGGTCCCATCCACAAACCTAGCCAGCAATCGACCCATGCGTCTGATATAATTTAACCACAAACCACAAGCCCCTCTCGTGCAGAATGACCTATTACATACTAGCTTTAGCCAGCGGCTTCGCCCGCGTGGAGGTCGAAAATTATCCCACGAGACCGTACTATGGGGATAAAAAGTATCCTATGTGTTGTTCCTGGTTAAGAATTATACAATATGTAACAAAAACCCTGTTGTTCCTTTTAGGGACGTATACACTTACCCACAAGCACAACATTTACGAAGTTATAATTTAAAAAATAAGCATTAGCTAGTCGAGAGTTCAACATCAAATAACTATTAAAATCGACATATTCAAAAAAAATGTTAACAGTATCTGATTTTACAAGTATCCTTATTTCGCACAATAGACTACGAGCTCGGCGGCTTTCTTTGATCTAATCAAAATCAGTTAAACATTACAAATATTCATAATTAAATATTTATTTTAATTATTTTTGTTAAACAGTTTTTATAAATGACATGCTTTATTACGTATGTATACCGCTTCTGAAAACGTGGGTAGAAGGAACAACAGGGTTTTTGTTACATATTGTATGTAGGGTAAAAGCCGGATAGTTGCCACACTTTTCGAAATCACTCTATATCTCTCAGAACAAAAACGAAAATACTTCACTTGAAAAACTGGCCGATACTTTGGTTTTTTAACTATAAATTTATGAAAATTAAAAGCAAAAATCTTTAATATTTCCAGAGTATTAGCGATTAGTGCGGACCTCTATATTTTGGGACATCTATCCCGCATAGGGGATAGTTGCCTAATCCATATAAATTACGTTTCGGATAGATGAAGGCCCCGACGAGAAACAGGACATCTATCCCGCAAAAACTTTGATCGCATTTTGTCTTTCCATGCAATCACATAGAGACATGCGACACGGTCAAGTTAGTGGTAGTTGGACAGTCTTTCGATAGATTAACAAAATAGCATGCAATTCATCCGCGAAACTAGAGTAATTAAAACCGGGACAACTATCCTGGCTTTACCCTATGTCAAATTTCATCCAAATCCGTTCAGCCGTTTTGCGTGATTTAGTAACAAACATCCTCACAAACTTCACATTTATAATATTAGCAGGATTACCTCATCATCATCATTTCAGTCGAAAGACGTCCACAGCTGGACATAGGCCTCCCCAAAGCTCCGCCACTTCGACCGGTTCTGTGATTCCCGCATCCAGCGGACTTCTGCGGCCCTCGCAAGGTCATCGGTCCACCTTGTGGGAGGCCTTCCAACTTCACGTCTTCCGGTACCCGGTCGCCACTCCAGAACTTTTCGGCTCTATCGGCCATCTGTTCTGCGAGCAATGTGCCCTGCCCATATTAGTAGCTTATAGTAGGATTTATTCAGCTCTGTTCAGCTTTTGTCCATAGAAGACAACGACTTTGTATGAGATGCGTACGCATCCGTTCAGCCGCGGAAAGCTAAACGGACTATATACAAAATCGTTGTTTTCAATGGACAAAAGCTGAACAGAGCTGAATAAGTGTGAGTAGTGCCTTAATCCATTCTTCAGAATCACCTTTAACAATAATCCGCAGGTAAGACGAATGTGAATACAATCGTACGCGCATGTGTTGCGCTTATGACCTACTTGCAGTACAAAAATAGTGCGCCGACGCTTGACGCCGATCTATAATTGTGATGCTTTACAATCGCAATTGTACCGCGGTAAAGGGCGAAGGGAGGGGAACGATTAGGGCCAAAATTATTGAAATGCGACGTGAATAGATTCAAATTCAAATCATCCATATTATTTAGAATGAAACATAATAACATTAGGATGAATAATATTAATAATAGTTTGTTTTTTATGTTTATTTTATCTTTATATACATCTATTATGTATTAAAATAAGTAAACGAGTTAATAATATCATTTAAAAAACAAATAAAACTAAAATAATAAATCGTACTAAATTTAAATTCAGAGCTTACATATCTTTTCTATAACAAATAACTACAGAAGAAAATAAAAAACAAAAAAATATCATAAATCATAAACATATTAAATCTAATAAAGTCAACTATAGATACGCAAACTTTTAATCACTTGACCACTATATTCCTTACATCATAATTTAAGTAACATCATATCATGACGCCTGTTTTCCCCGAAAGGTTAGGAGAGTATACCTACAGTACATCCACATGACGACAGTTATGTATAAGTTCCACGTAATATGGTGCGAGCCTATTGCCATCATAGTCATCATGGCGGGTACAAATTCAGGCTCCGGGCTGTTACAGAGAAATTCCAGAAACAAAAACCCAATAAAAGTTTGCCCGACCTGGGAATCGAAACCAGGACCTCATGTTTAGCAGTAGTGCTTACCACCAGTAGACCAACGAGGCAGTCTATACTAGCTTTTTTACTTTTCAATGAACTTTGCTTCGAATTGTGACTATGGGAGGTACAATTCATGGAGATTAGACGGAACAAACAGACACATTTTTTAATAGTTAAATACTGTTATATTGACATTACAAACAGAAAATTCAATTTTATTTATAGATTATACTAAATGCAACATTTTAAATAATTTGGCCCTTAATTTCCTAAATATATCTATATTTTAGCCCCCTAAACCACCCACGTAGCTATGACGGTAGTCCCTATTCTCCGTTAGACATAGCACTTCGTTTCTTCATTTCTCGTATGCGCACCACATGACACACGGAGAGATGCGGCATGCAGCACAAAATGCGTCCACAATCAGTACTGATGTTGCTGGAAGGAAATGACACTACTGCGATTCAGTTTCATCTTTAGTTTATTACTTACTAGCGTAGCGGCTTCGCCCACGTGGAGGTCGAAAATTATCCCACGGGAACATACTATCGGGATAAAAGGTATCCTATGTGTTATTCCAGGTTACAAAACTATCTGTGTGCCTAATTTCATCCAAATCCATTCAGCCGTTTCTGCGAGATTGAGTAACAAACATTGAAACATAAAAACTTACACATTTATAAAATTAGTGGGATAATAGGAAAGTAAGAATAGGATTATTATTAGTAGGAATAGGAATTACACCAAGTGTAACTTTAATTGGCCTTTAATTCCCTCCATATAGCCTTCTACGTAAACCACCCACGAGGCTATACAGATAGTCCCACCCGTATCGGCCACCAGATGACCTTAACAAAGTAGATGGGACACACTGGATGCGGAAGATGACTGAGTGCTGTGACGCAGCCTAGGAGAGGCCTATGTCCAGCAGTGGACTGCGAGGCTGAGTTGATTGATCGAGTTGTGAATCTAATTCACAACGTCACACAGGGTTATTAGATTAGCTTCTAACCCTTCTGCTTTGGCTTCATTGTAATAAAAGCATTGTAGTAAAGCTAAATGACTCGCTTGAGCACGGTGTCGTTCGTTTGTTTCGGAAGCGGCTCGGGGTTTTGCTTTTCCTCTTGCGTCTTTGTTTTTGTTTCTTTGTTCATTTCGTTGCAAGACTGCGATTTTGCAAACGTGTTGCACAATCCGCTTATTACGTATGCACGTTCGTGTCGGCGTTCTAAAGAGTAGTTTTTGTTTTATTCGTCTTAACTTTTGTGTTACGTTATTATTGTGTCCGTGGGACATACATACAGTTTATATTGTATCCGCACCACTGTGTCATCACACGGAGCGATGCGGCATACAGCAGGAAATGCGTCCACAATCAGTAGTGATGTTGCTAGGAAGAAATATCCCTACTGTGATTCACGTTCACCTTTTGTTTACCTATTACTTATAGCGATGTTGGGTAGATGGTATTTATTCGTTAATATTCAAAACTGTGTTTTCACTAGCCAGCACGCCAGCGATAAGTTGCTAAAGGATAGCTGGTTAAAGAGGAAGACTTATCGTTTGGCCTAGAAATCCCTTGTGAAATGAGAAAAACTGTCGTTTGAATTTGGATTTGTGGATGGGTACTTTATATCCTTTTGATTACAGCTATCATATCTGAGATCGTAGCTGCGATTTTTATTTTGACCGTGGCTGTCGTTTTCATGGTTTTCGAGAGTGCTGAAGCCAATAGTGGGGTCAAAATGAATATCCAAGGCGACAATTTTATGAGAGCTTCTAAAACTTATAATTGATGACTCTGTATTAAAAACTTTCTCTCTAAGTTTTTATATGTATTAAAACATTGTTTTAGAGAAGATACGTTAATTAGAAGATCTCTTGTTACCAAACGATTGTGGATGATTCTTCATACAAAACTTTTTTAAGCCTCTAACTTGAGTAGATTAAGACTCTCACTGATACAATAGAAAAATCTTAATCATAAGCCCTTATCCCAACCTCTGCATACAAGAATATACTTACTGCCCTCTTCATGTTAGGGACCTTAATAAATCAGCGCATGAAAACTGGAAAAAACGAAGGAAATAAGTCAACACTGTCATAAAATTTACTCTCAATCTTTGTGAAAACTTGACCCCAAAAGGTGTATTACAAGCTCCACTTTCCGCTACTAAAAGCTTAATGATATACAAAAATATGTAGCGATACCATTACAGAGGGAAGCTCAAAAGGCTTACCTACAAAATTGGGCTGTGTTTACGGAAAATGCTAATGTCAGTTCCTACTGCAGTTGACATTCTTAAGCTCATCTCTGTGGGCCGTAATCCACCACGCGGGCCCAGTGGGAGTTGGTAGATGTCACATGTCTACGAGTTTGGTTCTAGGACATCTTGGTCCCCTATTGATGTTCTCCTTCCCGATTTGAGAGTAGTACAGATGAAAAAAAATGTGCAGCTTTGGTTTTCTTGACAGCTACATTTTTTTTACTTTTTCCCACGAAGCAAACGCAATAATTAGTTTGCACTACGTTTGAGAAATGATTATGTAGTGCTTTCGTACTGGTTATGATCTCTGCCATAAATTAATACTTATTAAAGAGTAGAGGTAAACCAAAGATGTCTCCTTCAAGCAGAAAAACCAGTCCTTTTACTTGAATTTTCTTCGATTTGTGATCAGTACCTTGGCAGGTACTGGCAAGATCCACAAATAAACCATTTCTTGCTCACTTACCAAGATCTTCTCTGTATAACCCAAGTTATTTGGCAGTTCCTTCAACCTTATTGCTGCAAGTGGTCTTTCTGCAATGGACTTACCGGTCCACAGTCTAATGGAAGCTATTCAGCGCTGTAATGGATCTGCGACATCTGCCTCCTCCCACGCGCCGTATGTCAAGACCCAATGTGCCACGTGGCGTCGTTTACTTTCCTAGCAAATTATCATAGATTTTGTGGTGATACAATAAATAGGAACTGTATTGTGTTGTCGACTGCCTCATTGGTGTAATGGTCGCAAGCACTACTATTGAGCGAGACAGGTCTTGTGTTCGATTCCCAAGTCGGTCAAAGTGACCGAATTGGAGTCTGAATTTACGGTGGATGGCAAATCAAATCAATTCAAATCAAAATATTTTATTTCACATAAACCTGCATGAGCACTTATGAAACGTCAGAAGTTAGGTGCACGATTCCAATTTGTCGCTTCCTATGGAGAAGAGCCGGCAAGAAACTCCACGGTTACGCTTTTAAAAATAATTGGCTTTTACAACGTTTTCAATGTACAGTGATAATAGGTATGAGAGGACAGTGCAGGCGTGTCAATAAGTGCCAGTTACTTAGAGGAATGAAAATAAAGAATAGAAAATCGTCTACACATCTACAGTCTGTAATGCCTACAGGCTTATAGACTCACCCCTGTTACATGGTACTAAAACATAATTGGCGAAATGTGGATGTACTAAACGTACACTACTGCCTTACTCTAGGAAACAATTCGTGATGTTATGTTATATGTATTGTAAATCATTTGTACAGATAGTGTATAGATCTTGTCAAACTGAAACGAATCCCGCGCTGGATGTCGGAGTAAATTCGCTCGCGCAAATTATACATACTAACTTGAAAATGTTATAACTTACACACTCGAAAACCTTTTAGCAATATTTAATTTACTCTCACTCGAGAAGAGACGAATGTTTCTGCAAGTAATGACACTGCACAACCTTTATCATAATAAGCTAACTTAGAAATTATATTGAACTTGTTGTTCCTAGATCAATTCATCGTCGTGGAGTGCGCGATTACCGAATGTTTGATCAAGCATCGTGCTGGACAAACGCAGGTAAACGTGCATCCCTTCAGCGTCTCATGCAAATGTACAATGAACATTTCTTAGACATTGATATATTTATACTAAATAAAAATGCTTTTCGAAGTAAAGTTGTTGATGTACTGAACAACTTGGATATATCTTGTAACTGACTAGGTAGTTAGTTAGTTTGTAACGATATTTATAAAATGTTTCCTTGAATGAGAAAATAACTAGCTTACCGATGAGCCCTCATTATTTGTTAATATGTGGAAAATGTTGTAGCTATTACATTGATTTTGTTTTATATAAAACAAAATCAAGGGGTTAAAGTATATACCTTACTGATAAGATTTGTAATGTACCTATTATCGTTATTTTTCCAAATAATATAAAATTAAAACAAAACATGTAATAAACAATTAAGTTCCATTTGCCACACTCTGGATTTAATTATAGTTCAAGGCAATTCCGAAACAGTCGAAGTCTCACAAAATGGTTAAGTTATTTTCTACTAGATATTGCCCGCGACCACTTCTCCAATATCAGGATAAAAGTAGCCTATACACCGTGACATTTTAATGGTTGTTTTCCCGCGGCAGAATAACTTGCCATAAAGAGTACTTTCGAAGCATAGAGTAAAAAAAAAAGAATTTTTTGTTTTAAAATAATTTTTAAAAAATTCATCAACTTGATAAAACACTACTCAATATTAACACTAGAGGTAATTTGTAGGTACTACTCGAATCGCACGCACTGCCGACAAAAGGAACAGCGATGCCTAAATGTTCAAAGAAAAATAAACTCTCGCACGTGGTGATTTTTCACAATGATTAATCTGCCATTCTTTGTTTCTAATATTTTATTTGTTTATAAAACGATTGTATTACCAAGACAAAACCATTTCGCTGCGGGAAAACAACCATTAAAATTTCACGGTGTAAATACCCATCTATCTGTTTATCGAATTTCATCCAAATCCATTCAACCGTTTTTGAGCGAATCCGGAACATCCATCGAAAAAGCACAAACAAACGGACAAAAATCTAAACACCATTTTTTCGGCATCAGCTTTAGCGTGAAAGCATAACAAACAAATATCCAAGTTGTTCAGTACATCTATAACTTTACTTCGAAAAGCAATAATTATAATAAATATCAAACAATCAAACTTACATTCGCATTTATAATATTAGTTAGGTTAGGATTACATTTTACGAATTCCCAACAAATCTAAAACTACAAACAATAGAAAACATTCCAGAAATCCATTAACCAAGCTGCCTTTGGCTGTGAATTAAAACAATAGCACAGTAAACTCGCGGCCACGTCAGTGTCAATAGTCCGACGTCACGTCAATGTCAAAGTCAAAGTCAAAGTTGTTGCGTTGGATGAAGTTGAAGTCAGCGTCAACACTTTAGGGTTGGACCAAAAGACGGGTTTTGTTTGACTCGCTTTGTTTTCAAATAACTGGTTGGTTTGATACTCTGTGGGTCTTCTTTTGAATGGATTGTTATGTATTGTATAGGGTACCGTGTTTTCTTTGTTGTGGGGTTTTTCTTCAAATGTGGACGCCACGTTGTTGTGGAAGTCGCACTTTCAATCAGGTGTGTTGGTGTCCTCGTCGACCTCTTTTGTTTTTATTCGGTTTTTTCCTATAATATCTACCGACATTTGTATAGAAACAAATAATAAAACAAGTGAATAATACTCACTAGCTTTTGCCAGCGGCTTCTCACGCGTGGAGGTAATAAAATACATCATACAATTCAACAATATTAGCTGGATTTATAATATTAGCAGGATTTATAACATTAGTAGGATTTATAATATTAGCAGGATTTATAATATTAGTAGGATTTATAATATTAGTAGGATTTATAACATTAGTAGGATTTATAATATTAGTAGGATTTATAATATTAGTAGGATTTATAATATTAGTAGGATTTATAACATTAGTAGGATTTATAATATTAGTAGGATTTATAATATTAGTAGGATTTATAATAGTAGTAGGATTTATAATATTAGTAGGATTTATAACATTAGTAGGATTTATAACATTAGTAGGATTTATAACATTAGTAGGATTTATAACATTAGTAGGATTTAACATTAGTAGGATTTATAACATTAGTAGGATTTATAACATTAGTAGGATTTATAACATTAGTAGGATTTATAACATTAGTAGGATTTATAACATTAGTAGGATTTATAACATTAGTAGGATTTATAACATTAGTAGGATTTATAACATTAGTAGGATTTATAACATTAGTAGGATTTATAACATTAGTAGGATTTATAATATTAGTAGGATTTATAATATTAGTAGGATTTTTATTTATAAACAACTGACTCCCTAACTACATAAATAAATATTAGCCAATTAAATGCCAACGAACCCTACTAATAATAATTATATTTTATTAGTAGGATTAGTTGGCAGTTAACATATTTATGGAAGAGTGCAGTCTCCTAACAGGCTTATTTGATGTAGTCGAGCTACACGATTATTGACATATGACAATGAAATGACACTGACTGGACAAGTCCACTAAATCAGTGTCTTTCGTCAAAATACCATTTCAAACATCAATCTACAAGGTCTTCACATGACCAGATCAAGATTATGTGTGGACTTTAAAAGAGACATCGTTTTAAGGAATGCAATATATAAGGTGTATCTATTCATACACGAAATATCTGAAAGGGTCATTGTACTCATCATTATGAACAACTTTTACTATGGGACCAAACCTGAAATCGCGAAAAAATATCAGCTGTACCCCACATTTTGACGAGATATGCGAACATAAATGTAGGGAACAGCTGATATTTTTTTTACACCTTATATAGACTATATAGGTGTCAGACATACGTTTCCTTCTTATCCAAACGGAAGGTTAGGCTTATCTATCCATAAAAACTTCCACATGAAAATGATCACACGTATACTTAACGAAACTTAGACACATTCCTTATACTGCTGACGTCATTAATCAATCGCGCTAGACGTACCTACGGCTAATGGTTGTCGGTGTAGAGCCTCCGATATAGGAGATAAATACTTACCCTCCCCCTCCTTCCCACGCCCCTTTGTGACCCCCCACGGACGAGGGGATCGGTGAGCGTGTTGGCGAACTTGTTGGATAGATTAATCATCATCTGCCCAGCCTACCAACTATATTGGGGTCAGCGTCCAGTCTAATCGGATGCAGCTGAGTACCAGTATTTTACATGGATAGACTGCTTATCTAACCTCCACAACCCAGTTACTGGGTAATACGATACCCCTTGGTAATATTAGTTGTCAGATTTTTGGGCTTCTGATGACCCGTAACGACTGTCAAATATACATTAACTAGCTTTTGCCAGCGGCTTCGCCCGCGTGGAGGTCGATGTATTATACATATAAACCTTCCTCTTGAATCACTCTATCTATTAAAAAAAACCCGCATCAAAATCCGTTGCGTAGTTTTAAAGATTTAAGCATACATAGGGATATAGGGACAGAGAAAGCGACTTTGTTTTATACTATGTAGTGATGACAGCTGGGACCATCGCTTTCTGAGGCACAGAGGGGTTTAAAGATGGTCAGCCATCTACGGACCAACCGCAGCAAGCGTAGCTTAACCAGATCGATCGACCCGTGCGGCTTATAGTCCCTAGCCACAAGCCCCTCGTTGGATAGATTAGTGATGGAATTATTAACTGTGACGTAATCTTAACTACCGCCTAAGAGAGTTTATTCCGGAACGCTTATGTTATTAAACACTACATTTTGACAGCGGCTTCACCCGCATGCAGGTTGAAAATTATCCCACGGGAACGTACTACCGAGATAAAAAGGGTTCTATGTGTTAATCAAGACTATAAACTATCTGTGTGCCAAATTTCGTTCATCGCTCGTACGCTATTGGTAAAGACAGAACGTTGTTATTTTTGCTCCTCAGATTTTAAATAAAAAAAGTAGTAAAAAGTGGAAATTGTGTTAATAATATACTGTTTACTTAAAGCCAGTGAAGTGACCTATCGAACTGTGAAGTTTTTATGGTGATCCGCTTGGGTGGAGTAAAGTTATATCAATATTAAACTGTGGTTAAAAATCTCAAATTTGAAAAGTGATTTAACGAACTTTGTCCCTGACCTACGACAACCCGCAGAGCGCTCGATACCTCCCGCGCTAACACCGCTGTCCCCGTTGTCGCCTACATATAATTCAACGCCCGCACAAAGCTATCACGACTTTCATCGCTACACTTACAGTAACTTTGGCGGAGCGGTTTAAGTGGCTACACTTCATCGCACGCCGTGGTCGCCGGATCGAATCCCAGTACAAACAAAAACTTTTTTAAAGTTTTCTTAACTTGTTGAAGTTTGTCTCGTATTGGTAACAGACAAAACCCGCTAAGAATGAATCCCACCGACAGCAAATTCTCTCATTCTGATTCTGATATAAGTAAGGCGCTTAAGTTTTGTGGCGAAGAAAATGTGTCTGTTCGCAGCAAGCGTAAACAACCGGAAAGCGAATTTACGCAGGCGCTTAGTATGTTAACACTAGATTTTAAAAACACTCTGACAGAGTGGCGCAAGGATATTGATGCACGAATCAGCACTATTTCTGATAACGTTCTAAATATTAAAAGCGAGATTGCTACTATTACCGTGGTGACATCGGAAATTAGAAACGAAATTTCGTCTATTCGCTCAGAGCAAACTCGACTTACGAATCAAGTAACGGAACTTGATGGAAAATACGATTACTTATCAAATGAATTAGCTGCTGTACAAAACACCGTTCAATTCTTGTCTGACGAACAGACTGACTTAAAAACGCGCATTGAAAGGAAAGAGGATGATACAAAGAGCTTAATCTATGATCTCATGATGAAAATAGACTATTTGGACCAAAATGCTAGGCAATGCAACTTGGAGCTGTGTAATGTTCCCGAAAGACGCCATGAAAATCTGCTGTCAATAATGGAAAAAGTAAGCTCGAGAGTCAATTTTAATATAAATATCAAGGATATTATTTCAATCCATCGGGTTCCTCATGCACACCAGAATAATAATAAACCAAAAAACATTGTCGTGAAATTGGTCTCACGTATATTGCGTGATAACTTTCTCACCGCCTTTCGTTTATGCAAGGGCCTGACGTCCGACCAACTGGATATCTCAGGAACATCATTTCGCATATATATGCATGAACATATCACGTTGAAAAGAAAACAGTTATTTCGTGAATGTAAGAATGTCGCTACATTGCATGACTATAAGTTTGTGTGGGTTAAGCATGGCACTATACTCGTCCGTGAAAAAGAACAATCGAAATCGTTCGCCATTCGGTCACACCAAGATCTCAGTAAAATCAAACCAGGGGCTGCTGCCACTAGGGACGAATCTACCACTAAGAACGATTCTATCACTAGGGACGAATAAAGATCCCTATAATGTACTGTTTACTTACTTTTCGATTTTGTATTTTTTTATTGTATTCGTATTGAATGTTGATAACGTGGAAAAATCTTGTTTGTCTAATGTATACGTTTTCGTAATTAATGCTGTTTTACGATATATTGCTCTCATGCTTTCCGTAACTTATCTTGACTTTTTAAATATTATGCTATACGTGCTTATTCTACACTTGCTATTCTATGTAAAAGAGAGTCTTAACAATTTTACTTTATTTTTATTGCTAATTTTCATAATACTTGGTTTAAAAATGTACATCGAAAACATAAATATTTGTCACTATCTGCCAAGAGTTGCTTATTATATACGTGCTCAGACTTATTTATTATTACTGTTTGGATTGTATGCCTACGATTATGGCTGATAAATTGATAATATACTATCAAAATTGTAGGGGGCTTCGCACTAAACTGCATGTTCTATTTATGAATATTTTATCCAACTGCTATGATATCATAATACTCACGGAGACTTGGTTAATCCCTGAAATACTCGACTCAGAGTTTATTGATCAACGGTATTCTGTACACAGGTGCGATCGGGATCGCAAGGCCACTCAAAAGAAGGACGGTGGTGGCACCCTCATAGCGGTGCTGAAGGGACTGGGATCTGTCACAATTGAGTCCACTATCTTATTAAACCAATACATTGAGCATGTCGTTCTACGTATACCGAGCGCGACGAAAGGAAAGTACGATATCATATGTTCAGCATACATCCCACCGAAAACACCAGAAAGTGTTTATGTTGCATATTTGGGGCTTTTGCAAGCGGTTGTTGAGAGTGGAAGTGTTCAAAATTTATATTTGTTTGGCGATTACAATCTCCCTGACATTGATTGGTTGGCTGCTGGAGGTTCAGGTTCTACTATACAAGATTTAAATAGCAACAACTCACCAATTTGTAGACACATAAGAATCTTTATGTCCATTTTTAATGCCTACCAGTTTAATAATTTAAAAAATTCGACTGGAAAGATTTTGGATTTGGTGATCAGTAATAATGAGTGTTCTGTTATAACACCCACTGATACACTATTAACCTCAGACCCTTATCACCCACCCTTATGTATACTGGTTACTTTCAATTTGGGTAAACGAGCGATGACACGTAAATCTATACAGAGGTACAATTACTATAAGGCGAATTACGAAGAAATTAATAGTGATTTGGACAAAGTTAACTGGGGCGAATTATTACAGGGACGGTCTGCAGAAGATACAGTAAATACATTTTATGAAGTTATTTTCAGAGTTGTAAAGGCTCATGTTCCCTTTACATCGATCAAATCATCTAAATATCCGGTCTGGTTTTCACCATCATTGATACAAATGTTTAAAAATAAGACTAAGGCGTGGTGTAAATGGAAGGCGTATCAAAATATATCTGATTATGAACAATTTTCACTGTATAGGTCGAGATTTCATGCTGAATCTAAAACTTGTTATTGCCTATACATGAAGTCAGTTGAGGATAGCATAAAAGTTAACCCTAAATATTTCTGGACTTTTGTATCTAACCGTAAATCCGCAGCTTCCATTCCTTCAGCTATGCAATGCCAGGGACAGTCGTCCAGCGATCCTGACGAAATCTGTAATCTCTTTTTGAACTTCTTCCATTCTGTTTATGAGCCTTCTACTTTCAACGATGTTCAGCAGCAGACCTTCGACGATGCTATGAATAGTCGTCTCGTTACCAACCTTGAGATCAGTATTGAACAGGTGCACAATGCTTTGAAATCTGTTGATTGTTCTAAAGGTCCAGGTCCAGATGGTATCCCGCCGCTCTTCCTTAAAAATGCCGCTGACACTTTAACTCTCCCACTATATATTATTTATAATAAATGTTTGAGCCAAGGAACTTTCCCAGAAGTGTGGAAACGAGCCAATATCACCCCCATCCATAAATCTGGTCCAAAACATGAAATTGAGAACTATCGTCCTATTTCCATTCTGTCGATCTTGTCAAAGCTTTTCGAGAGGCTTGTCCACGATCAGCTTTATCCGATTATTCATGATCAGATTATTAAACAACAGCATGGGTTCGTCAAAAAAAGATCAACAACTACTAATTTGATAGAATATACTGATTATTTATTCAATAACTTAGACACACGTGTACAGGTGGACTCTATTTATACTGATTTCCGTAAAGCCTTTGACAAGGTCGATCATAAATTACTTTTACGGAAAATAGCATTTAACGGCATTCGTGGGGATTTGTTCCGTTGGTTTACTTCCTATGTTACAAATAGAACGCAAAAAGTGGTAGTTAATGGATTCCATTCCAAATCCATAACTGTTTCATCAGGGGTGCCTCAAGGCTCGATACTGGGCCCTTTGTTATTTATTATATTTATAAATGATATTGACATGTGCTTTCATAATTCTAAATTCTTACTTTACGCGGATGACCTTAAAGTGTTTAGACCCATCAAAACTATGCTTGACTGTCAAATGCTTCAACAAGACCTCAATCGTCTTGCAGATTATTGCACTAAAAACAAACTCCAACTCAGTATTCCTAAATGTTGTTGTATTAGCTTCACTAAAAATAAAAATATATTTAAATATCCCTATGCAATACACAGTGAAACTCTGGCAAGGGAGAGTTTAATCCGCGACCTGGGAATAATACTTGACGATAAACTGCACTTAGACGCACATGTTAATAAAATTGTAAATAATGCTTATCGCATGTACGGCTTTGTTATGAGATCATCCACAGAATTTAAGCACCCCAGTACATATTTATATATCTATCGATCACTAGTTAGGTCTCAATTAGAATATGCAGTACCTGTGTGGAACCCCTTCTACAACAAATATATTGAGTGTATAGAAGGCATACAACGTAAATTTTTGAAGTCCATGCATTATCGCTGCTTTAAAAGTTGTTATCTCTCTTATAGTGAGTTACTTAAAAAGTATAATCTGCTTTCATTGAGTTCAAGGCGTACTTTTCTTGAAACTACATTTTTGTATGACCTATGCAATAACTCGTATGATTGTTTAGACATTGTTAATAAGTTATATTATATAGTTCCCAGAACATGCCATGGACGCGAGGGGCGCGCGCGACCTGTATTCGCTACTACCTCCAGTCGTACAAATGCCGGCTCGCGTGCGCCTCTTCGTCGCCTTACGAGCAATTTTAATAAGAACTTCTGCAGTTTGGATCTGTTTGCCTTACCGCATAGAAAGTTTCGACTCATGTTACTTAACATATTGAAAAATTAATTTGCACTGTTGTTCCACTTATGCGGCACTATATTTAACCGTTGATTTCTGATTGATGATTCTGATTCTGATTTGTTTTAACAGCTTCAAATTTTGTTGATAGTTAATTTACTATTGATATTCCTCTTTTTTATTGTTAACAACGCTATTCTTCAAATTTACCAAATTGTCTCGTTGTGTATCTGTGGAAAACGTGGTTGATTTCACATTTGTAAAATTTCTGTATGCTATCCTATCTTTTTGTAATTCTTAATGTGTAATTGTTTGTTTTCCCAAATAAATAAAATAAAATAAAATAAAAATAAAATTTCATTCAAATCCGTCTGACCGTTTTTGCATGGTTGAGTAACAAAAATACAAACATATAAACTTTCACATTAATAGTAGGATATAATAGGAAGTTGGATTTATAGTTAACTTAGATATAGCACAGATATCTCCATGTTTTGTGGAGCAGGGGCGCTAGTGCATAATACAAGTTACAGCCATCGATGCGCAAACTGTAGTACTGTATCAAATAGATTGCAAACTATAGTTTTGTATAATTTAGAAGCATTTTGTTTGAATTTTGTAAATGTGAGTACCATGCATCCGTTTATTGTGTTGTTATGATGTACGTTGACTTGAAAAAGCATGGCAGTTGAGAGTATGTCATGCTCACCTAAATGTCTCACTGATGGTGGCGCGTGTGTTGGATCATTCGGTTCCCTACAAAATGGTTGAGCTGGATGGTGCTGATCCACGCGTCAAGTTCGTGAACGTGCGCTGTCGGTTGAGACTGGTCATCTCCTAACTTCCAGGGCTTATTTTTTATCTTGTATTTAGAATTGTTTATAATTACATTTTTTTACATTGTTCTCACATACAGAAGTAACAAGAATAATGTTCCCAAGATTTTGTAATATTTCAACTTGATTTTAAAAGAGTATCCGTGGAGTTTCTTGCCCGTTCTTCTCCATAGAGATCTACGTTTTGGAATGGGCAACTAGCTTCAACTTTCCAACTGATCGACTTTTTGACAATTCAAAAGTGCCTGTAAATGGTTTAATTGAAATAAATGCTTTGAGTTTGAGTTTGAGTTTGTAATCACGAATTCATCATTCAGAGTAAACTATGTCATTGTTGATTCGCCCGTTTAAGCGAGTAAATTCGTACGAATCGTCTCATCATTTCAACCGAAAGACGTCCACTCAAACTCAAAGCATTTATTTCAATTAAACCATTTACAGGCACTTTTGCACTGTCAAAAAGTCGATCAGTTTGAAAGTTGAAGCTAGTTGCCCATTCCAAAACGTAGATCTTTATGGAGAAGAACGGGCAAGAAACTCCACGGACACTCTTTTAAAATCAAGTTGAAATATTACAAAATCTTGGGAACATTCTTCTTGTTGCTTCTGTATGTGAGAACAATGTAAAAAAAAATTATAAACAATTCTAAATACAAGATAAAAATAAGCCCTGGATCCGAATGATCCAACACACGTGCCACCATCAGTGAGACATTTATGTGAGCATGACATACTCTCAACTGCCATGCTTTTTCAAGTCAACGTACATCATAACAACACAATAAACGGATGCATGGTACTCACATTTACAAAATTTTTACAAAATGCTTCTAAATTATACAAAACTATAGTTTGCAATCTATTTAAATGCTGGACATAGGCGTCCCCCAAAATGGCGGTTCTGCTATAATCGCCACGCTTGGCAGGCGGGTTGTCGATCGCAGTATGGTGGTCAAATGCATAGAGGACGCTGCTGCTCATTCTCTAGTAAGTCCCTTATTCGCCTTCTACGACACCCATGGGAATAAATGTGATAGTGCTATTCTTTTACGTCCGGCACGACACAGAATCGACTAATAAGCCATATAACCTTGTCTTGTATCCCTTTTTTCCATGTCATACTTTCTCACTCGCACAGTGTTGTAATACCATTCTTCTAACACCCTCATTTGTTTCAAGTTCATTTCTTTCATATTCCCACATTTATATAAAGCTAATTATATTTTCTTTACTGAGCGCCGTATGTCCGTAATTCCGTGATGACAAAGCATTTGTAAAAAGGATCTTTAAGCAGTGTTTCTTAAATAACGCCTTATCATTAATTGAAATCTATTGTCCTTCCTTGATGGTCGTGTGTCAGCTAACTACGTCATTGGTGACGTGGCACTGTGTTAAGAACTCTGAAGCAATGCCATGTCCTGAAGATAGTGTGTCGTTAATAATGGATACGGAGTTATTGATGTGAAATGTTAATAGTTTGCAAATTTCAAATGATACCTAGGTATTGCTGTACACAATCTTCACAATCTACGTCCACTGCTGGACATAGGCCTCCCCCAAGCTCCGCCACTTCGCCCAGTTCTGTGCTTCCCGCATCCAGCAGATTTCTGCGACCTTCACAGGGTCAACGGTCCACCTTGTTGGAGGCCTTTCAATTCTACGTCTTCCGGTACGCGGTCGCCACTCCAGAACCTATCGGCCCCATCGGCCATTTGTTCAGGGAGCAATGTGCCCTGCCCACCGCCACTTATTTTTGGCATTTCTTCGTTGTTCATTTACACAATACCTACCAATGCCCAATACCGAAAAATAATCGTTTTCAACTCCAAATGTAACACCGTTTACTCTATCTTTAATATACTACCTTTCAAACAAGCTAATTTTTCAAATCCGTTTATAAATGAGGGCAATCTGAGGTAAAAAAGAAGCTCCTCAATTCCATGAAATCGAGGCACCTTCAAACCGCGTTCCTTTCTACTCTTACTTGGGGCTCCGAACATATATGAATATAAGTGCCCGAGGGTACAGCGTATACCAAGCGCAGCCAACCGGAACGAACCAACTTTCGCATCGGCAGCTCTGAATACACCCGTCTACACATGCTGGGGTATATTAGCGGGCACAAACGATAATTGGGGGACATTGATATAATAGCGAACTTATATTGATATAGAGACAGAGGAAGTCTAAGTTGCCATAGCATACCTAGAAGTATTTAAAAAGACTTCGGACTCAGGTATACCGAAGTAAAGAAAACCTGGTGGAGATTCACAGATAACTCCGCTCTGGAGTGTAAATGTGGTGCTATTTTACAAACAATGGGGATTTTAATATAGTTTCAAGTGTGTCCTGTAGTCTGCACGCTACAGGAGTTGATGGACGTTACTGAAAGTGCCAAGCTCGTGGCCAATTTCTGGGATGGCTGTATATTCATTGCTATCGATACGCTAAAAAAAGAAAAGGAAGTCTCACATTATTTTGTGATAAGTCTTAGGTTAGGTTTCCGCATGAAAACTGGCTGTTAAAAGATTCGGCGTTGATCTTTTTATTTTATTTATGTTGGTTAATGCTTAAAGACTAAGGTCTTCAACTAGTGCGTCCTGCCCGTGTTGACATACGGTGCCGAAACGTGGACACTGACAGTTGGGCCACAAATTTAAGGTCGCTCAGCGCAAAAACAAAAAAAAAAAAACTATGGAGCAGGCTACGCTTGGAGTTTCTTTGAAGGATAAAATCAGGAATGAAATTATCCGGAAAAGAACCGGAGTTACCGACATAGCTTGTAGAGTGAGCAAGCTGAAGTGGCAGTGGGCTGGCCATGTTTGTCGGACGATGGACGGTGGAGCAGACGAGTCCTGGATTAGAGACCGCGTATCGGCAAACGTAGTGTGGGACGGCCCCCAGCTAGATGGACCGACGACCTTAAAAAGGTGGCTGGGAGAGACTGGATGCGGAAGGCGGTGGATAGAGTATTGTGGCGTAGCCTGGGAGAGGCCTGTCTCCAGCAGTGAACTACGATAAGCTGAGTTGATTGATTGAATTTTATTTGACGACTTTCCATAGAGTAATCCCACTGCTGGGACATACGCCTCCTATTTGTTAGAGGGAGTGGACCGTAATCCACGAAGCGGGCCCAGTGCGGGCCCGGTGCGAATTTTTAGTTCTAGGATATTCCGGTCTTCTCACGATATTTTCTTCACCATATTGATAGCAGTGGTGATGAAATAATTAAAACAGAGAAAAGCGCCTGTCTGGATTCGAACCCACGACCTTACAACTCGTAAGTCACGGCCATTACAGTTAAGGCTTCTTCAAACAGGCGCGCCGAACGAAGTCTGCACGAGCCTTTACAGTGCATAATGGCCCAGTGGCCATCACTGCACTGTAACCGTGATGGTTATCCATGACTCACAAAAACAAAACAAATATGAATACCAAATATGAACTCGATTAATAATGTTTAGTTGTTCTCGATAATCATGGCCCGTGTGGTGTCGGACGTAAAGAATAGCACCATCCCATCTCTTCCCATGGGTGTCGTAGAAGGCGACTAAAGGACTTACTAGAGAATTGGCAGCAGCGTTCTCTATGCATTTGACCACCATACTGCGATCGCCAACCCGCCTGCCAATCGTGGCTATTACAGCAAATCCCCCCTTTTGGGGGAGGCTTATGTCCAGCAGTGGACGTCTTTCGGCTGATATGATGATGATGAATAATGTTCTCATATTACCACTTTTTCACAATACTAATTAAATTCAACTCAAATCGCTCCCAAGTTAAAAAAGAATTTTAGTCTTGTAAAAAATCAAAGCGTCAATTTTTATTATTCGTTTTGAATTTACGAAAGACAAATTACTTTCTGTAATCGCTCCATCATAAAGATTCTAAAAGATAGAGCGATTCAATTTGTCTTTAGTAAATTCAAAATTAGACATCTTAGTTCTAAAATTTAGAACGAACGTAGGTACCTACCCTTCGTGACGGCTTGAAATTCGCTATTATACCTATGTAAGTTAGCTACAGTGTGGCTACAGTCGATTTCAACAACTTTAGTAATATCCGCGTATCCGCAGACACAGCGAATGTGTTTGAATACGATCCCAGTTGTTTCTATAGAGTTGGAAGTAGGTCAAGACTTCTAAGTGGGAAGATGTAAATGTAAAATTACTATGAAATAATGAAGGAAGACCTTAAAGATAACTGTGACATTGAAAGGGAGGGTAGGTGTCGCGGTGTCCGTTGTAACGGCCCGCAGGTTTGCACGATGTACGTACGAGGGCAGTTAAAGTAACGTTTTTCAAAGATTACTGTCAGTTCTTCGACACGTGCAGCCTGTGAGTCAACTTCACTCAGCGGGCATACAGCGACCTATGCGTACAATATAATAATGCACTGATATTGCTGCGGCGGCTGCCGTGGCGTTGTAGTGCGTCAGGGCCATTTGCAGAAAACAACATTGATGAGTTTGCCGCCATCATTTGAAAGAGATGTGCATCCCTGATGTCACGTGTTCGCGGCAGCACCAACAGTGTTCTCAGTGTATTCGCAGATCGGTGGGAATCCCTGATGTTGCGAAGGTGGATGCAGCTCCACGCTGAATTTTAAGTTTTTAATAGTAATTGTTATTAATCCTATGGACTTTGTCTGAAATAAAAATATTCTATTCTCTATTCTATAATTACTTTGATTGCTGGTTGGTTTATGAGGATAGAATGCCTATATTGCTTACATTACATAATTAAACTCACGCTACTGTCCCATGGGGGTGACGGAAACTATAGAACCCCACAAGCTTCGATCCTTACATACTCCTTTTTCCTCGTTTACGTTCATATATCAGTATGATTCATATAACGCATCGAGCGCGTTCGGCGCTTGCGGTTTGATCGAGATAGTTAAATGAAACTCACGCTAAGGCGGGTTATACACGCTTGCCGATTGCGAGTTAGTTCCTGACCTTTCTGAAGAACAGCGTGGGGTGCTTGATAATAATTGATTTTAAAAATACCTCAAAAAGCACCTCACGCTTTTTTGAAATTATTTTCTGCTTTTTTAGTTTGGTTTTTATTTTTTTTTATCTGTTATTTATTTTGTTCTGGACCATTCCTGGGAATCTTCTGATTACGAAGATATTGAAGGTCAAAATTCCAACATTTACTCATTTTTTTTTTTTACGAAAACAAGTTTTTAATGATAAACACACAACTTTAAAAACCCCCTTAACCCTTGTAGTCAATCTATGTATTTAAAACATAAAAGATTTGTAATATTGGTATGGTCACTATATGATGTTGTTAGGTTAACTAATTAAAAAGAATAGAATCTTTATTTATTTTGAAAAAACACATTTATAAAACGTAATAACTTAAGACAGAAGAAGCCTTTTTTTTGGGTGGGAAATCATCAAATAATTTCTCCCGCTCTGGGTGGAGCAGGAGGGCGTGTCAAACTTTTACTGACGAAAACCCACCCGTGTTCCTTCAGTTGCCTCTGTGCCAAGAGCCACGGTATCTCTTTGAAACAACCCGCACCCCTGGCAGGTTTCGGCCTTTGCGGACCCCATCAATTGGTGCTGACATCTCTTTGAATTACGTAATAACTTAAGACAGAAGGACCCTTAAGTAGGGACTCAATAAATTAACCGACTTGGTATTACATGGATCTCACAACTTTTTACGATAGAAGACCTGAGTTGTGAGACTTGGTCTTTTTTACAAGTTATTTTTTTGATGGCATCTCATTTCTTTTTGTAGATATATATTATACATATACAGGTACACTGATTCAGTCAAAATGTAACTTTGTAATCCCATATATTTATATGGGATTACAAAGTTATTTATACAGCTGGTGTATCTAGAAAACTGGACCGAAATTGCAAAATATTTTAGTTTTTCCTTGATTTATAAACTAAATACTAATTGTACTCTAAATTTGAAGCTTCTACGTCTGCTAGAAGTACCTTAGAGTTTTGATAATCGGTCAGTGAATGACAAAATTAAGAAACTTTGACTAGTTATAATTCTTAAGCAACTGGTTCAAATTGAATGAAATTTGAAATATACCGTGTTTATACAATGCCTGCTTGGTTACTGAAAATTCAGGCTTCTGGTTTAGGGGAGTCGAAAGTGGCCTGAACTGCTTCGAGAAAAGGGTGGTACGGCCGTGCCGCTTTTTTGCTCAACTTGGCGGGAGCACTGCCGTGCCCCCAGATACATACCAAGGCCACGGCTTCTTTGGATGATATCAAACGATATTGGAAGGGTTTTTTAATACTATCTCTACATGTTCGGAAGTCATGAGCTTTTTAATACATTGATACCAGAAACCGAACTTTTCAAATTAAAATAAAAACATCACTCAGAAGAGACTTATCGTGATATTGGCAAGTAACGTGGAAAGTTATTGACCTACGTAGTGCGGTGACACGTTTGTTATGATTTGCATATATGAAACATATGAAACCGAAAATTTGCTATCAATTCTTAGAGTATTTTATTTTGAGCTGAAACTATGTATAGTGATTCTATACCAGCTGTTATCTTTAGTGCTTAAGGATAGCAATACGGTTTCTGTTACACCTGTATAGTGTGTGCTGTGGTTTTCTATAAATAATGAGGCGATTAGTCATAAGTTTGCAAAGTAAATAAACAAATTGTAAAGTTACAGGTTACTCATTATTGAGAAGCCTAATCTGTCTTACTACCATGTATATCGTACTTATAATATTATAAATGTCAAAGTTTGTATATTCAGACGTTTATTACTCAATCACACAAAAACGGCTGAATGGATTTGGATGAAATTTGGCACACAGATAGATTATAACTTGGTAGCACGTTCCCGTGGGATAATTTTTGACACCCATGCGGGAGAATTCGCCGGCAAAAGCTAGTACTTAATTAATGTAATAAAGTTGAACAGTTTGTTTGTTTATTTGAACGCGCTAATCTCTGAAATTACTGTTTAGATGAAAAAAAAACTCTTTTGCATTTGATAGCTCGTTTCTTGAGAAAGATTATTGGGTATTTAACATCACGCTACAACACTTAGGAGCAGAGCAAAAAGAAAAAATAGCCAGTAAAGAACGCTAAGCGGAAACCAAAATAACGGGGAACAGCCATAGGGTAGATATATTTTATTTTAAAACACGTAACGCGGACGGAGTCACGAGCAGAAGCTAGTAAATAAAAAAAGTTTTTCCACAATAATAACATGAAATTAATGTAGTTTATTTTCTCTTTTACCCTTTCACACGCTGTCTACATCTCTTTATCTTCTCTCCTATCACAGGTATGCTGGAAGAGATTTCTATAGAAATAAGCATCACCTCTGTACCTATTTTTCTGTTCTAATCTTCTTGTCTGTTTAAATATGTGTGTACATAAATGGTTAAATAAATAAATAAATATACATTTTCTTTGTTTCAGGGGACCAATCATCTTCAGTAACATAGAAACCATCGGAAAACCCACTTCACCATTGTCAAAACACGGCAGTTTTCATAAATTTTCTAATAATAAGTTAAAAATCCTCTTCAATCCTTGTAAATTCAGTGATGAGTGCTTAGTGGTTGTGTGGTAAAAAACAACGCATGGAATTACAGTGCGTCGGTTCGATTCTCCGGCTGAGCAAACAGAAGAATAGGTAAGATACTTTATAAGTTACTTATTCATTCATTATTTACTTTATAATAATAACAATAGTCTGAAGTCCATACTACAGTATGTGCACGATCCAGTTCTAGAGAATGGTCACCCTACATTGTACTGGATTCGATCTATCATCACTCAAGACTATAGTATCCACTAAGGCTGATATTGTGGTGATAGATCGACGAGAAAATCGTGCAATGATTGTTGATTTCGCAGTCCAACATGGCGAAAATCTCGCAAAAGCTGAGAAAGGTACCTATACAAAAAAAAACAACTTGGTGTCTTGACTTAGCACACTAAAACTACTTACAGAAAATAAATGAAATAATTTATCATGGTTACAGTTTACGCACTGGTTTAAATGTTATCCTAATGGCATTGATGATATTTGCTTTAAAACATAACGAAAGAGGATGACCGTAAGCCATTTATTAAACACATGCACCATCGCTCTATTGCACTGAGTCATCCGTGAAAAATCAACCTTAGACTTTACATTTGGTGTCCTATCTGCTAGTCTAAAAGAAAAAGTGTAAGTAAAAATCCAGTTAGCAATGTCTGTGATGATATACTGACACAATAATGGGTATTACACCCAATTTTTGAAAAGTGTCTTAATTCGATTCTAAAATGCTAACAAACCACAAAAAATAACATTTTAATTATTTAATCGTTTAGTGCCCCTAAAATGCATTTAAAATGTACATTTTCATATTTCGCGGGTAATTTGACGAAAACGCTGTACGCAGTGGACGCCATATTGCTCTGTGGGTATCAACTCAGATTGCTGTGTAAACAAATGCGCTAATATTTTGTATAATAATTGTTTATAATTTAAAAAATCTATTATAATTCTACTTATCGCTGGTTTGCTGGTCCTGAATGTAAGATATTAATTCAATAAAAATTACTTTGGTTTCGAAAATAATAAAAGTACAAAGTTGGTCAGTTGATTAGTTTAAACAGCGGTATGACGTAATAACATGACGGCTACTAATTCATGGTGTTCAAAAACAGATAAAAGAAAATTAAATCTTTGAATTGAATTTTAAAATTTATTTTGTTATTTTATGAACTAAAACCAACATTTTCCGACGGTTTTTTGCTTAATCTATCTAAATAATTATTTTTTAGATTTTTTCTCATATACAGTAAAATACCCTATTGGAATAAGCATAGATGTTTTCCTGACATAGAGGTGGTCTACATGGTAAAGGTCGCGGGTCATTATTGGAAGCGTTTGCCTACGAAAGGTCACGGCTAACCATTGCATGCATGCAAGGCTATTATGTCTTACTAAGAAAGAGCTATGGGGGTTTGTCTAGCTGATATGGTGGTGAATTCGGGTTATATATGGACAGAATGCTCGTGGGTAAGTAATAACATAGGAGCACGGGTCGTAAGAAAATAAATAATAGTTTAAAAAACTAAAAAAAACACGCTTTAAAAACTAAACTAAAAAGTAGAAAATAATTTAATTCTATTAAAAAGTGTGGGGTGCTTGATATTAATTGATTATAAAAAAACCTCAAAAAGCACCCCACGCTTTATAGTAGAATAAAATTATTTTCTACCTTTTAGTTTGGTTTTTAAAGCGTGTTTTTTTTTTGTTTTTTTTAACTATTATTTATTTTCTATTTTTTAGTTTTGCTAACTACAAAAGCGTGTTTTTTTTATTTTTTTAAATTATTGAATTGTCATAGGTCCTCGATAAGTCTACAAAGTTTAAATGAAATCTGACCGTTTAAAGTGGGTCAAAGTAGCGTCCAAAGGAGTCGGTTACATACAAACATACAAGTGAAGCTAATATAAAGCGTGTAAAAATATAAGCTTTTATACACCGCCATTTTTGATCGTTTTAATCCTTTAAAATGGTCATTGTACTCATAATTATGAACAACTTTTACTATGGCATCAACCCTCATCATCATCATCATTTCAGCCGAAAGACGTCGACTGCTGGACATAGGCCTCCCCCAAGCTCCGCCACTTCGACCGGTTCTGTGCTTCCCGCATCCAGCGGACTCACAAGGTCATCGGTCCACCTTTTGGGAGGCCGTCCAACTTTACGTCTTCCGGTACCCGGTCGCCACTCCAGAACCTTTCGGCCCCATCGGCCATCTGTTCTGCGTGCAATGTGCCCTGCCCACTGCCACTTAAGTTCATCAGGAGGATCAACTCTGAAATCGTGAACTAAAAATCAGCTGATCCACACCTTTTTTTTTTTTTTGGGTGCGAAATCATCAAATAACTTCTCCCGCTCTGGGCGGAGCGGGAGGGCGTGTCAGACTTTTACTGACTAAAACCCACCCGTGTTCCCTCAGTTGCCTGTGTGCCAGGGGCGGCGGTATCTCTTTCGAACAACCCGCACCCCTGGCAGGCATCGGCCCTTGCGGGCCCCATCAGTTGCTGATGACATCTCTTTGAGGCGCGCGTGGAACACAACGCGCCGACCACACCTTTACGTTCGCATATAACTCGACGCAATGTATGGATCAGATGATTTTTTTTTTCACGATTTCTATGTTGATGCGATAGTAAGACTTGTTCATAATGACGAGTACAATCACCCTTTTAAAGGATTAGAACGATCAAAAAACAGCGGTGTATAAAAGCTTATACTTATTACTCAATCTGTGTGGTTCTTTCCTCAAAAGACCATTTCAGACACCGATCCACATGGTCTTCACATGATCTGACAGAAATTATGTCTGGACTTTAAAAGAGACTGTGACCTCTGAGTTTGTTTCGGCCTTTCTTCTCAGAGTAGTCAGATAGGAGAAGCCGACCTCATTTAGTTTGAAAAAATACAATTGACGTGTAAAAGTGTTTGTACAAACCTACTTACAGAAATAAAATCATTTATCATTTAAATTTTTTTCTTACGAACCGTGGTCCTATGTTATTAGGTACTTACCCACGAGCATTCTCAAGGCACATCCTGTTCATATGTAACCCGAATTCACCATCATATTAGCTAAACAAACCCCCATAGCTCTTTCTTAGTAGCACATAATGGCTTTGCATGTAATATAATACAATACGTAGCGGTGGCCCAGAGATAACAATTGCGACTTACTAGTTGTACTCGTAGGTCGTTGGTTTGAACCCTGACAGGCTTTACTTTGAGTATATCAGTATGAGTGTTATCAGTAAGACAACTCTTTGTTTTATATACCGTTCTCAAGAAACACTCCTCCTTGACATTTGACCCCCTCTCTATATCAGGAAAACGCAGAAATTACTCCATATGTAGCACTACTAAAGGTCTCAGAACGTGCTTCTCTCAACGATTCTATACCTTCTTAGGTTCCCACTTATATAATAAAATAAATCGTATTACAAAAATCTATCATCTTACAACAAAGGCTTGTAAAAGTGCTCTAGTTGAATGGCTCCATAATCTAGATTACAATGCAACTGAGGAATTACTAAGTCATCCAAAATAGTCCGTCCCGCTAGTTTCCGAACGCATTCATCTCACCCTTTTTTTCCACTTACTAATCTTTTTGTTTTTAATCTGTGAGTTCATTTTTATCACTGTTGTGTTTATTGTTTTTTTTTTTTTTAATTACTATTTTTTAACTGATGTTTATGTTATGGTTATGCCCTATTCCTTCACAGTTAATAAATAGCTAATAATATTTATATACCGTGTGGTGGGACCCTGGTGATCTGCTATACAGGTATTCCTAGTGCAGACACCAGTCTCTCACAAGCTAGTGTCACTTAGTTTTTAAGCTTTTATACCCCTGTTTGTGAAGAGAAAATAAATTATTTGAATTTGAAAAAAAAAAAGTAAATTACTTCATCGCCGCTGCTCCCAAAACGGTGAAGGAAAACATCGTGAGGAAACAGGCATGTCCTAGAACCAAAAGGCACTGGGCCTGCGTGGTAGATTACGGCCCACTCCCTCTTACAGAGAGGAGGCCTGTGTCCCAGCAGTGGGAACGTTATAGGCTGATTATCCTATCCTTGTATTATCAATTTGAAAGTTTGTACGTTTAGATATTTAGATGTTTGGATGTTTGTTTCTCAATCACGCAGAAACTGCTGAACGGATTTGTATGAAGTTTGGTACACAGATAGTTTATAACCTGTATTAACACATAGGATACTTTTTGTTCCGGTAGTACGTTCCAGTGGGATAATTTTCGACCTACCCGCGGGCGAAGCCGCTCGCAAAAACTAGTGCTACATAAACGTGGGAATTTGAGAGAAATTGCCTTGAAACAAATGAGGCTGTTAGAAGAATGGTACGACAACACTGTGCGAGTGAGAAAGTATGATAAGTAAAAAAGGGATGCAGGACAAGTTAATATGGACGACGATTCTCTAGAGACGTTTCGTGTGTAGTACGTTCTAAATAATTAAAATAAAGGAAGCAGTTTCGGCCTTTTATTTGCTACTTACCCATCAGTTCCATCGATCAGGTTAAGCTACACTGGCCGCAGTTGGTTCGTGGATGGTTGATCATCAATTACAAATGAATTCCGTGCAGAAAGCACTTCAAGCCTTCGGTCGTCATGGCTGTCATTCGTGGATCTTTGATTTATTTTATTTTTCCACACGGATAAGTGGCACCTCTCGTACTTTTATAACTAAGTGCTTAAGAGGCCGTATTCGAAATTATTATCGATTTCGCTGATTTACTTGATTTTAAGACGTAGTTTTACAGTTAAAATACTGAATTTCCATGAGTTTTAATGCACAAGATGAAAGATCGTTTCAATTATTATTAGAGATCGGATAAACGGATGCATATTTACCTAAAGTTAATTTTTAGTTACGAAAGTATGGAATGCTGCTTAAAATTATTTTTTGATAAAAACATCCCGGGATGCCAGGAACACCGGGAATGCATAACTAGTCAGGTGTATAGTAGGGAAGCGACTTCTAAATTATTAGGATTGCATACCTATTCAGACACATATTTATTTAAAACTAGCAGCGCTCCGCAGTTTTACCCGCGTAGTTCCCGTTCCCGTAAGAATACGTGGATAAAATATAGCCTATGTTACTCAGTGATAATGTACCTTTCTAACGGCAAAAGAATTTTTGAAATCGGCCCAGAAGTTTTTAAGTTTATTCGTTACATACAAAAATACCAATCTTTCCTCTTTATAATATTATAATAAATAATAATAATAGTGTAGATTAATTGCGATGAAAATATGTGTAAGTGGGGTGTATAAAGTCTGTAAGAGCGGGGGTAGTGTGTGTTAGTTAAAACATTTTTTTACATTAAATGAAGATTTTTTCATTACACAAGCGCGTTCCAACATCGCAACTTTAGGTGAATATGCTTCCGAATATCTGATCTCTGATTATTATCTATCTTATGAATGAGCTCCTTTTTTATTAGAGGAATACAGTAACAGAAAACATAAATTGGAAAAATCGTTTCGGCTTCTTCACTTTTACTGAAATAGCTACATAATTAATATGTAACGGAACTAGAAACATTGGCTAGGTGTCTTCAGCAGGCTACACAACCTCTTTACTATCGCCGATCGAGGTTTTGCTAAAATATTTATAATTAGCCTAGTTTCAGTTCAAACTCACGGCCTCTCATTCTAGTTTCCGACTGCGTCGCCTCTGCCGTTCGCCATAAACCATTTTCAATTTAACAAAGTCGAGATATCCTGCCAAATCAACTGAAAGTTTAACAGCTACAAACGAGCGTGTAATTACATTTAACTGTGTCGGTCTCTACTCAATGGCGCATAAACTGTGCCGGGCGATAATCGAACTATTTGCAGTAACAATTAACAAGAGATTGTTATAGTTTGCAGTTTATAAAGTTAGCTGAAATACTGGCTATGTGTTAAAGACTGAAATCCGAAATTTCGAAAGTAATACACCATATTATGTGTGAGTATGAAGAGATCCGCAGGAGAACCAAGGTAACCGACATAGCCCGAAGAATTGCCAAACTTAAGTGGCAGTGGGCAGGGCACATTGCTCGCAGAACATCAGATGGCCGATGGGGCCAAAAAGTTCTGGAATGGTGACCGCGTACCGGAAAACGTAGAGTGGGAAGGCCTCCCACAAGGTGGACCGATGACCTTGTGAAAGCCGCGAGAAACCGCTGGATGTGGGAAGCACAAGACCGGTCGAAGTAGAGAAGCATGGGGGAGGCCTATGTCCAGCAGTGGACGTCTTTCGGCTGAAATTAATGATGAATGATGGTGTGTGTACCTGTCTTTAGTTTATGACCCAAATAAGAACATGAAAACATGATATAAGCTGAAAAGCATAAGTCGCAAGGTATCTCGATCTTTCAAACGAGGTGACTATCATGTGGGATATGGGCCGATAGTACGTACTTTAGTCTACCTAAGCATGATCAGGCCAATAGAGTTCCCACTCCTGGGACACAGGGAGTGGGCTGTAATCTACCATGCGTGCCCAGTGCGGGTTGATAGATGTCACATGTTGATAGATGTCACATGTTGATAGATGTCCCATGTTGATAGATGTCACATGTTGATAGATGTCACATGTTGATAGATGTCACATGTTGATAGATGTCCCATGTTGATAGATGTCACATGTTGATAGATGTCACATGTTGATAGATGTCACATGTTGATAGATGTCACATGTTGATAGATGTCACATGTTGATAGATGTCAGATGTTGATAGAAGTCACATGTTTTCGAAGTTTTGGTTCTAGGACATGCTGGTTTCCTCACGACGCGTACTTATTGTAATTTAATTGAACAACTACTAAAATAACAATTTACAACAATCAACAATTAATCAACTCAGCCTATCGCAGTCCAGGGGGTCTAAAAGGCCACCTCGACAGAATCATATTATGAATCATATTTAAAACCGTAAAATGGTCACAATCTGACAATTCATAATATTATCTGCGTAGACAGCACGCAATTCATCTATTTGACAGTTTTGTATGGAAATTCGTAAAATGGTCACCAAATTATGTAACCTGTATTGTACCTTTATTAAAGTAAAATGTCAAATAGCAAAACCATAGGGGAATTCAAGAAATGAATCACTTTTAGAGGAATTACTTAATGTGGCCTTTTTAGACCCGCTGTTCTGGACAAAGGCGTCTCCCAGGCTGCGCCATAACAACCTGTCCTCTGCCTTCCGCATCCAGTTTGTCGACCTTTGCCACCTTTTTAAGGTCCCAATATAATATATTACCAATAGCCCTTCATATTACCCATGGATAAAACCCTGTGTTAATCCAGGACATGATCTATCAGTGGCGAAAGCACCATATAACACGATTCCTACCGGCTTTCCTTCGGGAATTCGTCTCGGCAACTCTATCACTATTAAAAAATGGCACATCAATACTGGTGGTTACTATTTTTTTAAATTATTGTTACACTACGGATATTTAATCATGCAAAAACTCAGGCGTTCTTCCCGTAGTGGTAGGCTGAAACTTAAGAACGCCACCTGCTACGGTCCTCGCATACTTCTTACGCCTTGTTTATTTTCATACATCTAGTCAAACACGCACCTCACATTTCTGAAGAACATCACCAATAAGGTCACTATATGTCCTCCTAGGACGTCCCCTCCCGGCGTTTCACTCACATCTACCTTGTAAACCTTTCGTTAACCTCCTTTCATTCACCTCTCAACATGACCAAACCATCTAAGCATACTCTTTTAAATTTTTGTCACTACATCTTCTTTTAAACCACACTCTTGCCTTATCACATCATTCCTCAGCTTATCATTCACATCTATAGCATTTTTTACATCTAGCTTATATCTCACACCACACATGCTTCGTAAGGAACGCATTTCCTCAGAATTTATTTTATTTTCCACAACCAACATTCATTCTTTGGCACATCTATGTGCGTGCTAAAATGCGCACAGTTTATGCGTAATTGAGTTACAAACGTGCAAATATTTTCAGAAACTTCCGCATTTATAATAATAGTGGGAGGAGTAGTATGCTAAAAATGGGAGATATTCGTTATTATAAGTACGTGTAATAACATAGCACCCACCACATTAAGAATGTGGGACGTTTATTATGAATAGAACAGAATAGAATAGAATAGAATAGAACAGAATAGGTCTTTATTTGCGTAGGTACATAAAAAATAAGTCGTTAAATTATATAATAGGATCCATGTACATTCTGCCTTAATATAGCATGCAAATTTAATACAACGTAGAGGCTACAGATATTACAAAAAATCATCATTTAAGAAATCCTGCACAGAATAATAACATTTATCTACAAGGAATTCTGTAAAACGTTTTTTAAATTTGTGCAACGGTAATTTTTTTATTTAGTCAGGTATTTTATTATAGACTACAGGAGCCATATAAATCACTTTTTTTATGATTTGAGCTACGTATGGGATGAAGAGAGGAAGAACCACTTCGGTACAATAGAGAATCCAACAGAGCGAAACCCAGCGTATCGAAAAAACACACTTGTTCACTTTTCAAATGACGGCGCTAAGTTGTGGCGCTCTCACTATAGTTCAACTTATAAATATTACGATACAAGCAGAAGCTCGTGGCTACATATTATCAGCTGCGTGGGTCGTTTGAAGGTTAAGCTCCGGTTGACATTGTTGGTTAGTAGATGGGTGACCGTCCATTACACATCCTTCCGTGCCTCGGAAAGCACTTTAAGCCATTGGACCCGGCTGTCACTTGTGGATCTGTGTTTTTTTTTTCTGGGTGGGAAATCATCAAATAACTTCTCCCGCTCTAGGTGGAGCGGGAGGGCGTGTCAGACTTTTACTGACTAAAACCCACCCGTGTTCCCTCAGTTGCCTGTGGGCCAGGGGCGGCGGTATCTCTTTCGAACAACCCGCACCCCTGGCAGATATTGGCCCTTGCGGGCCCCATCTGTTGCTGCTGACATCTCTTTGAGGCGCGCGTGGAACACAACTCGCCGTCGACCCGGGCTAGGTCCTTACTGGACAGTGAGCTACCCATTACTCGCCGTCCGCAAGCCCGTGCCTACGGTGGCCGGGAATCAGCCTGGGATGCCCGACGCCCAGGGCGTCTCCTGCGAAGGCCACGGCTGTGAGGGCGCATGTACTGCATCTCCCTCACGTGCGCCGCCTCCCTCTTTGCGAGCATAACTGCTTCGCTGAAGGAGGCGACTGCTAGCCATGCACTCTCGCTCTGTACCATGGCCTGGACCAGGGTCGGACGCGAGAGATCGCCGCCGCCGATCACCTCCACGAGGACACGGCGGTGCTCCGCCCAAGCCGGGCAGACCTCCACCGTATGCTCCACCGTGTCCTCTGGGCGATTTTCGCAATGGACTTGTGGATCTGTTTGAGTCGTTACGGGTAATCAGAAGCCCAAAAGTCTACCACCCAGTCTTAGCAACGGGTATCGTGTGTCCCAGAAACTGGGTTATGGAGATCGAATTAGCTGCATCTGGTTAGACTGGAATCATATTTTGTACATTGCAAAGTCGGTCAAATTTGGTATCTTTTCATTCCATGAGCAACTTTACCAATGAGATGTGCGGCATGTGTGATGTGCGGTGTGCTGCGGTTCATCTGCCGGCCCATCCATTTAACATGCATCTTCTTGTAAAAATAACAAATAGCATAGCATGACGCTGCCAATAGGACGATCGTGATCATGGTGAGGAGGATATTTGTCGTGCTGATGCTGAAGTAGCCCTGGTCGGTTGTCGCACCATTTTTCCCATTACCAGCAGCCGTCTGCGCGATGATCGTCTCTTCTTTCGTTTGAGTAGATGACACATGATTTACAATACAAAACCACGGATTTTGTTATAATGTCCGAATTTTTTATCACTTCTTTTTTTGACTGTCCAATTTCACTCACGATGTGACCTTGATTGGCAGGGTCGCCATGAAGTGTCGTGGTAAATGAAAGACATGTGCACTGGATATTGTCTCGATTTATTGTCCCATCACATCGATTGAGCATACACGTTCTTAATATATTGCTTACTTGGCTAATCCTAAATAAGGTGTGGTTACACACACATACATAATAATACTAACGATACTTACACTAGAGTATAAAAATATCTCGCTATTACTAAAAATTTGTTACAAATAGTAGATTATTCTACTGTATATCGCTTCGATATTAAATGGCGGCAACAGGGGTAAAGTTGCTATGAAAAGTAAAGATGCCAAAGTTGACCGTACTTAAAACATAAATATTTGTAATAATGGGATCCAACAATACTTCACATGCTTAAGTGCATTGCATTTTTATTCATGCCTTGGTTACATGTACCCCTAAAATTTATTTTCGTGAATTCACTATTCCATTATTTAGCGGTGCACAGAACACAATAGGGTCCCATGTCTGTATCGTTATAATGATTCCCCGCGGAATCTTACTACGTTCAAACTACGTCAATATCAATTTTTTTTTAGAAACCAATGTAACGGTAAGGAATCGAAATGTCATAATCTGTATGTTCCAAGACAATTTGTCGATATTATTATTACGATATTAGCAGAATTCGTGTCTGATTGACGTGATTACGAGTAAGGAATCGTTCGTTAAGTGGTCATAGTGAATTCAGGCCCTTTGTATCCAATTTTCATCGATATTGTGAAAATAGTCTCCAAGTAAAATGTCTGTCTCACATTCGTACGGAAAGACGGATAGATGGACATACAATAACATGCGGCGCTGGCAAGTCTTACCCGCACCCGTGTATCAGGCTTGGGGCAGGTAAAAATATAAAATAATAATTATCAAATTCTTTTGTTTGCAATTTTATACACATAATCTTTATTTGGTTTTTAAATATTTTGACATTTTTATATCACTTTACAATTCGACAATTTAATTTTTTATTTTTTATTTTTTATACGATTCCAGCATTTTTATAAGTTTTTTGACAATTCTTTTTATAGTTTTCCGAGTTGTTGAATATTTTAAGTTTAGTTTTATAAGTTTTAGAGAATTTATTTAAATAAGTTTGAAGCTATGGACGAATGTTATGTCTGAAATAAATAAATAATAAAATAACGAAATTATAATGGTTACGTTTCACCATTTGGCTAACAGAACCCTTAAAACGTAAGCCGACGACTGAGTTAGTCACGGCTGACGTTTGATGTAAAATCGGACTTATTCTTTGTAAAGACTGAATCATCAAAACTTCTAAGCCAATTCAAGTGATCTGTGAAGAGTTAGAAGCCCTCCACAATTATTTTTGATCGCTACAGACAATGGCAGTTACTTCACGATGTATTTGTTCTTGTAACAATGTGAAGATCACAGGACCATCGTGAATGAGGCTTGTTTGTGTTAGCAGAGCTTTAGACGTGAATACAGATGCGTTTCGTGGTACGTACGATACAAAGATTGGCCGACCTGGATGGAAAGTTAATGACGCGATTCTTTAAAAAAATTGGAAGAACATTTTTTTACCTACGTCTATCATCGACGACGCTACTATAAATAAGTAACCAGTTAGAAACTCAAATCACTATGTGTAATTCAATAGCGGTCCTTTTGACCGTCATGTATATATGTTCCCTTCATAACTGCTGAACTATCCCTACTAATATTATAAATGCGTAAGTAACTATGTTTGTCTGTCTATCTGTTACGCTTTCACGCCTAAACCACTGAACCGATCATCATGAAATTTGGCAGAGATATAGCCTGGGATATGGAGAAGGACACAGGCTACTTTTTTACGCGATACCCGACATCCACGCGGGCGGAGCCGCGGGTAAAAGCTAGTTTATCATAATTTGACAAATAAGGTAACGTAGTAAGCGCCTTGATCGTTCGTTGGTTATTAGAAATCTGACGTCACATAAATAAAATATGGCATTATCTAGAGGACAGAAAGTCATGAACTAAAAACAAAATTGGCATTTTATGAATAGCGTCGTGTACGTTGGGGTTTAAAGAACAATGTTTTGTACGTACATGTAACATTTCCAAGAACAGAGGATCATCGTGAATTAGGCGTGCTTGTGTTAGCAACAGTAAATTACGAGCTTTAATGTGAACACAGATGCGTTGCGTTGTACGATTAAACATATGTGGTGACCATCTATACACACCAAGATCCTCCGTGCTTCGGAAAGAACGTTAAGCCGTTGGTCCCGGCTGTCATTTGTGGATCTGTGACAGTCGTTACGGGTCATCAGAAGCCCGAAAGTCTGACAACCAGTCTTACCTAAGGGATATCGTGTTACCCAGTAACTGGGATGTGGAGGTCAGATAGGCAGTCCCTCCATGTTCCCAACTATGTTGAAGTTGGCTACCAGTCTAACCGGATGCAGCTGAATACCAGTATTTTACATGGAGCGACTGCCTATCTGATCTCCATATCCCAGTTACTGGGTAACACGATACCCCTCGGTAAGACTGGTTGTCAGACTTTCGGGCTTCGACAGGTAACGGCTTTCAAAGATCCACGAATGACAGCCGGGACCAACGGCTTAACGTGTTTTCCCAGGCACAGAGGAGTCTCGGTATGTAAAGATGGTCACCCATCCACAGACCAACCGCGGCAACCTGATGGATCGGACCGTGCAGCTGTTATTCCTTAGCCACGAGACACCTTGTAAACTTTATGTCTATCAACTGTATATTGCATAGTGATAAGCCAACAATATTTTATTGACTATTAAATTGATAGACACATAATTCGCAAATATTTTTTTCGTGAGTCAGCCAGAATGAAAGCACTGAGACATGAAAAATTACATTTTAATGTTATTACCCTCTGTCAGCAAATAAACTTAATAAGATATCGACATTCGATCAACCAATGTTTCAAATATTGCATTAATAAAATCTTTAATAATATTTCTTAGAGCTAAGTTTTATTTAGGATTTTTCTCTTGCAACGACGTGAAATATGAACACTTACCATCTTTCTTATCGTGTGTTGCCCATGATCCACCCATCTAGTTCACCGGTGGACTATGGAAAATTATTTCTCCCATTGATCCCCAGAAAATCCGTAACATGATTTTATCGGAGTATTACGAGAGAATAATAGTGATATTAAATTGTAAAGCCAGCCTGAAAATGTTGCAAGCTATTTATTTGTACCTCATTATATGTTAGACATTTAAAAAATCTTAACCAAATTAATTATAAAGGCCTGCCGCTTGCTACTTAACGTTTTACCGTCAAACATTGAAATAAAATTAAAATTGAATAAGTTGTGTCATACTAGCGGAGTTTTTCCAAAGCCTCTCCTGCTGTAAGTTCCCCGGAAACTAGTTGCATCTAAATACCAGTAATGTAGTCATCATTTTCGATGTCCATTTTTTGTCTTTTTCAATTTAGATTTTTAATTTTGATTAGGACGTTTAATAGCCTGAGTAGGATAGTCTTGTTTTTATATATTTCTCCTCCTATACGTTATTTGTTCTATGCCTTTCCCCAAAAAGCCAAAAACGAATAAAAGTTTTGCTAAAATACTGTTTTTTCCAGAAACTGTCGATGTATTTGAAAAATTTCCTCGTATTCAATTCGCAGCCTGCCTTTTTTGTTCTGGTGGACTATAAAAAAAATAATTTGCCATAGTCCACCTCAGTGAACCAGGCGGGTGGACCACGAGCGACACACACTTTCTTATATCTACGCTACCCACTGACCGCCGCTAATCAAAATCTCCTAAAAGTGAAGGAATTCGATAATTTAAACAGATAGATTAATTAAAGAATGACCCTGGGTCAGATGCCCTGATTGGGTTTTTCTATCTGGAATTAGCACGGAATCTGGATTTGTGCGTGGTCGATGGCAATAAGCTTGCTGCCTAGTACATGAGACTTGAACATGACTGGGGAAATTCAGACTCCGGGCTTGTACTGAGAAAATCCAGATAAAACTTTTCCGAACCTGTGACCTCAGCAGTAGCGCTTGTGACCTGGACTAACCAGGCAGTTGTCAAGAGATAAACGGCAGTAAGACCGGAAGTCAGAGTTCTAAATCCAGTAAATCCAAACGCTCACCACGACTTCCACAATATAAATCACGCACTATATTTAGCTCATTTTAAAGGCAGCTCATCAAAGCTTTGGCGCGGGCGTTAAGTCATAAATTGTGGTTCACGTAACCAATTCAATTGAGCTGGTCAATCAAACGTGTAGTGTTTGTTTAGAACCGACTTGAATGCTGGTTCACTCAGTATTTTTCGTCGTATTGCAGTTCAGATCTTTGAATTTTACCTACTGATATCAGGGTCAAGGTCTTTCGGGCGGTGATCGTGTACGTCTGTATAGTATGGTCTGTAACATTGACATGACAGTGAACAAGATCATAAAACAACCGATTTCCAAAAAAAAACACTACAAAGTGAACATTAATTTTTATTTCCGAAGTCAGTGTCTTTATATTTACGTTTTTAGGCAGTTGGTTGATATTTTTATCTTTATTTTTAAATACCCCACAAATTTGTATAGGTACCGACACATGCTAAGTCAATAACAGTAGCAGGAAAGTGTGATAATATCATCGACATAAAACTTGACCTAATTGATAGTCAACCGTACACTCCTTTCAAACCAAAGATTTTTTTCTTATCTATAGGTACCTATGTATTATAAAAAAAATAATCCCTATATCACCTGATCATGGCATCACACGTGAATGGCAGGACCCATTTTGCTAATTCTTATTTTGTTGTGTTTGTTATTGCCAGGAGAAGGTTCTTATGAAAGAGAAAAGTTAGAAAGTTGCGCGTGACATATATTCTTAGTAACGACAGCGTCTGTCGGGTTAGCTAGTCGGTTTATAAATAACGGAGTTCTAAACGTTACAAAATTTAAAAAAAAAACGAATTGAGAAGCCGCCTCCCTTTTGTGAAGCCGGTTAAAAATGTAGCATTATCGTCATCAGCCTAAATAGTCCTCTGCTAGATATATACCTCTCAAGTCGCACCCCAATTAACTCGATGCTCGGCTACTCTCTTCCACCTAAATTGCTACCAATTTGCTATCAACCAACACTATGAAGGTTGACACTCCACCTATCCTGAGGAAGTCCTGCCTTTTGACTTCGCGGTCTCGGATCTACTCAAGAAAAGAAAAAAATTCAAGTTATTCTCTTCCCATTACTGACGGGACAATAAGCCCAGGTGATCCAAAGCCAGAGCAACTTCCAGTGGTTATCATAAAGGAATAATGGACTATTGTCTAAAGCCTAAAACAAAATAGCAAGCATCAGCAGTGCCCTAAAATAACAACAAACTGCTTGACAATCCTTTCACCAAACGCGGAGATTACAAAAATGTTGACGTCACCGTTTATAATAGCAACACCGGTCTATAAAAAGCCTAATTACAGTCTTTATAGACTAAACGGCGTAACAAAAGACAAAAATTTCAACGAATTTGACCCAAAAATTACCGCTATTAGGCTGTTACCCACAAACCGCCGCATAAAATGGTTTTACGCGTCATTGCGTAAAACCGACTTCAAAGCATTTATTTGACCTCTCAATTATATTGTTTTGAAAGTTCTCTCGTGGTTCCTCTATCCTTTTCTGTCCCCCTTGTCCCTCTCTGTCCCTCAAATCGCGACATTACATGGAGCTTTAACGGCTAATCGGCTAAAACGTTCGGCTAATCTTCTGGCAAATCACTTTATTTTAGCGCTGTCAAATACATTGTTAGGAAGATTTTAGGGCGTGATTTTTGTTTCTTGATTTATGGTCTTTTTATTCTAATAAATTGTTAATGTCTGGGCTAATGAGTGGCTGAAGAAAGAAAAAGTTAAAATATCGCTGCGGGATTTTCAACGCACTGAGTTGAAAATCCATCAGAATCTTTTTTTCTGCGCGCTGGGATGCAACCTGCTAGATTTAACGGTCTTATTCATAAAACAACCTTATCGAAGGTTTAGACATTAATTAGTTTAACTGCTCGATAAGCATATAAAACCTTTCATATTTTTTTATATTCATAAACGTTCTATAACTAATAATTAGTTATAGAACGTTTGTGAATTTAAAAAAATCAAATGTTGCCATTTTAATGAAGTCGTCCAACAAATTGACCAACACATCGAATCGTCAAACGAGAACTCACCGAATAATTGTGACCATAGACATTATTACGTACTGGCATTTAATTGTCTACAGTTTCGAAACTTCTGACGCGCTGACGTCATTGATATTGAAATTTTACAAATAATTTGAAATTGTAACTGTCATTGTTGCTTGAAAATTGACATTTGGTGACACACAATATTTGTACGTCAAATGGTCAAATAAAATTTTCCTTGTAATCAATCAGCTGCTTTAGAGTCGGCCATTTTTTCCTTCTGACACTGTTAAAGTAGGGTTCTGGCTTCTATAACTTTATAGTAGGATCGAACGTTTTTGTGCTAAAATGCGTTTATGAATAGCACTTATTGACAAGCAGACATTAGCAACGTTTTAGACGTTCGATAACTTTTTATGAATAAGACCGTAAAGGTTTACAATCGAGAATTGAAAATCCAGGGCGCGATAAAATCCTTCCAAGTGCCGCGATATTTTCACGTTCGTGCGAATGTGTTCTGAATCCAAACCCTGGCGATACGACTGCTCGCGTCAGTTGTTTTAATGATTAGGACCCGACTATTTCGCGTTAGTTTGAAGTGAATTTCGTCCCGAATTCCGCGCTAGATTCGCTTCAGTTTGGTCGGGATTTATTTTATTTTATTTATTTATGTTATTTGTCCTCACACTGTAACGCCAGAAATTACACCAACGGAGCAAAAAATTACTAGTTTAAATTTTATGCAATAGTCACTACGAATTTAGTGTTAAAGAAGTATCATTTTAGAGAAATCTTATTACATGTTCAATCAAAGTTCTGTTAAAGATAGGTTTCTTAGCCGCAATACCTAGCAACTTCTTTTAGTTTTCACAAGCTATTTGTTCCGTGTGGTGCCGGATGTAAAAGAATAGCACCATCCCATTTCTTCCCGTGGGTGTCGTAGAAGGCGACTAAGGACTTACTAGAGAATGGGCAGCAGCGTTCTCTATACATTTGACCACCATACTGCGTGAATTGGGTGGAACTGGGTGAATTCCATGTCTCTATCTCCAGTTATTGAAATTTTCATACAGAAATACCTACTTCCAGCTTTTCCAGTGGTTTAAAAACATATTTTTTTACATACCTTATGCTAACAATTACGAACATAACAATAAAAAGTCAGCCTGATTGGTATAGCCGTTCTAAGGTGATGATTTTTCATACATGCGGCAATTGATTTTGTCCTAGCAGTGGGAACGTAGTAGGCTGGTAATTATGCTACAGGCTGATTTTTTAGTCACCGTCCAAATTTTTCAGGGTGATAGTACCCGTGAAATTGAACAACTTTCTCCAAGGAACATGGGTCGAAATATTAAAAAAAATCCGACCTCCGATACAAAATCGATCAGCTAACTATTGATTTTGTATGGGAGGTCCGATTTTTTTTTCACATTTCGACCCATGTTTCTAGATACTACTGTACCATGTTTCTGGATACTATCACCCTGAAAAATTTGGACGGTGACTAAAAAATAACCTTGTATATATGTTTAAGGAACGTTCTTCTAAGAATCTAAGGGTTGCCAACGACAAAAATCCGCTCACTAAGCACAGTACACACAGGAGATAACATAGATTGATGACAGACTAATGATCTAATATCGTGTCGACCTTGTTACGATAATACAATCTATGTACGTACTTATGTAGATGAAAAATGTATTAGATGTGTAAGCGTCTTGATGACGTCGTCAATTTTGGGACAAGAAACTTGTCACTTCGTTCATAAGGTGTAGGCAATATCGCTATCTGATCTTTCTGTCCTCCATAAGTCTTCTGCCATGTGTCAGAAAAGTCATAAAGTCATAAGTCATTTATTTCATAACAAAACACATTGTGTTGAAAATTGAAAATTACATTAATGAGAGATAAAATAATAGTAATATTTAAAATTAATTACCCATTTAAAATATAACACCAACAAATAATTGATCAAAATAAAATGTTAAGTTCATTTTCAAGTATAAAAATAAAACATACGTAAGTAACAAAAGACGGACGGACGGATTAAAGTAAGGATAAACTTGAATCCGTCAATTAGAAGGAAATCGTATCGACGGGCTTGTGTGCGACGAGTGGCCCGTAGATGGGTGACCATCTTAACATACAAAGACCGTTAAGCCATTAGTTCCGGCTGTCATTCGTGGATCTTTGACAGTCGTTAAGGTGCGCTTACACGAGCAACTACAATTGCTCCATCTTGGGCAATTCTCGTTAACTATGACGTCATGACTACATCCAGCAATTTAGGGCAATGGCAACATGTAGCCACCTGTTGCCAGAGATACGGCCAGAATATGGAGCAACTTAAAAAACTAGGCAATCCGCCTCCCCCGCCGCCTCCGCTGCCGGCCAGTTCCTCTCGCAAAAACGATACGTACCTACCAACGAGATGGAAAGAAAATTGACTAAAAATTTCCAAACCGATTGACTATTAGGCAACTCATGAAATATATGGAGCAATCAGAAGCAATATTGCCGAAACACATCGGCAATTTATTGTTGTTACTCCAGATTGCTCCACTTAATTGATCTAGATGGATCCATTAGTGTTGCCGAGCAATAATTGCTCAAAAAATTGCCCGTGTGGACCTTTACAGGTCGTCAGAAGCCCGAATGTCTGACAATTAGTATCACCAAGGAGTATTAATTACCTACCCAATAACTGGGTTGTGGAGGTCAGATAGGCTGTCACTCCATGTAAAATACTAGTATTTAGCTGCATCCAGGTAGACTGGAAGCTGACCCCAACGTAGCTGGGAAAAGGCTAGGCAGATGATGATAATGCTAATCCCTACAAAATGATATATACGTTAACGTAAGTACATATCAGAACACGTGCCTACCATTGGTTTTGATGAATTACCACAGAGAATATTTCAACCAAGCGGAGACGCAACATTACAGTCTATTAAAAGAATAGAGTACAAGACCTTCGATCATGCCCGAAAGTATATATAATAATAAACGCTATAACCGACTGGCCTAAATTTATATTGTTATGCCATACTAAGGAAATTGAACGGTAAACATATTTATGCCTTGTATTTTTAAACAAGATCGAATGTTAGCGCAATATTTAATGTCCTGGGTTCGATAGTGGGTCCCTGGTCGGAGAAAGTGTTGTATTTTTCACAGTAGGTAGTATACCTATAGGGATATGGACATTATACATAACAATATGGATCTTATTAATTAGGTACTTATATATTTCCACGAGTTCACTATACAGGATAAGTTTTTATTCAGTAGTTCGCAAACTGTATCCATGAATTCAGCATATCATTCTAGACCTTCTAGAATAATGCACACATTTTTCAATACTCAATACTCAATTCTTTATTGCATTTCATATTTAATAAATAGATGGTATAAATAGTGAGATCAATACGGACCCTGTCAGGCACAGCGAATTCGTCGAAAATACAAAAATAAATCAGCTGTCTCATAGAAAAGTGCAATACGTACTCGGTTAAAATGTATGGAACAGCTGATTTATTTTGGTATTACCGACAAAAAAAATCTACGCTCTACGGTCTAGAATGATATGCTTAATTCATGGTTATAGTTTGCTGGATGAGTCTCGGTGATGTAAAGGAACATAATACGACACATTCCAGTTTTGTTTCAGATAGGCACAGTATCTACGATGTCTACAGACAGTAGGCCATCTGTTTATATAGAGCCATTTTCCCAGCTACGTTGGGGTCAGCTTCCAGTCTACCTGGATGCAGCTGAATACTAGTATTTTACAACTGGATAAAAAGTTATCCTGTATTGCACGTTCGATTTTTTTCTTTGTTCTAAAGGCGCTGATCAAAATCCATATCATTTAAAAGTTAAAAAAAGTAAGTAAAAGTTATCCTGTATTGCACTTTCGATTTTTTTCTTTGTCTAAGGCGCTGATCAAAATCCATATCATTTGTACAGCCACCAATGACACACTTTTTTCTGTATTGTTAACTTTTTACTATGAATGTTGTTTTTGTCGACCTTATATGCGTTTTTTTTTTTCTGAAATAAACAAATTTATTATTATAATATGGTGACCTTATTGATGATGTTTTTTAAACAGGTCAGGTTCGTGGTATTCGTAATCGTAGATGTATGAATTTTAACGAAACAGAAGGTGTTTGTAATCATCACAGCATGTGGCTTTCTGTAGTTTTTGCGTACCTATAATTTGTATTTGTGCCCATTTCATGACAGGAGGCTTGTTCCTCACTACATGAGACTGAGGTATATATAACTGACGTAATGTGGGTAATATATACACCGCTGTCTAACCCGGGGCCAGGCAGTATATGCGCCCTCACGGCCTTAGTCGCTGCAGTAGGAGACGCCCTGGGCGTCGGGAATCCCAGGCTGATTCCCAGCCACCGTAGGCGCGAGCTTGCGGACGGCGAGTAACAGGTAGCTCGCTGTCCGGTAAGGACCAAGCCCGGGTCGACGGCGCGTTGTGTTCCACGCGCGCCTCAAAGAGATGTCAGCACCAACTGGTGGGGTCCACAAAGACCGATGCCTACCAGAGGTGCGGGTTGTTCGAAAGAGATACCGCAGCCCCTGGCACACAGGCAACTGAGGGAACATGGGTGGGTTTTAGTCAGTAAATGTCTGACACGCCCTCTGCTCCACCCAGAGCGGGAGAAGTTATCTGATGATTTCCCACCCTCAAAAAAAAATCTTCGGGGGCAGAATATAGGCGTCATAAAAGTGAATATTTACTATGTGGGTGAACTTGGCAGATCATTTCCCAGCAGAGCAAACTATGATGTGAGTTCTATTCGCATGCGCATGAGTTCTGGAGTTCCTTATACTTAAAATAATAGTTTAGGCGTTTTTGCCTAAAAAAAGCTGGAATGAAAATATGCTCTGCCAACTTCCGTTAGCAGATATTTTTTTCCAAAATTACAATTTTAAAACTGATTTAGGCACACAGTGGTGAGTTCTATAGTTCCTAATACTTTTCCGGAATAGTTCTGCCTACCTAAGTCTTGAAACACGGATGTTTTTTTAGTTAGTAAAAGTCTGACACGCCCTCCTGCTTTACCCAGAGCGGGAGAAGTCATTTGATGATTTCCCACCCAAAAAAAAAACTGTCCTGAACTTTTTCAAAATTAACGATACGCACTAATCAAATGGGGCTGCGACAGGGACCACATCTACAAGTACCCTCACACACACAGTAGTTCAAACACTAATTATAGGCGTAATGCATACTTTCATAGAGCCAGTCGCACTTTTAACGAAATTTGTTGTATCTTTACAACAAATTTCGTTAAAACTGCAACCTTAGGTACCTACCTACCTATGCTACCTTCTTAGGTATTGACCTTTTCTGCACCAATGCAAGCACACTAAGGAAGCTCTTAGCAAAACCATTTTTGTACAAGGTGCACCTGCCGGCACATGGACAATTACTGTCCGAATCAGCTTAAAATTTGAACAACGAACTATTGACAAAAATTTACCAACTTGAGAGATTTACTAAAAATAATAGAAATCATTTATTTGTGATGGTGCTGGCGGCCTATGCTAGCGGCTAGTGCTGGCGGCAAGTGCTCGGGCCAGTGCTGGCGGCAAGTGCTCGGGCCAGTGCTGGTGGCAAGTGCTGCGGGCCAGTGCTTCGGGCCAGTGCTGGCGGCTAGTGCTCGGGCCAGTGCTGACGGCAAGTGCTCGGGCCAGTAATGGCAGAAATTGCTCGGGCCAGTGCTGGCGGCAAGTGCTTGGGCCAGTGTTGGCGGCAGGTGCTCGGGCCAGTGCTGGCGGAAAGTGCTCGGGCCAGTGCTGGCGGAAAGTGCTCGGGCCAGTGCTGGCGGAAAGTGCTCGAGCCAGTGCTGGTGGCTAGTGCTGCGGGCCAGTGCTGGCGGCAAGTCCTCGGGCCAGTGCTCGGGCCAGTGCTGGCGGCAAGTGCTCGGGCCAGTGCTGGCGGCAAGTGCTCGGGCCAGTGCTGGTGGCTAGTGCTGCGGGCCAGTGCTGGCGGCTAGAGCTGCGGGCCAGTGCTGGCGGCAAGTGCTCGGGCCAGTACTGGCGGAAAGTGCTGCGGGCCAGCACTGGCGGCAAGAGTTCGGGCCAGTGCTGGCGGAAAGTGCTCGGGCCAGTGCTGGCGGCAAGTGCTCGGGCCAGTGCTGACAAAAATTTACCAACTTGAGAGATTAACTAAAAATAATGGAAATCATTTATTTGTGATGGTGCTGGCGGCCTATGCTAGCGGCTAGTGCTGGCGGCAAGTGCTCGGGCCAGTGCTGGCGGCAAGTGCTCGGGCCAGTGCTGGCGGAAAATGCTCAGGTCAGTGCTGGCGGAAAGTGCTCGAGCCAGTGCTGGCGGAAAGTACTCGGGCCAGTGCTGGCGGAAAGTGCTCGGGCCAGTGCTGGCGGCTAGTGCTGCGGGCCAGTGCTGGCGGGTAGAGCTGCGGGCCAGTGCTGGCGGCAAGTGCTCGGGCCAGTGCTGGCGGCAAGTGCTCGGGCCAGTGCTGGCGGCAAGTGCTCGGGCCAGTGCTGGCGGAAAGTGCTCGGGCCAGTGCTCGGGCCAGTGCTGGCGGCAAGTTCTCGGGCCAGTGCTGGCGGAAAGTGCTCGGGCCCGTGCTGTTGGCAAGTGCTCGGGCCAGTGCTGGCGGAAAGTGCTCGGGCCAGTGCTGGTGGCTAGTGCTGCGGGCCAGTGCTTCGGGCCAGTGCTGGCGGCTAGTGCTAGCGGCTAGTGCTGGCGGCTAGTGCTGGCGGCTAGTGCTGCAGGCCAGTGCTGCGAGCCAGTGCTGGCGGCTAGTGCTGCGGGCCAGTGCTGGCGGCTAGTGCTGCGGGCCAGTGCTGGCGGCTAGAGCTGCGGGCCCGTGCTGGCGGCTAGTGCTGGCGGCTGAAATCCAGAATTTAACTATCTTAGATCTTTAGCCATGCTCTGCTGATACCTGATTCAGAGTGTTGGGATTCGTTTGCATGTTTTGGATAGGTCTTTTAGCGGTGCAGAAGAAATCAAAAAAAAAAATCAAAATCAAAAGTCATTTATTCAAATTAGGCTGAGAATCAGCACTTTTCGAACGTCAAAGTACATGAGACAGTCCCCCAAAACGCCCACCCTTCACCACTTCCTAGTGCTTTAGCTGGGAAGAAGAAGTAGTGGAACAAACTCCCCAGCAGCACAGCTGTCTGTTTAGTCGGATAGACTTGATTCTATACATACTTAGGCAAAGTAATAAACATTACGAGACACAAAATATTAATTAAATAATTAGTCAAAATGTCAGCTAGCCATACCAATATACCGACAAATAAAATGAAAACTGTCGAGGCCAAATAAAGCCTAAAACAACTCATCATAGAAAATATTGTTATGAGTAGATCATGTCAATAACTAATGACATAATAGATAGTTATAAAAAAAAAAAATTGTTAGACAGGCAATAAAAAATAAAATAATAATTATATGAACGCATATAACCTGTCACTAGATACGCCGATTCTGGAGAAAGAACATAAACATTGTCTTGAGTTAATCACAGCGACCAACTATTCTTGTCATTTAAATAGTCGTTGATGGAATAGTAAGCCTTTAAACAAAGGACGGATTTTACTTGAGCTTTAAACGCATTAAAAGGCAAATCTAGCAAAGAAGAGGGAAGCTTGTTATAAAAAGTTATACCGAGCCCAACAAATGAGTTATGAACCTTATGAAGCCGGTGAAAGGGAGCACGTAGTTTGTCCTTATTTCTTGTGTTAACGGTGTGAATATCACTGTTTTTAGTGTACAAGTGTATATTTTGCCTAATATATAAGATGTTAGCGAATATGAATTGTGATGCCACCGTGAGTATACCAACATCTTTAAAAAAGTCCCTCAAGGAAACTCTGGCACCTAGCTGGTAAATTGCACGAACAGCACGTTTTTGAAGGACAAAAATATTTTGAATATCAGCAGCTTTGCCCCACAGCAGAATACCGTAGGACATAACGCTGTGAAAATAACTAAAGTAGACTAACCGAGCTGTATCGACGTCAGTGTATTGTCTTATTTTTCTGACGGCGTAGGCGGCTGAACTGAGCCTCCCCGCTAGGCTTGATATGTGTGATCCCCACTGAAGTTTGGCATCTACTGTTATGCCCAGAAAAACTGCCGAGTCTACGGTTTCAAGCACCTCTTTATCTAAGACGATGTTGGGACCTAGACTTCTAACATTCGGTAAGGCAAATTTTACACATTTTGTTTTCTTGGCATTGAGAACTAGGTTATTTGCCGTAAACCAATCCGTAACCATTGAGAGAGCACTGTTTACGTCGTCAAAATCTTGTCTATTCCGGTCTACTTTAAAAATAAGAGAAGTATCATCTGCAAACAGTACAACATCACAAATACCCTTTAAATAGAATGGTAAGTCATTGATATACACTAAAAACAAGAATGGGCCGAGTATTGAGCCTTGAGGCACACCTAACTGAACTGGTAGCCTGGAAGATTTTTCACCATTAATTTCTACACATTGGAACCGAAACCGTGGAGTTCCTGCTCCTGAGTGTTATTCTATTTTTTTATTGATTCGTCTTTCTAAACCACTGATTAAAATCCAGGTTTTAACGATCTTAGATCTTTACCCATGCTCTGCTGATACCTGAGTCAGAGAGTTCTGGGTTACTTTTGCCTGTTTTAGTATCATTATTTTATAGTTGCAACATGAAACGTGGAGTTTTAACTCCTCAGTTGTAGTCAAACTTTTTTTATCCTACCAACATAATGACTCAATGAAATCTAATTTGTTTTTCATAAGGCTCTGCTGATAATTTATAGAGATAACTGCGTTTATTTAGTTTTTTTCTGTTCCCGGGGTCTTGACTGCTACTAAACTTAGTCCATAGAATATACGCAAAAGCTTTAAATTTACCAGGCGCCTCTTTTAACAAAATGATTTTCTTTTTCTTGTAGCGGGTACCATTTTCTTTTTTATTTATTTCATGACTTAGGTCGGCAGAACTATTCCGGAAAAGTATTAGGAACTATAGAACTCACCACTGTGTGCCTAAATCAGTTTTAAAATTGTAATTTTGGAAAAAAATATCTGCTAACGGAAGTTGGCAGAGCATATTTTCATTCGACCTTTTTTCAGGCAAAAACGCCTGAACTATTTTTTTTGTATAAGGAACTCCAGAACTCATGCGCATGCGAATAGAACTCATATTATATTTTACTCGGCTGGGAAATGATCTGCCAAGTTCGCCCACAATATATTTACTGAGGAAATTGATATTAAAGCAACATGACATCCTATTATTTAAATACCGCATCAACAAATAGAATCACACGAAGCGATTAAAAAAACACCCTTTCGCTAATTGAGATTTAAATAAATTGACTTATCGATCAAAAATACCGATTAAATTCTTTGAAATGAAAGGCATTATTATAAAACCCATTATTTATTGAAAACGTAAAGGGTTTTTTCGTATTTTTACTCGCTTTTAATTACTTGGCACCTTGAACTCGCGTGGCGAGCTACATAAAACTGTTTACTTAATTACTGACATGTTCATTAATTGTTTGTTCAATGTAAAATAATAATTATAATAAAGTAAAATGTTAAAGGAATTTAAGAAATTGTTTATGTAATTTCGTAAATCAGTTTGCATAAACTTAAAACCTTAAAAACCTTTTTGCTTCGCCCTGGTCGGGTAATTAAGAGGAAACACGGTCACGTGGATCGTTGCTGTTCATTCCATACTAAAGGATTTCTGTGTTTTCTCCCTGGTTAATGAAACTAGTCCCAATATTGCACACCTAGATCTAAAGGGAGCTAAGTCAAAAATTGGGAGTTTTGACTTATGCGTAGGTACCATTAAATTCCCTAACTCCCTACCTATCAACCAATAAAACAGATTTTAAAATATTTTGCTAGTCGAACTTGCAAAGCAAATATGTATACAGATAACTTTTCCAGTGCACAGGAACACGGTTAGCAGTTTTTGACCTTTTCTGAAAAAAGTACTTTTTTGAGTTAACTCTGTTTAGATCTAGGTGTGCGATATGTTTTAAAAATATAAGTAATGTAAATGTACCATTGCCATGTCCATGTTTTAGTTTTTTGCTGTAATCAGATTTTTTTTTTTTTTTTGAAAATGTATAAGTTTTTAAATTAAATCGTAAAAAATATTTGGACCGAAAAAAAGAGGAATTACGTTAGTATGAAATTAACGCGAGGAACCACGTGACCGTATTTCCTCTTATGACGAAGTTTGTAAGAAAGATGGCGTTTCCCGCGTGAAGTGACATTTTGAACTGTCAAATTAACGCGCACTTTTAAGCTGTGGCGGTGTAAGCCTAATACTTTTTGGTTATTAATTTACGTTAATGATTGTAAGTTGATTTTCTATTTTGGGTACAGTTTTGGAGGTATTCCACTCTCAATATTTGCCACTAAGTAAATTTCTTAAATCTTTAGTATTTGTTGTGGCAGCATCTACGTACCTCTATACAGGATAAGTTTTTATCCAGTGCGCAAACTGTAACAATGAATTCAGCATATCATTCTAGACACCCCCCAGCACAGAAATTTTACGTCGGTAACACAAAAAACATCAGCTGTCCCATACATTTTGACCGCGTAGGTATTGCAATTTTCTAAAAAACAGCTGATTTTTTTTTTTAAAAACTTCGTCCTATGAGGAAATACGGTCACGTGGTTCCTCGCGTTAATTCCGTACTAACGTAATTCCTCTTTTTTTTCGGTCCAAATATTTTTTACGATTTAATTTAGCAACTTATACATTTTCAAAAAAAAAATTGCTGATTACAATGATGCTGAATTCATGGTTACAGTTTGCGCACTGGATAAAAACTTATCCTGTATAAACTGATGGCCTACTGTCTGTCGCAGATACTATGCCTATCTGAAACAAAACTGGAATGTGTCGTATTATGTGCCTTTAACAACACCAGCACTCATAACCCTCAATCCGAAACACCGCAACGCACTCGCGATCAAGAACAACATGGCTGCTTGTCAGTAGTTGTCAGCAGAAATACTCATGACGGTAGTAAGTATATCCCCGGACGAGTTCCTTCACAAGGCGGTCTAATACTCCTAAAAATCTAATAAGTAGATGGAGACATTCAAGTAAATTCATTCAAACTAGGCTGAGAGTCAGCACTTTTTTAACGTCAAAATTACATAAAACAGTCCCCCAAAACTTCCGCACTTCACCACTTCCTAGTACTTTAGCTGGGAAGAAGAAGTGGCGCAACAAACTCCCCAGCAGCACAGCTGTCTGTTAAGTTACAAGAACGTGATTCTATACAATAATAGATATGTAATTAACATAGTAAATACAAAACATAAAATTAAATTATTTGCCATATGTCAGCTAGCACACGTCAATATACCAATTGTAAGCAACCACAAAACACCTCATTGTATGAGGCGGCCCTTAGGACAACCAGAACGTCTTATGTTACGACTATTTAGTCGTATGCCGATACTTATCTCCTACTTACTAAAATTCTTAAATTCACTGACAGACAAACGCACTCCCTAAGCCGCTGGCTCTGCTAGAAATATAAGAGCATGAAATTTTGCACATGAGTTAACAAAGTAGCGTAACGAAAATTAAATCCTCTAAAGAATGAAAGTATGTAGGGAAGTTCATGGGAAATCCAGCCGATCGGAAATCCATCGAGCACACAGCTTGTTAGGTAGGTATAAAGTCGCTTGTTAAGGCGCGTATAACAAGAGAAACTTTACAATTTGTGCGACTTGCTTGCCTGTTTGACCCTTATTAAGTCTTATTTCTTCCTGTACCTACCTGCAGCTCTAGAGGGAATCTTTATTATTTTCTTGGTTGAAAAGTATCTTGTCTTGTAATAGTTCTCGTGGTTACAGCGACGTAATTGCGTATGACACTAACTGTAGGAATGCCTCTCTTTTTGACAGATTAACAACATTCATTGCGTTATTTTACGTTGCTGAGCAAACAAATGATCCGGACATAGGAAGCAATGTATTAGCAATATCTTACAAAATATTCAGGTAGTGATTGATAGTGTGGCTGAGCTGAGGTCAGCATAATTTCAGATGACATCACAAGGAGGACCAGCTGACGCTCATTTTCAGCTGCAACCCACGAATACCATACGCTAGGACAATAAACACAGGGAAGTGTTTGCTCGTAATAATAAATATAGTAAAAATAATCAAACGGTCTACAATAAAGAAAATATAAATAAATAAATAAAATGTTGTCACATTTTTTTTTCTTCATTAATAAGAATAAAGTTCTTAGTAATTTATTACAATATAGAGTAATTAGCAATTTAACTCTAACTTAATATTTTACGGGATTTTTTTTTTACGGAATTAAGTAAAAGTGCAAAGTGACACTATTCTTAGTTATAACGTAATCTACCACAGATTACGTTAAAACTAAGAATATGGTAATTTTGCACTTTTACTTAATTCCGTAGCACTTTCTTAGAGTCCGATAATTAAAAAAACACTTTGTTCACGTGTTACATGTATAGCACATCACTGTCACTATTATTCACTATTTATACACTACACTAATTCAAATGGTTTAGTTATCTTTAGCCTGCGCACTATATCCGCAGTTGTCTAGCAGCTGAATTGCCTCGATGTTCACATGTCGGTGAAGTCTGTGTTCGTGGGCTTCAGCAAATTTCTGGATGATGGTGGTAACAAGTTCTATTTTAAGGTCACGGTGGAGGTCGTCATTTCTAATGTACCATGGTGCATTTACAACATCCCTGAGTACTTTATTTTGGAATTGTTGAATTATTTTAACATACAGGGTAAGTTTTTATCCAGTGCGCAAACTGTAACCATGAATTCGTAGGTATTGCACTTTTCTATGAAACAGCTGATTTTTTTTGTAAAACTGACGTAAAATTTCTGGGCTGGGAATCTAGAATGATATGCTGAATTCATGGTTAGTTTGCGCACTGGATAAAAACTTATCCTGTATTTACATATTTGTGACCTATATGGCTGTGTTGTGATTAATTTAAAACTGAAATAATAATCCTACCAAACCTCACCTCCACATTATTACTCAAACACGCAGAAACGGCAGAACGGATATCGACGAAATTTCGCACACAGATAGATTAAAACCTGGATTTAAACCTAAGACACTTTATAACCCGATAGTACGTTCCCGTGGGTTAATTTTCGAAAAACACACGGGCGAAGCCGCTGGCGATAGCTAGTAAATCCAAAAATAGAAAGTGCCTACATATAAGGTCAAATCCTTTGACTGTGTTGTTCTCTATCCTGATAACTTTAAAACTATGCAATAGGTAGCAGCCACGTCGCCGAGTAACTCACAAAATATTTCACACGTGTCCACCAAAAATGCATTAATGTATTTAGTGACGATATGAAGATAGTTGGGGCAAGTGAAAATGAATGTAGCGTGAGACACGAGCGGTGGAGCGCAGAGTTCTTGAAACATGTGAAACATGTCAAATGAGTGTGGTGTGAGGGATAAGCGGAAGCGGAAATATAATAATATTTTTAAAAGAGTAACCGTGGAGTTTCTTGCCGGCTCTTCTCCATAGGAAGCGACAAATTGGAACCGTGCACCTAGCTTCTGACGTTTCATAAGTGCCCTTGCAGGTTTATGTGAAATAAAATATTTTGATTTTGATTTGATTTTGAAATGGGTTCAATAGAATCAACTGTATTAATAAGCCAACAGTTTAGAGATTGCAAGGAGGTGGGTCCAAGGATAAGGAACCATCCTAATTGATAATCTCCGCTGGTGATGGTTCTTTTTGAGGCTCGGAGGGGTTCCGATATTTTATCATATCGAGAAGCCTCTGAGAGCACGTAAAGCGGTTTGCCCCGGCTGTCATTTGTAGTTCTTTGACACTCGTTACAAGGTCGTACCAAGGGGTATCGTATTACTCAATAACTGGATTGTGGAGGTCACATAGGAAGTCGTTTCATGTCATCGTAAAATATTGGTATTCATCTGAATCTGACAAGAAGCCGACCCTGACACAAAAAGCGAGGTAGATTGACTAGCATAAATAAAAACACAAAAGGACACTTAGGCGTCGAAGTAACGACAGCAAAAATAAACCAAATCTCATTTTAACCATCTCCTGTAATTACTGCCTACTTAGATCCGTTCGCATGACAACTAATAAGAAGAATTCTTTAACATTATTCTCCGCTATGACACACGTAACCTGCTGGATAGGCTTCCCTAAAGAATCGCCACAAAAACCAACATATTCTAACCAGTTCGCATCCAGTGGACTTCCGTAAACTTGACTAGGTCCTCTATCTACTTTGCTAAATTCCATCAACACTAAACAGAATTCGAACGATGCCCTAGTATAATTTTAAAATCACAGTAATTCTCTGTCCATTGAATCATCGTGTGAAACAAGCCAAATGTTTTCAGGAAACGTACTCAATGTAATATAAATTAATTTTCTTCCGAATTCTTCAATATAGAAAACTTTTTGCCACACAATTTTTTCATGACGCGAGGAGATCTATTACTCCTATCTTATGTAGTAGAATGTACATAATATGTTCGTACAATGTTATGTAGAGAAACATACATTGAAGCACGTAAATATGAGTGTAGCGCGTGGCACGAGATATGAAGCGTGAAGTTTTGCGAGTTTGTGAGGCGGACGTGTTGCTATGTGCCGTGGTTCAAAGGACAGACGGTAGCGATTTAGCAGATATTAGAAACGTATCATATAATTATCAATATCCTATAATATTCCTACTGGGAGGAAACAGGCCTCCTTTCTTCGGGGGTGGGCTGTAACCCAGCCCAGTGTGGGTTGGTTGAAGTAGAGAAAGAACGAAAATACATTTATTTAGCACAGACTAAAAACGCACAATATTTATGCAGCAAAAGAATATTATCTAATAAAAAATATTAAAAAAAATCAACAAAAACTGATGGAAAACATAGTGAGGAAACCAGCATGTCCTAGAACCAAAAATTCGAAGACGTGTGGTGCATTATGGCCCACTTCTCTCACAGAGAAGAGGCAGTGTGAACATTAATGACAGAGTATGCTAAATGAAACTTCCATAACTTTTTCCTACGAACCTTTTACGGGTAAAATTTAAACTTAGACAAGGCAGTAGATTTTAATAAAGCCTTGGCCCGGTGAATTACTACTTATTTCTATTAGTAGGTGATATTTTTTTGGGAAATATTTAACTGAGCCTCTTAACACTTATTGAACCTAATGTTTTAATAAACTAATGAACCTCTGAAAGCACTACACAGTTTTCATATAAATCTCTCTCTCACTCACAGTTGGTCGCAGTTACTAAGCTAGGCATGATTTGAGATTCACAAAAAAAGGCGCAAACATTATATTAGAGTTCAATAATATTTTTAGGAGCGCAAAATGGTAATTATTACAAATTCGATTAAATAATGTATGCCTGTTTGTTTTTACAATGCCCTGCCAGAGATTCTGTTTAGCCGAAAAGCTATAACCTGAGAGTCTTCAAATTGAGAGTGAGTAGATAGCTACTAGCATGCTCCATCGTCGACCACAGCATTTCTTACCATCAGTGGCCTGAAACAAAACACATTTAAAGGACACGACGTAACCTTTCCGCAGGTAATGTCATTCTGATACATTTTGGCGTAGCGTTTGGCGTGAACGCTAACAGAAATGAGTTTTGTCTAGGCCTGCATGTCAGATAGTGGTCATGCGCAAGCCTACCAAAAAAAAATTGCAAATGTAATCGCAAAAAATTGGCGCGATAGAATCTATTTCAAGATATTAAGACATATAGTATCGATACGCACATGACAAAGAAAGAATACACCGGTACTCTGACATGCAAGATAATATGCGGAACACTTCAAGTATTTAGAACGAGAGATCTTGCATGTGTGGATTGTTTGACGATGATGCAAGAGACAGGCGTTAGCAGGTCGCTTAAGAATTCAAACACACTGAAATTTACTAAGTACGCGACATATTAGGTATACTGCAAAAATAAAATCAAATAGAAAGTGTAAAGTAAAAAATTAGCAGGAAATTATGCCTCACAGCTGCGCCAAATAGGCCCAGTTCAATAAAAATGCCAACGCTGGTTTTCAAATGTACTTGAATTGTATTAACTTACCCTTTACTCACAAGAAATGCTCTAAGCCAAACAAAGTGTTCATTGAAAAAGATTTAAAAGACCTCAAGGACCAGAAAAGGCTTTTCGTACAATCAGCGCAATATTTTGCATTTTCTGAATTAATATATTTATAATATTAATATCAAATTATTTGACAATAAAAGCCATCAATCATCGAATTTCCGAGCACCGTCTAGTTGATAAATTTCTAAGTACCACATAATTGAAAAAAAAACGCTACATTGATTACTTAAATTGAAAAAGACATCAGGAAAATATTTTTTTAAATCCACCTTAAGTACACCAGCACATCAAGCTATCCCAAACTGTCAAATTGTCCCAATTGAACATGAACTTTATGTATTTTGATATAAAGTTGAAAATCTATTAAAGAAAGACAGATTAGGGTAGCTTGATGTAAATGGATAATGGATGAATTGATGTTTGCTGGCATCTGTAAAACCGCTACCGCTTATGACTTACGTACTCATCACTGAATCACATCGGAAACGCGTTCCCCGAATTCAGTAAATGAGTCGCAAATGAAACGACTCAAAGAAACAATGCCACACATAATTCTGAATGAACTTTATTTTCGTAAACATTTGTTAATGGCCGAACTAAAAACGTTTTTATTGCAAGCTCCTGCATCAATTAACATTACAGAGCTGTCGTGAGCCAGAAATTTTGAATGAATAAGATAATTTAGATGTTGCAGAATTTTACTGTACTGTTTCTATAAATATATCTATTCTCGTCATGTACTCCGCAGAGCCTAAAGACTAAAGTTCTCAAACAGTATGTCTTGCCGGTTATGACTTACGGAGCCGAAACGGGGACACACACAGTACGACTGGTCCATAAATTCAAAGCCTCAGCGAGCTATAGAATCCGGAATGAGGTGATCCGAAAGACAACCACAGTTGTCGACATTGCTCACACAATTAGCAAGCTGAAGGGGCAATGGGCGGCCCCATTAGCAATAGAACCGATGTCCGTTGGGGTATAGACGTGTTCTTGAGTGGAGACCACGAATCGGCCAACGTAAGGTAGGACGCCGTCAGGTTAGGTGGAGTGACGATCTTCGCATGGTGACTGGTAGCAGCTGGATGAGAGTTCCCGAGAATCTAGCTGAACGGTGTGCAATTGGAGAGGCCTATGTCCAGCAGTGGACTGCTGTAGACCGATGATGGTGTTGTTTCTGTAAATGGAAAAAGAAGAATACATACCGGTCAAAATTGTAACCCTCCTTACTATACTGCAACCCAGCTACAATCCATACAGGGTTTTTTTTGAGGGTGGGAAATCATCAAATAACTTCTCCCGTTCTGGGTGGAGCGGGAAGGCGTGTCAGACTTTTACGGACTAAAACCCACCCGTGTTCCCTCAGTTGCCTGTGTGCCAGGGGCCGCGGTATCTCTTTCGAACAACCCGCACCCCTGACAGAACCATACCTGGTTGCGCGAAAACTGAAACCATGAATTCAGCACATGGTCATAGAACCCAGCGTAGAAATTTTTCGTCGGGTACAAAAAAAATCTGCTGTTTCATAGAAACTGTAATAACTACGAGGTCAAATTAATGTATGGCAGAGCAAATTTTTTCTTTAGCCTGATTTAAAATTTCAACGCAGTAGAATGAGATTACATTCCGAGCTACGCACCAATGTCGCAGCAGCAATGCAGCGGCAGCACTGCTGCGTGGCAGTGTCGCCCAACCGCCGCGAAAGACCAGTAGTGATGCGTCTGCCGCCACAGCGATAGTACCTACGTGAATGTTGACGAGTAAATTGGCAACAAAAAGATGAATTTCTCTGATCCAGAAGCGCTCACAGCGCAACACTGCTGCCTTGATCGGAATCAGCACGGCAGACAACACTGCTGCGCAGCACCACAGTGGTAGCACTACTGCGGCAGCACTGCTGCGTGCAGCGGAATCCGCAGTAACAGGTTACGCGTCGATGTCTATAAGTAATCGATTTTTACATACGACGGCAAAATACATCTGGCACGCTGAAATCTTAAAGTAATATTTTAACTAAATCGGCCTATTGTTATAAAAATTATTTAAAACAAACATTTTCTAAGAAAACTATAATAAATTTACGTTCGATCATAATAATTAATGTAATCAAAACATTTTTTGGAGAATAGTAAACATTATTTAGCGTATTTCGTTCATCGAGAAACTCGATCAATAGTAAAAATAAATACATATCGCAGTGAAGGGCATTCGTGCCATTAAATATAACTAATGAAACACTGAACTCAAACGTGGTCCCGTTATAAATAAGTCCCGGAAACCGGGAAAGAGGACGCGTTGACGGGCAACATTTTCGCACATATTTTTTTCTGTATTTTTAAGAATTCCCGAGAAACGAGAATTGATGGCAATTAGTAATTTGATGACAAACATGTTATCACTTTAATCATACGAACACTGTCAAGTATTTTTATTATTTTACTGTTTATAACAGATGTTTAATATGAAATATTAAAAGAACATATATTTTTTGACGTTGTGAAAACATGTAACGATCAGTAAATATGTCAGCATCATAATTAATGTAAAGCAAGAATACTTCAATCAATGCTATGACATTGGAATGTCACAGTAAATATAGCTACAGGGTCATAATCTATTACATAGAACCAATACGTTATCTTAAAATGGCGGATATAAGATTGTAATTATCACAAGTACTGCAACCTTCCGAAATCAGAAGTAGAATATGAATCATAAAAATCATACATTCAAAGTATTTCAAAGTAACTAACAACATTCCCGGGAACATCGAAAATTCCGGGAATTCTAAACAATAACACATTTATAACGAAACGAAAACAATCGATCCCGATACTCATAAATAAATCCCGGTATCGAGGTTACGTAAGTGACAGCACTATGCAACATCTGTTAACGGGAACTGTAGGATCTCCATGGCTTCAGGTTTCCTGGGATTTAATTTAATTTAAATAGTTGGTTAGATGTTCAATCTTCACGGAACTGTCATCGTTTGAAGCCATCTGGTGGTATGCAAGTTTTAGGAATTGACATGCATTTAGTTAGATATTGTTGAAATCCAGCCAGTTTTATTTCAGAACTAGCTTTTGCCAGCGGATTCGCTCGCGTAGAGGTTGAAATTATCCGACAAGTAGTACGTTCTTGTCGGATACAAGTAAGCTATGTGTTTATTCACGTTATAAACTATATGTGTGGCAAATGTCATCAAAATTCGTGTAGCTATATTTGCGTGATTCAGTGACAATCATCAAAACACACAAACTTGCATTTGCATTGTTCAACGGTTAAATGTTGGTGGAAATCTGTCCAACTTGGGCGGAGCACCACCATGTCCTCGTGGAGGGGATCGGCGGCGGCGATCTCTCGCGTCTGGCCCTGGTCCAGGCCATGGTACGGAGGGAGACTGCATGGGTAGCCGTCACCTCCTTCTGCGAAGCAGGAATGCTCGCGAAGAGGGAAGCGGCGCACATGATTGAGAGGCAGTATATCCGCCCTCACGGCCCAAGCCTCCGCACACACGCCCTGGTCGTCGGAAATCCCAGGCTGATTCCCGGCCACCGTAGGCTCGGGCTTGCCAACGGCGAGTAATGCGTAGCTCGCTATCCGGTAAAGTTCAAACCGGGCCGACGGCGCGTAGTGTTCCACTCGCGCCTCAAAAAGATCTCAGCACCAACTGGTGAGGTCCTCAAGGACCGATGCTTGCCAGGGGTGCGGGTTGTTCGATAGAGATACCGTCGCCCCTGGCACACAGACAACTGAGGGAAAACGGGTGGGTATTAGTCAATAAAAGTCTGATAGTCTCCTGTTCCACCTGGAGCGGGAGTAGCTGTTTGATTATTTACCACCCTCAAAAAACAAACTGTTAAATGTCTTATTTAAAAGACAGTACTAACAGTTGTAAAAGGCACATGAACAAATAAAGTTGTAAGTATGATTCAAATTACTTATGTAGTTTTTTTTTGGATCCAGTGGTGTAATTGCGTGACACACCAACAGTAAGGAAAGTGGCTTTCATTTCGACAGTTCACCAACAATAATTGCAACTCGTGTTCTTGCATCTAATTGTACACACGTTACAAATTCATAGTATAATATGAAGGGGAGAGAACAAAGTTGTTAAAAAAACTCCGCGTTACTTTACTTTTATTTTAATAATTATGATTTAATTTGAAAAGATGTGCACCCCAAAATATTACACGACCATCCTAATCTTATCTAATATAAAAGTTCGAAAGTAAGTTTATTGTTTACCATGCTTTCACGCAAAAACGGGGGAACGAATTTTGGTGAAATTTGGCACACAAATAGACCATGACCTGGGGAAAGACATAGGCTACTTTTCATCCTGGATCTCTGACAAAATCGCGGGCAATAGCTATAAAAGTATACAATAAATGTTTTCACGTCACATTTATCCCGGAATGAAAGTCGCAGTACATTACTACAACCATGTAAAATGTCAACAATTTTTACTATAACAAATATTGATTTAATTTAATTTAATATTGGCGCTTATTACTGAGTAAGTTAGCTTATTTCTCTAATTCATTGTTTTATGCATGTGGTGTTTCCCTACACGTTGCTCTGTAATTTAATTTTAAGAATGTGTTTAGTCACTGTATTGAGTATAAACCTAATAAAGATAAATAAAAAAAATAACGTCCCATTGAAGTTTATGATACAGGAAATTGTAATAGTAGTACTACTTTTTTCCTGTTAATTTTAAATCAAAGAGAAACCAAAATAACCAACCTTCATTGAATAAAATTTCATGTTGTCAATGTTTTTTTTTTATTTCGTTTGATATTTTATAGTATTTGAGTAGTCAACAATTTGTGTGGTCTGCTAATAAAAACCAATTACAACCATTAATTTGTCTCGTGTTTTGAAAGTTTTCCCGTGACTTTCCAATGAAAAGATAGAAGAGGATATGATAAAAATAATATTCGCGCTGCGCAAGCGCTAATACCCCTTGGTAAGACTGGTACGTCTTAACCTACCAGTTTTACCAAGGGGTGTCGTATTCCCCAGTAACTGAATTGTGGAAGTCAGATAGGGAGTCCCTCCATGAAAAATACTGCTGTATCCAGTTAGACTGGAACGCAAATATTTATGACTGGTTACATAATCAACCTTTAATCTTCCCAGTGTTGGGCCTCAGGCCTCCTCTTAGTGAGAGGGAGTGGGCCGTAATCCACCACGCGGGCCTAGTGCGGGTTGGTAGATGTCACATATCTATGAATTTTGGGATCTCGGACATGCCTGACAATGACGGCACGGCTGGCGCAGCGGTTATGCGATTGACTGCTGACCTGCGTGTCGCAGGTTCGCTCCTGCACGGAACAAATATTGGTATGACCTACAAATAGTTGTTTCGGGTCTGGCTGTTTGTGTATGTGAATTAAAAATGTTTTTAAACGCACCCACATTACAGGAGTCATTCCTAGTGTGGAGCAACGTTTAAAAAAAAATGTTTTCTGACATCGTTTTGAGTGCAGTGGTGATTAAATAAATTACACAGAGTAACGCGCCTGTCGGGGTTCTAACCTACGACCTACAACTCGTAAGTCGTGGCCGTTACTACTGAACCACCAGTGCTCTAGTTTTATGACTGGTGTATTAGTCTCATCCTATGTATTAAGATGTATGTCTGCTAGGGATGCGGGTTGTTCGAAACAGATACCGCGGCCCCTGGCACACGGGCAACTGAGAGGGAACACGGGTGGGTTTTAGTCAGTAAAAGTCTGACACGCCCTCCTGCTCCACCCAGAGCGGGAGAAATCATTTGATGATTTTCCACCCAATAATAAAAAGATGTATGTGCGTAGGTACCTACAATGTTATGTAGAGTTACATTGAGGCAAGTAAATATGAGTGTAGCGCGTGACACGAGATATTATGAAGCGTGAAGTTTTGTGAGTATGTGAGACGGACGTGTTGCTATGTGCCGTAGTTCAAAGGACAGGCGGTAGCGATTTTGTATATAATCATACTATTCTCGGATGTTCTGGTTTGGAGTTTGTTGGGCCACTTCTTCTTTCCCGCTAAAGCATTAAAAAGTGGTAAAGGGCGGGCGTTTTGGGGAACTGTCTTGTGTATTTTTGACGTTCACTGATTCTCAGCCTAGTTTGAATAAACGACTCTTGATTTTGATTTGTTTTTTATTATCAGGTGAGCCATCTGCTTGTTTTCCATCGCAAAACTGGAAAATATTTCTTATAAGCTGTCTATAATGTTTCCACCGCTGGGACAGAGACCTCCTCTCTGTGAGAGGGAGTAGATAATTTTTTTTATTTTGATGGTGGGAAATCATCAAATAACTTCTCCCGCTCTGGGTGGAACAGGAGGGCGTGTCAGACTTTTACTGACTTAAACCCACCCGTGTTCCATCAGTTGCCTGTGTGCCAGGGGCCGCAGTATCTCTTTCGAACAACCCGCACCCCTGGCAGAATCCACAATGCGTGCCCGATGCGGGTTGGCAGATGTCACAGGTCTTCGATTTTTTTGTTGTAGGACATGCCGGTGTCCTCACGATGTTTTCCGTCACCATTTTTAGAGCACTGGGGATGAATTATTTACATAAAATACAGTGTCTGGGTCTGAACCTATAACCTACAACACATACACCACTGCTCTCTTCTTTTCAATTTAAATCACCTTATTCAGCCTATTAATGTTGCCACTACTGGGACACAGGCGTCTGTGAGAGGGAGGGCGCTGTGCCGTGATCCACCCCGCGGGCCCTGTGAGGATTGGTAGATGTCACATCGAATTTTTTACTCCAGGACATGTTGTTCCTCACGTTGTTTTCTTCACCGTTTTGAAAGCAATAGTGACTAAATAAAAGATGTAGGCAAAAAGGCTGCTAGGCTCAAATGGGATTGGGCGGGTCACATCAGCCGCATGCAGGATGAACGCTGGGCAAAGGTCTTATAGAGGTAAGAAGAACAGGGTGTAAAGTTCACTCATACTCTATAGTAAAGGGAGGATCCTCCGACCAGACGTGTGTTGTGTCTGGTGGGCAACTGCCCGACGGTTGATGTCGGGATGTTGTTTATATGGAGATCGCGTGGTAAAATCTGCTTGCGCGATGTAGCTAGTTGCGGTGTGATGTTAAGTCTTGAGTAGTTCGTATATGGCATTGTAGATGGCGCCACTTCACTTTTTGTGTTTTTCCTCATTTGTTGAATTTCGAAGTTTTCGTATGTCGGGCATTGTAGATGTCCGCCACAGTCTCTACACAATGGGTGCCTGAAGGTGGACAGCGCCGCTGCGGTCAGCCCCGAAAACGGAGGCGAGACGACCTGGTTGCGTACCGCGAGGGCTGGTTCAAGGTGGCGCGCGAAAAGAGTTCCTTGAAGGACTTGGGCTGGACAGTGGGACAGTGTAGGCTAAACAAAAAAAAAGTGACTAAATAAATTACACAAAGTAAACTGCCAGTCTGGTTTGGAAGCTTCGATCTACAACTCGTAAGTCATCGTTTCCACTGGGCCAACACTGCTCACAAACAAATCAGCGTTACAAATGAATAATCCATGCATTGCAATGACACGGCAGTCGGCAGGTGCTCTCAATATATTTTTAGTGAACGACTGAAAGTATTCACATTGACTCACGCGCAGAATTAGCCACTGTGGTCAGTAACCACAACATTTGGCTGACCGATAGCCGCCAAACCACTCAGAGTTTACAAAATTACGAACAGAATTTACTAATTTACATCGTAAAATACTTGATGCTCTTAATTTCGTCATAAACTTAAACCCATCATTTGGACCGTTTTACGTCCTTTTGAAGAACATTTCTTTTTTTTTTGCTTTCATATTTATGTTCTTATTATTATTGACTTGAAAATCTACAACAAGTGAATGCGAAGTGGCTTATTTTCTTTCAAAAGTGTCTTTTTTTAGGGTTTCGTAATAAAAAAGGAAAAAACGAAACCCTTACAGGCTCACTTCGTTGTCATCCGTCCGTCTATCAATACCATTTTTCTCAGGAATGCGAATTTCGGGGTATCAAGTTGTAATTAATATCAAATACGTAGGTTTACGGTCCCTTGGAGCTCTAAAAAAATTAAGCTTCAAAGTCAATGCATTTAAACAGATACCTACGGCCATTTACGCGAAATATTTTAATACTCGCAAATACGCGCTTTCACGTGGAGTTGCGGACACCGCACAGTGGAACGAATGTATGGGAGCGGTTGGACGTAGACATGTCCGAAAAATAAGAGTAAAATTATGACAAACTAATGATGCCATCTTATTCGATTACTTAATGCCTTCATAAATTGTGGTGATGAATTTCTTCATAACTCCCATATTTCGGGAGTAATTTGAGAAAATGTGAAATTTTACTATGAAAATGAGTGTATCGAGCTCTCTCCCTCCTGATTCCGGGCTTGTTTCAAGTAGCGGTCTCTAATATCGTAATGCTATTACTAAGAGCTATATTTAATACTAAGACACATAGTGCGCCAAATGTGCACTTTCTGGGATAAAAGGAAATGAAAATTTAAAAAAAAAAACGTTTTTTCCCCATTTGTATTTACTTTAAACCGCAGACAGACTTATTAAGAGGTCTATAAATACATTATATATATATACAGAAATATATATTAACAAAAATATTCACAAGAACTGATGAGAGTATGACTTTTAAGTAAGTTGATAATAAATTACCTAGTTTCATTAAAAGTACAATAAATAATTAAGATGTAAGCTCTAATTTACTAAGTTACACATTTTAAAACAATAACATCATTTAATTATCTTCGTCATCATCATCATCATCAATTAATTCAAATTCAGAATCGATGTCCGCTAAATCATTTATGTTAACAAATTCGATATCACTTTTCTCAGAATCCGTAAGCTCATAAAATTCCTTAAAAGAAGATTTTTTTACAAACTTATTTCCTTTTGGACGGATACTTGTAACAAGTGGATCAGAAGACAGTAAAAGATTGTGCATAATATCTTCATTGCATGAGATACTGCTATGCTTTCGAGAATGCCCCTCTCTATATTTTCTAAAATCTTTATTTCTAGCCTCAGATGCCTCTTCGGATAGAAAACCAATGGGCACAATTGACATGTTCTGAACTATGTCTGGCCCATGCATTAAAATTTTATGAAGTGAAGAAGGCATATAATACCATGGGTATAACTCCACGTAAAGCTTAGCAGTATCAAAGCAGAACTCTCGGAATTTAGTTACGTTGATCTTCTCTCCTGATGAAATACACTGCAAGATCACACAGATTTTTCTTAAAAGCATAGCATCTATTCCGGTCAGTTCAGCAGATTTAGTGTAGTTTTCAAAAAATCTCCTTGCCGAGTTGCCATTGTTGGTGGATCCACTGCCTTGTTTCACAACATCGAGAAGTAAGCCCGTTTCTCTTCTTACAGCCTCTTGAACTCTTTTCTTCCTGTCATCAACTTGCCTTTTTGCTATATCACCCCTTACTTGCCATGATTTTATGTCTAATTTGTAGGAAATGTGTAATAAGCATTCCATTGAGCGAATCCAAGCGTGAAGGGTGCTTAAGCTATATTTATACATGTCCTCGTTTGCGTGTTTATCTTTGATTAACTCTAAATTATTCATTTCTTTAGGACAAGCCTTGCATATGTCACACACTGAAGCTGCTGTATTGGATATAATGGAATGAATTTTACCGTCAATCATTGTCAACAGCAGTTGGTGTTTGACACTAATTCCATCAGTGATGGTGGATGGAGTTAAGGCTTCAATCTCTGCTTCGATTTCAGCCATCTCTCTCTGCACATTTTCTTTGGTTTCCTTTATAAACTTAAACAATATTGGCCGGCAAAATGAAGTGGAAGATGGTCGCTCGTTTTCCCAAATTGTTACACCTTTTGAGACGAGCCGCAGTGGTACAAGACTAATCATAAAATTACTAGCAAGATCGATTTGCTCATCTTCACTCGTCCTTTGATGATAAATGCTTTGGCTAGATGATCCGTCAAAACCCCATTTGCTGGTCAATACGAGCTGTTGATTGGGATCAACAGGGGTTTCTAACGACCTAATAAGTCTTCTTGAGGTTAAATCCATCAAGGCTTGTAATTTGATTTTTGCAGAGCTCTCTGTAACTGTGAGATCTTCTTTGGCCGGATAGCACTTAATTTTTTCTTTAACCAACATGTAGTAACTCGGGTATTGAAGAGCTCCTTCTTGAGTGTTGAAATCCCGAAGAGTGTTATAGCGCCATTTCGATAAGTTCATCGATACATAAAGAGCCAATGCCTTCAAAGGGGATATTTCCCGTACCTGAATTGATTTACCTTCAATGAAGGCTTTGATTTTTGAGGCCTCTTCTGGATTCTCCGTCAAGTATTTCATAACATAAGCTGTATCGCTTTGTCCTGCCTTTTGAAGCGCCCTTTCGGCCGAAAACATAATTTCAGCGCTGCTACTGCTGCATGAAAGACTATCTTCAGTGCGTCTTCTTTTTTGCCGGTTACTAAGGTCCTCAAAAGATTTACGAGGACTAGGATGTGTACAAGTTGAAGCATCAGATTTAGCAGGAGAAATTATGGGCTCGATGACGTCACTTATATTTTCTGTAGAAGGTTCCATATTTTCATTCTGTAATTCCGGCCATTGAATTGCAGCCTGTAGCCAAATCTCATGTTTCTTCCGAAACTTATCTGTGCTTCTTCCAGACTGTGTCCATTTTGCATAAATGCGGTAGCAAAATCGACGACACCAGTCTTTTAAACTTGTTTCAGCACTTTCACATAACTGAACACAACTGTTATCTTTTAAAACACTGAACAAATAGTTAAAGTCGCGTAAATCTTTATGTGCGCGTGCGCATAAAGCAACGTGAATATCAAGATTTGTATTAAAATTTGGAAAATACATTGCGAGATTAGCTTGGATACAACGAGGTGTAAATCAACACTGATTTTAAAGTTACTAATAGTGACCTATTTATATAAAATCCAGGTATCCCAGGTATCCTTTGTTAAATATTGCAAGGTAATTAGTTATTGTGATAATTAGTAAATGATGCATGCTAAATTAGTGTATTAAGAGCCATTTAGTAATTAAATAATAGCAATGTTCTTATCAGTAATCATTAGTGCATCAGTTTTATATGTAAACCTTAAGTCCCTAATTATATATCCTAATTAGCTTATATCTTCTCTAATTGGCTGCTCAGAAATGTTATTGTAATAAGGTAAACCTTTAGAAAAACGGTTTTAATCAACAAAATAAACAAAAAATAAAAAAATTGTGTTATAAAATAAACATCACTCTTTATCCCAGAAAGTGCACATTTGGCGCACTATGTGTCTTAGTATTAAATATAGCTCTTAGTATTAGCATTATGATATTAGAGACCGCTACTTGAAACAAGCCCGGAATCAGGAGGGAGAGAGCTCGATACACTCATTTTCATAGTAAAATTTCACATTTTCTCAAATTACTCCCGAAATATGGGAGTTATGAAGAAATTCATCACCACAAGTTATGAAGGCATTAAGTAATCGAATAAGATGGCATCATTAGTTTGGCATAATTTTACTCTTTTTTTTCGGACATGTCTACGTCCAACCGCTCCCATACATTCGTTCCACTGTGCACCGGTCCGATTTACCTAGTACCTAGTGGCAAATAAATCAAAACCTTATAGGGTCTATACTTCCCGTTGACCTAGAATCATGAAATCCGGCAAGAACCAGCACAAGTAAAAGAAAAATCCGATAGTCGTTAATTTTTAGTTTTATCACATTTTTTATGAGGCTGACCTACGTCAAGGTCGATTCTCCAACTGATTGGGGAATTGACGTTGACGTATATCGATGTATGGAAGAATTTTTTTTTTTATTTTACTACGGAGCTCTTTACTGTACGTGGGCCGACACGTACTTAGCCGGTTTTCTTTTAGTTCCCACAAAAATAACTCAAAAGTGGAATTAAAATATGAACAATATTTACTGCAAAATGAAGATATAGTATACATATACATACATTTTCTGACAAACTCCGGATATTACAGTTGCTTATCTGTGCAATCACCCCTTTTAGGAACACAACGCAGAACTGTAGGTACTTGTTACAAAAAAAAATGCATTTATTTCGTCTAACCCTTTGTAGGTACATACACAAAGTATCATAAACTAATAACATTTAATCATAATATAATTACTGCTTGATAACTCTAATATTAACAAATTAACATTTATCAACTTCCAGGACTGGTTGTCCTACGACATAGACCTCCTCTATTTCCCTCCACAGGTGTTCTTCGCCACCCATTTAACAGATCATCCTCCCACCTTCAAAAAGTACTGGTAAGAAAAACATTATAATTCAAAATGATGTCAAAGTCCGAGAATATGTTTCAATGACCTACACCTTTTCAACGACTTCAGTAGGCTTAGCACGAGCACCACATTGTCGACAGAAGAATAGACATGACTGTTAACTAAATGATGTACAATATGAGAAGATAGCTATGTTCTTCTATTAATTATCACAGTTATGCGTTCTAAAGGAATCATGATTTTGTAGATAATCGTATATACTTTGTGGCCGTCGAATAGAAAGATTGTCGTCAGCGTGATTGCGACAGTTTGGGAAGAAACATTCTTCTGAAATAGTCTTTATTTATAAGGACCTAGACAAAGATCGTTAGAAACGAAAGGCAAAATGACAGATTGTAGAAGGATATCTACGGTGCGATGTCAAAAATGGAGAAACGAAATGTCACTTTGTTTTGAAAAAGCACTGTCTATTCTTCGATAAATAGAAAGCGTCATGCTAATCCTGCTGGTTTCACATTGGAGTTCATTAGCATAGAATCTAGGAGTAATGACACTAACCATAGAATATTATAAGATTGAGACGACAGTAAATTAAACTTTGTATGAATGCTTGGTATAACCCTACTTGACCGAGTGCGTAACACCGAAATCCGTCGTCGTCGGTCAAAAGTCTACGACATCGGGAAAAGGGCGATGCGCCTCAAAAAGGTGTTGAGCAGGACATCTAGTTAGACGAGGACATGTCCGATGGAATTAAGCTGTGACGGAATGCTGGCCAACATTAGGCTAAAGAAACCATGGCTGTCCAAAATAGGCTTTGTATGTTGATGATATCGGTTACACGGAGCCGGGAAGTATGGCTGAAAAAATAATAGTTTAAAAAACTTAAAAAAACACGCTTTGAAAACCCAACTAAAAAAGTAGAAAATAATTTAATTCTATGAAAAGCGTGCTTTTTGAGGTATTTTTATAATCAATTAATATCAAGCAACCCACGCTTTTTAATATAATTAAATTATTTACTATTTTTTAGTTCTGCCAACTACAAAAGCGTGATTTTTCCGTTTTTTTTTTTAATTATTGATTTATCATCGGTCTTCGATGAGTCTACAAAGTTTAAATGAAATATGACCGTTTGAAGTGGGTCAAAATCGAGTCCAAAGGAGCCGGTTACAAACGAACAAACTCAACTCAAACTCAAACTCAAAGCATTTATTTCAATTAAACCATTTACAGGCACTTTTGAATTGTCAAAAAGTCGATCAGTTGGAAATTTGAAGCTAGTTGCCCATTCCAAAACGTAGATCTCTATGGAGAAGAACGGGCAAGAAACTCCACGGACACTCTTTTAAAATCAAGTTGAAATATTACAAAATCTTGGGAACATTATTCTTGTAGCTTCTGTATGTGAGAACAATGTAAAAAAAATGTAATTATAAACAATTCTAAATACAAGATAAAAATAAGCCCTGGAAGTTAGGAGATGACCAGTCTCAACCGACAGCGCCCGTTCACGAACTTGACGCGTGGATCAGCACCATCCAGCTCAACCATTTTGTAGGGAACCGAATGATCCAACACACGCGCCACCATCAGTGAGACATTTATGTGAGCATGACATACTCTCAACTGCCATGCTTTTTCAAGTCAACGTACATCATAACAACACAATAAACGGATGCATGGTACTCACATTTACAAAATTTAAACAAAATGCTTCTAAATTATACATAACTATAGTTTGCAATCTATTTAAATGCTGGACATAGGCCTCCCCCAAAATGGAGGTTGTGCTATAATCGCCACGCTTGGCAGACGGGTTGTCGATCGCAGTATGGTGGTCAAATGCATAGAGGACGCTGCTGCCCATTCTCTAGTAAGCCCCTTATTCGCCTTCTACGACACCCATGGGAATAAATGGGACAGTGCTATTCTTTTACGTCCGGCACGACACAGAATCGACTAATAAGCCATGTAACCTCACCATCACAATACACAACGCAATGGTAATTGAACCATTGCGTTCTCGACTGTATTTTCATAGCTGTAAAATAAAAAATCGCAACAAGTAATTCGAGGACTGGTTTGTGTGACGAAGACTGTTTGAACCCGGTTAACCAGTTACAGTGCGGTATCACACGGGCCGCGTTTTAAAATTAAAAAAAAAAAAATACCTACTTATTTCATTATTGATTCGTGTCGAGAATCATTAGCATAGTTACCTCCTTGAATTTGACGAGGATGCAAAACGACACGTTGCAGTTGTATAAACAATCGAGCCTGACGAATGATGAATACCGTTGCCATTCTGCATACAAAAATTAAAACAATTATTGATAACTAGCTTTTGCCAGTGGCTTCGCCCGCGCAGAACTTTCATCCCCTATTTAACTCCCTTAGGGGTTGAATTTCGAAAAATCCTTCTTTTTTCCTTGTCTACATTATAAAGGGATCCTCTGTTCGAAATTTCAGCTTCCTAGGTCCAAGGGTTTGGGCTGGGCGTTGATTAGTCTGTCAGTCAGTCAGGACTTTTCTTTTTATTTATATAGATAGATAGATCATTGGCGAAATTCATAGTCACTACTATTTATTTTGCAATTTTTTATTTTATTTTTAGGATTTATTCGATAATTCCTAAATAGTCCTATGCATTAGTATAGTTCATCATCATCATATCAGCCGATAGACGTCCACTGCTGGACATAGGCAGAGCCCCCAAAAAAAAAATGCGGGCGTTTGCCATAATCGCCACGCTTGGCAGGCGGGTTGGCGATCGCAGTATGGTGGTCAAATGCATAGAGATCGCTGCTGCCCATTCTCTAGTAAGTCCCTTAGTCGCCTTCTACGACACCCACGGGAAGAAATGGGAATGGAAATTAATATTGTCAGTTTTTTCATATATTGTCGTATTATCGTTTCCACTCCGTACTTATATTGTACTAGCATGGCACACCCAAGCCACTTAATAATAAGTAAGTGGAAATATATTGCACGTATCAGTAATAGTTTACCAGAAAATGGCGATGATAGATGACGTAACTTTCGTATCGCTTCGCTAACTTGTCGCTAGATTGACCTGCGTGGACCATTTCAATATGCCAGAGATATGCCTATTGTGCATTATCCAGGAGTGGACTAAGAGACGATAGGCTAAGAGGTTTTATTGATTAAACCCTCCTTGATTTATTATACTGCCTCGTTCATCTAGTGCTACTACTCAGCTCGACATCCTGGGTTGGTCAAAGTGTTTTTGAGTTTATCCATCTGGAATTTGTGTTTGGAGTGTCTGGATGTGGTTGTACCTAATACTAGTACACCTCTGCCCAATCCATCTGGGAAACAAGGCGTGATATTATAATAATTGTTATGTGATATATTATTGTCACGAAAAAATACTTGATTAAATACCCTTCATTCTTTAGGACGCCGATCGCAATATTCATTAAAAAAATCTTCTCGACGTGTTGCGCTCACGGGGCGCGAAGCTTTCCTCCTTATTACAAGACGGTACTTGTATCAAGTGTAATGTTACGTCATCATGCTTGAGCTGCGAGCTCGTAATAAATTCCCCGAATCTCCAAGAATTAGGGCGCTGACACAATGTAGGTGATAAGTAATTTTGGATGCAGGTTTACGGTGTAAAATGTAAATTATGACTGCTTGTTTTATACCCGACTTTTAACAGTGTTACCAAGGGGTTTTGCATTACACAGTTACTGAGTGGTGGAGGCAGTGCCGTAACTAGAGTGGGGCCGGCTGGGCAAGAGTCCTGGGCGCCTATCAAAGGGGTACAGAAAGTCGCCAGTAATAAAAAAAACAAAAAAAACATCAATAAACCATTTCATAGTTACCTATATTTAAGAAATCTGAAGAGCTACTTGAATATGTGCAGTACGTGGATGAACGTGTATTTCCTAATCTGTCTATTTCTATTCAAATTCTCTTAAAATTGCAGCATTGCAACGAGATTTTTTTGTAAGTTGAAATTAATACCTTCGATATTGAAGGCACCTAGCTTTGTTCAGTGTAGACCGAGAAAATAATTTACGAAGGGGCGCAAACATGATGCGTGCCTTAGGCGCCAGTTTGTATTGGTACGCCCCTGGGTGGAAGTCACATAGGCAGTCGCTCCATGTAAGCTACTGGTATTCAGCTGCATCTGGTTAGACTGGAAGCTGACCCTAACATAGTTTGGAAAAGGCTAGGCAGATGATGATTACTTAGCGGTGTTTTAACATTCATTGGTTTTGCGAATAAAAACTTTACTTTTAGAACCTAATTCATTTTATTTCCATAGAGCGACTGCCTATCTGACCTCCATAACACAGTTACTGGGTAACACGAAACTCCTTGGTAAGACTGGTTGTCAGACTTTCGGGATTCGGACGACTTGTAACGACTGTCAAAGATCCACGAATGACAGCCAGTATCAACGGTTGAACGCGCTTTCTGAGGCACGGTAGGATTTGGTATGTGAAGATCCACGGACCAACCGCTGGTAATCGTAGCTTTGCGCCACTTGTTCCCAAGTTTTGAGGGATTGCCTTATGTAATTTTGACGTTCAAAAAATGCTGATTTTCAGCCTAATTTGAATAAATGACTTTTGATTTTGACCCAGTCAGTTGGTGCTTTTTTTTTCGATTTGATCTACTACTTTAGTAGCTACGTACATAATATCATTCCTATATACCGTCAGTATTGAGGAGCCACATAAAATGCGTTGTATTTCCGAAATTATAAAGATTTTGCATTTTATTTTTATACTACAAATTAAAACATACTTACCTACTACTAAATGATACTAAAAATCTATTTCAATTGCTTCATTAGTTTCCGAGAAACAGCGCGCGTAAATTTATGGATTTTAATGTTAAATCAAAGCATTGTAGCTATCTCAAATTCAGGCATTTCTTTGACACATAAACTCTACTAATTCCTAACATATTTTCAGAAATATCCATCGGAAATTTTTCGAGTTCTAAGGTGGCTCCTTAATCCAGACGTCTGAATTGAAGAGCCACCTTAAACGTCGTGTAACTTTTTAAGGGTTTTACTACAAATTCCAGGATCAGGCCTACAAAATCTGCTATTTTACTACTAAATATTGGTAGTACCCGCTTTTAAATATGAGACATGTCTCCTCAATCCATACGGATAAAAAACTCGTCAGAAAACCCGCTCTTTAAACGCACCCTTACATCATGTAATAAGAGTTTGCCATGATATAAGTTTGTCGTGAATAACTGACACAGGGAAGATTCATCGCCGGCAAAGTGTCCTTATCACATTAATGTAACTAGTACTGAGTAAATCATTTTAGCTACACCATTATATATCTCGTAGGGTTTTACTGAATTTAGGACAAAATTCTTCGTCTATTTTAGGTCGTAGTTACGAGCACCTTACCAAGTACTCGCTGATTTCGTTTATAAAGTATGCCTGTCTATTTTTGTGTTTTGTAAAACAACCGCTGACTCAAAGAATACAGTTATGATGGTTATGGTATGGTTCTTCCAACATTGTTCTTGGTTGGTTCTATCTTCTAAACTGTCTCTCCCTCGTTACAGGTCAAGATGAGCGTCGTAGAGGGCGGGGGGCCGGAGGAGCCAACCCTCACAGAACCAGCGAACACCTCCACCCCTCCTCCCCCCCCTGCACCACCTGAAGGACCCGGAAAAGTCGTACAGCCACAGGTATGTAACCAGACGACATATTCCCATTGCTGTGTTGTTGTGTTTCAAATTGAAGCCGCCTCAATCACTTTTTACAACTTGCCAGGATATTTTTGATTACAAGTTTGCTGACTTTATAGTCAGCAACATTTTAAGAGCGCTTATACCACGCGGGCTGGCGACATCGCATTTCTAATGGTCGTGATTATCTTATTAAATGTAAATCAGAGTACTATTTTTATCAGCCAAGCTTTTAACATTTAATCTTAAATAAAAACATTTCACACATAAGTACTGCATGTAGAAAAGAATTGACAATATGTCGATTATTTTAAGTAAACACCAAAATAATTAGCATACAAACTTATAAATACCAACGATCTAGTGCTTGACTGAAAAAAATTGTACAGTCAAGTGCGGCATCTTTACTTTCCATGGCAACTTGACCCATGAGTACTGTACTTAAATTTCTCTCGATAACTAAAAATCTGTTGCCGTTATTTAATATCGAAGCGACACAGAAGTAGAACCGTCTACTAATTGAAACAAATTTTTAGTAATCGAGAGATATTTTAATTCAGTTTCTCATTGGTAAAGTTGCTCATGGAAAAGTAAAGATGCCACATTTGACAGTACTTTGATTTAAACTTAATAAGATAAACACAAAAAAACCACTTGAAACGCGACGTTGCCAGCCCGCGCAGGATGAACGCTCTTGTAAATCAATTCACTACCCTAAAAATCTACACCACCATTTCAGGCTTTAACTAGTAAACATCCGTTAATGAGGCACCATTGATTTTCTATTGTATCGTTCCACATGTGGCACGCGCCGTGCTGGACCGGTAAAGGGTTTGAATGTTTTTTTTTTGGGTGGGAAATCATCAAATGACTTCTCCCGCTCTGGGTGGAGCTGGAAGGCGTGTCAGATTTTTACTGACTAAAACCCACCCGTGTTCCCCCAGTTGCCTATGTGCTAGGGACCGCGGTATCTCTTTCGAACAACCCGCACCCCTGGCAGGCATCGGCCCTTGCGGGCCCCACCAATTGGTGCTGACATCTCTTTGAGGCGCGCGTGGAACACAACACGCCGTCGACCCGGGCTTGGTCCTTACCGGACAGCGAACTAGGGTTTGAATGGTTGGCTTCTGAAATATGCCAGTATAATATGCCTGATATAAAACCCTTCTCCACTGGCATACAAACTAAACTATATTACCTATGCACACGCTAGGCCTGTATAGGTGAATTCAAGCTGACCACAGCTCACAGTGACATTAGATTAGCTAATGCATTTTGGCCACGTACGCAGCGAATTGGATTAAACCTGAAATTGGAACTGATGCACACCGGGACAGTACCTGTAAAATCCATTTTATTGTCAACAGTCCTGCATGCTTAAACTCACGACGTTTCCCGATGGAATTGAGCTGAAATTATAGATAGCTACTACGATTTTTTTATTATTTTGCTTCGTCTACTTTTTAACTTACTAGCTTTTGTCCGCGGCTTCACTCGCGTGTAGATCGGAAATTATTCCGGCATAAAAAGTACCCTATGTATTAATCCAGGTTATAAACTGTCTGTGTGCCAAAGTTCATTTAAATTCGTTTAGTAGTTTTTGGGTGAATGAGTAACAAACATCCATCGAGTTTGTTTCGGCCTTTCTTCTCAGAGTAGTCAGATAGGAAACGCCGACCTCATCTAGTTTAAAAAATATGATTGACGTGTAAAAGTGTTTGTACAAACCTACTTACAGAAATAAAATCATTTATCATTTATCATCCATCTATCCAATCTCAAAAACTTTCACATAATTATAATATTATGTAGGAAGTAGGATTAGTAGGATTTAATTACTTATTTATTTATTTATATGCTTTTTTTTTTTGGGTGGGAAATCATCAAATAACTTCTCCCGCTCTGGGCGGAGCGGGAGGGCGTGTCAGACTTTTACTGACTAAAACCCACCCGTGTGCACCAGAAAATACAGAGCCAAAAAAAACGTTCATACATATATCTGCTTGTACACGCCATTGTCAACGCTGTAATTATGTATTACTAGCCTTTGCCAGCGGCTTCGCCTGCGTTCAGTTCAAAAATTATCCCACGGGAACATACTATTAGGATAAACTGGACCCTATATGTTATTCCAGGTTACAAACTATCTGTGTGCCAGATTTCATCCAAATCCGTCCAGCCGTTTTTGCGTGATTCAATAACAAACATCCAAACATCCAAAAACTTACTCATTTATAAAATTAGTAGGATATCCTATTTAAAGATAAATTAACTGAACACTAATTTGATTGCCATTCAAAAAGAGATTCCCAAGCTAATAATTTTTTTGAAATGGTCACACAAAATTTCAAGATTGTTTTTGAGCGTAATTTTTAATCAACAAAAAACATGAAAAAAAAAACGCTTCTTCGCTTTAATTACATTTTAGTTAAAACTATTGTTTTAATAAAGCAAACAGTTTTAAGTTTCACTTTCACTTTGATCTCAATTTTCATTTAATTTAGTTTTTAACCGATTTCAAATAGAAGGAGATTATCGTTTCGACATGTTTTTTATGTATGTTCGGGCATAACTCCGTCATATATAAACGGATGTGCAAAATTCTTTTTTAGTTCGAAAGGGGTTTATTCTGGAATTTCCATTTAAATTTCATATAGATCTGATGATGCGTTTCGGAGACAGACAGTGTAACTCTTCAAAACATGACAGCAAATCAACCGCGATTGCTGCTATCGCATAAATATGCATTGTTTTGACCCCAAGGATGATGAAATTTCGAATTGGTGTGGGGTAGGCAGTATAAGTAAAAGTGAAAAATAAAAATAAAATCTTTTACTGTACTTTTAAATATTAGGTTGGGGAAAAAGTCTTTTTGCATTATAGTAGGTATGTATGAACTTGTAATAAAATCTCCTTGGCTATACTATTTGTATCTGGCTGGTTTTGGTATCATTGAAAGTTTAAATTTTAAAGAACATAATTCCAAATTCAAATTAGGAAAATGTGTGATTTTCATTTGTTTTTCGTACCGTCAAGATGAGTGAATATATTGAAGAAATTCGATACATTTTAAAATTTTACTACAAAAAAGGTAAAAATGCAACGCAAGCCGCGAAAAAAATTTGCGATGTTTATGGACCTAGTGTAGTGTCTGTGAGAGTAGCACAAATTTGGTTTAAGCGTTTTCAATCCGGAAATTTTGATGTCAAAGATGCACGTCGCTCTGGTTGCCCTATTACGGATAAAATGGATGCCATTTTTGAAAAAGTGGAGCAAGATCGGCATACCAGTAGTTACGACGTAGCTGAAGAACTGGAAATTGACCACAAAACAGTTTTGGCGCATTTGAAAAAAACTGGGTACACAAAAAACATTTGGGTACCTCACGAGCACACTGAAAGAAACCTAATGAACAGTGTACTCATTTGTGATTCTTTATTACGACGTAATGAAACCGAACCATTTTTGAAGAAGCTGATAACTGGTGATGAAAAGTGGATCACGTATGACAAGAACGTGCGAAAAAGGTCGTGGTCAAAGGCCGGTCAGGCTTCACAGACTGTGGCGAAACCCGGGTTAACTCGCAACAAGGTGATGCTGTGTGTGTGGTGGGATTGGAAGGGCATTATTCATTATGAGCTGTTACCACCAGGCAGGACCATCGATTCTGAACTCTACTGCGAACAACTGATGAGATTAAAGCAAGAAGTTGAGAGAAAGCGGCCGGAATTAATCAACGGAGGGGGTGTGGTTTTTCATCATGATAACGCTAGACCTCACACATCTTTAGCCACCCAACAAAAATTAAGAGAGTTTGGCTGGGAGGTGTTAATACATCCGACGTATAGTCCTGACCTTGCACCTTCAGATTTCCACCTGTTTCGGTCTCTTCAGAATTCTTTAGGCAGTGTCAGGTTAACATCACGAGAGGACTGCCAAAACCACTTGTCGCGGTATTTTGACCAGAAGTCCCAAAATTTCTATAGCAATGGGATCATGTCCCTACCTACAACTAGATGGCAAAAAGTTATCGAACAAAATGGTACCTACATACTATAGTTAAATGTAAATAAACTTTATTAAAAAATGTTTTGAATTTTCTTAAAAAATGCGAAGAAACTTTTTCCCCAACCTATTACTTAACTTTAATTTTGGAAGGCGGTAACTTTGGATATGTAGGTATTTGTATTTTTTGTTACCACTTTACGAAATTAAAGTTATTTTTCACTTTGTAATGTTTTTCCGGAGTTCGGTTGTTTTTTTATTTTGGAACAAGTTTTTCATAAAACTCATAAAGTATTTTATATTTTGTTTGCAATTACTAACCCATTGTCACCTTAAACTCCAGGGGTAAATACCACAATGTCTCACAACTCTGGTCCCCAAGAAACAGGCGCCGCCTAATTTGGGGTCCGCCGTAAAGACCAAAACGAAAATCGCTAATAGATTGTAGCATTGGTTCAATATTTTTATTTATTTATTTAGTTGGAATTCATTTAAGCTAGGCTCAATCAGATTACGACTAACTACGTCATATTAGATTATCTTCCAATTTTCATTGTAGGATCAGTTAAAGCTTTTAGTAAGGAAAAACTAATTTATGAGTAATTTAGTTATAGTAATAGTCTGAACTAGTTATATCTTCTATATCTATATATTAATACATGAAAGCAAAAACTTTGTACCTCTTTTTTTTACGAAAATTACGCGGCCGGGGGCGTATGACATTTGGCACAGTTAAACTTTCTAAGGTGAAGGAGTGCAAAAAGCTATTTTTAGGGTTCCGTACCTCAAAAGGAAAAATCGGAACCCTTATAGGATCACTTCATTGTTCGTCCGCTCGTCCGTCCGTCTGCCTGTCTGTCAAGACCCTTTATCTCGGGAACGCGTCGAAGTATCGAGTTGAAATTAAAACGATGTACCTACTCAGGTCTAATTTTTTGAAGCTGGGAAAAGAATCAAACTTCTAAGTTAACGTAAAAAAAGGATGCGGCCGTTTATGCCGCAAAAAACGTATATTTCGACACTCTCAAGGGAATCAAAATTTATAGAGTATTTTCCGTTGACGTAGAACTATGAAATTTGGCAAGTAATATCGTCTTATATTACTCGTACAGGTAAAAATCTGAAAACTATAATTTTGTAATTAAATAATAAAAAATATCCCCCGCCATTCACAACATCAACAAAAAATTCACATTTATACGGAACCCTCGGTGGGCAAGTCCGACTCGCAATTGTCCGTTTCTTTTTATTGGGCGACGACTAGTATTTTATAGTTCAGATAATTGGATATAAGGAAAGAAAAGAATGATAAAGATGTGGAAAGGAGAGTAAATGCGGGAAATAAAGTAAATGGTGCTATCATTTATGCGATTGTGATCAACCAGTTGATGTCCGAAGAGACTCCACTGGCTGTTCACTATGGTGTACCAGTGCCTATGCTTATGTATGGAAGTGAATGTCGGGTGTGGCAAAAGAAGCATAAAAGTAGAATAAATGCTGTGGAAATGTCACACCACACATGCTTCGCAAGGTACGCCCTTGCGAAGCATGTGTGGTGTGACTATCACCGTAACATTATGAGCGTCGTTAATTTATTTTTTTAATTTTTATCAATTAAATTTTCATTTATTGTTGAATGTTAATTATATGCTATTATTGTATAGAATCAAGTTCTTCTAACATAACAGACAGCTGTGCTGCTGGGGAGTTTGTTGCGCCACTTCTTCTTCCCAGCTAAAGCACTAGGAAGTGGTGAAAGGTGGGCGTTTTGGGGGACTGTCTTATGTAATTTTGACGTTCAGAAAGTGCTGACTCTCAGCCTAGTTTGAATAAATGACTTTTGATTTTGATTTTGATTATAATCGTCTCGCAAAATCGTAAACTGTCGATAAATTGTGAACTGCACAATCCATTTACAATTTAACGCATTATTTTTCTATACTTTGCAGGTTATCTACCCATTTCAAACCTTCAAAATAGGGAACAAAGCTGTACTTACCGACAGGGTTCACAATCTGTCCGATTTTTTCCTCGCTTGTAGTCTGAATAAATTATTATTATTATATCCAATTAGCTTTAAATGTGCTGTGGTTTAAGTCTTTCTGCAGTCTAACCAGCTAAATTCTACATGGATCGTCTGGCTAGCTGACGTCTATAACCCAGTTACTGGGTAATATTTGTTGGTGATTGACTTTTAACGTTGTAAATGATGTTCTTCCTCAGCAGGTACCGGTGCCCCCCCGCAAGCCGCGCAGAGGTATCAAGCTCCAACAAGAGAGGCCGAAGAGGGCGCTATTTTGTCTCACCCTTGACAACCCCGTGAGGCATTCTTTTATCAACTGGGTGGAGCAGAAGTATCCTTTTTAACACGCTTTTATTAGCTTCATCTGTATGTTTGTTTGTAACCGACTCCTTTTTTGGATCAATTTGACCCACTTCAAATGACCAGATTTCATTTAAACTTTGTAGACTTATCGAGGACCGATGACAATTCAATCATTTAAAAAAAAATAGAAAAAAAACACGCTTTCAAAACCAAAAGTACCCCAGCTTTTTAATAGAATTAAATTATTTTCTACTTTTTTAGTTTGGTTTTTAAAGCGCGTTTTTTAGTTTTTTTATTTAACAATGTTTTCAAGGAAATTTATGTAAGTAGGAGAATAACCACGCACTCTGAGATCCTCAGGTGGATCATAGGGGCTCACTGCACCAGGATCGAACAATAAAACACCTTTGCAGTGCGAATTAAATACGTATTTTGCTTATAACACGCTTTCGTGTTCACAGCTCCGCGCCTGCCGATTTATTAGTCGATTTGCACGAATTGACTCGCCCGAATCGGGCAAATTGTAACGTTTAGTTTATAAAATACTAGCTTTTGCCAGCGGCTTCGCCCGCGTGGAGGTCGGTGTATTATACATATAAACCTTCCTCCATTAAAAATACCCGCATCAAAATCCGTTGCGTAGTTTTAAAGATTTAAGAATACATAGGGATATAGGGACAGAGAAAGCGACTTTGTTTTATACTATGTAGTGATTTATAGGCGACTCGCATGAAGAAAATTTTTTCTGTGGGCAAATCGACGATTTCAGAAATATTTGTTAGGCAATTGGCAAGAATGGTTGTCAGACTTTCGGGTTTCTGACGACGTTACGACCGTCAAAGGTATACAAAGAACAGCCAGGAGCAACGACTTAACGTCTCGATATGTTATGATAGATGGTCGCCCACTCATGAACCGAACACGGCACCTGTGCGGATGTTATTGGAACGAAGTTCTTTAATAAAGCTTGCGATAGGTGTTAAATTTTAGAAATCGTCACGTAACGAAAAGGGGGTATTTCATTGTTTACAATAGAAAAAGACAGAGAAAGATTGAGATAGTTTTCATGGTTTTCGAGGGTGGTGAAGCCGATATGCCGTATGTGGTAAGTTTATATGACCGTGAGGTTATAATTAAAATCCATAAAGGTGGCTGCAATTTTTTTTTTTTGTCAGCATGTGTGTCGTTTTCATGGTCTTCGAGGGCGCTTAAGCCGATAGTGAGCTTAAAATAAAGTTTCAGTATTTAAAGATAAAGTAAAAGACGTTACATTCCAGGACCCCCGTCAGGAACGTAGTCCCCCTTCCCCCGACCCCACACTTTTTTATTTAGTCTTGAGCTCTTCGTGTTGTCCTCAATGTTATGTTTGTACAGCTGCCAGCACGTCAAGCTATCGCAAACTGTCAAAGGGGAATGCCCATCAGCCAAAGACAACAATGCCTGAAACTAACAACAATGAAATATACGCCAAATTGCACTACAAATCGTAGGGTAGGTAAATCCATTACAATTTCTATAATTATTTTTTATAATTACCTAGGTAGGCGCCAGTTCCAACCATGTTTTCTAAAATATAGATTAAGTCAAGGTCAAACATCATTTAAATGTTTTAATCGATGCAATATCGAGATAGCAGTTAGCATAATATACGTTTCTATCTATGAAGAGAAAACAAAATCCTTAAAAATGGCCACAATGGTTGTTAAATATCCTTTAAAGCAATTTATGTATGTAACTCAAGTCGTAAACGCCAAAAAATTAATCAATCAATTCAAGTAAACAATCGAAAGAATGAAATGCAGTACTGTCAAACTGTCAGTAAGGCAAAGGACACGTGACGCATACAGCCTACGATACGTTTTCTATTTTGAACATAATTTGTGTTTTAATGAAATATTGACATGCATAAATAATTTCAATTATATTTATGATATAAATAGGTCCAATTATAATCTATTAATGATAACTGTGCAGTAATTCTATGAAATAGTTCCTTAAGGATTATGTGACGATTCCTGCTTGGCTGAATGTCGATTACTAGTGTCAAATAAACACTGACCTCCAATAAAAATAAGAATTAATTAGACGGATATGAAGTCAATTTTTTTAATGATCCTTATATTATTTTCACCCTAGGTATACAAAGTTGAAAATTGCTTCATTTTACATACTTTATTGTAAAGAGAATTAAGGACTATCAGTAGTTTTTGTTCATTACAGGAATTTTTTAGGCATTCCCCTTTCTCAATTGAACATGAACCATAAACTTTTGTAAAAAAGTTGAAACTCTATCAAATACATTTGACAGATTAGGGTAGCTTGACGTGCTGGCCTCTGTGCGTAATGTTAAATTATGCAGATTAGTGTAAACGTCACAGAATACACATAAATCACACTACATTATGTATTTACATTACAACATCACGAATATTATATAAAAATATATTCTGCGAAAACTGTACCGATCATAATATTGGGATATAAATAATTCGCATGATCGATTTATTTAAAATCGATATCGCAGCGGATGGACGCCAGCCATTGGCTGCCTGCCAGACAATACTGACCCGGAAAATATTGGAAATAACCGTCTAAAATATAAATATTGGCAATTTTTTTGGGTTCCGTACCTCAATCAATTTTGTGGCCCGTCTGTCGAGACCCTTTTTCTCAAGAACGCGTGGAGATATAAAGCTGAAATTAATTTCAAATACCCATGTCTGCCACCCTAGGAGTACCTAGTGAAAAATACAAACTTCTAAATCAACGCAATCTAAAGATAAAACCGTTTATTTTCCGTTAATGGCGCATATTTGACGCTCGCAAGGGAATCAAAACCAATAGCGGACTTCCCGTTGAACTAGAATCATGAAATTCGGCAAGAAGCAAGGTCTCACAGTACGGGGAAAGGAAAAAAAGTCTGAAAACCGTTAAGGCTTCTTCAAACAGCCGCGACGCGACAGCGCGACGCGACACTTGTAGAACAATTTATTTCCATTAAGTTTTCTTAGAAATTGTTCTACGAGTGTCGCGACGCGACCGTCGCGTCGCGCTGGTCTGCACGAGCCTTTATGCGTAGTTTTATTTTATTTAAATAAAAAACTTATATTTATTATTTTGCAGTTCCTTTTTTTTGGGATAAATACATTCTAACTACGGAACCCTTCATTTCATTGTGCGTGGTCCGACACGCACTTGGACGGTTTTTTCTGATAGCAACAGCTCATTATAAACCCTCGTTGATGAATACCTATTCAGTTTTATTCATCACTAGCGACCCGCCCCTACTTCGTTTGGTTTGTCCGACTTGGCTAAACAATGAGATATATTTATTACTAGCTTCTGCCCGCGACTTCGTTCGCGTCAAATTTCTTGCTCCGCGACCCATCCCGTCGCTCGCCTCGCCTGCCCGTGCGAGTACTTCGTATTCGTGACTTTTTTCTCTTTGCTCGGGTCCTAAGGGTCTCAGCGTGATTTATATAGCTTATAGCCTTCCTCGATAAATGGGCTATCCAACACTAAAAGAATATTCCAATTCGGACCAGTAAGTTCCTGAGATTAGCGCGTTCAAGCAAACAAACAAACAAACTCTTCATCATCATCATCATATCAGCCGAAAGACGTCCACTGCTGGACATAAGCCTGCCCCAAAAGGGGGGGTTTGCCATAATCGCCACGCTTGGCAGGCGGGTTGGCGATCGCAGTATGGTGGTCAAATGCATAGAGAACGCTGCTGCCCATTCTCTAGTAAGTCCCTTAGTCGTCTTCTACGATACCCATGGGAAGAAATGAGATGATGCTATTCTTTTACATCATGCACCACACGGAACAAACTCTTCAGCTTTATAATATTAAGTATAGATAGGTATGGTTAACATTCATGTGTTATACATTTAAAGATTCTGGAATAAACTATCTAAACGATGGGATGGTGAAAACCACATCAAAATCACACACACAGACAAAGAAGTGAATTTAATCGATTATTATATAAAGGTAAAATTTGTTTGTTTTGTATGTAGGGTGTAATCTATGGATTATTATTACCGTATTTTACATGGAGCGACTGCATATCTGACCTACAACACAGTTACTGGGTAATATGATACCCTTGGGCAAGACTGGTTGTTAGACTTTCGGGCTTCTGACGACCCGTAACGACTGTCAAAGATCCACAATTGATAGCCGGGACCGACGGCTTGACGTACTTTCTGCGGCACCGTGGAGTCTTAGTATGTACAGATGATTTTTTTTTTGTTGAGGGTGAGAAATCATCAAATAACTTCTCCCGCTCTGGGCGGAGCAGGAGGGCGTGTCAGACTTTTACTGGCTAAAACCCACCCGTGTTCCTTCAGTTGCCTGTGCGCCAGGGGCCGCGGTATCTCTTTCAAACAATCCGCACCACTGGCAGATGTAAAGATGGTCGGGTAATCATCTTTACATAATAAGAGCCCGCGGTAAGCGTAGTAGATTTTCAATGTCAAGGCAACAACCAAGTAGTGGTAATTTATCGCTAAATTGTCAGCTGTAACAGCTTTTACTGCTAGTCTCTGTCGGAGTCAGGAAGTTGTAACGATGAGTGCTTTTGGCTCTCATTGTTTACTGCGCATCTTGCTAGGGAATCTAGAGCGTGGCTTAATAAATGGATAATAAGAAAACATTGTGTAGACAACGACTGTCTCCTTGGTCTCAAGGACTTGCGAGCAGAGGTCCTAGATAGGAGCTCCATGTTGGACAAATTGTATTATTGGAATTTTTTTCAGTATTTGCCCCGGTTTACATTTTCATGGTGTACATTATAAATAGAATGGAATAGAATAAAGTTTAATTATTTATTTATTTATGCAAATCTTACCGACTACTACCATTACAGATCTGCGATCCAATGCGACAGAGTGGCCTTACATGCTAATCCTTAATCTACATCCTATAAAAATACATAGTACATCCTAAATCTTAACCTACATCGAAATAACATATTATATATAATGCAACTTTTGCGAATTCACTCAAGCTGCAACACAATACATCAAGCTTCTCGTGAACCTTGTTCACCACACGCATGGCTCTAGTGAGAGGAGTCCTCTCCAGTATTACAGCAATTAGTAGTAGGTACACACACCGTGACATTTTAGTCGTCTTACAACGCCAGGATTTTTTTTTTTTTTAATAAATTGATTAGTAGTCATTGGATACATGAAGTGTCATGTATCCTAATCCATTTTTAAAAAAAAAATTTTTTTGCACCCATGAATAATAATTTAAAAAAATATATATCATTCACTAAGACGTGATACGTAAACATTATTAACAGGGAGGGTGTTTCATAATTCTAAAGCATTATTTATTTATCTTAATTATTGGTAACAATTTTTTTATCGCGCCTGTAGGTAGGTATTTTATGTCGGATACATTGAGTGGACCATCTTTGTAAGACGACTAATATGTCACGGTGTATACACAAAACTATAATATCGGAAGCAAAAGGCTTAAGCTTTAGCATTATGCTTAGGTCATGCTTAGGTTATGCTTCGCGGGTTGCTAAGCGCTGGTTTTCAGCTTAAATCCTTGACTCCTATTTACAAAAAAAAAGAATTATATTTCGCAACAACGGATAAAAACCGATAAAATTCCATTCTAATAGTCTCACCGCTTTTTTCAAGAGACTTAAGCATAATTCTCTGTACCCACGCTTTTGGAGATTACAATCATGATGTTATATTGGCTCAATCTGCCCCATATTGTTACGTATCATTTATCGAAATCACTAAATATCAATACCCACAACACAGATGTTTATGCACATAAAATTTTACTCTCGCGTGTATTTCGTCAGAATGTGCAGATAATGAAATCATGATATCTGAATACGTCGGCATTAAAATTAATGTCTCTCACGGAAGGCCCAACAGTCCAACACACAATTAAATTAAATCACTGGGACCTCATATTGATTGATCATGATTTTTGGTCGAAAGAGACGCCGTGTTTCCATGGGGGTAGGTAGAAAAGAACGCCACTTGCTACGATCCTAACATTCTCCTTTGCCTCGTTTTCGTTCATAAACTCAAACTCAAACTATTTCTTTCAAACTAGCTGTGCCCGCGACTTCGTCCGCGTGGATTTTTCTAAAATAAAAGTAGCCTAAGTTACTCCTTATTACATCAGCTACCTGCCAGTGAAGGTCCCGTCAAAAACGGTCCAGCAATTTCAGAGATTAGCGGGAACAAACAGACAGACAGACAAAAATTGTAAAAAATGTTATTTTGGTATATGTACCGTATATATATTCATATGCATGTAGCAAAAAGCAGTTATTTTAATATTACAAACAGACACTCCAATTTTATTTATATGTATAGATGTATAGATAAACCAATTACAGGCACTTTTGATCTGTCAAGGTCGGTGAGTTAGAAAGATGAAGCTAGTTGCCCATTCCAAAGCGTAGGTACCTATGGAGACGAACGGGCAAGAAACTCCATGGACACTCTTTTAAAATCATGATATTGTTACAAAAAGTTGGTTACATCACTATGTTGAAATTATCAATGTGAGAACGATGTAAAAAGACGTGCACATTAAAAGCGTCCGTAATTCAAACAAAAATAAAATAACAAGTCAGAAATTAAAATAAGCCGTTGGAGCTAAGAGATGACTAGTGCCTACTGGCGACGATGCCCGTTCACGAACATGACGTGTGGATCAGCACAATGGAGCTGACCCATGCGTCACGTTCAAAATGGTTCAAAATGGTTGAACTGGATGCAGCTCAACCATTTTGAAGGGAACTTAATGATCCAACACACACGCCACCACCAGCGAGACATTTGAGTGAGCATGACATACTCTCAGCTGCCAGGGCACATTCAAGTCAATGAAAGACGTACCCTGTGAATGGTAGCTTTATAGTAGGAACAAAGTGCTCACACATATGCTATGCGGTTATATAAAAGTAAAAGTTTGAATCATCTGGTCATACAAGCATGACGGTTGCCAGTACTATGCACCTAAACATGTCCTCCTACGGCGTCCCCTCCCGTCGTTTCCGCGATTAATTTTTATACCAGACTTATCTGGATAATTCTAGAAAATCAGCATTCAGGCCGAAATAAATAATTTGCTGCAGAGAGCCTGCCCCATATATCGATACAACGACCGATCTTTAGCTTCTCTCAATTAGCGGATTCCCGCGACCTTCATCGTGTCATCGGCCCTGTTTTATTGTAGGAAATAAAAAATATAATAAAAGTGTTAGTTTTGTCCTCTCATCAGAATGTAAATCAAAAGATTAACACAAAGATATAAAAGTAAAATATCACAGGAACATATATTTTTGTCACTAAAATAAATGAAAAAACGGAAATCGTTTGCAATAACTCATGCATCATATCGACGCACAGGCAGTTTGGAACATGCTCACCAGTAACAAATTATATGATCGTATTATTGGATTTTAAATTTTTATCTTTTGGGACTGGGGAATTAGGAAAAATTCATGTGGATGAAGTTGAGTAGTAGATACATGATAAATTCATGTCTTCTTCCCATCGAGGTAGGCAGAAACTACAGAACAGCACCTGCTACGATTCTTACATACTCCTTATGCCTCGTTTACGGTTTTTTTTTTTTGAGGGTGAATCATCAAAAAACTTACTATCTATACTATCAAAAAGTTTACACTTCAGAATGATTACAATATATTACATAAAAAGTTTACACTTCAGAATTATTACAATTATCTTACATAAAAAGTTTACACTTCAGAAAAATCAACTTTCATCCATAATTCAACAACTCTTTCACCATCATCACTGCCAGCAGCATCATCGCCAATTTCTAAAACTGATACAATAGGTTTATGGTAGCTAAAGTATGAACGAACAATTTTGATTCGAATGTATTTAAATGTCTTGTAAAGACCGCATCAATAGTAGTTTTTATTTATTTCGTTGTGCTAAGATTGCGATCATTTGACATCGTTAAACCAAATTCATTATTTAAAAACTCAATTAATGGTAGATGATAATGGTGTCCGCGACAGTTGAGAGGATATCCCTTCAATTGTCAAGTTACTGAAAACAATTTAAAGTCAAACTTTAGCAATATTGGTCCAGCTGTTCACGTGTGATGTCGTGATCAAGGGAAATAGGTATTCATTTTATACACCGTGACATTTTAGTCGTCTTACAACGGCAGCCCACTTCATTCATCCAATGACTACTAATAATTTATTTAAAAAATAGATATTTTTGAATATTTGCATAGTTAAAAAATAAAATATCATTCACTAAGACGCATGATGTAGTTTGAAACACCCTGTTATGGAGATGGAATGAATGATGCAATGTAATGGTAGGTAGGGATCTTCTACCGTTTGATACGTAAACATTATTAACAGGGAGGGTGTTTCATAATTCTAAAGCATTATTTATTGTTCTTTGTACCTATTATCTTAATTAAAGGTAACAATGTTTTTATCTTAATTAATGGTAACAATGTTTTAATCGCGCCTAGAGATATTTTATGACGGATATATTGAGACCTTTGTAAGACGGCTAAAATGTCACGGTGTATATATGTATAAATGATATGGCTAAAAAAGAGAAGATCATTGAGGAGACAGCTAATATAGGACGTATGGAAGAGACCAAATAACTCCGACTAAATTTGAACTATACAAGACACCCCTTGATATTTGAAACTGCTGGACCAGTATTATTAAGTTACACACAAATAGTAAGAATGACTTTCATTTTGGCAGTACAACAATATTCATTGCGTTATTTCTGTTGCTAATGAGACAATGTTTTCGAACATAATATGACACATTAGAGATATCCTTCACAATTATTCACATTGTGATTAACAATGTCTTACGCAATTAGGATGCAGTTGTTTGAACTCCAAAGTCAATAACCACTGCGAATATTATTTTTCTCATAGTATCTATAAAGAAAACCAACAAAGATTCTACGAAACGTTTCCCAAGCTGAGTTGAGTAGGTACGTGTCACTTAAACAGTGATGAAGGGTGCTTACAACACGAAGGAAGAATACGAAGAGGAAGAAATGCGTCTACATTGTGGAAAAGAAAATGAGGAATAAAATATTAACAAGGTATTTTCTCATCACATTGGCTGCTGAACATATTCTCAATAGACTTAATGGAGGGCTGACATATTGTAACGAAAAATTTTAAAAATCGTTACGTAACAAAAAAAGTGTTATGCCCTCTCCATGACATTTTTTGAAGTGAAAACTTCTTTAGGCGCGTTGAGCACTTTTTGGGTGAACAAAAATCATGGAACTCGCGTCATCGATACCGAATGCTTTCCATGAGCTATATGTATACTGTGTATATATGTACATAGATATACCTTCGTGCGTTATTAGTATACATTATATATATACAAAGAGTATATCACTCTACATATATATGCATATATGCCTCATATACTTATATATATATCAGATTTTGACAAAAAGAAATAGGTAGTGAGGTGGTGCAAGAATGCACGAAATTGAATGAACTTGTCTTAAAAACATGACATGCACTATTAAAAAATTTAGAATTTGTTATATATTTTGTTTCCCAGTAGTAAGGTAATTTAAAATAACGTTGTCAGGACTAGAACACGACAGTGCACTTGATGATCGTAACTGTGGCAAGAAGGCTTCCACTCAGCATAATGCTGTGATATGGGACACAGCATAGCGCTGATTTTCAGTGGTCACCCGAAAACAACGAACGAAAACCAAGTCATGCTTAGAGATTTTTACAGATTAGACAAAAATATATAAAATGATCAAATAATTTAATCCATCCATGTTGGTTTCTTTAGACCCAAACCTAACTGGGTTTGCGAACAAGGAAAATATATTCATACTCAAAACTTTCCTCACATCTAGTGTTTATCTCGGTGTATGATGTATATATATATTTAAATATATCTGTACTCTTATCTGAAATTACTATTCGCCGCAAGATAATATCATAGAAAAGATCAGCCGACGAAAAAGAATCAAAGACATTCCTAAGCAGAAAATAGACATCAATATAACCCCCACACAAGCCCACACAAAACAAAAATACCGTCAATGTTTGCTTGTATTTTGTACGGAAGTAAGGCGTACACACAACACTAGTAATAAACTATTTCGGGACGATGACTTCCTAATGCGAAATGTGCGGGAATACAATGATCATCAAAGTAACAAGAAGACTTCAAAGCTAGCCTTATGAGTTGGCGGAGACTACTTCGTAGACCATGGACCGCCATGAGAACGAATAAATCCATACTAGAGGAACTAAACATCACTAGCGTCATGTGACGAGTCGTAGAGCTGCCTAAAATAGAGTTGAGCTACACGGTGACTGACACATACACGCCGTCTGTTCTGTCTGGTCAGCTCAAAGCTGCAATGACTCTTTCTTCAAAAGGCCCTTCCAGATATGGCCGTGCATTGTTAGACTCTCATAAAATTCAAACAATTTAATGTTTGGACTTTAAAAGAGACCTCGTGAGTTTGTTTCGGATTTTTTTCTCAGGGAACAGTCAGCCAGGAAATGCTGGCGCCATCTAGTTTTTAAGTACTAACAAAATATTGACGTGTAAATATGTCTTACATAGATAAATACTTCATTAGATTTCACCAAGCGGCTATCTACAATATGCCAAGAGCACGCCCTCAACGTTGTCGGACATATTATGCGTTCACCTAAACATGGTCTGGAAAGGTTTATGAGAGACTGAGCCGGGTGGAAGGAATACGCGCTCAAGGCAGAGCACCAGCAAGGTGGTCGGACGCAATCAAGAGGACTGTTGGAGGCAAGATCTACCGAGAGGTCCACACTGCAAAAGACCGCATCACTTGGCGACGCGTCGTATGTGGTCGCGATCGTCAGCATTGAAGGAACGACAAAGAAGAAGAATATTATGTAGAAAAATAAAATTTTCTCTTGACTTGAATCTCGCCTGATGGAAAACGATGAAACTGCTACCAATTTTTAAGTCAAGTTTACCTTTAAGTCAATTTTATTTCCCTACAAATATGTACGCTCATATATCCCCGTTACAATTTCTATACATTGAAAATGACGACTCGCACAGTACCTAACTACAATCTTGCTAGAAGTTCAAACTGGTTAGAAGCTGTTTTAAATCTATTAGAGCTTATAACTATTGCCACTAAAACCAGTAGTTTCCGTGCAACATACTCCATTGCCGGCAAAGGCAAAAAAAACTGGCAAACACCCAAACAACGCCAGGAATGTATGAATGAGTGACAGAAAATACCGAAATGTGCGTGTTACAAAATCGTGGGAAATGGGGCAACTTCGTGGTGGCTGCCAATGTCAAGGGTCTCGGGTTCAAATCCCAGGCGAGTCATAGTATTTCTTATAATAGATTTTTGTGAATGACTTAGCAACAAGTTTTTTGCTAGACCATTGAAATGGTTCAAGGTTAATGTGTTATTTTATGATTATTGGAACAGTGCTCTGTTTTACTGATAGACTCCATTAAATTAATGCGCTGCAATTATATTTATGGGCAGTATGTGGCCTTCGTTTTACCTAACCTACTGTAACAGTTTAGTCATTGCCACTCTGATGTATGCTGTAGGTATCCCTGTCTTGGTATTACTCAGGATCTAAACTAAGTTTTAGTGGCTGATATTTTTGGAGTATCGTGAGTACTTGAATTTTATTGGTAATCGCAGGCTTTTAGGGTTCCGTAGACAAATGGCAAAAAACGAAACCCTAATAATTTCGTCTTTCCGACCGCCAGTCCGGCGGGATGTGACACAGCCGTTTTACTCGGAGAATTTCAGCACAATATCAGTGAAAATTGGAAATACGGTGTGTTCTAAGCACCGCTCTAAAATAATGGTGTAGTGAAATGATGAAAACAACATTAGAGGTGGCACACTCCATACATGTAACCGAGGGATGCAAAGAAAATCTATACACATAATCGTGTTGTAGGATTCAACAACTAAAAGATTACGATGTTCCTTAATGTCCTTGCTTTGGATTATAATAGCAGACATAACTTGGTTTTTCATAGTTTTTTTGAGAAATCAAAACTGATTTTTACGGCTGATAAAAACAATACCTTCTGTGCAATTTTTAAAATATTAATGCCGAATACATAACCCTTCACTAAGCGTGCTTCGACACGCAATTGATCATTTTCCTTTAGGGAGATGATACTGTCCTAGTTTTTGTCTACTACTAGGATAGTATATGGTTTGTCGTTTGAATTAATTATTAAGGGCTTACTCAATTACATATTGTATCTCTTTAGGGCCTCTCATGCGGTACCAAAGGGCTCTTTTCATCGCCCGCCTGTTTTTGGCCCCTTACAGTTGATTAACTTTGCGGCATTCTCATTACCTGCAACTATTAATAGATTGTTATTGAACCAGATTCTATAATAGCTTATTTGTACATAAGCTTTAATAATAATATTGTTTAATTTTGCAACACTTTTGCAAAATCTGCAAATAGAAAATAATTGTGGCCCATTTGTTGTCAGACTGCTCAACATATTGCTAAATCGATGTAAATAAATCCATCCATCGTAATATGCTATTTAGATGAAACTTGGCACGGATCATATCTATCTTAAAATTGAACTAGTTTCCAAAGAAACAATGGTATTGATATCTTATTCAAGTGAATGAGGATTGCCTTCTGTTTTGGCTGAGAATATGCTTTTAATCTGAAATAGTGACGAGTCATCGAAGGTGAATTGGTATGGACTGAAAGATGAAGATACAGCGATTATATTTGCTCAAGCTTTACGAAAATGATGATTACCAAAGAACGTCGAGCATTAGCTGCCGCATCTTCAGAATACTAAACAACTTTCCCAAAATTTTAGTAAAAATGTTCACGCCCTCCAATGCAACTGCCCTGCGGGACACCATCTGAAAAGCTTAGAACGTAAACAAACAGGTTTTTAGAATGACGCTGATGTTCTGTGTGATCTTTCCAATTATATTTCTTAACTTGAGCACCAGAGCGTTCGAGTATACGATCCTGAGCACCATCTTTGCCAACTGCATTGCCCTCGCCGTCTATACACCATACCCCGCCAGTGATTCTAATTATACCAATTGGGTTCTTGTAAGTATTTACTTTCAACGTTTTATCATCTCCTGCTTGTTTAATAACTTAGTTAAAATATGCAATTAGAATTATTTATTTTTTGTTTTTAATTGTTTTGTCGATCAGTTACGTTCTTTTGGCTATCAAAGGTTTTTAGGTTAACCTTTTATTCGTTTTATCATTATCTACTTCTTGTTTATTAACTTGGTTGAAAGATGCAATTTAAATTTTATTTGTTATGTTTTTTATTATCTTGCTATTGATGAGTTAAGTTCTTATAAAGCAAATGTTTTTGGAGTGACCTTTCATTTTGGATTTTCCTTAATCCCTTTTGAACATAAAGCGTCTGATTGATTTATTTGATTATTTTTCAACTACTGTTTCCGAGCATGCATCTTTTCTTTCAACTCTCTATTACTTAGCGTGTTTAAATTGAGTTATTTGTATGATATACTTTGTTTTATTTGCAGGAAAAGATCGAGTATGTCTTCTTAGTAATATTTACGGCGGAATGCATTATGAAGATCATAGCATACGGGTTCATAATGCACCCTGGATCCTATCTCCGGAACGGCTGGAATTTACTCGATTTCACGATCGTGGTTATTGGGTAAGTGCATTCCGATATTAGGTATAATATAATCTATTGTTTCATAATGGTTGCATTTGGGTTTATAAGATTTGTGAATAGTTTCTTGAGAAACATCTGAAACTATTGTTACTACACTATCTATCCGGCTGTTACTGGTAAAACGAACACGCTCGAACAATTGCCAATAGTAAACTGATGATGACTGTTTGCTTTTAGTATGCTATCTTACAACCGATAGTGTGATGAAAAACACATTAATCGATAAATCCTATTTCAAGCATCGCGGTCGTAAACAGCACGAATTAGCGAATTGTTAATTTAATATCGTTTTTTAACAATTTCATGAAAGAGATTACTTATTGGACTTTTATTGAAAAAGACATCTAAACATGCATTCTTTCACGTACTATATTTGAATTTATGGTATTTGTCACGTAGCCACTATTACAATGGTAGTGTCTTGTAATGGGTCGTGAGCTCCCTAAAATAGGGTTGACCAACACAATGATTGATGTATGCATGCCGTCTGTTGGGACGGCTCAGCTCAAAGCTGCAATGGCTCTTTCTTTAAAAAGCCCCTCTAAACATGGCTCTACGTTGTTAGACTCATATAGATTCCTTATAATACAATCTTCGAACTTTAAAAGAGACCATGATCTCTGATTTTTTTCGGCATTTCTTCTCTCTAGTTTTAAAATGTTTACCAAGAAAATAATGATGTGTTCAAATGTCTTAAAAGATCTACTTATATAAATAAACATTTCATTTCACTATGCGCATATTACAGCCACATTGAGCCACAACGTATCGCATTTCAATACAAAAAGGTACGGTGTGGCCCGCTTGTAGTGTGCGATGGTACATACAATTTGATCAAAAGTGATGTAGGAGGATTTTTGCAATGTGGTGCAACCCGCCCAAATGTGTATCTGCCTTAACAGTACATTTAATACCAACATCATCATCATGATATGCAGGTTTAGCATGACGCTTTCTATTTCTCTTCTACCCTAGAATAGAAATCGCTTATCTACCTCTCTCGGTTCAAAACTGTCAACTGTCTTCACAAAAACGTCATTTTTGTCTAGTCTTTCATCGACAAAACACTTCTCTACGGTTCTCGTACTAAGCCTGCTGCCTAGCCATTTCCCAACTGTGTGGGGGTCATCTCCCAATCTAGCCGGATGCAGCTGAGTACCAGTATTTTACATGGAGCGACTGCCTATCTGACCTCTACAACCTAGCTGGGTAATACGTCAAACTTTCGGGTTCCTGACGACCCGTAACGACTGTCAAAGATCTGCGAATGACAGCCGGGACCAACGGCTTAACGTGCTTTCCGAGGCACGGAGGGGTCTTGATGGTCACCCATGACCAACCGTGGCTAGCGTAGCTTAACCTGATCGATCGATCCGTGCGGCTACTACACCAACATACTTTCTTAATTTTCCAGAATGGTCAGCACAGTGTTATCAAGTATATTCAAGGACGCGTTTGACGTGAAAGCTCTGAGGGCGTTCAGGGTATTGCGACCTCTACGACTGGTGTCCGGCGTGCCTAGTGAGTTGTTACTAATTAATCCTTTCACAAAATAACCCTCGAACAGATTCTTTTTAATAACATGCAGGCAATAGGTCCCTTTGAATAATATTTCAGAAGTTATAGGAGAGTGGATACGCTTTTATGAAAACTAAATATCCCGATATTAAATTTTCATAAAAGCGTAACCACTTTTCCGATTGTATCTTTTGTGAGGATGCATTTTTATCAGATGTTAAGGTTCTGCCAAAAGACGTACAAGGACATAAATGGATTAAAGCTTTACCTCTGTACAGAAAAGAAATACTGTGAGAATAAAATATAATTTCTTTATCGATTTATCAACCACGATTTTTTATCTGCATACTACATACATATTCTCTCAAAGAAACTTTTACTAGATCATTTATTTTGCTATAACTATCTTTTTTAATCTACTGCAGCCAATTCTAATACGATCTTCATCTTCAGGTCTCCAGATCGTGTTGAACTCAATCCTGAAGGCCATGGTACCGCTTCTTCACATCGCGCTTCTGGTTATCTTTGTCATCATCATCTATGCCATCATTGGGTTGGAGCTGTTCTCCGGAAAGATGCATAAGAGCTGCTACAATAAGTATACAGGTTTGGAGTTCATTTATCTACTACTAATAGTAATATTAATAGCATATAACTAGTAGTATATAACATAAAAATAGTAAGAGAGAACAGAATTACAGGGCATCAAAAAATTCGGCAGCATCGCTGTCAATGGGAAAAGTGCCCAAAAGGCTGGCAGCATTGCCACGTTGTATGGCGATGCTGATTCTTTAGCCAAAGAATAGGCCAGTCCTCTGGTCACGTGAAGAGTTGACTAACCCCTTGGTGATGTCTCGGAAAACCAAGTGGGCACTTGGACCCAATGTCCCAAGTGTATCAACTCCAAACAGCTCGAATATATAACTCCCAATAAGATTGGAATATTTTCGCCGTTTGAGGTTTTCCGCACCTGCAGCAGCCGCCCTAGCACAATCCGTCGTACTAGGAAGATGGGATGGCGCAAGGGTGTCGACACACGTTGTGTCCCACACTAATAGTCCAATATTTCTCCTGACCTAATTTCTTATGGTAGCCAATCCCAGCAGAGACTAGCCATCGAAACATCAAAACATATTTTAGTGCACAAGGGCGTGCACTATAATATCGGGCTGTCATAGACCAATGGGACGGTAATCTACCACGATCGGAGAGAGATCAGGTGTTGGCACAACGGCTTAACTTGCTTTTCGGGGCACGGGAGTTTCACACCGCCAACTAAGTACTAATAAGTAAATGAAGTGCATAAAAACTTGTGCCTCTCTCAAAACACTTCTGTCAATAATAATATTGACTGAATTATTATGCGATAACTTTAGATGTTACTGATAGCTTTAGGTGCCTATTTACCTAGAGTTACTATATAATAATTATTCATTCTGGTTACCGGTGTTATTACTAAGAACAACTGTTGAAGTTTCAATCTATTCATAACATCACAAAACAAGTAATACTCTCACCAAGATATCTACTTTGCTGTTCCTGACACCAGGATGGGATCCAAAATTTCGTTCAAAATATCAAGACTTTAAGATCTGAAAGTTTGCATTGTTAAATGCATTTCAGTAGTTCCATCTGTCAAAAAGGCTTGACGAACATCAACAAAGACTTTCAATAGAATTCAACGAAAACGTTTCTTGTAAGTATTTATAATGTCCTCCAAAAACACACAAACTGAACAATACTTGAACTGTCGAGCTATCTGCTATCTGATGAATATAGTATGATACCTTAAGATTAGCTCTCAGCGTATGCCATATGAGCTTGCGATATTTGTGAAGTGGTACTATTTAATGTAGTCGTACATTACTTTCTAAAGAAGTGGTACCGTGACAGAAGTTTTGTTGGGCCCCAGTTGTGGGCTAGCAACTGGGGCCAGACAAAATATATGCTGCACTGACCCCAAATGAATTGGGATAAGGGCAGGAAAATGGAGTTCCAGGGCCAGACAAACAATTTGCTTAGACGAAAAAGAAAGACAAATACATTTCTGTTTCGTTTACTCTTACTAGTGGATCTAATAAGTGTGTCCTGCTCTTTTTATTATTATTTAACAATTGCTTATTTGCCTACGTTAACTGTCCTCAGATGAGATCATGGACACCCCTCACCCCTGTGACCTGGACAACGGCTTCAACTGCTCCATGATCGGTGAAGAGATGGAGTGTCGGGAAGGATGGATAGGCCCTAACTTCGGCATCACCAACTTTGACAACTTTGGCCTGTCCATGTTGACTGTGTTCCAGTGCATCACGCTTGAGGGCTGGACTGATGTTATGTATAATGTAAGTTGGAATTCCATATTTTATCAATGTACAAATAGGCTCACACTATATAACACAGTAAATTCGCGCCCTGGTATAACGTAACTAGAGAATACAATACGATCTCGGGATCCCAGTCGTAATATGACTCGACTCTGACTTTTTCGGGATTTTCGGCAATGCTACAAACAGGTGTGGTTTCAAAATGATCTTGCGCGAGAACATATACCAGAGTTAACACAAGATGAAAACATTAATGAGATGATAAAGAAGATCCGGAAAGTAGTTGTGTACTTATTTCAAAAGATCGCCATTGATTTGCCGTCATTTTTTGGATGAGTTCCGTTATTGGTCCCCGAAACTCATCATCAGATCTATATGAAATTTAAATGGGACGATTTCGGAATAAACCCCTTTCGAACAAAAAAAGAATTTTCCAAAACATGTCGAATTGATAACTTCCTTTTTGAAGTCGGCCTTCGTACCTTGTCATTTAGGTGTACCGATTTTACATTTTAGGCAAATAAGTAGAATACGTAACAGTTTCGTGATAGTTTGCTTTTCAATGTTCAAGGATTCAAGTTCATTGAATTATTGACCTACTGATCGAATTCTACAAAGTCTTCAAATTTTCTGAAAACTAAAACTCTACTTTTTGACCTGATGTCTAGACCATTTTCGTTTTTTTGTTTTTGTGTATCGTCAACAAAGGCGATCACAAATGCGTGACGGTTTCATTTATTGAATGTATGTATGTGGTTTCTATACGATATATCCTAGTCAAATTCAAGACGGGAATGAACTTTGGTTTGCCTTATTATTAATATTCATTTCAAATATTTCAGATTCAAGATGCAATGGGAAACAGTTGGGAGTGGATCTACTTCGTGTCGATGGTCATCCTGGGCGCTTTCTTCGTCATGAACCTGATTCTCGGTGTGCTGTCTGGGTAAGTTTTCGTTTTTTTATTAAACTAAGTGCACTATAAAAGGTTCAAAAGCAGCCTAAACTTCAAATCTTATTCTTCTATATGTGCGTCTCCGACTAGAGAAAGTTGCCAGTCAGTACCAAATATTGGATAAAACAGTCTCCCAAAAGAGAGAAAGCAGTTGTGGCCTAATGGTGTCGGCCGCGACTTACGAGCTGTAGATCGTGGGTTCGAACACCACTGCTCTCAAAACGGTGAAGGAAAACATCGTGAGGAAACCGGCATGACCTAGAAGAAAAAAAACGAACACATGTGACATGTACCAACCCGCACTGGGCCCACGTGGTAGATTACAGCGCACTCCATCTCAAAAAGAAGAGGCTTGAGTTCAGTGGGAACATTAAACGCTGATTGAAATTGAGTCGCTCAAAAAGCGGGTCTTAATCGCCCATAATTATTACTGCTAGAAATAAATCTAAGTTATCAGTGTGAAGTATCTTTCAAATGGGCTTAACACTTGTAAAAATACCCTTACAAGGGCATTGGGGGTCAATCAACTCAGCTAATCGCAGTCCACTGCTGGACATAGGCCTCTCCCAGGCTACGACACAACACTCTATCCTCCGCCTTCTGCATCCAGTCTGTCCCAGCCACCTTTTTAAGGTCGTCGGTCCATCTAACTGGGGGGCGTCCCACACTACGCATTCCGATACGCGGTCTCCACTCCAGGACTCGTCTGCTCCACCGTCCATCGGTCCTTCGACAAACATGGCCAGCCACTTCAGCTTGCTCACTCTACAAGCTATGTTGGGATGGGCATTGGGGGTAACGATTATAATTATGATAACATTACAAACTAAACAAAACATTTTAATTACAGAGAGTTCTCAAAAGAAAGAGAAAAAGCGAAGAACAGGGGTGACTTCCAGAAGCTTAGAGAGAAACAGCAAATAGAAGAAGATCTGAAGGGCTACCTCGACTGGATCACGCAGGCTGAATACCTGGAGCCGCTGGCTGATCAACATGAACATCATCCACCAGTGGATCAGACCAAGGATTATGGGATAGGTGAGATCTCAGACGCAAATGATAATCAAGCTTTTTTTAGCCTGGTCAATTAAAATTAAAAACAATTTGGTCTGAGTTGTTAATGGGGATAAATAATACAGGGTGTCAGGGATATAGACGCGCAAAATGTAGCCGTAGATTAAGTACAAGATTCTCAAGAGCATTTTTTTATAACCGACGGACAATTCAACGCAGGTGGGTTCAGAATCATTAACTGAATGTACGGAAATAGATTGCGCGTCAATGTCCCTGCCACCACTGAATTATATACATGAGTATATAATTCAGTTTTTATTTTTATCTGGAAAAATCAACTTCATTTTAATTTGCAGTAGCCATAGAGGTTGCTTCACTAGCGTTGCTTTAATTCATGAATAAAGTGTGAGTAATTAGCTTACAACTCGATTTGATGGAAGATAAGTCTGATGTCCAGTAAGCTTACAATCAAAATGGACTGGCACTCAAGTAAGATGTTTTAGAATACATTTCAGGCCAGACACAGATTGAGCACGATTCTACAGACCATCTGGGAATAGAGACCACTGAACAGCAGAAGGTTTCGTATTGCAGAATATGGAGGAAGGATTTTGATAAAGTAAGTCATAAGGATTGTAAACATAGCTTTAACTTAATATACGTATATGTTTAAGATGATTATAATACGCCAGATATAGTGGTTAATGATAACGCAACGTAAGCTACTGCTCAAGACCTTTAATAACCACTACTACACTGTCAGGCACTAATTAATTTGAGGAAATGAGCCCATACAGACCAACACTACCTATAGAAACCAATAACACTAATAATAGTTTCATAAAAAAAAACAAGGCAAAATTATTGAGGTGAGCAGGCCCATTAAAAACTAAATAAAATCTGAAAACGCCTAAAACAGCAAATAAAAAATTTATCCCAAATATTGAGGCGAGATCTTTAGTGCATTAGTCGACAAAATACCAAACTCCTATTTCCGAAAGTCTAATCGGCCCTAGACGTGGTGCTTACATTATCGAACTTGCGTCGCTCGCTCTTGCATTCTACTCTATTATTTTTTTTAAGTTTCTCGGTATAAATCGGTTCTTTGTATAATTCTCAGTTAGTATACATTAACAAATGATAACCTAACATATCCGAGGCGAAGCGCAAAAATAATCAAGTTCGGTTTGTGGAGCTGAAGATGAACCCCACTGAAAATAAACCAGCCAGCGCCCATATTGGAATCAGACAGACAATAATGAGGCGAAAGAATAAAAAATATCACTTAGCTGAATCTGAATCTTTCAGTATTGAAAGAGAGAAATCTCTAAGTAATTACAATGTTCTTGCAGGTGAACCGCCGAATGAAGAGAGCCTGCAGGAAAGCAGTGAAGTCTCAAACGTTCTACTGGTTGATCATAGTGCTTGTGTTTTTGAACACAGTCGTTCTGGCCAGTGAACATTACCAGTAAGTATACAATCATCGGTTCCGTGTGATGCCGGACGTAAAAGAATAGCACCATCCCATTTCTTCCCGTGGGTGTCGTCCTGAGCAAGCCTGATGATCAATGCACATCTCTTCTCTCTATGGGAGGAAGATTTTCCCTCCAGAGGGATAATAATAGAATGGTTTTATTATTCCTACCTCATGCCTATGGCTTTAGAGAGTACAAACAACAACACCATTTTGTGACCAGGCAATCACTGTCTATTCCTTTCCAAGGTTGCCAAGGAGATTGCAGAAACCGATAAGTCCGCCCATTGTATGTTTTGTAGTGTTTAGTTTGTTATATATTTCAAATGCAATATCTTTTTTTTACGAAAATTACGAGGACGGAGGGGAATTCAGTTTGGCACAGTTAAGTTTGTATGGAGATGATGCAGAAAGCTAAAATTTTTATCTATACAATATGTAACAAAAACCCTGTTGTTCCTTCTACCCACGTTTTCAGAATCGGTATACATACGTAATAAAGCATGTCATTTATAAAAACTGTTTAACAAAAATAATTAAAATAAATATTTAATTATAAATATTTGTAATGTTTAACTGATTTTGATTAGATCAAAGAAAGCCGCCAAACTCGTAGTCTATTGTGCGAAATAAGGATACTTGTAAAATCAGATACTGTTAAAAAATTTTTTGAATATGTCGATTTTAATAGTTATTTGATGTTGAACTCTCGACTAGCCAATGCTTATTTTTTTAATTATAACTTCGTAAATGTTGTGCTTGTGGGTAAGTGTATACGTCCCTAAAAGGAACAACAGGGTTTTTGTTACATATTGTATAACAATGCCTTAGAAATACATTAACTTAATAAAAAAAGACATGGTCGAATTCCGACAAACTGCGCGACCACTAGTACCTATTTTATGAAAATGTGATGAATAACACTTAAAAACAAAGAGATGTCAGAAAAATCCTTTTCCATACATTTTAACCATCTACATACCTATTTGTCTTTTATATTGAAATAGCATTTTTTTTTATAATCGACGAAATAATTAGCATTTAACTATCATGTCCTGAATTCAATGTAACACAGTTTGTGCGTCGACGCCTGCGTGTATTCTATAGCCAGTTTAAAAAAAATCTCATTGTAAAATTTTCAGGCAGCCTGAGTGGTTGGATCTCTTCCAGGAATATGGAAACGCGTTCTTCGTTGCGCTCTTCACCTTAGAAATGTTAGTCAAGATGTACAGCTTAGGATTGCAAGTAAGTAGTCTATGTTTCGAGCTCTAACTTACTGTAACTTCTTTCATCTCACGATTCTTGGGTCAGCATTTATCATGAAACTGGAAACAAACTACCGACTACACTGAGTATTATGACATAGCATCTACTTATGGAAAATCCTACAAAATTATTGGTCTCTAGATTTTGTATTATAGTTGTGGACATTGTTCTTGTTTAGGGCCTTAGCACACCTCCGCCGCGAAAATAATTACAGGAAACCTCTTAACAAAAACAAGAAACATTACTATAATTATGTCGCAATTCGAGTAGCAGAAAATCATGATAGACAGTTGAATTGTAGCAATCGGAGCAAAGTGTCGTCGCTTTCGATTTAATAAAAACCGTTAAAGGTTTACTTCGAACCTCTAAGATTTGTGTTGAAAACAACATACCTAAATTTTACAAGAAAAAGAAAATAGTTTCGCTTTAAAACACGTCGACTGCCGCAGATACGTGCGAAAAAAAGCGGCACCGAAACAAAATAGCAGACTGAGCGTGGACGTGTAACGTAACCGGCTTCCGAGCAGATCGGCGAAATCTCGCGGAAAAGAGATAGAATCATAATCAAATCTGTGCATTAGGACAGGCAGTTTCGCTTATCGTACAACGGACTAGCCATGGCGGAACTACTGCAGTTTCACTGCTATGGTTTCGCGACGGAGATGTGACATCCGCCTTAGGTGTAAAGTTTTCCAAGCATACATATGCAGGCATGACATTCCAGACAGAAGGGTGGGCGTTTTGGCGGACTGTCTTATGTATTTTGATGATCGAAAAGTGCCGATTTTCAGCCTAATTTGAATAAATGACTTTTGATTTTGATTTTGTAAAACCTAAATCACGACTGTCAGACACAACAGACCGACTGCTGGTCTACTCTGTAAAATAACCGCGTGAAAACTTACATGAAGTGAAGCTGTGTGAATAGTGCCAACGCCTAGCATCAGGTGGATTGACAGCTAACTTCACGGTTCAGAGATTTTTCAGAACAGCGCAGCAGTTGTCGCGCCCAATAGTTTGTTTCCAGCAGAGTTAAATAACCTGGTAAAACTTCAAAGATCTTACGGGTATCGATATCAAATTATTATAAAACAAAAAAAATCAGAAGGTAACCCTAAAGGGTTCCGTAGCGAAATGGTAAGTGACGGACTTGCCATTTGCGAAATGGCAAGTCCGTCTGTCCGGATGTAGCACAACGATTTTACTATGAGACTAATTGCACTATATCGGTGAAAATTGGGCTAAGTAAAAACAACCCCACGGTTCGATCGATCAGGTTAAGCTACGCTTGCCGCGGTTGGTCCGTAGATAGGACCATCTTTCATCTTTCCATCACCATACCAAGACCCGTCCGCGCTGTCATTCGTGGATTTTTAACAATCGTTACGGGTCGTCAGACGAAGAAACCAAAGTCTTAACAAGGGGTATTGTATTACCCAGTAACTGAGCTGTGGAAGTCAGATAGGCAGTCAATCCATGTAAAACACTGGTATTCAGCTGCATCCGGTTAGACTGAAAGCTTACCCCAAAAGACTAGGCAGATGATGATGATGATGAAAAAATTGAGGGGTGGAATCTTTGAAGTTTCACCATGTTTGTGTATTTGTTTTAACCAGCTTAAAACCACACACCACATTCTCTACTAACCTGTGCTTAACACCTATGCTTTGGTTGCTGTGCCACTTCTCTTAAACTTCCCATTTACCGTATTCCTTCCGTTGTAGTTGCCTGACATGTTTCAGGGGTACTTCGTCTCGCTATTCAACCGCTTCGACTGCTTCGTCGTGATCGGGTCCATCAGCGAGATGGTGCTTACCAAGACAGAGATAATGCCTCCTCTTGGGATCTCTGTGTTGCGCTGCGTCAGGCTGCTGCGGGTCTTCAAGGTTACCAAGTAAGTAATACGACAAATAGTCTACTAGCACTATGCCCGCGGCTTCGTCGGTGTAGATTTCGTATATTCCCATAGAAACTTTTACACCCCCTTCACGTGTTCTTTATAATAGTTAGCACTTGCACAGCAAATTTGCAGTAAAAAGTCTCATATGACTGAATGATTTTTCCAGATACTGGCGGTCGCTCTCAAACTTAGTAGCGTCACTCCTCAACTCGATCCAGTCAATAGCTTCCCTCTTGTTACTGCTGTTCCTCTTCATCATGATCTTCGCGCTGCTGGGAATGCAGGTCTTCGGAGGAAAGTTCAACTATGACCCAGTGGAGGAAAAGGATCGGCACAACTTCGATTGCTTCTGGCAGGCGCTGCTAACGGTCTTTCAGGTATGAATTCCATTTTTTTTTGTTATCTGTTTTACGTAACTTGTTGGTTAACTAAGACCGTTACTTGGCCCGTGCTTTGGCTTAGACATGGTACTGTCTCTATCATTGCAATTGTAGTTTGATAGTTGTATGACAATGACAGAGTAACGCTTAGCCAACGTACATGCTAAATATTTTTTTTTAAGGATCAAAGGATCTTGAGGAAACCTAGAACCAAAACTTCGAAGACATCTGACATCTACTAACCCGCACTGGGCCCGCGTAGTAGAAACGGTCCACTCCCTCTCACAGAGAGGAGGCCTGTGTCCCAGCAGTGGGAACGTTATAGGCTGATTATGCTATGCACTAATTATAGACACATCACTTTTCAGTATAAAACTTATTTCGTCATCGTCACATCCGTCACCTCATATTTTAGGTCCAGTTGAAAACCAGCGTCAAGTACTACTTGTCAGGCATTTTTGCTGAACTGGGCCTTTTTGGCGCAGCCGTGCACACTTTCCTTCTAATGCCTTACGTCGCACTTTAAACTTTTAATTTGTTTTTTTTTTCTGCTGCATATTGTGTGCCATCCGACATTCTTCGTAGTAAGAACGTCTAATCTTGTCTGATGGTATATTTCAAATCAGTTCACAGTGTTATTAAAAACCTCAACCCCTATCGTTACTTGCAGATCCTAACCGGTGAAGACTGGAACGCGGTGATGTACGAGGGCATTAAGGCTTACGGTGGTGTTGGCACACTTGGGATCCTCGCCTGCATATACTTCATCATACTCTTCATCTGCGGCAACTGTATCCTTTTCATATGTCTTCGTTTTTTATTTAATATATCATCACTATTTTTAAAGTCTTTTAAATACGGACAGCTATTCAAACTATAGGTTTAATTTTACTAATAAATAAATTCGAATGACATATATCGTTATTGGATACGGTCGAGAAAACATACAACTCAGTAAAGTAAAAAGATATGTTTTTCAAATGACACAACAGCCAGTACCATAATTGTGGTATTGGAACATGGAAACGACAGTATTCCTAATGATAAATTTACTTGCAATTTATAATGTTAACAAGATTTTACAATTGCTTAAAGCTAAGGTACACTTAGGTACGGTCCATGGGCAATCAGACACAGGAAAAAGTAAAAATTTAAAATGTGTAATCAACTTAGAAAACAATTAATATATTTTAGGGAAAGAATATACTAACAAATCAATGTTTTCTTTAACTACCCATATCGCAGACATCCTTCTGAACGTGTTCTTGGCCATCGCTGTAGATAACTTAGCTGACGCCGAATCATTGACAAACATAGAAAAAGATGAAGCGGTAAGTGATATTGGGAATTCAATTTGAATTCTTGAGTCTTAAGGTCCTAATTCAAACGACGATATTCCGCAGGCTCCTGAAGGAAAAGAAGGGGGTAGTGTGGCACCACCTGAAGGTGTACACATAGATACTGATGATGAGTATATTCACGACGATGATGCCTATACTTCAGATAAGTAAGTATTTATACAAAGAGGCTTTACTATATCGATCCCTGCTGAACATAGGTCTAGTACCAAGTTAGCAACCGACTTTTAATAGTACTAAAAAATATATTACTTTCAGCTCTGAAAGAGACTATGATGAGACAGGTTCAGAAAAAGAGAAAGCAGACATGGATAGAGAACTAAACGAAATCATAGACGAAGAAAACGAAGCAATCAGAGCTGAAGAGGAACAAGAGAGGGAAGACCAAGAGATGATGGAGGGCCATCAGAGGAATCATATAGGTATAATCGTTTTAGGTGTTCAATCAGATGTAATATCGGCTATGATACTTATAGCAAATATTTGGGAAAACAATCTTGGGTTGTGGCTAATACTATGTAAGTTTTTTCCTTAGAGGAAAACCATAGATTCAGTTTAATTAATCTTTTGTGACTATGTCTTTCATAATGCAGAAATGAAGGTTTTATGAAAACCTTTTGGAGTTTAATATGAAGACACCAAACCTGGTGCATCCTCTAAGAAACATTTTCTGTTTATTTTAATATGAAATATGTAATTAATGTTCAACTGCCAAAGAAAATTATACTAAAGTGTATATTCTATAAATGATACTAATGCACAAGCTGTCAACAATGGTGAAATAAACATAACACAAGCTAACCAACCAAAAACAGTGAACACAGAGTTGGAAGAAGAGCCTCGGCTGAAACGTAAGCCAACCACTTCATCGGCGCGCCCGCGCCGGCTGTCCGAGGTCGATATATGCGACACTAAGAAACCTATCCCTGATGCCACCTCCTTCTTCATATTTGCTAAGACCAACAGGTTAGGGGGGGAAAGGAAGATTAACAGAAACGTATTAGATGTTATTTTTACGTAATTTGTTTTTTGATTTGTCTTTGATGGTGGAGTTACATTCTCGTGCTTCTGGCGCTGAAAGGGCTTTTTATTTTATATGATTAAGTATATTATTTTATTGGGAAATCATTTATCATTCAGTGTGTGAATATAAACATGGAAACTTTTTAGTTATTCATGATGGGTAGGAAATTAGATCATGACATATAATCATAATATATCTTTAATATTTTGCTGATAACCATTTGTATTTTGTATGTCACGCGTTTTAAGCACGATTTATTTTATAATTTATTTTAGCAGCAACAATATTATCATCAAAGCCGCCTTTAATACCAACGCTATCAAAGACAAACCCGTTTTCTACTTTATGCCTTACGCCTTTCTCTTCTTTCAATTAATTAATATTTATTTACCATTTCTACACATTTAGCTAATTTCCACACTTGTGTTTGCGTTTAATTAAGCATTACAATAATTACTTGATAATTTAGTTGAGGCATTCTAGGTACAGGGATTTCGGCATGGTCAATAGTGATAGTGAGACTATTGGTAATCTTAGGATTAAAATAACTTTAGTGCTAGACGATAGTGTAGAAAATTCTGTCATTTTCCTTCATAAAGATGGCGGTCAATCTGAAGAAGAGGGAACACTGGTAACAGCCAGACCACGGCGTGTGTCAGAACTGAATATGCCAAATCAGACGCCGCCTATACCGAACGCTAGTAGTTTCTTCGTATTCTCACCGACGAACAGGTGAATGGTGATGACTTCATCACCTGGTGGTACCCATGTCTCATTGTGTCGATTGGCGTTGTGTTGTCCTTGCAGTGATTGGCATTACATATCATCGACTGTGACTGTCCCGGTATCTGTTGGAAACTGTATTTCCTTGTAGTGTGTCCATTAACCTTTTCTAGGGGATTATTCTTTCAATCTAGTGGTTTCTTTATTTAAAAACGTAGTTGACTCCTTTAGAAGTAGACCAAAAAGATTCTTCAGTTTATCCTGTTTCGATTTCATTTCCAAATTCACCAACAAACGATGACTAAACTTTCTGGTGACCTTTTTTTTTGTTTTATGTTTTTTCAAAATTTATCATCCCAAATTCTTAGTTTATACCACAGTACCGTTTCCAACATCAATTTCTTCATTCATTATGTCCCCGTGATGCACGTACATTATAACCTCCATTAAGTGTGGAATAATCAAAATTAGATGAACATTTTGTTTCAGCAATGAGTATAGTGGGTACCGAAATCTGTGTTTCCCATTAGAAGTTAGGTTTGGTTGTTTAGTATGATAGGTTTCAAAGCATGACCAGAAATCCCTTAGATTCTTTATTGATTTTTGTAAATTGGATATCATATTTTGGCTTGTAGCGTTTACCACTGAACAGATTGCATGCATGATGCAGTGTGTTCATGCATGATTGTCAAAGCCGTAAAAACTATACGCCAAAATAGACGATGATGAAAATTCTTTTGTGACGTTAATTTGTTGCATGCATGCATGGTGTGTCTCGTATTATATTTATTTGCCCGATTTTACTGCATGTGCTTATATCACTTATTTTATTTTCGTAACATATGTGTCTAGAATATATGTGTATCTGTGTTATATTTTATAATATTTGAAACACACTTTAAAATTCTAACCAATTCGTTTTATCGATCTAATTTACTTTGTATTGAGTTAAATTAATATAATTGCTATCAAAGTGATGAGATCAACTTTGTAATCAACAGCTTTATGTAATATTAAAAACAAAGCAATCGTCAATCACGTATCAATATTTTTAACGGAATTCTTTTAATTCTTTGATATTTCATCCTAAATATTTTCTGGTGTGTTTCCTTCTATTTCATGATTATCCCATTCGGCAACATTCTAACATAGTGTTGCAATGCTAGGTTCCGGGTGTTCTGCTACCAGATGTCGTCATCATCCACGTTCGGGAATATTATCCTCGTATGCATCATGCTGTCTTCCGCTATGTTGGCTGCTGAAGACCCTCTCGATGCTGCACAGAACGGGTTTAGAAATTGGGTTAGTATACTGCAAAACGTTTGATTTTTTAATTATAAAATATATGCGTGGATGTCGAAAGTTTTGCCATGAGAACGTACTATAGGGATAAAAGAATTCTCTGTGTTAATCCAGCTTTTAAACTATCTGTCTGCCAAACATCCATATACACTGTTTTAGCGTGATTGAGTAATAAACATCCAAACATTTAAACATACAAAATTTCACATTCGTACGACAATAGGATCATATAATTAATATACTTAATTTTCATAATCGTTTCACATAAACTAGTATTCGTATTGATTTCCATGACAGATCAAGAACTTTTCTAATGAAAGTGACTAGCACTTAAAACTCAAGCAAAAGGTGTTCCCACGCGCTGCTAAACTTGGAACTTAACTTACTATAATTTGAAAATATTGTAAAAGCCAATTATTTTTAAAAGAGTAACCGTGGAGTTTCTTGCCGGCTCTTCTCCATAGCAAGCGACAAATTGGAACCGTGCACCTAGCTTCTGACGTTTCATAATTACCCGTGCAGGTTTATCTTTTTTTTTTATCATCGTGATAATACTTCCGTATCACCACTATTTCGTTATTTTCTCTCCGTAAAACTACTCCTCCAGCATTATTTTACAAGCGGTTACTACGAATAATAAGTTGTCATGAAATTGCTTAAAATGTTTCATGCGTTACATTCAATAACTGCCATAAACTATTTTTCCCAGTTGCTAAGTCAATTCGACGTGTTCTTCACGGGCATCTTCACGCTGGAGCTGTTCCTGAAGCTAATCACTTACGGGCTGATACTCCACCAGGGTGCCTTCCTGCGGTCCGCCTTCAACGTGCTCGACATGCTCGTCGTTTGCGTCTCGCTAGTCTCAATGAGTTTTAAGTACGTCATTCTTATTAATTTATTGCATTCCATATTGTATAAAAGATGTTACACTGACTGGACAGGTTCACTCAATCTGTGTGGTTGCTCAAAATACAATTTCAGAGATCAATCTATATTGTCTTCACATGATCTGACCAAGAGTATGTCTGGACTTTAAAAGAGACTGTCTGACTGATCTCTGATTTTGTTTTGGCCTTTCTTCTCAGGGCAGTCAGATAGGAAACACCGACCTTATCTATGACAGACGTAATGAATCGCCGTGTAGGTGTTTATACAGACGCACACATCAAGCTATCCCAAACTGTCAAATTTTCCCAATTGAACATGAACCTTATTCATTTGTAATAAAGTTGAAAAACTATCAATTAAATTTGACAGATTGGGGTAGTTTGATGTGCTAGCTTCTGTACAAACCTACTTACTGAAATAAAATCATTCATCATTTACAAACGGGTCAAAAAAAAAGTACGATTGAAATTACTCTTGGTTCAATAAATGTGAATGTTTTCAAACTAACATCGATTTCAAAGAATGAGATAAGAATTAACAATCTTTATCGATGATCACTTCCCAACACTAATGAGTTCTAAACTCGAGCAAAATTCATTACAGGTTGTCTAGTTGATGGATGATCTTGTCATTAATTCGTCTTTAGTTTAAGTTACTACTAACAACAGTGTTCTAACCAAAAAATAATTTATGGATCTTATAAGTGGCTTCATATCTTGCCGTCTTATTTTAGTGTTCGGCATTCAAATCACCTAGATATACAATTGTACATTTATGTATGTCAGTCTCGCGCAATTTTCTTCGAAACTATTCTATTATAATATTTAAATTTATTTGTTATTTCAGGTCGGGTAGTATTTCGGTGGTGAAAATATTGCGAGTGTTTAGGGTGCTGAGGCCTTTGAGGGCCATCAACAGGGCCAAGGGCCTTAAGGTCAGTAAAAAGTTCTTGGACTTTTCATCAACTTTTTATCAAATAGAAATTACCACTTATTTAAAAAGATTTAGAAAACTTGAGTCGATATTTAAAATAATGTCATTTTAACTTAAAGTACTTATTTGACGTATAGTGTTGATTTCAACAGTCTTGCAGACATGAGTAACCAATTTGGTTACTCATGTGGTCTTGCAAGTCTATAATATTTTTTACCATATTTGCTAACATGGATGATGATTGGTTTTAATTGTGATAATTATAACATTGTTATACTATGGTCAACTATTATTCATTATCTGACATGAAATGTACATATATTTTTCCGTGATTATAGCACGTTGTACAATGCGTGATCGTAGCCATCAAAACGATCGGCAACATATTGCTGGTAACATCTTTACTGCAATTTATGTTTGCCGTCATGGGAGTCCAAATGTTCAAGGTAGGGGGCAAACACTATATACTGAAGAATTCCACACCATACTCCGTTATACGAAGCGTCTTGTGTGGCCACGAGTGAATACACATTCCTAATAACTATATCACCGATATACAATACCTTGTCAATACACCTTTGGGTATAAATATATATTTTTTACACTCATTTTATCTTCTTCTCTTTTTCTTACTCATTTCTCATGATTTCTTATTGTTTTACTTTTTACCTTATGGCTTTGACACCCCCGAAATCACACCACATTCTACAATGTGCGATTCACCTTTATATTTTTTATACCCACAAATTATTGTAAGAGAAATTTAAATAACTTACGTCTGTACATCGAAAGTATCTATAAGCAGACCTAAGTTTTATTTATTACACAGTTGTATTTTATTTATAGCTTCAACTAACTCTTGTGCTAATATATTACATTATTTTGTTGTTTCTGCTAAGCTTCCATACGATATATATTTGGAAAGCTGTAGGACTTTACCCTTTTTATTTAAAAAAAAGTACCTATAATTATGTTGTGCAATGCTTTGAAAACTATTCCCGTGTTCATCAAAAATCATTACTGGAGAAAAATTGGTATTAATACGATAAAGAATGGCCTTTAAGAAACAAAATTCTGAAATTAGCATGTTCAATTCGTCAGTAGAAAATATTTTAATAGGATTTATAATTTCAATATCGTCAATTAGTTTATGCATGACGTCATTAATACAACCCAAAGGTGTAGTATTATGTGAAACCAATCATTTAGTTGACTAATTTTACCTTTATGTTAGAAGTTATAACCTACCCCCTACCTTGGCGTTTTCTTGATAAAGTGGAGTTCTAACCTTAGCAAGTGATGTGGTCCCTACGGCCCTTGTAAGATATCCCATGTGATTAAAAAATGGTTTGCTTGTCCCCCTATGTTCCCGTGGCTGCGTGGTGGACATTGTGGAATCCTCCCCCCTTGGTAACGTATGCCCCGACAACTAACTCACTGAATCCGTTAACAGTATGTGGTGAAGTGTGTGATAGTAGCGATTAAGACAATAGGAAATATAATGCTAGTTACGTATTTATTACAATTTATGTTTGCTGTGGTTGGTGTACAGTTGTTTAAGGTGAGCCTTGAAATGTTTGTTTAGTAGTTGAAGTAAGATCTCCGAAACTGATTTCGTTAAATCTTTTTCAACACATTTGCTCAAAAAATGTATTTACGAAGTCTGTATACATTTTTCGAAACAAAAAAAATTACGCACCCTACAACGGAACGTGCGGTAAAATAGATACTCTCACCTAAGTACCTATTTTACCGCATACCCCGTTGTATAGCACCGTGCGTATTCTTTAAGGTTTTTTTTATTTCCATAAAATAGTAAAAGAATTCCATCAAGGAGTTTCACATTACGAGAATAAATAAAGTGACTGATCGAACCTCCTTGGAAGCGCTTTTGCTCAATGTGTTTGTCTCACTTTAATACTAAAGAGTAAATGAGACGAAAGATGTAGTTCTAATTTCCACCACGTGCATGTGGCGCTATTTTCCAATTCGCGCTATTTTCATATTAGAAAGTAAAAGATTGTTGCGACTTCCGACTGATATTTATAAACAAAATAATATTATGAGTTCAAGCGAGCAATCTGATATTAATATGGAATCTACTCCACCTGATATTTTGAATGAGGCGCAAATTGCAGAAAACGGTCTCTTGCCGCCAAAATCGCGAGAGCGCTAATTAATGATTTACAATAATTTCATAAAGTACATATTGTACTGTTTTCTCGCAAATGTGTTGAAAAACATTGTATGACACACATGCTGAAATTGGTATTTACAAACTCATGAATCGTTCATAAAACCAACAACTATTAAAATATAGGGTGGAAGCAAACTTATTAAATGTTGAAACTATTCATTGAAATACTTGCAAAGCCCATACCATAATTTTCAAAACTCCACACAAGACCCAAAAATCTACAAAAGACTCACACAAACGAAGTGTAATCAAGTTCGAAGATCTTTTATAAAGCATGAAATTTTTCCTAATTATGTTCCATTGTAACCTTGTACCGCATGTCCTTAGGGCTGAATCATAAAAGCTTGTAGTTTAGGAGGTATCATCATTAGATCGTGTTGTCTTCATTTAAATAATAATATTAACATAAATGTTTTGGCAAATTGTATAATTATGCTTCTTTAAAGGTTCGTTCGTTATCATGAGAAATGGGTTCATTAGAATATGTCAATGGGGTATTTGCAGTATAACTTATACTTTCAAAATTGGCTGCAACACATTTAGATATCGTGGCATGAAAGTAATATTGTTTTTTTGCAATTGTCATTGATTTAATCGCTGAGACTTTGTTTCAGGGCAAATTTTTTAGGTGTAATGATATTTCTAAAATGACAAAGGATGAATGCCAGTGAGTATCTTTGTCTTTTTATATTATGAATTCTTAAAACACATTACTGACTGTTACCATTTTATGTTTGTGGCTAAGTTAAACAGCCACACGGGTCGCTTGCCACGTTTGGTCCATGGATGGGTGACCATCTTTGCATACCCAAGTCCTCTCCGTGCCTCGAAAACCATGTTAAATCGTTGGTCCCGGCTGTCATTCGTGGACATCATTCGACAGTATTGTTACGTGTCGTCAGTAACTGGGTTGTGGAGATCAGATAAGCAGTCGCTTCATGTAAAATACTGCATCCGGTTAGATTGCAAGCCAAACCTCACATAGTTGGGAAAAGGCTAGGCAGACACTGATGATGTTTGAAAAAAAAAATAGTAAAATGGTACAATAGACTTAGATCGTGGATACTATCAAATCTAAATAAATTTTTTTTTTTTCAGGGGAACGTATTTAGTGTTTGAGAATCGCAACTATTTGGTGAGGGACAGGGAATGGACGCGATATGACTTCCATTTTGATAATGTAATGAAAGGAATGCTTACTCTCTTCACTGTGTCTACTTTTGAAGGATGGCCAGGGTAAGTGTACCTCGATGATTTATTTTTACAGCGCCAGAAAGACGGTTAAGTTTTTCGAGTGTATGTATGTACAGTCGTTACGGGTCGTCCGAAGCCCGAAAGTCTGACAACCAACCTTACCAAGGGGTATCGTATTACCCAGTTACTGGGTTGTGGAGGTCACATAGGCAATCGCTCCATGTAAAATACTGGTATTCAGTTGCAACTGGTTAGACTGGAAGCCGACCCCAACATAGTTGGGAAAAGGCTAGGCAGATGATGATGATGTATATGTATGTACATATATTTCTTCGGCACGATCTGTAGCCTAAACGGCTTGATGCATTTTAGCCTGAGAGGCGTCGTTAGATTCATCGCAATTGTGAGAGAGACACTGGGTATATAAAAATTATGAATAATGCAATCACAGGCATCTTCAACTATAAACATGTAAATTGTCTCCGACTGCATGAGATTGCATATAGTATTCAACCTCTTAAAACAAAAGTTTCTTGTTTCCATCTTTTTTAAAGTTCACTTTTACGCAGTCGGGATTTTTTTAATTTTTAAATTTATTTTTTACTGAATACGTTCAAGTGAACTTTGTAGAGTCAGATTAAATTATTAGTGTATTAACATATTATTCATAACCCATTTTATTTCAGGTTGTTGTACGTCTCTATAGATTCGAATGCTGAAGATCGAGGTCCCATAACTAACTTCCGTCCAATTGTTGCAGCCTACTATATTATTTATATTATTATAATTGCCTTCTTTATGGTATGTAGACGTTTTTGTTACCATGACAATGTTATACATGCTAATATTGAACAGTGGCCCTAGTGTGAGTTTCTTATAACCATCTCGATCTAACGCACCGAGCGCGTTCAGCGCTCCGATTGGTCCTACACCAATCTAGGACCAATCGAAGCGCCGAACGTGCTCGATGCGTTTGATCGAGATGGTTAAAAGAAACTCACATTAGGGCTACAGATGATTGACATTGATTACATTCAATATTTATAGGTAAATATATTCGTCGGTTTCGTCATAGTAACGTTCCAAAACGAGGGAGAGCAAGAATATAAAAACTGTGAGTTAGATAAGAATCAGAGGAACTGCATAGAGTTTGCGCTGAAAGCTAAACCTATTAGAAGGTAAGAATTCTATCTAATAACCACTACCAACAACTCCAGTTAAAGTATTGCTAGCTAATTTAATTTAACCTTGTATATGAATACAAGGGGAGGCATATGTCCAGCAGTGGACGTCTTTTGGTTGAAATGATGATGATAATATCTTTACCCACGTATTGGGTACCGACATTGAAAACTAATGGAACAAAAAATCGTAATCGATCAGTCGGTTTTGCAATTTTTCGTAGATATTTCTTACGAATTTCCAAAGATCATAACATAGCAGTCGTTTGGTTGCCTTAATAAAAAATATAAAAATACGTTTATTTCAGATATAATTAAAATTATCTATATAATGTTAGTAAAAGAGGTCTTAAAAACTATGTTAGTGTTAAACGATGTGAAAAAAATCAAAATTAAAACAAAAATAAAAACATTACATCATTTCATTTCGTCACGTGAAGCCGAATAAGCCTCCCCAGCACTGCAGACTCCGGCCTTATTAATTAAGTAACTAAGCCTAATTAAATTAATGTAAATGTCAGACTCATTTAAAGATTTGAACAAAGTTGCAACGACTAATTTTTTTTAAATTTTTATATCACTAGTTTTTGATATTGATATCCAAAAAGTGTATAAAGTATTGTCAGCTAATTTAATTTAACCCTTTATAGCCATAAGCAAGTTGTATCCAACAAAAGAATTATAAATTAGATTTAAATGTACTCTTTTCATTCCAGGTATATCCCAAAACACAGGATCCAATACAAAGTATGGTGGTTTGTGACGTCACAGCCGTTCGAGTACGCCATCTTTGTGCTGATCATGATAAACACCATCACACTTGCCATGAAGTACCACAACCAGCCACACGAGTACAGCAAGGCGTTGGATTTGTTGAACATGCTGTTTACTGCTGTTTTCGCTTTAGAGTTTATTTTTAAACTAGCTGCTTTTAGATTTAAGGTACGTTTCATCTTCGTATGTCGTATATTTATTATAATTTTCCTAATTATTATTTCGTTTGGTTGTAGATAACCTAACCTAACCTAACAATTTAGTCTCTGGGTATCCCTCAAATTGTAATATTTCAACTGTTCTTGGTTTATTTATTTACTATCTCCAACAAAGAATACACACATACATTATAAATCGCAGTATAATCAAGGTTCTTTTAGGTGTGCTCCTTCAATTACAGGAGACCACAGCATGCACATATAACTTAAACACGATAAAAATAGAGAAAACAATGTGATGAATGATGAAAAATAAATCATAAAATTAGATAAAATGTAACAAAACAAATAAACATGTCAAGATAGAAACAAACTTAAACAAACTAGTTATTTCTTCAAAACTTGAGCTTTTTGATTTTTCACCGATCTTTGGTAACTTTTTTTAAGTAATAAAGGTTATAAGTATTTTTATCGCAACGAATGAATCTGTGTCATCAATTCTATGCAGAACTACTTCGGGGACGCTTGGAACACCTTCGACTTCATAATCGTGCTCGGCAGCATCATCGACATCGTCGTCTCCCAAGTAAACGAACTAAAGAACCAGGTAACGGCACGGTGCACTCATAGATCTACACTTCCTAGATATACACTTTCACTAATGGTATCTTGTTTTGGAATGACCAACTTTTTGTTTGAATATATTTTTCTCATAAGCTATTTTACGATTATCTTTACTTTTTGTTTTCAGAATATGTTTCATGTTGTATTATTTTAATGTAAAATAACTATGATTAGAAATTATGTAAGAAAAATTGAAATTTAATTTACAATAGATAACTTAGATTAACGAGTAAATCAAATAAAAACCTTAATTTAGTTCTGATAAAGTCCTAAAGATTGTAGAACGAATAAAATTATTTACTGTACATACACCACAAGTTATTTGATCATTCCAAAACCCAGATAGCATAGTTACTGTCCCGAGCATGGACAATATAATCGATGTTGTAATAACAGCAGATGCTAATGCTCTCACATACGTTGAACCTGCTGGATCCGCCATTGAAGACGATCGTGTTGATTTCAGGGAAGTGGCATGCCAAGGACACACGTTGTTAAGGTAAGCTGCGCTTTCACGCTAATTGTTTTAACTTAGATAAGTATTGTATACGTTATTTAGTCACAAACGAGCTAAAATGATGACTTTTATGAACCCAATAACAAACTACATGGCGAATTATACGGTCAAGTTGTAGCAGTCAAAAACAGAAGAATAGTAAGATCATTTACCAAAATCGACTGAATGACGTTTATAATCTTAATTGAATTAGATTAGTGGTAATAACAACTATTAAAAATAACAAACAAGTAACACTTAATCAAAATAAATAGCACACAGAATTAACAAAGCACTGATTTAGACATCGATAACAGCAAGAAAAACTAAACAGCTTTTAATATTGTGTGATACGAAGCGACTGACATTTAAGATCGAGCTTTATATGTGTGCAATGAAAAACTTTGGGACAGTAACGCTGAAGTACGTAAGTAGAAAAAACACAATCCTGGTGAAGACTGGGAGGCAAGACACGGCACAACAGCCAATGCACAAAACCACACTCAAGAGTCAGTCAGCAATGAAGTAAAAGCTGTATTTTAACTGCTTATGACACGACAGCAAACGGCCAGCTGAACACTTGCGCTAAAAACCACGTAGAATAACTTGTAAAAGCAACACGAAACCGTAATACATTTACATGCAATTTACTGAATATAAAAACATTACTATTTTCAGTTATCGCTCCAACTAAAACAGAAAGCATATTATTCCTTAGATTAGTGGTTTGACGGCATCATCTCACAAATGGAATAATCTAAAATAACATTCCCGCAAAACTGGCAAACAGTCTTACCAATGGGTATCGTATTACCCAGGAACAGGGTTATGGAAGGCAGATAGGCAGTGGCTCCATGTAAAGTACTGGTATTCAGCTACATCCGGTTAGACTGGAAGCCTCCTTCAAACTATGCCTCCTGCCTGGCCAGGCAGATGATAATGATGAGTTCAAAGATAGGAACAAATAGACATCATGCCGAGTTTTTTAACGTTACACCAAAAATGGAGCATTGGTTATTTATTTACCAAAAGCACCATAAAATGCTTTTATACTTATTTCTACTTGTGAGTTAAAAAACGAATTGCTTTCAATTTCTACATGAATCTTAGCACCAATGAGAACAAACGTTGGCTTACATTTAAACTGCATACTTACAGGAAAGTTCCATACCTTCAATAAACTTCTTCCGTCTCTTCCGTGTGATGAGGCTGGTGAAGTTGCTCTCCAGGGGCGAAGGCATCAGGACTTTGCTGTGGACTTTCATCAAATCCTTCCAAGCGCTGCCGTATGTCGCTTTGCTGATCCTTATGCTGTTCTTCATTTATGCTGTCGTTGGGATGCAGGTACGGACCCCAGACTCAAGATCTGACTACTTCTGAATTATTTTCTGCAAAGATTAGTAGACTGCTATGAAACATTTATATAGATGATAATGTGAACCGTTCGGTTGTAGGTGTTTGGAAAAATAGCAATAGATGATGACTCACCGATCACAAGGAACAATCACTTCCAGACTTTTCCACAAGCCCTTCTTGTATTGTTTCGGTCAGCCACTGGTATGTTATATCATTAATTTTCTATTCACATTTGAAACAAATCTTTATCATTAAAGAGACATTATTTATTATGTTCGAAAATATTAATCTCATTAGAGACTCAAAGAATTGTCTTTATAATTTTCTAGGTGAAGCGTGGCAAGACATAATGATGGGTGTGTCCCCGGAACCAGAAGTGAAGTGTGATAGGAACTACCACGAGGAAGGTGATGTGGAGATAGAAGACAGTGGTGGTACATGTGGCAGTGTGCTCGCCTTTCCTTACTTCATTAGTTTCTACGTGCTCTGTTCCTTTTTGGTAAGCTGCTGTTGCTAGCACAATCCGAGAAAGGTCCGTGACAATAGAATATACTATTTATTGTTATCTATAATCTGTTTTTCATTGCAGATCATCAATTTGTTTGTGGCTGTCATTATGGATAATTTCGACTATTTAACTAGAGACTGGTCAATATTGGGACCACACCACTTAGATGAATTTATAAGGTACCCTACTATTTTTCACTTTATTCTATCTCTTTAAGATGTTATGATTACGTTACTACTGTTTCAATATTTTCAGATTATGGAGTGAATATGACCCTGATGCAAAGGGTAGAATAAAACATTTAGATGTAGTTACTTTATTAAGAAAAATTAGCCCACCTTTAGGTAAGCACCTTTCATTTATTCTCATCAATGTTGACATAAACATATTTATATTGTCTTTGAAACTTTCTTTGAAACTACTCTTTTGCGGCTTTTACATGAAGTTTTCCTTGTCCAGGTTTTGGTAAGTTATGTCCGCACCGCGTGGCGTGTAAGCGCCTCGTTTCAATGAACATGCCGCTCAACTCTGACGGTACTGTTCTCTTTAACGCCACGCTCTTCGCCGTCGTTAGAACTTCGCTCAAGATCAAAACTGAAGGTTAGTCCAATACTATTGATACATCTAGAAAAGTATTAGTTGGTAGTGTATTTTGGAGATCTTGCATACGACCATTTTTTTTATTGATTCCTGTCTTGGGCTTCTCGTACAAGACATTTGATTACCACAATCTTCGTATATATTCTATTAAATGTGATAAATCTTGAGAGAGCAGTTGGTTTAGAGGCAGTGAAAAAAGATGTATGTGATGATTCTGGATTCAGGAATAGTCTGCTCACAAATTCTAATCGTACAGGTAATATAGACGACTGCAACACACAACTAAGAGCGGTCATCAAAAAGATTTGGAAGAGAACATCTCCAAAACTATTAGATCAGGTGGTTCCACCGCCAGGAGATCCGAATGAAATCACTGTTGGCAAGTTCTACGCCACCTTCCTCATACAGGATTACTTTAGAAGGTTAGTCAATAATAGTATACATGAAGATGAAATTGTAAGTTTCTGATATTTTATACAATTTGGATTATGTGGTACATGATGTTTAGAAAATTAATAATATTTCTTATTTATTTATTTTAATTACATTTATAACACCTTAATAAAACCGATTATATTAAGAAATAACGAGGTAGGCGGTTGTGAGGTAAATGGCCAGAAACAATTATCATGCACCATAGAATCATTAGAATTTTGTTTTTTATATATTTAAATACCCATCGGTGATATTCTAAACCGGTTCTGTATTCAAGTGAACGATGATGATAGAGATGTTTAATTTTGCATACCAACTGATGAATATCGAACCGATTTAACCGATTTTAGTTAGCATTTATTCAAAATTATCTTACAAAATTATTTGATTAAATCCGGTTTTGTCCTTCGTCGACTCCCGAATCTGGTTACTATTGGCATTTAGAGTTTTAGGAGAAATTAAATAGAAAAGACGAGAGCACAACACCATTCGTGTGATAAACACATTATAAAAAGAAAAGCTTACCACGTTTGGTGATTGGTCAGAATTATTTCGTTTGAATTTATTTCGTGTTTTGATTTGATTTCGTTTCATTTAATTTCGGTTAACACTGACAAATACATTTTTGTTTCATAGGAATCACGCGTGAGTAACAACAGATACGTATGTGTAGGAAAGAATGTTCCCTTTTTTAGTGTTTTTTTTCATACAACTGCTGACATGGCCCTTTGCGATAAAGATCTAATAAAGTATAGAGGTCAAAGCGTTACCCCTGAAAAAACGTTGGAATTTGATTCGATCACACTGTTTTACCCTGCATGTCCCTATGACGCTCCTTCAACGTTTGAACTTCAGCTGTTTGAACACATTTACGAATTGATGCTATCCAAAAGCATGCAGATGTTTTCTACAATCCAACTACCATGTTTTTATTTTGTCCAATATTTTAAGTTTCCCGTTGTTATATGTTGTGTTTTTGTGATATTTATGTTATAAATATAATTTTAATATTAGTCCATAAACTTGAAAAATTATTATTCTTTGACAGACTTTTCATCTTCGCGTTTAGAATTTCTTACTATAGGCTATAGCTATATCTGAATGTTCTCTCTTTTGGGATTATTTAGACTACAGATTTTTAAGAACATTCTCGTAGTAGATAACTTCATTGTAAACTTTTTTGTAACAAATATTTTTCAATTCTTAGAAAAAAAATTCGATATCACTTCAACGCTTAGCATAGTTGCACACTGAAAAGGAATAAATTATGTAAGTACTACAGAATTTTTTAAATGCTACAAATTATTCTAAATCTAATCGTATAATCATAAGGTTCAAAAAGCGAAAGGAGCAAGAAATGAGGCAGAGCGATGAGCAAACGCACCAGATGACACTGCAAGCTGGGTTGAGGACATTACATGAAGCTGGTCCTGAACTAAAGAGAGCAATATCTGGAAACTTGGATGATATTTCTGCTGAATGTGATGTGCCTATGCATAGGGTAAGTATTAAAAAGAAAATAAGAGTAAAGAAGAGTATAAATAACATTAAACTGTCTAAACATAAACAATCTAATGATACAGATTTAGTATTTGATATTGTTAAAGATACAGAACTAGACCTTGGATATATTAAGTCAATAAACAACAATAACTCTGTAATTTCTTCCATTACAGAGAAACCACTCCTTATTTGGAGGTGTCTGGTCAAGCATACGAAGGCACGGACCAAACAGACACTTCCATAGACATCGTAAACATGGAGAACTACCAACAGGTAAAGATTAAATATCATGACTTCATACTTAACAACATCATATTAATATAAATTAATTCATTACTAATATTCCACTGATCATTTTTCACACAATATTTTGCCTGAGAAGTATTGTGGTCGACACTATCTATGTATGGAGTTGATTGGCACTTGACGCTTGCACTGAAGCTAGATTATACAAGGTTTCATTGAAATAACTCAAAAACCTAAGGGAGGTAATTGAAATCAACATTGTGATTGTTTTTTACCATGGAAAACCACCCAATAATCGTAAAAAAGATCAACTGTGCCATACATGTATACATAACTCGACAAAATGTAAGGATCTGGTGATTGGTGGATTATTTTTGGCGATTTTTAAGGGGTTCAGTGCTTGCATACTTGGGGCTTCGCACAGACTTTATCATTTCGAGAGATGCTAGACGAAGACGTGTAGTCACCATAACCTTTCTAACGATATATAGATAGTGATTTGACTACTTTCAAAGAGAATGAGAGTGGAATTCAAAGGAATGAGTTTACCAGTGAAATATCTTCTCTATGCAGATGAACAAATAAAACATTCATCGTCAGCGGAAGAACTACTAACAAATAATGGTAAATATGCTGAACAAGGCATTGAAGATGAATGGAATGAAATTAACGTAGGGTATATGAAAGGGGTGGTGGTTGAAAGGGATGAAAGGAGTGTGTGAGATGAATACCATGGAACTGATCCTGGGTCCGATCCCCAAGTCTGAGGAAGAAATTTGATATGTTCTGAACAAGAAGCTTATAGATGAAAATAGAGGCCACACTCCAAATAAAAAAGTGAAGACGATCTGTGGGCTAACGCTTCCCTTTCTAAATACATACATAAGAACGACACAGTGATATTTGTTTTCTCTTTCTTATGTCTGTATTTAGAAAGAGCGCGTTAGCCCACAGTCATCTTCACTTAGGTATTTAGAGTGTTGCCTCGACTTTTATCTAAAAGCTTCTTGGTTCTGAATTATTTTGTAACAGCCAGATAGGGTTGCCAACCATACTTCATAATAACGTATCCTACTTTATTTTTTGGTATTTAAACTTTATACTTTTGCATACAAATAAAGTATGTGAAAATTTCCAACCTTTACTGTGATGCGTAAAAAAAAACACTAATTATGGGTACGTAACTATTAAAAGGATGACGGAAACGATTTATAATTACTGAACGAAATGTTAGATGTCAGATGTGATGTCAGGGGAACAGGACAGGACAAAGACTTGTACCAAATGTTAAAAATAAAATATTTCTTATTTACTATCCATTCCCGCCACTTCAGCTTCCACTGAAAAGGTTTTTCAGTAATTAATCGAAAGAAGAGAGAAATAAAGCGTCCATAAATTTAATTGAAAACGAATTGCTTATTTATTATTTAAATTTAAATTTTGATTGTCAAACAAGCTTTTAATTTTAAACATAGCAAAACATTGTTAGCATGTGCTAAAAGCACACAAAAATTCGTTTTTTAAGGTAATAAATACATTTAATTTGAAAAATTCTTTTTTTTTCCTATTCAAACCATTTTATCCGTTTTTTTTTTGTCAAAAAATGTTGGCAACCCTACAGCCAGACCCACTCTTTTGTCAGAAAGTGGGACTGACTGCCCAAAGATGGTAAGAATGATATAGTTTTGCCTGCCTTAAATTACTCAACCGACATTGGCGTGTTGGTATGCTTGGCTCTAAAATAAATAAGTAGTAAGGGGATGACCCTTATTCATAAACGATGATTAAAATTAAATGATGATTAGCGTCTGTTTAACCATACATTTTTGACGTTTAAACATCATTTAATTTTAATAGTCGTTTATGAATAAGGGGGTCAATGTGCCGAAAAATGAATAAAAGTAAGATGCGTGAATAAAATTTTGAAGGACAGTGAAATCGTTGTGGTTTAAAAAGATCTCCTAAAGTAAATCATTATCATCACATCACGTCGCAAATGTCTACTACTGAACGGGCGGTAAAATGCATGAACAAATACTAAATTTATCGGTGATGTCCTTAAATAAAGTCATGTATGCATAAGGAGAAGCAAGAGTGTGTAAGATCATTGCACGTGGTGTTCTGTAGTTGCTGCCAACTCCCTTGAGAAATAGGTTTGAGGATATGTGAAACATTTTAGATGGCGATGGCGGCGTCGGTGCCCCAGGTGGTGTAGGAAATCATTTGAGTTCAATGATGCAAAGGGAATATGGAGTTGGACCACTACCACTTACACCAAATTTGTGAGTTGCCTAAAATTTATAACTGTGTTCCACTGATGACGACGACAACACAAATACAGGAAAAATAATTAAAACTATGATTACGTAACTATTGAAGAAAGTACCGTGATTAAACAATACTTTATAACTTTCAGAGCAAATGGACAGCCGAAGGAACAAATACCATTAAGGCCTCTAATATTCAATGGAGAATCGGAAAAAATATACCAAGTGCTGGAGTAAGTACAACATTATTACTCAACAACTAATAAATTCATAATATTACACCAATCATTTCAATAAATCTGTTTAATATTCTAATACATATCAGAGTCTAAATAAGAAATGCTTATATTACAGAAGAACCACAAATGACCTAAAGAACACTATTTACCAAGGTAGCCAAACGTGTGGTTTTGTAGTTGATTTTCTAAAACTAATGTTTGCATATTCACCCGCACTCCTGCTCAAATAACCTTTCTAACGCTTCCATCTTCTTTCACCGCTTCTGTGTGGATAACGGTACGTACTAACAGCAATCAAAAGTCCAACTACCCGGAGATGCTCGGGCAGATCGGTCTGGCTTTCGGCTGCGTCAACTATCTGTCGACGCCGAGCGAGGGCTTGACCGCATCGAAGCCAACGGCGACGGTATCGAGGCAGAAAGTTCACCCGGAGGACTCGACGTCATCAAGGGAGAAACTATCGATACCGAGGAAGGCGTCAATGGAGGATAAGACGCCATCGCCGAATACGAATACATACGAGCAGATACAGCCGAAGATATCGCCGCTGTTAGCGAGCGAATGTACGCCGACGACGGAGTCGCGAACGATGACGTTGTACGGGTACAACGCGGCTGCGAAGCTGCCGTTCGCGTTCTCACACGCGAAGGAACGCGTGTGCCGCGGCGGGGAGCGGCGCAGCCTGCGCGCTATCAAGCCGGTGCTGTGCGGAGCAGGTCGGATGGTGCGCAGCGCCTCGTCGGGGGCGGCCTCGCATGCGCCGCCCATTCGGCTTGTAGATCGCCCGCACTCGCCAGGTCCGCACGCCACAGGGAGCTTCCTTCCGATTCTTTTGTCCCTCCCCTTTTAAAACTACTTCGATGTCCGATTAAAGATATTTCAAACCATAGATTTTTTTGGGTCTAATTTATTTGTCTTTATTAGACTCTAGTCTGATAGTAAATTATTATGTTTTTTAGCATATTTTTTATAAAATACAAGTAGTTAAAATCTCAAAACTTCTTTTACATGAAGGAAGCTTTCTACAATGTAGAATAATGAACGCTCATCAATAAAACTTCAAAGCTTACAGGATTACATTGCAGGCAAACGGAAACCTGACGGTATTAACTAATAATTTAACACACACTCACACTTTGCTTCAGCAAATTTCATGTTTTGCAACTTCACACAAATATAACAATACACAAATCTTGCACTGAAAATATAATAAATGAGGTAAAATGATAACTTACTTTCTGATTACTAATAACGTTATTGACACAGGTTAAAGATCATCATCGTAACTAGCATGTAAACTAATATTGAAGGGCTAAAATAGTGCATTTTTAGAATGATTGAGGACTTAGAAAAGCTTTTAGAGGATTTTAAGAAAAAGTTTTTGTTTTGTATGGTTTGCACGAAAATTTGAATAATCATAAAAATCCACGAGGACGCTATTGATTTAGACTTAAATGTATAGATACAATTATTGAGATTCATCGCTTTAAGGATCATTATAGGCTAGCTTTATGAGCTTTTGAGAAATTAGAAAATTAATAGTTTAGATTTTAGATTTTCAAAAACCAATTTTATTGAGGTATGTTTAATTTTGTAATAAAAACTGTTCACTGAAATTAGAAGAATTGCGAATAAATAAAATGATTAGTAACGTTCCTTGAATGAAAAATTATGTCATATATATAAACATGATGTATTACACCTGGTATTGCAGGAGGGGATAACTTTGGGCGTGGGGTGGTGTCGCTTCCCGGCAGTCCACGAGGAAACAACTCCTCGGCGCCTGTCGTGGTGGGATCCGCAGAGAGTCTGGTTACAAGAGTAAGTTCAAATAGACGTCACAGGCATCTGATAATATCCTTGGTCTACGTCAACATAATAACCAAATTGATATATGTATATTATATTAAACATTTTGAATGTTTTATTTTCAGGTGCTAACTGAACAGGGTCTAGGTGATTACTGTGACCCTGAGTTCGTGCGGAACACCTCTCGGGAGATGCAAGAGGCACTAGAGATGACGCAGGAGCAAATGGACAGGTAATTATCAATCACCATACGAATACCTAGTCAGAACGTTTACCTTCAGGGTGCTATTTAATATTTAACTTTGAAAATCTCTACGATCACAGAGCTGCACATCAGCTGATGGTCAACGAGAAGAACATAAAACAAGCCCAAAGCCAACAACCCCAAGTTGTAAGTATCAGAATTTCTCACAAAGAATGCTTTACTAATCCTGCCCACGAATTCACTTTTCAGCTGACAACTTGCTATCATATAATATAACGAATGTATAGGGTAACATTTGGGTTGTAGGGCGACATCCTTGCCCGTCAGTACCACCCGTTCCACCAGCCGGCGACGATGCCGCCGCCGGTTTGCAAGCGGTTATAGCACCCGCCCACAGCGAGCCCGCGCCTGACAGCGTTGTCGCACACAGCGCGCGCGACGCCAAACGTCACACGCATCATAGGAAAAAAAGAAAACGCAAGCCAGTATTGGTTTAGCAAGATTTTACTATATACATATTGGTTCGTAGATATAGTTTGATAATTTCATTTTATCGTGAAATAATTCAGTCTATTATCAATGATACGATTGAGTTATTTGACGTTTCACGATATCTATGCTCAAATTCTTCGTTTGTTTCTCAATTTTTCAAACAGGCGGATCAAATTTAGGGTACGTGAGTACTTTTTTAAATTATATACTGTGGTTATCACAGGTAAAGTGAGATTGTAGTTGTTTAGGTATAGCATAATTAAGGGCAGAACACGAATGAAAAATATTTGTACCTACCTACTCTAAAAGTGTTGGGTACTGTTTATGTTGGTTGCCATTTCAGAGAATTGGCCCTTTTAAAATCTTATATTAGAACATGTAATTTTTCTATGAGAGAGAAAACGCTCTCATTACCTAAAATAGATAGAAGTTTTATTAAAAATGTATAATTTTATCCTTTTTAGGTACTAAAATGTTTTGCAAAATAGCGTATTGTGTTGTGCAAGTTTTAATAAAAATTGTTTAAAAATAAAACTTTGCTCTAATTAATTAAATATTGTCGATTTCATAAAACTTGCACGAGACAAAAGCTTTTTTATTTGTAACGTTAAAAAATATATTTCATAAATGCGAACGATTCTTCCTCTAGTTTAAATATTTGTTAAAGTAAAGAAGCTTTCAAAACTTTTGAACGCTAGAAGCTTTTGTGGTGAAATATGAAATTTCGTGTGATTTATTCAAAGAAATCGCTTTGATTGTTACGATTCAGTATTAAGTGGGAAGCTAAATAACTTTTTTAGCGTTATTCGAGTAACCTAAATTCTGTAGATGTTATTCTGTTTCTTTATTTTTAGCACCAGATCCAAGACAATACCATATTCGAAGACTTTGACGAACTGATTGTAAAACTAGCCCTCGGCGGAGGGGAATCCAATTTTCTGTAGTTTACCCAAAAGTTGAATTTGTAAAAATGTATGTCTCTCCATAAAAACAGTGATTTTTATAGTTCAGCTTTATTGAATAGCTTTGACCACTTTTAGAATAGACACTAAACAATTCTAACGTAGACTCTAGGCTCGTTAGACGCCTATGACGACACTAAAGATGAGGGTCTGATTTTCATCTCTTCAGTAACTTTACAATATAAAAGTAAGCACTCTTTTGAATTTTTAATAGATTTTATAGATGAATCGATTTATATACGATTTTTCCATCCATGTCCTCCTCGGGTTGTTAGTTAAGTCGATTTTATTTTTATCTACTAAACTCCCACGTATGAGCTTAGTAGGTACGGGAACATAGTTTGTGTGTTGCTACGTAAATAAAGAGATAAATAATTATGGGCAATAATTTTCCTATCTAACATCCCCGCTTTTCCTAAAGCTGTATGAACTTGTGAAAATGTCGCGGGTTGTTTTAAAGTTATATCATCCAAACTTTGTTACAGTTCTACTGACATTATGACATAATTTTCAAAAATGCGAAAAGGTTTAAAACTGCGAAAATATTCACTGCCAGCAATTGAAGATTTTAATGTCTCATCGTCCGTTTGTAATGGTATATTCAATGATAAAGATGATGAAAACGGTGATTCAATGAGTAAATAAGGCGACATATAACATAATTATGTTAAAGTTAATAGAACTATAACCAATTATGGTATCATTATTAATTTCATAAAAGACAGTTAAAAAGTTATTGTGTATTTGCGAAGAGGCATTTACAAATATCAATTGTCATTAAAAGGTAATCATTAACTATTTAGTTTTTAACTCTAGTTAAATTTAATGAGATTTGTAATATCTTGAACTGTTTTTTGGTAGATATTTTTGGTTTATAGCAAATAAATATGGCCTTAGGTGGGTTTATTGACTTGAAATACTTATTATTTTGTTAACTGTGAAGCAAAGGCTCCAATTCATGCAGAAACTGTTTCAGTCAGTTACAAACTCAGTTTGCCTTATCCGCTAGATTTATAATAAAGTATCCTTTGGTATGTACTATTTTGGTACGGAATCTTAGAAAGAACCCAATGTTAATCACTGAAAAAAAATAGAACAAGGTGTTGCAATTTTCTGAAATATTAGCTCTTTAAGATAAATTCCCTAGTAAGTGCCCTTTTAAACTCTATGAAGCGACGTAGTGTAGTATATTATCGTCAGCAACTCCATGTACCGACAACACACTCCACATTCCTCTAGAATTAAGGTCAATCTTACCGACAATTTTATAATCTGTTCAAATCTCTTCGCTGGACAAATAAGAATTCGAATCTTCCAGAGTCGAGTATTTACAAATGACAAATGCTGCAGCCCTGTGTTTTCCTTGCTTCAATACTGCAAGGGCTTTAAATGGCTTCTTACTTGACACAATGAAAAAACAAGAATAATTTTATTGAATAAACGGATTGAAACATTAACGGCTCTAACCTTTTTTGTTCAATATCCTTTATCAATAAAATTCTTCTTGTTTTGCAATAGCCTCAAGATCCTGTGTTGGAAAATAATAAAATTGATGCATCTTACGTGTTGATCCTGTCACAGCCTTTTATGGTAGGATCATGGTACGTGAAGTACATCTATTTTATTATCCTGCTATTTGGACGTGTGTAGCAGCATTTGCCGTGTAATAAATACGCGTCTTGATAAACCTGTCTACTTCTCGTTTAGGCTACAACAGCAAAGAGTTCGGAGTTAATTAATTAACGCACAATAAATGTAACAGTAAGTTGTTCATGAAATATTCTAAATGTACTATATTATATTATTAAATGTAACACCAATGTAAAGGCGATAATGTTTTATTGCGACAGATTTATTGGGCAATTTTCCAAGACCTACTGCTGCAACGTTACCAGACACTACTGTAGTTACTGTGTAAATTGGTAGAGTAAGATCTTACAATTCATTTCGTATGGCCAAGCAAATGTAATGGCTCAATCATCGAACGATCTAGACAATGCACATAAACAAGAAACGCTTTATAATTTCATACTTAAACCTTTTTTCAAAGTAAATTCTCTACTTCTCTTTGTTGTTAAGGTAGCCTAATCTATGCTTCCCCGAAACTTTTGGGTGCCAACTTGTTTTAGACGTTAAAATTATTACTTGTTATAAACTTTTAAAGTTGCCTTTATATTTTCTGCCATTTTATATACTCGTTTGGAATTCCTATACTATTGTCTTTTCTGTTTAGTCTATGTAAGAGTTTATTGAAGGAGTTTTAAAGATTCTTATTGAAAATAAATAAAGTAGAGTCCCATGAATATATAATTATATATACATTGCTGCTGTTTTTATTAAACAGTTTTATTAAGCAGTAATATTTGAAATATTGAGTGCAATAAGAAATGGGCATATTCCTATTTCATCAAATTCTAAATCTCCAAAATGAGAGAAAAGATAGGTATCTAAAATTTTTAAATATTCATTCGTTAGTAATTTCATCTGTAAATAATGTACAAAATTAAAACATGATTGTATTCGAAGACACATGATTTTAAGTACGTTTTTTATATTTCTAGCAGTAATGAGAATTTCGATTGTAAATAGTTATGTAAATAAAAAAGTGTAAAAGATATATATTCCGTCAATCATATAAAAATTGAAACATTATTAATTACCTATATTTATTGTTTAAAAATGAACATTGTAAAATTGTTTTCATATAAATAAAAAATGTCGGAAACGCATTTGGATTTTATTTAGTAGTTTAGTTTCTTTATTGTGTTCCCGTCACAAAATATAGACTACCTTTGTCGGCGACAAATTTAGAGACAACATTCACCAGTATGGGTTTCATCACAAACTTTACTTTGGAAGTATACTTAACCTTTGGAAGTATTTCTATTAATTAACAAATTCTCCTTTTCGTTCCACGCGTTCGATTATGATAAACATTAGTGTTACCTTGTTAAAACCTGACTGGTATTCCTTAACTTTGCAAATCGTCAATACTGAAGTGAAACACGATCTTGCTAGATAATGACTGCTTTATTTCATAGTGAGGTGTGCGTAGAAAACATTATTATCAAGGTACCCTCAATGTATAACATTATATATAGTATATAACATCTTCCCCTTTTACGGAAAAAAAAAGTTAACATAATTTCCACCACCAAATCACGCTGCACACTTTGCAAATCGCACTGGACATCGCGCATTATCATCGTGAATACCACCACAAGCACTACAACACTTTGAAACCGTTTCATGATTAGAAACGGAATCGAATCCGCCACCCGACGACGCCGCGATGCTCCCGGCTGCTGAACCATGTGGATGCGCGCGCCCGCCACCGGCGCCGCACGGTGGGCCGAAATCAAGCTTTCATAGACTTAGGGATTCACGAAAATTGATGAGCAATTTAAAAAAAAAATAACGGCTTTGCGATCTACCACTAAATACAAGACACTTTTCTTCTACAATTTTTGTATATACCTAATATTTTTAAAGTTATAACGATTTGATTTTTTTTTTGTTGTATGGAGAAATTTGATTTTATATGAATAACTTTTAAATCTCAAGAGTTCTCAAAAAACGGCTTTCGGTATTCGATTATGCTATTTTTTAGGCAAATTATCCGATATATCACTTGCTTCGATTTTCTTCGATTTGGAGAAAATTGATTTTCATTCCCTTTTCCACACCACCCTTGAGGTAGAGAACTAAGCGCGTTTTTTTTTATCAGTGGTGTCCCCAGGAGGCCTAATCCACTCATACGCACACTCTTACTCACACACGCACTCACAAAAGTATCAATTATACAATTTCATCAGATTCTTATTCAGATTCGTTCTCTAAATGTTCCTACAAATTCTATATTTTCGCGCTCATCATCTTCAAATGTTGGAGATAACAGAAGCATGGCTTTCGCTTCTTCTGAAAATGGTTTGTGTTTCCGTATCATTTTATGACGTTTTGATGATATATAAGGATCTGAACTAATTATTAAATTATTCAAAATATCCTCATTATTAGCTCTTCTGCAGAATTTTCTTGAATGGTGTTGGCGATATCGCCTAAAGTCTTTATTTCTCGATTCAGCCGCTTCTTCCGATAACTTTCCAATCGGAATTAATCCCAAGTCTTCAATGATAGCTGCTCCATGAACAAGAACTTTATGCACACTGGAGGGCATGGGATACCACTCATATAAATCTACGTATAATTTTATGTTGGCTTCCGTATATTCTTTAAACTTCACTGTGTCAATTTTATGACCCGATATTGTTTCTAAAATGATTGGAAACCGTTTTATTAAGTTTTCATCGACACCAGTAATTGCAGCAGCAATCTCTGTATTTGAGAAAAATCTTCGAGCGGTATTCCCGTCATTAGTAGTTCCATGTCCTTGCTTTACAACATCTATTAAAAGGCCTATTTGATTTTTAAAAGCTTCCTGAATGCTTTTTTTTCTATTTTCCATCAAAACTTTGTTTTCACCTTTTGCAACCTATGTTTTGAAATCCAGTCTATAGGCTATGTGAAGAATGCATTCCATAAAACGTATCCATATATGTAGCGATGATAAACCATATTTGTACAAGTCGGTATCAATGTTTTTAGTCAATAACAAAGACAAGTTATTCATTTCTGTACAGCTTTACATATGTCACATCGTTGAGCTGAAGTTTCACAGAGGATTGATGTTGCTTTGCCATCTATCATGGTAAGCAATAATGAATGTGAGACTTTTATTTCTCCAATTTCTGTTTCCTTCAATTCATTTATCTCCGTTTCAATTTCGGTTTTCTCTCTTAAAATCGATGATTTATTCTCTTTTTCAAATTTGAAAAATATTGGACGACACCAATATGCTGAATTTGGTGAGTCGTTTTCCCAGATAATTTGTTCCTCGGAAACAATTTTTATTGGTACTAAACTACCCATAAAAATACTTGAATCATCTGTCGAAGCACTGTCCTCTTTGTCATCCGTTGTCATTTTTTGCTTATAGTTTGCTTGATTCGAGGCACCATCCATTCCCCATTTGCTTATCATTGTCAACTCCTTACAGTCTGTGCTATCAATATTGATTGCTTTGAATATCCTTTTGGCAGTTATATCTAATAGAGCCTGCAATTTTATTGTAGCAGTTATATCTGTTAAGGTGATATCATCCTTTGGCGGGTAGCATTCTTGTTTTGCATTTTGCACCTTGTAGTAGGAAGGGAACATGTCGACATTTTTCTCTTTGATACTTTTTCTTAAAGTATTGTATTGCCACTTTGTTAATTTAAGGGACAAAACAAGTCCCAAAGCTTCATCTGGAGTCAATTTAGGTTTTTCATTTTTACGTAAAAAACTATCTTTGGCTTTTTGCACATCCTGTGGATTTTTAAGTAGGTGTTCGAGGATTTTCAGCTATTCCTTGATTACCATCCTCTCGTAATTTCATAATATGTGCATGAGATATTTCCTCTGTAATTGTATGAATATGTTCTGTACGTCTCTTTTTTTGCTTAGGTCCTAATTCACAAAATGGTTTTCTTGGACTTACATTCGTTGACGTGGCAGTAAACACTTTTGCTGGAGATTCATGTTCACTTGATGTACTAGGAACAGAGTCTTGGTTCCTTTCAAATGCACTTACAATGAAATCAGGCCACTTTATTTCCGATGATAACCATTCGCAATTATTGTTGCTAAACAATTCTTCTTTGCTATGAGCATTTTGCCATCTCCTTTGCAGATTATAGCAATATTTTGCACAAAACGCTTTTAGCGCTTTATCGTTTTCATCGCTTAACACAGTAGGGACTAATCTAGATTTAGTAGCACTATATAAAACACTGTTATTTTTAAAACTTCCACTTTCCTTTAATAGCACAACAATATGAATATTTGACACCAAATCGAACATTTTTACGTAATAAATAGTATTAGTATTCCGAAAATGTGAGATAGGATAGTGCGTTTATTACGATGTGTAACAACGTACTGAGGATGGTTGTTTTTCAAATGTAACCGTGTCATTTTTTTACCTGCTATTCATCATCCAATCACATAATGACACGTCATCATTTTGCTGCGCTAATGAGTATTGTTAAAAACAAATGACGTCATAAGGGTGGTGTGAGTATCGTGAAAAATAAATGACGTCATAAGGGTGGTGTAGAATGTTTACCAATAATTTGTTTTTTTGCTATATTTCTGTAATAAACATGTCAGAATAAACCAAAAACCGATTAATATTTCATACAAAGTTTAGGTTTATAACTCGAAAAATACGTTTTTTCTATATGACGGTTCTCTTCGCTAAATACCTCGCTTGCTTGGCATATCTTTACTGCTTTTTCTAAGCTTAACTCATCTGTTCGGAGTAATCTATCTGGGACACCTGTGTCGATTACTCCACAGACAATGCGATCACGTATTAAATTGTCATCTATGTAAATGTTCAAACGTGCAATGTTGGCATAATAATCTTAGTGCCGTTACGTAAGCATCTGTGTTTTCACCTTCCATCCCATTTCGTGTAAAAAATAGGAATCTCGCCATCGTTGTATTCGTTTTTGTACCGAAGTGTTCATCAAATTTTTGGATCAATACATCGATATCATCCTCTTTGCCTTCTACCTTTATTTTGAAAGTGGAATATATGTCGTATCCATCAGCGCCTATTAAGTTAATAAGCAAACTGGCTTGCACATCCTTGTCTTCCTCGTACACTCCTAAAGCCTTTAGAAAAACCTTAAACTGTTTGAGCCACTTTCGCCACGCGTCAGCTCGGTTTACCGGGCCACCTTCTAAAACTAATTCGGTTCCATAATTCCGCGTACCTACTGACTATCGCTTAAACACATTAACACGACTTGATTTTTGTCTAATAATTACGTTCGAAAGCGTAAATCTTATTTTCCGCTGTCACCATGAAGTGAAACACGATCTTGCTTGATAATGACTGCTTTATTTCATAGTGAGGTGTGCGTAGAAAACATTATTATCAAGGTACCCTCAATGTATAACAAATACTAAGTAAATATAGCGTACTTTGTGCAATTTTAGTGATCCGAAATGTGTAAGATCCAGAAACTTTTTGTCTAAATTTGATTGGTGTACCACAGGTTACTTCTCTAGCCTAGGTCGCTTGACATATTTGACGTATCCGTCTGAATTTACTGAAACAGATAGCGATCGTCAATGCTTTCCTGAATTTGAAAACTATAGGTAATTATGAAATTACACTATAATACTAAATTAATTTCGTAAATTTGAATTACGTTGAATTTAGAATTTAGCTGTTGAACAATTGGATTTATTGCCAAACTAAAAAGTACTGGCCCAAGAGGGTCACCCTGTTGACATCCAACGGCTGATTTCAAAAAGTTGTCTTCATAAAGTAATTTAGAGCCTGTAACATTGATAGAAAATACTAAAAGGACTTGGGGAGCTCTTAAATTCTGTCCTGGGAGACCTCCAGAATCGTGGTTGTTGCAAGGGATTTCCAAAAGGGTTGAGAGGGTAAATCAGGTTTTAGGGAATTAGGTATTGTCGGGCATGATGAACACTTGCCAAACACACAATGAGTTTTTCAACAGAGATCACTTCGGCAGTAATTGCTTACTATTAGATGGAAAGAACTTGTTCAATCAACTCAGCCTATCGCAGTCCACTGCTGGACATAGGCCTCTCCCAAGCTGCGCCACAACACTCTATCCTCCAATTTCCGCATCCAGTCTCTCCCAGCCACCTTTTTAGGTCGTCGGTCCATCAAGCTGGGGGGCGTCCCACACTACGTTTGCCGATACGCGGTCTCCACTCCAGGACTCATCTGCTCCACCAACCATCGATCCTTCGACAAACATGGCTAGCCCACTGCCACTTCAGCTTGCTCATTCTACAAGCTATGTCGGTAAATCCGGTTAATTTCCGGGTAATTTAATTCCTAATTTTATCCTTCAAAGAAACTCCGAGCATAGCCCGCTCCATAGCGCGCTGAGCGACCTTAAATTTGTGGACCAGCCCAACGGTCAGTGTCCACGTTTCGGCATCGTATGTCATCACGGGCAGGACGCACTGTTTGGTCAGTCTTCAAGCATCGCGGAACTGGCGACGAAAAGACTTGACTCCGAAACGCTGCCCAACGCAACCAGATCCTCCTGTCGGCTTCTTTCTCAAAGTTGTGTCTACCGAGCTGGATGACTTGCCCTAGGTAGACATACTCCTTCACAACTTCGAGAAGCGACCGTTCGATGTGGACTGGGCTTGGCAAGACGTGAGAATTACACATGACTTTCGTCTTGTCCAAATTCATGCCGAGGCCAACCCGCCGAGAGGCTCCGTTTAGGCTGTGCAGCATCTGGTCTAACTGTTCCAGCGTGTCTGTCATTATTCGGCAAACCGAAGGTGTGAGATGTATTCGCCATTAATATTGATACCCTGTCCAGTCCAACGTCTTAAAGATGTCCTCCAACGCGTTGGTGAACAGTTTCGGGGATAAAACATGCCCCTGTCGCACCCCTCTGAGCAGTTGGATGGGACTTGTTTCCTTATCCTGGATCTGGACAGTCATCGTAGCAGCGTCATACAAACATCTCAACACTTCGATATAGCGCCAGTCAATTCGACATCGTTGCAGAGAGGCCAGAACTGCCCATATTTCGATGGAGTCGAAGGCTTTCTCACAAATGCCATACACAGCGGTTGGTTGTACTCTTATGTCTTCTGTACAATTTGCCGAACAGTATGGATGAAGTCTACGGTACTGAAGCCTTTTCGAAAACGGGCGTGTTCTGGCGGCTACAACTCATCAAGTCTTCTGGCGAGACGATTCGTAACGACCCTCGAGAACAGCTTGTAGACGTGGCTCAGACGAGAGAGGGTCTATAGTTCTTCAGCAAGGTTTTGTCACCTTTTTTAACCGACTTCAAAAAGAAGGAGGTTATTAATTCGAATGTTTATATTCGTTTATTCATTTTATACCTTATTTACTACATTTTTAAATATTTTTATAAAAGTAACTTTAAAAAAAAACATTTAAAAATATAAAAAATAGCGGTCCGCCGGTAACGGGAGCAGGGTCCAAGCTACCGGTGGTTAGGGCTCCAGAGACAGGAACCTCCTCACGATGCGAGCCGTATCGAGGAGTACTGCCTTCTGAATCAGGCCTTTGATCCAACCGCCTAACGAGAGCCTCGAGAGATGTTGATCGAGGCTTTCGGCCATCAGTCCATTGGCTGATACGACAATCGGCACAATTACAGCCGAGTTCACATTCCACATGTCAACAACCTCGTGTGCTAAGTCGAGATACTTAATCTGTTTCTCTTTCTCAGCTTTCACGAGGTTCCCGTCATGCGGAATGGTAACATCGACTATCATTGTGCGGCGCGCTAACCGATCTATCACCACTATATCAGGTTTATTGGCTACAATAGTCCTGTCAGTAATGATAGACCGGTCCCAGTACAACGTGACATGGTCATTTTCAAGAACTGGGTCGGGCACATACTTGTAATACGGTACCTCAGAATCCACAAGTTTATATTGCAAAGCAAGTTGCTGGTGAATAATCCTGGCTACTTGGTTATGTCTGTGCAAGTACTCGCCGTTAGCCAGCCGAGAACAACCAGAGATAATATGTCTGATGGACTCACCTGGATGGTGACATGCCCGACACACGTCAACCGTCCCGTCCTTCATAATATGTCTCCGGTAGTTATTCGTCAGGATAACTTCATCCATAATTGCACAGACGAAACCTTCAGTTTCCCCGAAAAGGTCACCAAAACGTAGCCAGGATACGGACGCCAAGAAATCAACACCGGGTTCATGGAGAGCCCGATAGAAGCGCCCGTGAAGCTCCTTGTTTCGCCATATTTCCTTGCGGTCATCGATAGTTAGTATAACAGGTTTGCGCCAGTTCTCTTTAGCCATGGACAGCGGGGTGAGCCCCTTGTCCACTGCGATCACATCACGGTGCATACCCACTTCGGTTTTAAAAAAATATTCCCTGAGACTGCACACCTCGCGGTTGTGGAGGGTCTTCGCATTTAAAAAGCCTCGACCCCCGCACTTCCGCGGGATGTACAGTCTCATCACCGATGATCGTGGGTGATGCATCCGGTTTGCAGTCAGCAGTGTACGGACTCGTCGATCCAGGGCGTCGAGTTCAGTCTGAGTCCATTTGAGTATGCCGAAAGAGTACATCAAAACAGGCATGACCCAACCGTTGAAGGCGCGCACCTTGTTTCCGCCTGAAAGAAGACTAATTAATACCTTCTTCAGGCGACCAAAGAAGCGCTCCCTCAACGATTGCTTCATGTCAGCAGTGTTGATGCCTAACGCTTCCGACATACCCAAATACTTATAGCTTTCGGATGAAGAGAGGGACCTGAGGTGTATGGAATCTGAGAGTTGAATTCCCTCGGATTCCATAATCTCACCTCGCTTTACATGCATGACTGCACATTTGTCCACACCAAATTCCATCCTGATGGCGCTACTAAAAGTTGCAGTGACCTTCAGTAGTTCCATCAGTTGCAATTTGTTGGGGGCAAAGAGTTTAAGGTCATCCATGTATAGGAGGTGAGATATAACCTCACCACCTCTCCTCAGCCGAAAGCCTAGACCTGAATCCTCCAGCAGAGTGCTTAGAGGATTCAGGGCTAAGCAAAACCAAAGTGGACTCAAGCTGTCGCCCTGAAATATTCCCCGTTTGATCCATACAGGCTCATCATTCCCTTGGATCTGTGGACATCCTGGATAGCGAAGGACTGTTCTCCATTGCCCCATGCACGACTCAAGGAAGGTGCGTATAGTTGCATTAATTTTGTACAACTCCAGCACTTTCATGAGCCATGCATGTGGCACCGAGTCGTAGGCCTTCTTATAATCTATCCAGCATGTCGACAGATCTTTGCGGGATCGACGAACCTGTTGGCTTATGGCCATGTCGATGAGGAGTAGCTCCTTGGTACCGCGGGACCCGTTCCTACATCCATTTTGAGAGGGAGACATGATCGAGTTATTCTCAATATGCGTATTAATTTTCGTTCTCAAAATGGATGTAAGAAGTTTATAAATCGTCGACAAACATGTGATTGGTCTATAATTCTTGGGTTCCGCGGGACTACCTGACTTATAGAGCAGGTGGGTAACGCCTGCTGTTAGAAACCGTGGTAGCGACCCAGACTCTAAGGATGACTGGAATTGAGATGCCAGTCGACTGTGTGAACTAGTAAGCCATTTTAACCAAAAGTTATGCAGTCCGTCCGGTCCCGGTGATTTCCAATTGAGTAACGGACGGACTGCTCTGGCCACGTCTATTGGCGTAATGAACACGCGTTCCATTTCTGGTATTGGTTCACACAATCGCTCGACATCCTGCATCCAGTCTGCCTCAACGTGACAGACGGGCACCGACCAAATGCTCCGCCAAAATGCACTCGTGGCGGCATCATCCGGGCGGCACACGTCCATCACATTTTGTTCGGGTCGCTCCCAAGCTCTATATACCCACCTCTCATCGCTCTGGAACATGCGGTTCTGCGTGTATCGGTCAACCCGCCGCTTATACCGCCGAATACGGTTCGCCCATGCACAGACTTTCTGCTTCAGGAAGTCGATGCGCTCTGTGACACGGGACATGTATTCTGGAGGACTGATTCCAGTCCCCGAGAAAGCCCGCTTCACAAAGCGCATCACTCGTGGTCGTGTGTTGCCCTCCCTGAAGCAGTATAGTTTGCCGATGAGTACCCTGGCCCCATCAATACGACGCTCGATCCTGCACTGCCAGGCTGGTGCGGCTGGTTTCGGTCGAGAAGCTCCGTCACAGCTTGGAAACTTGACGTTAGCTAAACGACATGCCGCAACAGCCGCGCAATACAGGATCGAGTGTGTATCAACGAGATCCTCGCTGCTCTCAAAGAAATACGTAAGCTGCGAGTCCAAGGCACACACCAGCGCCCTATTTTTTTTGTGCATAGGTAACCGTGGTAATCGGGGTCTAAGTTCGGTCGGAGTGGACCGATACTCGCGAAACGCATCCTCCAGTGCGCTCCTCAGTCGGGTGTTGTACTGGCTACTTACTGTGGCAACCCTATCATCTTCTTCAACACGATTGGACCGCGGCGAGATTGCATCCATAGGTGACACATGTCCCGCGGTTTGTGTCGGAGTTGGAACGATATGGTTGCTCAGTACGTCTGAGCGCAGCCTATCAAGTGCGGTGTCGTCCAACCTGTGATTGCGTTGGATGACCCGCACCTGATCCGACAGTCGTTGGGCCGAGACGTTGACGGTTGGTTCTAGTACCTGAAATAGAGACAGCATCCTTTCGCGGTACGCAGTGAGGTTAGTTCCCCCCACTGTAGACCCGTAATATGCGCGCATGACGTTCTCGTTCATAGACTGAGTCCATCTCATGCGCTGCACACAACCACCGGCAGCGGGGACCCGGCTCGGGGCCGGATGACCCCTAAGTCCCAAGCTCCTCGGTGGCCGGCCTCTCCCCTGCCGACGTACAGGTGTTGGCGACGTCGGCGGGGAAAAATATTCGTCGCTCGAGCTCGACGCAACTGCCATGGCCGGTGTCACAGCACTCTCAATGGGGCTGGGTTCCGGCGGCGGCGAGGCGGAGCTGAGCGACGACTCCGGGGGTGGTAGGCGTGCATTTCGAGTTGCTGATCTCGTCAACATTGCATGTTAATCATATTCCATATTTTTCTTCATAGAAGGCTGAATTTGACAGCCGTCATTTTTGGGTATTCTGTATTTTCTTTTAGTTTTTTCATTTTGTTTATGTTGTTTATTGTAGATTTATTTATGGTTTTATTCTGAAGGCTTTGTTGTGATTTTTGTACTATGTAGCTCACGGGAATTAATAAAAACAGGAAATAGGAGATATGAAAAAAAAATTATATTATTATTATTATTATTTTTATGTATGTTCGGACATAACTCCGTCATATATAGAGGGATTTGCAAAATTCTATTTTTGTTCAAAAGGGGTTTAATCCGAAATGGTCCCATAAAAATTTCATATAGTTTTGATGATGCGTTTCGGAGACAGACAACGGAACTCCTCAAAAAATGACAGCAAATAAACCGCGATTGCTACTATTGCATAAATATGCATTGTTTTGACCCCAAGGATGATGAAATTTCGAATTAACTAAAAAGTGAAATAAAAAACTTTTTTCAAAAAAAAACCAACCGACTTCCAAAAAACACTACAAAGTGAAAAATAACTTTAATTTCGGAAGTCGGTGACTTTGGATATGTATTTAATTTAATTTTTTGTCACCGCCTTCCGAAATTAAAGTTATTTTTCACTTTGTAGTGTTTTTTGGAAGTCGGTTGTTGAAGAACAGAACCACCACACCCCTGTTCCACGCCTCGGGCGTTGTGCCCTCTTGGATGACGGAGTTGAAGAGACTCGCTAGCTCTCTTAGGACTGGAGCCCCGCCCGCTTTAAGGAGGTCTGTCGTTATTGTGTCATCACCCGGTGCCTTGTTGTGCTTAAGCTGCTCGAGAGCCGCCCTAATCTCGCACTGGTCAACATCTGGGATGTTCTCCGTGTAGTGGCGCGTTAATTCGGCTCGTTGGTCATTTGCACCACAGTTTGGAACATATTCCGCTGGTTTTGCTGTCCGAGTTGAGTAAAGGTGCCCGTAAAATTCCTCGACTTCCTCGAGTATCTCGGACTTTGAAGTCACGATTCTGCCATCCGCAGTTCTTAGTTTCGTCAGATGGGACCTCCCTAATTGCTGAGCGAACACTTTCGACCCTCGGTTTTACTCAATCGCAACTTTAACGCCGCGGGTGTTGGAGCACCGAAGGTCGCGGTCGCGTCGCGTCTTCTTTCGTTTTAGAAAGAATCTGAATCAGACGTTTTAAAGGTTTCCACTAAAAGCCGCATTTTAAAGTATTTTCGCTTCTTCTTTTCATTCGTGTCAAAGGCACATGGCACGACAGTTTTATAGTATTTTCGTATTTTCGCAATGAATTAAATCATCTGTCTAGCCGTTTTTCAACTTTGTTGTAGTCGACATCCAGTCTAACCGAATGCAGCGAAAAACTAGTATTTTACATGGAGCGCCTCCCTATCTCACCTCCACAACCCAGTCACTGGGTAACACAACATGATGGTAAGACTGGTTGTCAGGCTTTTGGGCTTCTCTCTACTCATAATGACTATCAAAGAAAACGAATGGCCGGGACCAATGGCTTAACACGTTTTCCGAGCCACAAAGAGGTCTCAATATATTATGTTGTTAAAGGCACCCCATCCAAAAACTGTCCCATGCAGCTGTTATCATAGCTACGAGCCTCTCCTAAAAATATCCATTTTAGTTTTGTAGCCATATATATGATTTGTAGGCTAATAATTGGAGAAAATTATGGTGAAAATAAAAACAAATATTCATCATAGACAGGTATTACAATTTATTTTTCAATTAATGTCCCTCTAACTCTCTTCTCCGTAGTCTGTGCTGGGGTCTCCGCTTGTCTCTTATTCATTCCTTTCCTCTCCAATTGCTTTTCAATTATCCTTGCATTATTGGCATAACTGTCTGCCACTTCCCGAGCCTCAATCTCATCTTCCTCCTCATCAATGGTAGAAACCGTGACCGAACTGAACTTGCCCATGTTTTTTGTGTGTTTTGTTACCATAATCTTCTTCGGTTGTGTTAAGGCAACCTGTTTATAGATGTCTGTGACTCCTCCCTCGCCAGCAGTCTGTACCAATGCCCCTTTCATTATAAAAACTATGTTATTGTCTTGGTCATGTTTGTAGTAGATTGGTATGGCACATTTTTTGCACTTTAATCTGTACTGTCGCTCGATACCTTTCTCCCGTTTCAAGTACACTGTCTCGTCAGGGTCTGACGTGATTTTGTGTGCGTGTTTAGAGCCGTCAATGACTCGTGCGCCGTCAGTAGGTCGGAGGGGCAAACGGTCGATGGTGCAATCCAGGATAAGCGACATTTGGCCACACAGGCAGTAGTAGATGTGTAACGGCTTCGTTTCATTGTATTCTTCTTGATCTTTTGTGTCTGAGCAGACGATGCTTCTTGAAACTACTTTTGGCATTGTGTTTGGGAAATCTTAGTAACACGTCTCAATTTTCGCCTTCTTCTAGTTTGTGTTATGAACAGCAACTGCCACTGCAATTAACTTCATCCAGTGTTTAAATGTTTCTGTCTGTTCTCAAAAATATTGTAAATTAAAACCGTGTAGATCGCACAACACTTGGACAAAATTTGACAGATTGTTATTGTCAATCAGGGTTGCCAACTCGATACGATACCACGGCTAGGTGCTAAATGTAACCAGTGTTGCCAACACGACCAATAAAGACTCTGCTAAAATGGTGTTAAAATAATGCCAATTGCTATAAAGAAATGCTAAAATTTAAGCTAACATTTTTCAATGTCAAATAAGACGTAATATAATTTTTAAATGTTTATTAATTACCAAAATATATGTCTTAATCCACTATGTTATCAAATAAAATATAAAAATTTTGGTCTTCATCGATAACTAATGTGTTTGAAGACGAGGAAGCCTCATTCATCAGACTGTAACTCTTCTTGGTAACTATACAGCCCAGTGCGTTATCTGGAACTGTGTAAGAGTAGCAGCATTTCCCTGCCCTCTATGGGCCGAATCTGATGTATATAATGGCATTTAAAGTTTTACCAACAAACGATTGCGTAGCTTCGTTTTTACTACATTCATTTTACTGAAAACCCGTTCAATTTCAGCGTTTGATTGTGGTAGTGTTAATAACGATATTGCTAACTGAGATAAATCTGCAAAGGGGTTATTACCAGCTGCATCTTTGTAATCAATTACTTCATTCCAGAAGTTTATGGTGGAAGATGTACATTCCCATTTAATGTGAACTATGTTTCTCCATTGAGATGCTTTATGCTAAACAACAAATAGGTTTGCTAAACAACATGAAAATATGCTAAATTAAGCGTTAAATATACTAAATTGCCATCAATTAATGTAACTTCAAAAAGTGCTACAATTTTTTTTTTATTTAAAAAGAGTGCTAAATTTGAAGGACCAATAAAAGATACCAAAAGGAGTAAAATGTGAGAAGAAGATAAAGTTCTAAAGCTGTATAGAAGCATAGACGGATTGAAAGAGAGTCCAAAATGTTGGAATGATAGAATAAATGATTCTATTCTGAAAATAGGACTAATAAGATCAAATAATGATTTTTGCATGTATTATAATGATAAATGTTGGATTATAGTTTTCGTAGACGATATTTTGATAACAGGATGTAAAAAAGAGATAAATTACGTAAAAGAAGAGTTAAAGAAAGAATTTCAAACAAAAGATTTTGATGAAGTTAGTAAGTTTCTTGGAATGGAAATACAGAGAAATGAAGATATTCTAAAGATAACACAGGAAATAGATAAAATATTGGAAAAGTTTAATATGACTGAGGCCAATGGAACAAAAAGTCCAATGACGAAAGGTTTTCAAGCAGATTCAGATAGTAAGTGTTTTGATGTACCTTACAGACAATTGATTGGAGGTTTAATGTTTTTAGCGACGGTATCAAGACCTGATATTGCCTTTAGTACAACATTTCTGTGTCAATACTTAGATAAAACGACTTTAAATCTGCGGACACAAGCGAAACGAGTTCTACGTTATTTGAAAGAAACAAAGACAAGTGGTTTGACCAGTGATGCCAATTTAGACCCTTCGGGACTAGATCTAGCCTAGCATACTGCTAGAGAAAAAACAATTATTTTTATGTATACAATATATTTTATTCCATGTGAGCCATCTTTTGCAGGACTACATTGACACCTTTTATCTACATATAATATTTTTACATGACCACAGACAAATACAAGTAGGTTACATATACTGAACACCCCACCTGGATTAATGTTTTATTGTATCACTCTTGATCGCTTCAAAAACAAATCAAATTAATACATTCTACATTTTCCAATAACAATAAAATAAAATTATGGTGATACTAATTATCCAAGGGAAAATTTAATGGTCACCCTACTATATGAAAATACAATTTTTTATATCATGGTCATCCTACTACATGAAAACCTATTTATATATTTTTAGCATATATTTAACCTCTCACGCATTTGTTTGAATCTATCAACTCCTAAAGTTTTTTGTAAAAATATCAGCTAAATTTTCATCAGTATTTAATATTCAATTGCTAGCTCCTTTTTGAATATTAAAAAATAAATTGAGGAATAAAATGAACTTGGACACCCTAAATTCAATTATTCACATTCGAACCGGAACCAAAAATTTTAACAAAACATGCTATGAAATTCCCCAATATTCTTAAAAAAATAGGCAAAATTGAAAAAGCTAGCTCAAAGTTCAATTGAACAACCATCTACTTTTAAACGGTCGCAATTCAAGGAGAAGGAATTCGTTCGAGCATCAGACACAGATGACAGTGAAGATAACTGGATATAGTTTTTAAATAATGACCAAACTATTTTCTTATAAGAAATTATATGATTGCCTAATAATGTAATTTAATTATTTAATTAAAGGAAATCCACACTTAGTTATGCAAACTGTTGCAAACTATAAAGCCAAAGCGTTTGGTTACTGCTCATGTAACAGCGTTTTGTTCTGCAGTAATAAAAAAATAATCAACATTTTTCCATTTAGTGCTAGGTGCTAAAAGCCAGATAGTGCTAGACATACGAAAGTGCTAAGTTGGCAACACTGATGTCAATATTTGACTATTTGTTGTAAATTTGGCACCATGGTATTGATTTGTGGCATAGACTATTTCATTTTTAATTTTCAAGACTAAAGAGGTTATTGGGCAATTTTCCACTGAGCGACACCGGCACAGGGGACCTCTGTGCTGGTCTGGTGTCGTGGGTGGGAAATTACCCATAAGCAGCCGCAGGCAGGATGCACGCAGAGAGGCCTACCCAGAACCAATGCTAGGCCCCCTGGGGCGTAAAGCAGTTAGTGCAGTGACATCCTCGACCTCCACAATACAATTTTAACCAGGTATGAACCAGCTTGAATTTAGTTCCACCAACATTGGGTTATTTTTCTATTTTTTTTTCCAGTGAAACAACAAAATCGAAAGTGCAGTAGTAGTGCAATGCTTTCTAAAATATCCATACAATCCGTATCGTTTTAGTTTATGGTGTCCTTTATGGTTAAATAATACGTTGGTAATGTTGGTCAAACCTGCTGTCAACTTCACGCTACTGCGATTGTCTTTTATTCCACAGAATAGTGTTTCATTGCACATGTTCATCGATTACTGTTGAATTCCGGGAAAGTATTACGAATTGAACTACAAAATGGGTGCTATAGCCAGCAGATACCGTGTTTACAACTCGGGACTTACAAACATCGACGTAAAACCTGAAGAAAGTGACAGCAATCGTGAAAACCCCGGAACGTTAGATGAGATTCATAAAAAGACCAAAGGTATTTTTTACACACATTTTTACTGTTTTAGCGATTATCAAAAGTGATTAAAATGATAATTGGATTCGTAAAAACTTAACGAGGTTACGCGTTCAGTCAGAAAACGGCGGTGACCGTAATTTTATACCGACTTAAAAGTTGGGTTATCTTGTGATGTAATAATAGATAATTTACTCGAATACTAGCTATTTATACGTCTAGGAACCTTCATAGAAATGTGCTGTGAATTAAAATAGTCATAATTGTATTGGATTCATACAGATTGGTACAAAACTAGAATATAGTACTGACTGATGTAGTATCTCTACTATATTTGTATTCTGATAACAATGTTATCAACCTCTATCATTTAACCGTCCCGATTTCGAATTTATTACCCACTGCGAGGTCGTAAATGGGAGCAAGAATACAGAATGGAGAGCAGTAATAAAATTATCCTCAAGATGTAATTAAATTTCATAAAAAGTATTTAGTAAATATTTCCAATTCAAATTGCAATAACAATCGGCAGCGGAGTAGTAAATTTGTAACACACTCCCTAGCAACAAAACAGTATCTTTTGTAAGATGTCATTGTACGATTAATGTTGTCCCGCAGCTTATTCATTTAAATCACAAACACTTTTCATTGAGCTTGTTCAAAACCACATACTGTATGTCTGTAAATATACGGATCTGCCAATTTTAAGTCTCAAGATTTTAGGCAAGCATGCAATACTGTCAACAACATCTTTGTTTATCATTCAACATTGGAAATTTCAAGGGACAGAGATTAAAACGTCTTACATCCTGACATTTGAAATTTCCACCATCAAAGTATTTCTACATAATACTTTAAAAAATTATAAGATACTAAATACAACTAAAATATGCTTGTCACATTATTATCATCAACCTAACCTTTTCCTTTTTCCCACCCATCTTGGGATCAGCTTCCAATCTAACTGGATACAGCTGAATATCAATATTTTACAGAGAACAACTGCCTATTTGATCTCCTCCCACCACTGGGTGCACGCACTCATGCAGGTCATGATACAAAAGTTAAAAAAAAATGTACAAGATTGTATCAGAGAACCAAACCATAATAAAAGATGTCATTTGAACTTACATGTGATGCAAACCTTAGTCTACTTTAACCTGTTTACAAGTTTATACTCACATGATCTATGGTGTAAACAAAATAGCTGTAGTATTAAGAAAATATACAAATATTTTCTTACAGGAATCCTATTGTAGGCACTCAAGCTAATAAGGTGTTAAAAAAATTGTGTTTAGAAATTTAAGGAGTTGTTTAAAATGATATTCAAAACATAATCACGAAAAAATTATTTATACATAACAATCCGTTTGAAAGATATGCAATATTTTCTCGATGCAATAATTATTAAATATGCACATGCGCACCATACCTACAGCCTGTAGGCACAAACAGCCGCGCGAGCGAGACGAGCGCATTGTCAAGTACCTACGTAAACAGCTCTTTCTAATTTTCCCATCACATTTCTCAGACTGGACTGGCAATTTATTGAACTTTCCAAAAATTAAAATTGCTCAATTTTTTGTTTTGCAATATGTTAGTTTTTTGATACCAAGCAAGTACACGAAATTCGGAACGTAAATTTTTTTACACTATAAAATGTGTTTTGGAAATCATAGTTTATTTTGAAGCATATGAGACATTGAAATGCAATGAGTGTGTGTGTGAGAGTAAGTATGTGTTTAATTGTGTTTCATCTTGAGGATAGTTCTATTAACTTAAACCTAAAATACAAAAAGATGTTTCAAAGAATAAAGCTTACTTTGCAAACTTGTTTTTGCTACTATACTCCTTTTCACACAGGCCTCATCTCTTGGAGAAGAAAGTGGGCTGTATATCTACCGTTACCACTGGGCCACCATTTATTCTTTTTGTCTCGATGGTACTCGTACAGTTTTTTTATATATATATTGTTAGAGCCCAATAGGTGGCCACGTTTGTTGCAGCATCAGTGGCTTTATTGAGACCATCCAACGTGCAGGTGAACAGTCACTTAGGGCACTCCAGCAAGAGGGGCATGGTCTAATCAGAAGCACCGCACTCGCACTGGGTGTTGGATGAGTCAGTAATCCCCCAGTTTGACAAATTGTGTCTACAGCGGCCTACTTGGGTACGCAATCGATTAAGAGTTTTCCATATGGGCCACTGCCACCACTGCTTTTCATGCTCATGGATTCATAACTCAATTTATTTTCGAACTATGGTGTAGCAATCGTTGTAGGTATGACTCAGTTACTCGGTTGTGGACGTCAGATAGGCAGTCGCTCCATATAAAATACTGGTATTTAGCTGCATCTGGGGTTTTACTCTCTAAGCCCGTCAACGAAGATGAGCCCGAACAAAAGTACTTGATCTGTCAAAACAAGTGACAAATTAAATTTTTCAGACAAGCAATTACAAATTATGAGTAGGGACAGCAGGATAATCGTGTTATTTTTCATTCTTAGTTCGGACCCCGACCCAATCATATCTCCATAACTGATACAGAGTATTAAACACCTGTAACTTCGTCCGGGCTTCGTGCTTAGGGAGTAGACGCACAGGTTAGACTAGAAGTTAAATCTTACATAATATGTAATTGGTAAAATTAAGTAAGAAATTTTCTCAGTGAGGGTTCAATTCAACCAGTTTTATTTCTCACCTGCCGTTCCTGTAGTAGTTATTGTGTATCTCCTTATCCTTTGTTCGGTAACACTTTCAAATAAATAATGTTAAAATAATTTGTGTTTCAGATGTGATGCCAGTCAACTTTGAAGGTGGAAAGCTGATGGTGAATAGGGGACTCTCCAATCATTTCCAGGTATTTAATTCCTCTAGAAGTCTGTTGGACTTCAGAATCATGTGGTGGATCCATGACATGAGGTTGCGCGTTTATGTCCCTCCCACTCTATAAGTAGAGTCAAGGAAAGAAATCTAAATTGGCAAATTAACTTTTTGTTTTCTATAAATTAAAATAATTTTAATTCTAATCATCAGTTTCTTACTTAACTTCAACTATATCCAATGAAAGAAAGAAATTAGACTCTGAGGGAGAGGAGGGAGAGAAGGATAATATTAGTAAAAGATGATTGAAATACACGAGTGGGTGCTAGTAGAGTACAGTTGATAGCATGCTGGCTGCTACAGCAGGATGCGTGCGATCTTATATTTTAACCCACTTCAAAAAGGAGAAAGTTATCAATTCGACATATTGATTATATTAAATATATATTTCTTATATTAAATATATATTTCTTATATTAAATATATATTTCTTATATTAAATATATATTTCTTATATTAAATATATATTTCTTATATTAAATATATATATATATATATATTTCTTTTTTTATGTATGTTCAGGCATAACTCCGTCATATAAATAGACGGATATGCAAAATTATTATTTTTATCGAAAGGGATTTTTTTTTTTAATATCACGATACCGTGGTAATTATTCGGAAATCTCGAAATCCGCGATACTCAGGGGGCGTGGCTTCAATATTATAGGAGCATATTACATTGGTCAATAATATCATGATCCTGATATCGCGTATATAATGTATACAGGGTGTCCCGTAAATAATGGATCAAACGTAACGGGTAGGTAGCTTACCTCATTTCCAACAACTAATTTGAACAGTAAAAAAAAAACCGATAAGGTAACCAAGATATTTTTTTTTTGATTTTTACTATTTTCTGTACCAGCATTCAGTATTTTTAATGCTGTTGCTGCAAATGGTATCATATTTAGGTGTGATTTTTGTCAAACATTTCTGAATAGTTTACTAATGTTATAAGATACCATTTTATTTGCCTTAGAAAAAAAATCTTGAATTGAAAAGTTTTGTTTTTACGATGAAAAGACCAGAATTGGAAAAATTCTCCTGTAAAAAAAAATGTATGACACCAAAGTGTACCATTATTTTAAAAACATGTAAAATTACTAAGGTTTGCAAATTGGTATAAAACTTACGTCTAGTCCTTGCGGTTACAAAGATATTGCTATGAATGTGATGAAGAAGACAGAACAGAAATTAAAATGGTACAATCTAAATTTTTTCTCTCGTAATGGCTTATGCTTGTAATCTAAGCATGTGGTTAAGCGTGTAGCGTAATTCCGAGCCGATGACGTCATCTGTTCTTCACTTCGCAATCGCACTAAACAATTTAATATAATATGTATTACTTGTGAGACATTGTGTTTTCATGCGATGGCTAAGTCAATCTATTTATTTAAAACATAAAAGATTTTTAATACTGATATGGTCACTATAAGATGTTGTTAGATTAGCTAATTACGTAATAACTTAAGACGGAATGACAGAATAAATCAACCGACTTGGTATTACATGAATCTCACAGCTTTTTATGGTAGAAGAACTGAGTTGTGAACTTGGTGGTTTTTTACAAGTTTTGTTTTTGATGGCATACAAAATCGTTGTTTCCTATGGACAAAAGCTGAATAGAGCTGAATAAGTGTGAGTAGTCCCTAATTCGTCATAGTCACTACTTGGACGTGGATCCGTCCTGATGATGATATAATTGACAATGTAATATGCCCCATATAGATCTGATGATGAGGTTGGTTCTAAGCCGTTCGTCCCGGCTGTCATTTGTAGATCTTTGGCATTCGTTACGGGTTGTCAGAAGCCCGAAAGTCTGACAACCAGTCTTTCCAAGGGGTATCGTGTTACCCAGTAACTGGGTTGTGGAGGTCAGATAGGCAGTCGGTCCATGTAAAATACTGGTATTTAACTGCATCCGGTTAGACTGGAAGTTGACCCCAACATAGTTGGTAAAAGGCTAGGCAGATGATGATGGTGATAGATCTGATGATGAGGTTTGGAGACGGACAACGGGACTCCTCAAAAAATGACAGCAAATCAGTCGCGATTGCTGCTATCGTATAAATATGCATTGTTTTGATTTGATTGACTTTGAGAATACACCAAGGATGATTAAATTTTGAATTGGTGTGGGAGGGTAGGTACTATAACTAAAAAGTGAAAAAAAAAAAACTTTTCCAAAAAAAAAAAAACAACCGACTTAGAATTAGAACTTAGAATAACTTTTACTTCGGAAGTCGGTGTCTTTGGATATGTATTTGAATTTTTTGTCACCGCCTTCCGAAATTAAAGTTATTCTTCACTTTGTACCGATTTTTCGGAAGTCGGTTGTGTTTTATCATATGGGGCTAACTGGCAGTGGGCATAGCCAACAACAAAAAAAAAAATCAAAAATACAAACTTTTTACTCCCATTCCAGATGTCCCACACCCTGACGATGAGTTCAGCACAGAACGGCTACAAGTTAGGAGCAACATACATCGGTACCAAGCAGATCTCACCTACTGAAGCTTTCCCCGTCATCCTGGGAGATGTGGATCCTTCAGGGAACATCAACTTTAGTTTAATTCATCAACTTACTCCAGAGATCCGGCTGAAGGGAGCTGCACAGGTATAGTGATTTTTACCTTGATATCTTAAAAGTTTTCTTAGGGGTTTTAATGCTTTTTCGGGCCCAGCAAACCGAATCTATGTTTGAGAAAAAGCCGCTTGGTTTAAAAACATTTTAAAAGAGTAACGGTGCAGTTTCTTGACCATTCTTCTCCATACGAAACTACATTTTGGAAAGGGCGACTACAATCAATTCTAAATGTTGACGTTCAAAAGTGCCTTTTTGAAATAAATACTTTGTATTTAGCTCGAATTGTATCGTGCCGACCCGCACATGATTCAGCGCCGGTAAAAGCCGATCGGCACTAACCGAACGAAAGCCAAATATGTGTAGTATATTTGTCTGGAATGCCCTAACAGGACCCTTAAACTCAAGCTGAAACTATCCTTGCCCATTCACCGCTTATTGTGGACAAATAAATGATCTTGTTTTGCGTGATCTTTTATATACCACTTAACACCCTTATGTCAGAAACGCATTCTAATTTCTTTTGCATCGAATATACATAAATGACATAATGTATATTTTTTTGTATAATGTGGTGTACACAAAGGGGAGTCCGTGTCTACACAGTAAGACAGTGGCCAGGGGCAGGGCTGTTCTAAACCGCCCCTACATTAATGTGTATTTAACCTATTGTGTGTGCAAGGTGTATTTGAAACTATTAGAAGCAAAAGACCCAGCGGGTATGTCGTCAATAATCGTGGTATTCAAGCCAATTATATATGTGTGTTTTTGATGAGGTCCTGTTGACCGATATAAACGTGTACAATGATACATCATTTATTGATTGAATTCCTTTGTTTACTCCATCGGTAACTACTACGCTTTGGAATGGGCAACTAACTTCATCTTTCCGACTCTTTGACAATTCAAAAGTGTAATTGGTTTATTTGAAATATATGCGTTGAGTTTGATAGATAATGTATTTTCATTTCAGGTGCAAGAATGCAAGCTGACAGCAACCCAAGGCACGCTGGAGTACAAGGGCTCGGACTACACGCTCGCGATGGCTGTGGGCAAGCCGGACTTCAACGAGAAGTCGGCAGTCTTTGTTGGACATTACTTACAGGTAACATGCTAGATTAGACATTTCAACATTTTCTATTTTCCAAATAACCTAAATTACTTCAGGTAGATGCGTTACAGTAGCCAGGGAAATTCAAATCTTGATTGAATGGAATAGGGTATTACACTCATTTTTTTTAAATGACTAAGGGCGAATTTCACCAAACTTTTATACCTAGAATAAGTCTTATCCTGAGACAGATTTTCCGTAGTAGAATTGTCAGACGTAAATTTTATTCTACGGATAAAAGATCAGTAAAATCAGCCCTTAAGCCCTTAATTAGATTCTAAAATGCTAATTAACCACAAAAATACACAACCATTTTGATTTAATCGATTAGTGCCTTAAAATACGCATTTAAATTTTCAAATATTGCGCGTAATTTGACGAAAACGCTGGACGCAGTGGACGCCATATTGCTCTGTGGGTATGACGTCAGTTTGCTATATAAAGAAATGCGCTGATGTTGTATAAGACAATTGTTTATAATTTAAAAAGTGAGTTTTTTTCTACTTTTCGTTGGTTTGCTGTTCCTGAATGCAAAATATTATTTAGATAAAAATTACTTTGGTTACGAAAATAATAAGAGTAACAGTTGTGAAGTTGATTAGTTTAAAAAGCGGTATGACGTAATAACATGGCGGCTACTATTTCATGGTGTTCCAAAACAGATTAAAAACTGAAATCTTTAAATTGTATTTTAAAATTTATTTTGTTATTTCATGAACTAACATTTTCCGACTGCATTTTGCCTAAGCTATCTCAATAATATATTTTTAGATTTTTTCTCATATAGAGTAAAATACCCTATTCAGGCACTGTGAAGGAATTCAAATTTCATTTATCTGCAATTAGCTTTTGCCAGCTGCTTCGGCGGCGTGGAGGTCGGAAACTATCCCACGGGAACGTAGTACCGGAATAAAAAGTATCCTATTTGTTAATCCAGGTTATAAACTATCTGTGTGCCAAATTTCATCCAAATCTGTTCAGCCGTTTTTGTGTGATTGAGTAACAAACATCCAAACATATTCACAAACTTTCACATTTTATAATATTAGTATCATGCACGATATACGTCAAAAACAACGCCTGCGCCCCCAACCCGTTCTTATGCTTGTGTTGTTATGTTTGCAGTCGGTGACGAAGCGGCTGGCACTCGGTACGGAGCTGGTGTACCAGTCTGGAGCGCGGGTCATGGGAGGAGAGATCGCCATCACCTCGGCCGCCGCTAGGTACACTATGGACGGTAAGATCACTTTATTTAGTTTATTTATTGACTCATAGTGTTACAATAATGAGGTGTGACACTGGATCCCGCACTAGGATACAGGATCCAGTCTCTTTCGACAGATTATATAAAATTATGGAAGATAAAAATATACAAGAGGCAATGGTTTAAATAAATATGTAATTCACTAAAACTAAGACTAAATAATTCACTGGAACTAATAAAAGGTAACCAAAAGTTAGTGTGTATGTATGAGTGTATGTACGACAATGTGATGAGTGTTAGTGTGTGTGTGTGTGATGAGTGTTTGTATGATGTGAGTATGTGAATGAGATGTATGTGCGATGATGAATACATTAACAGTTGAAAGATAGAAGGTTTTCCATTTCAGTGTAGTTATTAAGCTGAAGCAGCCAATCCTGGACCTGTTTTATGCACCCTAACTTCGTCAAGGAGTAGATGTTGAGCTTTTTGTTAACTTGTTCATACAGGTATAGTCCAGTACATGAGAAAGCCTTATTGCCAAACTTAAGCTTACAGACGTGCGAATTTCACCAATGAGATTGAAATAAATCAATCAGCACAGGTGTGCTGTGTGTGTGTGTGTGTGTGTGTGTGTGCGGTTTAGATAAACCGCGTTCAAGAGCTGTCTGTGTCAATATTCTACAACAACAACGAATATTTAACGATAACGTTTTAGATGTACTGATCGCGTTCAGAGTCTATGGTGATATTCTCCACAAGAAATACAATTTTCTTGAGTAATGTGATTAACAGTAAAATGTGTTCCTCCACCCTATCTTGGCGCATCGCATCACCATTCCAGTCATTTTTGCTCGGCTCCTAAGGGTCGTTTAATAGCCCATAACGTTCGTCAAGAATTGAGCTATCAAATGCAAAAATAATTTTCAGGTAGTTCCGGAGATTAGCGCGTAGAAACAAACAAACTATTTAGCTAAATTATTTAGTATAGAATGTGTATATTTGTGCCAGTTTTGCAACATGCCTTTTGGAATATCACACAAAACAGAGTTGTTTAAGGGGAATCTAGTCGCGGGCTCGAACTCACTGGTGGGCCTGGCTAAAAAGCACGCTGTCTCACCAGGCATCGTGTCCGACAGAGCTAATATCAGTGATGAGCTATTAGACGCTAGTCTACATGTACAACGTTATTGAGTAAGATGCAGGATTCATTTATAGTAATACAGGCGGGTAAAAAATTTAGAAAAGTCCTTCGAAAGATCGGGTTTTGTGAAAAAACCACTGCATAAATCAATGACCAATAAAGTTTACTGAACTTTTCGATATTTGATCTTTTTCGGTACCTACTTGGTTTTGGAGATTTTACACTTTTTTATTACTTAAACACGCCCAAAGTTAGGTTAATTTAGCAAGAAAAACGAATCTCTGTTGGCTTCTAACTTTCTAATATCTTTTTATTTTAGTATTCTGCTTCCGTACAGACAATATTAATAATGAGAAAAAACCATAGCATGTATAATTTTTGATGTACATTGTCGAACGGTGCAGTAATACACTCCCGAAGTTTGTATGGGAAAAATGTGGACGAGATTCACCTTAAGAAAAGGTTATTCATACTTAATTGCAACTTAGTACTAAATCTGATTTATTATCTATTCCCAGACTCGGAAGTGTCAGCAACTCTGAGCACAGCTAACTTCCACTTGTGTTACTTCAAGCAGTGCAGTGAGCAATTACAGGTATGTGATCGTGTCTCAGCCGTTTCTAGGTAATAATAGCACGCTCTTGTCAACAACCTTCAATTTACTCATATTTCTGTTGATCATGCCCTCTGAAACAGAACAATGTAATGGCCGTATTAAACGCGATTTAAATCACCATCAGCCTAGCCTTGTCCTAACCGTGTTGGGTTCTTTAGTTGCTTAACCAGTGTTCAAATATCGATCTAAATATTTAGTTTCAATCTACATCTACACTAATATTATAAAGCGGAAAGATTTGTATTTTTGTATGTAACGAATAAACTTAAAAACTACTGGACCGATTTCAAAAATTCTTTTGTCGTTAGAAATCTACATTATCACTGAGTAACATAGGCTATATTTTATCCCCGTATTCCTACGGGAACGGGAACTACGCGGGTGCAACTGCGGAGCGTTGCTAGTCTTAGATAAGTTTAAGCTGTAGATACGGTGCGCTCTAGTATCGCAATCACTAAACCTAGGATCGGTGAACAAGTACCTGCAACAAAGCTCACACAGAAAGGGCCGGTGATAGAAACCAACACCGCCGTGCGACCGCATTAGCCGCCGAATGTTTACGATTATGAATAACATTGAGGTAGCGTTAGCGGGTGTCGTGTGATACGTCGTATCGTGTCTCTCACGATGTATTATCTATTTCGCTCGCACAAAAATGGCGAAGCAAACAATAAATAAAATTATAATTTTCAACAAACTAATATTTTTGGATGTACTAACGCCTGAAAAAACCGCTTGTCTTATCTTTTTGAACACGTAATAAATGCACATGAAGGCATTTTGATGCGTATTTAAATACAAAATATAAAAATTTAAGAGCAGTATCGACATGCGCTGTTTAGACTATGGTCCGCGTATGACTGAGTGCAACTGTGTCTATGGACTTAGTTCAGAAGGACCGCGCGCTGTGTTTAAGGGGAACCTAGTCGCGGGCTCGAACTCACTGATGGGCCTGGCTAAAAAGCACGTTGTCTCACCAGGCATCGTCTCCGACAGAGGTAGTATCAGTGATGAGCAGTTAGAAGCTAGTCTACACGCACATCATTATTCAGTGAGATGCAGGATCATTTACAGTACAACAGGCGCGTAAAAAATGAAGAACAGTCCTTCGGAAGATCGGGTTTTATGAAAAAACCACTGCATAAATCAATGACCAATAAAGTTAATTAAACTTTTCGATATTTGAGCTTTGTCGGTACCGACTTGGTTTTTCAGATTTTATACGTCTTTTATTACATAAACACGCCCAAAGTTAGGTTAAATTAGCAAGAAAAACGAATCTTAGTTGGCTCCTAACTTTTTAATGGCTTTTTATTTTAGTATTCTGATTCCGTACAGACAATATTGATAATGAGACAAAACCATACCATGTTTAATTTTTGATGTACATTGTCGTACAGTGGAGTAATACACTCCCGAAGTTTGTATGGGAAAAATGTGGACTAGGTTCACCTTAAGAGCATTCTACCCACGCGGGCTGGCAACGGCGCATTTATGGCGGTTTATCGCGATTATTTCATTAAATACAAACAAAATGATCATTTTTTCAGCCATGCACTAGATCGTTGGTATTTTCAAGTTTGTATACTATTTTTTACAGTTATTTTGGTATTTGGTTATGAAAATCGACATACCATCAAATATTTTCTATTTGCATTACTAAGTACGATTAAATATTTTTATGAAAGAGTAAATATTTAAAATAATTATAAATACCAACGATCTAGTGCTTGGCTGAAAAAAAAATGTACTTTTGTTTGTATTGAAATAATCACGAAAAACTACTATAAATGCGTTGTTGCCAGCCCGCGTGGAATGAATGCTCTTAAGTGCCGTATTTACCGCTTTAAGTTTACCGAAGGTGAAATGAAACTTTTTGTTTAAAAAAAAAGTGCTAACATGACTTCTCAAACTTTTCATATTAATTTACAGGTTGTGGCTGAAATGGACACCTCATTCCGAGGGATGGAATCTGTAGGCACTGTCGGTTACCAAGTCAACATACCCAAGGCAGATCTAATCTTTAGAGGTGAGTTATTAATCATTATGATCTACTTTACGGAATTTGTATTATTGTTTTTTTTTTTTTGAGAATCCTAGAATTGTGTAGAAATCATCCTGTAACATAATACAGGATAAAATTTTAATCTGTGCGCAAGAAAAGTGTAAGTAATTAATTACATAAATGCTGTCAAAATGTATGGAAAAGCATTATTATTTTTTATAACTGACGAAAAATTTAAATGTTAATGGGTCTAGAATCATACACTGAATTCAAGATTACGGTTTTCGCACTGGTTAAAATTTTATCTTGTAGTTCTAACAAGTCGTAGTATGCCTCAGAAAATATAGCAAAATCGTAGTTTCCTTTAGGTGTTTTCTAATTTGAAATTGCTAAATTCTTCCATTCTCTTTCCAGGAATGGTAGATTCAAATTGGAACATCGGAGCGGTCCTCGAGAAGAAATTACAGCCCCTACCATTCACATTTGCACTCTCTGGCATGGCAAACCAGGCTAAACAACAGTTCAAATTCGGCTGCGGTCTCATCATTGGTTAATCACCATATCACCAGGGGATTGTGATGATGACTGAGTGATATGTCAAGCTAGTGATCAGTGTACACCCATATTTATATGTGATTAGTGAATTTGAAGCGTTTTGAAGTGGATAAGTTCTTCAGTGGTTTCGTGCAACGATATCTTGTCACTAAGTGTGAAATGTTGATTACAGAATAAAAATAATAAAATGGAGTAAATACAGGGCGTAGTGGAAATAGTAGACGAGTATTTACGCTACAACCTGTATATGGTATGTTTTTAAATAATAATATTTGTGTGTAGAGTTCATTTAGAGGTTTTCTGCTCTCGGTGTTTTAAAATTGCTGGACAGTTAATAATAATATCAAAATATATTTAATTGGTGTATACTAATATATGTGTTAGGAACAAAATATCTAATTTAGCCATAGGTCAAGTTTTTTCCATGTAAGTCATCGTCTAATCACATTTACAAGCTTATTACTGTATTTTATGAATATACCTTTCTTGCTAACTGTAATAACATGTACTACCTAACTATAAAACCATACCCGTTGTGTAGTTTCATAAATTTTGAGTCATTTTTGTGGCTTTCGTCACTTGAAAATGTCGAAAATATCAATGCGAATTATCTGTGAAACATTTTTCATTGCTTATTGAATGTGTCCAGTATGTACTGTTGACATTATGTTAGAGCCAACGTCAACCCACAGCTTTTTACGCACACAATAAAAACTAGGTCCTGTAAGATTTGATCTCTGTATGGAGTAATAATGCACCTATACATCAATTAAATGCTGAATATTAAGTATTTATATATATAAATGTGATGTTTGTATCTGTATAAAATACTTAGATTACTTAGAATATGTTACTTTGACCACTAGCTTGATTTTGTCAATGTAATTATAATTTTAGTCTAATATCGACTTGATTGATTGGTGTTACGGATCTATATTTTGGACTTCCATGCAAGAAAATGTCACGTTCAGAATTTGGGGACGAATTTTGAACATGGTTTTTAATATTTATTTATTTTATAATTTCGAATCTGCCTTTTTGCTATGCTAGTTCCGTTATAAAATAATAGCTTGTAGTGTGTAGTGGGACCTCAATAGTTCTCAAAATATATTAAGAACTGTATTTTTTGCTCATGAATTTGTCTCTGCAAATACAAGCTAAAGTCATTTCTAATCTAAGTTTATTATTAACACATACATATAATATGGAAGTCTTAAATATAGGACAAATGAATATGATAGCTGATTCCTAAATAAATAAATCACAAGATGTGTGAATGACATGAACCCGAAAACTGTGTAGACCATGTATTGATAATTTTTCTTTGTACGATTTACGTATACTTATTTTTAATTGTTATTTAAACGCTATACTGTTTTGCTGAGCACCAGAAACGCATTTATGACATATGAACTCACTCTAAGGTGTTTGAAACCATCTTGAGGACCTGGGTTTGATCGATTGTTTCATTATTTAAATTATTCAATGCATTTTGCAATGTGCTTTTATTCAACTCGGTCTTTTGTAATGTACGATGAAGCACACATCAGTAATAACGCTTGAACTAGGAAATCCAGCCTAACTGCTTCACAATAAAGGCCCTTTCAAATTGTTATAAAAAGTGGTGTTGATTGTACCTATTTTAATATAAGTTTGTATTAAGTCTTTCACTTTTTCTCTTGATTGTTTAATTTTGTAAAGAATACTTTTTTAAGCAACTTTTATTAGATATCTTAGAGTGAGTAACTAATACAGGTCCCCTAACCCGTTTTTCGTCCCCTATTCATATAATCATCCCCATCTAACGCAGGGCACCTGGTATAGCTTCATGTCGATTATTCGCTGCCATCGCTACGGCGTTCTAGAAGGCGCATATGTGCGACAAATACGTCTCTAATTGTATTTATTATAAAATAGACCTATATTTTTAAACTCTTTCATGCTAACACTGACCAAATATTCTACTAATGCCGATCTGAATGATCTAAAACCGTCTCGAGGCCAGTTTGTCGCAGATACGCGCCAGCTCTTAAGTATGAGTGTAGATAGGTTATGGCATACTGTACAATGTACATAGCGCCTGTTGTTAAAATGTTTATTTTTAATATAGTTACTTATGTTAATAAATCAATTCGCCGTTTTATTTCGACAATACCGATAGGTATTTCTACTCCTCATCATATTACCAAATATGCAGACAGCATTCCGCAACTGTGCGATTAGCATCACTGCATCACGCAAATTGACAGAGCGTTGTCGTCAATGATAGTTTATGCAGACTGCTTTAGTGATCACAATTTTACTGAATTACCATACATACCTATACCTATATACATAGAAAGCCTATAATAGGGTTTTACGCCCACTTTTGAAAAGTGTCTTATTTTGATTCTAGAGTGAGTGTCATAAACCACAAAAAAACAACATTTATATTTAATCGATTAGTGCCATAAAAATGGTTTTAAATTTTAAATTTATCAATCAATCAATCAATATATATGCACTCTGTCTGTGTCTCTGTCTGCAGAGAAACACGCGCCCGCCGCACGGCTTACAACAATGTAGCAAAAAGTGTCGTTACAACTTTTGGTCTTAATTTTTTCCGTCTAGCCCCCTTTCGCAACGCGCGATAAGGAACTTCGTCCCAAAATGATCCATTGAGCCCCATGTTCCCCTAGTATTACATAACAGAGGCCTTAGTATGAGTTTCATTTAACCATCTCGATCAAAAGCATCGAGCGCGGTTGGCGCTCTGATTGGCCCTGGATTGGTGACGGACCCCAGTATATAATAATGTACTCTGTGGACGGACCAATCGGAGCGCCGAACGCGCTCGATGCGTTTGATCGAAATGGTTAAATGAAACTCGCACTAAGGCCACAGGACAACATAAAGAAAAAATAAACTAAAATAAAACACTTAGTATACCTTGCTATAACTGGGCACGACACGATTGCAGCGGTAAGTCCTCTCTTTGAGGAGTGGCTTGAGAGGCGGCATGGCGTCCTCACCTTCTGCCTGACGCAGGTCCTCACCGGACACGGCTGTTTCGGGAGGTTCCTTTTTCGCATAAGGCGGGAGGAAACGCCCGGGTGTTTCCATTGCGAAGATCGCCCTGAGGACACGGTGGAGCATGCGGTGGAGGTCTGCCCGGCTTGGGCGGAGCACCACCGTGTCTTCGTGGAGGCGCCGATCTCTCGCGTTCGGCCCTGGTCCAGGCCATGGTACGGAGCGAGAGTGCATGGGTAGCCGTCACCTCCTTCTGCGAAGCAGTAATGCTCGCGAAGAGGGAGGCGGCGCACGTGAGGGAGAGAAAGTACATGCGCCCTCACGGCCTTAGTCGTCGCAGAAGATGCCCTGGGCGTCCGGAATCCCAGGCTGATTCCCAACCACCGTAGGCACGGGCTTGCGGACGGCGAGTAATGGGTAGCTCGCTGTCAGGTAAGGACCAAGTTCGGATCGACGACGCGTTGTGTTCCACACGCGCCTCAGAGAGATGTCAGCACCAACTGGTGGGGTCTGCAAGGGCCGATGCCTCCCCGGCAGGCATCGGCCCTTGCAGACCCCACCAGTTGCGGGTTGTTCGAAAGAGATACAGGCACACAGGCAACTGAGGGAACACGGATGGGTTTTAGCCAGTAAAAGTTTGACTCGCCCTCCTCTCCACCCAGAGCGAGAGAAGTTATTTGATGATATCCCACCCAAGAAAAAAAACCTTGCTATAAGCGTGAGATCACCAAGAGTAAAAATAAAAATATTAATACCATAATTTCGAAACAAAAATATTAAACAACAAAAATCGAATTAATTAGGTAGTCTCTGTCAAAGTTGAGGTTTTAATGCGTACTGTCAGTCCTTTTACACCTGCAGCCTGTGGGTTAACTATACACAGCGGGCATTCAGCGATCTGCGCATCCGATACAATAACGCGTTCCGGGTGCTGATGGGGCTGCCGCGCCACTGCAGCACCTCCGCGATGCTCGCGGCGGCTGATACAGACGGCTTAGCAGCCATCATGCGCAAACGGTGCGCTTCTATTATGCGCCGCACGCGCGACAGTCCCAGCGCCATGCGGCGCGCGCTGGCGGACCGGTGGGATTCTCCGATGCTGGCTCGATGGATACGGCTGCACGCAGTCGTATAGTGATTTGTCACCATCATTCGGGGAGTCCACCCGGACTTGCCACTAATATGTTATTGTCCTTCTATTGATATTGTTCCTAACACTAGTTTGTAAGTTCACAATTATTCTAATAAACTATGGATGTAATCTTACGGTGAATCCGAAATAATTTATTTTTATTTTATTTATTTATCTATTTATAATCTATTTGACAAATTTAAATGTGAAGTGAAGTGTGTGTATGTTAGAGAGTGTGAGTGAGATTGGGTTTGTGTACGTGTATTTTGAACGTGATCGTAGGAGAGAGTAAAAAGTAATTTCTATAATAGCTTTTTGCTCAGGAATATTTTTAGTACTTTTATATTGCAGCACTTTATGGCTTTGTTGTAAATGTATGGTAATTAGTCTGGGGAACATCTAGCCATAAGAGAATTTACTTGGGGAATGGGAATCCTGATTGTGCGCTTTAACATTTTTCTTGGTTATCTTTCCTTAATAAAAATTTTCTATGCATATGAAGTGTTGTGTTGTGAATAAACAGCTGACGAACACGCAGGACCGGGAAGTCATTGTATAATTGGTTGGTTGGGTACAAGAAAGGCTTCTTGAACTTTAATAACAGCTCTTTGTGCTCTTTCGACTTCGTTAAATGCAATTTTAACAGCACCACCCTGGGGTGGAATCTGTCTGGACAGATTCCATATCGAAGGACAGACTGGCAAAGACCAAGATAAACAGTGCGAAGTATAAGGATAGGTGTACAGCCACGTAGTTTTTTCATTATATGAATAAATTTTCTGACTCGGCCGGAGAGTGAGTGTATATGTTCTTTAACCTTTTAGCCGCCCATCTTTATATCAGTTGTCGTGCTCCCAGCGCCCGGCACTGAATCGAAAAATACCTACAACAAAGAGGGATGTGCAATACTTAACTTTTTACAACAGATTAAACGAGCTGTGGTATTTTGGTCGTAAATATACGACACTAGCGAAATGGACCCGAAAATATTTGTCGGATAAATCCGACGTAAGGGGTTAAAAGGTAAGTTCTCGTCTAAAGTAATTCCTAAATGTCATGGAGTGAATATTTTCGATTACGGTACATAAAGTTTTTGGATTGGGGGTTAAGGCAATTGTGGCAAGTATGAAATTTGAGACTAAGGTATTGAGGGGGTGTGGATGCCTTGGATTTATAGAATGTTATCATCGTGGTTTTTTCATGTTTATGTCAGCAGGTTTTTATCGAGAGTCTTAGCCACTATCCGTAGTCCCTTCTCGGCGTGGCTGTAACTTGATCCCAAGACTTACCATGAAATATGATCGCCGTATCATCTGCGTAGGCTATTAATTCAGCATTGGTTAGAGAAAGATTTAGGATGTCGTTTATGTAGAGTAAGAAAAGAGTTGGACCGAGTATGCTGCCCTGCGGAATTCCAAAACCGATGGAGAGTAGGCTGCTAGAAAGATCAGAGTTTGACGAATTTCCTTCTATTAGATAGGTAGCCTCTGAACCAATCCTGGGTAGTACCACGTTTGCCTGCTGCTTCTAGTTTCTTTAGAAGCAGTTCTATCGAAATTGTGTCGAAGGCTTTTGCCAAATCAAAAAAAACCCCCATGGAAGGTTCTTCTTTATCTACAGTAGATGATACAGAGTTTGTTAATAGCCTAGCTGCGTCTTCGGTTGACCTACCCCTTCTAAAGCCGAACTGCTTGTCGGATATTAAGTTGTTTTTCGAGAAAATGAGTTAGTCTTTTGAATTGAATTTGTGTGTAAAGGGTAATAAAAGACAGATATAGTTTAAAAATAACGTAAGTTTATTACATGTAATGAAATAAAAATATAATATTATAAACTTTTATTCTGTTACATGTATAAATGATTCCTTGCCGCGGGCGGATTGCCCGTCATATTTTGGTAATATATTCAACCTCGATTATAATTATATCCATAAACCAAACAATTGTGACGTGACCGATGCCATCTTGTCAAAGATTAAAAAAGAAAATATTGAACTGGATATCACGTCACCATTGTTAATTTTAACGAAGGTTTTTAAATGCGCCATCTTGTATTTTGAAATTCGGCGCCAATTTTTTTTTCTTTTTTCCTTTTTAACACGCCTTCCTAGATTTAGAAATGAATATTTGCACATTTAAAAACCTTCGTTATCCACTTCATAAGTATTATAAGCTTCACATCGACACCACAGCGACTTTAACTGATTCATACCGATGAAAACTGGGTGGACAAATAAAAATTCCAGAAAAATCCTGCCAACCCAATTTTTCGAGAAGTACAACTATGAAATTTTAACTTGTTATTTCCTTATTACCAAAAATATAATATATTATTATGGCTGAGTTTTCAAAGATACGATAAATGTCTATCATTAATAATAATTTTTCGTGTTGTTTTAAACTCTATATTATTATAGCCTAAGGACTTATGATTAAGACGATTGCAACACTTACAGTTCGCAATGTGTCAAACATTACGGCCCCTGTACACAATGGCCGATGCTGGCGCATTACCACGAACATAGACAACTACCTAGATTAATGAAAGTCTTGTATAACGACCGAGTAATTAAATGGATGTTACAGAACAGTCACAGGCCATTATGTACGAGAACCTTTAGAGATCTGTATTTTGATTTTATCTTTTGAAATGTTCTTTTTGATTCGCGCGCAAGAAACCCACTGATATGTATGCTAATATTAAACGAATTTATCGGTAGCAAAAAAATGTCATGTAATAAAATTGATTATTTTATTAAATTGGTATAGTCGGGCCATATAAAATTCGGACATTCATGCAGAAATATAAAACTTTTAAGATGGTAGCCCGCAAATTGAATGGGCAGCCAGGCGCGGTCCGTCCTAGGGGTCAAAGAGTAATTTTTCGAAAATATAATAAATTTTCTTATTAATATGTGGGTAGTCTTTGGCTGCGACCGTGCCTGTGACAAGCTGTATGTTCAACAAAATATGACCCACGACCGTAACACGTATGTATTTACATGATTATAATAATTAAAATCATCAATACAATTCTCCAAGTTCCTTCAACCCCCTTGCATGACTACCGATTTTATTAAAAAGTCATTTAACGGTATTAAATGTACTTAGAGACTTGTATCGATGATTTTAATTTTAATTTGACGAGCTACCAGAGAGCATCCTCTCTAAGTCTTAATATAATTATTTCAGAAACACACATTTCGTTAGTCGACTGACTCAATACCATTTGTAAAACAAATGGGAAGCGCACGAGCGATTATAATATGCATAATAGTTTCCAATACAATGTTATACATTAAATCATTCGGTTCACATCCGAACAAAAAGAACATCACAAAATATGCTAAAACACCAACATTTGGCAGGACCAGCGCTTGTCATCGATTCAAAGCCACATAGGTAGATACAAGTTATTTGAAAAACTACTTAAAATTATTCCCTAAAACCCATTATTCTATAGAAGTTAATGTACAGGCTAGTATTTGAACTGCAAACATATTATTGCGTTAAGTTTAAACACTCAAAAAGTATAGACAAAAGTAAAGACATATTTGACTAATGTCTACGGTTTTAACGTGTTTGCTTGACTACAATCGGACTTGTATGGAGCTAACATAAGAGCTTATGAAGCGAAGTAATCAAACGATCGAGTCGTTAGTTCCATAAAAAAGGCAGTAATTGGGACTGCCGACAAGAGTTAAAACTTTGAAAAAAAAACAACACGTCTCATTAGCATGTCGGTACGCACCAATAAGTTTTGCTCCGACCAAAAATCGCTCAACGCGGCTAAAGGTTCCACTACAAAAACCGTGAACAATAGTCAATATAAACATGTCTCACGGAAACCATAACATAAAAAAACAGACATTGTTTTCAAACAGATAGCATTATTACTGTAATAGTAGTTGCATTTCAAGAGCGGACATCAATAATTGCAAACGAAAATTTATGTCAATGACATAAATGTCAAATGACGCGCGTTTGTGACGTGCAACGACTATAGTACATTTTTCAAATAACTAATACTTAACGCGGCTGACTGTACAAACAAAATGCTTTTTATTCGGTGAAAGCGAAGATTGCCCTGATTATAGCGGAAGCTCCAGGGTAAGTCGCGATTTTTTTTTTAACGTTTTGTTGCAATTTGTAGGTCGTGTCAGGCTGTTTTTTGAACAAAATATGATCCGCGACCTTAAAAATATGGCTTTACAAAATTATAATGACGAAAACTACTACTATTTCATTTAAACAAAAAAACAACCGACTTCCAATAATAAGCACTACAAAGTGAAAATTAACTTTAATTTCGGAAGTCGGTGTCTTTGGATTTAGTTCTTTGTCAAACAAAAAAAAATATTTTCAAAATCGGTTCAGGCGTCTTCGAGTAATCGGGAACATACATAAAAAAAAAAACAGTGGCACTCCGGGAGTGCCGACAGAAGTGAAAACTTGATCAATTACGTGTGTTGCTTGTTGATTTAGCATGATCTGCAAAAATATTAACTGATTTTAAATTTTTTGTAAAATGTAAAACAAAAATTAGTAGTTTCAGTCAATTTTGGGAGCTATTTTACCAAATAGATAAAATCTTTTATTATATGTAATTTATACTGATCAAGCTCAACTAAAACTAACTTATGTACAGAAGTGTCGGTAACGGTGTCGCGAGTTCAATTGCTTTTCCCATCTCAAAAAATGCCCGACGCACCTAAACAAGTTTTCACTTTTAAAAGATTCCGACGACCTCCTCCTTTTTTGAAGTCGGTTAAAGGGTAATTCAATAGGATTAAATGAACATAGAGGGGCATGTCATCAATCACCGTACAACCTGAAACTGACGCACAAATTGCAAAAAATAGAAGAAAATTTGAATTTCGGGCTACGTTAGTGCACCCACCGTAACAAACTGCTTGTAAACACCGCCACGAGTCCACGACTTCTACTACAACGTCGATTTGTGATCAGTTTATACAACAACAAAAAAAAAATCCTTTTCTGAACTCAGTTAAAAAGTTGCAATAAGAACCTCTTGTTGAAGTCGGATAAAAAACAGTTGAATTGAGAACCTCCGCTTTAAAAGTTGGAAGACTATTTCGCGGAACCGCTGTGCTAAGGAGATGAAAAAAAAATTTAAAACATCGTTTCATTTAATATCAATGTCCTAAAAAGTTGCATTATTAGTAGTAGAACACTATAATGAGTATTTATGGGGTATTTGTTAGGTTGTTTTGTCCAAAAAGTTCTCAAAATGTCCGTAGATTTAACCGCGAAATAGTCTTTACAACTCATTCCATATTAATAAACAGTGAATTAGTGGTATTTTGCACAATATTCTCAAATAATGCCCCATTTCTAGCAGTGTACTGTATTACAACAAAAAATATTTCACTTACAATTTACCAAGTACATTATTGTTAAATGACAATGACTAATGTTGGCAATATTAGCTTAATATTAAAATATCGAATAAAATCAAAATCCGATTTAAAAAAAACGATACCTAACCGGCGGTGTTCAAAGCATAAAAAATAACGATTGTGCTAAGAAAAAAAAAATAGCAACAAACAAATCTAAAATCGTCAAACAGCAATTGGACTAAGTACAGTGTTTCTTTTAAATATATAATTCTCAACCTCTTTTGACGAATTTCCTTTAAATTTTCCACACACACAAACGAAGGGAAGAAATTTAAATCACAGTTCTGTTACTAATCATTCGCGCCAATTCTTCAACAGGTAACATTGGCGAGAGAATAGACAATCTATGTTAGTGTTGCCAACAACGAAAAAAAATATGGGTTGGGTCGAAATTAATCGGCTGTGATATAAATTCATACAAAATGTTGCAAACCTTTGAGGTAGACAGTGCCGTACTCATAAAATATAATTTACTATTTGAGACATTACATTCTTAATTCTTATTAAAAATAGTGGAACTTTTAGAGAGACGATAGAACTATGAGCGACATTATTGAAAGAAATAGAAAGAAGAAGTAATAAAAAAGATCTCTTAACTTCGATTATTAAGTGTCTGTATTTAAAGTACTGCTCAGTAGTCTAAACATATAAAAAAGAATACATTAGAAATCTTTAGTCATTAAAGAGTAAAATGGCCGATTATTCCGACCAACCCAAGCGCCATATAAGAGGGAGATCGACATTTCACAATGACACATTGTTTCGAATACAACTAAAAACATATTAATAAAAAATATTAAATACCTATGAGATATTGATGACTTTAGTCCGACGACTCGGGCTCATATTAAGTTGGATTTAAACTATGGGACAGATAGGATATTTACAAAATGCTATCTCGCTCACTCACACCGTGTGTGTTGCCAGTCGATAAAACTCTCCAACTAAAGAGGTTACGTTAGTCTATAATACATGTTATTTTATTTTTTTCGAAAGTTATTTTAAGAGTATAGCGTACATCTTTAAAGTTAAAATCTAATATTTAAATGTTCGTTACATAAAGGTGCGAATTGCTACATAGGTAATGTTGCAAGAAATTTTAATATAGCTATAGCTTTTTGTAATATAAATGTTACTTGATCATTTTTATGTGCAAATTAGTCTATCGTGCTTGCAGTGCTAAATTCGGCACATATATACTTTTACCTCGTTAATAATTTTCACAAATAAATCAATAATGCAAGTAAGACTGGCTATGGTTCATAATAAAATTGGTTAACTTCGACTAAAGTGTCTTAAAATAGCTTGCAACATCAAAAATGCAACAAGTACGCAACAACATTCCTACGTGAAGAACTGACTGACCAAGATATTTAAATGCCCTTTTAAAAGAGGCTGCAGCAGTACCTTACATCAATGCATGGCAATCAAATTCAAAAGGCCAATTCTCGTAATTTATAACGTTCAATATCTAGTCGCAGTGTCACCTCGGCGACAATCAAATGACGATAATGTATGGAAACTACACGTATTTTTGACAGATTGAGACTAAGATCAGACTGTGAACGTTCATAAAATTACGAGAGTTGCCCCTCAGATCCCGGTCAGTCAATCCCCATCTATGTAAACGCAACTAGGGCTAATATCAACCATATTAGAATAAAACAGATATTTAATAACTTCTAAAGCGATAAACATCTAATTACAATGTGCATTTTCCCCATTTTTTACATAATATTACCCCTAGTTACGCCCACCCATCATTTTCCAAGCCTACCTCCTACATTTTACAACGAATTCGTGAACACTTTTCCCTCTAACTTTCCCGCTAATCTTAAGCATAGAAACATTTAAGAGAAGCCAAACATTCCTAGAACCTCAACATTTTCCAACACACCGAACGACTAAAATAGTTAATTTTACCGTTTTATAATTAACGATCATCATGCATAATATATTTTATAATTTTTAATATATAATTTAAAGCGTATTCTGTTCGCCGCCTCGGGAATATCTGAGCTTTCTTTTTTTTAACTTCTAAATTGGCAAAACTTCGTGGTCCATTTAATAGATATTTTTACTTTTGTTTTTATTTGAACGGTGGCAGCGAACGTCTGTATGAGTACAGATAACTGGCTTTGGTTGGTATTTTGTTTTGTCTGTGGTCTAATGTAGGCATGGGTTTATCGAGTGTTCGAAAAATAAACTTTCTTGCCCAAAATTACGATCACGATTATTGGACCAATAGCAACAAAGTTTGAATAACTGTGTCGAAGATAATTGGTTAAACTGTGCCAACAACGTATTTTTGGGGCAACCACGTGACTTCGATGTCACAGCCAGCTAATAATATCCGCAATAATTATTCGACAGTCCTATTTAATCGATTCAGTACATTTATTAAAACTACAACCTTCAAATTAAGTTATTCCAATATAATATTTTACATGTATAGTTCAACATTTAGAGTTGTGTCTTCAGTACTAAGAGTTCAAACACTAATTATGTATTTACAAATCTTAATCATAGCAAAGATGCTGTGTATCGGGTTTAAACTGTAACCGGCAAAAACTAGCAAAATGGCAGCCACACACTGAAACAAATCTACAGCGACACTAACTCGACCGAAGTTAAAGCATTAAGAAGTGAGCTTTATATCGTGTGATGTATAGTACTAAATACGTTGACGTTTCGTTGTGCGATGCCTACAATATTGTATAACAAAATGTTTATATTGCAGCACCACCAGGGCTTTTGCCTGACCTGGGAAACAAACCAACGGTCAGCAGTCGCGTTCGCCACCACTAGGGACTTCCCTTGGTGGCAACCAAGGGAAGTCCCTTGGTTACCACAAAAATTAGTAACTAATCAGTTGTAATGGCAATGATTCTCTTGTTCACCAACTAACTTAATTTAGGCTATTGCTATCTTTTTCCTTCTAATGAAACCAGAAAGAGACGGAAATAAATAAGAGCTGTCAAATTTAGTTGATCTTAGATTTTCCTTGACGCAACTACGACGAACTAAATTCATCATGCTTATAATCACGCCAAACTCAAGGCAATCAAGACGTAATTTAGTTTGATAGTTCTAAAGTGTCATTTGTCTTTTTCTTTTTTCTTTCGCGATCTGTCAATAACAGCAATACTCACATCTAGTTTAGGTGGTGAAAGAAAGAATCGGCACCAATGTCTTTTGTTTTTGTATCAGTATGACCAATCCTTTAAGGAATATTGTAGTGCAAGATGTACGTCATAAATGCGTTCTCAGAATAAGTTACATAGATCAATCTCATTTCGAATAGTGAACGCAATTTAAAAATGTGCAAGGATCTATAACCAACTAGAACCCATAAGAGGTTCGTAAAAATGAAATATTGGTTAGAAAGTACCTTTAAATTCATATCTGGCTACTGCATAATAATACCAGTGAAACCATAATTGCAATACGACAATACATTTAGACGAATCACTATTATAGTTCATAATAATGGCAACACCCGTCAAAGACAACACAGAGAACTGTCACGAAAACTGTGGCGAAACAGTGTTGCCATAAAAAAAGTAGACATTAGACCACAAACAAAACTTTTTTTAAACACACAAGGCAGTGACGAGTGAGCAAGTATTACTTATCTGTGGTAACTTATGTTATAACTCCATATCTTGCGCTTCGTCGTCACTGAACTCGCTCATGGAGGACTCTGTGTCGCTGTTGTTGTTGGCATTGCCGTTAGACGGCTTGGAGCCCGAGGAGGCCGGGGCTGCGCCCCCCATGCCGGTGATCGCGTCCTTTTCTAGAAGGGCTTCCTCGGTTGCGAATCTTCGGACGTAATCTGGAAAAAAGAGTTGAGGGTGATTATTTGGGGTTTAGTTAGGATTACTGAAATGAAAGTATTTAATCTACAAGATACCTATTTACATTATTTTTGCATGTTACTTTATTTTAATTGTCCACTCGATTGGACATTCCTATACGAATTTCTCCGAAAATAAAAAAAAATGTTGAAACCAAGTCACCGGCCCGACCTCCCGTCTTGTCAAAAACACCTGCTGTTTCATAAAAAGTGCCAAACCTACGCTTCCTACGCTGTCAAATGTATGAAACACCTTTTTTTATAACCGACGAATAATTTCTCGATTCAGAATCATGTAGGTACTGATTCCAAGGTGACCGATTGCGCGTCGATGTCTCTTCCACCGTATTTTAATTTAGTAGATACGATATACTCAGTTGCCAATAAAAAGGCCACAGCGGAGTACGGAAATATATTTTTTCTTCGCCATTTTACATAACCTAAAAACAGCTTAACCCGCAACGTCAGCCCCATCAGCTGTTCCCCAAGGTGTAGTAAAAGTGACTCGTCATAAATACGTAAATCGGGCTCATTGACGACGCGTCAAAACATGGCGTCCAGCCAATTGTTGAAATAAATCAGTTGACGTGCTTAGTAATTGTCAGTGCCAAAAGTCAGGATTTCACTGAACTGTTGATCTTGGATTGAAACAGTAATTTTTTTTAGAGTTCCATAGAAAAATGGCAAAAACGGAACCCTTATAACTTCGTCATGTCCGTCCGTCTCTATGACACATGGCTATTTTATGCGGAGACTATTACATAACATTGCCATTTCGATGAAAATTGAAAAATTCTGTGCATCGCCTAACAATGGTATAGTGAAATAACGAAAAAAAAAAAATTCTTAAACATGTGACCTAGGGGTAAAAAAATTTTTACATTCAATGCATTGTGAGGGACGAGGTATTAATAGATTCTGTAATTTAAAAGATGATACCGCTTCTAGGTGACTTTTTTATTTAAGTCAATGGTTATGAGATATGGAATGAGTTAAGTTACAACCGCAGACATTTTTTTTGGGAGACCTATGTATGCCTAAATCCAGCCCTGGCCTGTTATAAACTGATGATAAAGAATGAACCTTACAATATTAATCCCTTTGGTAAATTTTCGACGCCTTTGTTTTGGTATACAGATGGTCTGCATAATCTGCCTATAAATAAAATAAATAAATGTTTTTTTTTTTATAAATGTTTTGCTTCAGTTTACAAAACAGGGTTTCATGTTTTGAGCCTCCTTTTACGCAAACAATGCCTGTGTTAGACTCCGCTCTTCCATAGTACAACATAATATTAATCTACAAGAAATCCGTAGATACTTAAAATATCAAATAAAAACAAGTATGCTAGTGAGAGTGTGATTCGGGTGTGAATACCTGTGCGTAGTGTGTCTGTATATGCGAGTGTCTGTGAGAGTGTGTGTGTGAGTGTAGGGGTGTGTGTGTGTATCTGCTACTTTATGTTCTCCAAAAGTGCAGCTGTGCTGTTGGGGAGTTTGTTGCGTCACTTCTTCTTCCCAGCTACACTAGGAAGTGGTGGTGGTGAAGGGCGGGCGTTTTGGGGGACTGTCTTATGTAATTTTGACATTCGAAAAGTGCTGATTCTCAGACTAATTTTAATAAATGACTTTTGATTTTGAGTGCCTCTGTTTTATCATATGGAAGTGTCTTTATCCAACTAGTTGGTGGATGTCACATGTCTACGAATTTTTCGTTCTAGGACATGCCGGTGTCCTCACAATGTTTTCCTTCATCGTTTTGAGAGCAGTTGTGATGAAATTAAATACACAAAGTAAAGTACCTGCCTGGGTTCGAACTCACGACCTACAACTCGTAAGGGTGTGTCCAGACCTGGCGACACTTCGTAACCTACGAACATGAAATGCACGCGCGCAGTTCACAAGCGCTCGCGAGCGGCGCATTCGCGGAACATTCGCGGTCTGGACACACCCTAAGTAGCGTTGGATGCCATTACTTCACCACTGCTACACAGATACATATAGTCTCATCCTCAGTAATAAATAGTGAAGACCATTAATGCGTAGGAAGAATAACATTTATATCCTTCAGACATGTTTATAGCTTACACGTGTCTCTTCATCAGTGGGGTTTTCCTGGCCCTGTTCTAGGCACAAAGCTGTACAGTGTTGTTTGTCTAGTATATTTTGGTGATTAAGAACGAAATGTATTGCGTTTGACGTAATGAAGTTCTACTAGGTTTTGGGCAGTACTCGTGCAGATTAGTTGGACGTAGGTCGACCTTTCTGGCTCGACTTTATAAGCGTTTTCTCAAGACAACGCTTATAAAGTCGAGTTTTTCAATCTTCTAAGATTGAAATATCACTAGACGTCTCTTTATTTTAGCAGATTCAAGTCTTTTGGAGTTGGAAGGCCTCCCACAAGGTGGACCGCTGACCTTGTGAAGGCGGCAGGAATCCACTGGATGTGCAAAGCACAGAACCGGTCGAATTGGCGGAGCTTGGGGGAGGGCTATGTCCAGCAGTGGACGTCTTTCGGCTAATGATGATGATGATGAAGTCTTTTGACTGTATGTCTATCGATTACAAACGTTATCATTTGCCCTATTGGTGTTGTGGTCACAAGCGCTATGCTGAGCATGCGGTTCTAAAAAATCTAATCTACGGGGCGTCCATTAATTACGTGAGGGGTTTAGGGGGTCAACTAGAATCTCACCCAATCTCACGTGGTGGAGAGAGGGGTCTCGGCAATTATCACGTAATTTATATTTTTTCCGCAATAGAAACAATGTAAAATTGTGAGAAAACCGGGTTAAAATCAGTCAAACATGTGTATCCGGCAATAAAGCTAAATTCTACAAAATAATATTTAGCGTGGTTATGCGAACGCCACAACGCACAGTAGCTCCTGGATTGTTAAACCACTATCGGCCAAACGCAATGCATAAATCCAACGCAAATAAGCACAGATTAACGTTTTTACACTAAAAATACGTATTTTGAAATATCTCACATGAGATAATAGGGAGGGGGAGGGTCGAGCCAAATCTCACGACATCTCACCAGAGCGCGAGTGGGGGTCGAAACATCGTCAAAATTGCCTCACGTATTTAATGGACGCCCCCTAAGGTGGATACGCGGAAACGCATTTCCTAGATCCATCCACCCAGCCTATGAATTCCGTATATCCATCTAGGCCGGAATAACCGTTCGAATTCCGGGTCGGACAAACTGTTATTGGGTCAACCCATGAGTCTATCAGTAGCAGCCCACAGGTCAGGTTTGCGCCCGGGACAATAGGCAACACCTTCAGGGAAGTCAGATATCATGTTACGTTATACCTGAAACTTTCTTCTTGTACTCCTCGGGTTTGTGCAGGTACATGGCCGCGGCGTCGCCATTCAGAGGGTCGATAGGGTTGGGGTAGGTCAGCAGCTGCGGCAGGAACGACTCAAATATGTTCGACAGGTCTGGAATGAAAATATACAAGGAATTACTATCTGTTCTACTGCAGTTAGTAGACTGCCGAGCAGACACTTTACTTTGTGTACTCCATATCATTGCCACTGCTCTCAAAATGGTAAAACATCGTGAGGAAACCGACATGTCCTAGAACAAGAAAATTCAAAAACATGTGAAATCTGCCAACACGCTCTGGGCCCAAATAATGGATTATAGCGCAAGGAGTCGGCCACAGAGTGTTTACCTTTGGACTGTGCCCCAGCAATGGGAACACTAATAGGTAATTTGCCCTACCTGCACCTAATTTGCCCATTGGCCATTGATTTTGTAATGCCCAATATTTAATTTTACTGCATTATCACAAACAATTTTAAGGCACCTACTTATAATTTACTCTTGATTAAGAGTTTTTCTTTTGATTGATTAATCAATTAATACCAAAATCACAAGTCATTTATTCAAACTAGGCTGAGGATCAGCACTTTTTGAACGTCTAAATTACATAAGACAGTCCCCCAAAACGCCCGCCGCTTGGCTTAGCTTTGGCTGGAAAGAAGAAGTGGCACAACAAATTACCCAGCAATCACCTAAGTCATAGAATTCCTAGGTCCGTTTATGCTATAAATATAAAACAATCGTTTGACCGCAGCATTGTGGCTTTTATTTTATGCGTTCTGTGGTAGATTTGATATTGAAACGCAACCTGTCAGGTAAATGCTGAGATGTACAGTTAAAAATAGTTCAAATCAAATCAAAATATTTTATTTCACATAAACCTGCAAGGGCACTTATGAAACGTCAGAAGCTAGGTGCACGGTTCCAATTTGTCGCTTCCTATGGAGAAGAGCCGGCAAGAAACTCCACGGTTACTCTTTTAAAAATAATTGGCTTTTACAATGTTTTCAAATTACAGTGATAATGGGTATAGGAGGACAATGCAGGCCTGTCAATAAGTACCAGGTACTTAGAGGAATGAAAATAAAGAATAGAAAATCGTCTATAAATCTAGTCTGTAAGGCCTGCAACGTTCTCCCGTTCACAATATGTAAAAGAATCTACATTAGTAAGATCAACCTATTTAAACCAAGTGACATGATTTTCATTAGAAGTTATTTTAACGACACGGTCATTTCAATACTCTAGTTATGCAAATGTTATTGATGTAGTTGTTTTAATATTAGATAAGCAATTCGCCAAGGCTTTTCCCAACTAAGTTTGAGGCGGCTTCCGCAGAAGTCTAACCGAATGCTTCTGAATACCAGTATTTTTAACCGACTTCAAAAAGAAGGAGGTTGGATTTTGTCATTGTCTTGGTGAGATTAAGCACGCGTTTCTTAACCTCAACTTTATTTTGATAACAAAATCTGTTTGTAGTGTTGTGATTTTTTTTGTGTGGTCTGGTTTGGGTATAAGGTTGGTATTTTAAGCTTCTTTGCACTCTTTTCCTAAGGAAATGAGTGCCGAGGAACCCCCTGATGGGGGTGGAGGGATTCCTCCTGATATTATGGAGGTTGTGGAGTGTTCCCAAAACACTGATCGCGTAAGACCCGATGTTAGAAAGCGCCCCGGAGGTCCTGAGATTTTCGTCGACGCGAAAAGAAATAAGCCGCCGTCTGATTCAATTCAGTCCGTATTTACCAAACCACGTTTTGAGAACGACTCCAAAATGCTCTATGGTGAGAGTGACAGAGCTCCCTTTACTGTATTTGTCTCTAGGGTGGAAACAGACCCTAAGCAAGGCCTAACCTTAAATTCCCTTAAGTTTGCCCAATTTATTTTCAATAAAGGTTTTAAAGGTGTTGTCCAAGGCAGTGTCAGGTCTATGGGCCGTAACAAGATGTCTATTGAATTCATAACATTCAGTGATGCCAACAACTTTGTCAGCAATCCCATTCTCATTGAAAATAAATACTTGGCAACTATCCCACGCTTTCATGTAAGTCGCATGGGAGTTGTTAGGGATATTCCTACTGACTGGACACTAGAGGAGCTAGTGCTCGGTATAGAAACCCCTCGCAATTGTGGAGAAGTCATTAGGGCTAGAAGGCTTAATTTTAAAAACAAAAAAGAGGACTCCGTATCTTGGTCCCCATCATCGACAGTGGTGCTTACTTTCTCTGGACAAATTCTCCCAGAGAAAGTCTTCTGCTACAATGTTTCTCTTCCTGTCTCTATCTATCATCTTCCTACTATCCAATGCCGCAACTGCTTACGTTTTGGCCATATAAGCACTCAGTGCAGATCTAAGTCCCGCTGTTACCGTTGCGCTCAACCTCATCCTGGAGATAGCTGTAATGTTCCTGACTCACAGGTCTCATGTCTTTTGTGTGATGGTGGAAACCATAAGGCCACTGATAGTAATTGCCCTGAACACTCAAGACAGAAGTCAATTAAAATGGTAATGTCTCAAGAAAACCTAAACTACCGTGAGGCCTCAGTAAGGTTTCCTCGTCCTCGTAAATTGCCATACTCTAATGTAACAGCAGGTCCTTCCCAATATAAACTACCTCATGCTTATCCTTCTGAACCCATTCTCCTCTCGTCCCCTCTTAAGACTCCTACTTCTTCTCCAAATGCATCCCCTGTTAAAACCTCCTATACCAAGACAGTTTATCATTCCCCAAGACCTAGGCCAGAATTGGGTAAGTCATATGATACCCAAGCCCATAAGTCGATGGTCTATACCCCTAATTCTTCTCAGCCTAATGGCTGTGCTCTAAATTCCCCTTATGTGGAAACCACTCCCCTTCCCACTCCTAATGACAATTTGATAGAGCTCCTAGTTTGCTCCCTTATAAACATGTTGTCAAAATTTAGTGACGCAATACCGGACAATGTCGTATTATTAGTTCAACAACTCCTTGAATCCTGGACTCGCCTAAATGGAAAAAATCCTTCAGTGGAACTGTAGATCAATTCGCAGGAAAAAACATGATGTAACCTATCTTATAAATAGATATAGACCCGTTGTCTTTGCTGTGTCGGAGACGTGGCTCAGCCCTGGATCTCTGTTTAGGGTTCCTGGTTATTCATGTCTTCGGGACGATAGAGATGACGGATGGGCGGGTTGTGCCCTATTAGTTAACAGATCTATCACTTTTTCCCAGATTCCTCTTCCCCATCATGATCCTGGTCTACATGTAGTGGCCATTAGAGCCATGGACATATCATATGTATCTGCCTACATTCCCCATCCCAATGCTAATATTTTGTCTGAATTTAACTCTATCCTTTCTTCTATTCCTAGCCCTTTGATTGTGTTAGGTGATTTTAATTGCCGTCACACCCTTTGGGGCTCTCACTGTAATGATCCCTCCTCTAGCTTTTTGCTAGATCTTTTAGATGACCGCAACCTTTGTGTTCTTAATGATGGATCTGCTACCCGTCGGGTTTCCCCTAACCAAAATATTAGTGTTCCTGACCTTACTTTCTCTTCCCCCTCCTTAGTATCAACTCTTTCCTGGTCTGTTCTCCCTAATTCATATGGGAGTGACCATTTTCCTATCCTAATTTCTTTTCCAAGTACTCACCCACGTTCTCCTCCCATCCAACCCCTACAAAAATATCGCCTATCCCAAGCTGACTGGTCTAAGTTCTTGTCCAATTTGGACGCGGAACTTCAAAATTTTCCCCAAATAAATTCATCCAACTCCCTAATTCTCTACAGTGATTTTGTTGAGTGTCTGTTGAGAGCGGCCAATTCTTCAATCCCATTAAAAAACTCTGCCCGTCACTTAATACCTTCTCCACCTTGGTGGGATGCTGAATGCACGGAAGGTGTCCGTAAACGCAAAGAAGCAGAAAACACCTTTTTCTCCAGTATAAATATGCCCGAATACTTAAATTTTAAAAAGACTTCTGCAACTACTTGTAGGTTATTGGCAAGAAAGAAAAGATGTGGATGGCTCAAGTTTTGCGAGTCACTTTCTCCACGTTCTCCAGTTTCCCTTGTATGGAAAAAAATCAAAATCTACCGCAGAGCTTGTGACAGCCAGTCTCCCGATATTTCTACCAATGACCACAGTTCCTGGTTGGAAGACTTTATATCCAAATTAGCCCCTCCTTTTGTTCCTAGCTCCGAATGCCTTCCCACAATAGATCCTTCTCCTCCCACTTCCTCTGATAGATTTGATGACCTTTTCTCTTATTCAGAACTTATTTGTGCGTTAGATCATCTCCGGGATTCTGCTCCGGGGGTCGATGGAATACCCTACTCCTTTATCTCCAAATCTTCTTCTAACTGTAAACTAATCTTTCTGAACCTAATCAATTCCTTTTTTGTTACTGGCCAAGTTCCAGAGTCTTGGAAATTCCAAATAATCATCCCAATTTTGAAACCTGGGAAAGACCCAAAAGATTCTACTTCCTATCGTCCTATCGCCCTCTCTTCTGTCTTGGCTAAACTTATGGAGAATCTCATCAAGAACCGACTTGAATGGATCTTGGAAACTAAAGGCATCTTATCCAGTTCTCAGTTCGGTTTTCGAAGAGGTATGGGAACTCTAGATAGTCTAAGTGTCTTCATGTCTGATGTCCGCATTGCCTTTTCCAATAATGAAAGTGTTATCGGTGTTTTCCTAGACATAGCTTCAGCCTATGATAATGTCCAACTTCCAATACTCAGGCAAAAGCTGCTACAGCTGAGTATCCCTGTGAGGATGGTCAACATCATCTGTTGTCTCCTTATGTCCCGTTCTATTTCTGTCCGTCACCAAAACTACCTCTCCCCATCCCGTCTAGTGTGGAAAGGCCTACCCCAGGGATCGGTTTTAAGCCCCATCCTTTATAATTTATATACACATGATTTGGAGTCTTCAGTGAGTTGTTTCTGTAAAATCCTACAAGCTGACGACATTGCTCTCTACTTTAGTTCAACTTCCCTTTTAGATGCCTCATCTCGCTTAAATTCTGCCCTTTACTACTTAAACCAGTGGCTGACTGATCACGGCTTAAGTTTGTCAGTCTCCAAATCCAATGCGGTTGTCTTTTCTCGCAAGCGTAATATTCCTCTCATTAACCTTTATGTTGAAAATGAACCCATCTTGATCCGTGACAAAGTAAAATTTCTTGGCCTAATACTTGACTCAAAATTATCTGGTCTCTATCATCTGGATTACATCTCAAAGAAATGCGAAAGAGGCGTTAATGTCTTACGTGCCCTTTCTGGTGTTCGATGGGGAGCTCATCCAACTTCCCAGAAAATCCTATATAATGCCATAGTCCGTAGTCACTTTGACTATGGAATCTTTCTGTTGGAACCATGCAATAAAATAGCCCTGGCCAAACTGGAAAAAATTCAATCCAAATGCTTGCGTATTATCACGGGAGCTATGAAATGCTCACCTATTAATGCCCTTCAGGTAGAATGTTTAGAACCTCCCCTTCACTTACGTAGACAATATCTCTGTGACAGATTTTTCTATAAAGCCATCCAGAATAAATGTCATCCTCTTCTCCCTCCTCTTCGTACTCTTTCTCAAATAATCCCAACATCTCGCTATTGGTCTCACAAAAATCCTCCACTTCTCGTTAACAGCTTCAATAAATTAAATAATTTGCACATTTCCTTAGTCCAGTTAGATAAAAACCCCATATTTGAAGTAAATTTTGATTCCTTGCTCTTCCAACCAAAAATTATTTTTAACTTTGGTATATCCAAACATGACCCCGCTGCTAATGTCAAATTTAATAGGATTCTAGCAGAGGACTGGCACGACTGGCTGACGTTATTTACAGATGCCTCTAAGATGTGTGATAATAGTAATGTCGGATCAGCTGTGTGGATCCCAAAATACAAAATTATTCTAAATTTTCGTAGCCCTGCTTTTGGTACTATATTCACTGGGGAAGCAATAGCTCTTTTGGAAGCAGTCTCCTACATTGAATCACATGGACTCAACAAAAGTCTTATTCTCTCAGATTCTCTTAGCTGTCTACAGGATTTAACAAAATCACCTTTTCGCTCTCGCCACAATTTTCCCCTTATCCTAAAGATTAAACAACTCCTGTATAGATGCCACTGCTTAGGCTTGGAGATTGCTCTGGCTTGGATCCCCAGCCACACTGGAATAGTTGATAATGAGAATGCGGATTCGATTGCTAAGCTGGCCACTCGGAATGGGATCGAGTCTCATCCGTCTTGTTATCCCCGAGATCTGCACTGTCTTGTTAAACCTGAGATGATGAAGAATTGGAATGAGCATTGGCAAAAAACTAGAATATTGAAGGGAAGATTTTATGGCTCTATCCAACCATTCATTCCTTCTGAATGTTGGTTCAGCAAATTAAAATTCTCTAGTAAAATTGCCACCTCTGTCATAATTAGACTCCGACTTGGGTTCGTTTGCACACCAGTTTTTTTGGCCAAAATCCGCGTGAGGGACTCTTCTTTGTGTGAATGCGGTCTGGATGAGGGTACTCTGGAACACTTGTTTTTTTCCTGTCCTCGTTTAACCACTCCCCTTTACGACATACTCCCTCCTGATGTTCCTCGCCCAATTAACATTCCTTTCCTATTATCTTTAGCCCATACCCCTGCAGTTAAAATCCTTTATAAATTCATTAGCATTAATAAAATTCAGTTATAGTTGATATTTCTATCTACTTATTATATATATACTCACTGAATGTTCTAACATTTATTTTGTGACGTTTTACATGTACTAACCAAAAATGTTTTGTCCTTTTTTAGCATGGGGATCCATGGATGCCACCGCTACAAACACTGATCAATCGTTGTGTAACAGTTTACGACAATTATTTACTCATACCTTGACATTGGCAAAATCATCGAACGTTATCGATGGAGCCAGAACCTTTAAAAAAATAGAATAGAAGAAGGAGGTTATCAATTCGACATGTTTGTATACTTCTTTTTATGTATATTCGGGCATAACTCTGTCATATATAAACGGATTTGCAAAATTCTTTTTCCATACCATAAAAATTTCAAATAGATCTTATAATGCGTTTCGGAGACAGGCAACGGAACTCTTCAAAAAATTACAGCAAACAAACCGCGATTGCTGCTATCGCATAAATATGCATTGTTGTGACCCCAAGGATGATGAAATTTCGAATTGTGTGGGGTAAGTACTATAACTAAAAAGTGAAAAACAAAAAATCAACCGACTTCCAAAAAAACACTACAAAGTGAAAAATAAGGTAAGGGGTAATGAGGTCGGTTGTTTTTTTTTTTTGTTTTTTTACACATGAAGCGAATGCCAGGTCAAATATACCTCCACAACCCAGTCACTAGGTAATACGATACCAATTGGTAAGACGGGTTGTCACATTTTCGGGTCCACGAATGACAGCCGGAACCAACGGCTTAACGTGCTTTTAGAATGATATTTACCTATAAGTACCTAAAGATTTCCTCAAGATGTTTTTCCTTCACCGATGTTTCTTATGACCAAGATAAACTCAGAAACTACCAACTACCAACTACTACCAATATGAATTAAAAATTCATATTGGTACTTGCCTAGAACCCACAAACCTCGAGAGTCATATTCTAATTTATTAAAATAAAATAAATCATACTATTTCATGATTAGTTTAAATTGAATCAATCAAACTCACCATAAAGTGCAGTCCAAGCCTGATTGATAACGTCAAGACACACGGTGCCAGAAACCTCGTCGATGTTCGGGTGGTAGACCTTGTTCATGAAGCCGATGGACGGAGACTTGAAGGGGTAGTGGTCTGGGAGGTGCACGCGGACGCGCCATACGCCGCCTTCGTATGGAGCTGGAATTTTAGTAGTTGGTGTTGAATCAACTAGTTTTAAACAAGTGCATGTTGAATCAATTCATTTTGAAAAAAGAGTATGTTGAATCATTCAGTGTCGTGTGGTTATTGAATATGAATCTAGTGAGTTGAACTAATCAATTTGTTGACAAGAGTTTAATGAAGACTTAGAAAATAATTACGAAAATTTTGAATCAATCAGATAACTTGTTAATTATTGAAATGTGTTTATGACCAGAAAATAGTCACACAGCAAACTTACTAACTTTTGCTGTGTGACTATTTTGTGGTCATAAAACACTACACGTACGCTTGAATAATTGGCAAACTTACTAATTAAAAATATTACCTGAATCAATCAGTACAGTCATGAATGAATAAAAAAATCTATCAATGAAATAATTAAAATAAATAAATGACAATACTCACTGCCAGGAGGACCGAAGAATTTCACGCAGAACTCATTGAGTCCTCCCAATATCGTCACCTCATGCTTACTTTCGATACTGTTTGCTAAATGTTAAGGAAATACTTATGGAATAAAACACGTATAATTTATTAATAACAAATACCTTTTTTCAACCATTGCTTTTACAAAAAAACTTGAGACTCTTGACAATAATAGAAAGTTAACCGTTCAAATTACACGACAGTTTCTTGAACGTCGAGTGGCAACAATGTAAACGAGGCTTTATACTCATTTACTTAATTTATCACAATTTTACAGTGCACTTGGGTGATTTTCTATATATTTTTTTTTTTAAGATCGTGTAACCCGTGGGTTATTTGGAGGTTTTGTGAGATCGCTACAACTCTTAGAAATTAAATACCTAATTGCTTGACTCATAAAGCCTTTTTTTAGAAGTCCAGTCACACACTGACCATCGTCTGCCTAGCCATTTCCCAACTATGTTAGCGTTGGCTTGTAGTCTAACAGGAAGGAACTGAATACCTCCACAACCACCACAACCCAGATACCGGGTAACACGATACCCGAATACCCCTTGATAAGACTGGTTGTCAGATTTTCGGGCTTCTGACTATCCGACTACAAATGACAGCCGGGACCAACGACTTAGCGTGCTTTTCGAGGCACGGAGGAGTCCACGGAGCGAGTTCAGCAAGGCGTTGCTTAGCCTTGTACATCGACCAATCATCTGCCTAGCTTTTACCCAAGTATGTTGAGGTCAGCTTCCAGTCAAACCGGATGTAGCTGAATACCAGTTTTTTACATGGAGCGACTATCTGGTAAGGCTGGTTGTCAGACTTTCGGGCTTTTGAATCCGTAACGACCGTCAAAGATCCACGAATGACAGCCGGGACCAACGGCTTAACGTGCTTTCCGAGGCTCGGAGGGATCTTGGTATGTAAAGATGGTCACCCATCCACGAACTAACCGTGGCAAACGTAGCTTAACCTGATCGATCGACCCGTACGGCTTTTAATATTTAACCACAAGCCCCGAGTTCAGTCACACACTAACCTTTGTATATTTAAAGGGACAAACATACTTATAATGGCACCCAAGAGGGTACAAAGGTTACGACATGTGCAACCCCCTAAGTAGGGTAGTATCATTTATTTATAGCATTCTAGTAAATGACATTTGCATTGTCATTAGTTGAGTGTATTTTCCGTTATGAGCACGCAACTGGTACTGGCAAATATGATAGCATGCAAGAACCGTTTGTTTAAACTTAGATTTAGACTATACGAGCCACATGAGTCAATCGATCAGGTTAAGCTACGCTTGCCGCGGTTGAGCCGTGGATGGGTGACCATCTTAGCATAGCGAGACCCTTCAGTGCAAACTCCAACTCAAAGCATTTATTTCAAATAAACCAATTACAGGCACTTTTGAATTGTCAAGGTCGGTGAGTTAGAAAAATGAAACTAGTTGCCCATTCCAAAACGTAGTAGTTACCTATGGAGAAGGACTGGCAAGGAACTCCATGGACACTCTTTTAAAATCATGGTGTTGTTACAAAAAAAAAATGGTTACATCATTATGTTGAAATTATAAATGTGAGAACGATGTAAAAAGACGTGCACATTAAAGCGTTCGTAATTAAAACAAAAATAAAATGACAATTCAGAAATTAAAATAAGCCGTGGGAGCTAAGAGAAGACCAGTCGCTACTGGCGGCGCCCATTCACGAACATGACGTATGGATCAGCACCATTCAGCTCAACCATTTTGAAGGGAACTTAATGATCCAACACACACGCCACCACCAGCGAGACATTTGAGTGAGCTTGACATACTCTCAGCTGCCAGGGCACATTCGAGTCAATGAAAGACGTACCCTGTAAATGTTAGCTTTATAGTCGAAACATAGTGCTCACACATATGCTATGCAATTATACAATACTAGAAGTTTGAATTTATACAATGCAAAGATATCTAGCTTTTACAGTCTTCAGCAGCCCCTACATCGTTTTCAAATGCTATTACAGCAATACTATGGTTGGTGTCGGCTGTTATTCGTGGATCATTGACAGTCGTTCCGGGTCGTCAGAAGTCCGAACGTTTGACAACCAGCCTTTCCAAATAGTCAGTTGCTCCATGTAAAATACTGGTATTCAGCTGCATCCGGTTAGACTGGAAGCTGACCCAAAAAATAGTTGGGTAGTTGCTAGGCAGATGAAATTTAGACTATACAGGCTATATTTCAGGAAGTGAAAGTACTCATGAATATGACCCACTTTTATTATGAGACCTATTCTCAAAAAACGAAAAATAATTTGCATACATTTTTAATTCTTCATTGACTAGGTTTTATGTTGTCTTTACAATTCTTTTTGGATTAGTTCGCTCCGCAACCTGTGCACGAGCTGTACATAGGCTCACGCCTTTATTCCACAGAGGTAAGCAGAAATTACAGAAAGCCTCGCTCTTCTATCCTTACATAATCCTTTTGCTTTGCCCACGTTCATTTAAAGTGTGTCCTTAATAAATTCACAACGTAAGGGATACGCTAAATTACCGTTTCACTAAACTCGTATACTAGGTCACCATACCCGCGAGGAGTTAGCAGACGTAATCTTATCAACCTTATCGTCACTTCCTTTTTGTGTTAATATCTGTGTGAATACTTTTTTACTTTTATAATAATACAAACCTACTTTTGATGCACATAAATGTCCTGGTAATATTTTTATACTAACAACGTTGGTATGGAACAAAGAGAAGAGGCTATATATAGTCATTGGTATGGAAAAATGGGAACCAATATCTTGTATGCGTTTGAGGGGCTTGTGGCTAGTGACTAAGTAATAAGTCGCACGGGTCGATCGATCAGGTTAAGCTATTCTTGTGCTCAATTGGTGCGAGGATGGGTGACCATCTTTACATACCAAGCCCGACTGTCATACGTGGACCTTTGACGGTCAGTACGGGTTGTTGAAGTACGAAAGTCTGACAACCAGTCTTGCCAAGGGGTACCATATTACTTAGTGATTGGCTTGTGGAGGTGAGGAAAAACATTGGTATTCAGCTGCATTCGGTTAGACTTGAAGCAGACCCTTCGATAGTTGGGAAAAGGCTAGGCAGATTGAGATTTATTTATTAATCACGATGGGTCCTGAAATTGTTGCGTTAAATCGCCAAAAGCAGCTAGTTTTTCTACCTGTCGTGAAGGAGCGAGAATAAAAGAACAATTTACGCCGTGATATAAATGTTTCAGTCGGCGCGGTTAGATGTCGGATCTACTAGCCAGGATAGCAACGTACATGCATATGGTTGAGGCTCTTTCAAACAACCCAGCATTTGACAGGCTATCGTATCGAAAATTACTTAATTCAATAACCTGTTTTGCCTTGACAGCAAACAGCTGTCGGAAGAATAGCAGTAGTCTATATGATTTAAACTGACACAATTTTCGGGTATTGGATTTATGAACGGCCTTGATACGATGCCTACAATAACATTGATTGATGTTCGATACGGTACGGAAGCGTATCGAATGGTTGTGAACAGCTATGCTGGTCTTCACGGTAAAACTGGTGTTGAATTTGAAGAGCCATTCGCATCTGTCAAAGACCATAGATGGGATGTAGAATCCTCTTTTTAACCGAAAAAGGAGGAGGTTCTCAATTCGACTGTATGTTTTTTTTTATGTTTGTCACCTCATAACTTTCAACTGGGTGAACCGATTTTGATGATTCTTTTTTTATTTGAAAGCTCGTGCTCCCCGTGTGGTCCCATTTCAATTTCATATAGATCTGATGATGCGTTTCGGAGACAGACAACGGAACTCTTCAAAAAATAACAGCAAATCAACCGCGATTGCTGCTATCACATAAATATGCATTGTTTTGACCCCAAGGATTATGAAATTTCGAATTAGTGGGGTAGGTACTATAACTAAAAAGTGAAAAATAACTTTAATTTCGGAAGGCGGTGACAAAAAATTTCAATACATATCCAAAGTCACCGCCTTCCGAAATTAAAGTTATTTTTCACTTTATAGTGTTTTTTTTTTTTCGATAACATTCAACAAACGATCGGTATTCACGGAACACTTTCATAGATTTGTGTTTGTGTTCTACGACACGCGATGACATGACAGAATAGCTGTGGTTGTGGCTATTCTGATAGTGTAGCACGGTATCTTTACTTATTTTTACCAAATGTTATGATAGATAGATAGCTACAAGTCTACGTAGAGATAGTGAGACTTGAGTAACGATTGGTCATACTATACTGTTTGGTAAAACTGCCACAACCTCAGCTGATAAGATAAGGTCTAAAACAAAACAAGCTCGTTGAAGATGGACACTGGTAACGGGACTTTCTTTAGATGACAGCTATCTTGTGTTGACATGAGATAATAGTCGTGTCGTGGGTAAAAAATAAAAAACAATTGAATGGTGAGTGTGGTAAGCACACGATTCGCTGGATTATAAGGGGCTTAAGAGCAACGTTTCGATAATATCTATACTCCATAGGTTTAGATAGTGAAATAAAGGTGAACAAATCGTAAAAAGGGTTTTTTATAGTTGACACTTTCTTGTGTAAAAATACGGTGTAACAAAATCAAATTTATTTTCAATGTATACGATAGCTTCCTCTTTTATTCATGTATATATTAAACTTTATCACTTATTCTTAAACTACTCTTCCTAGATGTAACTACTTGAGCACAATTTTTTAGTTAGATTTATTATAATATTATAATATTTTGTAATCTGCCTATTGTAAAGAGCCCAAAATGACAGGTTCCCTAAACCTTTTAGAAAATACAACGATTTACTAAATTGAAAAGTACAACAGACTGACGACAGAAGTGGCAGGTATTACGTTTAGTCGGTTGACCAGACGCCTTTGACAGCGCTCTCAACAATCGACATTTACGACTTTGCGAGTGCGTTTCGATTTTGTTACAATTGTGTTATTAAAGCTAGCAAAATAATTGATGATACACCGGAACGATTTATTATTAATTTTCGCAACTATGAGTCACGTGTTTTTTTTTTAAACTACCTAATCCTATGGAGTTATTAGCTTTATTTCAGGCACCAAACATCATCTGCCTAGCCTTTTTTTAATTATGTTGGGGTCGACTTCCATTCTAACCGGATGCAGCTAAGTACCAGTATTTTACTTCCAAAAGCCAGTTACTGGATAATACGTCATCTCTTGGTAAGACTGGTTGTTAGATTTTCGGGCTTCTGACGACCCATAAAGACAGTCAAAGACAGTCTGTACTAACTGATAACGTGCTTTCCGAGGCACGGCGGGGTCTTGTTATGTAAGGATGGTCACCCATCCACACACCAACCACGGCAACCGTTGCTTAACCTGATCCATCGAGCTGTTGTTACTTAGCCACAAGCAACAGCCCCTCTTGCCCAATAAAAAATAATAACTGCAATTTCGGGGGAACTCTTAACCATATCGAGAGTTGGAACATATTAAAAATTTCAAATGAATAAGAATATGTCGAAATTTTTTCTTTAACAATAACATGAGTAACACTTTTAACGAAATAGCTAAACGTTCTATTTAGGCCCCAATTTGTCATACTGAATTTAAAATCAACTCACGTATTGTCATTGTATTTCCTGAAACAATGAATCAGCGATATATCACTACGAAGGAAAAACGCGGTTCGCGAGTTCATGCGCACGGATAGTAAAGGATCCTAAAAACAAATCCTGGTGCATTACCCTGGTCTCCCCCTACTCTTACAGCCATCGACATTCATACTCAAAACTTTCCTCACGACATTTTTCTCATTCCGATTTCCACACAACTTAACAATTATAGTTCATACTACTACAGTTATTTAAATAATTGAAGACCCTTATATTTGTAGAAGGTGCTGAGTAATACTCTGCTACTCCATACAAATAACAAAGGCAGTTCAAAATCCGCCTGTTGCTAGCCCGCGAAGTCGCGACTGATTGGCGTTGCTACGTGCAGGCGATTAATTATGTAAGGGTAGGTGCAGACGGCCGGCAATCGATAGTGTCTGCTCTTTGTATGAACAGGGAGTGACTGACTGTCCTCGGTCGAGGACCCCTGTTTTGACTACATTACAAGATGGAGCATTTGTTTTAGGTTAATGGCAGCAAGAAATGTTTGCAACTAACTAGGTAATTTATAAATGCGAAAGTGAGTGTCTTTTGTTACGCGTTCACACTAAAACGACAGAACGGATTCGAATGAAATTTGGCACACATATAAACCATGACCTGAGTATGGTCTACTTTTTCAAAATAAAATAAAAGTTGTAAAAAAATTACCACTATTTGGAGCCCCGACACAGCCAGGAGTCGCGATCGCGACATACCCGGTAAACGATGGGTGGACGAGCCGGAGAAAACAAAGGACCAGTGTGAATCATTTTTTCCATTAGATCGAAAGAGCAGGAAATCATGGGCAGATCTTTGCCCAGCAGTGGAACGATGCAAGCAAACAGTATCAGTAACACTACCACTGAAGGTTGATATAAATAGGTCTGGCATATGTCCGGATTTCCTCGGATTGATCCCAGTTCGACTTAGTTCTGAGTACTACCCCGGACGGGCTGACATTGAGTATGAACTACTTATAACTCGGACGGGCGGATGGAACCAACCCTGGGGAGTGAAACTTTCTCTTAACATTTAAAAAAGCTCAGGTTTCAAGTCTGGGGTGGGGGGGGGGGGGGTGTTTACGCAACCAAATTGATGCAACCCGTTGTTACTTCATAATAAAGCTAAAGACCTTGTTTGTTTGAACGCGCTAATCTCCGAACTAGTGGTCGGATTTGTTTTTTTTTTTTGCATTTGATAGCTTTTATTATTGAGGAAGGTTATAGGCTATGTAACATCACGCTGCGATCCTTAGGAGCAGAGCAAAACGAAAAAAATAACAAAGTAACGGGCACAGATATAGGATATTATTTTTAACCGACTTCAAAAAAAGGAGGAGGTTCTCAATTCGACTGTGTTTTTTTTAAAATGTTTATTACCTTATTACTTTCGACTGGGTGAACCGATTTTGATGATTTATTATTATTAGAAAGCTCGTGCTTCCCGTGTGGTCCCATTTCAATTTCATATAGATCTGATGATGCGTTTCGGAGACAGACAACGGAACTCTTCAAAAAATAACAGTAAATAAACCGCGATTGCTGCTATCGCATAAATATGCATTGTTTTGACCCCAAGGATGATAAAATTTCGAATTAGTGGGGTAGGTACTATAACTAAAAAGTGAAAAATAAAAACTTTTTCCAAAAAAAAAAACAACCGACTTCCGGAAGGCGGTGACAAAAAATTTAAATACATATCCAAAGTCACCGCCTTCCGAAATTCAAGTTATTTTTCACTTTGTAGTGTTTTTTTCGGAAGTCGGTTGTTTTTTTTTTTTGGAAATAGTTTTTTTTTTTTTAATGATAAAACAAGAAAACGATAACCAAGATCTAGACAAAGCCTCAGATATAGCTTGAATGCATTAGTTAGCATAAATATTTCAGTCTAAGCTTACGACAGAATGACTCACTAGACACATAACTCGTAACTTGAATTATTTACTAGTAATGGTCTTTGGTCAGTCACAATGTCAAGCATCTGACGTAATGCCATTTAGCTTATCGTAAGCTACAATAGGTCAGTTTTATGTTTATTCGAATTGGCTTGGGCTATTTGGAATTCAAACAGCAAAATCGATCATGGCTGTTATTTAGAAACTACACTCAATTTTGACGAGTTCTGGAGTGGACACCGCGTATCGGGAAGCGTAGTGGGGGACGCCCTCGAGCTAGATGTGCCGACGACCTTAAAAAGGTGCCTGGGACTGACTGGATACGGAAGGTGAAGGACAGGATATTTTTCCGCAGCCTGGGAGAAACCTATGTCCAGCAGTGGACTACGATAGGCTGAGTTGATTGATTGACTGAATTCAAAGTTATTCGGAATGGAACGAAGAAGCTTCTACAAGAATAGCTAAGAATGACGGTGAAGACCAGTGAATGGTGATCTCTGATAATTGCAAAACTCATCAGTAGCTGCAGTTTTCTAAAATTGCTAAGACCCTCCTACTTCATATTATAAAACAAAGTCCCCCGCCGCGTCTGTCTATCTGTTCGCGATAAACTCAAAAACTACCGAACGAATTTTCATACGGTTTTCACCATTAGACAGAGTGATTTATAAGAAAGGTTTAGATGTATAAAAAACGCGAGCGAAGCCGCTGGAAAAAGTTAGTAATACTAGAAAGTAACTCTGTCTGTTACGCGTTCAAGTCTAATTCGCTGAACCGATCGTCATGAAATTTGGCAGAGATATTGCCGAGGATACTTTGGACTTTAAAAGAGACCATGACCTCTGAGTTTGTTTCGGCTTTTTTTCTCAGGGAACAGTCAGCTAGGAAATGCCGGCGCCATCTAGTTTTTAAAAATATTGACCAACAAAATATTGACGTGTAAAAGTGTCTTTTAAGATCTACTTACATAAATAAACATTTCATTTCGATATGGAGATGGACATAGGCTACTTTTTTACCTGATAACCGAGATCCACGCGGGCGGACCTGCGGGCAAAAGCTAGTAAAGAATACGGTTTAACGTTTACTCAGTCAGAATTAACCGATGCCGAACGGGTCATTCGAGGTGTATGAACTTAGGGTCAAATGATAATCGGGATAAAAATAAAAACACGGCTCAAATCGATTGAGAAACGAGTACTTATTTGATTTAAAATGTTGCAGGGTTTAATAATTTATGTCTAGCCGAAATCGTAGCGAGAAGGGGAAAAATTGGTATCCTATTACGGCGAGACAGGCTTTCAAGAAAAATACGTCAATGACCGGGACTGGCTGGAACGGAACAGCTTTAAAAATCGAAGGAGAAAAGAATGAAGTAGTTTTTTTTATATTATATTAATTGCTTTGTCCTGACATCAATCAGTACTTCGTTAATTTTATAACTTTAAACTTTTTAATTTCACATCTTTTATTTTTATTATGTTAAAACTATTACAATATTACCGTGTCCTAACCACGTTTCATGTTGTAACTTATTTATATGTATTGTAAAACAACTAAATGTACACATGAATGCAATAAAGAGATTTGATTTGATATTTAGTTTGTTCCGAATATTGGGTTTTTTTATTTAGTTTATACATGAATAATTTTGTAATAAACTATTTCTCTTTCTTTAATTTCATACAATAGTGTCTTAATTAGATTCTAAAATGCTAAAACCTAAATCACCAAAAAACACAACATTTTCATAGAATCGATTTGTGCTATAAAAAGGCATTTTACATTTTTATATTTCGCGCGTAATTTGACGAAAACGCCGGGCAAAGTGGACGCCATATTGCTCTGTGGGTATGACGTCAGTTTGCTGTGTAAGTAAATGCACTGATATTTTGTATGATAATTGTTTATATTTTAAAGAATAGTTATTTAGTCTACTTATCGTTGGTTAGCTGTTGCTGAATGTAAGATATTATTTCAATAAAAATACTTCGGTTACGAAAATAATAAAAGTACAAAGTTGTTCAGTTGATTAATTTAAACAGCGGTATGACGTAATAACATGGCGGCTACTATTTCATGGTGTTCAAAAACATTTAAAAAAATATAATCTTTGAATTGGATTTTAAAATTTATTTTGTTATTTACCAACATTTCAGACTGCTTTTTGCCTAATCTATCTCAATAATATATTTTTAGATTTATTCACATCTAGAGTAAAATACCCTATTGTCAAAGAATTACAGCTGTGATTTGAATTTGAAGGGCTTGTGGCTAAGTATTAAAAGCCAGATCGTTGGGCCGTGGATGCGTGACCATCCATTAGGTACATATATCGAGACCTGCAGGCTTAGCACGAGAACCGTAGAGAAGCGTTTTTTCGACGGAAAAGTAGACATAAATGACTTTTCCGTGTAGATAGTTGACAGGTTTGTATCGAGAAATGTAGACAAGTGATTTCTATTCTACGGTTGAGTAGAAATAGAAAGCATCTTGCTAAGCCTGCTGCCTCAGAAAGCACGTTAAGCTGTTGGTCCCGGCTGTCATTAGTGAATCTTTGGCAGTCGTTGCGGGTCGTCAGAAACCCGAAAGTCTGACCACCAGTCTTAACAAGGGGTATCGTATAACCCAGTAACTGGGTTGTGAGAGTGAGATAGGCAGTCGCTCCATGTGAAATACTGGTATTCAGCTGCATCCAGTTAGACTGGAAGGCGACCCCAACATAGTTGGAAAAAGGCTAGGCAGATGATAAATTGTCTGTGACACTTAAGGATGGTAAACAATTAATTATCACTGACTTTTTTTTTTGGGTGGGAAATCATCAAATAACTTCTCCCGCTCTGGGCGGAGTGGGAGGGCGTGTCAAACTTTTACTGACTAAAACCCACCCGTGTTCCCCCTCAGTTCCCTGTGTGCCAGGGGCCGCGGTATCTCTTTCGAACAACCCGCACCCCTGGCAGATTATCACTGACTTTAGGTACCATTCTTATCTCATAAAGATCATGTTGATAAGAGAGAGGCGTCACCATAGTTTGTCTGGTTATACAATTATTAATACACATTCTAGAACAAGATAATGTCTAGACTTTAAAAGAGACTGTGACCTCTCGAGTTTGTTTCGGTGATTCTTCTCAGAGTAGTCTGATAAGGAGCACCGACCTTATCTAGTTTTAACAAGTATTTTTTGACGTGTTTTAGCAGTGGATGCGCTAATGTAGCACGTGAAATTTAAATTTTCTTAAAGTCCTCTTACACGGAATTTTTTTAAGCAATTATTGCTCGGCATCACTAATGGATCAATCTAGATCAATTAAGTGGAGTAATCTGGAGCAACCACAATAAAATGCAGAAATTGTTTCGGGAATATTGCTCCATATATTTTACATTTCTCAATGTCGCCAATTTGAGTTGCCAAATTTCCAATCCGTTTGAATGAAATGCACCGATCCCAGCGTAGCTTGACCAGACTTTCCAGACTCGCCTGGAAATGTTTAGTCAACTTTCTTTCTATCTCGTTTGTACCTATAACTACGTCGTCTCGTTTTTGCGAGAGCAACCGGCCGGTGGTAGAGACGGCGGCAGCGGGGGGTTGGTGTATTGCCTATTTTTTAAGTTGCTCCATATTGCATGGTATTGTGTGGCCGTGTCTCTGGCAACAGGTTGCTACATGTTGCCATTGCTCGAAATTGCTGGATGTAGTCGTAACGTCATCATCATCATTTCAGCCGAAAGACGTCCACTGCTGGACATAGGCCTCCCCCAAAAGGGGGGTTTTGCCATAATCGCCACGCTTGGCAGGTGGGTTGGCGATCGCAGTATGGTGGTAAAATGCATAGAGAACGCTGCTGCCCATTCTCTAGTAAGTCCCTTAGTCGCCTTCTACGACACCTACGTGAAGAAATGGGATGGTACTATTCTTTTACGTCCGGCACCACACGGAACGTGAAGACATAGTTGACGAGAATTGACCAGGATGAAGTAATTTTAGTTGCTTGTGTAAGCACACCTTTACGCGTGATTTTCAGGTTGTACGTTGAATAAAATATGATCCGCGATCGTAACGCGTATGCATTTACGGGATTATGATCAATAGAACCCTCTAAGTTAATTTAATCGCGTTGAATGACTACGTATTTCATAAAAGGCCAAGGAAAATGTAAGAAAATTAGAATTTCGGCGACTGCTAACAACTGGATGGATGAGAGTTGCCGAGAATCGAACCGAATAGCCTGCAATTGGAGCGGCCTATGTCCAGCAGTGGATTGAGGCTGATGATGATTATGACCCTGGCGCTCCCCCCATAAACTAATTTACAAGGCTCATGAATGAAATTTCCAATATGGTATCTTTTCTCGTAGCAATTCCAATTTTTCCAAACTACACGAGTTTAATTGATAGATACTACGAATATATTACTTCCAATTTCCATAATCATTTAAAAACGTGAGTAAGTTTAAATAAATAAGTAAACGCGTTGCATTTCGTTAAGAAATATGCAGTTAAACAATCGTGACAAAATAATTTTACCGTGGAACGTAACCATTAGTATTTATGTTGAAATACTGCTTCCTCCGAGCCTTTTACCGGCCTCAGTACTTTGGCCCTGCATTATTGAGATGCGTTTATATATTTATTTGGTTCTAGATGCTTCATTCATGCATGATTGGGAAGTTATTGGTTGAACGCGGAGCAAATGCTCGACCTTTCGGATCCTGCAGAGAATTAATACTTTAGCTATCAGTAATTGAAATGAAATGCTAATTTTGTACGGTGATTTTTTAAAGACACTTTTACACGTCAGTATTTTTGAACTAGCACAAGCATTTCCTAACTGATTGATCCCTGAGAAGAAATGCCGCAACCAGCTCAGATGGTCTCTTAGTCAAAATTTTAAATTGTTAGAATTGTATGTGAGTCTAAAACAATGCAAATTAAAGAATGGTAATCATTCATTGAAATAGGATGGCAGCAGTTTGGACCCGGTTGTCTTTCTTTGACCTTCGACAGTCATTACATGTCGTCAGAAGCCAAAAGACTGGCTACCAGTCTTACCAAGAGGTATCGTGATCCCTAGTAACTGGATTGTGGAGGTCAGTTTAGGCAGTCTGCTGCATCTGGTTAGATTGGAATGATGGGCAGATGATGAGTAGCAACGGTTAAAACCATGATTTTCTGCACGTACTAAACCCTCTTGAACATTTGGTGGTTCACCAGCTCGGAACGATGTTTTCATACACAAATGAACATGAAATAAATCAAGAACAGTTTAAAAACGAATGCAATTATGTATTAGTCATTCTATACTAATCGTAGTTATAAATTAACTTCGAGTGCAGTTTCTCGCTCTGTTTAATTCGATGTGCATTCGGTGTACGTGAATGTCTGAATCCAGTTCAGAACCTGAGCGCTAAAACGGTGCATCGAATTTTAGTAAGGGGAATATTTAAGTGATTCTCTAAAAACTTTGATGAGTGATGTTTTAAATAAATTAACCTCTAAAATTTTCTGGCTTTTTATGATGAACATCATCATCTGCCTAGTTTTTTTCCAACTATGTTGAGGTCGGCTTCCAGTCTAACCAGTACTGCCAGTGCTGCTCTAACTAATACCAGTATTTTACATGGACTGCCTATCTGACCTCCACCACCCAGTTACTGGGTAATTCGGTACCCCTTGGTAAGACTGGTTGTGAGACTTTAGGGCTCCTTACAGCCCGTAACGACTGTCAAATTAATATCCACGAATGACAGCCGGGACCAATGGCTTTGCGAGGGACGGAGGGGTTTTCCTATGTAAAGATAGTCATTCACGGACCAAATACGTCAAGCGTAGCTTAACCTGATCGATCGACCCTTGCAGCTGTTATTATTTGGCCACAAGCCGCTCTTTTTAAATAAATGATCCTGTTTTTAACTTTCTGACCTTTTCTCAAAGTTGGTCGCAGTAAAATGAAAAATTCGAAGACGTGGTATCCACCAACACGCACTGGGCTCGCATGGTGGATTATGGCCTACTCCTTCTCACAGAAAGATGCCGTGTCCCATCAGGGGGAACATTACAGGCTGAATATGCTATACTGAATGTCTGCTGTAACTCCGAATGGAGTAAATCAATATGAGTGCCAGGTGCGAAAGGGGCCGTCGTTAATGGTTGTAATTTTGTTTTATGAGTTTAGTAATGTTCGTAATTAAGCTATTTCTGACAAGGACGAATATGTAAGTAAGGTGGTACTGGAAAATGAATTCTGCAAAATAAAAATACTTTTACTGAATAGTGGGGAACAGTTCCCACATTTTTTAAGTACTTACTGTTTCTATTACCAGGGATATTGGGAATGATTTTCTTTTTTTGGAATGGAAGTGTTGTAACCGGTTTTTACATAATAGAAAATCACGCCTGTAACCCCTGAAGGGTTAGGCATAACAGACCTTGCACGCTATTTTGAGAAAAAATTGTGGCCTTTTCGAATAGGTAAGTATGCATAGGCAGTAAGTTTTCCTCCCGAAAATGCATATGTAAGTGAATTATGGAAAACAATTAAAACGTATCGCTATAGATTATTACGTTACGTTTTTGATATGTGACGCACTTGTAAGTACATAAGTCAATATACATATATACATGTATTAAACACATCAACACATGCTATACATACGTCACATTATTACCGATAATAGGTACTGCTTGGAACAAAACGATACTTATGAAAAAATCTACGATATACGATTTTTATCGCAGTTTCAATAGATATTATAACCTGCATTAACACATAGGGTACATATTTTTTATCCCGGCAGTACGTTAACGGGATAATTTTCAACCCAAACGCGGACCAAGACGCTGGCAAAAGCGTAATTCGTATTTACTATTAGGTCATTATTATTTAGGGAAAAAAATAATAGTTTAAGGAAAATTATTTCTGCAAGCCTTTCATTATTTGAATGCTCGAATAAATCGTTACAGCACATTTATGTAATTACTAGCTTTTGCCCGCAGCTTCTCGCGGAAAAATGCATCCTGTGTTAATCCAGATTAAATACACTATTTACAGGGTCAGATTAAATTAGTTAGCGGAACTCCGCAGACGTGATATCGGTAGGTAAACACTAAAAAAAATTGGGTCAACGACCGCTGGTGGTGTTGTTACTCGAAGTATGAGTTGTAAAAATCTGTTTTTTGTTTGTTTTATCGTGTTCCGAAGTTCAGATATCAATACCTATTACGTTTGTGAAGTTTACACAAAGAACACTGATATTATAGGTAACTACACTACCTGCGGTAGTGCGGTTGATGACACCAGCAAAAATCTCATCAAATTCATTTCTTTTTTATTTGATCATGTTTAGTTACCGGTACCCAAAAAGTCAGCGTAGTTTGCTACGCTGACGACACGCTGGTCCTGGCGCAATGGAGGTCGTACCAGGCGGCGGCCGACTTAGCGACATACGGGGTTGCGACAATCGTCGATAGGATTCGGCAACTGGGACTCGTGCTGGCCTTGCACAAGTCCGAGGCCATGTGTTTTCATGGTCCTCGGAATGCGCCACCGACGGGTTCCCAGATAACGGCAGGAGGGGTTCACATCGGCGTCGAGTCAACGATGAAGTAGCTAGGACTCGTGCTCGACAGCCGGTGGAACTTCACGGAGCATTTCCAACGTTTGGCTCCCAGACTGGAGCGGGCCGGGGCTGCCTTGAAGCGGTTCCTGCGCAATCTATGGGGGCCAAACGCCTCCTGCGCGGGGATCGTGCGGTCCATGGCCCTATAAGGGGCACCGGTGTAGGCGTCTACATTGAGGCGCCAACCAGCACGCCGATTGAAGGCGTCCCACCCTATGGGACGCCTTTGACAGATTGGGGTAGCTTTATGTGCTGGCGTCTGTACCTAACCCGCACCAATTAGAAATTTCATCATCCTTGGGGTCAAAACAATGCATATTTATGCGATAGCAGCTATCGCGGTTGATTTGCCGTCATTTTATGGATGAGTTCCGTTGTTGGTCTCCGAAACTCATTATCAGATCTATATGAAATTTTAATGGGACCATTTCGGAATTAACCCCTTTCGAACAAAAAAAAAAAAATGCAAATCCGTCTTTATGTATATGACGGAGTTATGCCGGAAAGTACATAAAAAAAAATATATAAATAAACATGTCATTGATAATGTCCTTCTTTTTGAAGTCGGTTAAAAAAGTAAGAAGGAATGAATTTTGTAGGCTACTATGACGCTTCCCTCTTAAATACTGAGTGCGCGAGTAAAACTCGCACTTGACCAGTTTTTTTTGTTTTGTTTTAAGTACGCGTGGTAGCTCTCGCTCTGCATTTTACATATTATTATGAGCAATAATTGCATATTGTATTATTATATACTAGCTGTGCCCTCAACTTCGTCCGCGCGGATTAGTTATTTTTTTATATAGAATTTCTAAAATAAAAGTAAGTTACTAAGTTAGTCCTTATTACATCAGCTATCTGCCAGTGAAAGTCCCGTCAAAATGTTATGAAACGTCAGAAGCTAGGTGCACGGTTCCAATTTGTCGCTTCTATTATTTTGGTATATGTACCGTGTATAGATCCATAAGCATTTAGTAAAAAGCGGTTATTTTAATATTATAAACAGACACTCCAATTTATTTATCTGTATAGATTTAAGGGTTATTTTTAATGTAACGTATTATCACGACAAATAAATTGTAAAATAAATACGGTCTTTTTGATTTATCTTTAACAAGTCATGTGACCAATTAATTAGGTACTTCATATTATTTGTTTTTATCTCTGTCAACATTTTAGTAACTTTCCAGTTTAAGATATTTATGGGTATCTCTGAAAACTTAATTTAATTACTTAGCAAGTTATTGAACTCGAGATATAATGTTTCTAATTTTTTTATTACTTCTAATTTTTTCTCATCATTAGTAATATTAAGGTCATATTCGGATCTTATTAGATATTATGTTTTATTAGAATATGATATGGCATTTTCTCATCTGTACTAATATTTTAAAGAGGTAAAGTTTGTGAGTTTGTGAGGTTGTACACCGGGTAATCTCTGGATCTACTGAACCGATTTTGAAAATTCTTTTACCAATAGAAAGTCACGTTAATTGTGAGTGTCTTAAGCTATATGTATATTAAACCGAAAAATGAAAATTTGTTTTCGTGGTAGTCGGATTTGCAAAGTAAGTCGGAGAAAAAAACGGTCGAACGAAAACGTTTCTTACAAACGCTGCCTTAACGATGAGAGATATATGATCGAGTTCTAGAGAAAAGTTGTAGAGCTGATAGTGCCTACAAAAAGTCAGCGACAGCATATGTGTAACTTTTATATTTGTCACAAAAAGTAGTTTTTTATAGTACTAACCGCACCACACTCATAATTTTCAACACAAGTAAAAATGTTTACCGCCCAACGAAGTGGGCACGGGTCAGCTAGTACAAAATAAAATTAGTTTAACTGGAAAAATATTTAACACCTTCGACGCCGCGTCGGACAATGGTGGTTGACACCCCATTTTCATCGGGAGCCAGACAAAAATTAAACTTTTTGCCAAATTTCATCAGTGTGTTTTAAGGGTGTATGGGATATATTAGACGTCATAAAACATGTTTTAATTCTCACAAGCAACAATTTATACCTATTTTAAGTGTTAAGTTTAATAAGCGTCAACCACCATTGACCGACAAGGCGTCAAAAAGTAATCGTTTGTGGAATACGTATTACATATTTTGTATGAAATCGAGTTGAACAAACTCCATACAGGGTACATTTTCTATCCAGTGCGCAAACTGTAACCATAAATTCAGCATATCATTCTAGACCCTCCAAATAGAAATTGTTCGTCAGTTATACAAAAGAAACGCTGTTTCATAGAAAAATGCAATACCTACGCTGTCAAAATGTATGGAACAGCTGATTTATTTTTGTATAACCATCGAAAAATTTCTGTGCTGGGGGGTCTAGAATGATATGCTGAATGCATGGTTACAGTTTGCACACTGGATAAAAATTTATCCTGTATATAATATTTAAAAAATCTTTGTTACATTTTATTTTACCTGTCCCAAAATGTGGTAAATTATGGAAAAAGAAAAGAAATTCGGTATGTAAAATGCATAAGAATAGTTCCGATTACACAGATTACTATTAAAGTAAAAATATCAGCAAGTAAAATTAGGTGATAATAATTAGAGGCAGAGGACAGTGTGTTGTGGCGCAGCCTGGTAGAGGCCTATGTCCAGCGGAAGACCGTGGTAACAGACAGCTGTGCTGCTGGGGAGTTTGTTGCACCACTTCTTCTTCTCAGCTAAAGCATTAGGAAGTAGTGAAGGGCGGGCGTTTTGGGGGACTGCCTTATGTAATTTTGTCGTTCAAAAAGTGCTGACTGTCAGCCTAGTTTGAATAAATGACTTTTGATTTTGATAGGCTGAGTTGATTGATTGAGAGGTGTTTATGGGAGATTGACCTGAAAAGGCACCACACAAGGAGGAATTGAGAGCGGTGGGGGACTTTTGCCCAGCAGAGATAAATACAAGTTGAAACAAAAAGTACAGATATTTATCATTAGAATGTTAGGGTCCGACAACGGTGAACGATTGTGTGTAAGCAACTTTGATTAGAACAATAAAACTTACCAATTCAGTTTATATAAAAATGAATCAAGCTTTATGATGGACGCTGCTGAAATTGTCAAGCTCGTAGCTACATTCTGGGCTGACTGTAATTAGATTGATATCGACACTCACTTTATAGAAAAGAGGCTACCTTCTCTATATGACAGAAAAGAGAGTAAAATGCTAAGTTTTATATGAAAAGAAGCTTCCTTCTCTGTTAGAGTAGTGGCCTTCTGGGCTGGTATTATTTAAGTTTTTATAATATGTCTTTTGAAATAGAATGGAAGTGTTGAATGAATTTGCTTTGCTTGGCTATTTGTCACAATAAAAACAATTTTAATGAGTGTGATGATAAGCTCTTTAGAACTGTAAAAATATACTGAATATTTTTGTTGAATAAAGCTTTTGAGAAGCATCAATAATTTGTAAATACTTATAGTTGTTTAAGCCTTATGCAAAGGATTTATATTTAGAATGTATGCAAAACACAACAGAATGTTCCAAAACAAAGTAGTAACATAAATGTATCATGTGTTAAAATACATAACAATGAAACATATAGGGAATTATTTTAATGCAAATAAAACCTGTTTACTGACAATGACCCTAACATAATTATAGGAACAAAGAAATAGCTAGCAACAGTGTTCTGTGGACCTATGTACGTGCAATAACAATTAATTACGCATAATAGACTCTATAATCCGTTGTGAGTGCCTAAGGCCATAAACATAGAGAAAAAAAATGCGCAATCAAGACCATGGCCTACATACGGAATTACGAAATATCACCAGCCAGTACATACGGAAGAATACTGTGCTAACGTAACGCACCTACCTACTAGTTTATCAACGCGTTATATATAGATACGTTGGCCCACGGAGACGTGAAAAGAATGCACGCTCCTTACCCAGACAAATAGGCAAAGGTCTACATCAATAAGAACCTTCAAATAAAATGTTATTAATAACTTTTCACGGGTGTACAACAAAGAAATGTTATTAAAAACACACCCCTTATTGATTTTATATAGGGTCGTGACAATCAGCTGACGGCCCTACAGCTACTTATTTACATGGTGGCCCTCGAACGCAATAGGTTCTTTGTAATGACGATAACAAAGAAAGGATACAGTTTGATGACATCGGTGTCCATGCGTCGTTTCCCAGCGCTCGGTGACGACATCTTCGTGATCTATTACTAATAAATCACAATATCGAACACGAACACTAGAACTAACTCACACTAGACGCAGCGAAACCAATTTTTCGTCCACCAGCAGCAGTCAGAAAAATAACATTGTAGAAAAACAATGGACACAAACCATAGACTAAAATTTCGAAGATGATGTGTAATGAAAAGGATGTTGCCACCGCACAAAACTAATTAAACTGCGGAAAACCACAGAATTTAGCAATATGTATACGGTTCTTTATGATAGACAACGGCTATTCCAGAAGATTATGCGTCAAAAATTAAAAAGCATGCAAATTTGTCTATGCGTCATCATCAGCGAAACTTCGCGTGTGTGAATCGAGGAAGATTATTTATAATTCAGTTTTAATTATAGATTTCTTTTGCATACACATCCCAAACTTAGTTAGAACGACGTGTTTGTGGACTGCGACGCTCCGTCGGCGCGCCACGAATGCGGAAACATGTGTTTTGATGTGAACATCAAATCATGATACATGACAACAAATTATAATTTATCGGAGTTTACGTGTATAATAACTGTTTGTAGGAGTGATAAAGGGTTGTTGTGAGATCTTGTGGTAGTGGTGATTGCTGTAGCGGATCCGTGTGGGGCTGGTGATAAGTGATAAAGGGCGGTCATTTCCGGTGTGTTATTCGTGATGTGGGCGCCCCGGTGAAAACTCCTGCTAAATTGTTCTGACGTCCTGGTACAGCCATGGCGAACACAGGGATCGGGGTGTCTTTTGACCCTAATGATATGACCAGGTTAGCAACAAGATCACTAAAGTAACCCTAACCACAACACCTCTAATTTCCTGTCCCATCATGATTTTCCTAGTAAGGAAGTAAATACAAGGTACTGGCAAGGTTCAATAAACTTTGACTCTAACCAACATCAGTATTTAGTTCAAAATACTCTATTTACACTATGAAGAATGTGTAATACAAAAATATGCTTAAAATTACAATAATCTTTGTCTGGTTTTTCCATTTCTGTAATTAAATTAAATTAAATACAGAACATTTAACAATAACAAAGAAGAAATGCTTCAAAACCACAAATTATTATGACACATGAGGGGAACAAACATCAACAATAGTTTATTTGTTTGGTTTTCCCTTTAATTTAATATAAGGCATATTTCACTGCTTGAAGTAGTATCAGAGTGCAAACACACTTGTAACTCATAGTTTAATCTTCCTACACACTTCCTAAACTTATTTGTGGGGCAAGCAGCATGTCTTCAATAAATCTTTATCATTTATTATCTCGGTATTCACTCACATGGTAAGTGTCCTGTGTTATTTTTTCTTTCAATAACAGTGGCTGGTTTCCCGTAAAAGATCCATTTGATAGTAATCCAATTGCAAATGTACAAGGAATTTACTCATAGACTTTTATTCAGCTTTGAAACAATTGTAAGTGCTTAAAATGTTTGATTTAGCTCAATTAATAAAGCCTACATCGATGTCAGATTATTTACCTAAAGTTTAAACTACCAAAATGACGCTTTATTTTTCTATGGATGGAGTTAATGCTCCTTCCCAGTATCATTACTGCCTAGTCATTTCTTAATTATGTTGAGGTTGACTTCCAGTCTAAGCAGAAACAGCTGAATACACTGGTATTCAGCTGGAGGAATGGACGCCAGATACGCAGTTGCCCGAAGTAAAATACTGAATTTACTTGGAGCGACTGCCTATCTGGCCTCCACAACCTACTTACTTGGTAGCACTATATCCTTTCATAAGGCTTATTGTCAGACTTTCGGACCTCTCAACTTTCAAAGATGTATGAATGACAGCGGGGACCAATAGCTTTACTTGCTTTCGTTATTTTTGCTGTTTTGTAAGGCTATTTGCTAATAATGCTGAACACTGCCCTCTTTTAAGATCTACCGTAATACCCTGGACTGTTCTTCCTAACAACTTAAATGCATGTTAACAATATGAAATAATATCAGTTAATCTGCCATTGATAACGGTTCTATAAATACTCTGCTTTATTATAACTAGGTACTATATTTTAAACTCCATTGAAGTTTTTAAGTAAGAATGTAGATGTATTTTAAAATAGCCAACAGTGGGAATTTTCTTCTATCAAAACTTATTGACACAACGATAATAAAAATGAATTGCTGTTTGTTGAACCGATTTGAAAATGTTTATTTTTAAATGTTCATCATACGCCAAATCAGGTACTTACAGGAAGAAAAGATTATGGAAAATTCAACAAAACTGTAAGTGAATGTTCCATGGAATTTTCTACTAGAATGTCTGTTGGGTCAGCTAATTTTCAAATGATCCAGGAACTAATTAACCTAGATCTTTCAATATGCTCTGAACTGAATCATAAATATGTTTTATGACTGTCCCCATTCTTAGAAAATGGGTTGTTTACCTCTAAATATAAACAAAATTTACTAACAACACATAGAATATGAATAGAATGGAACAAAACAGCATGGAGTAGACTCCCATAAAATGTTGTGTTGGCTCCCACACTGAACTGCTGCAAGAATAGAGTAGACAGATTAAATATCTCCAAGCTTTTTGATACAAATGCATCAGCTAATTAGCTGCTAGTATTGTCTTACCAAATAATAAAATTAAAATAGATACTGCATACAATTCCGGCTACACTTTGAAGTTTGATTGACAACACATAGGATGTTTGATTTTTATTTACCTATTTATTTATTTATCTTTGTTTCAGCCACATTACCCATAATTTTATTATTTATGTACACACAGTAAAATACATAGGAATGCGACATAATTAAAATAAGAGTACAGGCACTGCTTATTTCATAAGAAATTTCTTCCGGCAAACCTGCAATAGATTTTTTTAGTATTGTCTATGTGAATAATACCTAGAACATATGTTTTGTGTCTTTTTTTAGACCCCTTGAAATTAGTTTCTATATGTGCTCCTCAGTTCTATAAGTTTAAGTACTTAAGCACTTTTGCTAAAAAAATCCTAAATAGAGAAAACCTTTTTAGTAGTTATTATTGCTGAATATATTATGTAAACATTTAACAGTAATTCTATATTTAGGCAAAATAATATTACCAATTTATACTGTAGCACACAAATTCAACAACACACGACAAGACTTCCAAGCAAATACAAAACTTCAATGCAATAGATATTTCACAATCCTACAGTAATTATTTAAAAATACCAATATCAAAGAATTCAAAAATCATTACCATTAAGATCATTATTAGAACTTTACCTTGAAATTTTCACAACTCACATAGAGTAATTAGCACAAAAAACATCTTGTATTGAGACAACAAAAACATTTTGTTGGTAATTAGTAGCTAACTAGAATGACCTTCAACCGGTCTGTAAGTGGAACCATGCATTCCTAGACTAGTTTATTTTACTTCCTTAGTGTGGGAAGAATATTAGGATATCTAAAATGATTTCATTCATAACATACTATTTGATACATGAAAGGACCGTAGAAAACAGAGTTCTATACAAAAGTGGTACTGTGACACTGCCTTGGGGTACTCTACATATATTTGGTGCTTTATTGGTGGTAACATTCCATTTAAATTATCTGATCATTACCATTAATATTAGAGGAGAATATAAGGAGGTTGTATACATTTAGTGCATGTAAAATATTGCAAAATTGAGGTTCATTAAGGTTATGGAAATCAAACGCTTGGTTAATCTCTACTCATCTATACAAACAGTTACGCAAACGTCTCTTTTTCCCATGGGAAGTAAGAAAATTTTGCAATATCATGGATAAAAAATAATATTTTGGAGTATGCCCCATTGACTATATCCAGGAGTATTAATGTTAGGGGGTTTTTTTTAAATCAGTTGTAATGAGCCCCATGGCAGTATTATGACCAACCAAATGAAATGTTTCTGAAATTGTAAAACTGCAAACAATCACAACACCAACCACCACCACTGCAATTGTAAGACCTAAGTACACAAGAGATGCACAATAGTTGACTGGCAGTAAAGAAAGCAGGGAATGATATTGGGCAGTGGACTGAGATGTTGATGACATCACAGATGATTAATTCTCTTGACAAAGTTTATTCTGTTTAAATGTTTGTATAAAAGTAATAGTCTCTATTCTCGTATTTGAAAGCTATCTGTGCCCGCGGATTCGCCGTCATGTTTGTCGGAAATTATCCCACGGTAAAATGGACAAAGAGTAGCCTATGTTACAAGAGGTAACATAGTCTTTTTGTCCCGATAGCACGTTTTCGTGGAACAATTTCCGACATCCACGCGGCCGAAAACTCGGCCCGCAGGCAAAAGCTAGACTATCAAAATAAATAAATTAGGTAGTTAAATAAAATACATAAATAAATAATCTGCCGAGACTTTTCTCCTCTATGTTGGGGTCGGCTTCTAGTCTAACCGGATACAGCTGAATACCAGTATTTTACATGGAGTGACTGCCTATCTGACCTCCACAACCCAGTTCTGAGTAACACGTTATCCCTTGGTAAGACTGATCGTCAGGTTTTTTGGGCTTCTGACGACCCGTAACGACTGTTAAAGATCCACGGATGCAACGGCTTAACGTGCTTTCCGAGGCACGGAAAAGTCTCGATATGTAAAGATGGTCACCCATCCACTTACTAACCCCGGCGAGCGTAGCTTAACCTGATGGATCGACCCGTGTGGCTGTTATTACTTAGCCACGAGCCCCTCAATACATAAATAAATATGCTATTCTCTCTTTCAACAGTTGGTACTTTAGGGAGCTGTCCCGCGCTGAGGCGACAAGATTACTCCTCAATGAGACAGAGAGCGGCGTGTTCCTCGTCAGGGATTCCAAGACTATTACTGGAGACTATGTGCTATGTGTCAGGTCAGTGTCTTACTTATTTTTAATTGACTTCCTAGCCACAATGTAGCTTTTTCTTCATAACAGATTATGTTTTCTTTAACGAGACATCAATAACCAGCGGACGATCGAGAGAAGCTTCCAACGATACCGGATGATCGAGACGCTTCCATCGATACCCATTTGTCAAATTATGATAAGAAGTTGTGAGGGAAACATAAAAACATATCGGTCAAAATCATAATCCATTTTGCTTCGCCGTAGACGGGCAAAAACATATTTTTAAGCCTATAGATAGTAACACTTACAATGCATTGTTTAAATTTTGGATTTCTAATCCTCCTTTTCCACCTTCCAGAGAAGACGACAGAGTCTCCCACTACATAATAAACCGCGTAGTGTCAGCCGACGGCACGATCCGGTTCCGTATAGGAGACCAGCTCTTCGCGGACATGCCAGCTCTCCTGGCGTTCTATAGGCTTCACTATCTGGACACGACGCCGCTCGTCCGACCTCTGCCACAGGCGTTGGCGAAGGTGGCAGCACCACCTCCGCAGCAGCCACATCAGGTCTTGGAGCTGGTCATCGCGAAGTTTGACTTTTCTGGCAATGTAAGTAACATAATCAGTAATAAACGATCTATAATGTCCCCACTATTGGACCTCAAATTCAAATTCCTAATGTTTTCCTTCAGCATTTTGAAAGTAATGGTAAAAATAACACGAAGTTAGGATTTTGTTTATTCCTTAATTAATAAATCGATCTATTAATACTTGAAGCAACAAAAATTACTCCTTTGTGCGAATATTACGCGGACGGAGGAGTAGGAAATTTAACTCTGTAAAAGTTTATATTTAGGAAGAGTGCACAAAGCTTATATTTTATATACATTAGAAATACCTTAAATTAATACAAAACATGGTTGAATTGCGAGCCCTAGTCTATACATACATATAAATAAAATTGGAGTGTCTGTTTGTAATATTAAAATAACCGCTTTTTGCAACATGCATAATTATGAATATATACATATACGGTACATATATCAAAATATATTTTTTTTACAATTTTTGTCTGTCTGTCTGTTTGTTCCCGCTAATCTCTGAAATGGCTGCACCGTTTTTGACGGGACTTTCACTGGCAGGTAGCTGATGTAATAAGGAGTAACTTATATTTTAGAAATTTTATTTGTTTTTATTGATATATAAATAATAGTAAAAAAACTATTCAGCGTGGACGAAGTCGCGGGCACAGCTAGTATTAAATAAAAAGAAGACTAAAAGAAAACTTAACTCCCTACTGGTCTTTCTTCATCGATTTGTGTAGTTTTGCATTTGCTCTGTAAGGGCATACAACAGGCTAATAATAGAAAACACTAAGTAAAATGCACACCTGTCTGAGTTTGATCCCACGACCCATAACTCGCTCGGGTCGATTCGGGGTTGTGTTCCTTCTTTCTAAGTCCGTCAACGAGGAAAGTAGTTCGATACATCGGAATGAACCCTAATTAAATAAGCCTACCTAAAAGGTTAATTAATCGGATCCTTTTCGGACGGGCAAAGACACTTCGGGAGTAAGGACACCAGTCAAATCGTGTTTCGAAAGGTCGGCTGAAACTACGGATAAAAAAAAAATGTATTACTAAATGGACCTGGTGGTCTAAAAGGCCACATTAAGCAATTCCTCTAAAAGTGATTCATTTCCTGAATTCCCCTATGATTCTGCTATTTGACATTTTACTTTAATAAAGCAATTCATAATTTGGTGACCATTTTACGAATTGCCATACAAAACTGTCAAATAGATGAATTGCGTGCTGTCAACGCAGATAATATTATGAATTGTCAGTTTGTGACCATTTTATGATTTTAAATATGATTCATAATATGATCATATTATGATTCTGCCAAAGTGGCCTTTTTTACCCCCAGCTCTTGACGTCGATTACGCCTGAATGCCTGATGGGAAGCGATTGATGAGGTCTATGATGGTATTTGATGCTTAGGGAGTAGATTCCCTGTTACCAGTAGACCACACTGCGTGACTGTCTCGTACCGGTCTGAAATATTGGGCTACCACATTAACTTTTAAGGAAGGGACGTAGTAAAAAAAATAATGGCACTTGTAACACGACATGTGGATGTATTTGGAATTAAACAATAGAACCATGAACATTTATGACAGGTGTTCAATAAGCTTTATTTATAAACATTATGTTACAATACAATCGTGTTCGAGATGTTACAATTTATTATACAATAGATAGACTTCTTCTCGCTTCAAAAAGTAGAGGTTCTCGATTCCGTTGTTGTATTTTTTTTTAAGCATCGCAACGCCCGGCCGCGCTTCGTTCGCTTCGTTTTCTCTCTTTTTGTCTTTTTACCAATCAGACTGGTAGTTCCAAATTTTATCCCCTACATAAAAGCATACTTTTACCTCTTTACAATATTAGTACAGATGCTTTTGATTTAGTGAACTGCAATATTTAGGGTCATTTTTATACAGAATAAGTTTTTATCCAGTGCGCAAACTAACTATGAATTCAGCATATCATTCTAGACCCCCTAACGTAGAAATTTTTCGATTTCGATAATACAAAAAAAAAAAACAGCTGTTTCATAGAAAAGTGCAATACCTGCGTAGGTATTGCACTTTTCTATGAAACAGCTGATTTTTTTCAGCTATTCTATGAAGCAGCAGTTTTTTTTGTATTACCGACGACAAATTTCTGCGCTGGGGGTCTAGAATGATATGCTGAATTTATGGTTACAGTTTGCGCACTGGATAAAAACTTATCCTGTATACTAACCCAAATTTAAAATGTAAAAATAAACTCATAGCAGCTGCTACTGCTACTTTAGCATTAAGTACATATAATATGAATGCATTCATCGATATCCAATGCCACATTGCTCTAGAGTGGTTGCAAGCGCGATTGCAGTGTGTGGGGTTCCATCCCCAGGCAAAATAAATTTATTGGATTTTTTTCAATACGAAATTCTTCGGAGCACCACGATCTAGGTTTGATTCTAGTTAATGAGAATAAGCACGCTCCCAATTACATGGGACAGTCAGTGCCAAAAGTCGATTAACACGTCAGTTTTTTTTATGTATTCATTATTGAGCTCAATCTAATCTGGAACGAAAGTAAAATCTTCTATTGTATTGTTAGGCTATATTGTGTTCCATTGTTGGGCAAAGGTTTCCCCTTTTTCCTTCTAAAACTCCTTGTCTTGTGCCGGCCACGTTGGCCCTGCAAACCTTATCAGATCGTCACACCAAAATCATACTAATAACTAGATTCTGCTCGCGACTTCGTTCGCGTCAAATTTCTTGCTACCCCGACCCACCCTGTCGGTCGCCTCGCCTGCCCGTGCGAGTACTTCCTATTCGTGACTTTTTCTCTTGGCTCTGTTCCTAAGGGTCTTCGCGTGATGTTATATAGCCTATAGCCTTCCTCGATAAATGGGCTATCCAACACTGAAATAATTTTTCAAATCGGACCAGTAGTTTCTGAGATTAGCGCGTTCAAGCAAACAAACTCTTCAGCTTTATAATATTAGTATAGATATGAAATGTATAGAATAAAATTGGTTATAATTTTTTGTCACTTACTGTACTTAATATAATAAACTGTCGAAATGTAACGGTACTCGACACTCTCGCCTATGCTAAAAACAGGCTTAATGTTATATCTAACTAATCATAAAAATCCAGAACTTTCTGCCCAGATTTTTAAACACGTCTATGACTAATACCGTTTAAAATAAAAATATGCCTACAAACAAGGAAGCAAGATGTCTCATCTTAAAAACCAGGTCTCCAGTGAATGTTTTTCTAATATTAGCTTACATAGTAACGCTGCCGGTGACGCTATAAGTAACTGCCGCAATCATATCGAGTTACGTTCTATTAAAAGGTGATGGGCAGAAGGACTACTTTGTGCGTATGCTGGAATCAACACCTAGGTTGATGCTGAACTAAAATACTTATTTATTATAAGTTCACCCTGTATATCGCTGAAGGTTAGGTAGGGAGAATAGTGTGGCCTCATTTACTATAAGCCCCATGTAATGAGAGGCGTAACCGTCGCCATGAATCGGGCACTAAACTACAGGGTCTACAGGTCCACAGGTCCAGTTGAAAACCAGCGGCAGCGTCATGCACTAGTTGTCTGGCATTTTTTGCTGAACTAGGCCTTTTTGGCGCAGCCATGAGGCGCACTATAATGCTAGTTTCTGACATCGCACCTTACAATTCTCATTTGATTTTTATTTTACTCTTTCCTTCTGTAGATTAGGTGCCTTTTAGTCTGTGCTAAATAAATATATTTTCTTTCTTTCCTTACTCTCAGCGTCCGTTAAGAAAGATACGGGCCGATTCCAAATTAGTAAATCCGTCAATACAAGTGTCAACTGAAAATTTTCGGACGGGCTAAAACACATCGCTAGTGGGGATCTGTCAAATCGTGTTGTCGTTCATTCTGAGTTCCGGCCCCGAACTAATGTTATGTCCGTAGGTAATACGTAGTAGAACTCGCCCGAAACGCCGGACTTCGTGCTGAGGGAGTAGACTTCTTAGACTCCGCGATTATACTAGAGAATACTATCCCGAACATATTTTTCAATCCCGGAAATATGTGATTTATGATACGTAATCCCAGGATCTCGAGACTATCCCGGGATTATACTATGTGGTTTCTAGTTGGACTGAAATGAATAAAAAAAAACGTGAATCATTTCTTAAGAAATGTTTTTAATATTGCTGCACAAATCACAATACAGGATACGTTTTTATCCAGTGCGCAAACTGTAATCATGAATTCAGCAAATCATTCCAGACCCCCAAGCGCAGAAATTTTTCATCGGTCTTACAAAAAAAAAATCAGCTGTTTCATAGAAAACTGCAATACCTACGCGGTCAAAATACATGGAACCAGCTGTTCCAGCGTATTTTTTTTGTATTACCGACGAAAAATTTCTGCGCTGGGCGATCTAGAATGAAATGCTGAATTAATTAATGGTTACAGTTTGCGCACTGGATAAAAACTTATCCTGTATTAATATGACCGTAGATATTGTTGACTAAGTAAATCAAAGGCATCTGTACTAATATTGTAAAGAGGTAAAAGTATGTTTGTATGTATGGGGTAAAATTTGGAACTACCAGTCTGATTTGTAAAAGTCAGAAAGAGAGAAAACGAAGCGAACGAAGCGCGGCCGGGCGCAGTTTGCGCACTAGATAAAAGCGTATCCTGTATAGTAAGAAAAGAAAAAAAAACGAAAGCTACGTAAGAATTGTCTCAGCTTAGTTTGAATAATTAAAATACTTTTTTTTAATTCTACAAGAAACATATTATTAGGCCTGTACCTGCGTAGTACGTATCGTAAGGCTCATCTTAGGGTTGTTTTTTGGCCATTATGTAATAAATGCTATTATAGATCATTTTCCCAGCCTTTTAGCTTCTAGTTTTAGGTAGCTCTAGAGCACAGTGACTGGTCTATTAATATATTCTAGGCAAGTTCACAAGGGACAAGGGCGCAAGGGGCAAGGGACTACGGAATGCAAAATAGGCCTGTTTGTGGCAATCCCGAAAATCCCGAGATTAGCCAAGTAACTACAGTCTCGGGATTTTCGGGATCAGAAAATGGGTTGGGATCCCGAGATCCCGGTATTGTATTCTCTAGATTATACCGATATTTTCATGCTGATTATAGTTTTCACCAAAATTCCCATGTGTTCAATTTTATTAGCAACTGCTCGACCTCTTCGCCTGCGCGACCGCTAACGATGCTGACCCATGTATTTTCCTGGCTTGACGCCAATTATGTTGGTCCTTGACCACTCTTGATGCTAGCTAACACTGTAGCCCGACCGCTAGGTAGGCCAATAAGACTGTCTGTTCCTCACTACCAGAAATATACACCGTGATGTAACAATTCAAACTTCTGCATTTTAATTTTCGTTTACCAATGTACAAAGATAAAAATAATTTGGAACTGCCACGAGTTTATGGCAGATGTTCTCTGTTTATGTTATGCTTTGCAAATATGCCACGGTGATAGTTACGAGATTATGACTGACGCAATGCGAGTCGCGGGTTCGGTACCCGGGTCGCGATATGATTTGTTTGCCCTAAACATAGATATCAAGGTCTGGATGTGGTATACAAATGTTATGTTTGTTCCAACCACAAGTACGATTTGGATTTTATGATCAAGCAATGTTTTTTACACTGTTCAACGGATTTCAACTCGTGGAAACAAATAATAAAATTACACCCACACTTGGCCAGTTATATTTAAATCCTACGTAATAAAAACCTATAAACCGGGCACAAATCTGTACTATTGATTGCTACTCAACTCGAAGCATTTATTCGGCGAAATGCGACCATACTTAGTCATTTAAAACTTAGTATTTATAATGCATTATTATATTAAAATTTAACTGCGCTAGTAATTTTCGTAGAAAAGGGTGCAAAGTTTTATGATATAAATTAAACCATTTACAGGCATTTTTAAATAGTGAGGTCTAAGAAAATCCTGACAGAAGCTCCCAAAAAAATCGCAGAAATGCGAACTTACGATACAATCAGTAATATTAACGTATACAGGATGGCAACAACGCGTAAACTGAAATCCTTAATTTATTCATCTATTCATTTTTCGTTGTTTATCAAAAACTAGCTTTTGCCAGCGGCTTCGCCCGCGTGGAGGTCGAAAATTATCCCACGGGGACATACTACCGGGATAAAAAGTATCCTATATGTTAATCCAGGTTATAAACTATATGTTTGCCAAATTTCATCCATATCCGTTCGGCCATTTTTGCGTGATAAGTAACAAACATCCAAACATCTTCACAAACTTTCACATTTATAATATTAGTAGGATAATAATAATTAAATGCTATGACACATAACATAACATCACGCCTTGTTTCCCCGAAGGGTTGGTCAGAGGTATACCTGTGCCTACTACACAGATAAAACTAAATACAAATAAATAATATTCATGAGAGTATAATACAAATAAACCTTCCAAAATTAATTCTCGAAACAACAGTGGAAACCGCAACAATATCCAATAATTAGTTAATATAATATTAATTAAATAATTTAAAGTAATTAATAATCGTAATTTATGAGAAATAAGCGGTCACACACCTGGAAGAAGGACACACGGAACCGGGATGTATGGGAGAAGGCACCTTCTTAAATTTAACAATAAGACCTTTATTGCCTCCGACTGCATGAGATTGCTTAATTAATAGTATTCAGTCTAATAGTCATCCTGTTAAAACAAGTTCCTTGTTTCCATCTTTTTAAATTATAGTTCACTTTTTAAGCAGTCGGGTTTTTTTTTTATTTTGTAAATATATTTTTTATTTCACAGTTTTTAGTTAATATAATTATTTTTGACGTTAATGAGACCTATTTATGAAACCCTTTATTTTGATACCACAGTCAACAGATGCTGAGAAAAAAAAAAATTAAGACAATATGGCGCCAGAAATCGGCCATGTTTTTTTTTTCAATATTGATATACCCAGTGTCACTCTCACAATTAAGACGAATCTAACAGCATCTCTCAAGCTAAAATTGATCAAGTGGTTTAGGCTACAGAGCGTGCCAAAGAAATATACATACATACATATACACCGTGACATTTTAGTCGTCTTACAACGGAAGCCCACATCATGTATCCTAATATGACTACTAATCATTAATAAATAAAGAATTTTTTTTTGAACATTTGCATAATTCAAAAAAATATAATGTAAATCACTAAAACGCATGACGTAGTTTGAAACACCCTGTAATGGAGATTGAATTAATGATGGAATGTAATGGTAGGTAGGTAGATATCTTCTACAGTTTGATACGTAAACATTATTAACAGGGAGGGTGTTTCATTATTCTAAAGCATTATTTATTTATCTTAGTACCTATTATCTTAATTAATGGTAACAATGTTTTAATCACGCCCAGAGGTATTTTATGACGGATACATTGAGTGGACCACCTTTGTAAGACGACTAAAATGTCACGGTGTATGCATAAATATTAAATACATACACTCGAAAAACATAACCCTCCTTCTGGCGCAGTCGGATAATAAAGGGGAGGCCTATACCCAACAATGGGTGATTCCGGGCTGAAGTACACAAACAGCCACAAGAAGCGACTTTATTAAATACTAGGTTTTGCCAGGCGGTTTCGCCCGCGTTGAGATTACTATTAATCATTCACGGAAACATGCTACCGGAACAAAATGTCTATGCCTATGTCACTCCTTATAACATCAGCTATCTCCTAGTGAAAGTCCCGTTAAAATCATTCCAGTCGTCTCGGAGATTAGCCGGAGTAAACAAACAGACGGCAAAAAAATAAAAAAAATATACTTTCAAATGCATTTTGTAAAAAGCCGTTATTTTGACATAAGAAACAGACACTTCATTTATTCTCTTCGTACATTAGCTTTTCAAAATAAACCTTTCATCATTATTTATTTGTATAGTTTTTAGAAAAAACAAACATTGCTCATTCACAAATAGATACCATACCTAACGTGCAAAGTGTAGTCAAGTAGCTTTAATTATATTTTTAGTGTAAGTAGGTACTAAATTGTTTTTCCTTATGTTCAATACAATTTTTTTTATAAATAAATAAGTATAGGCACTCTTTCGTGACGTCTCATGTACGGAGTAACTACGACTCTTCATTGTGTGAAAGAATTTGTTAATGTCGCGACTGTTAATTATACTTATCCAACGGAGTTTCTGGCGCTAATTGTAGCGTGGCGGCTCTGGCTAGAATGTGCGATTCGCGCTCTAATTTAGGTATTTCCTTCGTACTATTAAATAAAAAACAAACAGACTTCGTACCCAAGTAGGTCGCAGCAAGGGCAACCACCACAAATGGGGGTTCATGGACGGCTCAGACCTCCGGTGTGTATGCGCCGTCTCTCCACAGACAATGGCTCATCTCCCATCTTGCACGGCTTGCCCTGTCAGCTGCACACGTGAGGACCTAATGGCTGCGTCAGCGAACGGTATTCGAGTTGCTGAATTTTGGGCCAAACTAATTTAGAAAATTATACATTTGCATACATTCCTTTTGTGTTATTTTTTACTATATACTTATACACGCTAAGAACAAGAACAAAAATACACATTTTGAAAATGTAAAATGTTGTAAAAAACATGTAGTTATGTTATCATTAAATAAACTGGTGAGCTTCCATTAAGTGTTTACGCCGCCGCCGTAGTAAGGGTTAATGTAGTGCTGTTCCACAAACAAGGCAATCCTAATATCTTGTCCAGCGTGTCTTGTTGTCTGCACGCTACAGTTGATGGACACTGCTGTAAGTGCCAAGCTCGTAGCCAAATCTGGGCTGACTGTATTTTGATTGCTACAAGCTAAGAAGGGTTTATTTTTGTTTTGTTATGGAAGAAACTATAAGCAAGCATGTTTCTAAATACTACGATTTATCGAGTCCACATTTTTCCCATACAAACTTCGGGAGTGTATTACTCCACTGTTCGACAATGTACATCAAAAATTAAACATGATATGGTTTTGTCTAATTATTAATATTGTCTGTACGTAAACAGAATACTAAAATAAAAAGCCATTAAAAATTTATGAGCTAACCAAAATTAGTTCTTCTTGCTAATTTAACCTAACTTTGGGCGTGTTTAAGTAATAAAAGAAGTGTAAAATCTGAAAAACCAAGTCGGTACCGACAAAGCTCAAATATCGAAAAGTTCATTAAAGTTTATTGGTCATTGATTGATGCAGTGGTTTTTACATAAAACCCGATCTTCCGATGGACTTTTCTTAATTTTTACGCGTCTGTTTTACTATAAATGGTCCTGCATCAACTCAATCACGTTGTGCGTGTAGACTAGCGTCTAACTGCTCATCATTGATATTACCTCTGTCGGACACGATGCCTGGTAAGACAGCATGCTTTTTAGCTAGGCCCACCAGTGAGTTCGAGCCCGCGACTAGGTTCCCCTTAAATATCTTACATATTATTTCCATAACTAAAGGTTAAGAAATAACGATGCAGCAAACGATCAAACGTAGATCTAGTCGTACTTACCGCATCTAGTAATCTTTCTGTCCATAATATTATCTTAATAATTAATATATCTGTGTAACATTTTTCCAGGATGCCGACGACCTACCGTTCCGTCGCGGCGAGCGCCTGATGGTCATCAACCGCGACGAGGAGCAATGGTGGACAGCGCGCAACAGTCTCGGCCGCACCGGCTCGATCCCCGTGCCATACGTGCAGAGGGTAATGTTGTCTAAATCATCCTACCCTCATTCAACTACAACGCCACACTGTTATTTCGTCACGTGGCAAAAATCGGAACTAATGCCAGCTACCGGCTTCCCTTCGGTGATTCGCATCTCTACCGATTTTGAAAAATCACGTCAATAGTATCTACTATTGCCAAAACATATAGTTACACTACGGGTATTTAATTCACCATAATATTCAAAAACAAATACGTTTATTTTTAGCTTTGTATTATAATTAGTATTCAAGTTTTAAATACCTAGGGCATTGTCTTGCCGCTGACCTCAGGGACGATGCAGACATTGAGAGGGAGCGCAGGGCTCTGGCGGTCCGGAGTAATATGTTGTCCCGTAGATTTGCACGGTGTACAGATCAAGTAAAATTAACGCTTTTTAAGGCCTTTTGCCAAAGTTTGTACACGTGCAATGTATGGGTCAATTGTACTAAGAGATCGCTGGATGCCCTGCGCGTCCAATATAACAATGCTTTCAGGATGTTGTTGAGGCTGTCTCGTTACTGTAGTGCGTCGGAGATGTTTCCGCAAGCCCGCACCGACGGCTTCTATGCAATTATACACAAAAAAACTGCGTCGCTACTGGGGAGAGTGAGGGGTAGTCGAAACAACATCCTGAAAACTGTAGCCGAGAGCTTCGGCTCTCCGATTGTACAGCAGTTTGTGCGGAGGTTGATTTTTACTAACACTAGGCAATAAGTTATTTTTCTTGTATGTTACTAACACTTTATGGATATTTGTGTCCGAAATAAAAGTTATTCTATTCTATTCTATTACAACAAAATAAAATGTTCTAAATTAACCCGGTGCCAAAACATCATAATCGGGAACAAAAAATTCAAACAACAGCGGATCCGTAATGATCACTTTAGGTCACGTGGCACCGCTCGATATGGACGAAAGCAAGCCGCTGTACAACGGGTTATGACAGAGATAGATATAGAAAAATACGTCAGCGAGAACGAGATGGAGAAATATTGCATATTGGTTTTCAGTTGTTCAATTTTATTGTATTTAATTCTGTACATTCCTATATTAATTTTAGAATGATAGTAACTATTCTTTATTGATAAATCAGTAAGTTAAAGCCGACTTTGTTTCGGCTTCTCTCTTAGAAAAATGTCGCTGAATGCCGCCATCAATTCAAATTCAAATTTACAAAAGTTTACCAACATCGTCCCCCTGTCAATGGCGTTCAGAGACGAGGCGCCAAAACATCCTTATAGGTCCATCCTAGCAGTCTATGGCAGAAGTCTGTTGACTACCCAGATGTGTCTATTCCACGTTCCTAAGTTAGCTAGTGCTTAGACGGCATTGATCAGTACAATATTTTACTGTATAATTTCGGGATCACATGGCGGTTTCAGTTTCATACTGCATTTTTTTTTAATAGTTAGTACAGTGTGTGGGTGCACTATTTTGGACTCCAAACAATTCAGGAACAAACCACAAAAATAACTTAGCACAGTAATACTTCGGCCTACGATACATGCAAGCCCTTTAATATCCCCAGCCTTGAATTCGTTTTATCGACCCAAAGTTGTTAACTTATTATGAAATTGAATCAATTCTAGACTCAAATCAGTATACCCAAATGGGGCTGTTTAATTTTTTTAAGTTATGCTTATTTGGACTCCAACAATTGTTCTTTACGGGAAAATCCGAAAATCTAAGTTTGCACCCCTATCTTTTGGCCTATGATTTTCGAATTTTATTTTAATGCCGAGTCCAATGTAAGATTCCCTTTGAAAAATGCTTTTATATGCACGAAACGTCTGTAGTCTGTTTTTACTCTTTACTTGTTTTTATTCATACATTTGAATCATTTCTGTAATAGGGTATTTTCCAAATTTTTTTTACTGTTTTAATTTAAAGATTGAGACGAAATATGTAAAAAATAAATTTGATTTATATCCATTTTCTCAGTTAAAAACTATTTAAATCAAACATAATTTAGTTGTTTTGAATTAACCGCCAAAACGCTCCTTACGTTCACTTTTTATCACGTGACCACATGTGACGTCAGCTTCGTGTTTCTTCAATTTAAAATAGTTTTTAATAGATTGGAAAATACCCTATCATGCTTTCAATGCTAATATCGTTATAACACAGTTTTAATGAACAAATGGGCAAAAGGATCGGGTCTGATCATTGGTCAGGCTGTTATACCAAGCACCCATTTCTAACCGCTATATCCCATTACTGCCAGATACGGGGACTTTTGACCGCTGGGTGAAAACCCCGCCTGGCCCGTTTGACCCCTTTTCTTCGTCAACCTGCAAACCCCCAAATTCCTTTGGGGGATCCATATTCATACCTGGCTTAGCATGGACGGCCACAACATGGGCCCACTTGGCACCAGGACCCTGACTAGTAACCATCCGCCGAACCCGACCTCCGTGTCGCCGGATTACAGGAGGCGCCACGCTCCCAGTCGGAAGGGTAGTTAAAATACTAGACTAGTACGTTTCACAAAGTCGGGGTTTCGAATCCAACCTTTTTATTTTTTCACTTTTTGTATGTCATCCTTAAAATTCCCTCGAGAATGTTTTGCTTTATTCAGACTATTGAGTTATAATCTAGAGCCTTTTCACAGACGTTATAACGTGTGTCGCGCCTGTGTACTTTTTTACTTATTAAGAGCGTTTATTCTGAAAGTTGGCAACGTCGTAAATAGCTATCAAATATTTACCTGTTTTTATTAATTGGATAATATTACTGAATGGAAATATGAAATATCGCTAACACTGAATTTGATGTTGTAACCGTATTGGGTGTAAAAAAGGTATTTGGAAAGTTTCCGAGTTATTTTTTTACATCTAAAACTAAATATTCGGTGTTAGATACTAATTATTGCATTTCATACTGAATATTTTAAGTCACTAGTTAACGATATTTCATATTTCCATACAGTAATATTGCTAAATTAATCAAAACAGTGAAATATTTGACAGCTATTTGCGACGTTGCCAATTTTCAGAATAAACGCTCTTAATAATTTTAAGTAAACATGCAGCTAAACATTTTTGTTTTATTTTTATTTAATATCTATCACTTTTCTGAAGTTTCGCCAATCTATATTTTTAATCTTCATATCCTTCTTGTTTGTTGTTCCATGTTATTCTTGGCTTTTAATTATTTTATAACTTCTTGTTTTGCATTCTCCTAGCAACCCGACCGGCCTCGAAAAGGCTTTGTTGGTTACCTTCTTGTGCGAGTCCCAATAAATAATTTTTCTTACTTTCCTTTTTTTTGCTTTCAGTGTACTGATGTAGGGACATGGCAACAGTTAAACACCATAATACACATTAACCTTTCGGTTTTTTTTTTCTTCTAAATGGTGGTGAAAACCGCCTCAAAATCCATTGTGAAATTTAGAAGAAAGCGGTCACACAGACAACCAGAAAAAGCGACTTTGTTTTATACTGTGCATGTATTGATTTCTAATCGTCTATCCATGTTACCTCCAGATCCTGGACCCGTCTGGCGCCCCGTACCCACCGACAGAGGCACTCAATCATCTCGCGGACCCGCCGAGCCCGCCCAGCAACAAACACCCTCAACAGCGTACTAATATGCAGGTTGGTACAAAAAAAAAAAACAAAGTTATTAATATTAATGCAAATTAGGCTGACAATCAGCACTTTACAGACGTCAAAATTCAAAACAAGACTACATTTATTTCAAAGTAGTACACATAGTTAATACAAGATGGCGCTGCTGGTACTACAGATACATTATTTTGTTATTATTTGAAAAAAAAAATTAAATAAAACAGTCCCGCGGCACGTCCGCCCTTCACCACTTCCTAGTGCTGTAGCTTGTAAGAGGAAGTGGCGCAACAAACTGTCCAGAAGCACAGCTGTTTGTTTGACATATACAATGCTGGATTATGTTCACATAGCTATAACTCTAATAATAATGTAACGGGTGATTCATTAAGAGGTACTTTTTTCAAAACTATTTTTGATTTTATTAAAAAAAACGAATTTACCGGACTATTCATAGTGTCCTGCAAAAAAAAAAACATTCTTTCGACTCATCCGTGTGCTCGCTGGAAAGCGTTCGGTATCGATGACGCAGGTTCCATGATTTTTGTTCACCCAAAAAGTGCTCAACGCGCCTAAATAAGTTTTCACTTCAAAAAAGTTATGAATGTAAGAAAATAATAACTAGTTGGATAAAGTCACTTTACATATAATGCAACAGAGGCACTTTTGGAGCACATAAAGTAGCTGATACACACACATACACTCAGACATACACACACATACACTCCCACTTACACTCTAACATACACTCGCACAGAAACTCTCATATACAGACACACTACGCACAGGTATTCACACTCGAATCACACTCTCACTAGCATACTTCTTTTTAATTTGATATTTTAAGGACCTACGGATTTCTTGTAGATTAATATTATGCTGTACTATGAAAGAGCGGTGGATTACGGCCCCCTCCCTCTCACAGAGAGCGAGGCCTGTGTCCCAGCAGTGGGAACATTATTGGCTGCTTATACTAAGTTTTGTACGGTCATAATCTTTCCCCTTTTACGAACACAAAAGAAGTGAGTGAAAGCCTAATTTTCGTACAATAATCATCTATTTTCGTTCCGTGTGGTGCCGGACGTAAAGAATAGCACCATCCCATCTCTTCCCGTGGGTGTCGTAGAAGACGACTAAGGGACTTACAAGAGAATGGGCAGCAGCGTTCTCTATGCATTTTACCACCATACTGCGGTCGCCAACCTGCCTGTCAGGCGTGGGAATTATGGCAAGCCCCCCTCAAGTTGGGGGAGGTCTATGTCAAGCAGTGGAAGTCATTCGGCTGAAATGATGAGGATGATGAATCATCTATTTTCGTTTATATTACAGCGCTCTCTCCCAGCGTTAGCTCGGGTGAAGCAACCGAGAGTACCGAACGCTTACGACAAGACAGCACTCAAGCTTGAAGAAGGAGATATAATTAAAGTAAGTAACACTTATTGTCGTAGTATTAAGACTTTATTCGTCAGGTATTTGATAGCCTAAATAACTGCAGAATCAAACTAATTTTATAAAATTTTAAAGTTTATATGTTTAGATGTTTGTTACTCAATCACGAATAAACGGCTGAACGAATTTGGATGAAATTTGAGCGATTTCTTGAAGTTGAGCGTTTGACTCGAGATTTTGTGAGTGATAATGGTTTAGATATAGCCAAAAAATAAAAAATAAAATATGTCCGAGAAAATGTTATTATTTATCTAGGGAGTGCTCTAAAAAAAACATTTCAATTTGTTTAAGTCAGTAAAAACCTTGTCTCGGCAAAGGATGTTTCATAAAATTTTACTATCGGGCATCTTTTGATGCTTTGTTACATGGAACATAAAATAGTTTAGTAATTTATAAAAATGTCTGTGGTAGGACTGTACCTTGTTATTTGGAATGCTAAAATATTTTTTTTATGTTTCATACAATAATACACCAAAAATAATTCCGTAAATCAGAGAATTAATGATAATGTTTCGTCTGAAATTAAATTTTTTATCTATGTATGTTTAATCGAAATTCAAAAAAAGTATTTAATAACTAAGGTTACTAAGTCAACTTGCTTGAAAAAAAAAACAGTCTATTTAAAAGTAAGATAATTTTTTTAAACAATTGTTGAATGCAACGCTATGAATCAGTAATAAATCTTGCGTCGCGCGGGCTTTAGCTTTTAATCCGCGCCGGTTTGATCCTGGGCGTCGGAATTATAACGGTTAGCGTGTATTAGTAGCGTACTTCACTAGACAAACACGCGCGATCAGCTACCACGCGCTGTTAAATTTACCTAAAACTAAATACTTCAATTTGTAATAATAGCCCTCTTAACTGTTTCCAAATTTTTACCTATAACTAATATTTTTACTTTGTTATCTTAGTTGTTAACTCTATTGTGCATGCTGTGCTCTCCCTATAAGTGAAGGAGTACACCTACATAATACCTGATGTTGCCCAATATTTATGTGTCATGTATTGTGTACATCTTTTGTTGGAGATCCTAAATAAATAAAATAAAATAGAAGTACTTCAAACTAAACCGAATTATATTTTTTCCAGGTGACTAAAATCAACATAAACGGCCAATGGGAAGGCGAGCTACACGGTAAAATAGGTCATTTTCCATTCACATGCGTCGAGTTTCTCGACGAGAATCAGACCAGTTAAAATTGTGACGTTATATGACCATAGACTAACTGTCTATGGTGTAGGCTCTATGGACTGTGCCCACCGATAATGGGCTATTGATTGCACTATAGTTATGGTGAGGTGAATTTGATGATGTATTTTTTGAGTCCCATATTTGAAATGTATGTTGTCATGTTTTTATAAGGCCTTGTCTGTTTTTACTTAGAAGACATTTGGGTGTGTTTTGAAATCCAAAGAAGAAATGCATTTTCTCAAATAACTGGTATAATGTAGCCAAGAATAATTTATTCTTCCTAACATTCTGATCATGTTTTTGTATACAGAGTTATTGCAGTAAAAGTTCTAACTTTTTTTCACTAAATTAAGTAGATAACTATGTGATGGGTCTTATATGTATTAACAAAACTCAGCAACCGCTTTTATGAATGCTATTAATATTTTCAGCCTATATAAAGGACGTTTACATAACAAGACCCCTCGGGCCTCGGAAAGCACGTTAAGTCGTTGGTCCCAGCTGTCATTAGTAGATCTTTGACAGCCGTTACGGGTCGTCAGAAACCCGAAAGCCTTACCAAGGGGTATGGTGTTAACCAGTAACTGGGTTTTGGAGGTCAGATAGGTGCATCCGGTTAGACTGGAAGCCGATCCCAACATTGTTGGTAAAAGGCTAGGCAGATGATGACTGGGCCATAAAATCCTTATTCGTGCCTGAACTAACAACTTAACTGAAGATTTTTGTCTGAAAAGGTAGCTTTTTACTCTGAAAAGTACAGTGCACTTTCATACGAATTAATATAATAATGTGTACGAATTAGAGTATTTATTATAACAATGTTGCCAGCTCATTATTTTGTTAGCTTTTTGTCCCCAAAAATACAGTATTGATACTTTTGAATATGGAACTCGAAAATTATCAAAATGCTATGAATAAACAACTGAAGTATACCTATACTTTGTGATGTAAACTCTTTAATTATTATAAATTTTTGTAAAACTGATTTAGTTTATAAATATAGAATTTTAATTCACACTGGGCGCACAAAAACATGTATTGTTAAACATAATTATTTACATATTATCAAAAATATGTGTAAAAAAATTGTAATTATAATTTTTTGTAATCGAGATTTACTAAAAAATATTATAAATCGATATTGAGATTATTAGAAACTCATTTTGATGTGTATTTATTTCTTTTTTCGTGCATTTTACTGCATTTTCTAATGTTTATAAATTCTTATTGTCTCATCATTTTAAATGTATGACATTTTTATAATAATTCATGGCAAAATTCATTACTATTCCTAATGCGGTATGGAAATTAATCTTGTTGCAGCATAAGGATTATTGATGATTTTTTTTTTTGTCAAATGCTTATTTGGCTCGAAGGACCATTTTTAAATGTCTAGCAACTAATTATAATGCTTGATGTTGAACTAACATTAGACTTGAATTCAGAATCTTAGGTAACTAACAGACTATCAAGTTTTGGAACCTGAAACTCAATTGCAAAATGATAAAGTTCAAATTTCATTGCAACTAAAGTTTATTTAGGACCTTGCTATGCTCACTAAAAATCAACTTTGACTACATACCCCTAAAGTAGATAGTTCAACAGTGGTAGTCGAATATAAATTATTATCTAAGATTCTAAATTCAAGTATAGATCAATTAGACTTGGTCTAACATATTAATAATTAATATAATTGTTGAATTGCGGACATCGTCCTTTTAAAAGGACTTTGGAATGTCCTTCTAAAAGGACATGAACTGATAGAGGAATTGACACCGTTCTTGTAATTAACCTTTGTGATTGATATATCAAAGAAGATTAGATAAGATTTATTCATCATTGTGATTTATAAATCCGTTTGAAAGATAAGTTTCTTATAACAATTTGAGACTAACCAGTAAACAGAATGTTGTTTAATAAGACTAGTGTATATTTTCACAAAAATACAACTGTATTTATTTAATTTTCTGGAGCAATTGGCTTGAAAATATCTGCTCTCGTTCACTCAGGGAGTCTACTCTATAAGTCCGTCTACGAAGATACGCGCCCATCCGGAAGTAGTGCAAAGCTTTGGAGTGAACCCTATACCCGCTTTATTATGTTTTGCGGACGGCCATAAACAAATCGGGTGTAGAGACAACTGTCAAATCAACTGTCTCATTCTCAGTTCGGGCCCCAAACTAATCATGTGTCAGTACATCTCCCGTAACGGGAAGTTCAAAGAATCGAGTGACGGATACGGAGTTCAGTAAATCTCTAACTACGGATTTCGTGCTTAGGGAGTAGACCTGAAACGAGGCAGACTTTTTCTGTCAACACGGTGTCGTGAAACAAGATTAGACCAAGGAGATGATTAAAAATCACGTAGTTTTAAGTAAAAATGGTTAAAAAATGTATAAAAAAGCACCGGACATTGTATACTCTGTTAGTGAACGTATTAATATTGTAGTAAGCAGTTACCTAAGCGGTTTGTGAACCAAACTTGTGAGCTGCAAAAGATGTCTAGCTTGTCAACATAACGCCTGTTTACCCAGAAGGGTTAGGCAGAGGTCTACCCACATAATACATCCAACATTTCGCCAGTTAAGTGGCCAAAAGGCATGGCATATGTGTTATGTAGCAGTTTTCAATTCAGCATATCCTAGTCCATTGCTGGACACGGCTTCTACCACGCTGCGCCACAACTATATCGTCCGCCTTCCGCACGCAGCCTGTCCCAGCCACATTTTGCTCAGCTGGGGAGCGTCCCACACTATGTTTGCCGTTACTCGGTCTCTACTCCAGGACTCGTCTGTTCCACCGTCCATCGGTCCTTCGACAAACATGGCCAGCCCACTGCCACTTCAGATGCTTACTCCACGAGCTATGTCGGTAATTCCGGATAATTTCATTCCTGATTTTATCCTATAGCAGTTGTAATGTGGCTTTAGCCATTGCTTTTGCTTTTCATGATCTCATTCCGACTTGAAAAAGTCCGGTCCAGACTGGCCAAATTTACATAATTTTTTGAGATACATTGAAGTGATCGTTTGTAAAGTTCTAAGCAAAAGCATATCCAGCTTCCAGATGCACAGGCCTCCTCTCTGTATATTTTTCCGCTTTCTAATATTAAAAAAAAAAATTACTCGATTACATTGGAGCCCAAAAAGAGGGTAACGTTTTAGTGTATGTAGAACAATGCTAGAATGGGGCTTCCTTACTAAAATACACAAGTTTAGTCCAGAAACTGCCAACAAAATGTTTCCATACGGAATTGATATTTATATTGTATACATCGAACATTGTTTGACTGTTAACATTAGCTTTGTAACATTTTTACTATATTGTACATTTTTGACATGAAGTTGACAATTTGACATGCTTGTGCTCTCGTGGTTATTACTGTACTCATGGGCAGTTCTTCCCCACTCGCTGAGATTATATTTTGCCCGCTAAGGTCGAATTTCACCAGTGACACTGAACACCGCGCTCATTAACTGTCAGTGTCAATATACACTGGGGCTTGTGACTAAGTAATGATAGCCACACGGGTCGAACGATCAGGTTAAGCTACGCTTGTTGCGGATACTCATTCGCGTGGGTGAACATATTTACATATCAAGACCCATCGGTGCCTCGGAAAGCACGCTAATCAGTTTCATTCGCGGATCTTTGACAGTCGTTACGGGTCATCAGAAGAACAAGACTGAGAACCAGTCGTACTAACAGGTATCGAACACGATACCTGTTAGTACGACTGGGTAACAACCCAGTAACTGGGTTGTGGAGGTTAGATAGGCAGTCGCTCCATGTGAAATACTGGTATTCAGCTGCATCTGGTCTGGTCAGTGTCATTGGTGAAATTCGATCTAAGTCGGCAAGAGATGATTGTAAGCTGTTTGAGGCGAAAATTGCGTTGTGAGTCTGGTTTCATTGTGTGTATTACTGAAGGTGTAATAATATATTTTATAGATTAAACAGAAAATATCTGATGATTTTACAACAATTCTTATATTTTTATACACGTTCATTGCATACCATTATTAGGCATAAGTATTCTTAGTCACTAAAAGTACTAGAAATAGACAAGAGAAAGACTACAGACACTAAGACTGGGTGAATTTCACCAATGACAATGAACGCAATCAGCACAAACCGCACTAAAGAGCTGTCAGTTTCATTATTTTCAGTGAGATATTGACACTGACAGCTCTTGAAAGCAGTATAGTAGTATTGAACGCGTACTTTTTCATTGTTGAAACTCGCACATAGTGTCTTTCAGTGTTGTGTTTCTAGACACTAAATGCGAATTTCAGCAATTAAACTAAATGCGGTTAAAGATAATTCTCTAACGGAATACTAAACTCTTAGTGTTTCTGTAAGAAAATTATCTTAGTTATGGATCAGGACTCCTCGATAAGCGATGGCTGCTAGCTAAAAGAAATCATGAAATAATGTCGACAAATGAATAATACTCGATTGAGAACATCTATCATTACACCTCAGTATAACACCAACAATATGAAATTGTGACATAAGTCGTTTTTGAAGTAAATCACTAGTAATATATAGCGAGCTCGATCATTAAAAAAATCGGCAAAATATATATTTTAGATTAAGCTCACTTGAAATATACTCGAGTCACAGGTGAAAAGGTAAAGTGCTATATTGTGGAAAGTACCTTTTTTTTCTTTTTAAATGAATCGTGGAATCTTGTTCTTCCAATTTTTTTTTTTACCATAAACAATGCGAGTTTCTTGCTTGTAGCATGTATAAAAACTATTTGAATGGTGTAACTTTTCTTGTTGCTTCAACGTATGGTATGCTACAGGCCATTAAATCTCACCGTGTTTATCATGCTTTAGTTTTTAATTTAAGGTTTATAGTGTAATGATGACGTCATGTAAATATAATTTTTCCACCGATATTTCTTGTGACTTGAGTTATTTTTTGAAGTACCACCTTATTTCTGACAGAGAGCGCTCTTGTTTAAAAACAGTACTTGTTGATGCTTCTGTAGATGTGTTTTTTATTTGATTTACTTCGAAAAACATAACTATTCTGTTATGGAGTATTTTACATTATTTGGGAGCTATTAATCGACTCAACAGAAGTTTTATTGTTATTACGCCAGTGGGCTTTTAGTGTCTCCACGGTAGCACACGAAATTCAAATTTTCTTCCGTGTTTTACAATTTTCAGGTCAATCTCATGTTGTCTGTTCAACAAAATATGAGAGCGTCAGCCAACAGTAGTTGACCTCTCAGAAATGAGGTGTAACTCTTCCAAAATATACCATAGTCAATATTTTTATAATCGTGCAGGTGCAAGAAGTATTTAGTTTAGTATTACGGTAGTTGGCTGGCTGAGTTTATTGATATTGTTCTCTACTGCTATTTTCTGTATATTTATTTTATAACTGAAGTCTACTTTTTTGTGTTATAGCTATTTTTGTTATGTTGCGAGAACGGGACGGTGCTTTTCTGTCTCTCTCTCTTTCTTGCACGGGAATATGGTGGCTTTCACTTCATAGGCCTCTGTTGAAATAACTGCTACGGAGATTAAGCTCTAGTTAGCATGGGCGATTTTTTACCGTGCACTGAATTTTCAACTGTCGACGTAGAGCCGAGGATTGAGAATCCCAATAGAGTACCTCCTACATCATCAAAAAAAAAACTTGCTTTTTCAAGCGTCGGAGCTAAGCAGTGCATTGAAAAACCAGTGTGCATAAAAAATTGCCAGTGGCAACGAAGGACTTATTTTATGCCTTGTACCTTTTTATATGGACTGATTTTAAGTGCATATTTTTCGGGGGCCATTCAAGTATTACGTAAGCAGATTTATCAGAGTAAGCAGAGTATCGCAATTATTGACACCCCCTCCCCCTCGTCAGCAAAAGTAAGCAAAGCTCTTACCCCTCCCCCTTCCATGCTCACGTAAACATTGGTACATGCATTTTTCAATGTCTTCTGGTTTATTTATTGATTCATGAGCATATTAAGAAACAAAACAAACTTCTTTTAAAATGTTTGGTATATTTATTGAAATTAACAGTCTTCAGTCCATCATGACACACGAATCCATGACTAAGTCTTCGATGACATTGGCTGTTTGCTGCTCAATGTTGTGTCTGCTCACTTTGGTGTGATTTTTTAATATTGACATCGTTTTCTTCAAGCCATTCATAGATAAATAGGGTTGCCATATGTGTTCAAACAAAAAAAACTAAACTGTAGAAAATCTGAAAAGTAAAAAAGTAAACACTGTTGACGTAATCACCATCCAGACTCCCCCATCTCATCAAAAATAAGCAAAGCAATGACCTGTAGTGCTTACGTAATACTTGAATGGCCCCATAGTATAATAATGTCTGATGACTAGATCTACGTTTTTTACTTGACTATAAAAGCATATCAAACTCTACTTTCTCAGAACTAGAAACCGAGTTCAAACAAAGGAAGAGGTTCAGTTTTTTATCAATGTCACTCAACTTAGCCAGCAGAAATGAAAGTATTGAATTTTCTAAAGAATGCTTGTCATCATTATTTAATTCGTGGATTACAACATACCAAAATGTTATCGTCATTGTATAGAACCATTCTATTTTGAGATTATGTGTCATATTTAATGCATTGTACACTCTTTTAAGTCATATAAAAAAATTAAAAATACATCATTTTTTTTTAAGTTATGTGTAACGGTTCGAAATAAAAATTAGGAAAGATTAGGTCGCTTTTATTATATTTATCTCCTCATTTCTGGATTATAGCGATATACACTGCAGTGTTCAAATGCTTGTGCCTGTGGGCCACTTCTAGGCCTTTTTATGTGGCCTTACCAAAAATAAAATCTCGCTACGCAGAGATGTACCAAATGTGTCAAATCTAGACTCCAGTTTGCTACTGAAAAATGTAAGAACAAGCTGGTTTCCGCTCTGGAAAATCATGCACCGATGAAAATCATCCGTCTCACCCGAGGATGGATATGAAGCCAACCAAATTACCGACGTCGACCTATAAGCAGCTTACGACACTTCATATTAAGAGATTACTATCAAAACTAACTGCCGTACCTGATGATCAAGCATTTATACGCATCTTAGTTGAAATGCTACGAGATCGACGTTTCAAAATCCATTGAATCTCTGACAAAAGCAGATGGTGATCTTGAAGAACGGGTTACCCCAAGGAAGTCTCCTAGCTCCCATTTTATTTAACACTTGCAGCGCTCCGCGGTTTCACCCGCGTAGTTCCCGTTCCCGTGGGAATACGGGGATAAAATATAGCCTATATCACCCGGGGATAGTGTAGCTTCCCAACAGTGAAATAATTTTCAATCGGTTCAATAGTTTCGGAGCCTATTCAATGCAAACAAACAAACAATAAAATCTTTCCTCTTTATAATATGATTACTAGCTGTTGCCTGCGTCCGCGTGACGTCATGCGCGGGTACACACCCGAACATACCTATTCAGTTGCGAAGTTATTTTAAAATTATGATATCTCTTAAGATGTTGATTAAAATCAAGTGATGTCAAGGACAATTTTGTTCACAATTAAATACTTGTGTAATAAGGATTAATATTGTGGCCTATATAGCCGCATTTGTGTGCTGGATTGGTGTGGACTGAAACCACTGGAGACTTCTTGCTTCTATATTTGGAGTACTTTATTCTAGGTAGCTCGCCGCTGAATGTGTCGAATGACAAAAATGTTCCTATTTTGTTTATACAATTTTGTAAGGATTTAAAATATCGATTTCACCAATCATAATTATAAAAAAGCACGGGTAAAGGCGTCAGCTAATTAGAGAAAGGCACAATATCATAAAAAAAAACGCGCGTAAAGCATCAGCCAATCAGAGCGAGGCACAATATTGAACATTGTAACGAGGACCGCGCTACATTATTTGCGTTTTTTGCTAACGTTATTACATTTACATAGGTAAAACTATATATACTTAATCGGACTCTATGTACTTATTACATAGAGTCCGATTACATATAGTTTAACTATCTAAGAAAAATATAAAATCAACTAAGACAATATAAAATAAAACGTAAACAATTGAATACTGCTTACCCCTAGTACTCAATTACACAACTAATACGAATTATTAAACTATGGTAAACTTATCCACTTTGTACTGTCTTATGAGTGTCTATGTATCACTTTATAATACACTATTCTATTATGTACACTGTTCAATCACTTGTCCCGCACAAATATCGTGTTTATAAAAACACCTTCGCATATAATGCATTATTTTAGAACAAATTTTGTTAGCATAAAAAATGTTATAGTGAGCCAACCTTAAAAGATAGACGTATGCTTTCGCGGACTTTTTTTTAGAACTTTTAAAGGGGAACAATTCTGTGATACATTATTTTTGCGAAACTTTAACCGTTTACGCAGCGCACGCAGCGGAAGCTCTCAAAAGGAAAAAAACCCCGATTTCGAAACATTCTTCATTGGTGCTCCGGCCATTTTGGTCTTAGCGTGATTATATATATGACATATATCTTAGCGTGATGATCAAATCGGACCAGTAGTTCCTGAGATTAGCGCGTTCAAGCAAACAAACAAACAAACTCTTCAGTTTCATAATATTAGTAAAGATTTACATCAACGATCAGCCTAAAACGACCCACACTGACAGAATTCTGTATGCAGACGAGCTGGTTCTAGCTACAAGGACAGAAACTTCGAGGATGCCGAAGCACACTTCGAAATGGCACTGGAAAATCTTAGCACATAGCACGCTAACAACAATGCTCCAAAACGCAATCTAGCTCAGTTCATCTAAGCAATCGTCAGGCCAACTGGCAACTTAAAATAAAATAGCAAGGCGCTGACATGGAACATAACAACTACTGTCTATCTGGGACCAACATTAGACCGTTTATTGACCTACAAACCACACTTACCAAAACTAAATTCAAAGTCAGCGCTCGCAATAACTTGCTACATCCACCGCCTGGAGCGCCTCCGCACAAACTTCTGCGGCCATCTGGTACGGATCTCTGCTTTTCGGCTAGCGAATTTCCATGGCGATCCGCCCATGTACAAAAAGTAGATGTAGCCTTTTATGAAACATTTACTATTTTACTATTTTTATTTATTTCTCTCGAAAAGGTACAAGTTTGGTGCATGGTATCTAGTTTACAGGCAGATTCAAACCTTTGTGAGAGGACCTGTATTACAGATCTCCAAACTCACATGCTTAAAATTACAATATTTTAAATTGCACTTACGTCCTACAACATTGTTTATGCTCCAAGTACTGAGGGGAAGAGAATTTATTACAATACAAAAGGAGATGTGGTAAATGTGTCTTCGGGGAGTGTTGTGTGTCCGTACCGTGAGTGCAATATAAGTCCTCACGCCCAGCTCCCGCGAAGGGCACTGGGCGAGCACCTACTTGCCCGAGAGTGTGTGTTTGTCTGTGGTAAACAAGGTGAAAAATGCCGAGTAATTACAGGGTGCCTCAAACCAACACCACTGGCAGATAGCCCTCCCTGAAATTCGAAGGGAAATTGCTTGTGCCACTAAAAATCAGAAGCAGGAGATAGACAAACGGCATTTACTTTACAACGTAAGAATGCCGAGGGCCAGACTGAAGAGGCGTTACAGCTTTCTCAACTCGCAAAATCATCCCTCTGTATGACGGTAGCTCTAGTGCGACACGAATAATTGCACAATAAGTTGGTACCTACATGTTACAGATGTTTAGTTTAAAATGATCCTTAACCAAGTACCTTAACTAGGGCATGCAAACAGTTGAAGCTAAAATAATAAAGACAGAAAAACAGTGGCTGCTCAAACATTGCTCTTCAGCTCAGAATGGCTTCCAGCAGGCCAAATGGCCAAATGCAATGGCACACCTAGAAATCTCTTAATCTAATAAAAAGCCAGGTGGGCCGATGCTGTCAAACCTTGGTACGGGTACTCCGGTAGGCCACAGTGCGACTGTGGAGCTACATCGCAAACTATGCCTGACCTCTTGCCGTGCTCTCTGTGCACTTCCACCTGCACTATGAAAGACCTTTGCGAGGGTAACGACCCAGTCGAAGTGGGTAAATTCTGGTTGAAACTTATTTAAAACTAACAAACGGAATCATCAATACGACGAAGAAGATGAAGATTATATTGAAACCCAATAAGATACTATAGCCCTGCTGAAGATCGTACTCTGGACACACAGTTCAGCAGTATACACTATATTAAGTAGGCCTTTCCAGAAAGGGCCTCTAAAATATCCCTAACTGTTTTTACCATAGCTTGGCTGATACTTCCAGGCTGAAGATTCTAGTCTATGTTGTTTACAACTAAAAAAACGATTTCTTTTTAACAGTTATCAAATAGACGACACCCATTCTTCTGACAGCTGTCGGGGGCAAGGCAAATTAGTTACTGAAAACATGGCATTTCCTATTCGCAAACCTGTCCTATGATTGTAAATAGCTACGCTTGTGACTGCAAAAATAATGTCGGTTTTTGGAGAAATTAAGCGTGTGGTCGCGACTTTCTTGAAATACTAGGTAAAATATGAGGTTCTCCATAGCCATAGCAGCTGTAGGAAGACGCCCAGTGTGAAAGGACCTTTTATGCAAATAAACACCTGCCTAGTTTTGGACTACATGACTGAATTACGAAAAATATATGAACATGAATTTAATTATTTGTCTAAGTTCACACACAATTCCTCCTATGTATTTTGCACCTGGGTATAGTTAAATAGAATTTACATCTTCGAATCAAATCTTTTACTGTTCAAATTTTTCAATTTCAGATGAAGTTGCGTTTTGTTGTTGCAAATTGTTATTTCGAACTTGCCAAGTAATCGCAGCTAAGCACATCACTACTGATTTTGAGTTGACAAGTGTTGGCTGACTGATGTCTGCGAGATAATCGATTGAAAATAAATGCAAAAAGGATATTGAAAAAGGAGAAAAATGCTTTATCTGATATTCACAACAGTTCCTAGTGTATATATTTTCAGTAGTTATAGTGTTCGGTATTTGTTACAACACTGTGTTTAAAAACTGCAGGTGTTTAATTACATCACGTAGTCTCTGACCGGCAGCTAGCGGTTCATTAAATTACGGATAGTGACTGAAAATCACCAATAATTGTGAAGTTTTGTGTAAAATTAACTAAACAAACGATGTAACTGTGACTTTCTGTGAAAATGACATGACTTTAAACTGGTTATTGTTACAAATTATGCACAAAAACATTGTAATTGATTCGTTACCGCAATTGTTTTTTTCCGCTTGGTAAAACATAGTTTTGGTGTAGTAAAAGTAGGTTAGAACGGTAAGCGATGGAGACGACGTTGGCAGTGGTGGAGATAACTGTTAAGCCAGAACCTATGGAAACTGAGAATGTAGAGGAGAATGAGCAGAATGGAAACAATCAACAAACAGATAAAGGTAAAGTAAACATATACATAACTTCACGCCTGAATTACTCAAAGGGGTAAGAAGAGTTGTTTAGGAAACTCACATTTCACCAGATTTGTTTAAGTTCTGTGTTATAGGCTCATGCCTATTCCCATCAACTGTACTGAAATCCTATTTATAGGCTGTTCCAGAGTTTTTACAGAAAAATGTCTATATCAACTATGTATTGAAATATTAAAGGACTGCCTTATATAGAGGCAGACCTTTATTTATACCAGGGATATCAATGCACAAACTGTTGATATTGTTGGTTAGTTGTTACAAAAAAATAGCTGCATATTAGAAAAGTGCAATATCTACGCGGTCAAAAAGTATGGAACAACTATTTAAAAATCCTAGCAGCGCTCCGCAGTTTTATCTGCGTATTTCCCGTTTCCGTAGGAATATGGGGATAAAATATAGCTTATGTTACTCAGTGATAATGTAGCTTTCTAACGGCAAAAGAATTTTTGAAATTGGTCCAGTAGTTTTCAAGTTTATTAGTTACATACAAAAATACGAATCTTTCCTCTTTATAATATTAGTGTAGATTAGTGTAGATGTAGAAATAATGGAGTAGGTATCAACAAATGCGTCAGTGTGCCTGCCACCCTAAATAATTTTGCATTTTTGAAATGAAATATGTTCTTAGTTATTTAATGAGCACGCTGAACTGATATACATATTCATTTATTTATTGTTTATCACAGGCAAAAGAAAGTTCTTATAGTTAGCTATTCAAAATCAAAATATTTATTTCACATAAACCTGCAAGGGCACTTTCGAAATGTCAGAGGCTAGGTGCACCGTACCAAAGTGTCGCTTCCTATGGAGAAGAGCTGGCAAGAAACTCCATGGCTACTCTTTTAAAAATAATTGGCTTTTTATAATGTTATCAAATTACAGTGATATTAGGTATGGGAGGACAGGGTAGGCCTGTCAATAAGTACCAGGTACTTAGAGGAATGAAAATAAAGAATAGAAAATTGTCTATAAATCTGTAGATTTATAGACGACTTCTGTAAGGCCTATGACATTCTCTCATTCACAATATGTAGAAGAATCTACATAAGTAAAATCAACCTATTTAAACCAAGTGACATGATTTCCATGAGAATCACTAATAAATACTCGATATTACAAGTGATGTATAATGTCAAATAATGACGAGAATATGTCAGAAAGTGTAAAGAAACAAAAATAATAAAATTAACATTGTAATTTGGGAGCAGTTAATAGACTCTCACATAGTTTATTATTGTATCACTGTAACATACCCGTAGGGTGCAGGTGCGGTTGCAGTCAAAGACTTTGGGGGGTCACTGACAAAGACTACCTACAAATGAGTAATAAAATTTGTTACATTGTCGAAAAATTACTATTTTAAGCTTGACGTTTACGGCTTTGGGGGGGTGGGCGATGACCCCTAGGACACCCCCTCTCGGACCGCGCCTGATAGGGTGTACAATATGTATAATAATATGTATGTCACTATTGTTGGCTAAGTTTAAAATAATTAGTAGTAATACAAATTACACTCTTAGTTGTTACAGTCCATTATGTACCTATGTATTATTTTGTACTTTTATAATTCACAAAATATTTACATTATTTATATGTTCTGCTTCAAGTCAAAGAAGAAGAATTGTGGATCAAACCGGAGCCCCTTGAAGATGAATCTCAAGATTCCATCGGCAAGGACGAGGACCAGGGAACCCTATCCGAGAACGAAGCCAAGTTAGATGAAGAAGCCCTAAATGATGAATGCAACAGTGAGTACCTTTAATACATTATTATGTGAATGGGCTATTGGCAAAAATACTGTTAGGTAATGCCTTAAACTCAACTAAAATGTTTTATGAGAATTTACTAATTGGCAACATTATGGCTTTCTAATGTTGTCGGTCACAAATATTAATGTTAGTGGTGCCTCATACCTGAAAACTCTAATCCTGTGTAGAAACTAATTCAACCTCATTTGTTAGTAGTGTTTGCAACTGGTATAATTTTAGTTAAGTAGTGCTGTACCAAATGTAGTCCAGTTTATTAATATCCACAGATCTGAATAGCCTATTGAATATGGTGTCTAAAAACAAACATTCAATACTGAAGAGAGAAAGAGACAGTTAAATTTAAAAGGATGGTCCTTAAGCTAAAAACTGTATGTGAAATATTACCCCTAAAAAATATTTGTCCCCAGAGAATACTCACTGAGGTATTGTGAGCAAACTAAGTGTTAAATGGTCTTTAAGATATAAAGGGTTAAAAGCCTACTCTCATACCAAAAATCTGCGATTACAGCAGAAAAACTATTTTCTATTATTTTTTACCCATAATCAAAATATAGCTAAATTTAATCAATCTGTCTAATCCATTACCAAACTGAGTTTGTGTTGGTTCAGCAAACATACAACAAGTTTAAAAAAAAACTGAAACATATCCACAATAATTCCGCATGCTGTAAGTATAAAATATTAATATTACCTATTTGAAATATTCAAAGGTAGCAATCAATATAAAAACTTTTTGTTTTTAGGAAACAGGCAATCTAATGCCCCTTCGAGAAAACAGATTCTGGTGTTTCTTGATTTTCTGAATGAGCACAGGGAGCTGGCCAACTGTATGTTGCGGGGGCCGGCCGGCCGGGCTAAAGCGCAACAGCTGTGGGAAGGCATTGCTGAGAGACTTAATAACATCAGTGGTTGTATTAAAACTACTCAACAATGGCAAAGGGTGAGATTATTTTGATTGCTCTCCTTTGTTAAAGTATAACTTTTAAGGAGCCAGTTACGGCATAAATACCTTACCATGAACGTAAAATTCAAAAGCGATTTTAGTGAAATAACGATGGTAAGTGACGAAAGACCTATTCCATAATAGTAAGCTTTTGAAAATACTATGATCGTAAGCATATTGTGTGTACGTATGGGAGAATCAGTTATTCGATCCACCCCAGCTCCTCAACGAAGGCCAGCAACGCGTTAGTGTTGCTGACAATCACACGTAGGGTACCCGCGTTACCGAAGTATTTTGCCCTGTATGCGACAGCTACCGGGCAGTTTAGCAGCACATGAGCTGCTATCTCGTTCTTCTCCATGCAGGCCCTGCACAGTGGACTGTCTAAGACTCCTATGACAAAGACGTGTTTATTAAATGACCCATGGCCAGTTACAGCCTGAGCAACATACAACTTGACACTGACTTGCGAATTGCAAAAAAACATCGCGGGCTAACTTAGCGCATCCTCCTTAATGATGGAAATAAGCATATTGCAAGTTGCGGCGTTCACAGTAAAAGTCACAGGCAAAACATGTAATCAGCAAGTTAGTGTGCCTAAAGCGACATGGTCCTTTTTAATCTTGAGTACCATCTTTTACCTTTACAGAGGCCCTAGTGTGTTCATTTAACCATCTACACCAAATGCAGTGAGCGCGTTTGGCGCTCCGATTGGTCCGTCACCAATCTAGGGCCAATCGGAACGCCGAACGTGCTCACTGCGTTTGGTGTAAATGGTTAAATGAAACACACTAGGGCCTCTGATCACTGGAAAGTTAACTCATAATTAGTCAATGAAAAGTGTCAATCAAAATCTCTCAATAGTTATTAATTATTGTCTTTGCCAGAGAGCGGTAGAACGGAGTATACTGGGACTTATAAAACTAGTGGACCGGGTTAAGAATGCAACAATCCATACCATCACAAAAATAACTGATGTGACTCGGAAAGTTGCCACGCTTAGATAGAATTAGCCTGGATACGTCTGCCGCATGTCAGATGATCAATGGGCCAAACTTACGACCCAACGACATCGCAGTAGGCCCCGATAGCGATGGCGGGATGAGCTGGACTCTTTTAGGTCCTTGGCAGCTCTGGACAGAGAGAGGTGGAAATAGAGTAGGGAGGCCATTGCCCAGCTGTGATGATGTGAGATGGCAATTCATTAAAAATCATTATAGCAGTTTCTTTTTTCTATCATTCCAGGTCTGGTCTGACAAAAAATACTTAACAAGAAAAGCTGCTGCCACTCGATATTCATCTTTGTCAACCGGTGGACTTCTAGCCCCAGAATTGACCCTTCAAGATGAGAAGATCTTAGCTATTATTGGCGAACCCATTCCACCGAGACGTTTTGGTCAGAAGCCGGGAACTCCTGAGGTGGGTTTGAGATGAAAATTATTGATATTTCTTTCATACCTTTACTAGTACTTACAGTTTAAGTGGCCTCTAATAAACCTAGTTAATATGTCTATTGTGTTCTGAGGGGTGATTCCTGATGCATTCTTTTCCATGAATGTTCTTAAAATTGCGCCTATAAGGACGACGCGCTAAGATAGCCCGCTAAATTCTAGTTCAGGTTATATGTTGAACGAATTATGATTCACAATTCACCATCGTAACACGTATGTATTTATAGAATTAAAATCTTCAATACAACCCTTTAAGACATTGGGCACGCCACGATTGAAGCGGTAAGGCCCCTCTTTGAGGAGTGGATTGAGAGGCACCACGGCGTCCTCACGCCTTCCGCCTGACGCAGGTTAACACGGTTGTATCGGCAAGCTCCTGTTTTGGATAAGGCGGGAGGAAACCCCCGGGTGTTTCCACTGCGTAGTTTGCTCGGAGGACACGGTGGAGCATACGGTGTAGGTCTGCCCGGCTTGGGCGGAGCACCACCGTGTCCTCGTGGAGGCGATCGGCGGCGGCGATCTCTCGCGTCCGGCTCTGGTCCAGGCCATGGTTCGGAGCGAGAATGCATGGGTACCCGTTACTTTCTGCGAAGCAGTAATGCTCGCAAAGAGGGAGGGGGTGCATGTGAGGGAGAGGCAGTATATGCGCCCTCACGGCCCTTACGCGGCGCCGCAGGAGACGCCCTGGGCGTCGGGAATCCCGGGCTGATTCCCGGCCACCGTATTCGCGGGCTTGCGGATCGCGAGTAATGGTAGCTCGCTGTCCGGTAAGGACCAAGCCCGGGTCGATGGCGCGTTGTGTTCGAGCGCGCCTAAAAGAGATGTCAGCACCAAGTGGTGGCGTCCGCAAGGATCGATGCCTGCCAGCGGTGCGGGTTGTTCGAAAGAGATACCGAGCCCCTGGCACTTAGGTAACTGAGGGAACACGGGTGGGTTTTAGTCAGTAAAAGTCTGACACGCCCTCCTGCTCCACCCAGAGCGGGAGAAGTTATTTGATGATTTCCCACACTCTAAAAAAAACCCATTAAGACATGAAAAAAAAAAAAAAAAGGTTCCGACGAATTGAGAACCTCCTCCTTTTGGAAGTCGGTTAAAAAGTAATTCAATGCTGAACGTGTTTAAATCAACATACAACCTGGCAATGGCATGCAAATTGCAAAAAATGTAAGACCTTTCACCTTAAGGCTCGCCCCTTTTAACAGTGGACCTTAATACATATAACTGGCGAAAAGAGTACTTGACACCGCTTGAACTTTAGCGAAATAAAAAACGAAGAAAAATATTGTTTTGAAAAATTATTTGTATATTTTCCTTTTCCAGCCGAAACCACAGACCCCAAAACAGCCACAAGAAGTCTTAGTAGTATCGGTACCTCCAAAGCAAGGACCCGTGACGATAGAAATAGAACCACAACCAGTCACCACAAAAGAATGTGTCATTCCACAACCAGAAATACCAAGACAACCAAATATACCACCACGAAAACCGTATACTCCAAGAAAGATAGAATCTTTACGGAAAGAGGCACCGAGGAAATCCGATATTCCGCAGTCTGATATCCTACCTACACCGGTAATTCCGCCGGATGTCTCGAAAGCACCTGATGACCCGTCCAAGCCTGTTGGACAGAAACAGGATGACCAGCCACCCTCACCTTCGTTATCAGAGCCTTCTTCACCACCTCCTACACAACTAGGTATGTACCTATTCAATTGATTCAGTCTCAGGGTGGCTTCGACGCACAAGCACCATGAATTCACTACATGATTCTGAACCCCGATTGAATTAATCGTCGATTATCAAAAATTGCATTTCTATACATTTTTACCGAGCAGATAAAAAAAAAAATCGTGTGCTGAATTCATGGTTTCAGTTTTCGTGTCGATAACCTGGCACCAGCGTACCAGCGAATGGGCAGCAGCGTTCTCTATGCATTTTACCACCATACTGCGATCGCCAACCCGCCTGCCAAGCGTGGCGATTAGCGCAAACCCCCATTTTTTTGGGGGAGGCTTATGTCCAGCAGTGGACGTCTATCGGCGGAAATGAAATGATATGTCTATTCCAAAAGTGTCTCGCAAAAGTGTTAAAAATCCTGGTCAGGTTAAATTCTTAGTTATTCTCAGTATTAATGACTTCAGTCATTCATTACTGATTGCGTATGAATTTAAAAGTAAAAAGCTGATTTCTTGAAGGGAATCAGTAACACATCTATCTGTATTTTTAAAATTTCAACACCATTTTAAACAATTATTGTTTAAATAATGTTATTTTTTTATTTATAAAAATTTATGATTTGTTTAAACAATAAGTGTGATTATTGGCTCAGTAATAACAGCCGCACAGACCGAACAGGTTAAGCTACACTCGCCGCGGTTTGTCCGTGGATGGGTGACTATATTTACATACCGGGACCCCTCCGTGCCTTCGAAAGCACGTTAAGCCGTTGGTCCCTTACGGTTCGCCAGAAGCCCGTCGTAGCTAGTCTAAAGATATAAGAAAAACACCCATGGTTATGCCACGTAGTACCACTCTTTCTTGCCTCGAATAGGTGATGATTATAAAAAATAAATACTACTACGAGCTTCACATCGACTTTGTCACTTCTTGTCGGACTAGGAACTATCTTTACGTAAATGATATTGTATCATGGCAATCATTCATAATGTGGTGTGATGTCAATGTCAGTCTCATTAAGGAAGGAAAAAATCGAATATCTGTTCAAAAACTATTACATGAAAATGTCCCGAGTCTCTTCGTAATAGGAATGGTAGGGTACAGTAGGCTGGCTGTGCGTAGAGACGTCGCTCTTTGTAGCTTTATCTTTCGGGTGCTCCGCGGTTGGCTGCACCTCCCCGAACTACTGGCAGAGCTGGGGCTGCGCGCGCCGGCCGGATGCGGCGGCGCGCGTCGCCCGACGCCAATGCTACTGGAGCCATCCTCTAAGACAAACCTGAACAAGTTTGCCCCCTTGTCACGAGCCATAAGATTGGTCAATATTATTTCTGAGGAGGTTGATATATTTCAGTGCAGCCTGAAGAGGTTCACAGAAGTAGCACTGAAGTGCATTGAACATATTTAGAGCCAAGTTATGTTAATTTCTTGTACATTTTGTTATTTTATAATTTAAGTAAGATGATTTTTGAAACTGTTTTGTTTATAGTAGTAACATCGCATTGGCGCATCATAGCTGTTAGGGTGTTATGTACGAAATTTTAAATAAATAAATAAAATAAATAAATAAATAAATAAATATAAACAAACCCTAGTTGCGTCACACACTATTAAAAAGAATTTGAATATTTTTGAGGGTTATTGCTAATCCATTCTTTCATATGTTCGAATAAATTGTCTGCTTAGTTGTAAACAACTCCATGAATGTTGTGGAGCTGAATAAAAAAGTTTATCAAAAAAAAAAAACAACCGGCTTCCAAAAAAACACTACAAAGTGAAAAATAACTTTAATTTCGGATGTCGGTGACTTTGGATATGTATTTTATTTAATTTTTTGTCACTGCCTTCCGTCGGTTGTTTTTTTTTTTCATTTTTTTTAGTTATAGTACCTACCCCACACAATTCGAAATTTCATAATCCTTGGAGTCAAAACAATGCATATTTATGCGATAGCAGTAATCGCGGATTGTTTGCTGTAAATTTTTGAAGAGGTCCGTTGCCTGTCTTCGAAACGCATCATCAGATCTATATGAATTTTTTATGGGACCATTTTGGAATAAACCCCTTTCGAACAAAAACATGATTTTGCAAATCCGTCTATATATGACGGAGTTATGCCCGAAAATACATTAAAAAAAATAAACAAGTCGAATTGATAATCTCCTTTTTTTTAAGTCGGTTAAAAATAAACATCCGTGAGTTTCTTGCGCGTGGTACTTCGTGGTAGTCGTGCCACGAAGTTCCATGCACAAAAGCTGCACATGTCAGTGATGAACAAGGCAAGGTAATATAAATATGAATTTTATCTTCAACAGATTTTAATCGCCAGGGCCGAGTACGGCTCCGAGCCTGTCTGGACCCATACACAAAGAAATTCATTCATCTAGAAGAAGAAAGATTAAAAAACGACGCCAGAAGAAACACAGAATTATCAGAAATAAGACTGAGCTTGCAACAGGGAACAGCAGAGCTGGCGGGTATCAGGACAGTAATGCAAGAAATGTTAGGACTTATGAAACAAATGACCCAGCGGGAGGAGAAAAAATAATGCGTTATAAATGTTAATAGTTTTATAGTGTAATAGTTATATTTTGGCACAAATTAAATTAAATTATTATTGTTATAAGTACAGGTTTTTTTCTTCATCATTAAACCTTAAAAATGTGAGAGTCACGATATTAAAATAAATTATATATGTAGTTACCTATATTATTACGTGGGTGCAGTCGACCTCGTAATGGCTTTAGCACCTTCGACAAAAAAAAAAAAAACTCCAGCAAATAGAAAGGAGGTGGGTAAAGATCGATCTTTTTGCGCCCATCATAGTCATGAAAATTCAAAGTATTTATTGACGCCATGAATATTACATTTATGTGAAGTTTAGGTATCGAGCTTTACATCTATGCTAAAATAATAAGAAAAAATAGTATGTTAAATTTAAAAAATCATCAAACTTGGCAAACTTGGCAGTGCGCCATAAAATTCGCAGCCATATTTATACGTCCGTGCGTATGTGGGCTTACATAGACAAATAGAGCTTGTCGTTTTATTAGGTTTATGTGACGTTATACCGTAGGGTGTTAAAGTAATTATGAGGTTAATTATAAAATCAGTGAATCACTGTGTTGTCAGGTCGCACACTGTATATTCAACGCACTTTTGAGTGACGAGAATTAAGTTCAAGTGTCAATTTTTGGCGCGGTAGCATGTGCTTGGATTGTCAACGCTCGACACAATACCGAAAGTCGAAAATCCAGTGCAGCATAAAATCCTCCGTGCGAACCCGGGTAACTTCTTAATTAAACCCTAAACGTAGAAAATAATAAAGGTAGAGATGGGACATAACAAAGTTTTATAAAACAATATAAAATTATAATAAAAAATTAAGACAAGCTTAAACCTAATAGGAGGACCTTTATCACGAGAGATTGCCACCAAAATTTAATATCTCTCCGGACACCAACATAAAAAAATTATAAAAACAGATAATAGACTTAATTGTAATCACACTAAGGGCGGATTCTTTCATAACTGTAGTAGAAGTTATCCTGTGATTCGCCGCCAAAGAAACAACGATGCAAATTAATTACGTTACTCAAGCGTACAATGATAGTAAATAGTCTAATTTGAGGGGAAATTAGACAATATTTACGGTCGGTATATTGCTCGGTTTGTGGATAGGTGAGCATCGATTACAAATCCAGACCCCTCCATGCCTCGGAATGCACGCTAAGCCGTTGGTACCGGCTGTCAGTCGTTACGGGTAGTCAGAAGCCCAAAAGTCTGACAACCAGTCTTACCAAGGGGTATCGTGTTATCCAGTAACTTGGATTTTAGAGGTCAGATAGGCGACTCGCTCCATAAAAAATAGTGGTATTCATTGCTATGGCTGGTTAGCTTTGAAACAGATCCAAACATAGATGGGAAAAGGATAGGCAGATTCAAACAAAAAGCAATGGAGAGGCGTGCAATTTTAAACAAAATTACCTCTAGCTTGATTAATCATCGATGTTTGGCACCGCCTCTAACTTAGTTACTCGCAATCATTTAAGAGCTTAGTTAGGTAGGTTCTTATTTCTTTGTTTAAAGTGAAAACTTGTTTATGCGCGTCGGGCATTTTTTGAGATGGGAAAAACAATTGAACTCGCGACACCGTTACCGACAGCTCTGTTTTTTAGTAGAGGTATTTCAATAATTGAAGTCTCAAAAGATAGGTTTAGGCCCAGAACTAATATCCAAATTGGAATTATGAAAATCGGATAACCTGTTTAGAAGATATGACCAAAATTATGATTATGGATAATGTGAAATCCTCGCGACACTGTTACCGACACCACTGACGACACGAACGTACGAACGAACAACGTTGTACGTACGTTGAACGTTGTTTAATCTGACGATTCAAAAAATACACACGTAATTGTTCAAGTTTTCACTTCTGTCGGCACTACCGGAGTGCCACCGTTTTTTTTTTGTGTTATTTTTTTCCTAATGAGGTTTTTCTATAGCTAGACACTAGAGTCATTCCATAGTGATTGATGAAAAGTGATTTTATTTGCTGAATAAGATTTACATAAGCTTGATGGAACTTACCCTAAGAAAAGTAAAGGCTGATTTTTCCAATAGTCAGATAACTTTTATCCGAGGAATAAATATGTAGGTTTGGCAGGTTTTGTATAGAAAATATGCCAAACTGTCAGATTTATTATTCAGATAAAAGTTATCTGACTATTGATAAATCAGCCCTAAGATATGTATAATCATAAAAACAGAAACTTAAATATTTTTTTAACCCTCAGTGGTCTCCATAGAGTTACCATTCGACTTCAACCTAACCTCTTCAATCCGTTGCACCAGCTTGGTCCTCTCTTCATCCCAATCGCAGAAACCAGGGTCCAAAATATCTCCCTGTCTCTTTCTCTCTTCTTCAATGTCTGTTTCCGACATTTCAGGAGCTTCCAATCCCGCCGTGATACACATGTTATGTAAGATACAACAGGCTATTAAGATTCTCGCAGCCATTTCATGGTTGTAATGCAGTTCTTTGCAAGCAAGAAGGCAGCGCCATCTAGATTTTAACTTATAAATTGTTTGAGCTAGGGTGGCATGCGTAGCGTCGTGAAGTTCGTTGTATCGGCTTTCTGGGGAGTTCTCGATGACATCATCAGCTATAGGTGTCATCAGGCGATGGTCTGAACTGTAATCGATGCTGCCTGTAATAATATTTGATTTGATGAATATTACTTTTTTAAAGGCTTTTTATACTCAACCCATTTACCAAAGAATTATTTAGATAATTCAGGGCTTACATCCAAGGCAGACATACTTTTTTTTTTTTTAAACGTTTCGCCATACTAGGAATTTCTTCTTGTATCGTGGGTGCGTTTACAAACATAGAAACTCACAAACACTAACACCCAGACCCGGAACAATGACTTGCAGATCATACAAATATTTGTTCCGTGCGGGGATCGAACCCGCGACATGCTGCGCAGCAGTCGATCGCTCAGCCATTACGCCAACCGTGTCGTTTCCGTGTGTGTTGTTTTTTTACAAGGGAAGTTGAAAGTTGTATGCATATGCCGTTTGGGGTTGAGTATTCCGGGACCAAAATTAGCTTGTTTTATAAGCCCTGATTTTTCAATAGTCATTTAACTTTTATTTGAGGAATAAGTATTGTGGTTTGACAACTTTTGCATAGTAAATAATATGTCAAACTGTCAGACTTATTCTTCAGATGTAAGTTATCTTACTATTAAAAATCAGGCCTAAGTTGAATAATAATAATATTTAACAAAGGAAGAATGATTAGATACCTAATATATAGGCAGTATCCTCAAGGGTGTCCAAATGCGCATTGATGGGGTTAGCACTCCATACGTCAGATTTATAGAAGCCTCCGCCGAAAGACGCGTCTACATTCTGGATGTAACAGTCAGCGTCGCAGATCTGCGAATAGTGATGTTTTTATTAGTCAGTCTGTCATCTTGTTACCTAATCACGCCATAACGGCTGAATGTATTTCGATGAAATTTGGTACACAGGTAAACTATGAAACAGGTTAGGACGTGGGATACTTTTTATTTATTCCAATATTATGAAATACTAGCTGTGCCCGCGAGTTCGTCCGAGCGGATTCGTTTTTTTTTAAATTATTATTTATTTGTATTATATATTAATAAAAATAAATAAAATTTCCTAAGTTACTCCTTAGTACATCAGCTGTCTGCCAGTGAAAGTCCCGTTAAAATCGGTCCAGCCGTTTCAGAGATTAGCCGGAACAAATAGACAGACTGACAATAATTGTAAAAAATGTTATTTTGGTATATGTACCGTATATGCATCCATATGAATTTAGTAAAAGTGGTTATTTTAATATTACAAACAGACACTCTAATTTTATTTATCTGTATAGAGTAAAAGATTGTAAAATGTTGAATATCAAAAAGCTTACTCGTAGCTTTAAAACAAGAAGTGAGTTCATTATTATTATATGTATACAGGCAGTCTCAAATTGGATTACCTATAGAAACTTTATGATAGGGTAAGATGGTAATGATAACCTAAAATAGATATTAACTTCTTACAATTTGAGCGAAGATAGAGTAGTAATTATTTTCGTTTAGATAATTATCTTCATTGGTGACTGGTTTAATGATCGCAATGTGGGTGCAGTTCATGCATCCTATCACATCGGGAAAACCAAACTTTTCAAAAAACCTGTAAAGAAAGAAAGAAAAATTCGTTTATTGACATTATATCCTTACTAATATTATAAACGCGAAAGTTTGTATGTATGGATGTTTGTTACTCTTTCACGCAAAAACGGCTGAACGGTTTTGGATGAAATTTGGCATACAGATCGTTTGTAACCTGGAATAACACATAGGATACTTTTAATCCCGATAGTATGTTCACGTAGGATAATTTTCGAACCCCACGCGAAAATTATCCTACGCGAAGCCGCTGGCAAAAGCTAGTCATTAATAAAGAACCATAATACCATAACCACACTATTTCAAAAGAAAAAAATCAGACAACAATGATCAAAAGGTCTACATCGCACTTGAAGATCGCTTTCGTTCGTTCTCGCCTGTATCGCTTGACCGATACTCCCGGGTCGCGATCCGTCCCGGCCTTTTATAGGGCACTCGTTTAGTTCCAGAACCTTCTACTGTAGAAGCATCTAGAATGTTCAAGTACATACCGGCCCCGACAGAACAGACGTCGATAGTTCTAGAAAGTTCTAGCATCGATATTTCTAGAAAGACTATTAATTCTGCTACTCGATACTAGATGGCGCTAGTGGTAACGAATTTTACCATGTACCTGACATTAATTGTGGCGCGCAACAATAATAAACACAGTGAAGAGTGTGTCCGTAATAATAAATTAAGAAAATAAAAAAAATAAAAATGTGACATACTTACATGTGTGTGAATGTGTTTTCTCGTGATTAATGAAAAAATAAATAAATGTTTTGCTGTAATTGCAAAACGTTACAAGTAAAGCTCTATGAAAACTAAGTTATGAATGTTTTGATGTTAGTTTTTGTGTAAATTTTATGATAATTCATAGAATAAGTAATGATTTTTTGTTTCATGTACAATAGTTGTATTGTCTGGGTTTGTGTCCGGTTAATGGCCCTATTACATGGGACTCACACATAACTGGCGAAATGTGGGTGTACTATAGGTACCCCCTGACCAACTCTCCGGGAAAACAAGGTGTCATGTCACATAGTTGTATTTAAAAGTTCATCATTTTGTAATGGTAGGAGAATCAAAAGCATAAAACCATTATCAAATACCTTTAAACAAGCAATTCTTGTATATACAGGATAAGTTTATATCCAGTGCCCAAACTGTAACCATGAATTCAGCATAACAGTCTAGACCCCCAGCGCAGAAATGTTTCGTCGGTAATACAAAAAAAAAAAACAACTGTTCCATACAATTTGACCGTATCGGTATTGCACTTTTCTATGAAATGGCTGATTTTTTTACTGTAAAACCGATGTAAAATTTCTACATTATATATAATCTGAATTTTGGAAACGGCTCCAATGATTTTCATGAAATTTAGTATGCAGGGGGTTTCAGGGGCGATAAATCGATCTAGCTAGGTTTCATTTTTTGAAAACGTCAAACCAAAAAAAACCAAGCAACGCTCGGTCATCCAAATATTTATCATTAATTAGGACCTACACGAAATAAAAAAAAACATCAGTAAATATCAAAACGGGGAAAAATAAAACATATTCCAAAAACAAACTACCACTACAACTACTAACTTACTTCTTTCTAACAACATCTCTGTCATTCTTATTTTGTGGGAACTTCATGTATTTCCTTATTATGCTACTGTGATTGAGGGCCATGGTGACCTCTCTGATGCAACGGGACATTGTCTGGTTTGCAAACAAGTTGAAGGTTTTACCCGTGGAACTTTGCAAACGGCCCCAAGCAAAGAAGTTTAATACTGCGAGGATCTGCAAAAATATTGAAACAGTCTTCTTAATCATAATCATTTGTTTGTCAGAATATGGTAAATAATTTTATGTATGTCTTAACAAAATTGTAAATGATATCATCACATTCTGCCAAGTATGGTGTATAAATATCCTTACAATGATTTGACAATAAAGTATTGGAAAAATATACAAGCTAATAGCATACAACCTTCATACTAGGATCTAGTCCATGCCGACGCTGTTTTTCGGGCAGCAAAGGCGTTAATTCCTCACACAGCTTATCAAAGAGTTCTCGGCTCAACCCATATTTGAATTTAAACTCTTTGTCGGGAATTGAATTCATAGTGAATCGTTCTCGTAAGAGACGACGTCGTTGAGAGAGCCTTCGTTTTTTTTCTTTTTCTTCAAGCAACGCTGCTCTTGCAAAAAAATACGCGAGCGCCATATCGTATCTGTTAAAAAAAAAGTCGGGTCAGTATTTGAGATGTCATTCAGTAGGTACTTACTGAAAGTAAGTCTACAACACATTATGAATCTTTATTAGCTCACGTTCTGCTCGACCCTCTAAGAGACAGTAGTTTCAATAACCGGATAGTTGATCTGGGCATTGCCCGGTTGTCTTTGTGGGATAACCGGAAAACCTACGGATGTTTCAATATCAACTGCTGAATTTGCGTAGTTTGTGACGAAATTGAAAACGTAGCAAGTGTTCAAGCTCCGACCTTAAAATGAATAACGGAACCTTTATAAGCTCACTTTTTTGTTTTTTATTAAGTCAACCAAGTTGCAAACTAATTACTTATGGCTTTTTTTAAATCAAAGTGAAGATGGAAGGAAACATTATTATTTCAATATACGTAAGTATTTATTTAAAATGCGCCGCATAGCGATTCGATAGTGTTTTGACTGTACCTGATTTTCTATATTTATTCTTATTCTTCTAATAAAGTTTGGTCACCGGGTCGTCTTAGGAGCGGTTTTATTAACGCCGAATGTAGCTCGTTTTTTCTGGATTGTTTGACTTTTTTATATTTGCAAACAAACATTGACATTTGACAGTGACACTCATCTCGGCTACGTTCCGAGTTGCGATAATATCGATTTGAGCGCGCTTACACCCATTCCGAAATGGCGTGAGTGCGATAACGATGTCCAATAAACCGTGAGCGCTGGCAAAAATTGCAGTTTTGCTGTTTTATTTTGAGTTGCATCATATCTTTAGCTAACTTAGATTTATTTGAAATAGTGCTTTTAACTATGAAGAATAAAGAGTGAACACTGTTAACGCGTTCATGAGCGTTCCGTATTGTTGCCAAAAATGTTATAGTCGTGATATCTAACTCGGAACGCAAATTATTGATGTGAGCGCTGTGACTCTGTGAGCGATGATTTTCGAATTCGGAAAGCGGCCTTTGCTTTAGCTGTCAAATTCAATGCTTCATTCACACGGTGTTTCGTTCGGAAATTAGCGGTGGGCGATTATGAATGATTTTGATAATTGAATTACTTAGTAATTACTAATGTTGAAAATCGATTCGTCGATCAATTCATCGATCGTATTCGTAGGGTCCAACATCGACGGATGTTTCAATATGTAGATATTGCCTGTGCCTGGCCTGTGTATTAGCTAAAGCATCTGATTGTTTTCGGTTCTCAAGGTCTTTGTTGGAATCAAAGTTTCGCTCTTTTATTAGTTTGGTATGTAAACTATACAGGATAAGTTTTTATCCAGTGCGCAAACTGTAACCATGAATTCAGCATATCATTCTAGGACCCCCTAGCGCAGAAATGTTACGTCGGTTTTACAAAAAAAAAAAAAAAATTCAGCGGTTTCATAGAAAAGTGCAATACCTACGCGGTCAAAATGTAAGGAACAGCTGATTTTTTTTTGTATTACCGACGTAAAATTTCTGCGCTGGGGTGTTTGGAATGATATGCTGAATTCATGGTTACAGTTTTCGCACTGGTTAAAAACTTATACTGTATATGTATACGTGATTTTGACCCACTTCAAAGCGTCTAATTAAATTAAAACTCTGCACACAGGACTGATGACAACTCAATAATTTCATAAATTTATGCCAAAAAAAATTTTAGTTTTTCTTTAAAGAAATCACACTTTTGTAGTTAGCTGAACTAAAAAATATAGAAAATAAATGATAGTATAAAAACTGATGAGCGTGTTGTGCGTGAATAAAAACTGATGAGCGTGTAGTTAAATGGCGATTGATTTTTAGTACAGTTTAGTCTTGTACCCGCTAGCCAAAGGTATATCCTATCTACGAATTCATAATTGCCTCTAATAACATACATAACGTCATGCTTGCTTTCCCCGAAGGGTTAGGCAGGGGTGTCCCTATACCTAGTACACCCACGTTTAATAAAGGCGTGGACGATATACTGACGTAGCAGTAGTAGTACCTATAGCGCGTATCTAACAGTAGGAAAGGGGAGGAAAGCGATGCGGCTGACCTATGTTCTAGTGCACCTGCACGAAAACTGGATACTGCAGTGCCTGTATTGATCGGTGTCAATTTTGCTGGACATTGGAACTACTCGTCGGATTTGGAAAATTATTTTTGCATTTGAAAGCCCAATACTTGAGGTAGGCTAACATTACTGACGCTGACGCTACGACCTTAGAGGCGAGTACAAAGACAAAAAGTCAGAAATAGCACTAAGAGAAAACGGAGCTAACTCGCTGGTGGGCGGTGCTATGCTTTAGGATGTACATTGTATTGTACATACCTATAACATCACGCCTTTTTTCGCCGACAGGTTGCGCAGAGGTGAACCTTTAGTACACTCGCATTTCGCTAGTTATGTTTAATAATAATCATTTTATTATCAGGCAACTAAGGCCCATACATAAAATACACAAAATAATCTTAAATACTAATGACATACTAATACATATTAAAAACCAGCTTAAAACTATAACTAAACACGTAAAGTTGACGGCGTCGTGTTTCGCTGCGAGGTGTCACGTAACCGTCCTCGGAAACGTCGGTATACGACACCTTTCGGCCAAAAGTAGACGGTGGGTTGGAATTCGTACCACGAGTGACTTAAAGTTGATGTCGTGGCGCGACTCCAACCTTTCGACCCTCAGTGTCCAGTTGGTCTTCACTTTCATGTACTGCACGACTTCCTCAATCTTCATGGAATGATGCAGACGCGAAATATACAGCTGCGTCGTAGGCACAGCAGGGCGCAGCAGCATGCTGAGTCCATTCGGTGCGGTACCGCACACGTTACGAGAGCAGGGCTTCTTCTTCTTCTTTAAGCCTATTGCCATCAACCGGGTACAAACCTAGACGAATTTCACGCAGACGAAGTGGCAAGTGGGAACACCCACTCTCATGACGATCGGAGGCGCTACACTCGAAGTTGTGGACGAGTACGTTTACCTAGGACAAACTGTCCAATTCGGTAGTTCCAACTTCGAGAAAGAGGTCAATCGTCGAATCCGACTCGGCTGGGCAGCGTTTGGGAGGCTTCGCAATATCTTCGCATCCCAAATACTGCAGTGTCTCAAGACGAAAGTTTTTGACCAGTGTGTGTTGTCGGTGATGACCTGTGGTGGAGAAACATGGTCGCTCACAATGGGCCTTATCAGAAGTCACCCAAAGTGCAATGGAGAGGGCTATGCTCGGAGTTTCCCAACGTGATCGAATCAGGAATGAAGAGATCCGCAGGAGAACCAAAGTAACCGACATAGCCCGAAGTATTTCCAAACTTAAGTGGCAGTGGGTAGAGCACATTGCTCGCAGAACAGATGGTCGATGGGGCCAAAAGGTTCTGGAGTGGCAACCGCGTACCGGAAGACGTAGAGTGGAAAGACCTCCCACAAGGTGGACCGATGACCTTGTGAGGGTCGCGGGAATCTGCTGGATGTGGGAAGCACAAGACCAGTCGAAGCGGAGGAGCCTGGGGGAGGCCTATGTCCAGCAGTAGACGTCTTTCGGCTGAAATGATGTCGAAGTGGCTGGCAAAACTTGTTTTAAACAACTTCACGACTTTTCTTCTAAAAATCATTAGCATTATCAATCAGCCCATAACATTCCTAATGCTGGGATACAGGCCTCCTCCCTGAATGAGGGAGTGGGCCGTTATCCACCACGCGGGCCCAGTGCGGGTTGGTAGATGTCACATGTCTTCGAATATTTGGTTCTAGGACATGCCGGTTTCCTCACGATGTTTTTCTTCACCGTTTTGAGAGCAGTGGTGATTAAATAATTTACATAAAGAAATGCGTCTGTCTGGATTCGAACCTACGACCTACAACTCGTAAGTCGCGGCTTTTACCACTGGGCCACCACTGCTCGGCGCTATTACTAGAGGCGAGCCATTCGTTGGCAACATGCCAAGCCACCTCCCATCATAATAAAAAGACTTAACCAGCGGTACATGACCGGCATTCCGGCAGTCACGCTTTGAAACCAGTAGGAAATAACGTCATTGGTGTTAAAAATAAGTGTAAGAATATTATTTATTTGGCAAGAATAAAATGCCTACATAGTATAGAGTACTTATAATAACTTCCACGACAAATATATCCTAACTAGTGAGTTGCCTTCTTAAGGTATTTGGTGTGCAAATTTTAGTTAAAAGTTGTTAGTAAAAGAATAAATATAATTTAGGTATGTATAAACGTTGCTCCAAGTTAAGTAATGATTAGCGAATGATTAACCTAACATTTTTGACGTTTAAAAATCTCTTATATTTAATCAATGTTTATAAATAAACCCCTAAGTTATAAGCTCCAACCAGGGTAGGCTACAAAATTATATTTCTATTACGTTTATTTTTTTCAATTTGCAGGCCAGTGCAAGGTTCTATGTCGATTTATTCGCGATCGCGATTATGATACGCGACCTTAACAAATATGGCTTTACATCATTTAAATCATCGATAGAACCCTCAAGTTCATTTAATTCAATTGAATTATTATTTCGTGAAAAAGTTGTTCAATCGAATTAAACAAATTTCGTGGGCTATAGTATACTCATCAAAAACATCATCAACAAATAACTAAAATAATACGAATTTAAAAAATGTTTAAAAATATGTATTTAAATTAAAAATTGTATCAATACTTTGTCTGTTAGAAACTCGGAAATATTTTAAAAGCTTTTTAGCAGTCCAATGTTCTTAAGCCCCCATATTTATAAACGTTGCTTAAAGTTTATGTTTAAACGTCAAAAATGTACGGGTAGACGCTAATCAATAGTTTATAAATAAGGGGGAAATTGTTTGTAATTTAGTATTTAATTATTTCATGTGTGAATGGTTGAATATTATTGACTCCATGCAGAGCACAATGTGCATCAGTGCTGTATTGGACTTTCCTATAACTAGGTACATTAAAATAAAATTTAATTCAAGCAAAATCCATTTTCCTAAAGTAAAATTTCTCAATACTGCACAGCATAGATCTGAATAAAATAAAATATCAATGCAATTAAAATAAACCAATGACTATTAATGAGTAGTAATTTAAAATTGCATATTAAATCGATAAGTACTTTTTTCGTTTTATTTGTTTTCCTTTTAATTATTACATAAGGGTGTTTTATATTTACTGTATCCAATTTTACATTATTTTTTAATTCTTATTAGGTTACGTTACTTTAAACTTGTTTCTTTTGTGTTTATTACCCCGCCCCCCCCCCCATTAACCGCTGAATGATTAGCGAATGTTTAAATCAACGTTTATAAATAAACCACAAATTTTATATTATAGTCAGCCTCAAGTTCTGAGTTTAGCTACACAATAACCGACAAATGCTTGGACTGATTGGAATGGTCCACTCAAATAACGTTTGGGGCGAAAAAATTGCCATAAGATACCGAAAATCACACAGAACGTACATCATATACTGCAGCGTTCATATTAAGGCTAGGTTGTTCCGGCCTGTGGGCCTTTGAAACGCTACCTCCGCCTCCCCCAAATGCAGCGCGACGTATTTATTTACGATGAACTGTCAACCATTTAGCAGAAAATCCATGCCATAGTATAACATATTGCAGTTGATCAACGGAATTATTTTTGCTTATGTTCGATATTTTTTCCTTCGTTTTAGATAAAATCTATACATCTATACATCTATACATATAAATAAAATTGGAGTGTCTATTTGTAACATTAAAATAACTGCTTTTTGCTACATGCATATGAATATGTAAACGGTACATATACCAAAATATTTTTTTTTACAATTTTTGTCTGTCTGTCTGTCTGTTCCCGCTAATCTCTGAAATGGCTGGACCGTTTTTGACGGGACTTTCACTGGCAGGTAGCTGATTTAATAAGGAGTAACTTAGGCTACTTTTATTTTAGGATTTTTATTTGATTTATTGATTCCATATCCTGTAAGTTACCTATTGAGCGTTTTCAAATGATCAGATACCGACGCCAACCCGATTCCGATAATTTAGCAGCTACACACAAACCGATATAATTATTATTGGCCCGATGATATTGGTGAATATCGATGACCATCGCGAGTCACCAAACGACTACAATACAGTAATTACCGACGTCTCGAAGTCGGCAGCGCGAATAAGCGTGTTCAAGTGAAAGAATGGCTGGTTCTCTCACCCCGCACTGCGTCTTCGCCGGTAGAAATTGTCTGACATCGGTGTCAGACACTGTCTGCGACGATATATTTGACATTAACAACTAAGTATGTAAAAGCGTTTAGTAGATACTAAACGTATGCGAAAATCTGACCGCTGATAATGTGGCGTTGTCGGAATCGGCTTATGTGCTGTGTTGTAATTTAATGTAAAAAGAGTGACGTCACGGACGAATTGCGGTCACATCAGCTGTTCGTGTCAGCACTCATAAAAAATAAAACACCTTTCAGTTCACACTATAATTCGTATTTAGATTAGCACTGTAGTGTTCCTCACGCGTGTGGTTGTTCCTAAAGCGATCTAACAGCAGTTCGGTAGTGTAAAACCGCAAATAAAAAATTTCTGAAGTTTATCAACAATTTGGCGTTGAAGTTACTTGTTGGTTACTTTGTGCCGCGATACCCCCTAAAAGTGTAACTTTTTGTACAACTTTTGACACCTTTGCCACAGATTGTGTATGCAAATCAATAATTTGTTGAGTAGCGGGCGCCATCTATCGTCGCAGTAGAGCCGCGAGAAAGGCGTGCGACATCTAGTTGCTCCTAGCCGTACTATGGTGAAGTGTGCAGCCTGCGGTAGGTTTCTTTCGGCGAAAGGTGGCGCTGCTTGCGGAAACTCGGCGTGCCATAACAGGTATCACCTCGCTTGCTTGCTTTTGCCCGATCCGACGCAGATTAGCAGTGACTGGTTGTGCCCTGAGTGCAGGAAAAAGTTGCCCAGGGGAGACAACAGCTCCACACCCGTCAAGGACCTGGGTAGTGGTCCCGCTGTTACTCCAGCAGCAGCGTCAACAGCGGCGGCAGCCCCTGTGGAGTCAGTATCTGGATCCGTAGCGGACCCTGTTGCGGTGGCGGCAGCAGCTACGGTTGCGGCATCCAAAGGAGTCATGATCCGGTCACCGGTCGCGGCGACTCAGGTTCGGGGTAAGCAGACCAAGCCCCCCGTTGCCGAAGGGAAGGTACTGTCTCGGGCTGGCAGCGAGCAGGGTGGTGATGGGGAGCCCTCGCCAGATACGCAGCTGACCCTCCGTGAGGAGATTAGGCTCTTCCGTTCCGAGCTGCGGGAGGTTCGCGACGAAATGCGCGAATTTCGTCGAGAGATGGCCGGCCTGCACTCGTCGTTGGGGGTTTGTACCGAGAGGGTTGACGGCTTGGAAGCCAGGATTGAGGCATTAGAGAGTCGGCAAAGTGCGGCAGTGCCAGACGGCAAAGTAAGCCAGCTCGAACGCATTGTTCTTAAGTTGCAGCTTGACCTCAACGATCGCGAGCAGGATTTGCTTGGCTCCGACCTCGAGATCGCTAACATCCCAGAGACTTCGGGGGAGAACTTGCTGCACACTGTCGGGCTGGTGGCGGCAAAACTTGGGGTGACCCTCGACGAACGGGACATTGTGTACGCGCAACGGGTGGGCCTGCGAGCCGAGCGAGAGGCACACACAGGCTCTGCGGGCGGCGCGAGTCCGGTTAGCGGAGCGAGCCCGGGGGGAGCAGCGGCGGCGACAGCGCGCGGGCGGCGCATCGTGGTGCGCCTGACGCGGCGCGCACTGCGCGACGACCTGCTGCAGAGCGCGCGCGTGCGGCGCGGCGCTACAACTGCGGACCTTGGTCTCCCCGTGCCCCCGCGTCGATTCTTTCTCAACGAGAGGCTCACCAAAACAAACAGACAATTGTTTTACCGTGTGCGTGAAGCTGGCAGCCGTCTCGGCTGGAGGTACATATGGACGAAGTTCGGTCGCATTCTGGCTAAGCAGGGTGATGGCAAGTCTACTCACTGCATCCGCTCTGAGGAGGACTTTGCGCGTGTTTTTGGCTGCGACATGCCTACTGAAAAGGAAGTCTAATTGCATGGTTCCTGGCAAGCATCATAGTATAGTTAACCTTATTCTAAAACTTAATCTTTTCGTATTTGTTTGCTTTCTAATCAAGTGTGTTAGTTTGTCTTGTACGAGGCTGGCAATGTTCCTGTCTCGGTATGCGTTGGCTTCTTTTAGTGGCCCAGCCGCACGACCGAAGACTATCTATGTATATTTTATAAGTATCTCACTTCCGCTAACTACTTCCACGCTTTCCATATTTCCTATGGTATTCTTTATATTTTTACAGACTCTATATATTATGACACCTTGGCTGACTATGTATATTTATACAATATTTACAATACCTTACTTTATATTTTTACGAATTACACCTAACATTGGGTATCGCTGCATAATTACACCTCATATGTTTATGCCAAACTCAACACTACTTCCAATACTATCTACTGTTTAAATCATTTTGCTATTATTTACACTATTATTTACACTAATGAACAAGACAAGAAATCTTAAAGTTGGATTATTCAATGCGGGGTCGCTCGGTTCGCGCCATGAGGAGTTTCTTGTCGCTATGGAGAGCCTATCGGTAGACATCATGGCGATAAATGAGACCTGGCTCAGACAGGGAGAAGAGGGTCGCGCGCCGACAGTGCCGGGCTACCGGCTGCGGCACGTGCCGCGCGCGCGCACTGTGCGCGGCGGCCGCGGTGGCGGCGTGGGCTTCTACGTGCGCCGCGGCGTGCGTGTGCGCGCCGCAACGCACCCGCCAGCGCCGCAGATTGAGCAGATGTGGCTCAGGCTAAACATCAACTCGCATTCAGTAATAGTTGGCACTGCTTACAGGCCGCCGTGGCTTGACGTGAATGTCTTCCTGGATGCGATTACTGACTCTCTTTCCTCCTTTGCAAACGCGGACAAAATTATTTTGCTTGGTGACTTTAATATTAATGTATTAAATCAAACTGACAACAAATATAAATTGCTAAACAATTTTATACAATGCTGTAAGCTTAGGCAAATTGTTACTGAGCCAACCCATTTCACAGATCATAGTGAAACCCTAATTGATGTTGTGTGCACTGATGCCCGTGTGTGTGGGGTATCTGTATCATACATACCGGAACTCGGTCACCACGCAATTATATCAGTCGAATTAAATTTCAAATTAGAGAAGCCTCCTCCACACTGGGTTACCTATAGACCGCTTAAGGACATCCTTCCCGATTTTTTTAATGACGACTTAAACAAAATGGACTGGGAACACATTGAAAATATGGAAGATGTGAACTCCATGGTTGCAATGTTAAATCAATACATGTTGACACTTTTTGATTTGCATGCTCCCCTCAAAAAAGTTCGAATTAAAGAGAAATCTTACCCCTGGATCACTGACACTGTCAGGGAAATGATGAAGCTACGTGATAAGTGCCACTTGAAGTCAAAATCGTCAAAATCCGAAAATCACATAAAATCCTACAAAGAGTTGAAATACCTTGTTAGAGCTGCTTTTGAAAGTGAGAAGTGCGCATATTTTAAAACATGTATTGATAATAATATTAAACAACCTAAGAAGTTATGGAAACATTTAAAATCAACTGTAGCCACCTCTAAAAAGCCAGAGCATAGTCTGCCACATTTCTGCAACAACCCAGAGTTAATCAATCAACACTTTTTGGATGTACCGGGTAACGGTAGGGTCACTACCGCGGATTTAACCTATTTTGAGCACCACAGACATGGTAACAGTCATTTCCGGCTTGAACCTGTCCAGCAGGATGTGGTGCTGAGGATCTTGCGCAGTCTTAAGTCCAATGCGCAGGGCTCTGACCAAATTTCTCTGGAGATGCTGATGTTAACACTTCCTCGAACACTTGCAGTGATCACAGCTATCATCAACAGATCCATAGTCTCCTCTTCTTTCCCTGATCTGTGGAAAATGGCAATAGTTAGACCGATCCCTAAGGTACCTAACCCCATGAACATGAAAGACCTCCGTCCAATAAGTCTACTCCCATGTTTGTCCAAGATTCTGGAGAGGGTTGTCTGTGACCAACTAAGGGCATATCTTGAGCACCATAATATTTTGCCACTGGCTCAATCCGGATTTCGCCGGGCCCACAGCACAGCGACAGCTCTCCTGGATGTGGTTGGAAGCATACTTGAAGCCAGAGACCAGGGTATGGGAACCCTGCTTGTCCTGCTGGACTTTTCGCGTGCTTTCGACTCAATCAATATTTCACTTCTCCTCTCCAAGCTGTCTTACTATGGGTGTGATGTTGAAACTGTTAAATGGTTTGAGAGTTACCTCAGTAATCGGTCACAGTTTGTCCAGGTGACATGTGACAATGGTGATGCCATGTCCTCTGGTCCAAAGTACGTGAACAGGGGCGTACCTCAAGGATCAATTTTGGGTCCACTTCTTTTCATCCTCTACAGTGCTGACATTACCAGGTGTCTGATCAACACCAAGTTCCACCTTTACGCTGACGATCTGCAGCTGTACCTCCCCTTCCGCTCCCAGGACATAACTGAAACCGTAAACCGAATAAATGAAGATTTGGAAAGGATCTCAGCTTGGTCCAGAAGAAACTCCCTGGTCCTGAATCCATGTAAGTCCAAGTATATTGTGATGGGATCTCGGGATTTCCTGAACAAAATGCTTGCTTGCAACCTGGACCTCAGGATTGACGGTTGTGGTGTGGAAAGGGTACTGGAGGCCCGCAATCTAGGGGTAGTATTTGACGGGCAACTGCATTTTGAAACTCACATATTGGAGGCCGTTCGTAACTGCTTCTACCGACTGAAGCTCTTATATCGTATCCGTCCCTACATAAGTGTGGATTTGCGTGTCATGCTGTGTGAGTCACTAGTTTTATCCAAGCTGAATTACGCTGACACTGTGTATGGAACATGTATTCTCGGTAGAAGCGACAAATTGATTCAGCGGGTGCAGAATGCTTGTGCAAGATTCTGCTACAATGTCCCACCACGGTCCCACGTCACTCCTTTTTTAAATAAGGGTAATTTAATGAGAATGTCAGCGCGCAGAAAGCTTCACCTGGCTACCCTACTCTTTGGTACTATACTCACAAAGAAACCAGACTATTTATATAAGAAACTGTCTTGGTCACGCGATGTAAACAAGATCAAAACTAGAGCATCTTCTTACCTCATGCTAGCCTCATCGCACAGAACTGCTGCCTTCCGTGGTAGTTTCAAATTCGCTGCCTCCCGTTGCTGGAATGACTTGCCACCTCCTTTTCGTGCTATTAAGACAATTGGTACTTTCAGAATAAAATTCAAACAGCACCTTCTACAGCTTCAAAAAGATTCCAAACTTTAAACCTACCCCTAGCAGCGATTGTTCTCTGAACAGGCATAGCAGTTACTTCGCATCTTGTTTTTTTCCCTTGTGTTCTTTAAGTATATGTTGGTACTTAAAAGAATTAATATATTCTTGAATGTTCTTGTTCACTCCACGCTTTTATTAGTACCACCTGGAGTCGAACGTTTTTATTGCTGGCCTTTTGTTTACCTTGTCTGTAACTTGTTTTTTGTAAAATTCATAATTTAATAGCACTCGCATCACTAGTTTATTTCTATTTTTCTATTTACATAATCAATGCCGTTTAATTCACTACCACAGACCACTTTTATTGTAAATTCACTACACTGCACTGCTCCGAATTGTTTTTTTGTATTTATATTCGCTGAATGTCGGCGCCTGCGACCCTTTGCTTGTCAGTGTCACGGGCCGACGGATGCCACAGAGTAAAAAATGTACTCTGTGCCACAGAGTGCCTCAGACACTTATGGCATTGACAAATAATGAGGTTACGTTTGGCGCTGACGGTGTTTTGTTTTATTTTCTAACATACCACATTTTATTTATCTTTAATACTGATTATTTATATATACTGTAACTGCCCGTGACATCACATCGCTCGGGCCCTATCAGAATACCAGCGCTGCGACATTTTTCTTTTAAATGTCGTAGCATCATGCTGAGGTAGGGGCCTTTTGGCCTCGTGCAGGACCTTCTGTTTTATTATTTTTTAGCTATTTTTTAATTCCAAGAAATTTGTTTTTTATCATTTTTGTACCATTGTGTGTTTATTTAGTATGTGATCTTCCTGTGCGAGTCACAATAAATACTTTTTCTTTCTTTCTTTCTTTCTAATTGTTAATGTGATGTAATCAACTAATTTTATTAATGAAACAAAAGCAAAAATGTATTTTCATTCAAAACTAGCTTTGCCTGAGGCTGGTAGTTCCAGAGATAGAGATTTCAAACATATATATAAAAAACCGGACAAGTGCCAGTCGGAATCGTCCACTGAGGGTTCCGTACAAATTTGTAGGTACCTACCATATTGTAATAAAAAACACTTGAGAGGTGTCAAGGGACACCTGGATGGAACGAAGTTCCTTTAGTGAAGGAATTGTAACAAAATTTAAAAAATTGTACATATACATACACACGCACACACACACAATGCACTGTGTCTGTGTCTCTGTCTGCAGAGAAACACGCGCACGCCGCACGGCTTACAACAATGTAGCAAAAAGTGTCGTTACAACTTTTGGTCTTAATTTTTTCCGTTTTAAGGGGGCTACCCTTTCGCAACGCGCGATAAGGAACTTCGTTCCAAAACTGAACTACTTAATGCAATGTTCTACTTAGATGTTTGATTAAATTGTTTAATACGAGCGCTAATCCTGCCGATAAACTGTCACGCAGTTTGGCAGGTTTATGGGATTTGTACAAGTTTAGGTCCAAATAAATGTTATTTATTATCTCAATTTATGAGTTCAATCAATCGATCAATCGATCAATCAATCGGTCAATCAATCAATCGATCAATCAATCGGTCAATCAATCAATCAATCGGTCAATCAATCAATCGATCAATCAATCAATCGGCCAATCAATCAATCGATCAATCGGCCAATCAATCAATCGATCAATCGGCCAATCAATCGGCCAACCAATCGGCCAATCAATCGGCCAACCAATCGGCCAACCAATCGGCCAACCAATCGGTCAACCAATCGGCCAACCAATCGGTCAACCAATCGGCCAACCAATCGGCCAACCAATCGGCCAACCAATCGGCCGACCAATCGGCCGACCAATCGGCCAACCAATCGGCCAACCAATCGGTCAATCAATCGGCCAATCAATCGGCCAATCAATCGGCCAACCAATCGGCCAATCAATCGGCCAACCAATCGGCCAACCAATCGGCCAACCAATCGGTCAACCAATCGGCCAACCAATCGGCCAACCAATCGGCCAACCAATCGGCCAACCAATCGGTCAATCAATCGGCCTACCAATCGGCCAACCAATCGGCCAATCAATCGGCCAACCAATCGGCCAACAAATCGGCCAACCAATCGGTCAACCAATCGGCCAACCAATCGGTCAACCAATCGGCCAACCAATCGGCCAACCAATCGGCCAACCAATCGGCCAAACAATCGGCCAACCAATCGGCCAATCAATCGGCCAACCAATCGGCCAACCAATCGGTCAATAAATCGGCCAACCAATCGGCCAATCAATCGGCCAACCAATTGGCCAACCAATCGGCCAACCAATCGGCCAACCAATCGGCCGACCAATCAGCCAACCAATCGGTCAACCAATCGGCCAACCAATCGGTCAATAAATCGATCAATCAATCGGCCAATCAATCGACCAACCAATCGGCCAACCAATCGGCCAACCAATTGGCCAACCAATCGGCCAACCAATCGGCCAACCAATCGGTCAACCAATCGGCCAACCAATCGGTCAACCAATCGGCCAACCAATTGGCCAACCAATCGGTCAATAAATCGATCAATCAATCGGCCAATCAATCGACCAACCAGTCGGCCAACCAATCGGCCAACCAATCGGTCAACCAATCGGTCAACCAATCGGCCAACCAATCGGTCAACCAATCGGTCAATCAATCGGTCAATCAATCGGCCAATCAGTCGGCCAATCAATCAGCCAATCAATCGGCCAATCAAACGGCCAATCAATCGGCCAATCAATCGGCCAATCAATCGGCCAATCAATCGGTCAATCAATCGATCAATAAATCGGTCAATAAATCGATCAATCAATCGGCCAATCAATCGGCCAACCAATCGGCCAACCAATCGGTCAACCAATCGGTCAATCAATCGGCCAACCAATCGGCCAATCAATCGGTCAACCAATCGGTCAATAAATCGGTCAATAAATCGGCCAACCAATCGGCCAATAAATCGGCCAACCAATCGGCCAATCAATCGGCCAACCAATTGGCCAACCAATCGGCCAACCAATCGGCCAACCAATCGGCCGACCAATCAGCCAACCAATCGGTCAACCAATCGGCCAACCAATTGGTCAACCAATCGGCCAACCAATTGGTCAACCAATCGATCAATCAATCGGTCAATAAATCGATCAATCAATCGGCCAATCAATCGACCAACCAATCGGCCAACCAATCGGCCAATCAATCGACCAACCAGTCGGCCAACCAATCGGCCAACCAATCGGTCAACCAATCGGTCAACCAATCGGCCAACCAATCGGTCAACCAATCGGTCAATCAATCGGTCAATCAATCGGCCAATCAGTCGGCCAATCAATCAGCCAATCAATCGGCCAATCAAACGGCCAATCAATCGGCCAATCAATCGGCCAATCAATCGGTCAATCAATCGGTCAATCAATCGATCAATAAATCGGTCAATAAATCGATCAATCAATCGGCCAATCAATCGGCCAACCAATCGGCCAACCAATCGGTCAACCAATCGGTCAATCAATCGGTCAATCAATGGGCACGCCGCGATTGCGGCGGTAAGTCCCCTCTTTGAGGAGTGGCTTGAGAGGCGGCATGGCGTCCTCACCTTCCGCCTGACACAGGTCCTCACCGGACATGGCTGTTTCGGGAGGTTCCTGTTTCGGATAGGGCGGGAGGAAACGCCTGGGTGTTTCCATTGCGAAGATCGCCCAGAGGACACGGTGGAGCATACGGTGGAGGTCTGCCCAGCTTGGGCGGAGCAACGCCGTGTCCTCGTGGAGGTGATCGGCGGCGGCGATCTCTCGCGTCCGACCCTGGTCCAGGCCATGGTACGGAGCGAGAGGGCATGGCTGGCAGTCGCCTCCTTCAGCGAAGCAGTTATGCTCGCAAAGAGGGAGGCGGCGCACGTGAGGGAGATGCAGTACATGTGCCCTCACAGCCGTGGCCTTCGCAGGAGACGCCCTGGGCGTCGGGAAACCCAGGCTGATTCCCGGCCACCGTAGGCACGGGCTTGCGGACGGCGAGTAATGGGTACCTCGCTGTCCGGTAAGGACCAAGCCCGGGTCGACGGCGCGTTGTGTTCCACGCGCGCCTCAAAGAGTTATCAGCAGCAACAGAGGGGCCCGCAAGGGCCGGTGCCTGCCGGGGGTGCGGGTTGTTCGAAAGAGATACCGCCGCCCCTGGCACACAGGCAACTGAGGGAACACGGGTGGGTTTTAGTCAGTAAAAGTCTGACACGCCCTCCCGCTCCACCCAGAGCGGGAGAAGTTATTTGATGATTTCCCACCCAGAAAAAAAAAAAAAAAAATCGGTCAATCAAACGGTCAATCAATCGGTCAATATATCGGCCAATCCATCGGCCAGTCCATCGGCCAATCAATCGGCCAATCAATCGGCCATCAATCGGCCATCAATCGGTCAATCAATCGGCCAATCCATCGGCCAGTCCATCGGCCAATCAATCGGCCAATCAATCGGCCATCAATCGGCCAATCAATCAGCCAATCAAACGGCCAATCAAACGGCCAATCAATCGGCCAATCAATCGGTCAATCAATCGGCCAATCGGTCAATCGGTTAATCAACTCTGTCTGTGTCTCTGTCTGCAGAGAAACACGCGCACGCCGCACGGCTTACAACAATGTAGCAAAAAGTGTCGTTACAACTGTTGGTCTTAATTTTTTCCGTCTAGCCCCCCCTTTCGCAACGCGCGATAAGGAACTTCGTTCCAAAAAGTTATGGGCAAATTTATATTTTCGCGAACTACTATGATACTTACAAGTTGTAAGTATCAAAACTTACTATTTTTATTTTTTCAACTTTTTATTTTTTGGAATTTTTCCTTTATTTGTGCTGTAAGATATTACTTTTTGCCAAATTTCGTGATTCTAGGTCAACTGGAACTACCATATAGGTTTTCGACCCAAAACGGTCGAAACGAATCGTCGTACTGCTTCGCTTATACTGTAACCAAATTCTTTTGTTTTTGATGTTTGCCACCGCTCTTAAAAAACCGTAAATATTGTGAGCACATAAATATGAAGAAACAATTGCCGTACATTATTGTCTAGTTACGTACCTACTGCTTCAGCTATAATTTATCGAATCTATTATTTTAAGACATCAAAATTAAATTTGTATATATTTTTTATCCGTCCCCGGTCTTGTCGGATTACCGACCCATTGGACCATTTACCAAGACAAAAGTGGCATAGATCCAAGTATATGTCATAGATACGATACGATACGTCTTTGACTGGTCTTTTAAATGGAAAGAAAACGAAATGCATAAGATTTGCGTTACCGAATGTTAGAAACAGTGAATGTCATGTTGTATTGAATAAGGAGATACTAGAATTCGTCGAACAGACGGTTTTCCTGGGGATCACGCTTGACTCAAAGCTACAGTGGGGTCCTCATTTAACATGACTTGCAGGGCGGCTAAGTTCTGCCGCTTACGCTGTTTGGAAGATCCGCCAATTAACAGACGTGTATACCGCGAGACTGGTCTATTTTAGTTACTTTCATAGCATCATGTCTTAAGGTATCTTGCTATGGGGACGGGCTGCGGATATTGAGTCGATCTTTATTCTGCAAAAGAGGGCCGTCAGAGCCATCTATAACCTCCGCAGACGCGAATGTCTAAGGGAACTGCTCAAAACAATTAACATCATGACGGTACCTTGTCAATATATCTATGAAAACATTATGTATGTTCGGAAAAATCTACAACTTTTTAGAAGTGATAGGCACAATTTTAACACTAGAAATAGGAACAAATTAGATCAACCACGTTTCAGATTGTCTAAAGTATACACTTCTTTTATGGGGTACTGTGTAAAATGCAGTTATAATAAAATACCAGTCGATATTCTTGAACTAAATGAAAAGAAATTCAAATCATGCATTAAACGCACACTATGTAGACAAGCATATTATAAGTTAGATGATTATGTCGTCGATAAAAATGCTTGGCTTAATGCTGGTCCTGCTCCACAGCCACCTGGGCATACTAGTTAAAATTTTAATATTTGAAAGAGAAGCTTCCCTTTTTTATTTTTTCGGACATTACGAACATTTTTGTTCATAATATTATAATTTTTGTATACGTCACTTTATTTATGTACGTCAATATATAATAAATGTTTTTTCTTTCTTTTAGGAAATCAAATTTTATTAATATTTCAAATAGATTGCAAACTATATAGTTTTGAATAATTTAGAAGCATTTTGTTTAAATTTTGTAAATGTGAGTACCATGCATCCGTTTATTGTGTTGTTATGATGTACGTTGACTTGAAAAAGCATGGCAGTTGAGAGTATGTCATGCTCACATAAATGTCTCACTGATGGTGGCGCGTGTGTTGGATCATTCGGTTCCCTACAAAATGAGCTGGATGGTGCTGATCCACGCGTCAAGTTCGTGAACGGGCGCTGTCGGTTGAGACTGGTCATCTCCTAACTTCCAGGGCTTATTTTATCTTGTATTTAGAATTGTTTATAATTACATTTTTTACATTGTTCTCACATACAGAAGCAACAAGAATAATGTTCCCAAGATTTTGTAATATTTCAACTTGATTTTAAAAGAGTGTCCGTGGAGTTTCTTGCCCGTTCTTCTCCATAGAGATCTACGTTTTGGAATGGGCAACTAGCTTCAACTTTCCAACTGATCGACTTTTTGACAATTCAAAAGTGCCTGTAAATGGTTTAATTGAAATAAATGCGTTTGAGTTTGAGTTTGACGAACTTGATTGGGAACATGAGCACCAAGTTATACTGTTAGCGCATAACCACTGCCTTCACACGGCGCTATTTTTCAAGCACGTTATAATATTTTATTTGTATAGTGACAGTGACTTTTGGTACTCAAAACTGAAAGTTGTTCACTCAGAGCCAATATGATAAAATCACCGATCCTAGAAAAAATCTTGTGTTGCTACACACTGCGGACAAATTGTTTACCATGTGATATTAATGAAGGATGATAGTAGCGAAGACAGGTCGGTGGAAAATAAATATCATAGTTGCTATGGATGACAGATTCATCTTTTTAACAGATTCAATTTAAAAAATCTTAGAAAAATGTTTTTTGTACAAACTTCTTCATAAACGACGATAAAACATTACATACGACTCTCACTTGACTATTATTTTCTCGATATTAATTTGTAATGTGTCAACACTATTTTAAGATGACAATTAAACGTCATCATATTTACTAGAAATAATCACATTTTCGAAAACAATTTTATGAATTAAACCTTGATATTAAACCTAGATATTTTTTGTGAGTTATCCCGATTTCATAATTTAATTTGTTATTATTTTATTCGATTTTTTTGTACAGGCGCAGGTTGAGCGAGTTTTTGAAAATTTTGACACAGGTCCACCCTCTATGACGTCCCGCAGGACTTTGAGCGCGAGCCGATTTAGCCCGATTTACTGTTTTTGAGCTTGTTCAAAAAAAATCTATTAAACTAAAAATTTCAACCTTTAATTTCCCTCCTAAATACGATTCCCTTATTGTACATGCAATTTCTACACAATTTTGTGCTGTTATTAGGAAATGAGACGGAAAATGGTTTCGAAATCGACCCTGCTTCGGATTTTTTTTTCATCGAGCAAATTGTAATTAATCGTGTTTTGAACCTTTAATTTCCCTCAAACAAGGATCTATCTATGACATATATTTTTTTCAGGGCCTATATACACGAATTTGATAATTTAATCTTGATTCTGAAACAGGCAATTTCGGATAACCCCCCAGACACCTACATACAATGCATAGAACGCACACTGCAGATGTTTTAGCTCCGCCCACCCTGCGTGAACTCTTTATCCCCCAATCTGCGCGATATCAATTTATTACCTTGTATTGATCGACTGGTATTTTGATATACATCTAGTGCTTATATTTAAGACCTAAAAGACTTGCGCGGGCATGCTGCAGTGCGGTATTCTAGCTCGGGTATAAAAGTGGTGCACCTGGACCGATCTGCACAGTTCCGCATCAAACTAGGAAGAGTTAAGAATTGCACTGAAAAATTGTGCAGATATCTGTGGCGGCTTCTTTACCAGAGGAATTTAATTTAGGTATTTAAATTCGGGTCCACGTTTTAATCGTTATCGGCTTGATAGAAGACGGGTCCGCGAGATTCGATTTACGAATTTGTCGAAATTCGGTTTGAACATAATTTTTTCGAAATCGGTTTCGTAAATCGCGTTTGCTGTAACTGGGAAGATGTTGGGAGCATTTTATTCAAAGGCCGATTTTCTTCTAAAATGGGCTCAAGGAAATAGGAAATGTAAAAAAAGCGCATGGCAACTCAGATGATAGAGCGTTGCCTAGATAGGTCCTTCTCGAGATTATCGAATGTCGGTTCAATAAAACGTGTCCAAAAAATCGCACCGTACGGTTACGGGTGCGTTCCCCCCTACCCCCTCTCAATAAATCAATACGAATGAGGAGGGGTAAGGGGAAGCGGAAGCGGGGAGCTTATAAAATTCTAATGCCACTGCACGTTTGCAGAAAAAGAAACCAAAGATCTGAAATCAAAATTGCCGCTGAAGAAAAGATTAGACAAGCGAGTCAAGCTAGAAGACGACGATGACTTTCCAAAGCAAGAAAATCCGGAAGAAAAGGTGAGTTTTATTGTATTTTTTCTAGATTGTTCGCGCGTGCTGTGCATCGGTCAGGCGTTCTGCGTTCCACGATATTTTTTCTTTATATTTTATTGTAAAATATAGGTATACAGCAAGCAGTCGAAGAATGCACGATGCTGACGGAACCATTTTCCCATAACTTTTGCATCAAAATTATTTCCCTGGGCTCATTTGCAATTGTAAAAAATCACAGTAGAGCTTGACTCTTGGCATTTTAATAAAACGGGCGTGGCTAGGTTCCATTTTGAAATGGTGCAGTGCGATGGCACGAAGGGGGGAGGATGTATATCCCCCCCCCACTACATACCCCCCTGCATACCGGGAAGGGAAGTGATACCTGTAGTTGGTGTAGCTGGGAAGTACTGCCACAAGGAGGAAAGAGGCAGTGATGCTTTCATTAGGGAAAATTATGCTGTATGAAGGATAGTGAATATAGTGATTGTACTCGGACGTGCAGTGCATATACCGGTGGGGTAATGCTGGAGTAAAGTGCCGGGGGAGGAAATGATTATGGCGCGATGCGGGGCATGACGGGGTGGTGGGGATTTGGTAATGGCGAATTGCGGAAAGAAAAGGAAGCGATATCTGCAGTGGCGGGCGTGGGGGATGCAATGTGAGGAAATAGGATGCTTTCAAGGGGGACGAGGTAGTGATATTAAGACTAGGCATAACTATGCTGTACGTATGAAGAATATTTCCGTGGTGTTGAGTAGTTATGCTGTAGCGTAGGATAGTCAATATAATGTTGCGGTTTGGGGGATACTGATATGTAGTGAGGGATAGTGTTGATGCTGGAAGTGATGCTTGGGCGATACTTACTGATGGTATAATGGCAGCATTGAAAAATATTTTTACCAAAAAAAATATGATAAAATCAGACTAAAATGTAGACCACATTTTATTAGTAAGTATTACATTATCTTAAAATTACATGTTAATCATGAGGAGATCAAATATAAAAATCGAAATTAATAATTGAAATTAAATTAAAATAACATTAAATCAAATTTAAATCATTTAAAATAACATTAAAATTAAATTGATATCATTTAAATTAACTTTAACTTAAATTGAAATAAATTAAAATAACATTTAAATGGAACATAAATTAATTAAAAGATTTTAATTAGGTATATTAAATAAAGTAACATAACATTGATAAATTTATTAAATTAAATTGAAAGTTGTAAATTAAATTGAAATTATATTTTATATTGTAATAAATTGTTGTTAATAAACTAAAATTAAAATAACAGTTATATTAAATTGAAATAAATTAAAATAACATTTAAATGAAATATAAATAAATTAAAAGATTTTAATCACATAAAAAAAAATAACATAACATTGATAAATTAAAATTAAATTGAATAAATTAAAATTACATTGAAAGTTGTAAATTAAATTGAAATTATATTTTAAATTAAAATACATTGTTGTTAATAAACTAAAATTAAACTGAATTAAAAAATTATAATATAAAAACATAAAGAATCAGATAACATGCAGCCTGATGAGCCTTTCTACAGCTGCCGATGCTGGTCTGTATGCAATCATCCTTAGGATTTCGTTGCCACCGTCACTCACCTCTTCACGTTTTCGGCGAATTAATGAGGCTGAATTTTTTCGCATTATAGCGCCAGCGGCGTTATTTTCGTCGTAGCGTTTTGCCTCGCGTCGGCAAATATGTCCGAAGCACTGCAAAATCGAGGTAGTCGCACCTGAAATTAATAAATAATTGAAAATAGTTCAATTAACAGTAAAATATATTCAATTGAAGTGAATGAAATTAAGTGCAAATGCAATAACTCATTATATTAAATATTGATGCTTAACCACTACTACCTACTATTTAATATTCATGATGCAGTGGAGGGCTATAAAAAAGTTTACTTCAAACTAGGTATTTTTGCCATAATTATTTTGTTAGTCACAATCTTGAGGCTATGTTTGTCATAATGAGGCGATATCAATTAATGCATTAACTGGTAGGTAGAAATAGAAACAAATAATTGAATAGAAATGAAATGGAAATAAGTTAAACTAAAAATAAATGGCGTAAGTGGAATTAAATAAGTTTAAAAATAAATTAAGTAATTTATGGAAATTAAATCATTTAAAAATAAATTACGTTAATGGATATTAATTAATTTAAAAATAATCTACCTAAATGGAAATCAAATTCTTTTAAAATTAATTCAATTGAGATAAACGATGAAAAAAATACTGATAGTAAACCACCACTGTTACTATTTATTATTGATGATGTAGTCCCCCACTACATCATGGGGGATCAGGGGGGCATACTGATGACGCAATTGGAGGGGGTTAGTGATTCTTGGGGCATACTGATGATATAGTGGAGGATAGCGACGATGCTTAGGGAATAGTGATCGTATAGTGGCGGGATTGTGATGATACTGAGGTGATTATTATGATGTTTGAGGGATAGCAATGTTGCACTGGGGGATCCTGATGGTGTAGAGGGGGGGAGTGATGCTGTAGAGGTAGATAGTGTCGAGAATGATGCTTGTTTATTGGGAGATTCATATGCCTTATATTCAAATACAGGATAAAATTTTAACCAGTACGCAAACTGTAACCATTCATTCAGTATATCATTCCAGACCCACTAGCATATAATTTTTTGTCGTTAAAATTTGATCCTGTATAAAGGAGATATTGATGCTGTATGAGAGATAATTGTGCTTTACTAGTGATTTGAATACTAAACTGATGAAAAATAGACAAGCTTTTCGTCGCCTTTGCTTGTTTTTAAATAGAATTGTTCTTTATTCCAGAATGTCACTGAAGAAAATGAAGATCAAGTGGATAATTCTCAACCTAAGAGTAAGTAGAATTTACTAGACCATGCCCTCAAAGCCATTGAATAAAACAGGTTAGACTGTATGAATGAAAAGTTTATGCCAGGGTCGATGTGGTTTAAGTCTTGCAACAGCAGCCTGGCTAACTTTATTGAAAGCATCAGAATTGGTATCAGTTTTCCTCGACGGAAAGAGACGGGTGGCGAAAAACAAATAATTTGTCTCTGTCGCACCATAGAGAACCGCGGAGTGAGCTGCAGTTACATCTTAGATTTGAATTTTGTTTATGAAACTACAAAAAAATGCCTATTAATTGCGGCGCTTGTGGTTCAATAATAGATTCTTATACAGAATGCTCGAATGACCAATGCAAGAAAAGGATGACCACATCCAGAAACCTGGATGTGGTGACAGCCGGGACCAACCTAGCTCGCCAAAACACCTGTGACCCGGGCAATTTGTATCATATTCATCACGAATTAATCTTCTCGATCTTGGTTGGTTTCGAACTTTACCAAATCCGGCTCGAAGGACCAATGATTGCGACGATATGTCGTGATGGAGTAAAATGAAAGTGAGAGAGAATAATTATATTTATTAACATTCATTAAGTAAATTATCATAACATTTATTTCATTTTGAGATCAGTTATTGTTATTTCGTAAAACTGTTTTTTTTTTCAACCCCGTTGATAATGATTCTCTTCTACAGCGGAAACCCCCTTGATGTACTCCTACGAAGTATTAAGGAACGTAGAAATTGTGACTATCGATGAAGAAGAACGTCAGAAAGAGTACCAAGAGACGTTGAAGTCGCGCCAACACATGCGTCATGTGTGTGTACACTGCGCGCTCGGCTTCGTACTGAAACAGGCGTTTGATATGCATATGAAGGTTCATTCTCCCGTAAGTACATGGCATGTTTATTAAGTACTTATGGTGTTTTTACTGCCATCGCTGAATCTCGAGCTTAAAGTCTGGAGTAGGTCCGTAATTTAGAACCACAGATGCCAATCACTGGGTACACAACGACTTGTTTCCAGTGCAACAAGGATCTATTGACATTTGAATGACATAGACAAGGGAGTATTTCCACCCTTAATGTGCCCACTGCTGGGACACAGGCCTCCTCTCTGTAAAAGGGAGTGGGCCATAATCCACCACGCGGGCCCAGTACGGGTTGGCAGATGTCACATGTCTTCGAGTTTTCAATTCTAGGACATGCTGGTTTCCTCATGATATTTTCCTTCACCGTTTTGGAAGCTGTGGTGATGAAATTATTTACTCAAAGTACAGTGTCCGGGTTTGAAGCTGGCACAGTTTCTACCACTGCTCAATAAGCAAGGGGTCGTTGTTGAGGGAGGCGGCGCACGTGAGGGAGATGCAGTACATGCGCCCTCACAGCCGTGGCCTTCGCAGGAGATGCCCTGGGCGTCGGGAGTCCCAGGCTGATTCCCGGCCACCGTAGGCACGGGCTTGCGGACGGCGAGTAATGGGTAGCTCACTGTCCGGTAAGGACCAAGCCCGGGTCGACGGTGCGTTGTGTTCCACGCGCGTCTCAAAGAGATGTCAGCAGCAACGGATGGGGCCCGCAAGGGCCGATGCCTGCCAGGGGTGCGGGTTGTTCGAAAGAGATACCGCGGCCCCTGGCATATAGGCAACTGAGGGAACACGGGTGGGTTTTAGTCAGTAAAAGTCTGACACGCCCTCCCGCTCCGCCCAGAGCGGGAGAAGTTATTTGATGATTGCCCACCCAAAAAAAAAAGGGGTCGTTGTTAGTAAACATTTGTGAAATTCCTATTATAACCACGCACCAAAAGCGCCTTATAACTATACACCTACATTTCATCATTAAAATGGGCATCTGTTGGTCTTTCTGCCAGTTATTTTCGTGCCCCATTAAATAGACTTCGTACCCAAGTAGGCAGCAGCTTGCTGTCACCTGCACACGTGAAGACCTAATGGCTGCGTCAGCGAACGAGGTGCGCGTTGGTAAATTTCAGGCCAAACAAAGGACGATGGGAAGCGACTATGGTTTCCGTCCCCAATTAAATTTTTTGTTCCAACAGATTTCTTTTGTCTCATATTTCCGTTACGTGCTACATACTAACAAACCGTTGGTTTCAAGTCTTAAATATATGGGGTTTCCTGAAAAAAGTAATCTTTCAGTTTCATTTGTCTAGCAGATGTACGGATTGAAGGTGCGCAATCTCTAGCAGCACCTACGGGCTATAGAAGCGTGAATATGTTATTTAATTGTGAATAAAATACGATATAAATTACTTAATAAAAACAAATACTATATTCACAATTTTTTTTAAATCATTTTCTTATTTTCCCTGAAACCCTATACTTTTCCCGGTTGTCGCCACAGTAAAGAATGATCAGTAAGCTAAGCTTACTTTTTAAAGGTGAAAAGTCTCAAGTCTGTTGACCAAGTTTAAATTTTGGGGACGCTAGAGCCCATCGTCCTGTGAAAACTTCACTTTCTACAAAAAAAGGTGTTATTTCTGCCATCGAACCGCTAAGAAGAAGCCCCATGTAATAGAAGCAATTATTTCTATTCACCAGCAATCAGGCGACCACGAGTGCTTACTCTGCCACTCCCGTCTCAAAACCGCTGACATGCTGTACCGGCACCGCTTACGGCATTACCGCCGCTACCGGTGCCTGCTTTGCCGGATGCGGTTTAAAGATAAAGACACTGCTGCATGCCATGTCATGAACGATCACGCTGGACAGACCTTCGAGTGTGATCATTGTGGGAGAGGATTTAAGTAAGTACAGTCTTTTAGAGGCCATCCATAAAATACGTCACCCAATTATTTTTTTTTGACCCACTCGTCAAGCAGTGCCGCCTTGTCAGATGTGGTCACACTTGTGAAAACCCCTCCCCCCTTGTGTGACGTCACATATATACAATTTTATATTAAAAAGTAATTAAATGAAAACAGCTGTTTTCCCAATTATTTTTTAAAATTAATTTATAAATAATCGTTAATCTATACACCGATTTCGCTTGGTCACGGCATCACACGTGAACGGCTGGATCGATTTTGCTAATTCTTTTTCTGTTGTGTTTGTTATTGTCAGGAGAAAGTTCTGATGAAAGAAAAAATTAAGAAAGTTGCGCGTAACATATATTCATAGTTAAGACAGGACAACGTCTGTTGGGTCAGCTAGTCTTTAATAAAATTAACATAAAATCAAATATTTTAGATAATGGTGATTTTAAAATGTGACGTCACAAAGCTTTTGACCCCCTTGTCCCTTGTCACACAATGTCACATATCGTTGACCCCTCCCCCCCATCAAAGTGTGACGTAATTTAAGGATGGCCCCGTATATCGTCGTCATTTTTGAAATTCATTCCTTTACCAAATCAGGACACAACACCTTTTGAAGCTAAGTAATAGAGTAAACTATTGCGTAGAAAATTGTACGTAATACCTTGATAACAAAGATCAGATTAGCATACATCTTTGACCTCTGTCGAGTTGACGTCAACCTAACACCCTGGCCATTTTTCGAAAATTTCCACCGTCTTTCGTCTACACTAATATTATAAAGAGGAAAGATTTGATTGTTTGTACAATTATTTTTAAAATTATTTCACCTATGGAAAGCTACATTATTCAGGAGTAACGTGAGCTATAAAATTCACGCCGACGAAGTCACGGCCGAAGTGTTAGTTCGTTCTAAACTTGTATGTGTATTATAACATTTAAATCAAGCACGAAAAAAAAATTACAACCTGTAATATTTTATTGTATTCTAAAAATAATAATCCATCTTTAATTATCCAATAAAAAATTAAATTTGGCATAACAGTGTCCGTATACAGCTTTGATATAAGCAGCTGTTTTCTGGTAGCCTTTTTAAAAAAAAAAAAATTACTAACAATAGGTAGGTACTTACCATCTTTTTTTGTTTTTACAATTTTGCTCGCCAAACTTTGTAGTTTGACGGCGACATGGCTATCTAAACTGTTTACATCAAGATTGCATCTTTGGTTGCAGACGACCGCAGTACCTGAAGCGGCACGTGGAACAGCACCACACCAAGCCCCACAATCTTGAATGTGGCGTCTGCTTCCGAGTCTTCCACGAGAGGGGCTGGTATAGGTCTCATATCAGGTAGGAACAGTTCTTGTCAGTCTTTAAAGAAAGAAGTAGGTAGATTTATACATTTATTTAACTTTTCACACACAAGAAAAGGGTACAAAAGGGGCCAACCAACCAAGGGTAGATCTTGGTAGGATAACTTTAGTAAGGTGTCTGGTAGGTAGAACTTCGTGGGTTCCATAACTTTAAGGAGGTCGGTACAGGTAAGCCAGAAAAGGTATGCGCTTCGATAATCTTCATGTGTCCAAATTAACACGAACGTCTCCCCACAGAGCTAAAGCTACTAAGTTTGGCACTCTCGCGCGTTGTAGTAGCAAACCTTTCATTTCACGATGCACATGTAAACAAAATTTGCATACCTCTTAGGCTAAGCGCGCACTGCGTATTTTAATCGTTGCGATAAATAATCGGAAATCTGTTAACAAAACCAATATACTAGAGTGCGCTCACTCCGGTAAAAAATCGCTTGAGGATTACCTTGAAAAATGATATACGTATGCCATTTTATTTCGCATGAACACGCGATTATTAAATTAAAAACATCGCAGTGCGCGCTTTGTCTTAGGGTTATAGTACAGTGAGTGTTAGAATGGGAACTAGCTTCAACATTCTGATTAACTGACTCACTTTTTGACCGTGCAAAAGTGTCTGTAAATGGTTCAATTGAAATAATTGCTTTGAGTTTGTATTTTAGTGTACCTAATCCAGTTGTGACTATTCCTGTGGATGTGCCCTAGGCGTACAACATTTTCGTTTTTCCTAATTCTGTTCTGTTAACTATTGTTTGTCCAGTGGTCGAAATTCGACCGTAATTCATCTAAAACTCAATGTATTTCTGATGCATTGTCGACACCCTTGTGCCATCTCATGTTCCTAGCACGGCGGACTGTGCTGGTGCCGCTGCTGCGGTGCTGAGACCCTCAAACGGCGTAAATACTGTAACGTTATGGGTAACTACAGTTTTGAGCCGTTTGGGGTCGAAACGCTCGGGTCATGGGGCCGTGCACGTATCCTCTTTAAGGAAATTTCTCGTCGGCTGGTCAACACTTCACGTGACCAGAGGGCTGGGTCGTTCTTTGGCCAAAGAATTAGCATTGCCATTCAACGTGGCAATGCTGCCAGTCTTCTGGGCACGTTTCCTGGTGACAGCGATGCGGACAAATACTTCGACGCCTAAGTGTCCTTTTGTTTTTATTTGTTTACTTAGTTAGTTTTAATTATAATTACTATAAATGATTAATGATAAATGATTTTATTTCTGTAAGTAGGTTTGTACAAACACTTTTACACGTCAATCATATTTTTTTAAACTAGATGAGGTCGGCGTTTCCTATCTGACTACTCTGAGAAGAAAGGCCGAAACAAACTCAGAGGTCACAGTCTCTTTTAAAGTCCAGACATAATCTTGGTCTTCTGGTATAATAACTTTACTGGAGGCAATAAACTGTTTATGCATTAATATATAAAAATATCAGCTTTCTGCACTCCTTCTCCGTATAAACTTTAACTGTGCCAAATTTCATACTCCTCCGTCCGCGTTATTTTCGTAAAGAGGGGTACGAAGTTTTTGCTTCACGTATTAATACATAGATATTAGTATTTCGTTCAGTTTCCCCCTTAGGGGAAAAGATCGCAACCCACCCCGTACGACCTGTAGAGCTCGTTTCCAGACTGACACCCTCCCCACCTATAGAGATTAAGGCTGCATTCCAAAAATAACGCTATAGTCGATTTGATGGTGCTCACACCTGTTCCGAATTAGCGTGAGCTACGATAACGCCGACCATGCCTAATACTAATATCACCGTGAGCGCTGCCAAAAATGGCAGTGGCTGGATCTATATATATGTATGTAGGTTTTGACCTTGGGCGAGCACTGTTAGCGCGTTCAGGAGCGTTACGAAATGTTGACAAAAATGACTATCATGAAAGCTAAACCGGAACGCAAATTATTGATGAGAGCGCTGAAAGCGATTATGACCTAACTCGGAATGCTGCTTAAATTAATTTATACATACAAATAAATAAACAATGTCTGTTTGAAATCCAAATGAAAGTATAGTTATAGATAACGAAAACACAATTTATAAAATGTTTGTTAGTCTGTTTATTCCGGCTAATCTCCGAAACGTCTGGACCGATTTTGACGGGACGGCGAAGCCGCGGCACAACTAGTTCCAAATATAAAAAGTCTATTGCCATAGCCCATCAATAGAGCAAGGAAAGGATTGCGAGAATTGGTTTATTTGTCACAGAAATACGTGCATACAAAAAGATAATTCACTCGAATATTTTATAATGATACTAATAAAGCAAAATAGATCTATAACCACGAACACAAAACAGAAATATTAGACGGCTGCCGGTCTGTGACAAGAATTGATTCACTTATTCCGACTTCGAGTCCGGTAGCGGTTCACCTTTGGCACCGTTTGGCACTGGCACTCATTCGCTCATTTTGGTTCCGCGTTACCCCTAGAACATTATATTCATTCCGTTCACTAGATCATTTGGCATAATTTGAATGGAACAATACGTCATTTTATGCATAGTGAAGTAAAAAATAAACGATCCAAATTGCGGACAGCGTAAATAACCATACCTCTTACTCAATAGAAATACGAGCGTGCGGTACTGATTATGTTCGTCGATGCATAGCTTTCATGGAAGAACCCAAACAATTTTCAACTGTAATATCATAATGCCAAGGCCGCTTATCGACTGTCACTTCGCATCCGGGTCGTGTTTACGACGCGTTCCGAGTGAACGAGTGAATGAGAGTGAATTCGCCCTGCGCGGCTCAGCTCCGTTCCCGGAATCATTTGGCACCGCAGTGCCGGTAAGGATTGCGAGGAATAAATAAGGTTCACGCATCCGCGTTCGGAACCGGCACTTCGCATCGATACCTCCGAAGTTACCCACTGCTAGACCCACAGCACAGCGCTGATTTTCAGTGGTTACCCGAAAACGACTTTCGGAAACCAATTCAGGTTTAGTGATCTAGGGACTGTAGCAGCATCAACACCGCCATATACGAACTACGCATCACATTGACGTCACGCAAAATGCTGCCTCGTGCAAGCAGAGTTTACCTTCCAACTAGCATATATACTATGTCCCGACATCAATTGTCGGGCAGTTGCCTACCAGACATAACACCCATCTGACAGAGAACGGTACGTAACAATCAGCGTGACGTCATCATCATCACTTCCTCAAGCTGTCGATTGGCATCTCACGTAACCTGCAGCACCAACAGCTCCAACAGGTACTTGACCACCAAAATGCAGCGAGCGCGCATTCCTGGTCATCACCCTCAGCTTCATCAGCAACTTTGGTACAGCACACTGCACATGTGGCCGGTCCACAACACAAGAATAGCCCTTACAAACCCTCTCCTGTTCGTTGCCAGCAGTCAACCAAATCAAATAATCAGCCTATAATGTGCCCACTGCTGGGAGACAACCTCCTCTCTGTAATCCACCACGCGGGCCCAGAGCGGTTTGGTAGATGTCACATGTCTTCGAATTTTTGGTTCTAGGACATGTCGGTTTCCTCACGATGTTTTCCTTCACCATTTTGAGAGCAGTGGTGATGAAATAATTTACACAAAGTAAAACGCCTGCCGGGGTTCGAACTTACGACCTACAACTCGTAAGCTGCAGCCGTTACCACTGGGCCACCACTGCTTCACAACCCGGCGCTGTACCACATCCGACACACTGGAGCGTAACGCAGTACCACCCCGATTCGCGGGAGAAACTTCACAAACAGTTTTGACGTAGTGTGTACTCTGCGGCACCTGGTACCGATATACTGGAACCTCAACTGGCCTGGTAAGCATCGCAAGATACAACACTCTAGCTCACTATCGACCACCGGTCTCCGGAGGGAAATTGGTGTAGCGACAACTACACCGTCACATCCGAACTACGCTTCACCCTGACATCACGCAAAATCCTGCATAGCGCTAGCAAAATCTGCCGAGAAGTTAGCATGTTATCATGTCGGGCAGTTGTCACAGTAACAGACACGACACCCAGAACTTTACACCCTGTTCCTCATATCTCTATAGGACAAAAAAAAATAAGACGGTACAAAATTATACAAAGGAGGAAGGTTCGCGATTTTGCTAAATGCGGCATATGGGCAAGGAGTCCAAACTTTAAGATGACTCTGGAGCTTATAATATAACGACGTGAAAACCCACCTGTCGCTTCGTCTGAACAACGGGCGCTCAACAAAACTTTTAAAACATTCGTAGGACGCGACCGCCGACGCTCCAATGCACGCTCTATTTAGAAAAAGATTGAGCAAAAACGGAGGTCGTACGATTCGTCCAATCACGGGAGGAGTTTCATCACATCTGAATCATTGGGAAGAGCCACCTGACGAAGTTTACCAAATCGAGTGGGGATATCATCCTATCGAAGCCAGAGATCCTTTCGGAAGTCGAAAACTATTACGGCCAATTGTACGCCTCGCATGCATCACGACCTGATCCCGTTGAAGGGCCGAATACGGGTTTTTATCAAATACCAATATTCGGTTCTAAATTTACACAACCGAATATTCGACAGGATTAGGCGCCATAAAGCCATAAAGTGCATTAAAAAAAATCTAATCTGTGCTTGCCGAAAGCGTTGAATCGCACGCCCCTTCCGCTCGCTGCTTCCTGACGCCGCTACCCTGCTTCCTCCGTACGGCCTAGACTATTGCATCATTTAAAGTTACTTATGCGTCTTGCCCTTTTTTTTTTTTCCTGGTTGGGATATCATCAAATAACTTCTCCCGCGCTGGGTGGAGCGGGAGGGCGTGTCAGACTTTTACTGACTAAAACCCACCCGTGTTCCCTCAGTTGCCTGTGTGCCAAGGGCCGCGGTATCTCTTTCGAACAACCCGCATCCCTGGCAGGCATCGGCCCTTGCGGGCCCCTTCTGTTGCTGCTGATATCTCTTTGAGGCGCGCGTAGAACTCAACGCGCCGTCGACCCGGGCTTGGTCCTTACCGGACAGCGAGCTACCCATTACTCGCCGTCCGCAAGCCCGCGCCTACGGTGGCCGGGAATCAGCCTGGGATTCCCGACGCCCAGGGCGTCTCCTGCGAAGGCCACGGCTGTGAGGGCGCATGTACTGCATCTCCCTCACGTGCGCCGCCTTCCTCTTTGCGAGCATAACTGCTTCGCTGAAGGAGGCGACTGCTAGCCATGCACTCTCGCTCCGTACCATGGCCTGGACCAGGGTCGGACGCGAGAGATCGCCGCCGCCGATCACCTCCACGAGGACACGGCGGTGCTCCACCCAAGCCGAGCAGACCTCCACCGTATGCTCCACCGTGTCCTCAGGGCGATCTTCGCAATGGAAACACCCGGGCGTTTCCTCCCGCCCTATCCGAAACAGGAACCTCCCGAAACAGCCATGTCCGGTGAGGACCTGTGTCAGGCGGAAGGTGAGGACGCCATGCCGCCTCTCAAGCCACTCCTCAAAGAGGGGACTTACCGCCGCAATCGTGGCGTGCCCAGCACTGGGTTGCGACAATCGGACTTCCCACGTCGCCATGAGATCCTGCCGGAGCTCTATCCGCCGTGCCGCGATTTCCCGCGGCAGCGGAGTTACGCCCCGGCGTTTGGCCTCCTCGCGCCACTCCCAAGTGTGCGCGAGGACCTTTGCCTCCAGATCCCATGCGTCTTGCCCTTACATTAGCAAAAATCATTTTTGGTTTTGTTAAAAGGGCTCACTTGTACATACAATTACGCCATTTCATAAATGCTTATTGACTTTTTTAATACATTATGATTCGGTGAAATGTTTGGTATATTTTCCGAATAATCGGCCGAATACGAATGTTCAGCAAACCTGCCGGATTCCGAACATAAAACAAATATTCGGCCCACTCCTGCTTCAAACCCGCCATTTCACGGGAGTCCTGCCGCGACCTGGGTAGATGACTTCGTGCCAAGCTTGGTCTCCCGTGAAATGGCGGGTCGAAGCGGACCAAGACGAAATCGAGGAGGCACAGCCTAAAAATGTCAATGGTTTCCATTTTTTACCATTAACTGCATAAATAATGTGCACACCTAGAACATTTATTACCCAAGAATATTAAGTGTTTTGTTTCGCTCCCACCCTAAATAAGACTTCGGAATCTAAATTTATGAAAATAAACTGGATGTGGTTTTAGAAAGTTCATAAATGATAGAGGGATCTTTGGGAGACATGGTCCCTAGCAGTTCTCTCACTGATAAACGTAACGAGGTAGCTTTCCCTGCGGTAACCGTGCGACCGTCCTTGTCTAGCAACGGGGTGGCTAGTTCCTGCGGCAATCCATCGGCATCATGCTCTTAAGGGGACATGGTCCCTATCATTCTTTTGACTGGATGTGATGTGACTCTTTGCATAAAAAGCATATCTGCATGACGTCTTCATGTCAGTCTGACCGAATAATTGGTCTGAGATAAAGAGTACATCACTCAAGAATCACTAGATAATAGAGTACCGCACTGACCCTTTCTCAGAGGAAACCACGCTAGCTGGAGAAATGCTGCTATCGAAACTAGGCGAAAACAGATGAGAGAGGTGAATCAACACTGGAACTAACATCAATACGACTCATTACAGTAAAAAGACTTGAGGTACAATTCGAAAGCTGACTAGCGAGTCCCCTCAACCCTCATCGCCAAGTCAAGTCACCGCCAACCAGATAGCTCACCAACTGCTTCTTAACGGCAAACCAACACACACAGAAGCAGCCTACCTAAGCCACAAAAACTTGATGGCGCTTGTGACCATATAGTAAACCATTCGACCTTACTGATATCGCCACAGTGATTAGGGGTCTTAAATGCGGTAAAGCTTCCGGAGTGGACGACATCTCAGTTGAGCAAATAAAACAGCTTGGTCCTGTTGCCGTGTCGTGGTTGCTGCAACTCTACAACAACTGTCTGGAATCAGCTTCAGTACCCCGTCTCTGGAAAAAATCAAGGTCATTGCAATACCCAAGCCTGGCCAAGCAGCAGACGACCCAAGAAACTTCCGTCCAATCTCTGCTGTGTCATAAATTCAAACTATTCGAGAGACTGCTGCTAAACCATCTTACGAGCGTTATTGACCCAAAATTAATCACGAGTCTTGCTGCAATCAGACTCCCAAACTCGTGCAACACATTGCTGATGGTTTCAAGATGGGTGGGTATTCGTGGGTGGGGATGGGGATGGTAACAGGTGCTGTATTCGTGGACTTGTCATCTGCCTACGATACAGTCAATCTTAATCGGCAGTTGTGGAAGGTGGAGACTTTGAACAGCGATCAAAATTTTGTTCGAATACTCCGAAAACTTTTCCACAACCGCCGTTTTATGGTCCACCTTCTCTCAGAAAAATGTCGTTGGAGAACACAGAAAAACGGCCTACCCCAAGGTAGCGTCTTGGCACCGCACCTCTTCAACATCTATACGAACGATCAACCATCGAGCCCAAACACGTCCCGCTTCTTCTATGAAGACGATCTTGCCATCACCTCCCAAGCAACCACCTTTGAAAACGCCGAGGTCCACTTGTCAGACGCTCTTGGTGACTTATCGTCATACTACTTCGCTAACTCACTCAAACAAAATCCGAGCAAAACGCAGTCTTGCATATTCCATCTTCGCAACAGAGAAGCGGGTCGCAAACTTAACATCGTTTGGGGTGGGGTGCCCATTGAGCACTGCAATTCCCGAAATATCTTGGTATTACTCTGGTACAGGTCATTAACTACAAAAACATCAAGCAAAAGGTGCACACTCGCAACAATATCCTACAACGGCTTGTCTTGTCAAAGTGTGGTGCTTCGCCTGACGTTAAGCGGACTAGTAGGTTGGCGCTATCTTTTTCTGCAGGTAAATATGCGTGCCCCGTGTGGAGTCTTTCGACCCATGCAAAGTCGCAAAGCTGTATCCACTAGGATACAGCTCTGAATGAAACAATCATCACTGGCTGCCTCAAACTGACCCCGGTGCACATACTGTATCCACTAGCTGGAATAGCGCTACCAGAAATTCGTAGAGCGATAACAAGCTCAAGTGAAAAAGCCAATATGGTTTCTGACACTCGACACCCTTTGTATAATAACATCCTCGTGTCACAAAGACTGAAAAGCCGCAAAAGTTTTTTAAAGTGTGTCCTCCCACTCACTGGCGAACGGTCTGAGGAACGGCTAAGCCTGTGGCAAGATGGTGCTTCCTTACCAAACCCATTCGTTCCACCTGCAGAAAATCTCGCACCTGGACATGAGTTGCCTTGGCTTTCCTGGAAGTTTTTAAATAGACTCCGGACTCAGGTAGGCCGAAGTAAAGTAAATCTGCTCAGGTGGAGATTCATAGATGACTCCGCCCTGGAGTAAATGTGGTGCTGTCCCGCAAACAATGAGGCACGTAATATCTTGTCCAGCGTGTCCTGCTGTCTGCACGCTACAGGAGCTGATGGACGCTGCTGAAAGTGCCAAAATCGTAGCCAAATTCTGGGCTGACTATTTAGATTGCTATAGACACGCTACGAAAAAGAATTTGAAAAGAAAAGAATTTGTGAAAAACTCTCGTAAAGGCCTATTTATTGGTCGGAGGCAAAGAACACAAAATTCAAGGATTACAAGATAAGAAAATCGAAACTCAAGAATCTTTAATTAATAGAGTGTTCTGGTTCAACTCTTTTTAAGGTCTATAGACAGCCCTCAAGCGCCCACCCTTCACCACTTCCGTTTGAGCTTAATGTCAACTATGTTTAACTGAAAAACGTATACTTGCTATCTTGAGAAAGTCCACTTGCGCCACCAAGCCCACCAAATCTCCTAACTGAAGTAGTCTAGACTAGGACGTCCGTATTCTATAGCGGTCTATACCAACTGCCCTCCCATTTTCGTTATAATTCTTATATCCTAAAATCACCATGCGCTGTCATTCTCTTTTTCTTTTTGTAACATAGACATAAGAGGCCGTATACGAAATTTAGTAGATTTTACTATTTACTCGATTTTTAAGACGTACAGACGCCAGCACATCAAGCTACCCCAATCTGTTAAATTTATTTGATACATTTTCATCTTTATAACATAAACCTGTTCCTTGTGGTTCCGGACGCAAAGAATAGCACCAACTCATCTCTTCCCGTGGGTGTCGTAGAAGGCGATTAAGACAGAATGGGCAGCAGCGTTCTCTATGCATTTTACCACCATACTGCGATCGCCAACCCTCCCATATTGGGGGAGGCCTAAGTCCAACGGTGGACGTCTTTCGGTTGAAATGATGATGATAACATAAACAAGGTTCATGTTCAATTGGGAAAATTTGACAGTTTGGGGTAGCTTGATGTGCCGTACTTTTACAGTGTGTGTCTGTACTTATACAGTTAAAATACTACATTTCCATTAGTTTTAATGCACAATACGTACGATCGTTTCAGTTATTATCTAATGAATGAGCTCCTTGTTTATTTTTGTAGAAAAATAACTCAAATCTCGCACTATAAAGTGCGAGTGAGTTATTTTGAAAGATTATTTACTACCAATTCTTTTTAATTTTTTGCATTTTTTTTCGGGAGTAGGGATGATCTTACACTGAAGTTTAATTCTGTTGTTTTATTTTTTTGAACTAGAATTCTGAATAGCCAAAATCTAATCCCATTCATTGACCATTTTCTCAAAAATTTTACTAAGTGTAATATTTCTTTACTGTTTTTTTAATATTAACGTGGCAAAAAGTCATTCATGCATTGTATATAAGACTCACAACAATACACTGTAATTTTTTCATACCATGTAGACATTAATATGATTCCTAAAAATGTGACATTCTAAACCTTTTACAGCAAAATTCTCAAAAAAGTCGCCGGTTTGAGGTCGATAAATCAAAAACAAAGAAAAGAAAAGTAGCTCATATAAATATATATCACGTAAATCATCGAAATCAGAAAAATTTCGTGTACGACCTCTTAAAACGCTTTTCGTTTATTTGTTACTTGTTGTCAACTGTCGTTTCGGGGGCCACATTTACGATACATCAAAATCAAAAGTCATTTATTCAAACTAGGAGAGTTAGCACTTTTTGAACGTCAAAATTACACAAGACAGTCCCCCAAAACGCCCGTCCTTCATCACTTCCTAGTTCTTTAGCTGGGAAGAAGAAGTGGCGCAACAAAATCCCCAGCAGCACAGCGATCTGTTAAGTTAGTAGAACTTGTTTCTATACAATAGTAGCTAAGTAATGAATTTTGTAATTAAGGTAAACATCATCATTTCAGCCGAAAGACGTCCACTGCTGGACATAGGCCTCCCCCAAGCTCCGCCACATCGACCGGTTCTGTGCTTCCCGCATCCAGCGGACACCTGCGGCCCTCACAAGGTCATCGGTCCACCAGGCCTTCCAACTTTACGTCTTCCGGTACGCGGTCGCCACTCCAGAACTTTTCGGCCCCATCGGACATCTGTTCTGCGAGCAATGTGCCCACTGCCACTTAAGTTTGGCAATTCTTCGGGCTATGTCGGTTACCTTGGTTCTCTTTCGAACCTCTTCATTCCTGATTCGATCACGTAGGGAAACTCCAAGCATAGCCCTCTCCATTGCCCTTTGGGTGACTAAGCCTTCTTATGAGGCCCATTGTGAGCCCACAATGGGCTTTCGGAATAAACCCTTTTCGAACAAAGAAATAATTTCGCAAATCCGTCTATATATGACGGAGTTATGCCCAAACATACATAAAAAAGAAGGTTGTACCTTCCTTCATCAGCTCCGCGTCATGAGATGATTATGACCATACGCAAATATCTCAATAGCTTTAGAAAATATATGAAAAACATTGTTAATACCTATAACATTTGAGGGTTGCCCTCGATTTCCCTGGGATTCCCTCATCAGATCCTGACTTCGTGCCAATGGGACCACCTCAGGAACATACTCTTTCAACTAAAAAAGAATTTTGAGCATCGGTCCACAAATGAGGGAGAAATCGGTGAACATACATAAAAAAATACATACAGTTGAACCTAGAACCTCCTCCGTTTTTGAACTCTGTTAAAAAAGCAATTACTTCCATGGTTGTAATAAGTACGCGCGATGATGAGACCTAATATAGAGCATATTAGATCTCAACATCGATGTTTCTCGAAGCGCATATTTTTTTTGTGAAATCTATTGTGTAATTTTATAAATACAATATATAATCTAATACAATGCATCAACTGACACTCATATTTCCTTAAGGCTTCTTCAAACAGGCGCGACGCGACACTTGTAGAACAATTTCCATGAAGTTTTGTTAGAAACTGTTCTACGAGTGTCGCGACGCGACCGTCGCGTCGCGCTAGTCTTCACGAGCCTTTACTCATTTAACAATGCATGATAATTTAATTCCGAAGACTCTTGCTAGGCAATTTTGTAGATTTCTTAGTTCTAGATGGAGGATGGAGGTTAACAATCTACACCGAAATCAAGGCCTTACGCCGAAATGAAGGCCATATTTACGGAGACATCGGCTTCCATTAGAGGCATCTTTAGGAAAGGAAGCTGCTTTGAATTGAGGACGCGCAAGAACCATTTTAAATATTTTTGATGTTGTCTTAGAATCTAGTCTTAGTCAAATATGTGACAAGGGCAGGACCTACGGCATACAAGAAAAAAAAAAACGTTTTTTAATAATAACCTCGTACATGGGAAGCGGTTCTCAAGTCGGGCGTTTATTGCATACAAGTTGTTTTGGTTGTGTGAAAAAATATAGTGTTTAATTTACATGCAATTGCATGGTGTGTTAGTGGGTGTGACGCGTCGAGTGTTCTTTTTTTTCGATTTAATTATTGAGTGTATGTTTTTAAATATTGACAGTCTGTTATTAGAAGTGCGCCTTAACGTTGATTCTTACTTTGATTATGTGTGTGTGTGAATTATCTAAATAATCATTTCGAATTAAATTATTGTTTTTATTTGATTTTTTTCTGCACTGTGATTCTTTTCGATTTTATATACTCGCTTGTAAGTACATATTATTATTTTTTTAATTGAATACCTTAAGTATATGAAATCCTAATAAGAATTATTTTGTTTTGTTTTTTTGTTAATACTTATGATAACTTAAGTAAATAAATGAGTAAGTATAATATTGGATAACGTTATTAAGTGTCTTTTTCTTGCTTTACAGGGGAAATTAAAAAAAACCGAAGCACATAAATATACTTAAAAAGCTAGCTAGCTAAGAGGTTTCAGGCAGTTTTTTAATAAGCAATTCTGTAATAACTCCAAAAACGCATAAAAAACATCCTTATAAAAATGTCTCGAGTCTTTTGTATCTCAGTCTGTTCAAACACTAAGTTTAAATTAATCCACCAACCAACTCCATATCTCATCATTACCGTCACACTCAGCACCAGTACCATACATGAAACTAATCTTATTTAAATTGAAAATAGGACTCATAACGAGGAGGTACGAGCCAAGACGGTGCGGCTGCCAGTCACCTGCGAGATCTGCTCTCGCGACTACAAGAACAAAGCCAGCCTGAAGCGTCACCTGCTCACCCACGACGAGAACGTCCACTGTGAGATCTGCTACGAAAAATGCAAGAATCGGATCACGTTGGGACATCACTACTTGAAAGTCCATAATGAGAAGTATGTTGGGTGAGTATCTTGAGAAAAATACATTATCTCCTAGCTTTTGTCAGCGGCTTCGCCCGCGTGGAGGTCGGAAGTTATCCCCCAGGAACGTACTACCGGGACAAAAAGTATCCTATGTTTAATCCAGTTTATAAACTATCTGTGTGCCAAATTTTATCCAAATCCATTCAGCCGTTTTTGCGTTATTGAGTAACCAATATCAAAAAATATAAACATCCAAACTTTCATATTTATAATATTACTAGCTGTGCCCGCGACTTCGTCCGCGTGGATTTTTCTAAAATAAAATACCCTAAGTTACTCCTTATTACATCAGCTACCTGCCAGTGAAAGTCCCGTCAAAGACGGTCCAGCCATTTCAGAGATTAGCGGGAACAAACAGACAGACAGACGAAAATTGAAAAAAATGTTATTTTGGTATATGTACCGTATATATATTCATATGCATGTAGCAAAATGCGGTTATTTTAATATTACAAACAAACACTCCAATTTTATTTATATGTATAGATATAGATATTATATTAGGATTGCTCACAGTCGCTCCATGTAAAATACTGGTATTCAGCTGCATCCGGTTAGACTGGAAGCCGACCCCAACATGGTTGGGAAAAGGCTAGGCAGATGATGATGATGATGATGATTAGGATTGCTCACAGGTCAGCTTCCAACGTTGTAGCTTAAAGTTTCGGGGCAGATCATATGCCCACAAATACATAAGACCACGCCTTTGTTCCATGGGGGTAGGCAGAAACTATAGAACGCAACCTGCTACGATTCTTATATAGGGTGTAACGGAAACCCTATTGCTGTCCTTAAGCACTAAAGATAACAGCTGGTATAGAATCACTATACATAGTTTCAGCTCAAAATAAAATACTTACTCTAAAATCAAAATCAAAAGTCATTTATTCAAATTAGGATTAAAAATAAAATTATAAATACATAAGTAGTTACCTACACAATTACTACTACGGTTACTAGGTTTTAATTTTTTAATATACGACTACACTAAATTAAATAATGTATTCCCCCTTATAGCATAACTATCATTTTTAACCGACTTCCAAAAGGAGGAGGTTCTCAATTCGTCGGAACCTTTTTTTATTTATTTTTTTATTTTATTATATACCTTATGTTATTTTTCTGAATAATATCTATTCTGATAATCTATTATTTATGTTCCAGTGCACCAGAGCAGACTTGCCCGCACTGCGACCGGATCTGCGTGACGCGCGCGATGCTCAAGCGGCACATGCAAAGGATGCACAGCGATAGAACTAAGAAGTAAGTATACAAGGTGTTTTTATAACCCATAACTAAGACCATCTAATGACTGAGACCATATCAAAGAACCAACTGGCAATTTATCAATTATCATATAGGTATTTTTTCTTTGTTTAAATTTTTAGTACAAAATATTTCGACAAAGTCACGATTATTAATGTAAAACACCCTTACGTGAAATATGTCAACGTCTCATTTTTTAGCTTTAAATATGAATTTTATTATTGGTTTGAATGAAGATGAATTACTCGTATTATGAAACTTAGATACCTACACACATGAAGAGTTTAGTGTTACTATTTTGTGCGGTAATTTGGCAACGTCACAAAAGTAAAGATTCGTTATACGGGTGACAATTGTTGACCTAAATTAATTATGATATCGTCGAAACTAGGCATTTTTGGACCACATGTTCTAGGACTATTTGAATAATTTTTACTCGTATAATCCTAGAGTTATGGGATATAAAAAGAACACATTGTATAATCTGTGATAGCATTATGTTTACTGAGTAGGTATAGTCAAATCAAATCAAAAGTCATTTATTCAAATTAGGCTGAGAATCACCACTTATTGAACGTCAAAATTACATAAGACCGTCCCCCAAAACGCCCGCCCTTCACCACTTCCTAGTCCTTTAGCTGGGGAGAAGAAGTGGCGCAACAAACTCCCATAGTAGATCTCATACAGTGTGAGTCTTATAATGTGCACATATCAAAGTGAAGGAATCTATGTGTTTTGTGTTTCATTTCTTTCTCAGTTAGTTTTAATGTAAATCTGGCAGTTTGAGTACTTTATGCGGCCCACGCAAATGTCCTTTCTTTGGTATTGTTCGTCAAATCGTTGAGCTCCTCAAGTTCTGAGTGGAGCTGCATGATTATTGATAAATGCGTGCACAGAATAGACAGGCCCACTCAATCTGTGTGGTTCTTTCCTCAAAAGACCATTTCAGACACCAGTCCACATGGTCTTCACATGATCTGACCAAGATTATGTCTGGACTTTAAAAGAGATTGTGACCTCTGAGTTTGTTTCGGCCTTTCTTCTCAGAGTAGTCAGATAGGAAACGCCGACCTCATCTAGTTAAAAAAAATATGATTGACGTGTATAAGTGTTTGTACAAACCTACAGAAATAAAATGATTTATCATTTATGTTTAATTTTATCGCCGGAAAAAATATTTAAAAAAATCTAAATATTTTTATGTAATTAAAAAAAAAATTGTTCGCTACTTTGACCTCAAAACGACTTATTGAGAAATTTTACGATTATTGTAAAAATTGAACAGATTTTTGCTAAAAAAAAACATGATTATTTTCAATTGAGGGTAGTTTTTTTCCACAATTTTAGGCTTAATTACTTCCAATCATTATAGAGTTTGTTTCATCGCGATAGATGATTTAGTTTAAAGTTACACCGTTTCGTTTACACTGGGGTCACAGTAGCGAACAAATTTTTAAATTCCATATTGTTTTTTTTTAATATTTGTTCCAGCGATAAAATTAAGGATATATTCCCTTATTTTGATATGTGCACATTATAAAGACTCACACTGTACAGTGGACCCCGTAATTCCTTTACCACTTTTGATAACATAATCAGCCTATAGTGTTCCCACTGCTGGGACACAGTTCCTTCTCCTTCCTCCTATTTCTGTGAGAGGGAGTGGGCCCATTCCCATTTCCCATTTCTTCCCGTGGGTGTCGTAGAAGGCGACTAAGGGACTTACCTACTAGAGAATGGGTAGCAGCGTTCTCTATGCATTTGACCACCATACTGCGATCGCCAATCAGCCTGCCAAGCGTGGCGATTATGGTAAATACCCCCTTTTGGGGGAGGCTTATGTCCAGCAGTGGACGTCTTTCAGCTGATATGACGATGATGATGAGTGGGCCATAATCTACCACGCGGGCCTAGGGCGGGTTGGTGAGAGTCACATACATGTCTTCAAATTTTTTGGTTGACAAGTCATGCCGGTTTCGTCCCGATGTTTTCCTTCACCATTTTGGAAGCAGTGGTGATAAATAATTTAAACAAAGTAAAGTGCCTGCTTGGATTCGAACCCAAGACCTACAACTTCTGCCAGGGGTGCGGGTTGTTGGAAAGAGATACCGCGGCCCCTGGCACACAGGCAACTGAGGAAACACGGGTGGGTTTTAGTCAGTAAAACTCTGAGACGCCCTCCTGCTCCACCCAGAGCGGGAGAAGTTATTTGATGATATCCCACCCTCAAAAAAAAAGACCTACAACTTGTAAGTCGCGGCCGTTACCACTGTGCCACCAATTCCAATCTGCCTAGTCTTTTCCCAAATATATTGGGGTCGGCTTTCGGCGGTCGGCGTCAGAAAACGACAAAGTCTATTTGTCCATGCGACAGTTAGATGGTTGCATCTGTGGCTAAATCGACGGTTCCTAAGTATAATCCCCTAACTACAAATGACAAATTTTACAGGAGATCGCTTCAAAGTTTGAAACACGTGTGTATCATTTTCAATTATAGTTAATAAGACGTATTCAATTCCATCACTCCCAGATACCAATGCGATCATTGCCAGCGTCTCTACCTCACTAAAGGCGAGGTCCGCGCCCACATCACGTGGTCGCACATGCCGGCCGAGGCCCGAGGGGGGCACGCGTGTACGTGTGGTCGCATCTTCAGGAGCCCCTCGCTGCTGCGCGACCATAAAGCCAGGTTCCATGCGTCGCAGCCACCACCGAGGGTTCACCAGTGTGAACACTGTGAAAAGGCTTTTGCGGTATGATAATTCATAATGACTACATACACACACACACAAATACACGCGCACACACGCACACGATGCTCCTTACTATAAGTACTCTTGACCTTGACAATTCAAAAGTGCCTGTAATTGGTTTATTTGAAATAAATGCTTTGAGTTTGAGTTTGAGTTTGAGCTTGTTGCCTCATTTACATTCATGCATCTGAGGGGCAATTATTTTTTTCAACCAAACTATGTACAGTCACCAAAAGAGATACGTAACCAGTGTCGTTGGATATAGTTGAAGCTCAGTAATAAACCGCTCTATAAAACCTATGTATGTTTTCGCATAAAATTTAAATGAATTAATAGTAAACAAAACATGTAATTTAACAAATTAAATTTCATTCTAAAACATACATGGGTTTCTTACTAAACTGCCATCGCTTTTGTGTACTTACCTAGGTATTCGTCGCATACGGAAATGACTTCACATTATTTTGGAACTTCGTGTAACGAAAATCGAGTTTTTTGCACGGGACACAACACTGGCAAAGTTCGGTTCTGTAAGCCGTAGCTAAAGAATCGATTAACATCAGGAAGAGTGACAAGATGGCCGCCGTCGCTTCGTGGTACTTATAGTCCATTCGCGTTAAGAAAATAGTGACTAATCGATGTCACTCAGCTTAGCCACGCCCCTTTACCAATTAGATCATAGTAAATTATGGTGAATGTCTGAAGGGCTAAGCTTCAACTGGTCAATGTGAACACGACTTTGAGATCAAACTGGTCGCGGGGCGTGTCTAAGCTGAGTGGCATCGATGGGTCACTATGGTTCTTAACGCGAATAGACTATACTGATTCGTCGCATACGGAAATCTTTTGCATTACTGTCGAAATCACAGTGACCTTTATCCACGTTGTGATAAGGTTGCTTATGGGTTACTGGTTGGGTTGCTGTCAAAGGGAAAATATAATGTTATGTGTTAATTTTTTTGCCTAGAGGATGTTCGCATTCCTGAAATTGTATACTCGCTGTAAATAACACTTTTAAATTGTATTTCATGTCTCAACTTTTCTGAACTCGTTTCCCACTTATTATAAACAGTATAGTATTAACTTGGATATTATCGAAGTTACTTATTCATGATTTTATATGTACCATATTGCACCCCCGGTGCAACACTGTCACTTATGTGCAATTTTGGTACGTATAGTTTCCGTATGAGGGCGTAAGTGTCGTTGTGGTTTTGGCGCGAATCATAGGGGTACTGGGAAAAACAACGTTTGATTGGTCAGTTGTGCGCGGCCCCCGCATCGGCAGGAGTGACTTGATGTTGCGTTGCTAAGGGACATTTCATTTAATTGATTTTGGAGCAAGAATGGCCTAAAATACAGTTATGTGTTTTACTATTTTGTTTTTTTTTTGTTTAACAAATACGAAGTCCAACAAATTGTGTTAAAATAAAACTTTAATTTAATCATTCCTTGGTTTTTATTTATCAGTCACTACGTCATAATTACACTTATTATTTTAATTTAGTGCCACAACGTCACAATTGAGGGGGTTCCAAATGTTAAAATGGTAGTCTTTTTATTTTCATTATTTGGGTTAATTTATTTTGTATAATATAAAGTTAAAAGACACGTCAGGATATAACCTATCCAGTTTCCCTAAATCGGTGAGTGTCATCAACTTATAGCATAAGTGACAGTGTTGCACCGGGGATACGATATCTTATACCTACCTTATATCTTGATATTTTATGCAAATGCGTGATTTTGATTTAATTTAATTCCCAGTTTTAGCTGACCCATTGTGCTTTAAGCCTGTACAATTCTAGATCAACGTATACTGGACATTTATAGCTTGAATTGTTGTCCTATGTATAGTCGATATCGTAATTTATGTATCACTTTTGACAACAATTCCTATAAAACTGAATCTTCACTGAGGTTGAAACTATCTAACTGTTGCATAGACAAATGGACCTTGTGGTCTTATAACGTGCAAAGGACATTCAGTCTTAGGGTGGTTAACATAAGGGTGGTTAAACTTTTAACACGTTGATCGCCATGTGTATCCTTCGGGAAACACAAAGTACCACCTTCAGAGGCCGCGTATTTCCTTTGGGAAACACAGGCAGCTTATTCCGAGGCCAGAGTCCGCCAGCAAACACATTTTAATACATTTTACTATGTATTCTAATACAAAAATGTGTTTCCAAAACGATACACGCGGCCCCTGAAAAAGGTTTTTATTTTCAACAACTTTTTCACGGGCCCCGTGTATCTTTTAAGCACACATTTAGTGGAAAATCTTGGAAAATCACGCATTTATTTCATACTAGCATTAGAACACGAATTAGGCTAAAAAAAATACAAAACACGGTGTTTGGGCTTGGCGCTCAACGTGTTAAAAAGTGAGTTCCCTATCTAACATCAATATTTTTTTACCAGAACAAGCAAGTGCTGAATCGTCACAAGAAAAGCCACTCCAACGAGATGTATCCCTGCAAGGAATGTGGACTGCTGTTCAAAACTCAACCTTATGTCAAGGTCCACTACCAAATCAAACATTTGAACATGACAAGAGCGCAAATCAAAGCACAGAGGAAGCTCAACAAAGACCAGCTAATACAGAATAATATACATAGAAGTACTAATTGGGAACCACCCATCTCCAACAAGAAGAAAGGTGCTGTTGCAATTGGAAATGAAGAAGACCCACTCTTGGTACAAGAGGGGGAAGTGCAAATTAAATTGGAGAAGGAAGACGAACTTCAAATTCCAACGTTCCAAACTTTTGTTGATATTAGTAGGGAATGAATAGGTGTATTTTAAATTCAGAACCTAGATAATTTATATTGGTTGCCAGTTAATCAAAAATCCACTTTATAGTTATGTGATTCTATGTTGATTTTTAAATGACCAAATAATATAGTTTTTTTTTCTTCAATTGAGCCGGTGTTAACTATTCTACCAGCGACAAGACAGCTGTCAGTTGCCTTTGACTGTCAATCAAAATCAAAATCAAAAGTCATTTATTCAAACTAGGCTGAGAGTCAGAACTTTTTGAACGTCAAAATTACATAAGACAGGGGACGCACCTTCCTTCGCCCTTCAGCACTTCCTAGTGCTTTAGCTGGGAAGAAGAAGTGGCGCAACAAACTCCCCAGCAGCACAGCTGTCTGTTAAGTTGGAAGAACTTGATTCTATACAATAATAGCATATTATTAACATTCAACAATAAATGAAAATGTAATTAATAAAAATTAAAAAATTAAATGGTTTATGCAGTCAAGTAAAATAAACAATGATATGAAGTCATTCATATGACCTGTCAGTAGTTAAGCTAATTCTGGTGAAAGAACACAAACGTTGTCTTGAGTTAATCACAGCGACCAACAATTCTTATCGTTTAAGTAGTCGTTGATAGAATAGTATGCCTTAGAACAAAGATTTGATTTTACTTTCGCTTTAAACGCAATCAAATGTAAATCTAACAAAGAAGAGGGAAGCTTGTTATAAAAGGTTATACCAAGCCCAGCAAATGACACGGCAGTAACACGGCAACTGACGTATCAATTAACCCCCTTATTTATAGACGTTGTTTTTTTTGAGGTTTTGCCTTCGCACGGTTTGTGCATTTAGCCAATGTCACGTTTGGTTTATTATTATTCGTGTAGAAAGGTAGGGAAACAAAAATGTTGTATACATTGTAAAAACGTTGTTTAAAGTTAAGTAATAAGCGATTACTTAACCATACATTTTTGACGTTAAAACATCTCTTATTAAGGGGTAATTTTGTTGACAGCATATTTTCCGAGTCATTTTTTGGTCGTTTAACTATCTTTTACCTGTTCATATCAATTTCATTGTACAACCGCAACTTTTTTTTTAATATAATTAGCATTTTTGTATGCCAATAATGTTCTATCCTCTTACGGTTGCAAAGGAATTAGAACTTTGTCGGGTATGACATAGAGTTTGTGGTTCCAAAACTTCAAAATGATCTAAGATTCTGTATTGAAGTGTAGTGTAATATAAGCCAAAGATTCCTGAATTTTGTTGACGGCTAAGAGAGCAAGAATAACTACTAATATTATAAATGTGAAAGTCTGTATGTTTGGATGTTTGTTACTTTGGATGAAATTTAGTACACAGATAGTTTATAACCTGGATTAACATATAGGATATTTTTCATCCCGGTAGTATTTCCCGCCGGATGATTTCGACGCGGCCGAAGCCGCTGGCAAAATCTAGTTTGAGAGTAGTTGCTCGTCTTTAGCGAACGTGGGCAGTAGGTAGTCTAAATCTTTGACATTGCTCGTTCTCTCTTAAACTGTCTGGACATATTTTTAAAGCTAATACATGCCTGAAACTCATAGTTTAAAAGAAATTAATTAATTTTTAATGTTCTTCCCTCCCTTCTCTGTTTGAGTAGCCCACATGTCAGTGGTAACAAAACCTATGAAGCCAGTATATGCTGGCTTCATAGGTACCAAACTAGTGAAATTCCGTAGTACGGTAAGCTTGGTCCACTGTTCTTGGTTTAACTTGACATTTTTAATGTAGCCAGAACCTTATTAAAATAATTTTATGGTTCCTATTATGAGCATTTGGTTGTGAAGTCATTTATTTAAATTGATTACTTTTTGAGTATTTAAGTAATTAATTAGGTATTGATGATTTCATGATTTTTTGTTTATTTAATTATTTATTGATAATTTAATTATTAATTGATAATTTAATTAATTATTGATGATTTCACTTACTTTTGGTTATGTAATTAACTTTTGATTATTTAAATAACTTGGTTATGTAATTTTGATGATTTAACTAACTTGGTTATGTAGTACTATTGATTATTTAATTAACCTTTGATTATTTAATTAACTTTGATTAATGAATTATTGACTATTTAATTAACTTTTGAAATTGTTAATTGATTATTAAATTTACTAGAAAACCAAGTCAATGTCGTCGAACAGGGAAAAATACGGCCCTAACTCCCTCATCGGGCCCGCGTTCATCATCCCTTAAACATTCATTCCATAATAGAGCAATGTAACGGTTAAACCTTGTAGAAAGGAAGGAATTTTGTTATGTGTTGTTTAAAATGGGAGGAGTTTTCTGAAATTTATTTTTATTTATTACAAGTAAAATTATCTCAAATCTACAGATCAATCCAAACGATATTTTAGGTGCAGTAGCCCGCATGTAACAAAACCAGTATAAGCTGGTCTCATAGGTAACTATTGAAATTCCGTACTACGGTAGGCATGGTCCACTGTACTTGGTATTACTTGACAATCTGAATGTAAATTCAAATGTAGCCAGAACCTCATCAAAAGAATGATAGTGTATTATGAGCATTTGGTTGTGAATTTATTTAAATGGATTACTTTTGGCTTATTTAATTAATTATTGAAGATTTAATTAATTTTGTTGATTTAATTCATTATTAATGATTTAGTTACTGATTGATTATTTAATTAATTATTGATGATTTAACTAACTTGGTTATGTAATAAACTTTTGATGATTTAACTAAATTGGTTATGTAAAAACTTATGATTATTTAATTAACTTTTGATTACTTAATAGGGTATTACACTCATTTTTTTAAAGTGTCCTAATTAGATTCTAGAGTGCTATATTAAACTTCAAAAAACAACAGTTTTATTTAAACGATTAGTACCATAAAAATGCATTTAGATTTTACATTTTCAAATTTCGCGCATAATTTTACGAAAATGCTGGACGCAGTGGACGCCATATTGCTCTGTGGGTATGACGTCAGTTTGCTATTTATACAAATGCGCTGATATTTAATAAGACAATGGTTTATAATGAAATGAGTTATTTTTCTACTTATCGTTGGTTTGCTGTTCCTGAATGCAAAATATTATTTAAATAATAATTACTTTGGTTACGAAAATAATAAAAGTACAAAGTTGCTTGGTTGACATGCCGTATGACGTAGTAACATAGGGGCTACGATTTCATGGTCTTCAAAAACAGATTTAAAAAATAACTGAAATATTTAAATTGTATTTTAAAATGTATTTAGTTGTTTCATTAACTAAAACTAATATTTTCCGACTGCATTCTGCCTAAGCTATCTCAATAATATTTTTTTTCTCATCTAGAGTAAAGTACCCTATTAACTTTTGATTAATTAATTAACTTTGATTATTTAATTAACTTTTGAAATTAATCAATTGATTATTCAATTTACTAGAAAACCAAGTCAATTCGACGACCGGGAAAAAGACGGCCTCTAACTCCCGCATCGGGCCCGCATTCATCAACGCTTAAATATTCATTCCATAAATGCGCAATGTAACGGTTAAACCTTGTAGAAGGGAAGGAATTTTGTTATGTAGACTCTTATATTTAATACAAGTTAAATTCACTGAAAATCTAGAAATCAATCCAAATGATCTTGTACTTTCTTTCACTTGTACATATATTAAATTGTAAACAGAAGCTTGTCAGTAGCATTAAAGTGTTCCTATTACGAGTATTTAGTAGTGAGGTTATTTATTTAAATTGATTATTGTTACACTCATTAGCAGACCAAGTCAAATATGTTGATATTATATGTATCATGCATCGCAATCGCCCTCGTTCTCTCTAGCCCAGGGCCTCAAGTCTGCTATTACAATAGCGTCAGAATGGTCTATCATTGATTTCATAATTGTAGATTTTGACAAGTTTGGTAATCTACTAATATAATGGCGTCATTATGACTTTCCAATGGTCAGCCCCTGACACTCCATTGAAAGAAATGGCATTTATTGGTAATCTCGTACATAATGACAAATGAATGACTGACTTAGGCGGTAATCTGCTAATATTTAAAACTAATAAATAATATGTAAAAATATATATAAATGAAATCGGGCATGAATAAATGTTCAAATTTAGTAGTAGTTTTTGGAAAATCATTTCTACTAACGGGTTTTATAATAATGGCAATACGACAATGCCATTATAACACAATTCTATTACGAGACCATTGACCGACCAATGATCGACCATTATGAATTTAGCAGATTACGCAAAAACTTTTAGCAAAATGACAATGGGATCGTGTTGGAATGACGAATTTATAAAAATAGCAGACTTGGGCCCGAGAGAGGGGGGTACCAATGTCGTAAGGATACATGAAAACTGGTATGATATAACCGTTGAAGACGCGTTTTATTAAGGAATATTTACTCGTTTTAATTTATTCGCTACATAAAAACAATTTTATTAAGCCTGTAGTGTAATGTACGGTTTCGTACAAAGCCCTTTGTACTCATTGATCTTCTTTTAACTTTCTTAATGGTTTTCTCTTTTATTGTAGACAAACCGTCCCTTTAATTATAGTAATTGGTTATTAACAGTTTCAATTAAAGTAAATAAATAAATCGTGAAAGACGATCAGTGAGTGTAAAAAGAAGATAGATTAGTATTTTCAGGAAGTAAAAATGTAGGTAAATTGTTTGAGGAACGATTGACGAACATGCCCGTTTGTTTCCGGCTGATAAAAACGAAAATGTTTGTTAATGTTTAAAATGATGTCTAAATTAAGGATCTGGGGCACTTGCGCGAACCCAATTGCGTGAAAAGACATTTTCGCGTATGGAGATTTACGCGAATTAACATATGCGCGAAAGACACTAGCGTGAATCCATTTGCGCGGAAGACACTTGCGCGAAGTGATACTTGCGTGAAATGACAGTTGCGCGAAAAATTGCGGAAATGAGATTTCTTCATAACATGACGCCTGTATTCTTTCAAAGGGTATTAGAGTACTATATGACCATTCAAAAGATAAGTCATATACTACCTAGAAAACCATGATGAAAAAACGATAGTAGGTATCGTTTTTTCTTTAATAAATAAGATGATTAAAAAATTAAAAAATAAATAACATGTGCAATAATAAATTATTGACGCGTAAATGGACGACGCGTATACTTCCAATCTGTCTATAACTTGATCGTAATTGGCGAATTATGGGTGTAATATAACACCCCAGCCTCTCCACCCTTGTGGTACAGACGGCAGCACATCAACTATCCCAAACTTTAAAGTTTTCCCAATTTAACATAAACCTTATAATTTTGTAATAAAGTTGAAAATCTTTCAAAGAAATTTGACAGATTGGGGTAGCTTGAAAGAATACAGTCGTGATGTTATAATGAAATCTCATTTTGGCAACACTATGCGCAACTGTCCTTTCGCCCGAATGGTTTTGGCTTGTGGCTAAGTTACATTAGCCGCACGGGTCAATCGATCATGTTAAGCTACGCTTCCGCGTTGATCCGTGGATGGGTGACCATCTTTACATACCAAGACCCCTCCAACCTGGGTTGTGGAGGTCAGATAGGCAGTCGCTCCATGTAAAATACTGGTATTCAACTGTGATGATTGTTCGCGCAAGTGTAATTCGCGCATATTAAGTCCATTCGCGGAAATGTCTTCCGCGCAAGTGTCCTGCTACCAAAAATTAAGTGACAGTTGAGTAACTAACTTGGTCAGCTAATACAGTAGTGATCTCTGAGAAGAATTTCATTTGTGTTTTGTTCTTCTTTCTAATAAATAAAATATGATTAGATTGTTTATAGTGATTTTATTTTTGCTTCTTCATTCTTGTCACCCTGTTTATTTTTTTTAAGGAAAGAGGCCTTTGTTCAGCATTGGGACAAACGGTTAGATCGATGAAGTGCCGGGCGACCATGAACATGAAGCTTATGTAGATCGACTTGCAATGTTTCGAAGATTTCCTTTACCATACACTGCGGAAAGCTGAACGGAAGGTTAAGTTAGACTCCTACCGACTAGAAACCCTCGATCCCTTCTGATGCTACGCATGAGTCTTGATACATTATGTTTTTCCTCACCAAATCTCAGGACTAGAATTACCATGTCTGTATTGGTACACGCACGTACAGTAACATTAGGTACGTGCACAACACAACTCACGGCAATTTTTCTGTACCTACCACAGGACCGTACTCCCTAGCATAATCACCCTATTAGGTTCTCACTGCTGAAATCAAGGCTTCTTCTCTGTAACCTCTCGCAGAGGGGCCTGTGTGAGTGGGCCGTAATCGGGCGCGGGCACAGTGTGGATTGGTGGATGTGATACATGTCTTCCAAATGTTTAGGATAGGATATGCCGGTTTCCTCACGATGTCTTCCTTCACCGCTCTGAGAGCAATGGTTAGATTTTTGTTTCATCGTTCAAACAGAAATAGGATTTATTTTGTTGACAGTTATGTAGAATGGTTATGCACAAAAACTCGAAGAATTGTGAGAACGCATAGTGCAAGCCCGAGCGTTGTGAATTTATTCGAAAATGTTTGTACCTTGTCTCCGTCTCGGGTCAAGATTGGATTTTCTTTTGACCATTCATACAGGAATAGGATTTATTTATCGAGTTATGCAGGAAAGCTCAAGAATAATGATAATCTATAGGTACTTAATATATTATATTTATCACTACATAGTATAAAACAAAGTCGCTTTCTCTGTCCCTATATCCCTATGAATGCTTAAATCTTTAAAACTACGCAACGGATTTTGATGCGAGTTTTTTTAATAGATAGAGTGATTCAAGAGGAAAGTTTATATGTACACCAACCTCCACGCGGGCGAAGCCGCTGGCAAAAGCTAGTATACCTATATTAAAATATGTTATAGCTGAAGAGTTAGTTTGTTTGTTTGCTCGAACGCGCTAATCTCAGGAACTACTGGTCCGATTTGAAAATTATTGATTGATTCGAAAATTATTTCAGTTTTAGATAGCCCACTTAACGAGAAAGTCTCGAATACGAAGTACCTACTCGCACGGGCAGGCGAGGCGAGCGACGTGGTGTGTCCGGGAGCAAGAAATTTGAAGCGAACGAAGTAGCGGGCAGAAGCTAGTGTAAAATAAAATAGACAGCGAATCGAACTCGAAAATGTTTGCACACCCTCTCGACCGGCTTAGATTGCCCTTTGATCTTTCAAACAGAAATAATTTGTCGACATTCGAATTAGGTAGATACTTATGCAGAAAATCTAAAGAAATGTGGGAATGAATAATATGAGAGCGAGGTAAGCGACCTGAAAAATTACATTATTGCAACATCTTAGATAGGTTTGATTTTCTTTTGGCTACGAATGGCCAAGAAATGGAGGCAGGCTGTGGTCATGACCCTGGCAGCCAGCCCTAGCTATGACGCTGTACCTACCTACTGAGTTCATGCCTAAAACAGTTCATTCTCATTGATTTAGAGTTAAAAAGTTAATTGTACGTCTCTTTATGAAACAATCTCTTCGTCCTGATACTTTTGTAGCTGGTAGGTACTACGTGTTACGTATGTATCCGACTTTATAATATCATTTATTATTTATGGTCTTCCTGTCTTCCTTTTCCTATTGTCTTAGGCCTTGTACCCCGTCATGGCTGAATACACAGTAGGTAGCTAACGAGTCCAGTCGTTTTATTCATACATCAATATATAAACCTGTCCACGCATCATAACACTACGTGTTGTCAACCCCCAAACTAACTATATGGCATGTTAACAACGTTTTATGCTCTAACTAATCGTGATGACAAATATGACGATGCATATTTCAAGGTGAGCCGCTTATCTATGGCTTCTTTTGTTATATTCAAACCCAAGAGGGGTTATACTTTACACACCAACAGTTGGAATCGCTTTGACAGTTCAACAACATTCATTGCGTTATTTACATTGTTGAGCACACAATTTTTTCCAGCATATAAAACAATGGATTAGCGACATCTTTCAAAATGATTCAGATTTTGATTGATACCTACTTTGTTACCCAATTAGGTTGCAGGATGTTGAATTGGGCAAACAATTTACTATATTCACGATGTACCTAGCTCCAATTGAGCCCTAATTTTATGAAATCACCCAAACTTGGTGTACACTGCATAGGTATTTATGTGTCACACCACTCACACCGGCAAAAAGCCGGCTTTACATGCCTTACTAAAAACTAAATTTATCTGAGGCCCTAGTGTGAGTTTCATTTAACCACACCTACACCAAACGCAGTTGGCCCTGGATTGGTGACGGACCAATCGGAGCGCCAAACGCGCTCACTGCGTTTGGTGTGGATGGTTAAATGAAACTCACACTAGGGCCTGTCCTCGGTAAAAAACCCCCCAGTGTAGGTTTCAACATCCGGACAAACCCATTGAGGTTTTTGTGATGTTTCTGTTTTTATTTTGCTTTTCCTTTAATAAACATAATGAAGGTAGGTATGTTTTTTATCTCAACACTCAGCAATTTTTTATCTTATCTTTCTCGGACCATGCCATACTTTTGCATGATTTACAAGTTGAGGCTATTTACAATTTGACGTTACTTTATTTGCTTTGACACTTTTGGGTTATAAAACTTTGTTGTGAATTTGTTTTCTACATAAAATTTGTGAAAAATGGCTTCAAAAGTAGCCGTAGTAACCGGAGCAAATAAAGGCATCGGCTACGCGATAGTTCGCGGTCTCTGCAAGCGCTTTGAAGGTGTAGTCTACCTAACTTCTCGAGATATAGACCGCGGCAAACAAGCGGTAGCTGACCTGGAGAAAGAAGGTTTAAGTCCTAAATTCCACCAGCTGGATGTCACGGATAAGAAAAGCCTTGAAGAGTTCAGAGATTACATCAATAGTAACTATGGAGGTATCGACATCTTGGTGAATAACGCAGGAATTGCTTTCAAAAGCAGCGCGAAGGAACCAGTGGTGGTACAAGCTGAACAGACATTGTTTGTTAACTACTACAGCTTGGTGTCTACTTGTGATATACTCTTCCCAATCCTGAGGAATGGAGCTAGAGTGGTCAACCTGTCCAGTTCATTTGGCCATTTGAGTAACATACCAAGTCAAGCTCTAAGGGACCGTCTTAAAGATGAAAAGTTGACTGTTCTGGAGCTTTCGAGTTTGATGCAGCAGTTTGTGGATGCTGCTAAGCAAGGCACTCATGCTGCAGAGTGGGGCAACTCCACATATGCTGTGTCTAAAGTTGGTGTGACTGCTTTGAGTAATATTCAACAGAGATTGCTGAATGACAGAGGTGCGTATGTTTATATTTTTGTGTAATGGCTAGGTTTTCGAGTATTTGAAATCTGCAACTGAATTATTGTCCGCTACCACTCGACGTTGTTTCCAACAACTGCAATGCTAGACCAATATGATACAAATTCTATAAAAAGTGTAATCTTAGGACTACTGAATCTTTTGGTTTGATTACCGGGTCGGGCAAAGTGTTATTGGGTTTGTGTATGTATCTGAAATTTCTCAGTAATAGTTTGGAGTCTGGATTAGTGCCCAGTTGCTGGCAATAGGCTCGCTCCCTATTATATAGGACTTAAACATAACAAGCGCAATGTGGGTGTACTATATCTATACCTCTGCCTAACCCATCAGGGAAATGAGGTGTAATGTTATGTTATAAATCTTTCTAATCCTTTTAACATTTACACACCTAAATACAGGTTAGGCAACTATGTGCTAATTTAATTATATGTACAAAAACATTGATATACCTTGTCCTTGAAAAATAAATATCACGAACTCCAACCTTTTAATTTTTCCACAGATATTAAAGTGAACTCAGTCCATCCCGGATTCGTATCCACGGACATGTCATCCCATAAGGGACTATTGACCATCGAGGAGGGCGCTGCGGCTCCGTTATACTTAGCCCTGGATGCACCGGATTCCATCAGAGGCAAATATTTGTGGTTTAATAAGGATCTTGTCGAGTGGGATGGCGTAAAACCAAACGACTTATTAAATTACATAAAGGCAACAATTTACAGGGTGGCAGCGACATTGACGCACAAACTGAAACCATGAATTAAGCACATGATAATAGACACCCACTGTAGAAAAAAGAACAGCTTAGTTATACTTTTTGACCGCATTGGTAATGCAGATTTCTATGAAACAGCAGATTTTAAAAATAACCAATGAATTTTTTTCATGTAGGGGGTTCAGAATCATGTAACTACGGAATCCATGGTAACAGGATGTTTGTCGATATTTTTGCTATATTAAGTGATCTTGTTAAAATTTTAAATAAATCAGTATTTTTTAGCCATTGTTTCTTTAACATTTTACGTTTTTGTCAGATCATAAGAATTTGGGCATGCAAATATTCGGAAATTTGCAAGCTTGTTTAGCCGTTTCGGAGAGATAATGTCTCCTTGTCTTACACCTAGCTGCAGAAGGATAGGTTTTGAGGTCTGGTCCTGGAGTCGGACTAAGTTGAAAGCGTGGTGTTTTCGTCCAGACATTTCAGCATGCCGATGTAACGATAGTCGATCTGCCACCGTTGTAGAGACTGCAGTACAGTCCATATCTCGATCGAATCGAAGGCTTTTTCGTAGTCCACAAACGCTAAACAGAGAGGCAGGTTATACTCTTGGGTCTTCTGTATAACCTGCCGCAGCATATGTAATTATGTGGTCTACGATGCTAAAGCCTTTACGGAATCCGGCTTGTTCGGGAGCATGGAAGTCGTCAAACGTCCGCGCGAGACGGTTCATGATGACTCTTGAAAGCAGCGTGTAGACTTGGCTCAGAAGTGAAACGGGCGCGTAATTCTTAAGAACAGTATTGTCACCGTCCTTAAATAAAAATACTACCACACCTCTGTTCCATCCCCCCCAGTGGGGTTCCCGCATTGTCGTTGCAGGGGGGCTCAGTAACCGTGGTCACCCTCCCACGGTGAAGCAAAGAGGAACCCCAGGTGGGGCCGCTCGTCAGGGCTTTTGCCTCCAAGCCGACGACGTAGCGGCCAAAAAGTAGGTTGCAGTGAGGTACATCGCAACTGAGGCGGGCCGCGATGTCGAATGGGAGGCATCCCGGCTGAGGGTTACAGGCTGCGGCAGAGGAGGAGTGCCGGTGCTTCTGAGTAGCGCTCTTCCCTTCCGTGGCCTGGACGGGGCCGCCACCGTTTGATGGCGGACGCGGTGGGGCCGCAGGGGAAGAGGAGTGTCGGTATAGCGTTGGCCGCTCTCCCTATCCCCTGCGGCCAAAAAGTGGTAGGCGGCGGGGCCACTGTGCTGACCCGTCGCAGGGGGACCAAGGGTGCCAGACACGGGGTCACCCGGGGCCCTTATGCTATTTGGTTCCTGGGGTGATCACGGCGTGCCATGTGTCCTGGTGCGCCGGTGATAGGGGTTATTCCCCTCTGAGGAGGGTCCGGTGACGGACAGCCGCGGCGGTTTCGCGGATGGCTTGCGCGTTTCCGTGTTCCCGCCTCAAGCGGCACTGGAGGACACCGTGGAGTTTTAGTCGGTTACAGTCCCACATAACTGCGCTATCTCCCCGTGGTAGCGCAGTAGTCATTTCTCCAAGTTAAACAAAAAAAAAAAAATGCCCGGGTCGACGGCGCGTTGTGTTCCACGCGCACCGTCAGAGATGTCAGCAACAACTGGTGGGGTCCGCAAGAGCCGATGCCTGCCAGGGGTGCGGGTTGTTCGAAAGAGATACCGTGGCCCCTGGCACACGGGCAGCTGAAGGAACATTTTCAAAAAACCTCTGTTCCATGCCTGTGGCGTTTTTCCCTCGAGTATAACGAAATCAAACAGCTTCTGGAGCCCCCCCAGTGGGGTTCCCGCATTGTCGTTGCGGGGGGGCTCAGTAACCGTGGTCACCCTCCCACGGTGAAGCGAAGAGGAACCCCAAGGTGGGGCCGCTCGTCAGGGCTTGTGCCTCCAAGCCGACGACGTAGCGGCCAAAAAGTAGGTTGTGGTGAGGTGCATCGCAGCTGAGGCGGGCCGCGATGTCGAATGGGAGACATCACGGCTGAGAGTTACAGGCTGCGGCGGAGGAGGAGTGCCGGTACTTTTGAGTAGCGCTCTTCCCTTTCGTGGCCTGGACGGGGCCGCCACCGTTTGATGGCGGACGCGGTGGGGCCGCAGGGGAAGAGGAGTGTCGGTATAGCGTTGGCCGCTCTCCCTATCCCCTGCGGCCGAAAAGTGGTAGGCGGCGGGGCCACTGCTGACCCGTCGCAGGGAGACGTAAGCAGCAGCTGGTGGGGCTCGCAAGGGCCGATGCCTGCCAGGGGTGCGGGTTGTTCGAAAGAGATACCGCGGCCCCTGGCACACGGGCAGCTGAGAGAACATGGGTGGGTTTTAGTCAGTAAAAGTCTGACACGCCCTCCTGCTCCACTCAGAGCGGGAGAAGTCATTTGATGATTTCCCAACCACAAAAAAAAAAAAACAGCTTCTGGAGGGCCTTAAGAATGGGTTTTCCGCCGGCCCTCAGGAGTTCGGCCGTAATTCCGTCATGACCCGGCGGCGCCTTGTTGTTCTTAAGCAGCTTCAGAGCTATCATAATCTCGTACAAGCTGACGTCCGGGATGTCTTCGGTATAGTGTCGGGTCAGTCTAGGTCTTGGGTCGTTTGCTAGATTCGGTAACCGGGTTACTTGTTGACATGCATAACTGTCCATAGAACCACTCCAACTCTCTCAACAGCTCAAGTCAAGTCATCATCCTGTCTATTCTGTTTCCTGCGGGCTCCTCCCATTGTTCTTCAAGATAATTTCGTTTCTTTTTGTATACAAAATGTAACAAAAACCCTGTTGTTCCTTCTACCCACGTTTTCAGAATCGGTATACATACGTAATAAAGCATGTCATTTATAAAAACTGTTTAACAAAAATAATTAAAATAAATATTTAATTATGAATATTTGTAATGTTTAACTGATTTTGATTAGATCAAAGAAAGCCGCCAAGCTCGTAGTCTATTATGCGAAATAAGGATACTTGTAAAATCAGATACTGTTAACATTTTTTTTGAATATGTCGATTTTAATAGTTATTTGATGTTGAACTCTCGACTAGCCAATGCTTATTTTTAAAATTATAACTTCGTAAATGTTGTGTTTGTGGGTAAGTGTATACGTCCCTAAAAGGAACAACAGGGTTTTTGTTACATGTTGTATATAGATCTAAAACTCATATTGGATACCTTAGTTGATGGGACGATGGTACGGTGGTGATGGTACTTGTCGACCACACATACCACACATCACGCTTGCCCCGTAAGTCACTATATGCATAAACTTTAAAATTGTATTTTGAGGACATCAGGGATCGCAGTCAGGTGTTATAAAAATTGGTCGAATATTCGAATATCGCAATTTTTACATTCGAATATTCGAAAAAAAAAACATATTCGAATTATCCGAATATTCGAATGCAAGCTCCAATAAGAATATAGTAAGATTTTATAATCTTAACATTTATTTTTAACACGCTTTTATTAGGTCGACCTGTATGTAACTATGTAATGGAATCTAAGGTAACTAATTTAACCATCTTCCAAGGGTCGTAGCGTAATGAAAATTGGCAGCTGTCCAGCGCCCCACGCTTTTACAATCAAATAATAAAATTAAAAGCACATAGTTTACACTTCAGCCCAGAAATAGAGACAACTTGAACGAACCATAATTTATTTTTTGTTTGTACGTGTATTTATAAAAGCGTGTTTTTCTAGTGTTTTTTAAACTAATAATTTATTGATTATACCTACCGAGGTGAGACTATCACCAAAATGAAGTACAATCATCATGAATGAAGCATAATCTGCCTATAATGTTCCCACTGCTGGGACATTGGCCTCATCTCTATGAGAAGGAATGAGCCTAATCCATCACGCAGGCTCAGTGCAGTTTGGGGGATGTCCCATAGCTTTGAATTTTTTGGTTCCAGGACATGCCAGTTTCCTCACGATGTTTTTTTCACCGTTTTGAGAGCAGTGGTGATGAAATCAAATACACAAAGTAAACTGCCTGCCGGGGTTCGAATTTACGACCTTACAACTCTCTATGGTACAGACACATCAAGCTACCCTAAACTGTCAAATTTTCCCAATTGAACATGAACTTTATGCTTATGTAATAAAGTTGAGAATCTATCAAAGAAATTTGACAGATTGGGGTAGCTTTTTTTTTCCCTCTTTATTTGTTTAGGGGTTTTTATCTAAACAGATACGCCAACCCCATCGTGCCTTTTAACATTATATACAATTAATACTAACATTTAAATTAACACATAAATGTGTATATACTTAATACATCTAAACAACCAATATACTAAACACAACTTTTAGTAGCACAGATGAGAGTCACAGATGAAGGACTGTTATTATACGACTTAACTTTTTGGCACCTTCTGAAGTTGGTTGAGATAAAATTGATTGAATTAATCCTATGTTTAGTTTGTTTAAGTCAAATTGCCTCAAAAATGACTCCCTCTCGCGCCAGTTCCGGACACAATCCATCAGCAAATGGATAATGCCCAGAGCGAAGTCTTAGTATTAATTTAATGTAATTCCTATCCAATTGATCAACATCAAACCAAGGCACACGAGAAGGCTCGCCCTGTATGGTCCTATACCAAACACCTTTTTGCTGACTGATATTAGCAAAGTGGTGTTTCCAGGAGTTATAATTTAGATATGTATTCCCAATAATCAGGTAAGTAGTCAATTGTTGTACCCTCTACTGCTGCTAGTTTGGATAATCGGTCAGCTTCCTCATTACCACGCAGTCCAATGTGAGCTGGAACCCGTTGCAACTTAATTTCTATATTAGTCTTAAAAAATATAATAATATTTTCAAGAATATCATAATATGCTATCGATGCCTCACTGAAACCAGAGGCACATCGAGCAATATGCTGAAGTGCGCTTTTGCTGTCTGAAAGAATAAACGACTTTTAAACTCTGATTTCGACTATACAAGGTCGCTGGATAAATTGCAATGAGTTCCAGTGTCATTATTGATACATTGCAGTTTACTTTATAACCGAGAGTAGTTCCTAAGCTTTGATCAAAAACCCCAGCACCTAGGCCGCGAGTACGGGAGTTTTGTGCCAACTACTATAGCTAGAATTTAATTCAGCTAAAACATCGAACACTAATAAATTAGGATTACAATTGGATTTGGGTGTATTCACACATTTTAGATCAACATGAATTACATCTTTAGTCACAATAGCTGTTGTCCAAGTCCAAGAAAGTTTGGGGTAGCTTGATGTGCTGGCGTCTGTACATTAAGATCTTAATAATTATTAAACAGCGACTGCCTCGTTGGTCTCTCGGTGATCGCAAGCGCTACTACTGAACATGAGGTCCTGGGTTCGATACCCAGTCGGACTACAAAGTGTTATTAGGGTTTTTAGTTTTCCGTAGACAAATGGCCAAAAACGGAACCCTTATGGATTCGTCATGTCTGTCTGTCTGTCCGTCCGTATGTCTCAGCCACTTTTTTCCGAAACTATAAGAACTATGCAGTTGAAACTTGGTAAGTGGATGTATTCTGTGAACCCCAAAATAGAAAAAAAATCAAAAATTTTTGGGGGAAATAGTTTATCGACAGTCGAGTTACATGATGCAGAAAATCTTAAGAATTGTGAGATCGAATAATATTAGAGCGAGGTAAGCGCGCTCAAAAATTACATTATTTCACCATCTTGGATAGGTTGGCTCCGAACAAGAAGCCTATAGATAGCAGTGGAGGCAACACTCTAAATACCTAAGTGAAGACGTCTGTGGGCAACGCTCTCTTTCTAAATACATACATAAGAACGAGACAGTGATAAGTATTTTCTCTCTCTTATGTAGCGCCCTTCACCACTTCTACTAGTGCTTTAGCTGGGAAGAAGAAGTGTCGTAACAAACTCCCCAGCAGCACAGCTGTCTGCTTAGTTAGATATGGCTTGACCGTTCCATTAAAGCACGAGTAGAAGTGGTGAAGGGCGGGCGTTTTGGGGGACTGTCTTATGTAATTTTGACGTTCGAAAAGTGCTGATTCTCAGATTAATTTAAATACATTTATCTTGTTTTGATAAATTTTAATCAAGACGTAGTTTGGGCTAGGCTCTACATCAAATAGCTCGTACAGGAAGGCAGCGTTGCTGAAAACGGCAGCGCTGTCGCAAGTCGTGACCCGCATACGGCGCCTAGGCTTGGAGGTGGCCCTCAACAAGTCGGAGGTCATGGTCTTTCATGCCCCCGGCGGGCGCCGCCGCTGGGATCATATATCGTGGTCGGAAGGTTCCGAATTGCTGTCGAGTCCACCATGAAATATCTTGGATTGGTGCTCGACAGCCGGTTGGATTTCGGCCCCCACTTCCAGCGGCTGGCGCCCAAGTTGTTGGGCGCGGCTGGGGTGCTGTCAACGTTGCTTCCCAATCTGGGGGGTCCGAGCGCCGCCTATGCGATCGATGGCCCTGTAAGGGACCCCGATCTGGGCGGCTGACCTGACGGCGAGGTAGCATCGCTATCCTGCGGAAGCCGCAGCGAGCTATGGCCGTCAGAGTCATTCGGGGGTATGGCACGATCTCCTACGAGGCGGCTTGTGTACTGGCCGGATCCCCACCCTGGGACCTTGAGGCGAAGGTACTCGCCTCACTGGTATCGGTGGCGCGAAGACTCGAGGGCGAGGGGCAAGTGGCTCACGCAGCGATATTTGGAGCTGCGTCGGTCACAGCTTCGCGCAGCCCTGGTGGTGGAATAGCGGGACTTGCTTTCACGCCCTACCGCCGGCTCCACCACAATCGGGGCGGTCCGGCCGGTACTCAAGCGCTGGCTCGGGAGGAGGCACGGCTTTCTGTCGTTTCGGGTTTAACAGGTGCTTTCGGTGCATGATTGTTTCGGAAAGTACCTGTGTCGCATAAACAGGGAGTCGGACGCTCGGTGTCACCACTGCGTCGACTGTTGGGAGGACACGGCGTGGCACACGCTGGTAGAGTGTGCCGCTTGGGAGGAGCCGCGCCGTGCCCTCATCTCAGGAGTCAGCAGCGACCTGTCGCCGCCGCCGACCGTTGTCGACTCGATGGTCGACAGCGAGGACCCCTGGTACGCAGTGGTATCCTTCTGCGAAACGGTCATTTCACAGAAGGAGGGTGCGGAGAGGGAGCGGGAGATTGCTTCCGCTAACCCGATCCGCAGCAGAAACACTGGGCGTCGGCGGAGGGCGGACAACGCCCTGTTCCAGCCCCCCAGCTAAATGGGTCCAGGGGCAGGGGATTTGGGGAAATCCGTCGCCCCGTTCTTCTTGGGACCCGAGATGGTGGCGCGTAGTGTTCCACGCGCGCCTCTCTATGACGTAAGGGGGAGTTTAACACCTCACTCCCCCCTAACGCGAGGTGGCTCGCAGAGGTGGGCTAGCCGGGGATCGCGTAAGTCACATTAACTCCCGTGATCCGCGGTGCAAGTGTGGGACGGAACACCGGGGTGGTTTTAGTCAGTAAGAGTCTGACAGGCCGTGGCTTGCCCACCCACGGTGAAGCGAAGAGGAACCCCGAGGTGAGGCCGCTCGTCAGGGCTTTTGCCCACAAGCCGACGACGTAGCGGCCAAAAAGTAGGTTGCGGTGTGCATCGCAACTGAGGTGGGCCGCGATGTCGAATGGGAGGCATCGCGGCTGAGGGTTACAGGCTGCGACGGAGGAGGACTGCCGGTGTTTCTAAGCAGCGCTCTTGCCTTCCGTGGTCTGGACGGGGCTGCCACCGTTTGATGGCGGACGCGGTGGGGCCGCAGGGGAGGAGGAATGTCGGTATAGCGTTGGGCGATCTCCCTGTCCCCTGCGAGCAAAAAGTGGTAGGTGGCGGGGCCACTGTTAAAACAAAAAAGTTGGTTATAAAAAACTTCTTTCAAAAAAATAAAAACCGACTTCCAAAAAAACACAAAAAAGTGAAAAATAACTTTAATTTCGGAAGTCGGTGACTTTGGATATGTATTTTAATTTTTTGTCACCGCCTTCCGAAATTAAAGTTATTTTTCACTTTTTTGTGTTTTTTTGGAAGTCGGTTTTTATTTTTTTGAAAAAAGTTTTTTATTTTTCACTTTTTAGTGGTTCACATGTGCTTACCCCTTCACAGCGTACCGGCGTGATGTTATGTTATTAACTGGTGTAAACCATTGACAGACATGAGATTTCAGCAATCCCTGTCCATTTGCCATCATTTATTGAGGAGTTCCGTTGCCTATCTCCGAAGTTCTTCATCAGATCTTCATCAAATTGAAATGGAACCACTCCGAGAAAGTACTCTTCCAAAAACTACACAAATTGCTTCAAGTGTGCCTATAAAATTTGAAGAGTTCTCTCTATTTCTCCAGGATCCCATCATCAGATCCTGACTTGATGATCATGGGACCACCTGGGAAGTATACCCTTTCAAACAAAAAAAAAATATCCAAATCGGTCCAGCCATCTTCGAGTAATCGGGGAACATACATAAAAAAAAAGAAAAAAAAAAAAAGGTTCCGACGAATTGAGAACCTCCTCCTTTTGGAAGTCGGTTAAAAAGACATAAGTTCTTCATAAAAAATGTGAAACTTAATAAAGAACGACTAAACTTACTAAAACTGTTAGATATGTATTCTTCCAATTTAGAACAAAGCACTAGGAAGTACAAAATTGACACAGAGCACTTGCAATCTGAAATCTTGACCATTTACAGGAGAAACTAAGTTCAATGACTAACAGATATAATACCTCAGAAGATCTCATGAGGGAATATGTGTTGGCAATGAATGAGCTGGTAAACTCACAAACTAACAACTGTGAGCAGTGTCAAACACCATCAAATGTACCTACACCGGACCATTCATTGACAACATGCAACTCCAACTTACCGCAGCCCTGTGTTGATTTGAAATTTCCTCATATTAATAGTTCCAATGAACAGTATAAGCCAGTAAAAAAAAATGATATAGTGTTATTCTGCGATGAGATCGGAAAAGAGTTAGGCAATTTGTTGACAGATGAATATCCAGGACAATCCATAATAAATTACTGTATGCCTGGTTGTTCCTTATTTAATATTATGAAGAAAATTATTCAATGTAATTTTAACCGAGACACCACAGTATTAATTTTTATGGGTAATAGGGGAAATTTGAACAAAGGGGAATTACTCCAGTATTATAAGACATTGAGTAACCTTAGTCTAAGAAAAATTGTGTTGTTTACATTCCCATAAAGTAACAGTTTGCCACAGGAAGAAAATAGGTTAAGATTTGAAATTAATATGACATTGCATAATTTGACATTAAATAATAATTTGTTTCATTTAATTGATATTATCAATTATGTTGGTAAAAATTTGCATTTGACAAAAGATAGATATAATATTGTGATGTAGGTACTATCTTTCTAATTATCATAGAAGACAGATAGCTGTGTCGCTATCATATTTTTTTTCCATTTCAGCCAAGAATTTGGCTGAACAACTTGCTCCTTTTGAGCAATGCAATGACATATTAAATTATTCTGCCAATAATTTGGCAAATAATATTGACTTTGATTAGAAATTAAGACAACCGAGGTGACCTCTTGCAAAAATGTAAGGTTTGCAAATGAATGTCTAACAGACTTACACAGTATCAACCTGGTGCATCAAAACATTCAAGGGTTTTTGAACAAAGATTTAGAAGTAGATTTATTCCATAACTGTAACAATATAGATATTCTATGTATGACAGAACATTGGCTTAAAAGCCACCAGTTCATGTTTAATTTTAATAACCACCAGGTTGGTAGTTCGTTCAGCAGAATAAATGCTATACATGGTGGCTCATTAATTTTAGTAAGTAACCTGTTAAAATTTAAAGAACGTAAGGATATTGTGAGCCTCTCTGTGGAGCGGACAGTTGAAATAGCCTGTATAGAATTGGAGCAGTTTGTTGTATTAAGTGTGTACAGACCACCTTCAGGATTGTATGACTGCTTTGAAAAGGTAATGGATGAAGTATTACACAAGACTTGTAACTCAAACAAGTCCAATAATGTTTGCGGTGATTTTAATGTTAATTTATTAGATAACTCAGGTTTTTGTTGTAAAATAATAAGTTTATTTCAGTCCTACAATCTTGTAAACCTATTTAAGGAGCCCACAAGAATAACCCCTAGTAGTGCCACATGCCTAGATAATATTTATACAGATGTTATACCGAGCCACAAAGAAATTATAAATTTACTAGATTCAGATCATTGCGGGCAACGGATTACCATTCAAAATCAAAATAAAAAAATGGGTAAAAAGGATATCATTGTTAACCCCAAAACTGCATTTCGCCTAGAAGCCTTTAAAGTTAAACTCGTTAATAAACTACCAGTTATGTCTGCGAATGCTGATTCTAATCATCTATATGATGAGTTTTTTAAGATATATTGTAAACAATTTAACTCAACTTTTATTCCAAAGACTATTTCGATTAATAGTAACGTCTCTTTCAGTGATTGGGCTACCATTGGTATTCATAAAAGTAGAACACGACTATATGAGCTGTACAATGAAAGGACTTCTGTAAACACTGCTGAATTTCATTTATATGTTAGAAATTATTCTAAATTATTTAAAAAAGTTTGTTGGATGGCCAAGTCGCGTTATTTGAGTTATAAGATTAAAAACAGTAGTAATGTAATTAAAACGACTTGGAATATTATTAATAATGAAACGGGAACGTCTAGTAAGCGAAATACTGACTACAGCCTGTCTATCAATGACAACAAAATAACATCAGACTCGCAAGTCGCCGCGGCTTTTGAATTGAATTCTTTGCATCAACAATCATCACCTTCTGTTGCTGAGTCTTTGCTTAAGGAAAATGTTAAAGTTTGTGATGCAGAATTTCATTTTGAACATATTAGCTGTAGAGATATAATTAAAACCTTTCACACTTTGAACGTCAAAAAGACTGCAGATCTGTGGGGTAATTCTGTAGAAGTCGCTAAGTCCATTATTGACATTGTAGCACCTACTTTAGCTCTTATATTTAATAATTGTATCGACTGTGGGGAGTTTCCTGACCTAATGAAGAATAGTAAAATAGTACCTTTGTTTAAATCAGGTAGTACATCAGACCCCTCTAATTATAGACCTATTTCAGTACTACCTACCTTTAGTAAAATATTTGAGAAATTAATTTTAGACCAATTGCAAAGATTCTTTAATAAACATGATTTATTACATAGCAAACAGTTCGGTTTTACAAGGGGTCGTTCAACTACCGATGCCGGTGTTGAACTCTTAGGGCATATTTACAATGCATGGGAAAATAAATACGACGCCTTGGGCATTTTTTGTGACTTATCTAAAGCATTCGATTGCGTGCTTCATGAAACTTTAATCAGGAAACTCCGCCACTACGGGATCCGGAACACCGCTCTGGATCTTCTTATTTCATACTTGTGTAATAGGATTCAGTGTGTTGATGTAAATGGGAAAAGATCTTCCGGATCAATAGTATCAATGGGAGTCCCACAGGGCTCAATTCTTGGTCCTTTCTTGTTTCTTATTTATATTAATGACTTGCCTTACCTCATAAAGGATAATCATGATATAGTGTTGTTCACGGATGACACTTCACTTTTGTTTAGACTTAAACGTCAGCAGCTGGTTAATGACGATGTAAATAGCGCAATCTCAAAAGTAGTTCACTGGTTCAATGTTAATAATTTACTTCTTAATGAAAAAAAAACCAAATGCATTAAGTTTACGCTACCTCACGTTAGGCAGGTGAAAACTAGTGTGTTGATAAAGGGCGAAGAATTGAATCCTGAAGATAGCGCTGTATTCTTGGGCTTAACTTTGGATGCCAAACTTCAGTGGGGCCCACATATAGATAAATTGTCGAAAAAGCTAAGCTCTGCAGCTTACGCTGTTAGAAAAATTCGTAATTTAACTGATACAGAGACAGCCCGTTTAGTGTACTTTAGCTATTTTCATAGTGTAATGTCGTATGGTATTCTGTTGTGGGGAAATGCCGCCGACATTCAGACTATCTTTGTCTTGCAGAAAAGAGCTGTTCGATCAATTTATAAATTAAGTCCGAGAAATTCTCTCAGAGATAAATTTAAGGAGATTAATGTAATGACTGTGCCTTCACAGTATATTTTTGAAAATCTTTTATATGCCCATAAAAATATTAAATTGTTTAAAAAATACAGTGATATCCATAGTATAAATACTAGGAACAAACACATCAACAAGGCTCAAGAAAATAGAAGCGTCATTCAAATGTCAATGTATACGCTTTTATAATAAACTTCCAAGCCATGTTCAAGATCTAAGTATCAATAAATTTAAATCATTCATTAAACGTAAGTTGTGCCTGAAAGCCTTTTATACTGTTAAAGATTATGTTGAGGACACAAAAGCTTGGGATTGACTTGCTCCAATTTTTACATACTAAATGTTTTTTTTTTTTGCAAACTTATACTCTGACATTTGATAATTATTATATACACTTTGACATGAATATTTACTTTAGAAGTATAATATTATTTTTGTTTTAATTATTGTGAATGTAAGGACTATTTGGGTCATATTTTGTTTGTTTTTGTGTTTTCTGTTTTGTGTTTCATCTCTTTCTCAGCTAGTTTTAATATTAATCTGGCAGTTTGAGTATTTTATGCGGCCTACCCAAATGTCCTGTCTTTGGTATTGATCGTCAAATCGTTGAGCTACTCAAGTTCTGAGTTGAGCTGTATGATTACTGACAAATGCGTGCACTGAATGGACAGGTCCACTCAATCTGTGTGGTTCTTTCTTCAAAAGACCATTTCAGACACCGATCCACATGGTCTTCACATGATCTGACCAAGATTATGTCTGGACTTTAAAAGAGACTGTGACCTCTGAGTTTGTTTCGGCCTTTCTTCTCAGAGTAGTCAGATAGGAAACGGTGAGGTCGGCGCGCCGACCTCACCTAGTTTAAAAAATATGATTGACGTGTAAAAGTGTTTGTACAAACCTACTTACAGAAATAAAATCATTTATCATTTATCATTTATCATTTATCACTGTGCTGACCCGTCATAGGGGGACCAACGGTGCCATACACGGGGTCGTCTGGTGCCTTATGCTTTTTGATCCCTGGGGTAGTATCGGCGTGCTGAGTTCTGGAGCTCCGATGAAGGGGTTATTCCCCTCCGAGGAGGGTCCCGTGACGGACAGCCGCGGCTGGTTCGCGGATGGCTTCCGCGTTCCCGTGTTCCCGCCACAAGTGGTACTGGAGGACACCGTGGAGTTTTAGTGGGTTACAGTCCCACATAACTGCACTATCCTCCGTGGTATCGCAGTATGCATGAGCATTTCCCCAAGTAAAATAAAAAGGCTCTACATCAGATCTGATAACTTTTTAACAGCGAGCAACCTACTTTACATTAAATGTTTTTGTGGGATTTCATTTATTTTTCTAGAATACTCTATTTCTTTTCATTTTAGCGCTGATATTGTACTATTGTAAATTCGTTAAAGATTTTGATGGGTGACTCAGTCATTGACGAAATCGAAGTTTTTGGGTACCTATTCATAAAATCCAAATTATAAAAGCTAGACAAATAAAACTTAGTGCGTTTTTTATATCTGCTACCTAGACTATCTGAGAATTTGTGCTATCTACCATTGTTCAGGCCGAAACTGTAACGCTTTGATAATACGACGAAACGCTTTGAGAAAATGTAGGTAGTGCCCCATTCACTCTCCTTTTCACCATGTGGCTTCTTTCTAAATGTAATGTAAAGTTGAAAATATGTTAGGTAAATCTATTTATATTATAAATACAAAAATAATTCTCCGATCCTACTTTGCATCTCATAGAGGAGAGACGCGAGATCGAGAGGCCGACAGACAGGTCTCTAAGCTGTTGAAAAGCGACTTTCGCCGCTTTAATACAGAGTGGACGCGATAGATCGGAGCAAAGGGTTCAAGGTTCAAGCTTAAGAAACTGAAGACCAACGATGGCAGGATCATATCCGCCAAACCTGAGCTCTTCAGAGAGATCGAGAGGTTCTATGGACAATTAAACACGTCAACAAGTAACCCCGTAACGAATCTGGCAAACAAGCCAAAAGCTAGATTGATCCGAAACTATACTGAAGTCATCCCGGACGTCAGCTTATAATAGATTAGGATATAGGCTTTAAAGCAGCTTAAAAACAACAAGGCGGTGACGGAATTACGGCTGAACTCCTAAAGGCTGGCGGAAAACCTGTTCTCAAGGCCCTTCAGAAGCTCTTTGATTCCGTCATACTGGAGGGCAAACCGCCACAGGCATTGTGCGCGATAACTGAGTCAGATAAATATAAAGGTGCCTTACAAACTTGCTCGTAAGTCTCGATATCGGTTGCTTTGCGCTAAGGGCTTTAAAACTAATCTGGGTCATTTTCCCACCATTGGCAGAATGCAGGTTCAATTTAGTCGCCTGTCACACTCGCCCACTGTAGATATTGATATGTCTCAATCTTTACAAAAAGTCAAGTCTGTCTTGCATAGGGCATTATCACACAAATGAAAAGGAAAAATTGTAGTTTCTCATGTTTTTTTTTTTGTTATGTTTTCTCGTTATTTTATTTTTTTCACTTACGTGGAGATTTAGTTTCTTTTTTTATTTTTGTATTTTCTTTTTTTTTTGTTGGTTGGCACAACCGTCCAATCAAAATTGATTGGATCAATCGAACTTAGTAAGTAGGTTGATTCTGTTTTGTAACTGCAGTTCCGACTCCTATGTGTAATGCATGCCGTGGCAGCCTTTAATTAAGGCTACACTATAAATTGTAACATTTTAAGTGCTTTAAAACGTATTTTGGTGTAAGCTTTGTTGGTTGTCCTTAAATAAATAAAAATCTGACACACCCTGCTGCACCACCCAGAGCGGGAAAAATTCAGCTTGTATACAGCTTGCAATGCTACTTGAATACGCTGCGGTAGGTTATACAGCAGACTGAAGAGTATAACTAGCCGCTTTGCTTAGTATTTAAAGACTACGAAAAAGCCTTAGATTGGACCGAGACATGGGCTGTAGTGCAGTCTCTTCAACGGCACCAGATCGACCATCGGTACTTCACGGTGCTTAAGTATTTGTACGACTTCAGGCCCGGACCTCGAAACCTATCCTTCTGCAGCGGGGTGTGAGACCGGGAGATGTTCTTCATCCGAAACTATTCACAGCTGCACTGGAGGATATTTTCAAGGTTCTGAATTGGAAAGGTATTGGCATCAACATCAGTTGCAAGTACGTCACCCACCTTTGGTTTGCCGATGATATAGCAGCCATGGCTGATTCGAGATTATGGAGGACCTCGCATAATATTCGAATCTTAGTTGAGATTCCGAAAGAGTGGGTCTTAGAATGAACATGGACAAGACAAAGGTCTTGTCAAATGCTAATGTAACCCCCGCTGTCATTTAGATAGCAGACCCTACGCTTGAAATTGTGGACGGGTATATTTACCAAGGACAAACTGTTCAGTTAGGTAGGTCTAACTTCGAGAATGAGGTCAATCGTCGAATCCGACTCTGCTGGGCCGCGTTCGGGAAGGTACGTAATATCTTCTTGTACCACATACCGCAGTGACTCAAGACGAAAGCCTTTTACCAGTGCGTGTTGCCAGTGATGACAAAAAATCAGGAATGAAAAGATCCGCACGCGAACCAAGGTAACCGATACAGCCTGAAGAATTCCCCATCCCAGTCTTTCGGCTGTGATGATGATGATGTTGAAAATATATTATATTCTAGTAAGTATGGCTGACTGGTTCAGAGAGAGATCAGAGAGCTTTGGTACTTACTTTTTCACAGTTACACGGATTTCAATAAAGTTTGGCAAGAAGATATAATACTATTCTGGGGAAGGTACTTTTTACCGCGGGAATACTATATTTTCTAGGTTGGGCACCACCCACCAATGCTCCCCTAGCTACGCCCATGACTGTGAGCGTTATTGTACTAATTCGGAAAGCGGCCTAACAATAAGAATCGCTTTGACAGTGCAACAGCATCCATTGGGTTATTTGTAATTTACATTGTTGAGCTGGCAATTTTTCCAGCATATAAAACAATGGATTAGCGCAGTGACGGATTATCCATAAGGTAAACTAGGCACGTGCCAAGACGCGCGAGGTTACAAAAAGGCGCGCGTGGAAATTTTGAAACGAAGAAAAAAATTATACCTAAAGTCCTACCAGAGAGAGAGAGAGTCGCATTCGGGATCCGCCGGAAATTTTCGGTTTGTAATGATAACGCGTAATAACGGCGTAAGGTTAAATTCGTTTTTAGAAAGGGGGGTATTAAACCGACGACGACTTACTCTCTGGGAGGATTTAAACTAATTTAAGAAAAAAGGAGAATAGGTATTATCAATAAACATAACAAAATGAAAACATTTTTTTTATTTATATTTCAGAAAATAATGGCAAGTTCAGTTTGGTCGCATTGGTCGGAGTATGTATATCTATATCGAATAGTTTATCGGAGCAAACAAACAAGCACGTAAATGTTTATATGTATAGTAAACAAATGTACTCAGAGCAGCCTACAGCAACAAGTCGAACTTGCCATGACTATTTGAAAAATTAATTTACATTCTAAAATCAGATCAATTTTAGAATAAATAGATGTAGGTACTGGAGCGTGTGAATATTATCCTGGCTAAACAAATTATTATCTTGATTGCAGATTACTATGTTCCATTTATATATTTTTTTAATTTATAAAATACGAACCACAGTTCTGTTAAACTCTAGCAATGTATAATTTTTTTTTTTAATTTTCATTGACTTTCAATTGTCATAAGCCTATCAAAATTTAATTAATTAATTAAAACAAAATTAAAACTTTAACTGAAAAAAGGATAACGTAGAAGTAATATCACCAAGATATAGAATTTTAAAAAAATAGTTGCAACAAATTAGTGTCAATTGGGAGTTAAACGAAATTTGTTACTTAAATAAATTTTAGCTTACAAAATCTGAAAATTCGAATTTAAAAAATTACAAGAAGATTTTACTGAGACTTATTTAACAAATTTTGTTTAACTCCCAATTGATTTCAACTGTAAGTATTTTTTTTAATTCTACATCTCAGCTAAATTACTTCTACGTTGTCCTTTTTTCAATTCAAGTTTTAATTTTGTTTTAATTAATTTATTAAATTTGATAGGCTGATGACAATATTGAAAGAGATTAATTAAGTGGCCCCCCACTTAAAAAAAATGTCTGAGAATGGCCTTAAACTCTAACAATGATAGAATTAGGACCTGATATTTTTAAACTTACTAGCCAAAATATATGTACCTCAAAAATAAAAATGATAACATAATTATTGTAATGGCAAAGTTTTCGTTACTATTTTATAACTTTCAATAAATAAAAATTGCTGGACGCAGTGGATGCCATATTGGTCTGTGGGTATGACGTCAGTTTGCAGAGTAAACAAATGCGCTGATATTTTGTATGTTATTTATTTAAAATTTAAAAAATGAGTAATTATTCTACTTATCGTTGGTTTGCTTTTCCTGAATGTAAGATGTTATTTCAATAAAAATTACTTTGGTTACGAATATAATAAAACGACAAAGTTGTTCATTTGATTAGTTAATTCGGGGGCGCCAAAGTTCACCTAAATTTTCAACTCCGATAATTGGAAATCCGAAAATGTTCTTCCTAACAGTTTTCATCCTAACAATCACAATTCCTAACTACTCTGTCTCTAATGTTCATAATTCCGAAGCATTCAACTTCATAATGTCAAAAACAATAAACATCTAATATACTTTTATTTGTTTTCCTATATTTTCTCAACATAACCATCCTTTTATTTTTTTCTGGGTGGGAAATCATCAAATAACTTCTCCCGCTCTGGGTGGAGCGGGAGGGCGTGTCAGACTTTTACTGACTAAAACCCACCCGTGTTCCCTCACTTGCCTGTGTGCCAGGGGCCGCGGTATCTCTTTCGAACAACCCGCACCCCTGGCAGGCATCGGCCCTTGCGGGCCCCATCAGTTGCTGATGACATCTCTTTGAGGCGCGCGTGGAACACAACGCGCCGTCGACCCGGGCTTGGTCCTTACCGGACAGCGAGCTACCCATTACTCGCCGTCCGCAAGCCCGCGCCTACGGTGGCCGGGAATCAGCCTGGGATTCCCGACGCCCAGGGCGTCTCCTGCGAAGGCCACGGCTGTAAGGGCGCATGTACTGCATCTCCCTCACGTGAGCCGCCTCCCTCTTTGCGAGCATAACTGCTTCGCTAAAGGAGGCGACTGCTAGCCATGCACTCTCGCTCCGTACCATGGCCTGGACCAGGGTCGGACGCGAGAGATCACCGCCGCCGATCATCTCCACGAGGACACGGCGTTGCTCCGCCCAAGCTGGGCAGACCTCCACCGTATGCTCCACCGTGTCCTCTGGGCGATCTTCGCAATGGAAACACCCGGGCGTTTCCTCCCGCCCTATCCGAAACAGGAACCTCCCGAAACAGCCTTGTCCGGTAAGGACCTGTGTCAGGCGGAAGGTGAGGACGCCATGCCGCCTCTCAAGCCACTCCTCAAAGAGGGGACTTACCGCCGCAATCGCGGCGTGCCCTAACATAACCATCCTTTACACTATTATTCAAAGTCATATCTTTTTTGTTTAGATTTCTTTTTATTCATAATAATCAGTATTAAATACATTAATTTTGCGTAACTTTATTTTCACATAACATTTAACAATAATAGTACCATGGTACAAGTACTTAGTTAAATACTTACATGTTTTCCTTTTCATATACACATTTCAATGAAATTAGTTTAATATTAGCGGCTATAGCTTTCAAATAATCACTCTTATTGGTGTATTTTGCTATAAATTTCAATATAGGTATATATTTCATATATTTAATATTATTATTATCCATAGGTTGGGTTAGGTTAGAACTGACCTCGAAATTGGTCGCAAAATTTTTCTAAGTATTTATTTCATAGTGCCCCCAAGACTGTACTGAGTATGAGTCAAAATATTATGGTAATTATGTTTAGGGATAAAAGCGTTATGATAAAAAACAGTAGGAGTTTAAATATATTTACATTAATGATATTATTAATTACAATTTTCGGAAACATGAGTGTTATGAACATCGCCGGTAGCACTACAAATAGTATGAATGAAAACTTTAGGATGAAACATTTTAGGAAGAGTGATCATTCGGATTACAAATCATTAGGAAGAACGATTTCGGATAAAGAACTTTAGGTGAGCAATTATGGACCCGTTAATTCAGCGGTATGACGTTTAACATGAAGGCTACCACGGAACAAAGAAAACATGGAAGTGCAAAGTAGGCGTGGCACGCGTGCCACAAATAAGCGTTGGTACGCTTAATTGGTCCCAGCCGTGTTCTAACATCGCGTCGAGTCGCTAGTCTCGCGACAAATTTATTTTTCCGAAGCTATGCCGAACTGTTCCATTTTGCAGGGCAAAAATGATAGTAGGAGAATAAATTTAAAAAATGGAGGTGTTTCGTATCATCGATAAGTACGGTTTTATTTGTTTTCTAATAAAATCTTAGTTAATTTTAATTTACTCATAATTCAATATAACGTCTAGTTAAAATCAACCATATGCGATTAAAATAAATTTTATTTTGGATTGATTGTATTCATTATTTCGTTCTGGAAAGTACTTCGCTACTCAATTAGTGATGTATTCGGGTCGGATATTGGTTTTATCGATGGATGGAGTTAGATGATTATATCGTCGATGAAAATGCTTGGCTTAATGCTGGTCCTGCTCCACAGCCACCTGGGCATACTAGTTAAAATTTCAATATTTGAAAGAGAAGCTTCACTTTTTTATTTTTTCTGACATTACGAACATTTTTGTTCATAATATTATAATTTTTGTGACATTACGAATGTTTTATTTTTGCTGAACCAAGTGTTAGTTACTTTATAAACGTCAATATATATTAAATGTTTTTTCTTTCCTTTAGGAAATCAAATTTTATTAATATTTCAAATAGATTGCAAACTATAGTTTTGTATAATTTAGAAGCATTTTGTTTGAATTTTGTAAATGTGAGTACCATGCATTCATTTATTGTGTTGTTATGATGTACATTGACTTGAAAAAGCATGGCAGTTGAGAGTATGTCATGCTCACATAAATGTCTCACTGATGGTGGCGCGTGTATTGGATCATTCGGTTCCCTACAAAATGGTTGAGCTGGATGGTGCTGATCCACGCGTCAAGTTCGTGAACGGGCGCTGTCGGTTGAGACTGGTCATCTCCTAACTTCCAGGGCTTATTTTTTATCTTGTATTTAGAATTATTTATAATTAAATTTTTTTACATTGTTCTTACATACAGAAGCAACAAGAATAATGTTCCCAAGATTTTGTAATATTTCAACTTGATTATAAAAGAGTGTCCGTGGAGTTTCTTGCCCGTTCTTCTCCATAGAGATCTACGTTTTGGAATGGGCAACTAGCTTCAACTTTCCAACTGATCGACTTTTTGACAATTCAAAAGTGCCTGTAAATGGTTTAATTGAAATAAATGCTTTGAGTTTGAGTTTGAGTTTGAGTTTTGATATCGATAGAAAAAAAGTCATTTAATATTTATTACAAAATAACATTTCAATACAAATATGGGGTGAGCCATTGTTCATCCAAATTTTCAAACAATAATGTTAACCAATTATTACATTTAGTAATTAGTTAACATTATACAAATGCTTAATAATGGAAAATTTTGCAATTATTGCTTTGTCGTTCAAACACGCGAGCGATATCTGAGGGGCAATTCCTCTACTTTTCTTTATTCCGCGTATCTATACACCGTGAAATTTTAATGGTTGTTTTCCCGCAGCGAAATGGTTTTGTCTTGGTAATACAATCGTTTTATAAATAAATAAAATATTAGAAACAAAAAATGGCAGATTAACCATTGTGAAAAATCACCACGTGCGAGAGTTTATTTTGCTTTTAACATTTATGCATCGCTGTTCCCTTTGGTCGGAGGTGCGTGTGTTTCGAGTAGTACCTACAAGTTACCTCTAGTGTTACTATTGAGTAGTGTTTTATCGAGTTGATGAATATTTTTTAAATTATTTTAAAACAAAAAAATCTTAATTTTATTACTTTTACTCTATGCTTCGAAAGTACTCCTTAGGGCAAGTTGTTCTGCCGCGGGAAAACAACCATTTAAATTTCACGGTGTATAATGTAATTGAGAATTCAATGTATTCTGCATTGGTGTGACCTTAGTCGAGTAGCACTAGATATCGACCTACGACACGAATGACAACCTTATCGTTATCACAATTATGTCTAAAATTGCGACCACTGAGAATACTGCCATCTATGGTCGAGTAGCGGAATTTACTCGGCAATCGAATCTAGTTTGACTTTAGATTACAAAACGTTGTAAATACTTTCTGAGCTAAAGCAAAATAAATCCTATCTATAGAGCATGCAGGTTTATTTCCAGACGTATGATTTGTGGCTTATGCTAGTTTTGACTAAAAGTAAAACGACCAGATTTTTTTTTCTGTGAAAACGACAGGTCAAACAAACGGCAAATTTTGTTGCATTGCAGTTCCACCTGTTTTTACTTTTCTATGAAGGCTACTATTTCATGGTGTTTAAAAACAGATTAAAAGAACTGAAATATTTGAATTGAATTTTAAAATGTATTTTGTTATTTCATGAACTAAAACTAATATTTTCCGACTTCTTTTTGCCTAAGCTATCTCAATAATATATTTTTAGATTTTTTCTCATATCGAGTAAAATATCCTATTCAATGAACAAGCTACCTTCATACAATTTTCTTCATAATCCGGTAAGTTGTTTTTGCGTGAAAGAGAATAAAAACCTTCACCCTGGGGGGGAGGAAACTTTCGCGCTTATAATATTCGTAAGATGGCAACCAGAGGGTCGCTGATGAGGTGCTAGCCTAGGGCGCTGTAGACATTTCATCCGCCTATGGATTAGCGATATCTTTCTAAATTATTCAGATTTGGATTGATACCTACTGTGTTACGCAATTAGGGTACAGGATGTCGAATCGGTCAAAAAAATTACTATACTCACGATGTAGCTCCATTTGAGCCCTAATTTTGTGAAACCACCAAATATTTGGTGAGGGAATCCTCTTCTATCAAATAAATGAAAGGAATCTCCACCACCATGGCGAAATTGGTGTAATAAGTAGGTGCCTAGATTCATTAAAAAAGAACTTGTACCACGGATCCATTGGGTACCCCTCCTTTTTTGAAGTCGGTAAAAAAAGCTTGGTGTATACCTCTGTGGTGTTCGTGTATACTGCGTAGGTATTTGTGCTCACCTATACGCCGCCACACGCCTTACATTCCTTACTAAAACCACGCATGTCATTGACTTAAACTTATCTAGGTAGGTATGTTTTTTATCTCAACACGCAGCAATTTTTTATCTTATCTTCGACCTCGCCATACCTTTGCTGTACGACACAAGTTGAGGTTAAAAAATCAATTTGACATTATTTGCTTTGACATTATTTTTTGGGTTATAAAACTTTGTTGTGAATTTAATTCTACTTAAAAATTGTGAAAAATGGCTTCAAAAGTAGCCGTAGTAACCGGAGCAAATAAAGGCATCGGCTACGCGATAGTTCGCGGTCTTTGCAAGCGCTTTGAAGGTGTAGTCTACTTAACTTCTCGAGATATAGACCGCGGCAAGCAAGCGGTAGCTGACCTGGAGAAAGAAGGTTTAAGTCCTAAATTCCACCAGCTGGATGTCACGGATAACAAAAGCCTTGAAGAGTTCAGAGATTACATCAAGAGTAACTATGGAGGTATCGATATCTTGGTGAATAACGCAGCAATCGCTTTCAAAGGCAGCGCGAAGGAACCAGTGGCGGTACAAGCTGAACAGACATTGTTTGTTAACTACTACAGCTTGTTGTCTACTTGTGATATACTCTTCCCAATCCTGAGGAATGGAGCTAGAGTGGTCAACCTGTCCAGTTCAGCTGGCCATTTGAGTAACATACCAAGTCAAGCTCTAAGGGACCGTCTTAAAGATGAGAAGTTGTCTGTTCTGGAGCTTTCGAGTTTGATGCAACAGTTTGTGGATGCTACTAAGCAAGGCACTCATGCTGCAGAGTGGGGCAACTCCACATATGCTGTGTCTAAAGTTGGTGTGACTGCTTTGAGTAATATTCAACAGAGGTTACTGAATGACAGAGGTGCGTGTGTTCATATTTTTGTGTAATGGCTAGGTTTTCAAGTATTTGAAATCTGCAACTGAATTATTGTCCCCAACCACTCGATGTTGTTTCCAACAACTGCAATGTTAGACCAATATGATACAAATTCTATAAAAAGTGTAATCTTAGGACTACTGCATCTTTTGGTTTGATTCCCGGGTCTGGCAAAGTGTTATTGGGTTTGTGTAAGTATCTGAAATTTCTCAGTAACAGTTTGGAGTCTGGATTAGTGCCCAGTTGCGGGCAATAGGCTCGCTCGCTATTATATAGGACTTAAACATAACAAGCGCAATGTGGGTGTACTATATCTATTCCTCTGCCAACCCATCAGGGAAACCAGGCATAATGTTATGTCATAAATCTTCAAAACTAACCTCCTTTAAACATTTACACACCTAAATACATTCTGTGTTAGGCAACTATGTGCTAATTTAATTATATGTACAAAAACATTGCACACAACATTAGTGTTATACCTTGTTCGTTTTATACCTTGTCCTTGAAAAATAAATATCACAAACTCTAACCTTTTAACTTTTCCACAGATATTAAAGTGAATTCGGTCCATCCTGGCTACGTATCCACGGACATGTCATCCCATTCAGGGCCATTGACCATCGAGGAGGGTGCTGCGGCTCCGTTATACTTAGCCCTGGATGCTCCGGATTCCATCAGAGGCAAATACATGTGGTTTAATAAGGATCTTGTTGAGTGGGATGGGGTAAAGCCAAAGGAGACTTATTAAAGTTTATAAAGGTACCAACATTAGGGTATGTCCTTTAATTGATGCGCAAACTGAAACCATGAATTCAGCACAGTATGTGCGTTGATATCCCTGCGACCCTGTTTTAACTGCTATAAGCATAATATTTGTGATTTATAAGTGCACTTGTTATAATTTAAATAAATCAGTATTTTATTAGCCATTGTTTCATTAAACTCACGTTTATGTTAATCTTATGAATAGAATGAATAAAAATATCATGTTCTTTTTGTGTATTTCATATCCGTCACACTGTTAGCCTATAATGTTCCCACTGCTGGGACACAGGCCTCATCTCTATGAGAAGGAATAGGCCTTAATCCATCATGCAAGCTCAGTGCGGTTTGGTGGATGTCACAGCTTTGAATTTCATGCCAGTTTCCTCACGATGTTTTCTTTCACCGTTTTGAGAGCACTGCTGATGAAATCAAATACACAAAGTGAACTGCCTGCCCGGGTTCGAATTCACGACCTTACAACTCTCTATGGTACAGACATCATGGCATATCAAGCTACCCTAAACTGTCAAATTTTTACGTAATAAAGTTTTTTTTTTTTGGATGGGAATGACTCATCCCTCCCACCCATCATCATCAAATGACTTCTCCCGCTCTGGGTGGAGTAGGAGAGCGTGTCAGACCGCGTGAGAACCCACCCGTGTTCCCTCAATTGTATGTATGCCAGGGGCCGCAGTATCTCTTTCGAACAACCCGCACCCCTGGCAGGCATCGGTCCTTGCGGGCCCCATCAGTTGTTGCTGACATCTCTTTGGGGCGCGCGTGGAACACAACGCGCCGTCGACCCCGGGCTTGGTGATTACCGGACAGCGAGCTACCCATTACTCGCCGTCCGCAAGCCCGCGCCTACGATGGCCAGGAATCAGCCTGGGATTACCGGCGCCCAGGGCGTCTCCTGCGAAGGCTACGGCCGTGAGGGCGCATGTACTGCCTCTCCCTCACGTGCGCCGCCTCCCTCTTTGCGAGCATCACTGCTTCGCTGAAGGTACGTAATAAAGTTTAAAATCTATCAAAGAAATTGACAAATGGGGGGAGCTTGATGTGCTGGCGTCTGTACATTAAGATCTTAATAATTATTAAACAGCCACTGCTTCTTTGGTGCTCGCTGGTCGCAAGCGCTTCTGCTGCACATGTGGTCGTGGTTACGAAACCTGGTCGGGCAACAAAGTGTTATTAGGGTTTTTCTACCTGGAATTTCTCACTACCAGCAAGGAGTCCCGGTTGATGGTAATATTCTCGCCCCCTATTACATGGGCCTTGAACATAACTGGGGAAATGTCGATTTACTGCGAGTACACCTCTGCCCAACCATTCGGGGAAACAAGGCGTGATGTTATCTTATGTTATTAAACACTGTTACTGTTCCAGCTGTAGAAATGTTAAAATTAACGATGTCCAATTAGCATAATACTTGATCAGTTTTTGCATCAAAGAATAATAATCATTTGTTCAGAATTAAAAGCCGTGAGTAAGCTGGCCATTGTGTTCTTAATTGTTAAAGTCAATTGTTAAGTACATGTATTGTAATTACATAGGTACAGAGGCCAGCATAAGAAGCTACCTCAATCTGTCAAATTTCTTTGATTGATTTTCAACTTTATTCCTTATGCATAAGGTTCATGTTCAATTGGGAAAATTTGACAGTTAGGAATAGCTTGATGTGCGGGCGACTGTACATTCATCATATAATCTCACGCCTTCGGTAAACACGAATGCAGCTTCAGGATACTATTATTATTTTGTGAACGAAGCGTATTAAAAAACTCCAGCAGTCCCACACATCAAGCTACATACACCAATCTGTCAAATTTCTTTGATAAATTTTCAACTTTATGTAATCAACTAATCAGCATAACGTTCATGTTCAATTGGGTAAATTTGACACTTGACGGTTTGGGGTAGCTTGATGTACTGACGTCAGTATCTACAGTCCACCGGATGTAACAATGTTAACAATTTGAGTGACAGCACATTTCGGGTTAAAGATATCTTTATTTCCCATATGACAGGAATTTCAGTTACATGATAAATTTTTACATAATTAAAAAAAGACGTTGTTGTAACGTACAGTTTTGGTAAGAAGAAAATAAAAAATACAGCATGCAGAAAGAGTCAAAAAGTGTAGGGTAGCTAATAAATTGAACACAGCTTAAATGTAAACATACACGGAATGCGCGCAACTCTATTAGATTAGATGTGGTATGCAATGTACAGAGGCCAGCACATCAAGTTACCCCAATCTGTCAAATTTCTTTGATAGTTTTTCAAACTTTAACACAAACATATAAGGTTCATAATCAATTGGGAAATTTTGACAGTTTGGGATAGCTTGAAGTGCTGGCGTCTGTACTAAGGTGCGCTCGCTTTATTTTTATAAAACTTATTTAGGTATGTAATTTTAAGTGTTTCTTAAATATTGACATAGTTTTTGCATTTCTGATGTTATTTGGTAGGTTTCATACAATTCAGCCTTAGAATACCTTCGTACATCACATTTTTTTTGCCATAGCTGGTGGTGAGTGTAATTGTATGTCATTTGCATTTCTGAGCCTAATTTTGTGTATTTTATGTTTCTTTGTGTGAAACGTATTTGTGTGTGACTGTTTTTATTATGTATTTTTCTTATTAAGATGCAAGTAATATATATATTATGTATGTTTGTGATATGTTCATTGACTTCGTTTCATTGTATATTTTTCGTGTTGGTGTACTGTAGTCATATTTGAAGAGTGTCTTTACCAACTAATTTTGTGCTATTTGTAGTTTTTCAATATTGATTTTGGCCGCTTTTCGTAGGTAACATATTTGTAGGTATAATATTGCGACGAGGTGTTTTCGCGCACTGGATGTTCAACGCACTGCTTAGCTTGCGAAGGTTGAAAATCGAACACTGTGTATTTACGACGTGCTAAGACTCACTCGTACTGCAGTCTTTGCTGCTCAATGCTGATTCTCAATGCGCGGTTCAACATCGAGATTGGAGCCGATTTTCAACTCTAAGTTAGTGGATACTAGCTCTAAATGAGAATGAGCTCTGGTTGCTTAAAACCGACACTCTTGCGAACGCTGTATCCACTGTCTGGTATCACGCCTCCAGATATTCGCAAGACTAAAGCCAGCCGCATCGAATGGGCGAAGCTACAGGATGACTCATGCCACCGAATGCACAACTTTAATCCAGTGCCACAGAGGCTTAAAAATCGCAAACATTTTCTTGGGTGCGTGAGTCCAGCCGATAACCAACCCCTCCGCAGGAAGATGTGATCTTTGGGAAGAAATACTCAAGCCTCCTGATTTCTACATCAAACCATCGGAGAGCTTCCCACCCGGGCACAAGTTACCATGCCCTACTTGGAAAGCCTTCGGACCAGACAGACTTCGTACCCAAGTAGGTCGTAGCAAGGACAACCTCCACAAATGGGGGTTCATAGACGGCTCAGACCTCCGGTGTGTATGCGGCGTCTCTCCACAGACAATGACTCACCTCTCATCTTAAACCGCGAGCCCTGTCACCTGCACACGTGAGGATCTAATGGCTGCATCAGCGAACGGTATTCGTGTTGCTGAATTTTGAGGCAAACTCATTTAGTAAATTTTACATTTGCATACAATCTTTCGTGTTTTTTTTGGCTATCGACACGCTAAAGAAGAAGAACACCGAGATCCAGTGCGCTATAGAATCCCGCCCCGATTTTATGACGTCCATGTGGCGACCATCTATGACCTCCATACGTTATCAATTCGAAGGCGTGAGATGTATTACGTCATCTTTATTTGGGTAGGTAAGCTGTAATGACTTGCTGTTTTTAACGGTCTAGCAACGATGAACGAAAAAAAACAACTATGAATCAGCTCATATTTGAGTTCAGTATCAAACTGTACGCTATATTAGTTACATCTGCCTTTTTATCATCATCATTTCAGCCGAAATCACCCACTAAGACTTTTTTCTGCCATAAGTACTTCCCGGTTCCGTGCTTTCTGCCTTGTTTGAAAAAATGACCACAAAACTTGCCGTAGTTACCGGAGCGAATAAAGGCATCGGCTTCGCAATAGTCCGCGGGCTTTGCAAGCGTTTCGAGGGAGCAGTCTACTTGACATCAAGAAATATAGAGCGTGGACAAAAAGCGATAGCCGACTTAGAAAAAGAAGGGCTAACACCTAAGTACCACCAATTAGATGTCACTGACAAGAAAAGCCTTGAAGTATTCAGAGATTACATGAAGAACAAATATCAAGGCATCGATATCTTGGTGAACAACGCTGGCGTAGGTTTCGGAAGGAATTCGACGGAATTTGCAGCCGTGCAAGCTGAGCAGACAATCATCGGGAACTACTTCAGTCTTCTGATTACTTCTGACATACTGTTACCGATCATCAAGAAAGGAGGTAGAGTGGTGAATATCTCCAGTTCTTACGCGCACTTAAGTAACATACCGAGTTTAGAATTGAGGGAGCAGTTTAGGGATGAGAAGCTGACGATTCCGGAGCTGTCGACTCTGATGCAGCAGTATGTGGAGGCTGCTAAGCAAGGCACTCAAGTTGCGGACTGGGGCAACTCTTCGTTGGTTGTGGCTAAAGTTGGTGTGACTGCTCTTAGTAAAATTCATCAACGTCTGTTAAACGTTAGAGGTGAGTGCAACACATTCCTGTTTTTTTTTAAATTATCGTAAGTAATTTTCTGTGATCTGAGGCCCTAGAACCATCTCGATCGTTCGCATCGAGCGCGTTCGGCGCTCCGATTGGCCCTGGATTGGTGAAGGACTAATCCGAGCGCCGAAATTAGCGCCTAATATTATGAATCCGATAGTTGACTAGCTGAACAGGTTTCCATAATGCTCACAGGTACACCAAAACCTGGTTTATGACAGGCTACTTTTATATAGTGTGATCCATCAACAAGAGAAATAATCTCTTAGAGTTTACGTACCTACCGATAACAACAAATAGCACTATCTTCGTTGAAAGTACAAGGTTTTGGTAGTCCCTTAAGTAGATATGTAGATACATAAATAAGTAGGGACTTTCAAAACCTTGTTTATTTAATTTTTAAGTCAATAAAGATTATAGTGCTTACAAGTGCACTTGAATGATACCGAGTTACCTACCGACGTGAAACTGAATTTTATTTAACATATACAAGTCTCATAACTACCGGGTGACTTAATTGTATTACGTAACCTTAGTTTTCCACAAGGATCAAATAATACAGGACGGTCTTCCTAATTATTATAAGAGTTTTGTTTGGATCAAAACTCAAATACTTACTTGTGTCGACCGATTGGTACTTCATCCCTACTTTGCAGGAAAAATAATGTATTAGGTTTAAAAAAATAAAAATACTTAATTAGCATTTCTACAGGTTCGATTTTCGACTACAGCGACCTTTCGAAAATCATTGAATGCAAATAATACATAAGAAATGTTTAATATCAGTTAAAGATAACACTAAAGTAGGTACCTTTTTTTTCTCCAGAGACCGTATTTTCTTCATCCTCCGAACAGTTATTCTGCGTCCAAATGTAATAATCATTATTATTATCAGCCGTTTGTGTCTCACTGCAAGGCAAAAGCCAATTCCGCCCTTCCACTTATCCCCATGCAATGCTGTACGTGGCCAATCTCTAAGAGCCAAGTTCGTCCCGAATAAAGGCTCCCGTAAGCAGGCGCGACGTAACTTTCGTAAAACGATTGCTATGAAAACTTCATGGAAATTGTTCTACAAGAGTCGCGTGCGACGCACCTGCCTGAAGTAGCCGTAAAAATATTTTTTACGAAATGTAGACAATAAAGTGCAATAAATTAAAAACCCATTTAATTTTCCACAGACATAAAAGTGAACGCTGTGCACCCTGGGTTCGTGGACACGGACATGTCCATGCACAACGGTCCTATGACCATCGACGAAGGAGCCGCGGCGCCACTGTACGTCGCCCTGGACGCGCCGGACACACTCAGAGGAGAACTTGTGTGGTTCAACAACGAGATCGTCCCATGGGATGGTGTGAAACCCGAGAGAGAGTTTTAAACTTTCGAAACTCGACGTTTTTTTAGTGGTGCGCAAACTTGTTCGGGGCGTGATTCGGCACAGCCGAGCAATAAACTCAAATACATTTAAATGTACCTACATAAAAACTGGGAAGAGCCGCTTGGCTTTGGTCTAATTGTCCCGAGCCGGCCCGAACATGATTCAGCGAGAGTACCTAGATGCCGAACGAAGTTTGCCGATCGGCACGAGTTGAATGAAAGCCAAATATGTGTAGGTAGTAAGTGCTTCCGTCACGAAGCACACACACACACTACCTACACATTTATTGGCTTTTTGATCAAAGAATATGTCAACCCGAACATGTTTGTAGGGTTTTTGTATATCAATGGTAGCACCTCTAAGACCCACGAACAATAACCTTTTCATAGATAATTTACCTCTATTCTCTTTGCTATAAGATTGATAAATATCATTGTATGAGTTGTCATCTAAGGTAAAATGATCTGAAAGGACTGTAGATATTAATTGTGTCATTAGACGAGAATTGGTTCAATTGGTTACGCATCGTGATTTTATTATTAGCTGTTTATTTCGTCGGCTTATTGCAAGAAGTCATTATGTGACATATTCACTATTCTGAGATAAACGGTATTTTAGTTCGAATTAGTTAGTGGTTATGATTTGCCCATAATATTATCCTAAATATAATTACGGTGGTGAAAAATTAAATGTTTTCAATTAGCATAATATTTCATTATAGATAAAAACGTATTTAGTGATTTTTTGCAGTTAATGAGTTCTTGCAATAAGCCGACGATTTATAAGTCGTATTATTCAGTTTCATTAAATAAAAAAGCTGTAACATTATAAGAAACTTTTTATACACCGGTAGCGCAGGACACACATTGTGGGTCGTCACGTGACGTTTCGTAAAGCCCGCCAAGCCACAATTTAGATAATCCCGATGCACGTGGTTTTTGTCTTAATTTGTATTAAATAAAAGGTCGTATATCGAGTGCGATGATTTAAGGATATTTACATATTCCTACATGCATCTGGAAAATTATTCTTGGTCGAAGCGAAATCACCGTCGGTTTTATGATAATGTTGTGTTTGCGTATAAGAATCCTTGCCATTGATTTGGTGTGATATTAAAATTTGCACTGACTAACTAAGTTTCACACATAAGTACTTATGACAACCAAAATCTCAGGAGTCTCCTGAGACGAAAGTGATCAAGAGTGACGTAAAGCGCGCGTCAGTGTCAAACCGCGGGGCTTGAACGATTTAAAGTTTATATTAATAATAGAGCTGTTTTGCATTAAAACAAAACAGTTATTATGTGATGAAGAACCACATAGCATTGGTTGAAGAAGCACCTAAGATTTTGCCGTATTTAAGTTCAATACTCAAAGAAAAACATACCTTCCTTGCTCGATTACCTGACTTCACGCCATACTCAGCGCTTGCGGTGATCTATGGCACAGCAAGCTGTCACCTGTCAACTGTCAGGTCATAGAAGTCTTCAAAACTCATCAGCAAGCACCTTGCTCCAATGCTATGTGGTTCTTCATCACATAATAACTGTTTTGTTTTAATGCAAAACAGCTCTATTATGTTCTTACTAACCACATAGCATTGGTTGAAGACCTGTTTGTTATCTGCTGGTGAAGACTACCCGAAGGATGTAGACGCTATGTGAATTATTCATATTTGGAATTGACGAATATTTTCGTCTGAATTCATTAACTGTTAAAACCAAAAATTAAAAGTTTTCAATCTATTCATACAAGAAAATGCAGAAATGAAAACATCTTTCATAAATTGTTATAGATAAATGGCAAATCTATTTGCCTTATAAAACATGAACATGAAATTTTAATATAATGATATAAAGGTAATTTAAAATCAATGAGATCTAAACTGAATTAAAATAATCATCTCATTACTAAAGGATAATTGGATCACTCATTCATATCCATAATTAATACAAGTTAGGTAATATACCTACTTGAAACTTGAGATCAACGGTAAAAATATTTCTCAATCAAAGGTACAGAAACTCATAAATACTTCTAAAATGATGTAGGAAAATATACTTGTCATACATGACAAAGTTAAAATTCCTTTGTAACTGAAATTTATTTAAGACCTTTTTATTATCATGATCAATACATTAAATCTTTGCATATGAATGATCAAAGGGATATTCTAGTACAAGTCCCTTCATTAGTCAATTAAATGGACTTACAAAACTGTACCCAAACATTTTCAAATACTTTCATAGGGAATTAAAAATTCTCATATAATAAATCCTCCTTCCCTTGCATAAAGAGCAGTCTTTCGTCCCACCAGTGGGAACATTATAGGCTTGAGACAACTTCTCTTGAGGTAGCCCTCTCCTTTACTACTTTTTAAAAGTAATAATTCTGTAAGTCTAATGGCTCTTCCATTTTGATTTCATCTGATGTGTTACTCAGTAGTCAGCCTCCCGAAGGCTACCACAGACGTTATACTTCTTGGAGGCACCTCTATCGTATTTTGTTTAAAAATCTTTTGAGCAAGCTTAGCCATGCCTGTCATTGTAAACAAAAGCCAACAATAACTATGGTAGATTTTAAGTAAACAACTTGATTGTTAATTTCTGTGAGCCCATAAATCCTCCAATCAAGGCGGAAAAACTATCTATCCCACCTGGGTTACTTTCTTGGTAGTGATTTAGCTAAAGCTTATGCTTTTGTAACTTACTCATTGGACAAGAAAATGTCTAGATCTAACATCAGATCTGTTGGTACAGTATTTGCATAAGTAAATTGGGATCAGGTTATTTAGGACTAATGCCATGCAATTTACACCATGACATTCAACTCTGAATAAGAGCTTTATTAGTAATAAGTGTGGATTATCTCCAACCATATTTCAGCAAATCCATTGTTCTTGTACCAACCACTGCCTCTTACAAGCTGACTGCCTTCCCCCCCCCCCCCCAAATTTCCAGGGTAGGTTAGGTTAGGTTAGTTGCAGCTTGTTAGGTTTAAGAGGTTCTTACATAGGTCTTGTATAGGTATTGGCTCTCCGAGACATCTCGTGTCCAAGCACGGGAGCCAGGTACACTGGGTCCAGTATGGGCCATTTATACATAATAAGCACCCGACCCACCTCCGAGTTCAGCAGATGACTGAGCGCTCGGTTTTAAATTGGGCGAAGAGAGCACCCATACTAATCATTGCTGTCACCTCTAACTGAAAGCATCGCAGAAGCTTGCCAAGCCTTCATTTGAGTCCCATATGACGTACTGTCGCACAACGGCCGACTTATCTGACGCGAAAAGGTCGACGTCGGGGACGCCCCACTTGGAAAACATGGCCTCCGAGGCCTGGGGCCTGGAGCAACAGGAGCCCATCTGGCTGGCCTGTTCAAGGATAAGCGGTCGGCTAAGCCGTTATAACACTTTTAAACTCCCCGGGAGGTAAACCGCTGACAGAGTAATATCCAGCTAACCTGCTAACTTCGTAATTTTGCAAGTTAGGTTCAAGGACACTAGGGAAACAAATCCCTCGCTCATCCCAGATGTGCGACAAATGTTGTTGTCGGATTGAACTAGAATATGTACTCTCAAGACTGGCTTTTTGGCTGCTTATTACTTACTGCGTTTATGGCAAACATCTCTCCAAGTTCGAGTGCCATTTTTTCTGGTTTGGTCAAGTTCCTGACAAGAGTAGGATAGAATACATGATTATTTATAATGTCCACCTTATGAATTACAAATATGAAGTGATATTTTACAAAGGGTGGCACAATGAGTGATCTCGTCACTAAAAGTGATCTTTTAAAGACATCCTTTGAATGTATAGGGTAGCCCGTTCATGTGGACTCCTTACCCTTCATCCACTGCATGTGTGGACAAGAAGTGGGTTTCCTTACTCATGTGTAGAGGAACTGAACTGTGGTTTATCAATAGCCTCTAGCTACCACATTAATTATGGCCAACCAGTAGAGCAACCTTTTTCTATTTGTCTTGGTCTGCCCTTCTCAAAAACTTTTGAGACTACAAGCATTCCCTTGCAAGGATTGCAACAATTATATATGGAACACCTTAATTTAATACGCTTTGAACTTTATTCAGGGAACAAAGTCTTCCTTTCCACCTTGCCTGCACACAGGGTCTTATTATAAGTATCAGTGTTCCAAAGAAGGCTTACATGTTCTTACTCCTGATGGAGATTCAGAATAGACTTAGGAAATTAATTTGTCACCTAAGCTTTGTTAGGACTTACCGTCTCCGAGACAGAAATCATAAACTGAGTTTTAATAGTGGGCCAGCTCATATCAACCTGAACTACATTAACAAGAATGCGGATACCATAGGCTCGCAAATTCTCTGCCACTCAGTTGGCTGATCGTCCAGAGAACCCCAGAAAAGCCAAAAGGGTGTGCTGTCAATTACCATATTTTTCTTGGTTCTAAAAGCTCTTCGGAGTTGTTGGTATGTGACTATTTCATGAAAAGCTACCCATAATTAACATATTAAAACTTTTTTTTTTTTTTTACTTTTTAGTAATATTGGTGTGTAAAGTAGGTATTAAAACCAAAAAATATCCACATTTTTTATAATGTGGGTTTAATAGAAATTTGCTAACTAAAGACTTATATACTTATTGAAAATGGAATTGTTGTGAATATAAACATATTCAGTGTTGGATTTCCTGTTATTATCTCAGTATAAAAACAGTAAAGGAATAAGCCTTTCATTCTGAAGTTTTACATGGTTCTTTAGGCAGTCTGATTTTTGTCAAAAGTATCTTTGCAATGATCCCCTTTTATCAAACTCCTTTTTTTTTTTTTTTTTTTTTTTTTTTTTGTAGTAAAACAAGTACTACTTGCAATAATAGCTTTAATTATAATATTGTCAGTTTTAAATTGTGTGGTGGATGTATTTATTCCCTTTCATATTTTGATAGATCAATGATCCTGATCATAACTATAAGATTTCCTTAATTATTACAAAATACAGAAGTATAGCATAGTAAATTAAATGTTGTTCAAATATTTAGCATTTCTTATTACTTAGACATGAAACTTAACATTTTTAATTAGCAATATTAATGTTCTAAATGCTATTTATATCTGCTAGATTTCAGATTTCAAAAGAGATCAGGTCTTCGCTGAACCACTGTAAAACAGCAGCTTGCCACTAGACAGCAATAAATAATTAAAATTAAAATACACTTCCTGAAAAACGTTCCAACTACTTCCAAAGGTGACAGTAGGGTACAAGCCTATTGGGTAGGTTGCTGCTTAATTAACAAGTCCTTGTAGACTCGCTTTAGCAACTAGCTCCTTCAGCTACCCACACCCACCCACATTAAGCATCCAACCAAAACTCCCTCCGCGGGAACTAAATAATCTTTAGTTTGGTTTAGTGGCTTAAGTCTATACTCTTTGACTTCTAATGCAGTGTGTGAAACACATGGGGTAGATGACTATAAATTTGAGGTTTTCTTTAATTGGTGTTTGGTTTATTTTGATATTGCTTGAAACAGGAATATCGGTCAGTGGATTGTCTTAGAAGCGGAGTTTGTCTACCGAATTATCATATTTTACACTGAAATCCTTCAGTTGTAATACTTCTGTCTCTTAAAACAAAACCGGATTGTGTATTATACCACAATGCACTTCCGAAGTGGATACTAACCAGAACCAGGTTAGAAGTTTGATGAGTGTTTTTGTAAAGTTAGTGATATGATGTGGAAATTGTGTCATGTTCATAGAAATTGAACACTTACTTGGCAACTTATTCCATTATAAATGCGTAGGTCCACTTACAGTAAACCGTGCCAATCTGTTCGGTCTGTTGGTCAGCAGTGCGAAGAAGCTACTTACTTCCTCCGAGGATGAAGAGCGTTTTTCGCCACTTACGCACGTAGGACAATTCGTCGCTCAAGTTCGCTACAAACGGTTGCTTTACAACGGCACCGGCGAACACGTGTTTATTATGTGAGCTTTCAATCTCGCATTTCGGCATTTCGCTGACTAACGATCAGCGTAACACTTTATCACTTACCAAAAGCACTATTATTCACTTTCTATAAAGTTTTACCAGAAACTATTAACTTTCTAAGAAAATTAACGAGAGAAAAAATTTTACGTCCATGGCGGCAAAATTTTTAGACGCTATGACCTGACAGTTGACAGGTGACAGCTTGCTGTGCCATAGATCACCGCAAGCGCTGAGGATGGCGTGAAGTCAGGTAATCGAGCAAGGAAGGTATGTTTTTCTTTGAGTATTGAACTTAAATACGGCAAAATCTTAGGTGCTTCTTCAACCAATGCTATGTGGTTAGTAAGAACATAATAATATAAATTAATTAAAAAAACAAGTACTCTATGAAATTTTGCGTGAGTGCCAGTCTCAAGTCTCGCTCAATGGAAAATTAAGTTGACTTCCACAAAAGCCAATAAACAACTACTTAGTTGGAAGTTGTATATACTTAGGTATTTGTTATACAAGAGCGCAACGTTGCTTATTAACCGCGTGCTTAATCATTACTATATTTAATCACGAGCGCAGCGAGTCTGTCTAACACACCTTTTTTTTGGTGGGAAATCATCAAATAACTTCTCCCGCTCTGGGCGGAGCGGGAGGGCGTGTCAGACTTTTACTGACTAAAACCCACCCGTGTTCCCTCAGTTGCTTGTATGCCAGGGGCCGCGGTATCTCTTTCGAACAACCCGCACACCTGGCAGGCATCGGCCCTTGCGGGCCCCATCTGTTGCTGCTGACATCTCTTTGAGGCGCGCGTGGAACACAACGCGCCGTCGACCCGGGCTTGGTCCTTACCGGACAGCGAGCTACCCATTACTCGCCGTCCGCAAGCCCGTGCCTACGGTGGCCGGGAATCAGCCTGGGATTCCCGACGCCCAGGGCGTCTCCTGTGAAGGCCACGGCTGCGAGGGCGCATGTACTGCATCTCCCTCACGTGCGCCGCCTCCCTCTTTGCGAGCATAACTGCTTCGCTGAAGGAGGCGACTGCTAGCCATGCACTCTCGCTCCGTACCATAGATAAATTAATAAAACTGATATGCATGCATAATTATGCCTATCAACATCTACTAAGTATGTATTAGATTATCTTAAGTTGTTGATTAATATACTTAAGTAGATACTGAATGGTGCAACTGACTTACTTTTGTCGCCAAATATTATACGGAATCTGGTACTTCGTTAAGAAACTTTTCAATTTCAGATGCTGTGAAAACCTTCGATTTTTTTGGTTGATGACCAGATGAGGCTCAAGTCTCTCTCTCTCTCTCTCTCTCGTGTCGATATGTATGTCTTTTTTCATCTTTATTGTTGCTTTTAGCATTGAATACATACTCCATCTAGAGTGCTTGATTTCTTGGTCTCGGATAATTCAATAAAATATGCCAGCAAAACGTTTTCTGAGAAAGTTTTGGCTCCTTTAGCTAGTCGCCAACTCGCCACATGTTAAACATATAGTACTGGTTTCAAATACTTCTCGCGTGACCTCAACAATCACGCGAAAATAAACCTGTTTTTGTGCAATAAAGTCTAATTTACTCTTTTTTTTTTCATATTATTATGTAGTGTTTGTCTTTGACCCCCAGTCTTTGGCTGCGACCGCGCCTGGACGGGGGTGATGTGAAGATTCGAATGTAGTTATTGCGACGCACGCTATTTAGAAAGTTTAAGGAGTGGTACTCCTAGCAGCACATTGATAGAAATTACATCCATAAACAAGCTATATTACAGTCAAACTCTCTTAAGTAACTGTACTAACGCATAAGATGATTCTTGAGACTGTATGAGGTGATCTCTACACTGTTTAACAGCACAGCTGACTAATGGCTGTATAATGGAGAAAAAACAACAAAATGTATTTTAGTAGAACTTGAAAGAACTATTGTCCAGCCTTTGGCTACGTATAATGCTACTAGCTGGTTAAGGAAACCAAAGCTTGTAAACAGCTGCTTAACGCGATAAAGTCACACATCTTCTAGGCTTTTTTATGGTGTACACTAATTCTATTATAATGCTACCTAAATCAGCTTAATACTAGCTGGTTAAAAGCAATTAAAGACTGCATGAGCTGTAAATTAGTGTACTGTTACTCCGCTAAGCAAAGCATAGCAAAGCATATAGTGTAAATATTAGCTATTTCACAGCCTCTAGAATTAATGAAGAGCAGACATAGGTTAGTAGTGCTATGATAACGTCAATTGTCATAACCTCGCAACTCGGCTAAATTAAGTACATAGATTTTGTTACCAATGATCATAGTTTCGTACAAAAGTTTTATTTATTTATGTTGGGTAAGGAATGATCAATAAAAAAAATAATATACATTTACTTAGTTTTATTTTATTAATCACAGACTCCAATTTTGGCTTTAGTAGTTCTATATGTTAAACCATTAGTTGGTTATTTAAGCAGCATACTGTTTAAATAACCAACTAATCAACCAAGTATGTAAATTAAACACTCCTGAGTAACGTCATGAGATAACTTTATTATATGTACTGAATGTGTTGTAGTCAAGGATATCGTCTAACTTATTTATGTCTCCATCATCCGGGTAATCTGATTTCTTTTTCTGCAGTGTTATATGTTGCAATGAATGACCGTTTTACTATGCATTGTATTTTTGGCCAATCTGTATTAGGCTTTGAATATTCTAGTTTCTTCAATTTCGAAGTAACATTTTTAATAGGCCGTTTCAGCCAACCATCCTTTTACCAAGCACTTGGTATGATAGATCATTTTTCTTCCCTCTTTCTATTGCCATAATCATTTTGAACGGCATTTCTATTTTCTGAAAACAAGAATAATTACTTAGCAATAACATGCTGCTACGTCCTGCAGTACCAACGACGCTGCTATACGGGTCCCGATTGCACCACTCTACGAAGACTGAGGACATCGTAGAGTACATACGGGTGAAGACCAATTGGACCTTGAGGGTGGAGAGGTTGGAAGCGCGTCATAACACCAACTTCAAGTCGTTCGTGGTGCGCCTTCCGACTCACCATTTGATGACCTTCCTCAAGGAAGAGTTTTGGCCGAAAGGTGTGCTGTATCGGCGTTTCCGCGGTCAGCTACGCGACACCTCGCAGCGTAACACGACGCCGTCACCTCGTGTGCAGTAGTTTTAAAATTTCTTTAAAAAATATGTATTAGTTCATAGTTCCTGTTTTTATACTTATAATATATGTATTGTGTTTTATGGGCCTTAGTTGCCTGAAATAAATAAATAAATAAATAAATAACATTAGCATCTTTACCTAATGGTTTTCTGTCAAGATTAGAGATCAAAAAGACGCTGTTGTATTCTCTCACTTTGCTGCTTTCACCAGCCTTTGGAATAACTGAAAACCGTTATACAGCTAGCGTACAGTTCTCAGCTGATTAATAGATTTAAATATGGCCATTGCATAGAAAAGAGAGGTTCAAGAGAATTTAGTTAGAATTATTGGTGGATAACAAATTAACGCAATTTTAATGTAAACAAGCCGATTACATATGAAAAAACCACTGATATCTGTAAAATTTTCATGATATTTCAGAGCTATTGAAGTAAAAACACATTAATTAATTGCTACAAATAGATGTTAATGCTCTTAAAAAGTTTTTTTTTTGTAAAAATCCATGAATGATTCGCGCACCGTATTTATTTTGTATAATATTTTTAGTAAAACTGTATTATTTCTATGGTGCGTGTAATTTTTGATAATATCACCTATATCTACATATTAACAGTAAAGTGGCACCCGCAGTACAATTTATCTACAGAGGTGGTAGATACAAAAAAAAACGTAAAAAACTACTTACCTTAAATTGGAAATTAATTATATTTACCCACAGATTATAGTTAGATGTAACACTTGCACTGCATCAATAGTTTTTGTTGGTATTTCTTGATAGATTTAACAGTCGCCGTTATTAAGCCATACACCAAATGTTAGCTGTCTAAGAGAATTAAAGAAGCTGGATAGTGGCCTATTGCAAGCTGTGTAAGCTATTGTATAGCCCATGTACGGCTCTTAATATGCTCTAGATAGCTTTTAACAATCTACTATAATGCTCAACGCTGGTTAATGTGGGGCCAACTTCAGAATTATAGAAGCTGTGTAGCCGGATATTCAGCCCTTGTACAAAAAGCATAATAGCCTCGAGTTTTCAAAAACTGTGTTGTCCAGTGGCTATACAGGTATGTATGCTGCTTGGGACGCCAGTTCGAAAATACATTGAATCGAAATACTAGTCTATATTGAGTTGAATCTACCATTTTGTAATATTTACCATTTTCGTACTGGCTTACCATTCAAAAAGTTTTTCGAATTAGCGTGTTCGCGACAGCGTCATTCGATATAACGATTTTCGACTCAATGTTTTTTCGAACTGGCGTACCACTCGTAGTTTTTCGAAATAGCGTGCGTTGCATCTTCATATCACTCCCAAACGAGACATGTGTCGATCGTAGCGTGTTTACTATTACAATAAAAAGCAGGAAATAAAAGTTAAATTAAAAACTCTCGACCCAAACAAAAAACTAAAACTAAAAAAGTCATATTTATTGGAATTTTAAGTTGTAGAAGATATTTTGATCAAAGCATTGTCACGTCGGGGGACGGCCAATGAAAACGCCAAACAGACGAGGGCCAGCAATAATGAATGCAACTATGCTATAAGTGACAATGCTTTGATCAAATATTACCTACATCTTCTTATTAAACTTAAAAGGTCAATAAATATAACTTTTTTAGTATTTTGAGTTTTTTTTTTGTAAAGAAGTCATTTGTTCTACGCTTAATTAAGCGTAGAACAAATTAACGTTAACGTTAATTAACGTTGTAAAACTACGGGGACCCATGTACCTACCTATTTCCCAAAGTGTGTGTGTTTAATCTATCATATTAGACCTAACACCTGTGACGACCTTTCAGTTTTAACCCCATTTTTAGAAGGCGGCGCGTACGCAGTCCCATTCGCATTCGCGTATGCATTCGACCTATCTATAGCATAGGTAAGGTTATAAGATACTAAAACCGACTGTGATTGTGCGCGACTTTACTATTCATTACTTTGTCAGTTACAAATGGGTCCCGTACCTTACCCATACCTCAGGGAATACCACCTTTTATCTGTTCAGTATTCTGTGGGGAACAGCGGCGGCCTTAGGGGGTGGCGAACAGGGCAATCGCCCGGGGCCGGGCCTCGCTCTTGCAGTGGCCTCGCGCAACTACCCAAGATTTAAAAGAGAATTAAAGAAAAAATAGATTTTATAACTATTTTTTTAAATAAAACTTTTGATTTTGGTCCTTAATTACATATTAAGGTTATATGATAACGGTAAATTAAAATAAAGTTAGTTAACTAATTCATTCATTCAAAACATAATTGAAATATTCATTGTGTACTTACTACTTGAATATCGCGCCTCGAAACACTTGAAGATCGGTTTTTTAATCGCACAGCAGTCGGGTAGGCTCGAGAGTCAAGACATAATGTTTTGCTCCTCTATCGCTCGGGAAATCCTCGTATTTCATTTCGTTCGTCAACTCTTGTCACCTTGGAATGATTTTGCTTGCGGTATGAGTTACAAAATCGTTACTGTAGTATGTATCTTTGGGCACGCCACGGTTGCGGCGGTAAGTCCCCTCTTTGAGGAGTGGCTTGAGAGGCGGCATGGCGTCCTCACCTTCCGCCTGACACAGGTCCTCACCGGACATGGCTGTTTCGGGAGGTTCCTGTTTCAGATGAGGCGGGAGGAAACGCCCGGGTGTTTCCATTGCGAAGATCGCGCTGAGGATACGGTGGACCATACGGTGGAGGTCTGCCCGGCTTGGGCGGAGCACCGCCGTGTCCTCATGAAGGCGCGCGTCTGGCCCTGGTCCAGACCATGGTACGGAGCGAGAGTGCATGGCTAGCAGTCGCTTCCTTCAGCGAAGCAGTGATGCTCGCAAAGAGGGAGGCGGCGCACGTGAGGGAGAGGCAGTATATGCGCCCTCACGGCCGTAGCCTTCGCAGGAGACACCCTGGGCGTCGGGAACCCCAGGCTGATTCCCGGCCACCGCAGGCGCGGGCTTGCGGGTGGCGAGTAATGGGTATCTCGCTGTCCGGTAATCACCAAGCCCGGGTCGACGGCGCGTTGTATTCCACGCGCGCCTCAAAGAGATGTCAGCAACAACTGATGAGGCCCGCAAGGGCCGATGCCTGCCAGGGGTGCAGGTTGTTCGAAAGAGATACCGCAGCCCGTGGCACACAGACAACTGAGGGAACACGGGTAGGTTCACATCACATACTTTTCATGAAGGACAAAGGGCCTCGTAGACCTGCCGCCCGGAGCCTCGCTATGGGTAAGGCCGCCTCTGTGGGGAATACTAAGGGGTAGGGTTGGTCGTTGAATCAATAAACTGTTTTTTTAACGACTTTTCATTCGTCAACGAGATAACTGTTAATCAACAATGAAAAAACAGGTCGAAAATATTAGCTGTTAGTTTACGTCAACACACAAGACGCATTAGTTCAATAGTCGTTATTTTATTCAGTTCCAAATAAAACCAGTTGAAAATAAAATGCTGCTGATGCTGTTAATTTACGTCAACGGCTCAACGGATTATTTCACTATATTTATATTAATTTCTGAGAATCAACTTTATTGTAAATGTAAATAAGTATTATTTGATTTGAATGTATATAAAATGAAACGATCTTTTAAGTACGCCTGGATACTATTTGTACCCAGCCAGGCCTAAGCCTGTAAAGAAGAAGAAGCGAATGTCATATTATTTTTTTAAATTCTTATTAAATTAATTATTTGCACAAAATTGTCAATGATTGAAAACGTTGACATAAATTGACGCTAAACGCTACAGATTGAACATTCAAAACCTGTTCATAATTTAACAGCTTTTTTAACCTGTTGGTGTTGACCATTGATGATTAACAGTTAAATTACACTAACCAAAAAACCGTCAATGATCCACCTCTAAGGGGACTACACGCACGCAATCCCCTCTACAAAAATTTATTATTATTATTATTATTGCCGCAACTACAGAATCGCGAGAGGGTCATTCAATGGCGGAGTATTTTAACACCGCGATTCAGAAACGTGACGTATAAGTTCAACGCCATCTAGGGAGACGACTCGACAACTTGAAAGCATGATTTGAATGAACTGTAATCCTTTAAAAGTTGAATTAAAAATTAAAAAAAGCCCCGCCCCAAACAAAAATGTGTAAAAAGTAAAAAAATAATATGTATTTAATGGCCTTATAAGTAGTAGGTAATATTTTTTAACCGACTTCAAAAAGGAGGTTATCAATTTGACATGTTTTTTTATGTATGTTCGGGCATAACTCCGTCTTAAATAGACGGATTTGCAAAATTCCATTTTTGTTCGAAAGGAGTTTATTCCGAAATGGTCCCATAAAAAATTCACATAATTGTGATTATGCGTTTCGGAGACAGACAACGGAACTCCTCAAAAAGTGACAGCAAACAAACCGCGATTGCAGCTATCGCTTATGCAATGTTTTGACCCCAAGAATGATGAAAATTCGAATTGTGTGGGGTAGGTACTGTAACTACCTGCACCTAGCTTCTGACGTTTCACAAGTGCCCTTGCAGGTTTATGTGAAATAAAATAATTTGATTTTGATTTTGAACGAAAAAGTGAAAAAAAAAACTTTTTTCAAAAAAATAACAACCGACTTGATGAACAAAAAGTTTTGATCAAAGCATTGTCACGTCGGCGTCGGAGGACGGCTACAACACATAGTTCCATTAAATAATGCTGGGCCTCGTCTGTTTGGCGTTTTCACTGACCGTTCCCCGGCGTGACAATGCATTGATCACAATATTACCTACTTCTTACTAACTTAAAAGGCCAGTAAATACATGTTATTTTTTTTTACTTTTTAAACGTGTTTGTTTGGGTTGGGAGTTAATTTTTTTTTAATTTTACTTTTTCAAATGAAATTCACGTAAAACTACGAAGTATGGTGCGATGACTTTAACCTGATATTGAATGGCCGTAAACTGAAAAGATAGTACCTACGATGTCGTTTGCAATTTAGCGTATATTTTAACATACCTACTGTGCACCGGGTACCTACTTTGTATTTTTTAATATGGAACAATCTGTAAATTTAGCTAACGGCTAAATTCACAGATAGTGCTCGTGAACGTCAAAAAATGCAATTTGTAGGATTTCTGTAAGTATTCATAATTTTTATAACTACAAATACAAAGGTTAAGTTGTAACGTTTATTATTTTCTACACACAAGTTATTTCGTTTTTTACACATGATATTCGGTTGTACCTATATGTAAAATTTACATATAATATCATTGTTGTTACTTAAGTAATGTGTTACAGTATCAGGGTGGAATAAAATTCGTTCAAAACCAAAATCAAAATATTTTATTTCACATAAACTACCTGCAAGGGCACATATGAAACGTCAGAAGCTAGGTGCACGGTTTTAATTTGTCCCTTCCTATGGAGAAGAGCCGGCAAGAAACTCCACGGTTACTCTTTTAAAAATAATTGGGTTTGACAATGTTTTCAAATTACAGTGATAATAGGTATGGGAGGACAGTGCAGGCCTGTCAATAAGTACCAGGTACTTAAAGGAATGAAAATAAAGAATAGAAAATCGTCTATAAATCTCCAGTCTGTAAGGCCTACAACGTTCTCTCATTCACAATATATTATGTAAAAGAATCTATCTACCTAAGTAAAATCAACTTATTTAAACCATGTGCCATGATTTCCATGAGAATCAATTCGAAGTGATGTATAATATCAAATAATGACGAGAGTATGTCAGAAAGTGTAAAAAATAAAAATATTAAAAATTTACATTGTAATTTGGGAGCTTAGACTCTCACACAATTATGCTGTTAATGAGGTACCAGGGAAGCCACATGTGCAGAAGGAATTAATACCAAACTTCCCTGTCTTCAACGTAGTCCTTTATCTTATAATATGCTTTTTTGATAAGGACACGTTTGATGTGAGTTTTAAACATTCCATCGCTAAGTTCTGTAACCGACTTTGGCAACTTGTTATAGAAGCCGATACTGTTTTTTAAGAAATGACTTGCTAGTTTTAGTTAATCTAAATTTTGGAATCACAATTTCATCTTTACTACGTGTATTTAGATATTGGAAGTCGCATCTTTTTTGGAAAAGACCTAAGTTTTTGCGAACATACAAGATATTTTCTAGGATATAAAGAGAAGGCAGAGTTAGTACCTATTACAATTTCGTTGAATTTGTTTCTAAGAGAGGTGTCATTTTAAAGATTGCATGGATTGCCTTCTTTTGTAAAATGAAAACTGAATCTACGTCAGCTGCCGATCCCCACAGCAGAACGCCATAAGACATAATAGGACTGTGAAAATAAGCAAAGTATACTAACCTAGCTGTGGCTATATCAGTCAACTGCCTTATTTTTCTTACTGCGTAAGCAGCTGAGTTTAATCTACTTGAGCGAGCTTTAATGTGGGCACCATATTGCAATTTTGAATCTAAAGTAATTCCTAGAAATACAGTTTCGGAAATAGCATCTAGTTTCTTGCCATCAAGTTTTAAATTTAGACCTACTTGGGGTACATTTGGTAATGAGAACTTAAGACATTTAGTTTCCCCCCAGTGGGGTTCCCGCATTGTCGTTGCGGGGGTCTCAGTGACCGTGGTCATCTACACGGTGAAGCAAAGAGGAACCCCAAGGTGGGGCCGCTCGTCAGGGCTTGTGCCTCCAAGCCGACGACGTAGCGGCCAAAAAGTAGGTTGCGGTGAGGTGCATCGCAACTGAGGCGGGCCGCGATGTCGAATGGGAGGCATCGCGGCTGAGGGTTACAGGCTGCGGCGGAGGAGGAGTGCCGGTACTTCTGAGTAGCGCTGTTCCCTTCCGTGGCCTGGACGGGGCCGCCACCGATTGATGGGGGACGCGGTGGGGCCGCAGGGGAAGAGGAGTGTCGGTATAGCGTTGGCCGCTCTCCCTATCCCCTGCGGCCGAAAAGTTTCTATGTTAAGACTTTTAAATGCTGTTTTAACTGTGGCAATAGAAAGTGGTTTGAATTCAAAACTTGGAATGTACTTACTCAAGTTTTCTTTAAGAAGAGATTCAGCTAATACAGATGATGACGGGAGTGATTTCGTAACCTCTATTGGGATGTTGGTAAAGAAATGTTCTAAAGTCTCAGCAACTTTTCACTTATCTGAAATGGTTTCATTATCAATTTTTAGAGCTAACTCATTCAGAGGCCCTAGTGTGAGTTGCATTTAACCATTTACACCAAACGCAGAGAGCGCGTTCGGCGTTCCGATTGGCCCTGGATTGGTGATGGACCAATCGGAGCGCCAAACGCGCTCACTGCGTTTGGTGTAGATGGTTAAATGAAACTCACACTAGGGCCTCTGATCTTGCTGTGGTGTGTTTCCAGTTTCTTTGTTAACTACCTGCCACACAGCTTTTATTTTATTTTTAGAAATATTAATTTTGTTACTTATTTATTTAGATTTAGCTTGAGCTCTTTTGAATATCGTTTCTTACATAATTATGAAGGGCTGATCAGAAGTCAATGATTTTTCGTGATACAAATTATATAAGATATCTCTGCATTTTCTAATGCCAGCTGTGGCCCATTCGCTAAATTTTGATTTAGGAGTGATTCTAACTTTTTTTACAGGACATGCAAATGTGCCATAGTTTATATTGGGGTCTTGTGAATCAAAACTTGCTGTTGAGAGATTGCTAAGAACATTATTTTTAAACGTTTCCAATTTATTTTTAGTCAGAGATTTGAGACCTTCAATAGTTTTATCTAGGTGTAACGTTTTATATAAGTCAAACGATACAAGCTGACCAGTATGGTCTGACCTGACGCCACTAATTAAGGACGAGTTCGTTCGTGGTGTACCCACCACAACTAGCTCTCCGAGTCGTGTCTATACGTAGCTAATTATTGACATCGATTTGTGAGCGTGCAATAAAAAATTAAGCTTTAAATAAAACTTTTTTGCTTTTTTACCCACGCCTTTCCCTTTGGGCGTGGGGTGAATCCGGCTTTTTCGTCGCCTGCAGCAATGCCGTCATTATCGGCGATCCGCGATCCGCATCGCTGCTGCTCCCGGCGACACTTCCGCCGGGCCCACCACTTGACTGCCCTCGGCGACGCTTTCCCAGGGCCCGCCGTAGTCAGCGGCAGTCGCAGGCAGTGACTTTGACGGGACCCAGTCACTGGGATTCGTATCCTCGTCTTGCCAAACAAAAGGATATACACCTTTACCGACCCTAGTTTTACGATGTTTTCGAAACAATAGAGATGCACAATGAACGTACAGGTACTACCCCGCTCGAAGAAAGTTATATCAATTGAATGGACGCGCAAATGTGCCGTGAGCTCATGGAGTCATGGTAAACATCCGAAAAACGCGCGCGCGCGTTGGCTGCGCTTATTGCGTACCGTTAGTTCCGGCTGTCATTCGTGGATCTTTGACAGTCGATACGGGTCGTCAGAAGCCTGAAAGTCTGACAATCAGTCTTAATAAGGTACCCCTTGGTAAGACTGATTGTCAGACTTCAGGTCTTTCGCAGTAGCTGGGTAATACGATACCTCGTAAAACCCAGCTACTGGGTTGTGGACGTCAGATAGGCAGTCGCTTCATATAAAATACTGGTATTCAGTTGCATCCGGTTAGACTGGAAGCCGACCCCAAACGATAGGCAGAAGATTTTATAATAGGGTATTTTAGTCTTTATGAGAAAAAAGTCTCAAAAATATAATATTGAGATAGCTTTGGCAAAATTCAGTCGGAAAATGTTAGTTTTCATGAAATAACAATATAAATTTTAAAATACAATTTAAAGATTTCAGTTTTTTTTATCTGTTTTTGAACACCATGAAATAGAAGCCGCCATGTTATTACGTCATACGGCATGTCAACCGAGCGACTTTGTACTTTTATTATTTTCGTAACCAAAGTAATTTTTATTTAAATATATTTTGCATTCAGGAACAGCAAACCAACAATAAGTGGAAAAATAACTACTTTTTTAAATTATCTTATCTACTATCAGCGCATTTGTATAAACAGCAAACTGACGTCATACCCACTATGGCGTCCACTGTTTTCGTCAAATTACGCGCGAAATTTAAGAATGTAAAAATTAAATGCAGTTTTATGGCACGAATCGATTAAATAAAAATGTTCTGTATTTTTTAGTGGTTTATTAGCACTCTAGAAAGTAAATAAGACACTTTTCAAAAACGGGTTTAATACCCTATTGAACGGTATGTTATTGTATAATGTTGTAATTTTTTTTTTTTTGGGTGGGAAATCATGAAATAACACTCCTTCCGCTCAGGGTGGAGCAGGAGGGCGTGTCAGACTTTTACTGAATAAAACCCACCCGTGTTCCCTCAGTTGCCTGTGTGCCAGGGCCGCGGTATCTCTTTCGAACAACTCGCACCCCTGGCAGCAAATAATGTTGTAATCACACGGCAACTTCCCGCAGTTATGTGCACATCTCTTTGGAAGAATGACCAAACTAGCACCATCTTAAATTGCAGTTATGTATGCTATTTATACATTTTCTGCCTCGTTTGTCGCAAAAACTACTGCTGAGCATAAGGTCCTGGGTTCAGTTCCTAGGTCGGGCAAAACGTTCTTCGGTTTTTACCCGACTGCGCTAGAAGGAGGGTGATGTTTTTCGAGTGTATGTATGTTTGTATGTATATTTCTTTGGCACGCTCTGTAGCCTAAACGGCTTGATCGAATTCAGGTTGAGAGGTGCCGTTACATTCGTCTTAATTGTGAGAGTAACACTGGGCATATCAAAATTGAATAAACAAACAAAAATTGCGATATTTTTTTCAATACCTAATGAGTGGGGTATAAAAATTCAGATATAGGTCTCACTAACGACAAAAATAATTATATTAGTAAAATCTGAAATAAAAATAATAATTTACAAAATCAAAAAACCCGACTGCGTTAAAAGTGTGTAATTAAAAAAGATGGAAACAAGAAACTTGTTTTAAAAGGATGAATATTAAAACAAGTTTCTTGTTTCCATCTTTTTGAGTTTTGATTTTTCAGTAGCAGCCCAGATTCCGGATGTGGTTTAGATAATTCATCATATATGTTCATATTCGTGGTTACACTCAACCACGAGTCAGTAACCGCAGTAACGCATAATCAGCTTATAATTTTCCCACTGCTGGGGTACAGACCTCCTCTCCGTGAGGGCCATAATCCACCGCGAGGGCGCAGTGCGGGTTGGTAGATGTCACATGTCTTCGAATTTTTTGTTCTAAGACATGCCGGTTTTCTCACGATGTTTTCCTTCACCATTTTGAAAGCAGTGGTGACGAAATTATTTACACAGTGCCTGCTTGGGTTTTAACCCACGACCTACAGTGGCCCTAGTGTGAGTTTCATTTAACCATTTACATCAAACGCAGTGACCGCGTTTGGCGCTCCGATTGGCCCTGGATTGGTGACGGACCATTCGGAGCGCCGAACGCGCTCACTGCGTTTGATGTAAATGGTTAAATGAAACTCACACTAGGGCCTAAGTTTGTAAGTCGCGACCGTTACCACTAGGCCAGCATTGCTCTGATCAACCACGTTAGAACTATGAAACCTGGGCTGCTACAACAAAGGTGCCGACAATGTCGAATTCTAACCATGGATGTTGCCAGCCCTGAACGTGTGTAACTCTTTACGGAACTGACTCACTGATCCGGATCATTGAAGTGATTCAAACGATTGGTTCAGTAAAAACGTTTCAAACGCACCATTTGATCTGAAACATTGCTCTGTGCTCATTCCGTCCGCGCGACGCGTCGTTCGCGTCGTTCTCGAAGCGACGGAGCAGTGAGCGAGCGAGAGAGAGAGATTGAGACACACTGAGTTATTTAACTATTGACACGCGAGTCGCGAGTGAGCGGGCGAATCACAATCTATGCAAGTCGGAAAGAGATACCAAATGAGATGTGTATCACTCATACTCTCACAGATTTTCGTTGTCGTTATCCATGCACGTAAAAATGACCACTAAGGCGCTTACGTATCAAATACTATACGGTCGTTTTTTTCATATAATGTTAAATTATATTCTTTGACCCGATGATTCAAATGAGCCAAATGAAGCATATGTTTCAGATCATTTCAGTGATCGAGATGCAAATGTTCCAATCGCAAAAATGATACACTTTGACCACCTCTACCCCTGAAGTATTGCCCGTTTGATGGCAATAGGGTCACCCCCTGTTATATGGACGTGAGTGCCTTCGGGGAAACAAGGCGTGTTTTGTTACTTTTTTCAGCCTTTTATCTGACTTACAAAACGACTGTGACTAATTAAAGAAGTACTTAAAATGTGCTTATCAATTTATTAGGTCTTTTGAGTCCAAGGCACTTAAATTTATGTTTTCGATTTTCGCTGGTTTATACAAATTCCAAGATTATAATCATGGTTTCTTAAAAATATAACACAAAGCTAAATCTTTAAAATGTTCTTGATTTCTATCTATCGAATTAGTATTATTTTACTACAAATATATTTATAACATAGTCTTATAATTATTAAAACATAAATTGCTAAATAATAATATAATCATCTGAATTAGCATCACTTTCGTTAATATATTTTTTTGACATACTTTTTAATAACCACAACTTTATATTCATATAAAATGTTATCTTTTACAATAATTATTTAGGTTTGTTAAAAACATGTCTTTTCATGACGAGTGGCAAGTATAATTATATACACCGTGACATTTTAGTCGTCTTACAAAGGTAGTCCACTCAATGTATCCGTCATAAAATACCTCAAGGCGCGTTTAAGCCATTGTTACCATTAATTAAGATAGGTACAAAGAAAAATAAATAAGCTTTAGAATTATGTAACACCCTCCCTGTTAATAATGTTTACGTATCAAACGGTAGAAGATCTACCTACCTACCATTACATTCCATCATTAATTACATCTCCATAATAGGGTGTTTCAAGCTACGTCATGCGTCTTAGTGAAAGATATTTAATTATTTTTAATTATTTAAATGTTCAATTTTTTTTATCTTAAATAAATGATTAGTAGTCATTGGATACATGAAGTGGGCTGCCGTTGTAAGACGACTAAAAAGTCACGGTGTATATATATTTTTTTAATAAAACTAACATTTTCTTGGAAGGAATGATTGCTTGCATGTGAGCATAGCACCGTACTTACTTATATCTTACATACTGGCTTAGTATACTTAAAAAAAATATGAGACAGGCACAGAGGCGTACCAATAGAAAATGCCGCCTACGGCACGCATCACATTTGCGCCCCTTCGTAAACGATCTTTTCGGTCTACACTGAGCAAAGCTAGGTCGCATAACCTTTCTTGACCAATTATAAGCCTTCAATAACGAAGGTATTATTTCAACTTGCTAAAAAATCGCTTGCTATGCTGCAATTTTAAGAGAATTTGAATAGAAATAGGCAGATTAGGAAACACGCTTTCATCCCCATACTGCACAATATATTCAAGTAGCTCTTCAGATTTCTTAGATATAGGTAATAGTATGAAATGTTTTATTGATGTTTTGATTTTAATTTTATACTTGGAGACTTTGCGCCCCCTTCGATAGGCGTCCAGGGCTTGTGCCCCGCCTACCCCACCCTAGGTACGCCTGTGTACAGGCAACTAACTCAATAGCAATCTTTCAAGGGGTCCAAAGATTCATAAAATAAGTTAAGGCTTTACTTTGCGTAAAACCATGACAGTTAAATGTTAAAACACATTTTATTTTTGTTACCTAACATTATAGATTCATAAATCCGAAAATTATAAATGTGTAAGTTTGTATGTCTGTTACTCAATCATGCAAAAACGGCTGAACGGTTTTGGATGAAATTTGGGAAAACAGATAGTTTACTGCTACGACATACGGACCCTGATAATGTTAAATTCTTACCATGTGTGCCACCCCCTGAAGGATTGCCATCAAATTCAGTCATTCTATATGCTCCCATAGAATAATGGTTTTGTCCAAACCACACATGTAACACCCGACGCCAATCCAAGCTAATTCATTAATCAAATGACAATGTGGCTTTACGAAATTAATTGTGGCCAATCAGCACGATCGTGTGGCACGGCGTGATATAAGTGTGTTATATACATCGTGTGGAAACTCGGTTGAGATTATTAAACGTTAATTAGAAAGTACTTTGGCATTATTCCTGTCAATGTCAAACTATAAGTTTACGATAGAGACAGGAACATATCGAAGCCAAAGGCGTGCTAAGAAACGTTTATTATTCTCGACATTATCATAACTATCCACTTGTTCTATAGAGAACCTGCATAAAACTATGCAAAGCGACCTCTTCTCACAAAACTTAAAGCTCCATTCTAGCGTTCGGCATTCAACAAGTAAGGTATGACGTCATCAATGCTGACGTCACCGACGAAGCCCACGAAGAACACGTCTTCTAGGAAGGGTCCTGAGAACGTCCTCAAGACCGGCAGCTGCAGCAGTAAGGTGGCGAGACGGTCTTCGTCGGGCTGGCAGGACGCTCGAAGAGATCTTAGTACTTTGATTTGGTAGTCTTGTAACTTGCGGGTCAGGAAGTCTGGGACGCCATCTGTGGGCAAACATGTTATGTCGTACTTATTCTTCTTTTTTTCGTGTCGATGGTACTCTTAATTGTCGTTGTTATTTATTTTTTATTATAATATACTTTGAGCCCAGTATGTTGAAGTTAGGAATTTGTCGGTTTAGTCGGCTCTATCTAAATTTTGGTGAATACAGAAGTGATGTCATTGCTAAAGCCTCAAATGAGTTTTTCTTGGGCTCTCTCTACTTTATTAAGGTTTAGGGTTCTACCCAATTTCTATACCCAGGGCGAAACAGGACCCTATTAGTATGCATACGACGTCGGTCATAGGACGGTATCTTTTTAATCAAAATGGGTAGCCAGTGAAAACTTTTACAAAACTTCCCACCGGAAGCTTCCTTAATACATTGTTTTCATTTAACGCTATCGGTGTAAGCGACTCATGACAGTTAAACTTCCAGTCGGCATGGTTTTTTCCGACATTCTCAACATTATTCGTAATTTTTCAGCCAGTTTACACAAAACTGATGAATTATCCACTTTCCTCATAAACAGTTTATATTTGAGTATATTACCGGGTGAGAACAAGCACAGCGCCCTCAGATGAGCGTGCTCTCGTTGTTGAACGCGCAATTGTTCCATGTTGCTGATGAACTGCTGCAGGCGGGACAGACTGCTGCTTACTTCGGCTATTCGCTCGTCAGAGTAGTCTGACGCTGTGATCTGAAACAACAAAATACAATTTTAAAGCCCTACATTAAATTTACATTGCTTTTGTAAACAAAATTATATAGACAACTTAACTCGACATTGTATGTGGTAACCGTGGCATACATAACATGACATATGGACACTCAAAATCAAAATCAAAAGTCATTTCAAAATCAAAATTCATTTATTCAAACTAGGCTGAGAGTCAGCACTTTTTGAACGTCAAAAATTACATAAGACAGTCCCCCGGCACGCCCGTCTTTTACCACTTCCTAGTGCTTTAGCTGGGAAGAAGAAGTGGCGCAACAAACTCCCCAGCAGCACAGCTGTCTGTTATGTTGGAAGAACTTGATTCTATACTATAATAGCATATAATCATCATTCAACGATAAATGAAAATTTATTTAATATAAAAAAAGAAATGGTTTATGCAGTCAAGTTAAATAAACAATGATATGAAGTAATTCATATGACAGTCATACCAGAAGCATCGAAGGTGCGTTGCCGCCCCAAAAACAAAGTAGAAATGTCTTATGTCCCTGTAATTACACCGGCAGACATAGGTATGCTGGTAGTAATTCACCGAACGAGTTCCTTCACAAAAAGCTCTACTGCAACTGCTAGTTATATTCTGTTACAAAAGTATCAGTAGAAAATGTAAACAAATGAATTAGAAAACTGGTTTTTAGGTTGTAGTGCTACTTGCAACTTGAGTGCGCTGCATTACATAATGAAACCCGAAATTTTAATTTTAAATCAGGTTTTAAATGTAGTTCATTTAACAGATGAGATTAATTAAACCTAAAATTTGGTGATGAGATTAATTAAACTTAAAATTTGGTTGAAAATAACGATGAAAACAATAGTTGTTGGACAAAGTTTTGAGATATAAACTTATAACCTAAATACAGATAAAAGTGTGAATTATTCATAATTGAGCAAAAATTTTACCCAAGCAGAGGTTTGTTTACACTTTCAATGTATAGTTTTGAATAGACAATAGTTTCTTATATCTTACCTCTGGCATGGCCATATCATGGGACCTATCCACACAGTCGTTGCTGGCTCTGTCGCGCAGCACAGCCTGCAAGTGGCTCACCATCTGAGGTAGCAGGCTGTTCAGGGACAGTTGTTGGGAGAACATCGAGAGAGATAGTACGAAGAGTTCCGGCCAACATTTCTTTAAGAGGGTCACTTGGATCTCGAATCTGAGTAAGTGAAAAAATATAGATTTTAGTTGGCGTTATACGGGAACTGTCAAACATGTTCTCCGTCAGCATCAGAAAGAGAAAATACGTTACTATATTTTTTTACTATTTTTTTATCAAGATTATAAAATATAACCTATCTTCTTAGTTTAATCTGCTATTCTGACCAACCAAGTGATTTCCAGCATCTGAATCCCCAAAATCTTAGCAGAAATAGGTAATATTACTCATTGGTATCGTTTTCATGGTTCTTGGGGTTGCTGCTACCGAAAAGAATGTCGAATGGGTTTATTGTGCCAGTGCTGTACACTGTCAGTATGGGTTTATTGTGCCAGTGCTGTACACTGTCAGTACAAGCTACTATACGTACGGCAGCGCGTGCGCAGCAGGCACGGCGCGCAGCCAGCGCGCGGCCGCGGCCAGCAGGCGCGCGCCCGCCTCGCACACGGCGTGCAGGCGCAGGTGCGCCGGCGCCGCGCCCGGCAGCGACACTACAAGCTACTATACGTACGGCAGCGCGTGCGCAGCAGGCACGGCGCGCAGCCAGCGCGCGGCCGCGGCCAGCAGGCGCGCGCCCGCCTCGCACACGGCGTGCAGGCGCAGGTGCGCCGGCGCCGCGCCCGGCAGCGACACTACAAGCTACTATACGTACGGCAGCGCGTGCGCAGCAGGCACGGCGCGCAGCCAGCGCGCGGCCGCGGCCAGCAGGCGCGCGCCCGCCTCGCACACGGCGTGCAGGCGCAGGTGCGCCGGCGCCGCGCCCGGCAGCGACACTACAAGCTACTATACGTACGGCAGCGCGTGCGCAGCAGGCACGGCGCGCAGCCAGCGCGCGGCCGCGGCCAGCAGGCGCGCGCCCGCCTCGCACACGGCGTGCAGGCGCAGGTGCGCCGGCGCCGCGCCCGGCAGCGACACTACAAGCTACTATACGTACGGCAGCGCGTGCGCAGCAGGCACGGCGCGCAGCCAGCGCGCGGCCGCGGCCAGCAGGCGCGCGCCCGCCTCGCACACGGCGTGCAGGCGCAGGTGCGCCGGCGCCGCGCCCGGCAGCGACACTACAAGCTACTATACGTACGGCAGCGCGTGCGCAGCAGGCACGGCGCGCAGCCAGCGCGCGGCCGCGGCCAGCAGGCGCGCGCCCGCCTCGCACACGGCGTGCAGGCGCAGGTGCGCCGGCGCCGCGCCCGGCAGCGACACTACAAGCTACTATACGTACGGCAGCGCGTGCGCAGCAGGCACGGCGCGCAGCCAGCGCGCGGCCGCGGCCAGCAGGCGCGCGCCCGCCTCGCACACGGCGTGCAGGCGCAGGTGCGCCGGCGCCGCGCCCGGCAGCGACACTACAAGCTACTATACGTACGGCAGCGCGTGCGCAGCAGGCACGGCGCGCAGCCAGCGCGCGGCCGCGGCCAGCAGGCGCGCGCCCGCCTCGCACACGGCGTGCAGGCGCAGGTGCGCCGGCGCCGCGCCCGGCAGCGACACTACAAGCTACTATACGTACGGCAGCGCGTGCGCAGCAGGCACGGCGCGCAGCCAGCGCGCGGCCGCGGCCAGCAGGCGCGCGCCCGCCTCGCACACGGCGTGCAGGCGCAGGTGCGCCGGCGCCGCGCCCGGCAGCGACACTACAAGCTACTATACGTACGGCAGCGCGTGCGCAGCAGGCACGGCGCGCAGCCAGCGCGCGGCCGCGGCCAGCAGGCGCGCGCCCGCCTCGCACACGGCGTGCAGGCGCAGGTGCGCCGGCGCCGCGCCCGGCAGCGACACTACAAGCTACTATACGTACGGCAGCGCGTGCGCAGCAGGCACGGCGCGCAGCCAGCGCGCGGCCGCGGCCAGCAGGCGCGCGCCCGCCTCGCACACGGCGTGCAGGCGCAGGTGCGCCGGCGCCGCGCCCGGCAGCGACACTACAAGCTACTATACGTACGGCAGCGCGTGCGCAGCAGGCACGGCGCGCAGCCAGCGCGCGGCCGCGGCCAGCAGGCGCGCGCCCGCCTCGCACACGGCGTGCAGGCGCAGGTGCGCCGGCGCCGCGCCCGGCAGCGACACTACAAGCTACTATACGTACGGCAGCGCGTGCGCAGCAGGCACGGCGCGCAGCCAGCGCGCGGCCGCGGCCAGCAGGCGCGCGCCCGCCTCGCACACGGCGTGCAGGCGCAGGTGCGCCGGCGCCGCGCCCGGCAGCGACACTACAAGCTACTATACGTACGGCAGCGCGTGCGCAGCAGGCACGGCGCGCAGCCAGCGCGCGGCCGCGGCCAGCAGGCGCGCGCCCGCCTCGCACACGGCGTGCAGGCGCAGGTGCGCCGGCGCCGCGCCCGGCAGCGACACTACAAGCTACTATACGTACGGCAGCGCGTGCGCAGCAGGCACGGCGCGCAGCCAGCGCGCGGCCGCGGCCAGCAGGCGCGCGCCCGCCTCGCACACGGCGTGCAGGCGCAGGTGCGCCGGCGCCGCGCCCGGCAGCGACACTACAAGCTACTATACGTACGGCAGCGCGTGCGCAGCAGGCACGGCGCGCAGCCAGCGCGCGGCCGCGGCCAGCAGGCGCGCGCCCGCCTCGCACACGGCGTGCAGGCGCAGGTGCGCCGGCGCCGCGCCCGGCAGCGACACTACAAGCTACTATACGTACGGCAGCGCGTGCGCAGCAGGCACGGCGCGCAGCCAGCGCGCGGCCGCGGCCAGCAGGCGCGCGCCCGCCTCGCACACGGCGTGCAGGCGCAGGTGCGCCGGCGCCGCGCCCGGCAGCGACACTACAAGCTACTATACGTACGGCAGCGCGTGCGCAGCAGGCACGGCGCGCAGCCAGCGCGCGGCCGCGGCCAGCAGGCGCGCGCCCGCCTCGCACACGGCGTGCAGGCGCAGGTGCGCCGGCGCCGCGCCCGGCAGCGACACTACAAGCTACTATACGTACGGCAGCGCGTGCGCAGCAGGCACGGCGCGCAGCCAGCGCGCGGCCGCGGCCAGCAGGCGCGCGCCCGCCTCGCACACGGCGTGCAGGCGCAGGTGCGCCGGCGCCGCGCCCGGCAGCGACACTACAAGCTACTATACGTACGGCAGCGCGTGCGCAGCAGGCACGGCGCGCAGCCAGCGCGCGGCCGCGGCCAGCAGGCGCGCGCCCGCCTCGCACACGGCGTGCAGGCGCAGGTGCGCCGGCGCCGCGCCCGGCAGCGACACTACAAGCTACTATACGTACGGCAGCGCGTGCGCAGCAGGCACGGCGCGCAGCCAGCGCGCGGCCGCGGCCAGCAGGCGCGCGCCCGCCTCGCACACGGCGTGCAGGCGCAGGTGCGCCGGCGCCGCGCCCGGCAGCGACACTACAAGCTACTATACGTACGGCAGCGCGTGCGCAGCAGGCACGGCGCGCAGCCAGCGCGCGGCCGCGGCCAGCAGGCGCGCGCCCGCCTCGCACACGGCGTGCAGGCGCAGGTGCGCCGGCGCCGCGCCCGGCAGCGACACTACAAGCTACTATACGTACGGCAGCGCGTGCGCAGCAGGCACGGCGCGCAGCCAGCGCGCGGCCGCGGCCAGCAGGCGCGCGCCCGCCTCGCACACGGCGTGCAGGCGCAGGTGCGCCGGCGCCGCGCCCGGCAGCGACACTACAAGCTACTATACGTACGGCAGCGCGTGCGCAGCAGGCACGGCGCGCAGCCAGCGCGCGGCCGCGGCCAGCAGGCGCGCGCCCGCCTCGCACACGGCGTGCAGGCGCAGGTGCGCCGGCGCCGCGCCCGGCAGCGACACTACAAGCTACTATACGTACGGCAGCGCGTGCGCAGCAGGCACGGCGCGCAGCCAGCGCGCGGCCGCGGCCAGCAGGCGCGCGCCCGCCTCGCACACGGCGTGCAGGCGCAGGTGCGCCGGCGCCGCGCCCGGCAGCGACACTACAAGCTACTATACGTACGGCAGCGCGTGCGCAGCAGGCACGGCGCGCAGCCAGCGCGCGGCCGCGGCCAGCAGGCGCGCGCCCGCCTCGCACACGGCGTGCAGGCGCAGGTGCGCCGGCGCCGCGCCCGGCAGCGACACTACAAGCTACTATACGTACGGCAGCGCGTGCGCAGCAGGCACGGCGCGCAGCCAGCGCGCGGCCGCGGCCAGCAGGCGCGCGCCCGCCTCGCACACGGCGTGCAGGCGCAGGTGCGCCGGCGCCGCGCCCGGCAGCGACACTACAAGCTACTATACGTACGGCAGCGCGTGCGCAGCAGGCACGGCGCGCAGCCAGCGCGCGGCCGCGGCCAGCAGGCGCGCGCCCGCCTCGCACACGGCGTGCAGGCGCAGGTGCGCCGGCGCCGCGCCCGGCAGCGACACTACAAGCTACTATACGTACGGCAGCGCGTGCGCAGCAGGCACGGCGCGCAGCCAGCGCGCGGCCGCGGCCAGCAGGCGCGCGCCCGCCTCGCACACGGCGTGCAGGCGCAGGTGCGCCGGCGCCGCGCCCGGCAGCGACACTACAAGCTACTATACGTACGGCAGCGCGTGCGCAGCAGGCACGGCGCGCAGCCAGCGCGCGGCCGCGGCCAGCAGGCGCGCGCCCGCCTCGCACACGGCGTGCAGGCGCAGGTGCGCCGGCGCCGCGCCCGGCAGCGACACTACAAGCTACTATACGTACGGCAGCGCGTGCGCAGCAGGCACGGCGCGCAGCCAGCGCGCGGCCGCGGCCAGCAGGCGCGCGCCCGCCTCGCACACGGCGTGCAGGCGCAGGTGCGCCGGCGCCGCGCCCGGCAGCGACACTACAAGCTACTATACGTACGGCAGCGCGTGCGCAGCAGGCACGGCGCGCAGCCAGCGCGCGGCCGCGGCCAGCAGGCGCGCGCCCGCCTCGCACACGGCGTGCAGGCGCAGGTGCGCCGGCGCCGCGCCCGGCAGCGACACTACAAGCTACTATACGTACGGCAGCGCGTGCGCAGCAGGCACGGCGCGCAGCCAGCGCGCGGCCGCGGCCAGCAGGCGCGCGCCCGCCTCGCACACGGCGTGCAGGCGCAGGTGCGCCGGCGCCGCGCCCGGCAGCGACACTACAAGCTACTATACGTACGGCAGCGCGTGCGCAGCAGGCACGGCGCGCAGCCAGCGCGCGGCCGCGGCCAGCAGGCGCGCGCCCGCCTCGCACACGGCGTGCAGGCGCAGGTGCGCCGGCGCCGCGCCCGGCAGCGACACTACAAGCTACTATACGTACGGCAGCGCGTGCGCAGCAGGCACGGCGCGCAGCCAGCGCGCGGCCGCGGCCAGCAGGCGCGCGCCCGCCTCGCACACGGCGTGCAGGCGCAGGTGCGCCGGCGCCGCGCCCGGCAGCGACACTACAAGCTACTATACGTACGGCAGCGCGTGCGCAGCAGGCACGGCGCGCAGCCAGCGCGCGGCCGCGGCCAGCAGGCGCGCGCCCGCCTCGCACACGGCGTGCAGGCGCAGGTGCGCCGGCGCCGCGCCCGGCAGCGACACTACAAGCTACTATACGTACGGCAGCGCGTGCGCAGCAGGCACGGCGCGCAGCCAGCGCGCGGCCGCGGCCAGCAGGCGCGCGCCCGCCTCGCACACGGCGTGCAGGCGCAGGTGCGCCGGCGCCGCGCCCGGCAGCGACACTACAAGCTACTATACGTACGGCAGCGCGTGCGCAGCAGGCACGGCGCGCAGCCAGCGCGCGGCCGCGGCCAGCAGGCGCGCGCCCGCCTCGCACACGGCGTGCAGGCGCAGGTGCGCCGGCGCCGCGCCCGGCAGCGACACTACAAGCTACTATACGTACGGCAGCGCGTGCGCAGCAGGCACGGCGCGCAGCCAGCGCGCGGCCGCGGCCAGCAGGCGCGCGCCCGCCTCGCACACGGCGTGCAGGCGCAGGTGCGCCGGCGCCGCGCCCGGCAGCGACACTACAAGCTACTATACGTACGGCAGCGCGTGCGCAGCAGGCACGGCGCGCAGCCAGCGCGCGGCCGCGGCCAGCAGGCGCGCGCCCGCCTCGCACACGGCGTGCAGGCGCAGGTGCGCCGGCGCCGCGCCCGGCAGCGACACTACAAGCTACTATACGTACGGCAGCGCGTGCGCAGCAGGCACGGCGCGCAGCCAGCGCGCGGCCGCGGCCAGCAGGCGCGCGCCCGCCTCGCACACGGCGTGCAGGCGCAGGTGCGCCGGCGCCGCGCCCGGCAGCGACACTACAAGCTACTATACGTACGGCAGCGCGTGCGCAGCAGGCACGGCGCGCAGCCAGCGCGCGGCCGCGGCCAGCAGGCGCGCGCCCGCCTCGCACACGGCGTGCAGGCGCAGGTGCGCCGGCGCCGCGCCCGGCAGCGACACTACAAGCTACTATACGTACGGCAGCGCGTGCGCAGCAGGCACGGCGCGCAGCCAGCGCGCGGCCGCGGCCAGCAGGCGCGCGCCCGCCTCGCACACGGCGTGCAGGCGCAGGTGCGCCGGCGCCGCGCCCGGCAGCGACACTACAAGCTACTATACGTACGGCAGCGCGTGCGCAGCAGGCACGGCGCGCAGCCAGCGCGCGGCCGCGGCCAGCAGGCGCGCGCCCGCCTCGCACACGGCGTGCAGGCGCAGGTGCGCCGGCGCCGCGCCCGGCAGCGACACTACAAGCTACTATACGTACGGCAGCGCGTGCGCAGCAGGCACGGCGCGCAGCCAGCGCGCGGCCGCGGCCAGCAGGCGCGCGCCCGCCTCGCACACGGCGTGCAGGCGCAGGTGCGCCGGCGCCGCGCCCGGCAGCGACACTACAAGCTACTATACGTACGGCAGCGCGTGCGCAGCAGGCACGGCGCGCAGCCAGCGCGCGGCCGCGGCCAGCAGGCGCGCGCCCGCCTCGCACACGGCGTGCAGGCGCAGGTGCGCCGGCGCCGCGCCCGGCAGCGACACTACAAGCTACTATACGTACGGCAGCGCGTGCGCAGCAGGCACGGCGCGCAGCCAGCGCGCGGCCGCGGCCAGCAGGCGCGCGCCCGCCTCGCACACGGCGTGCAGGCGCAGGTGCGCCGGCGCCGCGCCCGGCAGCGACACTACAAGCTACTATACGTACGGCAGCGCGTGCGCAGCAGGCACGGCGCGCAGCCAGCGCGCGGCCGCGGCCAGCAGGCGCGCGCCCGCCTCGCACACGGCGTGCAGGCGCAGGTGCGCCGGCGCCGCGCCCGGCAGCGACACTACAAGCTACTATACGTACGGCAGCGCGTGCGCAGCAGGCACGGCGCGCAGCCAGCGCGCGGCCGCGGCCAGCAGGCGCGCGCCCGCCTCGCACACGGCGTGCAGGCGCAGGTGCGCCGGCGCCGCGCCCGGCAGCGACACTACAAGCTACTATACGTACGGCAGCGCGTGCGCAGCAGGCACGGCGCGCAGCCAGCGCGCGGCCGCGGCCAGCAGGCGCGCGCCCGCCTCGCACACGGCGTGCAGGCGCAGGTGCGCCGGCGCCGCGCCCGGCAGCGACACTACAAGCTACTATACGTACGGCAGCGCGTGCGCAGCAGGCACGGCGCGCAGCCAGCGCGCGGCCGCGGCCAGCAGGCGCGCGCCCGCCTCGCACACGGCGTGCAGGCGCAGGTGCGCCGGCGCCGCGCCCGGCAGCGACACTACAAGCTACTATACGTACGGCAGCGCGTGCGCAGCAGGCACGGCGCGCAGCCAGCGCGCGGCCGCGGCCAGCAGGCGCGCGCCCGCCTCGCACACGGCGTGCAGGCGCAGGTGCGCCGGCGCCGCGCCCGGCAGCGACACCAGCAGCTGCACGGACTCGGGGGTGCTCAGGATGCCGCCGCCGCCGGCGTCTGCTGGAGGTATATATAGCGCGGTTAATATATAGTAAAAAAAAAAAACAAGCAATCTTTATGATTAGAAAAAAGCCCTGAAATAAGGCTACAGATATCCCAAGAAAAGTATGCACTTCGAACATCATCGTCTATTTTCGGAAATACAAAAGCACGATGATAGAACTGATAAAACCATGGAAGTAATTGCATTTTTGTTTTATCATGATTACAAGTTTATAGATTAACAAGTCCATGCAATTCCAAGAAAACTTTTGAGTGACAGATGACGTACGTTACCCCTTAGTCAGTTTTAATGCTCTTGTGGAATTGTGAATTAGTCGGCCAGTGTATTTTCAACTTTAGCTTAACATGCATAATGTTCATATTGAAAAAATAAAGAAAAATGTTATTGTAGTTGGCCTGATAAACTCTATACTATTATGGATTTATATATAAAATAGAATGTACCAAAATCCTCACTTTTATGGTAAAAAAAATGCACGACAGTTAACATAGCGTGATCAAAGCGGATTATAGCAGGGTCAAAGTGATCCCTGTTCAAAACTTCACCGAATTTTATGACCTTACCTTCAGTCTGTTGCGTTTCCGCAGCAGCATGTAGGGCTGCTAGCGGCACCTCTGGCGGGGTCGCGCCGTAAGCGGATTGAAGATACTCATTGATTGCACCTGAAGAAAATAAATATGTGCTTTCGAATATCTAGTGCACATAACTCTGGGCTAGACCAGGGAAGCATGGCAAAAAAGGGAGGAGGGCGGTACTCAGCTCAGGTCCAAATTTGACACGTGGTGTGATCAATTTTCTCTCATTATCCGAAAACTTCTAATAGTTTTACTATCCTGCAGAGTTCAAAATTACAGACTAACGGCGCTAATGACTGTTTAGAATAAAACGAAAATCAAAAAGTTTATTGATTTGAAATAAAAACTACCGACCTCCAAAATTAACACTAAAAAGGGAAAAATTACTTTAATTTAGAAAGTTGGTGTCAAAAATGAAGTATTTTTTTGCCACCAACTTCCGAAATGAAGTTAAATTACGGAGTTCGGAGGTAACAAACACAAAAATGAAAAATACAACCGACTTGAGAACCTCCTCCATTTTTTTAAAGTCGGTTAAAAAAAGTAAGTTTAGCTTGCGCTATAACTTCACACATTTTGCCGACTTTTTTCCAAAAGTAAGTTATTCGAAAATCAACTTATTTTAAACTAACATAAAGGTTGATGTTCGTGCAAGTGGAAATAAACAAGGACTTGAATAGACTTTAACTTGCTACTCACCAAACTGCCCCATCTTGAAGAGATTCTTAGCGAGCTGCGTCTGCAGCATCAGCTGTTGTCTGCGAGCGCCTTCGATGTCACCTGCGTTGCCTGGCGTTAGGTATGGAGATACTGGAACAAATATTTTCGTAGGAATATAATCATAGAATAGAACCTTGTCATTATCAGGATCGATTTTGGGAACTGTAAAAGATGTAAGTACGACAATTTTATTTAACCTAGAAAGTCAGCCATCTAGTCAGTACGTAATATGTGCTCTCAATTCACTAAGCCTCCATTTCTAGAATGGGTCCCGGCTGCTACAATTTATCTGCTTATAAGTATCGCCTTAGCAACTGGCGATTCTTAAGTTAACTGCAATCGGGTACAACGACTTTCTTGTTTTAGGCCTTTTCCATGAGTACTCAGAAAAGCAGACGGGTTTTTTAGTTTTTTAAATTACCTTTTTTTTTATTACGATGTCACTTTCACAGTAATTACGAATCTAACGACACCTCTCAAGTCATCATCCATCGAGCCGTTCAGGCTGCAGAGCGACGATACGATACGTATGTGGCATTAATATTTAATTTGTGTGTTGATCAATGGGTTTTCCCGGATTTAATGAAGTACAGTAAAGTTATTCCACTCTTCAAATCTGGAGACAGCAAAGATACTAATAATTATAGACCTATATCGATTTTGCCGGTTTTCAGCAAGGTGTTTGAAAAAGTTATGTTAAATCAAATGTTCAATCATTTTAATCGTAATAACATCCTACACGATCAACAGTATGGTTTCACCAAAGGACGTTGCACAACCGACGCTGGTGTCACCTTATTAAAACACATCTTTACCGCATGGGCAGAGGCGCAAGATGCAATAGGTGTCTTTTGCGACCTATCCAAGGCGTTTGATTGCGTGAATCATGAAACACTTCTCTTGAAACTTCGGCGCTTAACTTAGTAAAATCGTACTTGAATGATAGACTGCAGCAAGTTCAAATAAACGGTGTGAATTCCTTGGGTTTAAAAGTCAAAATGGGTGTACCGCTGGGAGATAAGTTAAGGAGATACTAGAATTCGTCGAACAGACGGTTTTCCTGGGGATCACGCTTGACTCAAAGCTACAGTGGGGTCCTCATTTAACATCACTCGCAGGGCGGCTAAGTTCTGCCGCTTACGCTGTTTGGAAGATCCGCCAATTAACAGACGTGGATACCGCGAGACTGGTCTATTTTAGTTACTTTCATAGCATCATGTCTTACGGTATCTTGCTATGGGGACGGGCTGCGGATATTGAGTCGATCTTTGTTCTGCATAAGAGGGCCGTCAGAGACATCTATAACCTCCGCAGACGCGAATCTCTAAGGGAACTGTTCAAAACAATTAACATTATGACGGTACCTTGTCAATATATCTATGAAAACATTATGTATGTTCGGAAAAATCTACATCTTTTTAGTAAGATATGTGATAGGCACAATTTTAACATTAGAAATAGGAACAAATTAGATCAACCACGTTTCAGATTGTCTGAAGTACACACTTCTTTTATGGGGTACTGTGTAAAATGTTATAATAAAATACCAGTCGATATTCTTGAACTAAATGAAAAGAAATTTAAATCATGCATTAAACGCACACTATGTAGACAAGCATATTATAAGTTAGATGATTATATCGTCGATAAAAATGCTTGGCTTAACGCTGGTCCTGCTCCACAGCCACCTGGGCATACTAGTTAAAATTTTAATATTTGAAAGAGAAGCTTCCCTTTTTTTATTTTTTCTGACATTACGAACATTTTTGTTCATTATAATTTTTGTGACATTACGAATGTTTTATTTTTGCTGAACCAAGTGTTAGTTACTTTATACGTCAATACATATTAAATGTGTTTTCTTTCTTTTAGGAAATCAAATTTTATTAATATTTCAAATAGATTGCAAACTATAGTTTTGTATAATTTAGAAGCATTTTGTTTAAATTTTGTAAATGTGAGTACCATGCATCCGTTTATTGTGTTGTTATGATGTACGTTGACTTGAAAAAGCATGGCAGTTGAGAGTATGTCATGCTCACATAAATGTCTCACTGATGGTGGCGCGTGTGTTGGATCATTCGGTTCCCTACAAAATGGTTGAGCTGGATGGTGCTGAACCACGCGTCAATTTCGTGAACGGGCGCTGTCGGTTGAGACTAGTCATCTCCTAACTTCCAGGGCTTATTTTTGTCTCGTATTTAGAATTGTTTATATATATTTTTTTTATATTGTTCTCACATACAAAAGCAACAAGAATAATGTTCCCAAGATTTTGTAATATTTCAACTTGATTTTAAAAGAGTGTCCGTGGAGTTTCTTGTCCGTTCTTCTCTATAGACACCTACGTTTTGGAATGGGTAACTAGCTTCAACTTTCCAACTGATCGACTTTTTGACAATTCAAAAGTGCCTGTAAATGGTTTAATTGAAATAAATTCTTTGAGTTTTGAGTTTGACTCAACGACGCGTACGTATCGCACGCATCGTACGTATCGCACGCATCGTACGTATAGCACGCATCGCACGCATCGTACGATGCGTACGATACGTACGATGCGTGCGATACGTACGATGCGTGCGATACGTACGATGCGTGTGATACGTACGATACGTGCGATACGAACGATGCGTGCGATACGTACGATGCATGCGATACGTACGATGCGTGCGATGCGTGCTATACGTACGATGCGTGCGATACGTACGATGCGTGCGATACGTAAGATGCGTGCGATACGTACGATGCGTGCGATGCGTGCGACACGTACGATGCGTGTGAAACGTACGATGCGTGCGATACGTACGATGCGTACGATACGTACGATGCGTGCGATACGTACGTACGATACGTGCGATACGTACGATACGTACGATGCGTGCGATGCGTACATATGTACGATGCGTACATACGTACGATGCGTACATACGTAAATACGTACATACATACGAATATGATATGACGAAAATGTTGGACGCAGTGGACGCCATATTGCTCTGTGGGTATGACGTCATTTTGCTTAAAACAAATGCGCATATATTTAATAAGACAATTGTTTATAATTAAAATATAGAGTTATTTTTCTACTTATTGTTGGTTCGGTTGGTGGAAATCTTTAAATTTTATTTTTAAATTTATTTTGTTGTTTCATGAACATTTTCCGACTGCATTTTGCCTAAGCCATCTCACTAATATATTTTTAGATTTTTGCTTGTATAGAGTAAAATACCCTATTGGGAAAAATGCTAAGTAGATGAAACGAGAGAAAACATTAAAATAGCATGTCATATTACCTGGATTTCCTTTATTGAATGCGACGGCCGCAGCGAGAGCGAAGTTAATAGCGGGTGCAGGAGACACCGCTCCGAATGCATCACTAGGTTCTTCCTTTGGGTTGATCTGCGAGTATACCTCCTAGATACAAAACCACGGCGTTAGTATGACAAATCGAACGTTAGAAAGAGATATCACAAGGGAGTGACAGAGATAGGGTTCTATTAAACCGAGTTAGTCTAAAATAGGAAGTTTCTTAGTAACGTAGTAATATGGGACTCTTGAATTTTGAGAAACAAGAATGGGCATGGCCGATGAATTATGCCAGTGGTCCTCAATAGTACGACAGTGGACCCCAATATTCTGACAGTGGACCCTCAATAGTCTGAGAGTGGACCCACAATACTGGTGCACACTACAAATATTATAATTGAACACTTTTAACATACATACCCAGGGTGGTACAAATTGCTTTATGCCTTATAGCTAGGATAGATCTTTTACAGGCAATCTTTTGGATGGACTTTAGAGATAAAGAAAAATGATGATGTCTATAGAGTGCTTTTTAATACAAGTAAAACCAATTTAATTAAATTAACCGGCGAATGGCAAACTTTACAGAAGTGTTGGGAATATATATCTGCAGAAATGATGATTTTCGAAATTTATCATTCCTAAAAACAAAACAAGAACGTTCACATTCTGATCTCAAGTTGTTAAAAATACCTCGAGTTTCCCTACATTTGATTGTCACCGAGATGAGACTGCAACTTTGAACGTTTTTACTTACGATAATTGGCCTGATATCGGGGTCAATGGAACCCTGGTAGCACAATTAATTTAAACTGATCTTCTATGCTTTCCAAGATAAATACGATAACAATATGATAGATATAACAATATGTCTAACTAACCTGTCCTCCCTGTGCTTGCCCTGCCAGCCCCAGGAACTTGGAGTAAGCCGCCTGCCTGTCATGCATGCCCTCGCGCTGCTCACCCTTAGACTTGTCCACGATCGGCTTCCGCTCATGCTGGACCGCTGTCGCATACAGTGCAAGAATTATTGCTCATCAGAACAGGCAACATAGAAATAGGTTGTGTTTTTAAAAACAACATTATTATTATTATTATTTCGTCATTTCAAGGATTCATTTATTAAATATTTTTATGAAAGCTATTATTTCGCTTATTTATTTTTTATCAAATTTAAAACATTACATTGCAAAAAACTTTTAAAATATAAAAATTGTGGTCCACCGGTATTGGGAGCAGGATCCAAGCTACCGGCTCCAGAGACAGGAACCTCCTCACGATGCGAGTCGTATTGAGAAGTACTTACTGCCTTCTGAATCAGTTATTTATTATTATTATTATATATGTAATTACTTAGGGACTTTTATAACCGCAATACGTATGAGAGTCCCACGCTACCAATTAAATTTAAATATTTTTATAAAATAATGCATTCGTTCAAACTTAAAATTAAAGTGAATTATGGTCGAATTTCGATCCCTGGGTGAACAATATTTTCTATAAATAAGTAAAACAAAGCCGCTGTTCGTGCCCTGTGTGACCGTTAATATGATTTTGATGCGGTTTTCACCATAATTAAGAGGATTTATTCTGGAATGTTTGCATGTTGATTTTAAACTTTAAATATAATAAAGGAATCTCGATGTTTTATCAGTCGTAAAGGCCGTGCTTAGGAGGCCTACGGCTAAACTAGACAGACCATTTTTGTACCTAAGTATGTCTTGATTTCTCTGATTGTTTCGTAGTTTTTATTTTTCCGTAGTTGAGTAAGTATATTTAAATTATTAGTAAAATAAATACTGAAACGAATACCAAAACTGTCTTGTTGGAATAGTGGTTAAGTACTGCTGAGCATGAGGTCCTGGGTTCGATACCCAAAGTAATAATTCGATAAGCAAAGTTTTATTGGTGTAACCTGGAATTTTCAGTAGTCTGGATTTGTGCCCCGTGGATGGCAATAGGCTCGCCCCCTATTACATGGGTTCTTAAACATAACTGGCGAAATATAGGTGTTGCATAGGTACCTTAAATGTATGTACTCAATGTTTTTATAATTTATTTGATTATTTTTTTATCTTTCATTAATGTAATTTTCAACAATGTGTTTTGTTATAAAATAAATTACTTATGACCTCTGCCTAACTACTCTTCAGGAATTACATGCCTGATGTTATATTAAAAAGTATAGCTGATACTCACAGTCGCTTCTCATGCCGCAAGCGAGACACTTCTGCAGCCGACAGTACTGACACCGGTTGCGATGGTGCTTCGTCACCTCACAGTTCATGCTGCCGCGACATTGGTAGCCCAGCTTCTTGCGGATGGACCGCTTGAAGAAGCCTTTGCAGCCTGGGGACAAGAAATTTGGAAATATTATCCTACTAAATTATTATAAATGTGAAAGTTTCTATGTTTGTTACTCAATCATGCAAAAACGGCTGAACGGATTTGGACGAAATTTGACACACAGATAGTTTATAACCTGCATTAACATATAGGATACTTTTTATGCCGGTAGTACCTAGGTTCCCGTGGCATAATTTCTGAACTCCACGCAGGCGATGCCACTGGCAAAGGCTGGTTTAGTAATAGAAATCTGTTAATAGGCAAAAAATTTGTATTTACTATGTTAATCATTTTAGCCTCTATGCACGACGTCTTGGCCAAATATAACAATGGAAATAAAACAACATACCTTCACAGCTGATGGCTCCATAATGTCTGCCAGAAGCCCTGTCTCCACACACAATGCAGAGCTCCAGCCCCCCGACCTCACTGTTGCCGCTGAACTTCATCTCCATCTGGTCCTGGCCTTCCATTGTAACTGGAATCAAAGGAAAGCAAATGTTTTTATAACCTAAGGTATTATTTACAAAGGTACAGACGCCAGCACACCAAGTTACCCCACTCTGTCAATTTTTTTTTGGATTTTCAACTTTATCACATAAGCATAAGGCTCATGTTCAATTGGAATTTTTTTCTGTATAATAATAATGGCATATTACGATAATTAAGAGTCATTCATCATTCTCCTGTCTTTATCTCAATTTATTTAAATCCAAATTGTATACTTATCGAATTACTTTTAAATCATATTACTAATACTAGCTTTTGTTTGTATTTCTCTGTTAAAACAAAAAGTATCCTTTTTACACCATGCCCCGTTACTTCATTTCAGCTTAGCATTTTCTCTGACTTTCTTTTTTGTTTGGCTCCTTAGGGTTGTAGCATAATCTTTAATGGTTATAGTCATCCTCAAGAATTGTACTATCAAATGCGAAAAAAAAAAAAAAAAAAAAAAATCGAAGTCTGACTGGCCAATGGCCATTTTATGGCAAGAACCAATGGATTAATTACATCAATGGTCTAGTATTAAAATTAATTTTGTTGGCAAATGGATCAACTCGGTAGTCTAGTACTCAGTACCTACTGCAAACAGGTATGAAAAGGGAGTTTCCAGGTTTAGATTTTATTGGATTGACAAAAGTTAACCACCTGTAGCATAATGTCTTCAGTGTCACAATGAAGTGAGTGTACAGTACAGCAATACTTATTATTTGTGTACTTCTTTGATTAAAATGTTATAGTTGTATTTTAAAGAAAAAACCGGCCAAGTGTAAGTCGGACTCACACACAAAGAGTTTCTTACCATTATCTATAAAAACAGCAAAAAAATCATTTCTGTGGTATGGGAGCCCCTTATATATTTGTTTTATTTTAATTTGATTATTTATTTTTAAAGTGAATATACAGGGTGTTTGGCAGAACATTGAACATACGAAAATGGTGGATAGGTGGGGGTCATCTGCTACTTACTCAGCCCTAATTTATATGGCCCTGGCCCCCTGGATATTTTTTTTCATTCTTTTTTTGCTTTCTTCTAGTTTCACCACTTTCTTAACTTTAAAGTGTAATTTTTATAAAAAATGGGTAATACAGGCAATATTTTTGTTAGATGTTAGCTAGAAAAAGTTATGAGTCCTCAAACTTACAGAAAGATGTAAAAAATACATAAATCTTAATTTCAACTTGCATAAAAAAAAAAAGATTGAAGAGTTCCAATTCTAGCAAAACATCCCTAGTGTCGTAGTGTTGTTTGTAGTCCCTTTGTAATGGTATGTAATTTGCTTTCCCAAAAAAAGTCTTTAAGGGTTATTTCATTTTTTTTTTTTGGCCAGGGCCAAATAAATTAGGACTGAGTAAGTAGCAGATGACCCCACCTATCCACAATTTTCGTATGTTCGACGTTCTGCCAAACACCCTGTATAACTAAATATTCTGTGAATATTTCAAGCGTCTACCTGTTGCCGTTATCAATATCAAGCAAAAACGAGCAAAAAAATTACGTTTGTTGTATGTGAGTCCTCTTAAATATTCATTTTATTCTGTTTTTTTAATATTTGTTGTTATAGCGGCAACAGAAATACATCATCTGTGAAAATTTCAACTGTCTATCACGGTTCATAAGATACAGCCTGGTGACAGATGGACGGACAGTGGAGTCTTAGTAATCATCAAGTAAAAGTAGTCAATCATTTAGTAAAAATCGTAGATTTTTGCAACTGACTACAATAACAAGATGGATTTTTTTGCAAGACAGAACTTTTATTGACTTTTTTGTTGTTGTGAGAATGTTAAGATTTTTGAGGTCGCTACACTCGCACTTTATCACACAATAATAATAACATGAGTGAAGTTAGAAGTTCTAAGTTGCATAAACTCAAACAAAAAATTCATGACAAATTCAATTATTTTTCTATACTTTTATCAAATCTTGTTTAAGTCTGTATCTGTTGATTAGCGAAACGTAGTAATTAGCAATATCCTCTAGCTTGGACACTGCATGGTAATTTACATGAGAAAGAATCCGTGACCATACGCGTCTATCTGTTGTGACAAAAAAACATCTTGTCTAAGTACCATACCTTTCACTTTTCAGAAGCGTGATATTTATCATATTCCGAGCACAAAATTAATTGTTTATAGTTAAAGCATCAAGAAAAATAGATGTTATCAAGATCTACTCACAAACCAAAGCAGAGGGCATGCTACGGTCAGTGGAGTGAAAAATCTATTCAACAGCCACAAATACAGTTACTCGATTGACCTTACCTAGTGTTTTATTGAGAAGATTTCTGTATATTTTGCATTTATAGTGGTTTGCGGTGCTGATGCAGCGTATGAAACTTCGCCATTTACAATTTATTGGGATTATTTCACTTTACCATCACGAATTCCACGATACACAAAAAAAAATTAAACAATGAAACTGAACGAATGGCGATGACGGAGCGAATGAAATGAAATGTCAGATGAGTTTAATGAATGATTCAATTATTTTTATTATCTGTTGTTGAAAGGCCCGAATGCCCGAGGCTTGGTCGTGGCTAAGTAATAACAGCCGCATAGTTCGATCGATCAGGGGTATTGCTTTCCTCTATGGATCAGGTTAAAGTGCATATTACACTATCTGATTTGTAGGAAATCTATTTAGGATATTGGAAGATGTAATCACGGTTAGAACAGTGGGATCCGATTTAGTGAGATTGGAAGGTCCCAACTTCACTACTTCTCGATTTAGAATTCAATGTAGTCTAGTGTGATCACAAGCTTCCTTAGAATTTCTACAAATTGATACGCACTTAAGCTAAGTTTGCCGCGTTTGGTCTGTGGATGGGTGACCGTCTTTACATACCTAACAAGACCCCTCCGTGCCATTGAGATCACGTTAAGTCGGTGGTCCCGGATCCCGGCTGTCATGACTCATGTGTAGGATCTCTGACAGTCATTACGGGTCATCAGAATCCCAAAAGACTGAAAACCAGCCTACTCTTACCTAGGAAGTATCGTAGTAGGTAGGTAGGCAGTCGCTCCATATAAATTACTAGTATGCATCCGGTTAGATTGGAAGCTGATCCCAAAATAGTTGGGATTAAGAAATGTGAAAGTGTGGGGTGATCCATAAACTAAATTATAACATGGCAACGTTCCACAGTGGAACGAATGTATGGGAGCGGTTGGACGTAGACATGTCCGAAAAAAAAGAGTAAAATTATGCCAAACTAATGATGCCATCTTATTCGATTACTTAATGCCTTCATAACTTGTGGTGATGAATTTCTTCATAACTCCCATATTTCGGGAGTAATTTGAGAAAATGTGAAATTTTACTATGAAAATGAGTGTATCGAGCTCTCTCCCTCCTGATTCCGGGCTTGTTTCAAGTAGCGGTCTCTAATATCATAATGCTAATACTAAGAGCTATATTTAATACTAAGACACATAGTGCGCCAAATGTGCACTTTCTGGGATAAAGAGTGATGTTTATTTTATAACACAATTTTTTTATTTTTTGTTTATTTTGTTGATTAAAACCGTTTTTCTAAAGGTTTACCTTATTACAATAACATTTCTGAGCAGCCAATTAGAGAAGATATAAGCTAATTAGGATATATAATTAGGGACTTAAGGTTTACATATAAAACTGATGCACTAATGATTACTGATAAGAACATTGCTATTATTTAATTACTAAATGGCTCTTAATACACTAATTTAGCATGCATCATTTACTAATTATCACAATAACTAATTACCTTGCAATATTTAACAAAGGATACCTGGGATACCTGGATTTTATATAAATAGGTCACTATTAGTAACTTTAAAATCAGTGTTGATTTACACCTCGTTGTATCCAAGCTAATCTCGCAATGTATTTTCCAAATTTTAATACAAATCTTGATATTCACGTTGCTTTATGCGCACGCGCACATAAAGATTTACGCGACTTTAACTATTTGTTCAGTGTTTTAAAAGATAACAGTTGTGTTCAGTTATGTGAAAGTGCTGAAACAAGTTTAAAAGACTGGTGTCGTCGATTTTGCTACCGCATTTATGCAAAATGGACACAGTCTGGAAGAAGCACAGATAAGTTTCGGAAGAAACATGAGATTTGGCTACAGGCTGCAATTCAATGGCCGGAATTACAGAATGAAAATATGGAACCTTCTACAGAAAATATAAGTGACGTCATCGAGCCCATAATTTCTCCTGCTAAATCTGATGCTTCAACTTGTACACATCCTAGTCCTCGTAAATCTTTTGAGGACCTTAGTAACCGGCAAAAAAGAAGACGCACTGAAGATAGTCTTTCATGCAGCAGTAGCAGCGCTGAAATTATGTTTTCGGCCGAAAGGGCGCTTCAAAAGGCAGGACAAAGCGATACAGCTTATGTTATGAAATACTTGACGGAGAATCCAGAAGAGGCCTCAAAAATCAAAGCCTTCATTGAAGGTAAATCAATTCAGGTACGGGAAATATCCCCTTTGAAGGCATTGGCTCTTTATGTATCGATGAACTTATCGAAATGGCGCTATAACACTCTTCGGGATTTCAACACTCAAGAAGGAGCTCTTCAATACCCGAGTTACTACATGTTGGTTAAAGAAAAAATTAAGTGCTATCCGGCCAAAGAAGATCTCACAGTTACAGAGAGCTCTGCAAAAATCAAATTACAAGCCTTGATGGATTTAACCTCAAGAAGACTTATTAGGTCGTTAGAAACCCCTGTTGATCCCAATCAACAGCTCGTATTGACCAGCAAATGGGGTTTTGACGGATCATCTAGCCAAAGCATTTATCATCAAAGGACGAGTGAAGATGAGCAAATCGATCTTGCTAGTAATTTTATGATTAGTCTTGTACCACTGCGGCTCGTCTCAAAAGGTGTAACAATTTGGGAAAACGAGCGACCATCTTCCACTTCATTTTGCCGGCCAATATTGTTTAAGTTTATAAAGGAAACCAAAGAAAATGTGCAGAGAGAGATGGCTGAAATCGAAGCAGAGATTGAAGCCTTAACTCCATCCACCATCACTGATGGAATTAGTGTCAAACACCAACTGCTGTTGACAATGATTGATGGTAAAATTCATTCCATTATATCCAATACAGCAGCTTCAGTGTGTGACATATGCAAGGCTTGTCCTAAAGAAATGAATAATTTAGAGTTAATCAAAGATAAACACGCAAACGAGGACATGTATAAATATAGCTTAAGCACCCTTCACGCTTGGATTCGCTCAATGGAATGCTTATTACACATTTCCTACAAATTAGACATAAAATCATGGCAAGTAAGGGGTGATATAGCAAAAAGGCAAGTTGATGACAGGAAGAAAAGAGTTCAAGAGGCTGTAAGAAGAGAAACGGGCTTACTTCTCGATGTTGTGAAACAAGGCAGTGGATCCACCAACAATGGCAACTCGGCAAGGAGATTTTTTGAAAACTACACTAAATCTGCTGAACTGACCGGAATAGATGCTATGCTTTTAAGAAAAATCTGTGTGATCTTGCAGTGTATTTCATCAGGAGAGAAGATCAACGTAACTAAATTCCGAGAGTTCTGCTTTGATACTGCTAAGCTTTACGTGGAGTTATACCCATGGTATTATATGCCTTCTTCACTTCATAAAATTTTAATGCATGGGCCAGACATAGTTCAGAACATGTCAATTGTGCCCATTGGTTTTCTATCCGAAGAGGCATCTGAGGCTAGAAATAAAGATTTTAGAAAATATAGAGAGGGGCATTCTCGAAAGCATAGCAGTATCTCATGCAATGAAGATATTATGCACAATCTTTTACTGTCTTCTGATCCACTTGTTACAAGTATCCGTCCAAAAGGAAATAAGTTTGTAAAAAAATCTTCTTTTAAGGAATTTTATGAGCTTACGGATTCTGAGAAAAGTGATATCGAATTTGTTAACATAAATGATTTAGCGGACATCGATTCTGAATTTGAATTAATTGATGATGATGATGATGACGAAGATAATTAAATGATGTTATTGTTTTAAAATGTGTAACTTAGTAAATTAGAGCTTACATCTTAATTATTTATTGTACTTTTAATGAAACTAGGTAATTTATTATCAACTTACTTAAAAGTCATACTCTCATCAGTTCTTGTGAATATTTTTGTTAATATATATTTCTGTATATATATATAATATATTTATAGACCTCTTAATAAGTCTGTCTGCGGTTTAAAGTAAATACAAATGGGGAAAAAACGTTTTTTTTTTTAAATTTTCATTTCCTTTTATCCCAGAAAGTGCACATTTGGCGCACTATGTGTCTTAGTATTAAATATAGCTCTTAGTAATAGCATTACGATATTAGAGACCGCTACTTGAAACAAGCCCGGAATCAGGAGGGAGAGAGCTCGATACACTCATTTTCATAGTAAAATTTCACATTTTCTCAAATTACTCCCGAAATATGGGAGTTATGAAGAAATTCATCACCACAATTTATGAAGGCATTAAGTAATCGAATAAGATGGCATCATTAGTTTGTCATAATTTTACTCTTATTTTTCGGACATGTCTACGTCCAACCGCTCCCATACATTCGTTCCACTGTGCGTTCGTCCAACTCAATATTTTTGCAAAACGACTAGTGTTCAAGTTTCGTATTAATTGTCAAAATTGACATTTACGAAATAAACGAAACCGCGTGTGATTTTGTTGTAATCAAAGGAGCTATTACGATTTATTTTTCATGTATGAATTTTGGGAAAATATTTAAAAGCTGTAGATTATAACAGAAAACGCTATGGCGTGCCCAAAGTTAGATAAAATAATAGACAAATTCAATGTTTTCACAGAGAAACCAGTAAAATTTCTAAATGTGCAAAGTGACCTCAAGGATGATATTAAAAACTTGGTTAAATCTATTTACGACTACACGAAAACGGAGGAAACTGTTGACAATAAGGTAAAAAAGGCTACTTTGCCCGAGCTGATTGTTGAGGATTTCGATGAGGAGCAGATATGGCAACAAATCGAGCTTCAAAACACCGAATGTTGGGATCAACTTGTATGGGAGGTAGCTAGTTGTATGTCCACTAAAACTAACTTAGTATTCCCTGTAACGACTTCAGAAGACGAAACTAACGTTAAAAACGACTCGGTTAATCAGGAACCTATGTTAGGTGAACAATCTGATTCAGAACAGGGAAATGACGACGACAACGAAATCAAAGAAAAACCTAAGAAAAAGAAGCCTATGTTACCAAAATCTAAAGTAAAACCTTCAATAGTAGATGATAAGTTCTTCAAACTACAGGAGATGGAGAAGTTTTTGTTGAATGAAGAGAAGAATGATGGGAAAGCCCATGCTTCAGATAGTGAGGAGGAATCCATTGATATGTTTGAAGATATTGATGATGATGAAGGTTCTCATGATGAAGAAGGTGGAAAAGAAGCTATGTACTCTGACTTCTTCAATCAAGAAGGTGAAGAAGATGGTCAGGATGATTTCAATGATCAAGAAATAGAAAATGAAGAAGACATGGATGATGGAGATGAAATTGAAGAAATGGATGATGGTGAAGAAAATGAAGAGTCTGACTATGAGCCGAAAAAGGAAGATGATAAGAAGAAAGTCAGATTTGCTCTTGAAGCTTCTTCTGATGGCGATGATGACTCAGTAGACAGTGAAGTCCCTGCTAACAACAATAACAAACAAAAATCGGACGAAAAGAAATCAGAGTTTGAACAACGACAACTAAGGCTGAAACAGCAGATAGAGAAACTAGAACAGAAGACCTTATCTGATGCACCCTGGCAGTTAAAAGGAGAGGTTGATGCTTTGCGGCGTCCGCAGAACTCCCTTCTAGAAGAAGTAGTAGACTTTGATCTCACAAGTAGACCACCACCAATAATCACAGAGCAAACTACAGTCACACTGGAAGAATTAATCAGGCGTAGAATCAAAGACAAAGCTTGGGACGATGTTGTAAAGAAAGATAAACCAGTTGATGATCAACTGTCATTCCGCAAAACGGAAATCTTAGATCAAGCTAAAAGTAAGCTTAGCTTAGCCCAAGTGTATGAAGCTGAGTACTTAAAGCAGAAACAAGCTTTGTCTGGCGAAGTGGAAGATGAAAAAGAACCAGAAGCACACACAGAGGTCCGTGATGCAATGAATAAGTTATTTTCTAAATTAGATGCTCTATGTCACTATCACTACACACCAAAGGCACCACAAGCAGAAGTCAAGATTGTCAGTAATACTCCAGCAATTTCAATGGAAGAGGTAGCACCAGTAGCAACAAGCGATGCCACATTATTAGCGCCAGAAGAAGTCAAGAAGAAACGTAAGGGAGAATTAATGAGTAAAGAAGAGCGGTCACAGACAGACAAGAATAGAGAGAGAAGGAAAAAGAAGAAATTGCAGCGTAAGAAGGGCAATGTAACGAAGGTAACGGAGCATAGGAACACAGAGAAGGGAACAGTCACGGATGATAAATCTCTGAAGACTTCAAAGGCGTTCTTCCAGCAATTGACAGATGATTCTAGAAGCGTGATCAAGAAACGTAATGTTAAGAATAAAGGACAATAAGAATAAATGTTTGTTTAAATGTTTATTGTTGTTATTATTTCTGAATACTTACTGAATAAATAAGTCAAAAAGTTAATCTAACTTTTGAAAACAATTCCTCCAATCAAAATAATGATTGCTTTTTAAGGATAGCATGGAGATTTTAAATCCTATTTAAATGTACTGAAAGTTAGATTGCTTTATTCGTCTGTAGGTTGCACTAGAGTTGTGACTGAGTTTGGTAGACTGTGCTGGTACTGTCCTGAGTTTAATCCTCAGGTCAACACTGCCCGTTTAAAGTTGTATCCATTGAAACCTCTGTTTGTCCCTTTGTCAAACCATCTGTGGTAAATGCAGGCTGCTGCTCTATGTTCAAAATCATCTTGGGTTTATTCTGGAGCACTTACTCCAGCTCTTATGCAAATCACAGCAGGCTAAAATTATTCTGCCCGCTCTATCTGTATTGTAGTGCAGCTCCTTTGCTGCCAAGTGACACTTCCATCGACCCTTGGGTTGGTTGGAGCAGGCACACTTATGCTAGCATTAAATCTGCCTTCTGTCATCTCCCACATTACCTATAGGTTGCAGAAGATATTCTCTTAATGGGTCCTCAAAGCATCTGTGGTAGATGTAGCAGGCTGTTATGTTACCTGCCGGGAGATCTCCAATTCCAAATCAGCTTCAGTTAAGTTAGGAGCACTCACTCCGGCCCTTATGCACATATTATGCAAAACACAGCAGGCTAAGATTATTCTGCCTGCTCTATCTGGATCGTAGTGCAGCTCTCTCGCTGCCAAGAGACACCTCCATCGACCCTTGAGTATCCTAAATGTGCGTTCAATGGTCGAGTGGGCATTCTTGTGCACAGCATTAAACCTGCCTTCTGGACTGTTTTCTTCAACATTACTTATAGGTGTCAGAAGATATTCTCTTAAAGGGTACCTTGAATCACCTGTCAAAGTGAAATATTATTTGTTAAAGTTTTATTAATGTATGCATACTTATTAGTGTAGTTTAAAAATAAACATCTACTTTTTACTTGCCTAGTAGATATGTTGTCTCTGTGAGACTCTCCAGATGCCCCCGGATCTCACATTGAGACCAAATAAATGCATCATCTGTGGCTCCACCAAAACTAGCGTCCACATTTAGGATAACACAGTCAGAATCGCATATCTGGAAAACATACTCTTATAACTACATTCAATGTATCATATTTTTCAACATCCAGTATTTTTTCATGAAATGACTTACCACTTGGGTGTTAAGGGAGTGGAAATTTTTTCTATTGAAAAACTGCCCCTCATGCTCACCAGGCTTCACAATAGCAATTTGTGTGCAATCAATACACCCAATCGCACCTGGTAAATTATGTTTTTCATAATATCTGAAAAGAAGCAGCATAGATTGAAAGAAAAGTTACCTTAACAGCAACTGGAAGAGATCTCCGCTATAAATTCTCCCAACATAGTTTTCATACTTTTCATTTTAATTTTTAATGTCAGCAGTATCCTAAGGTAACAAAGTGTGCAAAAACTGATAAATAAATAAATTTTATTTAAGTATATTAACCGCTCACCAACTGACTAAGTATAATTCTTTAAAAAATTGTACTCATTACTTTCATTATTACAGTTTGAAATAATTGTAGGTGTAGAAATAATAAACTTTTTAACTCACTTCCTCTTGATGACATCCCTTTCAGTTGCATTTTGTGGAAATTTTATGTATTTTCTGAGTATTTCGGGTGTATTAATTGCAAATGAGACGTCTCGTATACATCGGGAAACAGTTTGCTGGGCCATTGGAGCATCATCATTCTGCCCCACGGAGCCTTGATAGCTGCCCCGCGCGTAAAAATTCAAGGCGACTAGTATCTAAAAATTAAGAATGATTCATTGTTATTTTGATGTATTAGCATCAAAATAACAATGAATCATAAAGTATCATACTTAGTTATTTTAAATGTACCGTCTACGTTCTAAGCATCAAAAATACCTTTGTAGCCGGCTCAATTGCACGGCTAGTACGCTTCCGGGGTAACAAGGGCACTATGTCCTGGCAGAGTTCTTCGTAAAGTGATCGACTGAGTCTGTAATTAGCTACAAACTCAAAGTCGGGCACTAAATTGGTATTGAAGGAGTCACGAAGTCGTCTGTGATTCCTTCTGCGCTCCAAACGCTCTTGTTTGAGAGCCTCTTCCACCACTAACATACGTAATGCCATTTCGCTATAATTTGAATTAAGGCACATTCACTGCAACACATAAAACAAAAATAAAATTGTAATCAATAATGAGTAATTCATGTTCGATGAGCGAATTTAGTAATTTACATTACACCCGTTCCGTATTACCGCGAGCGCCCGTGGTGAGCGCTTATATAAAAATGTACTCTGTGCACGACACCAACACCATGACAGGCGTCATCTTGCGTTAGCCGTTATCGCCAGCAATTATTGTCACCGTGAGCGCTGTCAAAAATGACAGTGGGGCTGTTTTGTTAGGAGTCGTATCATGTCTGACTATCTTATCTACCTTGGCATTTTCGAACGCTGTGAGTGAATACGGCATAATTCGGAATGTACCCATTATTTTCACTTTACATCTTTCGTCAAAATCAACGATCGGACCTTTTTGTTCTGTGGCCTAGGTAGTGTGAGTTTCTTTCAATCAGTGTTGCCAACCCGTACGATAATTATGGGTGCGTACGATAATTTGGCCAATGGTACGATGTACGATAGTGATTGTCTCATCATCATCATATCAGCCGAAATACGTCCACTGCTGGACATAAGCCTCCCCCAAAAGGGGGGATTTGCCATAATCGCCACGCTTGGCAGGCGGGATGGGGATCGCAGTATGGTGGTCAAATGCATAGAGAACGCTACTGCCCATTCTGTAGTAAGTCCCTTAGTCGCCTTCTACGACACCCATGGGAAGAAATGGGGTGGTGCTATTCTTTTACGTCCGGCACCACACGGAGTGATTGTCTAACGTACGATGATTTTGAGCTTTGAAAAAAAAAGATCCATAAAAAAACGTATTTGTCAGACCAACGTAACGCAGAAACGCAGAAAGTCTACAACGCAGAAACTTGTGACCAACAAAAACAACAAAAAACAAGTGACCAACGCAGAAAGTCAACAAAATGTCAACATTAATTTATTTCATGAAAATAATATCACTTATTTCTATCTGACCGCGAGTCCGCGTTTTTCACTGTATTCATTCTGTGTTAAAACAGAGCGCGTTCAGCGCTCCGATTAGTCCGTCACCAATCCAGGGCCAATCGGAACGCCAAACGCACTCGATGCGATTAAATGAAACTCACATAAGGGTCACTGATACACTCCGTGGTGTAAAGTTTGACGATTTTGTGCTGCTAGCGCTACTGGTAGTGAAAATTTTAATATTCTCCACCTATGACTAGTCATTGTCGTTTGTTAACAATGTTTGATGAATGTTTTAGGTTTTTTTCCAGCGATTTATTTTTTGTACGATAATTTAGCCCTGAATAGGATTATTTCGACGTGGAAACTCAATAGTTTTAACTTTTGGAGTTGGCAACACTGCTTTCAATCATCTCCTCCGATTGACCCTCCAATCCAGGGCCAATTTGTGCGTAAACAACTCACACTAGGGCCTCAGAGACCAGAGTAGGGTTTACGTTTAGTTATAGGTACAACAAAATATCAAAATGTAGTTCGATCGGATCCGAACAGCCCCAACGAAATAGAATGAAGTTTGTTGTAGGAAACGTCCGAACATTCGGCCTACCTGTTCTTCGGATTTATTACTTCGGAGTTGACGCAAAGAGTACGTACCTACTAGTGTTCTGTGGTAGACCCCTGGGTATGGACCCTCGGGACACCTTGAGACCACCACTAGACTAACCAGGCAGCTTATTATCAAATAGCAGAAATAAAAAAGCTGTGGCAGGAAAATCAAATAAGCATCTACCTACCTAATTTACGTATTACTTAAATGTATTTATTTCAAACTAGCTGATCCGGCGAACTTCGTACCGCCATATTTTATTTCTCCAGTCGCGATTGAGGAAATATAATACTTCCGGTAAAATCAAATCAGTTGGTCGATTGTTTCGTCAAAGATCTGTCAAAGTCGTCTGTCACATACCGTCAATCACTTTTTGTATTAGATAGTAAAAAATAATTCGGATCAAATCTATATAGTGCAGTCGTTCGGAAGTTATGCGCGTACATACATTTCGGGGATTCATTTTTATTTATTTAAATAAGATAGATATAGATAGATAGATAAACCAATTATAGGTTCTTTTGAATAGTCTAGAAGACAGTCAATCAGAGACCATTCTAAATTAGAAGTAGTTCATATGGAGAGGAAAGGGCAGGAAATTTTATGAAGGTATCTTCATTGAAACCATAATCCATATTGATCTATATCGCACTACCCCAATATTCATTTTTCTATTAACATATAAGACTACCAACTACAAGTAAACAGACAGCAAAACATAGGCGCAGCTACATATGTACGAAATACAATGAAATCCCCCAAACTGTTGGCTTTGGGGAACTAACTCGGCTCGTAACTGCACACTGGCAGTAATTAGCAGAGGAAAAACCTAGCGATATGGGCCGAGACGAATCAGACGACAAGGGAGCCATGAATGTATTGTAGGGAGTAGAGTTGGCATCGTTATGAGCAGCCCCTGATCTACGATTTTTTCAAACCGGGACAGAAACTTAATAGTGGCGCCTCTCTCTCCAGCGTTTGAGATAAATTAATTAAGTGCGCCACGTTTCCCTTCGTTATCGAATCAGGAATGAAAAGATCTGCAGGAGAACCAAGGCAACCGACATAGCCCGAAGAATTGCCAAACTTAAGTGGTAGTGGGCAGGGCACATTGTTCGCAGAACAGATAGCCGATGGGGCCGAAAGGTTCTGGAGTGGCGACCGCGTACCGGAAGACGTACCGTTGGAAGGCCTCCCACAACATGGACCGATGACCTTGTGAAGGCCGCAGGAAACCGTTGGATACGAGAAGCGCAGAACCGGTCGAAGTGGAGGAGCTTGGGGGAGGCCTATGATGGTGAATGAGGTGTGGGCCTGTGTGGCGCTTTTTTCCTACAAGTCGACGGTGACAACCAGGCTTCCGTATGCTAGGCGCTTTGTGAAACGAGTTTTTAATTTTTAATCATATAATATTACTAGCTGTGCGTAGCTGTTTTACTATTATTTATATATCAATAAAAACAAATAAAAATTCTAAAATAAAAGGAGTGAAAGTCCCGTCAAAAACGGTCCAGCCATTTCAGAGATTAGCGGGAATAAACAGACAGACAGACAAAAATTGTAACAATTGTTATTTTGGTATATGTACCGTATATATATTCATATGTATGCAGCTAAAAGCGGTTATTTAAATATTACAAACAGACACTCCAATTGTATTTATAAGTATAGATGTTTAGATGTATAGATGATTTTGGCGTCACCTGAAACTGCCGCCGGGGGCAAGTGCCCGGTCTGTCCCCCCCCCCCCTAGATCCGGGGCAGGTGATTAGAGATATATACTTTGTTATTGTATGACAAACCAGGTAACAGCCCATCTGATGGAAGTGGTCACCGCCGTTCATGGACTTTTCAAGTACAAAAGGCGTCGCAAATGTCTTGTCATTAAGGTGGAAACGCCAGTGTAGCCCGTGAATTTCAAATTTTCTAACGTAATCCCATTGAATGACAATTTCATGAAAAAATCATTCAATGGGATTAAATGACCTTAGAGGGCTCATCATCATCATCATCATTTCAGCCGAAAGACGTCCACTGCTGGATATTGGCCTCACCCAGGCTCCTCCAATTCGATCGGTATTGTGCTTCCCACCTCGAACGGATTCTCGCGGCCTTCTCAAGATCATCGGTCCACCTTGTGGGAGGCCTTCCCACTCTACGTCTTCCGGTACGCAGTCGCCACTCTAGAACCTTTCAGCCCCATCGGCCATCTGTTCTGCCAGCATGTGCTCTGCCCACTACCACTTAAGTTTGGCAATTCTTCGGGCTATGTCGGTTGCCTTGGTTCTCTTGCGGATCTCTTCATTCCTGATTCGATCACGTAGGGAAACTCCGAGCATAGCCCACTACATTGCCCTTTGGGTTACTTTAAGCCTTTTAATAAGGCCCATTGTGAGCCACCACGTTTCTGTGCCATAGGTCATCACTGGCAATACACACTGGTCAAAGACTTTCGTCTTGAGACACTGCGGTATTTGGAACGACAAGATATTGCGTTGTGAAGCGATGTATTTACAGAAATACTGGTTACGGTCGCGAAGTAAAATCATAATAAATACAACTCTCTAAGTTCATAATATAATCCCATTGAATGATAGTGTAATTTTTTTTTTGTAATGTATATTTGTGGTGTACTTTAAAGAATATATAAATAAATAAATAAATAATAATAGTGATTTTGCATAAAATAATCATTCAATGGGATTACGTAAGAAAGCGTAAGAAAACTTGAAAGCTAAGCCTAACTTTATTTTCATGCTAGTCGTGTGGGTAAGATACGGGTATCCATATCCATACCCCCTTTAAACCGGAACCATCCTAATTCGGAACGGTAAGCGGCAAACATACTTGAAGACCTGTCGGTCAAAAAGCTCATCGTGAAAAAAAAAATAGGGTGAAGTGACCTATCATTCGATTTGACTTACCATAACTAATAGAATGAAGTTTGCTGTAGGAAACGTCAGAAAATTCGACCTATACCTACTCCCGATTTGTCATTTTGGAGTTGACCCAAAGAGTAGCTACCTAATAGAGTTCTGTGGTAGACCCTCTGGGTATCGACCCTCAAGACACCTTGAGACCGCCACTAGACTAACGAGGCAGATTAATTATTATCAAATGACACCTCACCTCACCTAACTGCTCACGATGGGGTTATTAAAGTAGAGATCGGCCGATATGGTGGTGAAACTATAATTTCCCTGACCTATAAAAGTCACATAATCAAACTAGGCTGAGAATCATCTTAGCCTAGTTTGAATAAGTGACTTTTGATTTTGATTTTTCCGGGCGAGCTCCATCACAAAGAGCTGATATTACATGAAGCGAATGAGGAATTTCAGCGTTGTTTCTTGGATTGCTGTGGCAACGCACCAGTGCTATCTACCTCGGGTATAGCAGAGGGCCTAGGTAATCTTGAAGTCCGTCAACGAAGATACGAGCCCGTCCGAAAGTAGTTCAATACTTCGAAATGATCCACCAACAACACACAAAAACAACAACAACACACCACACTACACTACAACTACTTCAACTATTTCGGAAGGCTACTAAATATAACAACACATCGTGCGTAGGGACAACTGTCAAATTGTCTTGTCATTCATTCTTAGTTCGGGTCCCGAACTAAACTTGCACCCATAAACCACGGATCCGAAACTATGGATTTTGTGCTTAGAGAGAAGACTCCCTGGGCTCGCCACGATTGCGATGGTAAGTCCCCTCTTTGAGGAGTGGCTTGAGAGGCAGCATGGCGTCCTCACCGCCTGATACAGGTCCTCACCGGACACGGCTGTTTCGGGAAGTTCCTGTTTCGCATAAGGCGGGAGGAAACGCCTGGGTGTTTCCATTGCCAAGATCGCCCTGAGGATACGGTGGATCATACGGTGGAGGTCTGCCCGGCTTGGGCGGAGCACTGCCGTGTCCTCGTGGAGGCGATCGGCGGTGGCGATCTTTCGCGTCCGGCCCTGGTCCAGACCATGGTACGGAGCGAGAGTGCATGGGTAGCCGTCACCTCCTTCTACGAAGCAGTAATGCTCGCGAAGAGGGAGGCGGCGCACGTGAGGAAGAGGCAGTACATGCGCCCTCACGGCCTTAGTCGTCGCAGGAGACGCCCTGGGCGTCGGGAATCCCAGGCTGATTTCCGGCCACCGTAGGTGCGGGCTTGCGGACGGCGAGTAATGGGTAGCTCGCTGTTCGGTAAGGATCAAGCCCAGGTCGACGCGCGTTGTGTTCCACGCGCGCCTCAAAGAGATGTCAGCAGCAACTGATGGAGCCCGAAAGGGCCGATGCCTGCCAGGGGTGCGGGTTGTTCGAAAGAGATACCGCCGCCCTTGGCGTTACGTCTCAAAATACCAATTCGAAATCTCTCTCTAACGCCTGTTAGGGCACATCTCTGGGAGTATTAAAGGAATCTCCCCGAAATCTAAGTGATATGTAGATAATCTGTGTGCCGTATTCCCTGAGGTCACTCAGAAATATGTAGAAGAAGATTACTACCTACTGAAACAATAGTTACCAACTCCATCTCCATGTAAAGAGACAACAGCTTCGTAACTCCAGGCCGCCTATTGCAGTTAGCCGCGCCGACTGAAAGTTACATAACGCGGACTCGTTACTTTTTAGTTTTACACTACAAATGTTAAATACCTAAGCACACTTGCTGCTGTGCTCGTGGTACGTACGGTCCATCATGGTTTTAAGTAGATTTTATCTAAACTAGGAACCTAAATGGGAGCTCTGGAGGAGCTGTTTACGGGTATGCCTAAAGGTTTTTTTTTTGGGTGGGAAATCATCAAATAACTTCTCCCGCTCTGGGTGGAGCGGGAGAAGTCAAGGGCGTGTCAGACTTTTACTGACTAAAACCTACCAGTATTCCCTCAGTTGCCTGTGTGCCAGGGGCCGCGGTATCTCTTTCGAACAACCCGCACCCCTGGCAGGTATCGGCCCTTGCGGGCCCCATCAGTGTGCCTAAAGGTTAAGTAATGATTAAAGTCAGACCTTACTTTTTATTCGACTTCGTGACGCAATGAGGGTTATGTGTTTATCAGCCTATGTGTGTTTCTTGGTCGCACTCTAGAGACCAAACGCGAGGGCCGATTAGAATGATTCTTACGTCAATCGTTGCAAGTGTCAGAAGACATGACAGTAATCTAAATTCAATATGGCGACAACTAGACGCCATAATATTGTAAATAAAAAAAAAAACAAAAAAAATAACAACCGACTTCCGAAAAAACACTACAAAGTGAAAAATAACTTTAATTTCGGAAGTCGGTGACTTTGGATATGTATTAAAAAATTTTGTCACCGCCTTATGTTTCACTTTGTAGTGTTTTTGCGGAAGTCGGTTGTTATTTTTTTGGGAAAAAGTTTTTATTTTACACTTTTTTTATAGTACCTACCCCACTAATTCGAAATTTCATCATCCTTAGGGTCAAAACAATGCATATTTATGCGATAGCAGCAATCGCGGTTGATTTACTGTTATTTTTTTAAGAGTTCCGTTGTCTGTCGCCGAAACACATCATCAGATCTATATAAAATTTAAATGAGATCACACGGGAAGCACCAGCTTTCAAATAAAAGAAGAATGATCAAAATCGATTCACCCAGTCGAAAGTTCTGAGGTAACAAACATAAAAAAAAACATACAGTCGAATTGAGAACCTCCTCCTTTTTTGAAGTCGGTTAAAAATAAAAAAAACATACCGAATTGATAATCTCCTCCTTTTTGAAGTCAGTTTAAAAGGAAAAAATTAAGTCCACAAAATATGTCAATATCGTAATAACGCAGTCGGAGACGTCTTTATTTGAAGTTGAAGTTTGCCATAACTCATAATCATAACGTCTCACATTGATTATTTAGTAGATAGATAGGGGGGTGAATGCTGTATTAGTTTGTCAGACTATTGATCACCGTTTCACAAAGCGGGAGGCTGAATATTAACAATTGTTATAAGTATGGTATAACTAATTCGTCCGACCAAACATGCCTACTATCTAGTCTGCAACAAATAGGGAAGCGCCTAATATTGCGACCACAGTTACACTTACTCCAAATTGCTATGAGTTTTTTTGTTGGAAATACGACATTTTTAATTTCGTCTGCTGTGTCTGTACTTTCGTATTTCGGCATTCTGGTGAAGTTTCTGTGAGTAGTTTTATTTTATTTCAGCCTGTTGACAATTTTACTGCTGCACATGAGCCACCTAATAGACCACTATGTGGAGCATCAGAAGGAAACGATTTTTATTTGTGATTGTACCTATAAAAATCAAGAATGCTACTGAGTTTTTAATTTTTTTTAAATGTAATTATTTCCTATTTATGGAGAAGTAGCTACCCAATTCTGTAAATGAAAGAAGAGTTATGTATTAGATATACTCGCACTTCGCTATTAGTTAAGACTGTTTATCTACTCAAAACATAATATTATGTGGCTTTAATAAGTTTTACCAAACCCCACACCCACGTGTGGGGTTTGGTAAAACTTATCCTGGTTAATGTACTTACTATACATTAACCAGCTATTATTCCCACTGCTGTAACTAGGACCTTCATTCGTTCTGCCAAGCGAACTGCAATGTACAACATGGGTCCGATGCAGTTTGGTGAGCCAGAACTCTAAAACTGGTCATTCATAAAGTTTGATCCATGTAGTCTTTGGGGAAGCCCATATTCTGCAGTGTCTACAGTCTCTGGTATGTCTGAATTAAAATCACAATGCATACATGTTAATATAAATGGGTTTAATAAACAAAACACTGCGGGCGTTAGTGCCACAAAAGAGATAGTTCGGAAGTGCCACTTCACATAATTGTTTAGATTATACCTCGACATTATATATGCTTAGCACATATTAGGTCGGAAACTCTACCCTATAACAAATACAGTAGTAGATTACTTATTAGAGGCTTGAGCTGTTTCTTTTCTTATCTTGTCCGGGCAAGAGATACTCACAGAGCATCAGTTATAATACTGTAGGTACTATTCCAACCGCACCTGCAATTTTCTGCCACAAAGCAGCGTTTTTAAATCTTTATTTGGAAAAAGGGCTTAAATCTAGGAACGTTTATTCAAGCCTCGTATTTTACAAAATAAATAGAGAGTTGGTAATAACCAAAAAAATAATTTAACAATCAAAAAATTTTATTATTAATTTGAGTATAAGATTAAATTAGGTACACATAACAATGCCCCTTAACCTGAACCTAGCTTCGGATTCCAAAGCTCTCCGTTCTGCCCCAACCCGAGCAAACTCCACCAAAGCGTGGTGTGTCCTCCCTCATATTGCAATTCAGACAGTTTTGGGTGTCAACAACCACCATAAGATGCTTGAAAGGATTCAATGAAATGTGCCCGGATCGCAGACGCATGCCTGTTACTAACAATAGTCTATTTATCTGTAGGTAATTCAGAGAACCGAGGAATATTTGGTGATTCAGAAGGAATGTATTTGTACCATATACGCTGCTCTATTGAAAATTATTTTAACATCTCCTATTATATCCGTAAAAAGGGTAGATAGATGACTGACAGAAACTTCTTCTTATGTTCTGGTTTTTGTCAACATTATGTACAAACTTGTTCGTTTCCCACCAGACTAACGGAGACTTGTGGGAGGCCGAGTCCAGCAGTGGACATTGTTCGGCTGATGTGTTGATGATAATGGTGAACTTATTTAAGTTAAATAAGTTAGTTAGTTAATAATATTCTAAGAGTTTCTTATTTAAGAAACTCTTAGAATATTATTTATAGTAAGTTTGGTGGCATTACATTTGTACATTTCTCGAGCATTTCAGGTTTCAAAAGACCCATGTCTAAAATTCAATAGGCCTAAATTCACGGATCTTCTGCAATAGGTATCCTATTCAGTGACAGCGTTGCGACGCGACTGCGACGCCGCTGCGACTGCGCTGCGACCGCGACGCGAGTGCGACCGCGCGATTTAATCCCGCAACAGCGGCAGTCGGTCACAAATTTATAATTTGTACAATTACCAGCGCCCCCGAGACTTGCGGGTGCATAGAGCTAGGAATTGTAGAAGAGGCACTGATCATAATTATATATTTTTGGGGATTTCAGTGTGTGATATAGAAATATTTTAGTGTTTAGACTAAAGCCAGGAGATGAACATGAAATAGAACCATTTCTTGAAACATTTGAATTTATCACCATCATTTGGTCTACCAATCATAAAAGTAATTATTCTTTCTTCATTTTAAATAGTCCCATAACAGTGCTGCAGTGTTCTTCTTATTTATTTCCCTAATTCCACAACTAGTCTCTCATTTGTATGTGTCTCATACAAAATGTGTTTGTAAATATTTGAAATTATGGTCCAGATTTATTATTGTTGGATCTCTTTATATGTTGCAGTTCACATACACTTTGATTTGTTATAGCTTTGTTTCGATCAATCCATCTTGCTGTTTCATTCTTTTTCGTAATAGCTAGTCTTGTGTAGTTCGTGAACGATGAACGAATAGGAACCGTTTCTTAGCACTGTACTATAAGAAACGTTTCCGAATGCTGACTTGTAATCGGCATATTAGTTCTAAAAGCTCCTCGTACAATTACAAAGAGCCAAAACGTATGTTCGAACGAGAACGAGAATGACAGCGACTGATTTGACTGATACGATTTCAATGAGACGTTTTGCTCTGTGATCTATGGAAATACTGATTGAGAGCGAAGACCGAATAGAGCTAATAGAACTAACAGAGTGAACTAGTTCACTGAATGAAATGAACTAGTACGGAGCGATTTTAAAAATGACCGAGCAGGCACAAGAATAGTAAGTAATAGCATTTTCCACGATTGCTATAGCTAAATAAGTCATTCCAGGGCCACTTCATTAGTCTTATATAATAACTCCAAAAATATATTTCAGACTGAGTCCCTTCTACAACATTCGTAACCCAACTACGAGGGCAGAATCGCCGGGTAGCAGCGCAGACAAATAAATTTAGCAGCGAGATAAGCGACGTATAAATCAGACGACTACAACGCACGCTTACCACGGGAAAAATGTTCCGATGCAGCGCTAAGCGCAGCTAACTTCAGAGGTAACCTACTGACTTTAAGAAATGCGGCGTGAACCGGATTAAACTGCCTTTTTTGTGGTTTACCGTTCTAATTTTGAAAAAGTTTTGTTGAAGTGAAAACTTCTTTAAGCGCGTTGGGCATTTTTGAGATGGGAAAAAACTATTGAACTCGCGACTCTTGTCAAAAAATACACACCTAATTGTTCAAGTTTTGACTTCTGTTGGCACTCCCGGAGTGTCACTGTTTTGTAGTATCTAGCCTGTCCATATGATAATTATTTAAAAAAAATCATACCCTTCATTCACTTCATATACCTTGTGGCTTTAAAAAATGCTGTGTAAACCGGAATGAACAGCTTTTCTTTGTAGTTTACCGTTCTTATTTAAAAAAAATTGATTGTTTCTTTGTAACTCTATGCGCAGGTAACTTCAGAGGTAACCTAGTGACTTTAATAAATGCTGTAAAAACAGTTCTATCTGGATCCTTCTGAACCGAATTAAACTGTTTGTTTTGTACTCTAGCATTCATTTAATGAAAAACGTTTGGTTTTAAGCTGTTAGCTAATTTTAGAAGAAGTAACTTTAAAGCACTGTGAACCGGGTTAAACTGGAGATTTTGTACAAAGCACAGGGTCTGTCGGATATCGACGCGTAAACGGTAAGCATGAATTTACTATATTATGATTCCACGCCCCCTAGCGTATATTTCGTCGGTTATCTTAAAAATCTGCTGTTTAATAGAAAAGTGCAATACGTAGGTACGCGGTGAAAATGTATGGAATAGCAACTTTTTTTTTAATAACTGAATAATTTCAATAAAATTATGTACTGAATCTATGGTAACCGGTTTCGCGTCGATGTCTCTGCCAGTCTGTATTAGCATTATCAAATTGAGGGTACTGTTTTTGGAAAGCTTTAAAACGTCAGAGATACCTAGCCTATTGAATTTTAAAAATGTGTGAACAAGATTATGTTTCAAATGTTGTACGTTACGTACTTGTAATTTTTTATTAATAAGATTCTAGCAGCGTTGGTTACATATTCACAAGTTAGTCCAAAGGAAGAGTCTCGAACTCACGACGTTTGTCTTGCTCGCACCACGTCTACCGTTGAACTATTGGCCCTTTTTTTACAAGCTTTATATTAGCTTCACTTGTATGTTTGTTTGTTTGTATGTTTGTATGTAACCGACTCCTTTGGACGCTATTTTGACCCACTTTAAACGGTCAGATTTCATTTAAACTTTGTAGACTTATCGAGGACCTATGACAATTCAATAATTAAAAAAAAAAATAGAAAAAAACACGGTTTTGTAGTTAGCAAAACTAAGAAATAGAAAATAATTAATAGTTTAAAAAAAATAAAAAAACACGCTTTAAAAACCAAACTAAAAAGTAGAAAATTATTTAATTCTATTAACAAGCGAGGGGTGCTTGATATTAATTCATTATAAAAATACCCCAAAAAGCACCCCACGCTTTTTAATAGAATTAAATGATTTTCTACTTTTTAGTTTGGTTTTTAAAGCGTGTTTTTTTAGTTCTTTTAAACTATTATTTTTTATTAAAAATGATCACCAATAGGTACGCACGGCTACACATCAAGCTATACATTTCCAGTATAAGCTGATCTCGCGAGTAGGATTTCCGTACAGAGCGTAAAGTGGAAATGTATATTTTGATGTGTAGCCGTCTGTACCAAGCTTGCATTTGAAACTTGGGTAGGTCACCTAGCGAAAAATAAAACATCAAAATACGTAAAACGTCTTTCAAAATTTCGCCTCACACGTAGAATTTTGGTCTAAGTGACGATTTATAGAGACCCAGGCCCGAACGCAGAATCTAAACGACTAAAATCACAATAAGTACATAGATGAAAATGTGGTACACCGAAAGACGTCCACTGCTGGACATAGGTCTCCCCCAGAAAATGGGGGGGATTGCAATAATCGTCACGCTTGGCAGATGTGTTGGCGATCGCAGTATATTGGTAAAATGCATAGCGAACGCTGCTGCCCATTCTCTAGTAAGTCCCTTAGTCGCTCACGACACCCTCGGGAAGAAATGAGATGGCGCTATTCTTTACGTCATTCAACGTTTTTAAAACGAAAAAATAAATAAAAATAGACTAAAACATAGCGCACAACATATTCAGCAAATCTATACATCTTTATATTTACATCGTCTGACTGTTTTTACGGCTAATTTCCGAAACGACTGCACCGATTTTTACGGTACTTTCACTGGCAGGTAACTGATGTTATAAGGAGTAATATAGGCTAGCCTGGTAGCACGTTCCTGCGGGATAATTCCCAACAACAGAGTGGGCAAAGCCGCGGGCATAGCTAGTAAAAATTAAAAAAAAATCTTACCTACACAAAAAGTTCGGCTTTGTGAACCGTCGTCTTTGTTACTCATTCCTGCAATCTCTTTCTAAAGCTCGATGTGCCATATTCTCGCTTTTACGGCCACACCGTATTAAATAGGGTGGCAGGGACACCGACGCGCTAACTGTAACCATGCGTTCAGCACATGATTCTAGACTGGCTCTAGCACTTCCTACCGTAGAAATTGTTCGTCGGTTGTCAAGAAAAGATCTACTGTTTCATCGAAAAGTGCAATTTCTACGCGGCTGCAAATGTATGGAACAGTTAAACAAGTCGGAGTCGTAGGGTATTCAGAACCATGTTCTACCTTAGTAATAGATTGCGCGTCGATTTCCCTTCTTCTTCGTGTCCCTGGCACGATAGTTATAAAATCTTATTGGTCCATAAATTCGCCTCTTCCATGGCGCTATCGGTGGCAGTGCAGAGGTCACTTTGGCTGCCTGTTTTGGGGTATACCAGGGGCATGACAGGTTAGGAGGTGGAGCATAGTTTGTGACTCAGCTCCACATCCAGACCCTGCTGCCGATGTCATTCCAACGAGGCCCCACGTTACGAGGTTCGACTTACACCTTCCCAGTTGGCCTCGGAGACGGTTCAGGGACTTCCAAGTAGACCACGTAAGGTTACCACCTGCAGGAAGATGCTCATCATCATCATCATCATCATTTCAGCCGAAAGACGTGCAGTGGGACACTTTCCAACGCTATGTCTTCCGGTATGCGGTTGCCACTTCAGAACCTTCCGACCCCATCGGCCATCTGTTCTACGAGCAATGTGCCCTGCCCATTGCCACTTAAGCTTGGCAAAAAGAGGTTGGGAAGATGTTCGTTTGGTGGTAGATAGTGAGTAAAGTGGAGATAAAGTATCCTGCCATAGTTTGCAACGGGCGTCGACCTAGCTACCTGGATGTCCCGCCCACCCTGTTTGTATTCCAACGGCAACCCGCAGCACAGAAAGTAATCGAGTTGTAAACCATTCCCGGGACATTGTTCCTATAAAACTATCAAAATAACCTGCTCTAAACCCACATTTACTAAACCTAACTCGGATAAACCTAAGCCTCACAGTTTTAAAACCGTTTTACATAAAACTATTCCCGAAATGTTTTATGCCCCCGACGAGTTAGCGGAGAAGATTGCAATTTGCCCCTAACATTAAAATGTGCTGGCACAATTTGTGAATATTGGATAGGAATTTATATTACGTGGTGGCTGGTCTCTTGGGGAAGAATGGATTAGAAGGTGCTAGATTTTTTTGATTTAGCCACAGTGTATGTGAAGCAAGCAATTTGGAAAACATTTTCCAAAAAAAAAACAACCGACTTCCGAAAAAAACAGTACAAACTGAAAAATAACTTTAATTTCGGAAGGCGGTGACTAAACATTAAAACACATATGCAAAGTCACCGACTTCCGAAATTAAAGTTATTTTTCACTTTTTAGTAATAGTACCTACCCCACTAATTCGAAATTTCATCATCCTCGGGGTCAAAACAATGCATATTTATGCGATAGCAGCAATCGCGGTTGATTTACTGTTATGTTTTGAAGAGTTCCGTTGTCTGTCTCCGAAACGCATTATCAAATCTATATGAAATTGAAATGCGACCACGAGGAAAGCACCAGCTTTCAAAAAAAAATCATCAAAATCGGTTCATCCAGTCGAAAGTTCTGATGTAACAAACATAAAAAAAAAACATACTGTCGGATGGACAACCTCCTCCTTTTTTTGAAGTCGGTTAAAAATAGTACTGTGTTCCCATATACCATTTACAGTGCAAGGTGGGTGATATGGAGGCATGAGATAAAGTGTGTAAAGTTGACTTATCCTCTATAGTAAAGGGAGGATCCTCCGACCAGACGGGCGTTGTGTCTGGTGGGCTACTGCCCAGAGATTGATGTCGGGACGTTGTATTTTGCGTGACGTCGGTGGGGTGCGTAGTTAGCAAGTGGCTCTGTAGATGCCGCTACATCACCACCGCTACTGAGGTAGAGGTAGCTATCAAAGCAATAGTGCATATTGGAAACGCTCCGTTTCATCGTAGACCACATCCATCGCTTTAAATAAAAACATAATTCGTTCATTCATTCATTCATTCATTTCAACATGCCAGATCGTCGAGTTTAAGATCGAACTCGTTAATAATAATAATAAAAGACAAAAAAGCAACAACCATAAAAAACTAAAATGAAAATAAAATACCCAAGTATTGATTACTGAAAAATCATATTACGTGTTGCGCAGCATCCTTAGCAGAGTTCGTAGCTCGTAGTACTTATTTTTGAAGAGTATGAATTTTACCACACTGCTTGCTTGCTATAGTCATGAGGTTAGCTGTCGTTTCCCGCTCAAGATACAGCCAATATTGTTGGTGGCATACTACGTATATGTACATCACGTCTGTGTTCCCCAAAGAGGTAGACAGAGGCCAACACATTTCACCAATGAAACTGAACGCGATTAACATAATATAAGCCACGTTTAAGAGCTATCAGCGTCATTATTTTCTGTGGAATATTGACACTGACAGGTCTTGAACGCGGTTTAGATGTGCTGATCGTGTTTAGTTTCATTGGTGAATTAAACTTGTGACAGTGATGCCAGATTGGGGGGAATCCCCCAAATTTAGGGGTTTTGGCCATCGCCATTCTCAATCGCCATTGTCGTCAGCTAAAACGTAGTGATTAAAACCATAGATACTTGTTCTAGATCCGGATCTAGATCTCAACTTGAATAAAAATTAAAAAATTGCCATTTGTGGGGGTTTTTTCCAATCTTGAATTTTGGGGGTTTTCGGGGAAGGTTTGGGGAGAACGCGAGGCGGTCATCTGGCAACACTGCTTTCTGAAGATGTTTCACAATCACTTAAAACAACTGAATATTTTTTTTACCCGATTTCGCCAGAAGGAGGGTTATGTTTTTCGAGTGTTTGTATGTATGTATGTGTGTTTTATATTTCTTTGGCACAGTCTGTAGCCTAAATGGCTTGTTCGATTTCAGCTTGAGAGATGCTGTTAGATTCGTCTTAATTGTAACAGTGACACTAGGTATATCAAAATTGAAAAAAAATAAATCAAATGGCCGATTTTTGGCGCCATATTGTGTCTTCAAAAAACATTTTTTTCTCAAAACCTATACCTACCAAAGGCAAGAAAGGTCTTTACTGTTAAATAAATTTAAAAAGATGCCTCCGACAGCATGAGATTGCTTATAGTATTCAGTCTAAAAAGCATCCTTTTAAAAAAAGTTTCTTGTTTCCAACTTTTTTAATTAAAGTTTAGGCAGTCGGGTTTTTTGATTTTGTATTTTTTTTTTTACTGAAAGTTATTGTTTTAAATACAGGAATATAATATAATAACTACAATGAGATACGAATAGAACTGCAGGCAACAGCTGGTAACCAATTAAAAACTGCACTCTTCATACCATAACAATAAAGCGCTGACTAACTAAGTAAACATTACTGCCGTACCAGCCGTAGTGTTGCGCCAATTTTCAAATAAACATAAAACGATATTCGTCCGATAGATAGTGGTGTGCCGTTACTGTTATCGGGCACATAAAGTCGAACGGTTCGAAATTAAAAAGAATAACGGTCAGCGACATCGCCTCAGGCGGTTTGTGAACGGTTCCTGATATTTTGTATACACGTTATAGCCGGGTTTTTGTCACAATTATCGCGGGGGAAAAGGGTTGGTAAAGGGTAGTATTTTTTCTTTCGTTTTTGAGTGGTTCTTCAGTGGTTAGTAGGAGATTGGGCCGATGATTAAGAGAGTCCCTATATATTTTAGGCTGTCGAACTTGGGTATCGTGTCTATGTGGCAAGTGTGGTTTTTAGTTGGAACTTGTACCCATTGTAATGCACATCATCATCATTTCAGCTGAGAGACGTCCAATGTTGGACATAGCCGTCCCCCAAGCTTCGACCGGTTCTGTGTCATCGGTCTACGGCTACATCTTCAAGTACGCGGTCACTACTCCAGAATTTCTCGGCCGCATCGGCCATCTGTTCTGCGAGCAATGTGCCCACTGCCACTTAAGTTTGGCAATTTTTGGGGCTATGTCGGTTACCTTAGTTCTTCTACGGATCTCTTAATTTCAACGCACAGTATGAGCCATTCAAGAAATCCAGAAAAAATATTTTTTAGGCGTGCGAAACGCTTATCGAGTTAAATGGAAATGCAGACTCACAATTACTGGTAGGTAAAAAAGCTTAGACAAAAAGGTAACCAGATAGCGAATGTCCATAAAAACGATAAATAGCACTCCATCAAGTGAGGATGAGTGCTGATCAACGCTTGCTATGGACATTTGCAATGCCAGAGGTGTCGCGAGTTGCGGCAGCCAAGATACATTTGAACTGGTTTCCCATACCCTTCAATTCCAACAATTCCTCAAACTCCAATCTGCATGGTCCTCCAATGATCTCATCAATATTATTTCCGGATTTTTTATATACACATTGACATAAATGACATGAATATTTACTTTGTAAAGTAAAAAAAATATTTGAATGTGAAGACTATGTGGGTAATGTTTATTTTTTTATTTTTCTCTGTTACTTTTAATCTTAATCATGGTCTGGCAGATTCAATAATTCATGTTCCAAACCAAATGTCCTTCTTTGGTATTGTTCATAGCGATGAACAATACCAAAGAAAGGACATTTGCGTTGAGGTCTATAGTTTTTGGAGTGCTACTCTAAACTCCCTTATTACTGCAACCAGACAATACAAAACCTATTTTTATCCCAAAAGCCCGCTACAACTAAAAACCTCATATACCACTCCAACCATCATTTAAATTTTAATCTCCACGGAGACAATCCTATTGAGTGTCAAACGGAAATAAAGTGTAAACGCTAGTGTCGACGTCAGTCAACACGAGAGATTCTTGGCACTGGTCTAGTGTGTGTTGATTCATGAGTAGTGTATGTTCACGGTTGATTTCTGATGCGAGGTGAGCAGTGGTGTGTAGTAAGCTTAGAGGGGCTCGTTCAGGAAAGTATTACTACCATAACTAAGTAAATCTGTTGCCAAGCAGCATCGCAGAAAGGCTTCCAGCGGGCCACCAACTGCCATGGCTCTCCTGGAAATCTCTTAATCGACTAAGAAACTAGATGGGCCGCTGCCGGCATAACTTAGTCAGGTAGGGGGATACTCGGATGAGCCGGAATACGACTGTGGAGCCACATCTCAAACTATGCTCCACCTCTTGTCGTGCTCTCTGTGCACTAGCACCTGCACTATGATAGACCCTTGCGGGGCCAACGATAACGCTGTCCAAAGACGCCGAAGCTTATTAAAATCCAACAATTAGAATTATCGAAACGAGGGAGAAGATCGCTGTGTTTTGGTTTCAAGGGTAACTATTTTATAGAAACATGAGACAATTCAGCCTAACTGCCTATAGGGTACTTACGATGCCTCATATTGTCTCTAACATGACAACTCACCTGCGATGGATCTGGTAATACAGAAGTCTTTAGGCAGTGATAAGAACTAACTAGATGAGCCTTCGGCTTGTTTGCAACTCAATAACATAATAACACTTATATGATATTAATACTTTTACCAATGTTTGTATTGAGGACGTTTTTTTGATGAAATGCTAATATAAATATATCAGTGATGCACCGACTAGTCGCCTACTAGTCGGGAAAGCCAACTAGTCGGCCATATTTGTAGTCGGCGACTAGTCGGCCCATTTTTACTCGTATTAATATGCTTAAAAATTTAAAAGACTGTGATTGAAATGAAAGTGAAATCTTTACTCTTATATTTTTTTATTATTGAATCAATTTTAAAGTTTTCTTTCAGTGCAATCAGGAAACTAGGATAGCAAGGAATATGAACCCTTAGTTTGGTCCATTAATTAATTGGACTTAGATCCAGAAATTAAAAACCGAAAGTAAAATTAATTAATACCGCTAACATAAAAAAAGAAACTATAAAGCAAACAATTGCAAATATGTAGGTTTGCCATTTTGAACATAGCCGATGTCATCCGAACTCAACCGAAATCAATGATAGGCTTGGCCGACTAGTCGGCTAATCGGCCAATGTCATAGTCGGCACATCCCTAAAATATATACATAATTTTTCAAATATACATAACGTCTTCCTTAAAATTAAATGGTGTGATACCAACCCACATTATTTCAGAAAACAACGTTTTCTAAACTTCCCTGCACACACATCAGCTGAAGAAAATCAGAATTTTCTCTATACCCCGTAAATCAAATCAACCATTAGGCTGCTTCAACACGAGCGACGCGTGATTAGGCAGTTTCCACTTGGGCGACACGTGAGCTATTTAAGCTGAGTTCAGCTTTGTAATATAATAAAGCGCCAGACTTGTTGTACTGTATTAGATTTACTACTCACCTATTGTTTGCAGAGTAGCGAATGGGATAGAGACTGAAACACAGGATTTTACGACTGTTTTATTTTAACAATACGAGTAGCTGATATGAGAGACGTTGTCCTGTCGTAACTATAAATATTGAATTCGCATTGGTATAATTAATGTGCAAATTTAACATTTTTTTCATTCATAAGAATCTTCTCCTGAAAATAACAAATACAACAAAAAAATAAAATAAGCAAAACTGGTTCAGCCGTTCACGTGTGATGCCGTGACCAAGGGAAATAGGGATTCATTTTTACATACAAGATGAATTTTTTAGTCACCGTTTAAATTTTTCAGGGTGATTAGTACCCGTGAAATTGAGCAACTTTCTCCAAGGAACATGGGTCGAAATATGAAAAAAAAAAAATCGGCCACCCATGCAAAATCAATAGTCAGCTGATCGATTTTGTATGGGAGGTCCGTATTTTTTTCTGCAAGAGTGTGGACTTGTGTCCGGTAGATGGCAAAAGGCGGCGAGACTTTTACATGGGACATAGCTGGCGATATGTGAGTGCTACTATAGGTACACTTTTGCCTAACCCGTCGGGCATTACAGGCGTGAAGTTATGTTATACAGGGTAAGTTTTTAACCAGTGCGCAAACTGTAACTATGAATTCAGCATATTATTCTAGACCCGCAACGCAGAATTTTTTTTCGTCGGTTATACAAAAAAAATAACAGTTGTATCATAAAAAAGTGCAATACCTACGCAGTCAAAAGGGAACAGCTGATTTTTCTTTATATTACCGACGAAAAATGTCGATATGGTAAATTCATGGTTACAGTTTGCGCACTGTATAAAAACTTATCCTATATGTAATCACGTTTAAAATTTTTCTTTCTTAATTTGAAACATATATAAAAAAAAAATCAAGCAAAACATTATTTCGGAATAGGCCCGTTCCCTCTGATATCTGAGTTTGTATCCCGGATGTGAAGGATTCCAGAGACATCCATGCTTTGTAAATCATCTGCCTAGCCTTTTCCCAACTACGTTATGGTCAGCTTCGAGTCTAACCGGATGCAGCTGAATACCAGTATTTTACAAGGAGCGGCTGCCTACTGCCACAACCCAGTTACTGGGTAATACGATACCCCTTAGTAAGACTGGTTGTCAGACTTTCGGGCTTCTGACGACCCGTAACGATTGTTCAAGATCCACAAATGACCGCCGGGACCAACGACTTAACGTGCTTTCCTAGGCGTATTGATGTTTAAGGATGATTACCCATGCGGCTGTTAAAGCCAAAACCCCTCAAAACTAGTCTATCATTGATACAAACATTCCGTTTGTAAAACGCTTTATTCTCAACTGGCTCTTGCCAGTGGCTTCGCTCGCGTGCTGTTCGGAAATTATCCCATGGGAACGTAAAACCGGAATAAAAAATATCCTATATGTTAGACCAGGTTATAATCTATCTGCGAGCCAAATTTCATCCAAATCCATTTATCCGTTTTTGCGTCATTGAGTAAAAAACATTCAAACATCTTCACAAACTTTCACATCAATAATATTATAGTAGGATTTCGGAAACAATATTTTAAATATCCAAATATTTCAAAATACCATCTTTACATACCAATATCCCTCACATTGGTATGTAAAGATGGTCAACCATCCACGGACCGACCGCGGCAAACGTAGCTTAACCTGTTCGACCGACCCGATTAATAGGAGCGGAATTAATAATAAATTAGGCCTCTACATCCTCCTAATCCATCCTCTAAATTAGTTTCATTTCTAATAAACAGTATCCGCTTCTATAACAAGTTGCCAAAGTCGGTTACAGAACTTAGCGATGGAATGTTTAAAACTCACATCAAACGTGTCCTTATCAAAAAAGCATATTATAAGATAAAAGACTACGTTGAGGACAAAGAAATTTGGCATTAATTTCTTCTGCACATGTGGCTTCCTTGGTACCTCATTAACAGCATAAATATGTGAGAGTCTATTAACTGCTCCCAAAATTACAATGTTAATTTAATAATTTTTAATTTTACAATTTTTGACATATCCCCGGTCTACTTCTTGATATGCAATGGCCTCTGTAACACCATGAAGCATGAGGCTCCAGGGGCTAGAGCAAATCTTGGGGTTCATTCGATTAATCAAGTCTGGTCAAGCCACGTTGGGATCGGTGCATTTCACTTCATTTCATATTCTCATCATTATTTGACATTATACATCACTTCTAATATCGACTATTTATTAATGATTCTCATGGAAATCATATCACTTGGTTTAAATAGGTTGATTTTAGTCATGTAGATTCTTTTACATATTGTGAATGAGAGAACGTTGTAGGCCTTACAGACGTCTATAAATCTATAGATTTATAGACGATTTTCTATTCTTTATTTTCATTCCTCTAAGTACCTGGTACTTATTGACAGGCCTGCACTGTCCTCCCATAAATATATCACTGTAATTTGAAAACAATGTAAAACCCAATTATTTTTAAAAGAGTAACCGTAGAGTTTCTTGCCGGCTCTTCCCTTGCTTCTGATGTTTCATAAGTGCCCTTGCAGGTTTATGTGAAATAAAATATTTTGATTTGATTTGATTTCAGTTTTCTGTTATTTTTCACAAAACTCTCTGTTCCACATAAAGCCCACTACTCTGTACACCAGCGCTCTGCAATAACATTACACTGCACCCATTACGTCACACAGCTAATCACTTACACACATAAATTATCAATACCGCGCCTGTGTGGGTGGCGTAGCGCCGTAGCTCGTAGCGGGTCTACGCCGCTACGAGATAGGACCCATCTACGAGAATTGTGTATTTTCTTGCGTTTTATTTTTTTCGTTTGTGGCTTGTTAACGTTTACTGCTGAATATTGGCTGCTTGATGGCTGCTTTGGTGCAAAATCTAAAAAAATACAATATTCAAGTTATTTGATGATTTAAGATACTAAAGTATTAGCTTCTGTGTTGCATACAACAGCTTAAATACTCAAAAAAAGAATAACGGATTTTCCTCAAAAGAGTAACTGTGGAGTTCCTTTGAAATTCTTCTCCAAAAGAAACTATATTTAGTAATGTGAAAAAACAATTTCTACTGAAAATTCTTTGACTTTAAAATCATCATCATCTGCCTAGTCTTTTCCCAACTATGATGTGGTCGGCTACCAGTCTAACCGGATGCAGCCGATGACCAGACTTTCTTCTATCTGCCTAGTCTTTGGCTATAAAGGTACCTTCATAGTGAGAGGATGGTATAATACAAATTATTAAAAAGTATTGAAAGTTGCTCGACTTTCAAATTGAAATTAAAAATATTTCTTCTAAAGCATCAAAAAGTTTACGAAAATGTTAGAGCCGATATATCTGCCATTTAAAATAATTTATTCGTTTTATTACTTTCCAATTTTATTATTGTTCAATTTCAAATCTTATTTAATTTTTATTCGTCAACTGTTATTAAACGAAAACCTCATGAAAATCTGTTTCGTAGTTAAGAAGGACAACGCAGTCAAACGATTTTGTCTTAAAGGTAGGTACTTTCTATTTATTATTTCATTGTAGATATGCAAATATTAGGTATTTATTCTAGTTTTTCAGTCATCACAACACAACGCCTACTCTCAAACACATGTATGCCACAACATTTTCTTTATTTTATTTTAATTTATTTTTAACTCTATTCATTTATTATTACGGACACACACTTCACTATGTACTTATTATTCGAGCGTAAGGTACTCGTGGGTTGCAGCTGAAAATCAGCGTCAGGTGGTGCATACTGTGTAGCCACTTGACATTATGCTGAGCTGAGGCCCTTTTGGCATTAATAACATTGTTGTGTTTTATTTATAGTTTTAAGATTTTATAAGCTGTAATGCCAATAAACGCACTTTTCTTTCTTTCTTCTTTCTATTATGAGGCTAGCTTTGATGTAACGACTTGCTAGCAGCGTCATTGATGCAGGAGAACAATAGTAAATAAAAATAAATAAAAATAAAAATTACGTAGAATAGTGTAGAATCATCTAAACTCCTCTTTCCTTTGAAAAAAAATATAAAAATATATTATATGAAATGGAATGAAATGAAATGTTTATTCATGTAAGTAGATCTTAAAAGACACTTTACACGTCAATATTTTGTTGGTCAATATTTTAAAAACTAGATGGCGCCGGCATTTCCTAGCTGACAGGCTGGCTGACTGGCTAAATATAAGTATATATTATAGTAGATATGTATGCTTGGATGTGTATTATTAGTTTATAACCTATTTATGAACTAATCTTATCTATTATTTATTATGATATAATTTGTAGTCGTTGTTTCTCTCAACCTAAGCACCTACCATCTAATCTTTTCACCACCCTTGGTTGACTGGTAGAGAATGCCTAAGGCTAAGTCCGTCTTTGTACCTTTTTGTGTGCGAGAAGTTTAAATAAATAAATAAATAAATAAATAAAAAGCTTTTTATTTCCTACTCTTACATTATTTTAAGTTACAAATTAACTATTTTAAGGTGAACCTAGTCCATATTTTTCCCATACAAACTTCGGGAGGGTATTGCTCCACTGTTGGACAATGTACATCAAAAATTAAACATAGTATGGTTTTGTCTCATTATTAATATTGTCTGTACGGAAACAGAATACAAAATAAAAAGCCGTTAAAAAGTTAGGAGCCAACAAAGATTCGTTTTTCTTGCAAATTTAACCTAACTTTGAGCGTGTTGTATAAAATTTGAAAAACCAAGTCGGTACCGACAAAGCTGAAATATCGAAAAGTTCAATAAACTTTTTTGGTCATTGATTTATGCAGTGGTTTTTTCATAAAACCCGATCTTCCGAAGGACTGTTCTTAATTTATTACGCGCCTGTTGTTCTATAAATGATCCTGCATCTCACACAATAATGTTATGCGTGTAGACTAGCGTCTAACTGCTCATCACTGATGTTACCTCTGTCGGACACGATGCCTGGTGAGAGCGTGCTTTTTAGCCAGGCCCATCAGTGAGTTCGACTAGGAGCCCGCGACTAGGTTCCCCTTAATATACTTAGCTATTCATATATTTTATATTCTTATTTTTTTGTATTCTTATTTTTTTTTACAGTTAACTAGTTTATTTCTTTTAGCTGCTTTGTTCATTAACTACCTTAACTTTACAATTTAGTTTAGTATAATCTGCCGGAACCCGATATTGGGTAAAGGCCTCCTCCAAAGTTGCCCAATTATCTCTGTCTTGTGCAATTTGTTTCCAGTTTGGGCCGACTGTCCCTGTTATCTCATCTTCCCAACGTGTCAATGGTCTTCCTCTGTTTCTTTTACCTTGAGGACCTTTCCAAAATGTCACCTTTAAGGTCCACCTCTTATCGAGAACAATAGTCATCATATCGGCCGAAAGATGTCCACTGCTGGACATAAGACTCCCCCAAAGGGGGGATTTGCTATAATCGCCACGCTTGGCAGGCGGGTTGGCGATCGCAGTATTGTGGTCAAATGCATGGAGAACGCTGCTGCCCATTCTCTAGTAAGTCCCTTAGTCGCCTTGTACGACACCCACAGGAAGAAATGGGTTGGATCTATTCTTTTACGTCTGACACCACACGGAACAATAGTATTGATATATTATTAAAGAGGGTCTCTTTGTTAAGTAATACTGGCCACACGGGTCGATCGGTCAGGTTAAGCTACGCTTGACGCGGTCGGTTCACGGATAGATGACCAACTTTACATACGGACACCCCTCCGGCCTCTGGAAGTAGGTTAAACCGTTGGCCCCGGCTGTCATTCGTGGATCTTTGACGGTCGTTACGGGTCGTCTGACAGTCTTGCCAGGGGGTATGGAGTAATTTGGTTATGGAGGTCAGATAGGCAGTCGCTCCACGTAAAAGACAGGTATTCAGCTGGATCCAGTTAAATTGGAAGCCGACCGAAACACAGTTGGGAGAAGGCTAGGCAGATGATGAGCTTATAAGTAAGTAAGTTATCATTTACTTACCAAAATACATAGCCTAGGTTACATCAGTGGTGTTTCAATTAGATAAAGGACGGACTGCCAGGGAAGCGGGTTGTTCGAAAGAGATACCGCGGCCCCTGGCACACAGGCAACTCAGGGAACACGGGTGGGTTTTAGTCAGTAACAGTCTGACAAGCCCTCCCGCTCCACCCAGAGCGGGAGAAGTTATTTGATGATTTTCGACGCTTAAAAATAAGTGTAAGTCCAATGTTTTGTCTACATCATTCAACATCAACCTACAGGTTTCCTCAGCTGCACAAAGGCCTCTCCAATTGCACGTTGCTTGATTCTCGCCAACACTCATCCAGCTGCTACCTTGCGAAGATCGTCGTTCCACCTAGCCCGAGATGGGAGGAATCAGCGGCCCACGTCATCCTGGAATGCGAGGCCGTGGCTTCTCAACTTGAAGAAATCCTTGGAACAATGAAGTCGCAAGAACACGTTTACCCTAAAGGTCATCGGTTCTACGGCTAATATGGTCAGCTCATTGCCACTTCAGCTTGCTAATTCTGTGAGGTCCGTTGACAACTTTGGTTCTCTGCCGGATCACCTCATTCCAGATTATATCCCGAAGAGAGACTTCAAGCATAGCTCGTTCCACAGCTCGCTGAGCGACCTTCAATTTACGGACCAGCCCTATCGTGGGTGTCCACGGCTCCGTAGGTTTCCTTCATCCCACATTATATAATACTAGCTTTTGCCCGCAGCTCCGCCCGCGTGTATGTCGGTTATCGCGTAAAAATGCGTGGCGGAGATATGTCTTTCTACATATCTCCGCCGAATTTCATTATCTCGTTTTGATAGGAAATGTTTATGTTTTGTGCACTAAGATAATCTGTAAACACAGAAACACTATTATAATGTAATGTGCTTACTGAAGATAGTTTATTATGTATAATTATTTATTCCTGTTTCAAAAACCAAATCGAAATCCGGCCCTAGCTTAAATTGATTAAACCAGGTCCATGCCTGGTTTATTAATTTAAGCTAGTGTCAACATAGGAATTGAAGTCATGTCTTCACGACTGGATTACTTACAATGAGGAAAAGTCGTTAATAAAATAATATTTTGTACAATTCCTCTCGGAGGAATAAACCTTGGGGTTCGAGGTCAAATACCATCATTTAATGTTAGTCACTCCGGATCATTCATCTTGAGGATAATAAAAGAATACATAAGAAAGGATGGGAATAGTATCTTTATTGTAAAGGCTGAGTTTTGCTTAGTATCTTAACATGAAACTATATTTATTTTAAACTATTGTGTGTGCTTTTGCAACACCAGACTATCCTCCACTCACATTCAGCACAATTAATTAGTTTTTAGGCCCAGGAAAATAAAAGTGCATGTCAGACCAAACACAATGAAGGGTTCCGGAGTTGATATGAATTTTTCCCAAGAACAAACTTAACATTGTAGTTGACAAATATGCTATCCCATACATTGATATAAGTATACGTCACAGTAAATTCTGCAACTGTAAAATCAAAATCAAAATCAAAAGTCATTTTATTCAAATTAGGCTGAGAATTAGCACTTTTCGAATGTCAAAATTACATAAGACAGTCCCCCAAAACGCCCGCCCTTCACCGCTTCTTAGTGCTTTAACTGGGAAGAAGAAGTGGCGCAACAAACTCCCCAGCAGCACAGCTGTCTGTTAAGTTAGATAGACTTGATTCAATACATAGGTAGGCAAAGTAATCAACATTACGAGACACAGAATTTAAAAATTTGTCATATGTCAGCTAGCCATGCCAAAATACCAACAAACAAAATGAATACTTAACTCAAGCACAAAAAAAAAGTAAACAAAGCATACTACTAATATAAAAGCCTCCTGGTATAAATGGCGTGATAGTTTACATATGCAATGCTGGATTATGTTTATAAATGATAACCTAGGACCATCGACGTAAAATAAATAAACAGGTAGGTAATTATTAGCAAACAATAACAAAAAACGTAAATGTGTGTAATCGCATTTTTTTTTATGTTATAATTTTACAAGTTAAGATTTACTCGCGACTGCGTTGATTTAGAAGCTTGATTTATTTGTTAAAGGGAACGTAAACCTACGTTTTTGATATTCATTTCAAGTTGATACCTCCACGTGTTCCTGTGAAAAACAGTATTGACAGACAAACTGACGGATGGATAACGAAGTGATCCTACAAGGGTTCCGTTTCTTCCCTTTTGAGGTACGGTACCCTAAAAATATTGTATCTGAATTGGAATCGAATCCACGACACCTAGCTCACACAGCCAAGAACTCACCCACTGCACAAATAGAACCGCTAGATGTCTTAAAAACTCGTATGTCTGAAAATTAAAGTCACATGAGACTTTTAAACTTAGTTTCTAGGTAAATAGCACAAGCACAGACACGTAAGTCACGTCCAAAGCGTACGTGACAAATAAAAACAAGAATTTAATAGAAAAGCTTGCAGTTCATTATTTTTTTGTCACAAGAAATACATTTCTGGGTTCCAGTTTGGAATTAAATTCTTGGACGTTTCACGAAAAAATATGTTTTCTTAAGTAAAAGAAAATTATTGTTATCTAACACGGAAAAATCTGCCTAAAATCGCTACGAACGGTCCGCCCAAGATGTGTTTTTAACCCACACACACAAAAACAAACGCACACAAACGCACATAATGTGACATTTATAGACGCGTCAGCTGAAAAAAGCACGCAGGGAAAATTAAACTCTATCGTTTATTTAATAAGAGCCAGAATACTCAGCAAAAACTGAGCTAAATTAGGATATTTCAAAAGTCAAACACAACACTTGAACTTTTTTTTCTCAGCGCAAATCAAACTTTAATTCAGAGCTGGAAGGTTCGAAATGGTGTTGAAGATGAAAACAGATATGTCATGTCTATGTTCCGAATTCGAAAGAGCTTTCCGAGGGGAGCCGAGCGCTTACCGATCGGGTCCGAGCGGCGCCGAGACGAGGCGAGTGCCGCGAATGCATTACGACGTAGTGCTATAGGGTTGGTACTGAGGAAAACTGCTATTTTTGCATATACACACTTTATAATTGTTATACTTCTACTTTTATGCGTTTTTGTTAAGTAGGTTATTTTTGGTGAAATTGGTTTTGGTGTTGTCTAGGAGTGGTGTTTTTGACTTTCTCCTTAGTTTTTAAATTTTTTTAAATAAATTACTGAAACTTATTGATCTAACACAATCAATATTCTGTAGTGCAGTTCCAATTAAAGAAAATTATAATAATAAATAAACAAGCATCTTGCATTCCAAACATAAAAATAATGCACAAAAAATCAATACTTCGAATAGCTTTCATCTAGCCTAAAAATAGCAGTCAGTGCCTAAAAAAACCTTACGAAAAAGCCGGAAAAGCTTGCCGTCAGCCCTGTGCGTAGGGCGGGGCGGGACGGGGCGGTACGCGCGGGGAGGGGGCGCCTCGAGTCGCGCCAGTCGGTCGCGGGGCGCCGCGCAGCCCACACGCGTCATGCGCGCCCTCTAGCGTATTATGTTCCTCCCCGACCTCCCGCGAGCCTGCATGGTGGACGACGTAGCGACTTACTTGCAAGCGCCCTCCTCGGGACAGGTGGCTACAATTATTAACAACAAACCCATATGTAATTAACAATGATCATATTAACAGATGTTGTGAGCTAATGTTGCTTACCTAAACTGCGTCGGCCGCCCGGGTATTTTCGGGACGTACCGATTTCGCCGTCAGATCAATGTGGACGCACGTGATCCTCTAATGTTGTAGGCTGGATGCGACTTGGCCACATCACTAGTAACAAGGTAACTTAAAAAAATATCAAAAATTCAAAATTAAACACGTGTTCGACGTTCAAGTTGAAGATTGAGAAGAATTCAATTTAAGAATCAAGTGTAACGGTTTTCGGTAAAGAAGTAAATTGTGTTCAAAACAGTCCGTGTAAACAGATCGATAAGCATGCTTTAGTACAAGATTGACAGTTGCAAGCTGTGCTGTACGATGAATTTAAAACAATTCAGTGAACATTTTAAAACCAAAACGACAGGAATGTGAAGCTTCGACACAAAATCGACTATAACCTCAAAGAAACTGTATAATGGTGAATATAAGTTCCAATTTGTATAATCCAAAAAATATAATGTATAAATACTATGCTAGATGTCATTCTAAAGCTTCATGAACGATCATTACCTTCAAATGCGACATAATTATTATTAATAAAGTAGAATCATAAAGCTCAAACATCTCGAATATTTTATATAGTTATGAAACCGAAAGACTAAAATCTAAAGATCTTAGAAACAATCCAATGACTAAGAACTGTTGTTGCGTGATTCAGAATGATAATAATTTTCATTGAATGTATTCCATAAATAATTAGAAAGACTAATCACAGGCACTACGTAATGTAAATAAAAGATAAAATGAGAAAACCCACGGAGTAAATGGAAAACCTAAAAAATATTCAAGTCATGAAATAGGACTCATTCTATTTTCAAAAACGATAAAATCGACATAAGACCACACATTTAATACAATCGAAAAAAATAAAAAACAAACATTAATCTAACCTCTTTGCTAATACAACAGCGTGAATGAACATTACAAAAAAGCCAGTCACGAAAGAACCATAGATTATAGCAATAATAGAAATGGAAAAGGTTAGTGAATCGATATGGTGTGGCTAAGATGTGAATAAGTTGACTGCAGGGAAACTACGGCATAGCATAGCATAACGCCCATCGCATCTGCAGTTTACCCTGTTTTGCTAAAATCGGCTCTATCTGACTGCAAAAACAATTTACTTGCCGTTTTCGTAAGTTTTAGTTTTTAAAAGGAGATTTTATGCGGGTTCGCGGACCTCTTTCGTTTATGTTACGTTCCTTTTACTGTAATGCTTTTAGGTTAGGATAACATGGTTTTGGGAAACGCGTGTTTTCCTTAGGAATAGTATTTTTTTATTGTTCTTATTTCTCTTTGCTGGGATAAATGGCATGTCTATTGGGCTGTCCTTCGTTACATTGATTACGTTTCTTACTGTATCAGTTTGTTCTAGTTTTGTATCTTAGATAAATCCAAGTTCGGAAATCTTGAGAGTACATTTCATCTACTTTATGAAGTGAATAGTTTATTAGATTCTTCGTTATTGTTTGTTTATTTATACTTTAAAAGATCGTTGTTTAAAAGCTTTCGTTTATTTTGTTCATATCTTGGAAATTTTGGAGGTATTGGCTCCGTGCCCTAATACTTTGCCCTTGATCTTGATGATGAGAATTCGTTTGGTAAACATTAGCTTTTTATGTAATAGTAATAAATCGATTGGTTTTATGATTTATTTACAATTTTGTTATTATTCGGGTCGATCATAATGATCTTTTCCTAAAACCATACGTTTTAGAAAGGTACTAAAATGTTAGATAATTAAAAGAACAGAATTTAATATTTCAATGCTATAGTTTTAATAAAAGACTTTTCCTCAGCATAAGACATAAAAACTTTTGCATCGATAGGTACTTAAAGTAACATACAAAATACATTATCGAATAACAATTTAGAGCAGACATAAAACTCGTACATACGATAATATAAACGAGGTTGGGAAGGTAACAGGCTCCCAAGTTAGTCGAGCCCGGCATCCAGCGCTTATTCAGCAAAGATAAACCGACCAGAACTCGACACAACTTGAAATTCTAATTTAATTTCGTACATTTCACTTCTGGAATACGAAGCATTTGATTAAAAGTTAAATCTTGCAGTTTTAGAATAAAAATATCTGTAATAAAATGGTTTAAAGGTAATTGATGATGAAATTAAATTAAATTGGGGTAAGTTAAATAATGAACTAGGCTGAAGGTTTAATGAAGTAGTTACGAATCAATCAATAAAAGAAAACGATTAATACGGTACGATACGGTTTAAAAGTAATGAATTATGAAATTAAATTGAATTGGGATAAGTTAAATAATGAACCTTGGTCGAAAATTTAATGAAATAAAAACATGAAATAGTTATGATTCAATCAATAAAAGAAAACTAATAAAACAGAGCAATCAATGAGCCATAAGGAGTACGCACTATTGATGGAGACAAATAAGAATTTTATGATGTTTTCGCTGATTTTATGTTTCGGAAACGGGAAGAGAGATGTAATTCTGCAAAGCAACAACAATTAAAGAATTAAAACAAAAAGTATTGCGATACCGAGGAAGAGAACCATGGACTCAAAGTTAATGACAAATAGATTGACAAAACATCTGCCGGTTTTATTTAAATAAGTATAAAATTTTTAAAAAAGGTAAAAGGTATGCAGTAAGGACATACATTAATAGCTGGATTAGGAGTAAAAAGCTATAATCTGCTAAAAATTACATAATGTCTACAAATATTTTATTATTGCTGAAAATATCTATGAACAGATTTTTGAAAATAATGATAAAAAAGCAGACATAGACAATAAAGAACTCAATCACGGTCGTAAAAAAGATTTCCAATGTTTTAAAAATGGAATATTATAAAAAAAATGGCGCCCAAAGTACCCGGCCGGCTTGCGTTGAGCGGATCGCGTCGCATCGGTGTTTCTCGATGTATCCCCCTATTATTTCTTCTATCACCCTTTTTGCCACTCGATGTATGAATGTTTTTCACTAACTGTTAATGTTGATATTTTAATGTATCCCTAATAATTGTTAGTTTGAATTTTTTTTCTGTCTCCTCTGTGGTGCGTGAAGTTTTATGTCAATTTAGATTTTTTCCAATGCGTTACTCGCTTTATTTTTTGAGTAAGTTAAATTAATAATAAAATATTCTGTGAGTTTTGTTCCTTTTATAGTAAGGACACAGTTCCTTGAAATATGACTCAAAATTAGTAGAAAATCATGATTCTATTTTCGTCATTGTCAATCATAATGATTCACGTATCGCGTTATGTATATTTTTGTTTGTAATTGGAATGTTACATTGATTTTACGCACGTCTCATCGATACAATATTTTTTATTCTTGCCAGCACTTAATGATCTTGTTTCACATATTATGAGACAGTGAAAAGTAATGTAACATAATGTTCATTTACAAAATGACCAGGAAAATAAAAAAAAAGTCTGTCAAAAACTGGGTTCTGAAACTCCATGGATGAAAATCCTACTTTTAACTATGATTGGATTTAAAGCTCATGATTTTATGAAAAGTAATTTATTTCCCTGGCCAACGTGTTTAGTCGATAATTCTGTATATGTGCATGATTCCCGAATGCACTACCTTAAAAGCGAGAATGTGTTGCACGAACCTGTAATTTTTTTAAATTTCTTTTTTAATTTCACTACTCCAAGCAAAGGAATCCATTAGTGAATTGGATTTGTATATTGATGTTTTTTTATTTCGAATGCAGCGCACAGGTAATCCATGTATAATGCCTGTATGTTACCTCGTCTGTATTTTTGACTCTTGGTGTCTATATCTTTATATATATTTTAACCGTGTTTCTTATATAGAATATCGGAGTTTTCACTGGTTTATTTAAAAATGTATTTTTCTGTGTAGATTATTAACATCGCAATAGTTAAATGGGTTAATATCTCTAGCGACAGTAGGAAGCTCGTTCAATAAAACAGCGGATTTTTTGCCATCTATAAATAAATTCAAATAATGTTAGTCGTTGACTATGAAAATATTACAATTCACATTTTATACGCGTTGAAAATTCTGGAACGTTTGTTCTGAGAGTTTTAACATAGAAAGATTATGGTAGGTTCAGTTTTCAGCTGAACCAACGTAAGATTTCGAAGATCAAACACCATTAAGGTTTACTTTCCTTCATAATTATTTTCGTTTCAGGTTGGTGATAAGTTTTCATAACTGGAAGCAAGGTAGTGTAGATAGTATCGGCTATAAACCTGGTTTACGCTTTATTTGAACTACTTAGGTAGGTACTTATATCACACACACCATCCAGTTGACCTAGGTACACCTCTGCCTAGCCCTTTGGTGATTATGGGGGTGATGTTAGGTATGTGGCTGGTATCATAAAATAATCTGTCTTCTTTATCCTTACATTGTACAATTTATCCTTACATTCTACAAACACGAAAAGCGACTTTGTTGTGAGTGTGTGAAAAAAAGCGACTTTGTATAAAACAAAGTCGCTTTTCGTGTTTCTACGCTTAGATCTTTTAAACTATGCAACAGATTTTAATGCGGTTTTCATCAATAGAGTGATTCAAGAGAAAGGTTTATACGTATAATACACCGACCTACATACACATGAAGCCGCTCGTAATAGCTAGTTTAGTATAAAGTAAAGTCGCTGTTCTCGTCTGTCTGTTTCTTCGCTGACTTCTTTTAAACCACCCACGGATGCTGATACGATTTTCACTATAATTTAGAATATTTATTTCGGACGGTTTATAAGTATAATACATACATATTATAGTAGAGGTTAGCCCATAATTTCAAAGATTTGAAATAATATCGTAAAAACATATTTTTGGGCAATTACATTGCTAACGCTGGCCTAAACGTAACAATATAGATTAAAATTCATAATACACCGAGCAATTTAAATGGTTGTTTTTCCGCGGCAGAACGACTTGCCATAAGGAGTACTTTCGAAGGAAAGTGTAAAAGTAAAAAAATAAAGATTTTTTTGTTTTAAAATAATTTAAAACATATTCATCAACTCGATAAAACACTACTCAATAGCACGCACCGCTGACGAAGGGAACAGCGATGCATAAATGTTCAAAGCAAAATAAACTCTCGCACGTGGTGATTTTTCACAATCGTTAGTCTGCCATTTTTTGTTTCTAATATTTTATTTGTTTATAAAACGATTGTATTACTAAGACAAAACCATTTCGCTGCGGGAAAACAACCATTAAAATTTCACGGTGTATACAACAGAACCGTATATCTTAAAAAGTTCTGCATAAAAGTCTGCAATAGTATATGTCTACCTCTTATGGATAATATAAATATAGTAGCCATTGTTATCTTTAACACTATAATATAATGGGTTATTTACGAAGGTATTTTAAACAATACGGTATTTATCCATAACCTATTAAATACATTAAATATGTTGTACATTTAATGTAGATCAAAATTGCGGTATCCAGTATATCATTAAAACGAATATCTTCGAAGATATCACAGATTTAAAATATTTAATCGCTCGCAGCGAAATGGGCGGTTGGCGGGCATGCCCCGTTGCTGTTCATGCCCAAGGATATGTCCTATAGTTATACAACCTTCATGATATACACTAAACACCATTGCGAAGCCGGGGCGGAGTAATATATAGAGAAAAGCGTTCCGGTAGTGTAACTTAATCGATTTCTTTCAGCTCTACGCCAAAACTTACATTTTCTGAACATCAAGATCGGAATCGAGCAATAATTATAGCATTTAATGTTAGGGCTTATTTTTCTGTTCCATTTGTACCATGTATTTGTACGTTTGAGCATTGAGAAAATAACGTTCTACCTACTTGCTCATACTCAAACTCAAGCATTTATTTCAAGTTAGTGATTGGCTAGAGGTCGAAATTCAACCATAATTCATTTAAATTTTTAGCAACAATGATCAAAAATATTAGCTTTCTTGCAATACTTCTTCATAAAAACTTTAATTTTTGTAAATAAAACCGTTGCACCCCGCATCGGTTTGGTCCACGTATTAATTTATAGATAAACCAATTAGTCAGTCTGAAAGATTAAGGTAGTTGCTCGTTCCAAAGCGTAGCCAGTACCTAAGGAGAAAAAAACAAAAAAAAAATCTATAATGAAAAAAAAAAAGCCTCGGTATCAGGATCAGCATCATTCAATTCAAACATTTTGAAGATAAATTAATGATTCAGCTCAAACGCCACTACCAGCGAGACATTTGAGTGAGTATGACATACTCTCTTCCCAGTAAATGGTAGCTTAATAGTAGGAACATAGTGCTCACACTTGTGTATTGATTACTAAAAGTTCTCTGATAATCGTAACAAAAAGCCAGCTTTCTCCAGCTATTTGAAGTTCAGCCTCATACACAAATAAATACATAAAACATATGAGAAGGAACAAACAGAAATAAAGTTTATTACCGTCATAAGTGTATCTCTGGTAGCAACAATAAAAAATAAGGAAGAAATAAATAAGCAAAGACAAAGAGGATTTACTTATAATTTCTACGTAATAAATTCTTATTTAAATAATAGGCACCAGTGTGTAGATATTAATGGTGTGAAATCGTCCGGGCTACCAGTTCAGTTAGGTGTACCTCAAGGCTCAATACTGGGTCCATTCTTATTCTTAGTGTACATTAATGATTTACCATTCTATTTAAAGGGTATCTGTGACGTTGTACTGTTTGCTGATGATACCTCTCTTATCTTTAAAGTAGACAGGAATAGACAAGATTTTGACGACGTAAACAGTGCACTCTCAAGGGTTACGCAATGGTTTACCACGAATAATCTAGTTCTCAATGCCAAGAAAACTAAATGTATAAAGTTCGCTTTACCGAATGTAAGAAATCTGGGACCCAACATCGTCTTAGATGATGAGGTGCTTGCAACTGTAGAATCGGCCGTTTTTCTTGGCATAACAGTAGATGCCAAACTTCAGTGGGGATCACATATATCAAGCCTAGCGGGAAGGCTCAGTTCGGCCGCTTACGCCGTCAGAAAAGTAAGACAATACACTGACGTTGATACAGCTCGGTTAGTCTATTTTAGTTATTTTCATAGCGTTATGTCCTACGGCATTCTGCTGTGGGGTAAAGCGGCTGACATTCATAATATTTTTGTTCTTCAAAAACGAGCTGTTCGTGCAATTTACCAACTAGGTGCTAGAGTTTCTCTGAGAGAATTTTTTAAAGATATTGGTATTCTCACGGTGGCATCACAATTCATCTTCGCTAACATCTTATATATTAGGCAAAATATACACTTATACACTAAAAACAGTGATACTCATAATATTAATACTAGAAATAAGGACAAACTACGTGCTCCCTTTCACCGGCTTCATAGGGTTCATAACTCATTTGCTGGGCTTGGTATAACCTTCTATAACAAGCTTCCTTCTTCTTTGCTAGATTTACATTTTAATGCGTTTAAAGCGAAAGTAAAATCAAATCTTTGTTCGAAGGCATACTATTCTATCAACGACTACTTAAACGATAAGAATTGTTGGTCGCTGTGATTAACTCAAGACAACGTTTATGTTCTTTCACCAGAATTAGCTTAACTACTGACAGGTCATATGAATTACTTCATATCATTGTTTATTTAACTTGACTGCATAAACCATTTTTTTTTTTTATTTTTTATTAATTAAATTTTCATTTATCGTTGAATGATGGTTGTATGCTATTATTGTATAGAATCAAGTTCTTCCAACATAACAGACAGCTGTGCTGCTGGGGAGTTTGTTGCGCCACTTCTTCTTCCCAGCTAAAGCACTAGGAAGTGGTGAAGGGCGGGCTTTTTGGGGGGACTGTCTTATGTAATTTTGACGTTCAAAAAGTGCTGACTCTCAGCCTAGTTTGAATAAATGACTTTTGATTTTGATTTTATGTATGGAGGTCGTAAATCTTTGATACAACCTTTTTATGTGTTTCATTTGGTTAATTGTTTGTGATCTAGTAATGGGAATATTATGGTAACAAGATTTTTTGTGAAGGGGGTCTTCGAGTACCTTTTTCTTTCTACAGCATTATCAGTCGTTAATGATCCCACTGCTGAGACACAGCCGTGCTCTCAGTGAGAGGGTGTGGGCCGTAATCTACCGTGCGGGCCCAATACGGGTTGGTAGTAGTGATGTGCCGAGTCGCTGTATTTGTGAATCGAGTCAACTGGAGTCGGTTTATACGGTATTCGAATCATGACTCGATTCCGCGATTCGAGCCCAGTAGAATTCTATTTTTGGTATTCGAATGTTGACTCGAGTGTAGAATTTGGAGTTCAGAACTCTAGTCTGGAAATTCGAGTCCAGGACTCGAGTCTAGAAATTCGACTCTAGAACTCGAGTCCGTTGCCGATTTTAGAACAAAGTGGAAAAATCTAAAAGGAGTAAACTTTATACAGCATGTAGGTTTAGCATAATGACACAACGATAATAAATCAAACATTTTTAATGAAAATATCTTTAATCATTATAAAAAAAAACAGACCATACTAAGGAGGTATCTAGGAACCATAAATGAGATCTTAATCCACATTTTTAGAGTTCATCTTTAAAGCTTGCTTAGACGGAAAGGTCATCGGATGTTGCCGTTTTCGTAGTGTGCTCCGCCGTCAGCGATTAAACGGGATAGATTGGAGTTCTTGTCTTAGTTGAGTGGCGTTCCAACTCCAGAACCAGAAGCTTCTCTTAATAAATCGTTGAAGAATTGTCAATGTGAGTCGAGTTAATGATAGGATGAGCTTTATTTAGGTGCTTTATCAAATTAGTTGTATTTTTAAAGTCGTTAAATAGCCACCACAGTTTTGGCACTTTATTTTATCGCTTCCACTTTCTCAAAACACTTCCATACACCTGATGCTTTTTTCGGCGCCATGTTGCAATAAAATTAATTACAATAAAATCACTTCACTACTAGTACTAAAAAACAATTAAATTCCCTCACAGTATCAGCTTACTGACACGAAACAAAGAAATCAAAACAAAATGTCGCAGGTTCAAATTTGTATTACTAGGCGTCATCTAATTGCTTAGGCTTAAGTAAACAGAGATCAAGTACGAGCGAGTGAATGTAACATGAATACTAGACTCGAATCAAGACATCGAGTACAAGATCGATTTTTCCTGACTCGAGTACCGGAATCGAGTCCGGCGTACTAGAATCAAAATAAATTGGTATTCGAGTAGGCGAGTCAAAAGCTGGAATCGAGTCTGACTCGAGTCAGTCCGTGCTCGGCACATCGCTAGTTGGTAGATATCACATGATCTCGAATTTTTGGATCTAGGACATGTCGGTTTCCTCACAATATTTTCGTTCACCGTTTTCAGATCAGTGGCGATGAAATAAGTGTAATAATGGCGACTTGCAACGTAAACCGTTCATTCATTGAACAGTTTTTATTCAACGTTGCGACGTTCAACGATTTTTATATTTGGTATACTTTTCTTAAAAGAAATATTTCAAAAATCAATTCTTGTGTACGTTACTTAGACTTCAAATTCTACGACATGACCGTCGCTCGGAATCTATGATGGTTTTTTAACGTAAGTTTTTTGCTCAGTTCGTTAGGTACGTTTGGAAATGTAGTTTAGTTGATTATTAACCGAGTTATATTCATAAACGTTGTTGACAAATTCAACTAGTTGATTCATAAACAGTTATCATTAATACTTTGACAGGAGATCAACGGTTGATTCAACTAGTTCGTTGATTCAACTAGTTCGTTGATTCAACTAGTTCGTTGATTCAACTAGTTCGTTGATTCAACGCCCATCGCTAGTTCGAACCTACGGCCTACAACTCTTAAGTCGCGGTCGTTACCACTGGGCTACCACTGTTTCTGGAACACTTCTGCCAACCCAAACACCAGGAAATATTCTGTATTCTGATATTACTATGGTTGGGAGGAGCACTGGTGGCTATGCATGTGACTAAAGCTTTGATTACTCAATAACAGACAACGGTCCCACAAAATGGCTGTCCAATTATAGAGCTTTTTGACACCTGAATGTCAAATACGACAGGAGCACTCTTTTAGGAAGCCATAGTTTTATTTATGTCAATATTCTAGAGTGAAGTCGTGATGTCTTATTAAGAATTTAGATTCAAAGGAGATAGCTTTTTTTGTTAGGCGTTAAGGCCCATTCATAAATTGTGGCGTCTATTAATAAAATGCATCTTGATGTGTTCCTTATGATCTCTAGATATTACAGTGGCAGTAATCATTTTGCTGCGTCTAACGGGAATACTTAGAAATTCGTTCATAACCTAAGAAATCACAAAAAGAGCCTTTAGTAATTGAGTAGGCCTCATCGGTATTATAATTTAATAAAATAGGGCACTGTTCAGTAATAAACAGGAGGAATATAGGGTGTTTTGGAATGTTCATGAAATAAAAAACTACAACGTTTTTATCACTATACCGAAGTCATTTCAACGTCAGGCGGTAATACTTTTCTCTCATGTTTCGACTTGTGTTTCGATAAGGCTATCACTATGACTTGAGACTTAAACATAAGTAACTTACTAAACGACTTGTTGTTTAAAGCGAAAGTAAAATCAAATCTTTGTTCGAAGGCATACTATTCTATCAACGACTACTTAAACGATAAGAATTGTTGGTCGCTGTGATTAACTCAAGACAACGTTTGTGGTCTTTCACCAGAATTAGCTTAACTACTGACAGGTCATATGAATTACTTCATAATTATCATTGTTTATTTAACTTGACTGCATAAACTCAATTAAATTAACATTTATTGTTGAATGTTAATTATATGCTATTATTGTATAGAATCAAGTTCTTCTAACATAACAGACAGCTGTGCTGCTGGGGAGTTTGTTGCGCCACTTCTTCTTTCCAGCTAAAGCACTAGGAAGTCGCGAAGGGTGGGCGTTTTGGGGGACTGTCTTATGTAATTTTGACGTTCAAAAAGTGCTGACTCTCAGCCTAGTTTGAATAAATGACTTTTGATTTGATTTGATTTGACGTCTGCCTTTCTCTTCGGGCAAAACAGGCGTCATAATCTTTTATGAAATCCTTATGTGTTCGTATTCGTAAGGAGGCGTTCCTTCTTCGTAAAATATTAATAGTTAGCCCTTCTCTGGCACAGTTTCAGGCCTAAATTTTAGTGCGTGTAGCTACAAATCATCATCATCTACCAAGCCGTTTTCAAACCATGTAAGGGTCGGCTTCCAGTCTAACCGGATCCAACTGAATAATAGTATTTAACATCCGGCGACTGCCTATCTGATCCCCATAACCCAGTTACTGGGTGCATGGTACCGCTTTTGGGCTTCTAACTACCCGAAACGACGCGGACGGTCAAAGCGCTATCAATTACAGCCGGGGCCACACGGAGATACGAAGGAGCTTCGACATCTAAGAGCCTGCGCCCGGTGGCGGCATGGCACGGCAAGGGATTTTTAAGCCACGAATAGAAATATAACTTAATAGTATGACAGTAAAATTTAAACTTCAACGGCAACGATGCCGGGGTATTTATTAGGCATGCCGCGACGTCCTTAAGCATCATCATTGAAATTTAAATTTTGTTGTCATAAAAATAAGTTATATTCCTATTCATCTCCTAAAAATCCCTTGCCGTGCCGTGCCGTTAGTGGACGCATGCCCTAGTGGATGATCACTCATCCACGAACCGACCGAAATACTTACTGGGTAACACGATACCCCTTAGTAAGACTGGTTATTAGACTTTCCGGCTTCTGAGTACCCGTAACGACTGTCAAAGATCTATACTGTAATAGGTAATAGGCTAAACGGGCTATTGTCCGCAACTCCACGTCAAAGCGCGTATTTTGCGCACGGGTGGGAGAATCAGTTATTCGATCCACCCCAGCTCCTCGAGAAAGGCCAGCAACGCCTTGGTGTTGCTGACAATCTCACGTAGGGTACCTGGGTTACCGAAGTATTTTGCCCTGTAATTAGCGACCACCGGGCAGTTTAACAGCACATGAGCTGCTGTCTCGTCGTCCTCCATGCAGGCCTTGCACAGCGGACTGTCTGTTACTTCTATGACAAAGAGTTGTTTATTAAATGAACCATGGCCAGTTATAGCTGTTGTGGCTGTACGCAGCTGTGGTTTAGTTAGACGGAGAACCTGTTTCGTGAAGCGGGCATCGAACGCAGGAAGGAACGCATATGACTGTATTTGCAACTACCAACGTACACTGCAAAAAAATACCTTAAAAATTCTTCTGTCCCCATCAAATACTTAGGTACATCTGTAGCCCCCACTTAACACTGCCGCCCAAGTTCCTAGATACGTCATACTTTGCTGGTTCCCCACAATTTATGTCGTAACTTGTAGTTACATCAGTATGCGCCCTGCATCTTGTTTACGAGATAACTCTGAAATCTTATATTGATGCTGTAAATCATGGGAAGGGAAAACATGCGGGAAATGCTGGAGGTTATTATTTTCTATAAGATGTTGTCGTGTGGTTGGTATAATCCACTTTATCCACTATGTGTTGGCGTTAGGTTGGTATGATTTAAGATGGTGATCCTGCTTGAGGAACGTCTTTTTTGATTTAGATAATACGCTAATTTTAGCCGAAAGACGTCCACTGTTGGATATAGGCCTCCCCCAAGCTCCGCCACTTGGATCGGTTCTGTGCTTCCCGCATTCAGCGGATGCCTGCGGCCTTAATAAGGTACAAAGTCCAAGGTCCTATTGGTCAATGATTTAAGAAATTTAGACTGTGGTTTTTTTTGTTTGTTTTTTCAATGGCACACGTCAGAATGTGTAGTAACACTTATCTTATATTTTCTTATGTCTTCTTCATATAACTTTTGTCAATCTCAGTGTATTCCCATCCCAGTGGATTCTACAATAACTCTGAATAAAGTTAGTGTAACTTGCGTATAGTAAAGTCAATGGCGTTTCAAACGAATGACTATAAACTAAAACAATTGAAATCTTCGATTTGTACGTTAAATAAGTAAGAAATAAAAAGTACATAGAGGTCTCATAGATAATCGAATTGACTCTACAACTATTACTGGAGTATTGGTCGATTAGCACGAATTAACTCGCACGAATTCTCGATTCGCCGACAAATAAATTATCTTCACGCGAGTCGACTACACAAAATATAAAATTATTCTAAATTGGCGAATCGACTAATGAGCCCTCTTTCCACATTTGCGAGACAACAACGATTTGAATTAAGTTCATCCAGTTCTTTAGAAAGCTCTTTTATAAATGTAAACAGACATTTAAACATAACACTTTAAACAGCTGCGCTATTTAGCAAAATCGCTCTCAAAAAAGATGTCAATTTTAGTTTTAAAACTTAATTCGTGTTAAAAAGTGCTAGAAAATCCAGGAATGGCAATCTAAGTTAAGTTGTAATGGTTAGACATAACAGTTTGGTTTGCTGATAGTGTGGGGCTGCTGCCAACTGTGGCTGCTGTGCCAACGGACCCTCGGGGTACGACCTTGGTAGAAAAACGATGCCGATTTCATTTTGACTGACATGTTAGCAGGAGTATTGTGAGAGCTACGATCTTATGGTTGGTTGAAATTGACATAGTATAGAAATTCCATAAAAAAATTGATAGACAAAGTTATTTTGGAAGCTTAACGGTAAATTTTGTATGGGACTTGCTAAAACAAACAGCCTTCGCCAATTTGCCGTGCTATAATAGCCATTTCATACAACAGTCAATAAATGACAGTTCTGAAATCTCATAGCCAAGTGCTATTATACCATTTCGGAATTTTTACATGACCGCAATTAATTAAATAGATTCCTATAATTACGACATTTTCACCCTTTTTATTTTAGGATTGAGTTATTAATTTCACTGTTTGTTGTGTACCCTCAAATCTTTATGGTTTAGTCTAAACCAAAAAAATGTTGTTTTATGCGCCATAAATGACAAAACATGCAGATTTACCTATTATTTTAATACCTTGCACATATTCTTTTTGATGTATTCTCATGTTTTACAATAAATGTGTATTCTATTCTATAATATTTTATATGCAGACAGTTAAAGTTGGTAGTAAATTAGCTTAGCAACTTCCCTTACTTTATAAACGTGAATTAGTTTTCTAAATCAAACCTTCAGTACATCATAGGCACATGTAGCCTTTTCGAACTGTTATTTTTACTATTTAATATTGGCAATACGTTAGCGGTAAGGATGCTTATGAAAATAGAAAGATTTTTCCACTGTTCAAGTAAAAATATCTACATTACCTTTTCTTCTGAAACAAGCTTATGGTTGTAACATTAATCAGATATGTCAAGTAAAATGTAAAACCGCACTAATGCAAAAAAGTTTTTTGGTATTGCACCACTTATATATGATAAAGTACCTAATATTATAAAAAATATGACTACAGTAAAATTTAAAAGGACGCTAAAAGAAATTTTAATTAAGAAAACCTATTACACGATTAACGATTTTCTGAATGATGATTCACTAACTGACTGACATACGGTTACTCTGACTGACATTATTATTTTGATCCTGGTTTTTATTTTCTGTTTGACATTTTATTATAAAGTCTTATTTTTTATTGCTGTGACCACGCTGACATTTTTGATTTGCACGTTTCTTTTTTAATTTGTAATTCCAATGTTTATTTTTGAATTTTAATTAGGTAATGTCAACCACCTTTGCATGCCCTGACGGTAAAATATGGAGAACTTTATTATAAAACATCTATGTACCTATACCCATGTTTGCAAAGAAATAAATGATTTGATTTGATTTGAAGCAGTTACCGATTCTTTGTTTAATGAATTTGTATGTGACAAGAAAAGTTATATTAAACTTAGAAATTTTCTTTATGAATCATCTGCTTACCTTTCCCCAACTATGTTGGGGTAGGCTCATAGTCTAACCGGATGTAGCTGCCTCAAAGAGATATCAGCATCAATTGATGGGGTCCGCAAGGGCCGACGCCTGCAAGGTGTGCGGGTTGTTCGAAAGAGATACCGTGGCCCCTGGCACATAGGCAACTGAGGGAACACGGGTGGGTTTTAATCAGTAAAAGTCTGACACGCCCTCCGTATCCACCCAGAGAGGGAGAAGTTATTTGATGACATCCTACCCAAAAAAAAAACACCGACCTGAGTAGTGTAGTATTTCATGTAGAGCGGCTGCCTATCTGACCTCTGTAACTCAGTTACTACGTAACACAATCTCTTTGGTAAGACTGGTTGTCCGACTTTCAGGCTTCTGAAGACCCGTAACGACTGTCAAAGATCAGCAAATGAAAGCACGTTGCTCCGTGGATGGGCGACCATCTTTAAATAAAGATAGTCACCCATCCACGGACCAACCGCAGCAAGCGTCGCTTAACCTGAAAGATCGACCCGTGCACCTGTAACATAGCCACAAGCCCCTCCTTTCTCTTTATGCATGACTCACATTTTATACTGTCGGCAGCTGTCTCTCTACCTACCCTATAACGGTAACCTCTTTGAAGATACTCAACAAAAGGTGCCACTAACACACGTGGGGCATCGTGCTGCTACCAACGTCACGACTATGCGGAACGTGCTTGTATCTACTTAACGTGTTTACTTCGAGTACAGTTGGCAAAGGAGATTGGTTGACGGGCACGAAAAAATACTTGTCTTGTATACTTATACTACTTTTTCGTGCCTGGCATGACAACGACGAGCGAACTGTAACCATGAATTCAGCACATGATTAATAGTTAATAATAATTATCGTACATTTCGTCATCATCATAATCTATTAGTCTCAATATTGGTTTAGCATTTACACTAAACGAGCGAATGGACATTCTATACCCACTCAACAAAATATTTTTTATTTAACACCCGACATAGCATTCTTTCGTTGGTCTATCCATGATCTTTCTATACCTACTAAAATGTCAAAAATATTAAGAAAATAATGCTCTTGTTCTTGTTCTGATTCGATAATAGACGGCCTCCCCAAAGTGGCGCCACAATGTTTGGTCCTGCGCTGCCCGCATCCAGAGCATATTCCCGCTGTTTTTACAAAGTTGTTGGTCCACCTTGTTGAAATAAATATATTTTCATGTTGCAGGCCATATTCATTAATATTGTGAAAAGCACACTCAGGCAAACAATGCCAAAACTTTGACTTTTAAGCTAGATTTGACAACCTATGCATTTGGCTGCCAGGATACTTCTCTCTTTACTTGACTGTACTCTTGTAGTTACTATACTGATTGGTAATGAGGTATGTTGAGTGTAGTATTTACTATCACTAAGCAGTTAGCAAGAAAATTGAGATCTTTTGGTCTGCTTTTCTCATATATGCGTCCTTGAGTGTTTTTACAAGATGCAGAAAAGCATCATAAAATTAAAACTTAATAAATTAACTTGTTCCGTGTGGAGCCGGACGTAAAAGAATAGCACCATCTGTTTCATCCCATGGGTGTCATAGAAGGCGACTAAGGGACTTACTAGAGAATGGGCAGCAGCGTTCTCTATGCATTTGACCACCATACTGCGATCGCCAACCCGCCTGCCAAGCGTGGCAATTATGGTAAATCCCCCCTTTTGGGGGAGGCTTATGTCCAGCAGTGGACGTCTTTTGGTTGATATGATGATGATGATGATGAAATTAACTTCGTGCGAATCGCCTAAATAACATACTATTTAAAAATGTGAATCAATTAATAACCCGTCCATTCGCTACCTGTTTTTGTTTAGGTTCTTTTTGCAAAAAAATACAAAAAATGGTTCAATTTCAAGTTCAATTGGAGTTTTATTGAGTTTTATTTGTTACTAGCTTTTACCAGCGGCTTCGCCCGCGTGGAGGTCGGTGTATTATACATATAAACCTTCCTCTTAAATCACTCTATCTATTAAAAAAACCCGCATCAAAATCCGTTGCGTAGTTTTAAAGATTTAAGCATACATAGCGATATAGGGACAGAGAAAGCGACTTTGTTTTATACTATGTAGTGAAGTCAAAGTTGATACACGACTTCTAAAACCTAAATTTGTTTTTTTCATAATGGCTACATCAGCTTTTTCTTATTATGCATTGAAGTGAATTAACTGATTTATTGGTACTATAGCATCGTTAATCTAGTGGTCGCAAGCATTAACTGGTGAGCATGAGCAGCATGTGGTCTTGGGGTCGATTTGCAGGTCGAATCAAGTGTTTTTCTTTAAGAAATTTCTCAGTAGCAGCCTGAATTCTGGACCGGTTGATGGGAATAGGCTTGCCCCATATTACAAGGTACTACTATAGGTATATCCCTGCGCAATCCTACGGCGAAACAAGGCGTGATATTATGTAGGTAATCCACTTTTGTTGAAAGAAGAAATATTTAAATACAGCCAAAAAACTCTAATCATTTCCTCATAAGTACCTCCTCACTAATCATGGGTTATTTTAAGGTGTCTACATACTGTCCCAGTTTCACACCGTGTGTGTAAAGCATATTGTGTAACCTCTGGTCGTCTTACTAATTAAGAAGATTTAATCGATGGCTCGATTTTTTTTAAACCCAGCCAAATTCTATTCTGTCTTGCGAACTAAAACTTTTGTAGTTAACTTTACTTTTTATTTATCACTAGCTGACCCATGCCCACTTCGTTGGGCGGTAAATATTATTACTTGAGATGGAATTATGAGCGTGGTTCGGTTAGTACTGAGTGTTATTCATTAGATTACGACACGGTCGCGGTTTCATACCTAAGTCGTATTATCTCTTTAGCCATTCGTCCAAATTATATGCAGTAAAAGAGAAAAGTCTTTTGTTTTAAATAATTGAGACGAAAAATTTACTTATTTTGATAAGAATTCATAATTGTTGATAATATAACCAATCAACATGACCTAACGATTTAAATATTTTTTAATATATAATCGATCGATATATAAGCGATCGGGTTGTGGATGGGTGACCATCCATTACCTACATATCGAGACCCTCCGTGCCTCAGCTAGCACGCTAAGCCGTTAGTCCCGGCTGTAATTCGTAGATCTTTCACATCCATTTCGGGTAGTCAGAAGCCCAAATGTGTGACAACCAACCTATCAAAGGTTATTGTGTTTTCTAGTAAATTGGTTGTTGAAGTCAAATAGACAGTCGCTCCAAGTAAAATACTGGTATGGGGCGTCCATTAATTACGTGAGGCAATTTTGGCGAATCTTCGAGCCCCACCCGCCGGGTGGGGTCGAAAAATTCAAAGTCAAAGCTAAATCTCACGACATCTCACCAGAGCCGTCTGGTGAGATGTCGAGCGATTTGGCTCGATCCTCCCCCCTCCCCTTGATCTCACGTCAGATCTTTCAAATACGTGTTTTTAGTGTAAAAACGTTAATCTGTGCTCATTTGCGTTGGATTGCCGGTGGCGGTTTAACCATTGAGGAGCTACTGTGCTACTTTGTAGCGTTCGCATAACCGCGATAGACATTATTTTGTAGGATTTAGCCATATTGGCGAAAAAACATGTGTTACATAATTTAACCCGGTTCCGTGTCGTGCCGGACGTAAAAGAATAGCACCATCCCATTTCTTCCCATTAGTGTCGTAGAAGGCGACTAAGGGACTTACTAGAGAATGGGCAGCAGCATTCTCTATGCATTTGACCACCATACTGCGATCGCCAACCCGCCTGCCAAGCGTGGCAATTATGGCAAATCCCCCCTTTTGGGGGAGGCCTATGTCCAGCAGTAAACGTCTTTCGGCTGAAATGATGATGATGATAATGAACCCGGTTGTCTCGTAATGTTACATTGTTTCTTTGCGGAAAAATAAAAAAATACGTGATATTTGCCGAGACACCCCTCTCCCCATGTGAGATTGAGTGAGATTCGACTCAACCCCACCCCCCTAAACGCCGAACGTAATTAATGGACGCCCCCTATTCAGCTGCAGCCGGTCAGACTGGATACTGACCCTACCCCTACGCGATTAGTGACAAATGCGTGCACAAGCTGGACAGGTCCACTCAATCTGTGTGGTTCTTTCCACAAAAGACCATTTCTGACACCGATCCACACGGTCTTCACATGATCTGACTAAGATTATGTCTTGACTTTAAAAGAGACTGTGACCTCTGAGTTTGTTTTGGCCTTTAGAATAGAATAGAATAGAATAGAATATATTTATTGTAAAACATGAGTATACATCAAACAATATGTGCAAGGTCTTAAAAATAATAAGCAGATCTGCATGTTTTGCCATTAATGGCGTACAATAATAACATGTTTTTTTTGGTCTAGAAAAAAAAAACCAAAAAATTTATATTTGACTCTACACAATAAAATAAAAAGAGAATAACTTAATCCTAAATAAAAATAAAAATTAGGGAGAATACATTACATATGCCAAAATTTCATACATAACTGCGAAAATTTACTACAATTTAATTTACTTCTTCTCAGAGTAGTCAGATAGGAAACGCCGACCTCATCTAGTTAAAAAAAATACGATAGACGTGTAAAAGTGTTTGTACAAAGCTACTTGCAGAAATAAAATCATTTATCATTTACTCCTTTTGCCTCGGACATAAACGAATGCCGCGCCGCCGGTAGCAGTTTCTAAAAAATCCATACGCTTTCTATTGCAGATGATAATATTAATGCCTGTGGCAGACAGGCAGACTGCTTAGCCTTAGTTATAGATTCCTATTTTCACCCTTCGGGGTACGGAATCAAAAGCTTGCGACCGTTTCACCCTTCAGATACAAATTGGACTAGAATGTTTTATTTCTAAGGGCAATTGATTTGTTGTCATAGCCGTAATGCAGTTCATAGAAATGAAATGGTACATTGCTACGCTCGTAGACGTAGGCTTTTTACTTGACTACGGCGTAGCAGTTTAGGATTTTTCGTAGCAATACAAAGTTACGATTTTCAATACGTAAGTAGGATATTACCTAGACATACATTTTTTTTAAAATTTTATAAAACGTTTTAAAGTTATTATATTTACTTATTTGAGAAAATAATATTAAACTCTTTACATAATTTAAAAGCGAATGATAGTGTTTAATAGGTAGATTTTATCTACCTAAAGATTATTTTTAGACAAGTATATTATGCTCCTGTGTATAAATACTAGAAGGTGTGGGAGCATTGGCTTCTTTGGTTGTGTCTATTATTAATTTGGTAGTTCAAAAAATAGTTACAAAAAACAAGTGCAGTTCTTGATTTTTAAGCAAGTACGTTAACCCATTGGAGATACGTATTTAAGTATATTTACGATGTACAAATTTTGTGAAAGTTTTGTAATATTATGGTTACGAAAGGAGTGAATTTTAAGATAACGATGAACAGACACGTATGGAAGACTTGCTTTATTGTAACCAGCCTTTTCAAGCTGAAATAAAAAAATAAAAAATAAAAAAATAAAAATAAAAATCTGATCTGATCTAATAAATATCTGTTGTTATCATGTTTTTTTTTAAATATTATATAATTGTTTTTTATATGCACGTGTTTCTGTGACAAATAAATCCATTTTTCTATCTTTCTTTCTTCTTTAAATTGTCAGTAAAAAAAAAATATCACTAATTACGTTCCATCTGATTTTCCAAAGTAACAGTCGCAAAATCATTCAATGAGATCGGTCTCACCTGCTGAGTGGTGACGTCAGAAGATGGCCGCCTCATCTAGTACACGTGCCCTGCTAGTCTCTGCCAACTGGCATATTCCGCCCTTGACACTGCTAGTCCCAGAGTTATGAAATATTGCTTCCTTTCTACCATTTATTTTAACGTAATTGGGTAAGATTTAATTACGTAAGTATAGCTTTTTGGTTGGATGAGAGATTTATTTGGTTGTAGAAAGCTTGTGTAAAATCTAACCCTCTTTTTAACCGATTTAAAAAAATAATGAGGTTCTCTATTTGTCGGGTTTTTTAAAGTGTATGTTCAGCGATAATCCTTTACCACGTTAACTGATTTCTATTGTATTTTCTTCGAAAAGTTTTGTACGTTTTACTTTCTTGATAAGCATCGTTGTCATGAAAATTGTTAACACAGTTGGTATCGATGTATTTACCTATATAATGCAGTTTCATTAAGTCATTATCTGCGTACCCTATTCCCAACTTTGTTGTGGTCGGCTTCCAGTCTAACCGGATGCAGCTGAATACCAGTATTTTACATGGAGCGACTGCCTATCTGACCTCCATAACCCAGTTACTGGATAATACGATACCTTACGTTATAATGCAGTTTCATGAAGATTTTTTAAGTAATTTGTTCAAAAATAATCGGTTCTAATTCTGGATAGACTACGTAATTTTACATACGAAAGCCCTGAGAGCAGAGCTTTCGTTTTAATTGCGTTTCTTAGTTTCGCCCACTTAAAACATCACTATCATCACTATCACTACATAGTATAAAACAAAGTCGCTTCCCGCTGTCTGTCCCTATGTATGCTTAGATCTTTAAAACTACGCAACGGATTTTGATGCGGGTTTTTTTAATAGATAGAGTTATTCAGGAGGAAGGTTTATATGTATATAACATACATAATATAGTAGAGGAACACTGATAATTTTAGAGGTTTCTAATGTAATGTCGTAAATATATTTTTTTGCGCTTACATTGCAGACGCTGGTTGAACCCTACTGAGATAGACCAAAAAAATGTACTACAGTATTGTACACCTCAAAAAGGTCTACTAAAAAGTCCGTGATCTCTTAGGGATAACCCACAATAACCATTTTTTATCCTTTACTTTTTACGAGAAATAATGACTTATTTACGAAGCGATTTTAAGCAATACAGCATTAATCCTTATCCAATTAAGTACCTTTAATTGTGTATTTAATATAGATCAATATGGCCCTTCATAGCATATAATTTAAATGAATATTTTCGAAGATATTACAGATTTAAAATGCAGGGACATAACGTTCACTTCTTTTTATTTCCAAATTACACCCGTGCGAAGCCAGGGCAGGTGGCTAGTGTAGTATAAAATCACGCTAGTATAGGGAACATTGGTATACGGGAAGAGGTGTGCAGAGATGCACCAAAAGTACACCCACATTTCACCAGTTATATTTAAGGCCCATGTATTATAATTATTGAGAATGCAGTTAAAGACTTGCAAATCGATTAAACTAAATATTTTCTCCCTCTTCTATTTCTTAGAAGTCGTATTTTACAAATATTAAAAATGTGAACGTTTAAATGTTTAGATATGTGTTAAGTACTCAATCACGCAAAAACGACTGAACGGATTTGGATGAAATTTGGCACTCAGATAGTTTACAATCTGAATTAACACATTTAATACTTTTTATCCTGGTAGTACGTTCCCGTGGGATAATTTCCGACCTCCAAGCCGCTGACAAGAGTTAGTTCAATAATAAATTCAATTTGCCTAGCCTTTTCGGTGACCATACAACATTACAACTCCTACCCACCCACCAACACTGCACACTTAGATATACTTAAAGTGTGCTAGCATGACATTCTCTTTGTTTCTGATGCATGTATTAAGTGTAGGTATTAAATTGTAAATCCGTAATTGGCTGTAAGATTAGTTTATTTATCCTAAGTGAAATTGTTAAAGAGCTGTGGATTTTGTTAATAAATAAATAAATTTCCCAACCATGTTGGGGTCGCTTTCCAGTCAAACCCGATGCAATTCAACATCAGCATTTTACATGGAGTGACTGCCTATCTGACCTTAACAATCTCTAGTTACTGGGTATTACGATAACCTTTAGTAAGGGAAGACTGGTTGTCAGACTTTCGGGCGCATTTACTACCCGTAACGACTGTAAAAGATCCACGAATCCACCGAAGCCCGGATCAAAATCAAAATCAAAAGTCATTTATTCAAATTAGGCTGAGAATCAGCACTTTTCGAATGTCTAAATTACATAAGACAGTCCCCTTCACCACTTCCTAGTGCTTTTGCTGGGAAGAAGTGGCGCAACAAACTCCCCAGCAGCACAGCTGTCTGTTTAGTTAGATAAACTTGATTCTATACATATATAGGTAAGCAAAGTAATCAACATTACGAGACACAGAACTTAAATAATTTGTCATAATTTGTCATATATCAGCTAGCCATGCCAATATACCAACAAATAAAACGAAAACTTAACTCAAGCACAAAAAATAAAAAAGTAAACAAAGCATACTACCAAAATAAAAGCCTCCTGGTATAAATGGCGTGATAGCTTACATATGCAAAGCTGGATTATGTTTACAAATGATAACCTAGGACCATCGACGTAAAATTAATAAAAAGGTAGGTAATTATTAGCAACAATAACAAAATCATGGTCAGCAAGACGACCAGATCAACGGGTTTACGTGATTTCCGAGGTGCGAGAAGGTCTTGATATGTAAAGATGGTCTCCCATCAGTTGCTTAACCTGATCGGTCGAGCTATGCGGCAATTATTACTTAGCTACAAGCCCTTATAATAAATTAAGTCGTTTAATAAGACTGATGAAATCAAAATCAATTTTTTTTGTTTCAAATAAACCTACATGGGCACTTATTAAACGCCAGAAGCTAGGTGGTGTATGAGAAAGAATTAACTATAAAGATACGATTTCAAGGAAAGTTCTTAAAATTTTCTTTTCCCCCTTTACCTACAGAAACTCTGAAACCTGTAGCTGACAACAATAGGTCCAGTGAAATAGATACGGGTATATTTCAGTATTTCAGCGAGATATGTATCAGTCTGGTATCGACTGCTGTTCAGATTCGATCCCTGATACCGATACCGGTCCGTTCACGTGGAAGAACCGGTATTCCTGCAACTTTAGCGTTTACTTTTTATTCCAACCTTCTTGTCGATATACCTCTATCTAAAATAGTGACTTGTAGTCAAATGAGACTGAGAGAGAGAATGAAAACGAATGAATGATGTGAATGACTATGTTTTCTATTTAATCGTTGGCATAATAAGAAAGAAATAAATAAAGAGTATTTATCGCTCGCACAGAAATATCACTTCTTCTTCGTCGTTCCCTCAATGTTGAGGATCGCGACCAAGTATGAAGACAATCTAAGGTATGTCGTCCGTTGGTCAGCCCGCTGACAGAAAGACGGACGCGGACGAACAGCGGAAGCTAGTCATAGGGTTCCGTTGTTTACCCTTCGGGTACGGAACCCTAAAAATATTTTTCTCTTACAAAAGTACAGTACCTACGCGGTCAAAATGTCTGGAACAGCTATTTCTTTTTTAATAACCGATGAAAATTTTCCACCAGCGTTTTCATTTTCAGTCTCCGCCACCCCGCACGGTGAGATATTTACAGAATAGTTCGGCAGCTCTTGCCAGTTCGGTGCAGTTTTCCTGAGCCGTTGAATGCAGTTTTCCCTTCGATAATTTCGTTGCATGGATTTCCGATGAATCACGAACATTGACTACATACATGTATTTGTTATGTACTACGAGCACGCTTGGCAAGCGTGGTGTTAATGTGCATATGACATGGTGTTATAAGAGGAAGATTTTTCAATGCATCAGTAAAGGAAGCTGCTCTGGCTCTCGTCTATGCCTATATATAAAATTCCTTTATAACACATTTGCTCGTAAAGGGTCTCTTATTACACCAATTTCAATATCGTAATGTATGTCATTACGCACTTGTGCGTTATTGTTATGTAAAACGCACGGTTTATCAAGATGCTCCGTCTAAAACGAACGGTACTTTTTGAAATCTTAGCAAAGAGTTTTTATGTCAGAAAAGTGGTCAACATTTTAAGAATAAAATTAACTTTGAGAGATAAAATATAAAAAATAAACATTTAATTCTTTAATTGAATTAGTTTTGACAATTACAACCATTTATCTGTAACAATAACAAAAAAAAATACTAATTTACTTTATTAGTTATACTGGCTGTTTTTGTGCCTTTGCCTTAAAAAAAAGCGCTGATGCGTGCGCATCGCTAATTTGTGAACAAGTAATAATCAATTTTACAAATTGTTCAAATTTTTCTAACTGCTTTAACAAGTGATTAAAGATTTACTCGTTTAAAAAAGTCCGACTTTTATTTATTTCCTCGCAAATATGTTATAAAACGTCGTATGACATACGTGCGCTTTGAAAATTACCGCACTTATATCATAATGTACCATAACATCACTTTAATTTTTTATGCATTTGATAAGACTTAGGTGTAGAATGAAAAATAGTATGAATAACTACATGATATTTCCATTTCCATTTCGATAAAAAAGACCCCATGAAGTTACCTCTAATTTTGACGTATTGTCCACTATCAAATTCAAATATGTAGTTTTATTTGTAGAACACGGGTATTATATAACTGTCTTATTTAGTAAGAGAATTCAACAATTATACATACCAATTGCACGGCTTCTTTGAATGATATCAAACGATATTGGAAGGGTTTTTTAATCCTATCTCTACATGTTCGGAAGTTATGAGAATTTTTAATACATTGATACCAGAAACCAAATCATCAAATTGAAATGAACACATCACTCGGAAGAGATTTATCGTGATATTGGCAAGTAACGTGGAAAGTTATTGACCTACGTAGTGCGGTGACACGTTTGTTATGATTTGAATTTCAGAAACATAATATGATACCGAAAATTTGGTATCAATTCTTAGAGTATTTTATTTTGAGATGAAACTATGTATAGTGATTCTATACCAGCTGTTATCTTTAGTGCTTAAGGATAGCAATAGGGTTTATGTTACACCCTATAGAGTAATAATAGTGTGTAGGGTCATCAGAAGCCCGAAACTCTGACAACCAGGTTTATCAGGGGGTATCGTATTACCCAGGATCTGGGTTGTGGAGGTCAGATAGGCAGTCGCTCCATGTAAAATACTGGTACTCAGCTGCCTCCGGTTAAACTGAAAGCCGACCCCAACATAGTTTTTTTTTTGGTGGGAAATCATCAAATAACTTCTCATGCTCTGGGTGGAGCGGGAGGGCGTGTCAGATTTTTACTGACTAAAACCCACCCGTGTTCCTTCAGTTGCCTGTGTGCCAGGGGCCGCGGTATCTCTTTCGAACAACCCGCACCCCTGGCAGGCACCGTTTTCCAACCCCAACATAGAAAACAACATGGAAAACGGTTAGCCAGATTGATTTATGAAATATGAAAAAAACGTAACTGCGGTCCCATATATTTGAATCGTGTAAGTATTGCACTTAGTATCGAAATATGAAAAAAAATAAAATACGAAAAACATTTTTACGGTTAAACATTGTTTATTTTTATAAATAAACACACAGTATTGTTAAATTTGTGTAAAGAAAGCAGAACGGAATCTTATACGAGTCGTCTTCGTTCATTTGATAATACAGCTAGAATGCTCAGTTGCTTCGTTCACGAGCTCTAAGAAAGCCGCTTACTCGCACACCACAAAGAAATTAGTCTTTTCTGGTGAAGCGCTTTATGCTGAAAAAACAAAACGTCGAAAAGCTTTGAAGCATTTTTTCGCGTCTTTTTTTAATATTGTTTACGTTATTTCAATTGCAGTTGACTACACGACTGTGGTTTACGAAAAGATCTTAAATGATTGACAACTATCACAACTCTTCCGACTTAGAGGTTTCAGTAAATTTTTTCTGATAATGGTATGCTAATTTACCGTGTTTTAAATTGAACTGGCTGTTGACCGTGGTTTTTCTCTCTTTTTGGGAAACAATCAATCAATCAACTTGGTCTATCGCAGTCCACTGCTGGACATAAGCCTCGCGTAGGCGACGCCACAACACTCTGTCCTCCGCCTTCTGCATCCAGTCTGTCCCAGCCATCTTTTTACACTACGCATTCTGATACGCGGTCTCTACTCCAGGACCCGTCTGCTCCACTGTCCATCGGTCCTTCGACAAACATGGCCAGCCCACTGCCACTTCAGCTTGCGTACTCTGCAAGCTATGTCGGTGACTCCAGTTTGGGAAACGACTCTCTCTATTTACCCGAATAATTAGTAATCTATCTTTTAATTCAGGATATAGTCTATATGTGTGTCAAATTTTTTACGCGTTAGTAAGTAACGAACATATAAAAATCTTTAAACCACATGCGAACATAAACTAACGCCTTCTTCCAATGGGGGCAGGCAGTAACTACAGAACGCCACCTGCCACGATCCTTACAATACTCCTTTTTTTTTTTTGGGTGGAAAATCATCAAATAACTTCTCCCGCTCTGGGCGGAGCGGGAGGGCATGTCAGACTTGTACTGACTAAAACCCACCCGTGTTCCCTCAGTTGCCTGTGTGCCAGGGGCCGCGGTATCTCTTTTGTACAACTCGCACCCCTGGCAGATACTCCTTTTGTTTAGTTTGCGTTCAAAACAAAACGTAAACGTAAAAGTTCTTTAAAAACTTTCACATTGATAATACCAAAGTTGGATGGGATTGTTTCAAACTGTATTAAATGTAATTTCATTGAATAAGGGGGAATTTAGGAAAAATGCAATAAGGATTAGCGTTAGGATTTCAGAAATTGGCTGCGCCAGTCTGTCGTGAAATTGCACTAAAACGTATTATTACTGACGTAGCTTTGTAATGCAGATTATTGTTTTGGATAAAATCTATAAATCTATACAGTCTACATAAACAAATAAATGAAATAAGTCAAAATAACAGCTTTTGACTTAATGTATATGAATGCATATATACCGTACTTTAAAACTAAATTTTTTATTTTTTTTGTCTGTCTGCCTGTCTGTGTTTGTTACAGCTAATCTTCGAAACGGCTAGACCGATTTTGATGGTACTTTCACTGGTAGATAGCTGGTGTTATAAGGAGTAGTTAACGTAGGCTGGAGCTGGTAGGATAATTTCCGACATCCAAGCGGGTGAATCCGCTGGCAATAACTAGTTTAAGATATACGGAGACTTTAATATAAAACAGAACAACATTCTAATAAATTAATGACTAATTAATTTCATTATAAAGAGTCTAACATGGTGTATTTTGTTCAGCCGATTTCTGAAATCAACGACGTGTCATCTTCATCATCATTTCAGCCCAAAGACGTCCACTGCTGGACATAGGCCTTCCCCCAAGCTCCACCACTTCGACCGGTTTTGTGCTTCCCACATCCAGCGGATTCCTGCGGCCTTTACAAGGTCATTGGTCCATCTTGTGGGAGGCCTTCCAACGCTACGTCTTCCGGTACGCGGTCGCCACTCCAGAACCTTTCGGCCCCATGGGCCATCTGTTCTGCGAGCAATGTCCAATGTGTCAATTATTCGGGCTACTGGTTCTCTTGCGGATCTCTTCATTCCTGATTCGATCGCGTAGGGAAACTCCGAGCATAGCCTTCTCCATTGCCCTTTGGGTGACTTTTAGCCTTCTGATAAGGCCCATTGTGAGCGACCACGTCATAGACGTCACGACATGTCATAGAGAAACTTATTTCAAGTGATGTGGCTGTTGATAATTCAGTCAATCGATCAAAACAGCTGAGATCCGTTTGACAATATTTTTACGCTAGTTTTTATGTTGATTTTTGGGGTGTTAGGGTGTCCATTTTCTATGTAGTAATAATCGTTGTACTCCTAAATACTGGGGCTGAGGATGCCCATGTCCCTTCTCAGGATAATAAAGATGTTAATTGAGTTGAATGTTTCATACAATATTCGGGTGAGTCGTGTTCGCAACTTAATGGCAGCATTACTTTTTGATTTTATTCAGGTGAATAAACTCGACTTTTGATTGACGTTGTAATTAGTCCGGGCTTTTGCCAGATTCACTCATAGTATGACTAAATTCTGGTGCAATGTGTGTGCAATAGTTTTGTCACCAAAATTCTTCAGTAGTGCTTTATAAAAGTTAAATTAAACTGTGACAATGAAAATACCTTCATTCGATTTTCACTATTTTAAATCCTATGTGAGCTTTAGACCGTACAACTTGCTTTGAATAACAACAGCTACACGGGTCGATCAATCAGGTTAAGCTACGCTTGCCGGGATGGTCCGTGGATGGGTGACCATCTTTACATACTGAAACTCCTCCGTGATGCGAAAAAAAGTTAACTCATGGATCCTGGCTGTTTTTCGTGGATCTTTAGCAGTCGTTACGGGTCCTCAGAACATCGAAGGCCTGACAACCAGTTTTACCAAGGGGTATAGTAATACCTAGTTACTGGGTGATGGAGGTCAGATAGGCAGTCGCTGCATGTAAAATACTAGTATTCAGCTGCATTCGGTTAGACTGAAAGCCGACCCTAACATATTTGGAAAGAGGCTAGGCAGATGATGATGAGCCCAGTTAGTTTTCATTATGCTATTACAAGTCCATATGCAATTCTCTACTATCGCGCAATATGTGTAAGCCTAAACATGCATATCTACTGATATTATACCTATTTACTAGTGACGTACACTGAACAGCAGACTGGAAACATATCTCAACGTCACCTCTACGTACAATTCCTCTTAAAATCGTCTAATGAGCGACACATTCCCCAGTGCGTATCAATCAGAATCCGAATCTGTATCCCAATCTCCGGAATCAAAGACTCGACACAGCCGACGTCCGCTGCGTTCATTTTTCCGATAATAGACCGCGCCGTCTCGCTCGCACCACGTTGCGCAAACGCCACCAAGCCGAGCTAAAACAGGGGCTCAGGCATACTAAATTTAGTTCTGCAACACTGCACCGTGTCATGCCCATAGAAAACATTAACAGCCATACACCACACGATATATGGACACCGCATATTCCCAGCCAGATTTTCGCGATCACAAATTGCTGTATAATATTCAATTAGGTCGCCCGATATTGATGGGAGAGCCGGCCGCCCGGCAATTTTGGTTAGCGCATCTGCTGCTCTATACGCGTAACGTTTGATATACGATTAGTTTTCGAACCATTTTCACCAGGTTTATCCGGTCGATAGTCCATTATCGCCTGTAGCCTGTTAGCGTTTTGGACCGTGGCGAGTCGGTTCCGAGCGGCGACCGTTTGTCCCTCAAGGTGCGTCGCGGGGACAGCTAAATATAACCGCACACGCGGCCCGTCGTCTCACCATTTTTCCTCGGTCCGCCGTACTCCCGGCATGCTGCCAGCTCCACGTCACACTTCTATTACCTCATAAACGCCAAACTTTGAGAAAGGACTTTAAAATTAGCAAGGACGCGGGTTCAAACGGTTACAGACGGGCCGCAAGCTGGGTATTTCTGTACGGCGACAGTAGCGCTCCTGATAATTACGCAAGCTTCGGAACATCGAACATGGCCGCCGGCCGCGCGGCAAAAGACGCGGGAGAGGAGAGATGAGCTGTCACGGGATATTTATGAAATTGGAACTAAAATAGATTCAGTAGTAGCTTGGAGCGAGTCACCTTGACGGCGCGAGTCTTATGTAATACGCGCCACGCGAATCGAACTCGACGCGCTCCAAAATCGAAATTCGAAAATGTCAAAAACGTGACGCAATCGGTGACGTGTCGATGTGTGACGTAAGTTTAGTGTTGCCACTCCTCCGTTCGACTAATAAATTTATTGTTTGGCATGTAAACGGATGCGTTCGAGCCAAGAAATTACAGCGTTCGGTAAAAAAAAAATATTGAATGAAGCAACGGAATGATGGCGCAGTGTAATCGGGCCCGCCTTGCAGCTTTGCCAAACACTATCTTGTTTATAGTTCAACAGTTGCACAAGATTTTTGATTATGGAATGTTTACACCTTCCAGTTTCCTTGTTTCATTGTGAATGGGCAGACTTTTGTTCTCTCGCTCTGTTTTTTATAGAACTTTTAATTACTCCTTTCTCCTAATGACGGCGGCGCCTATTGAAACGTCGGACCACTTAAACTTAAGTGTAGAAATGACTTTTTATTTTTGCCGTCTATAGGTAGTGTTCCCTAATGATTTTCCAGTGGTACCTCGTTTGAGATCGTTGAAGTTGCGTTTGCATGCATTGTTTGATGAGTAAAGTTTGCTTTGTTTGCAGTTTTCGGCTCTGGCAATACTGGGCAATGACAGTTGACAACTTACAATATTCTAAGACGTTAGTAACATTGTGTGTCCAATAAATTGGAGTATTAAAGCCACCAATATATCGTTGGCATCTAAATCTGTATACTTTAATAGTTTTAGTACATTTTAGTTTTATTTATGGGCAAGAATTGAGCTAAATTGCTAAGATTTCTGTCCATTAGTTTGGTTTCCATTATTTTAATGGTAGACTTATTTATTACAGATTCCTTTTGTGTCATCTCCTTTCGAGTTGGAATAGATTATTTTGTTTCTAAAATGGTTCTCCTGCAAACTTGGACGTTGCCTTTTTCAAACTTCTGGAATATTGTATGAGTATATTGTGATGACGTGTGTCCCTATCCCCTAACTACAAATGACAAATTTTACAGGGGAGGTCTTCAAAGTTTCAAACACGTGTATATCATGCTCTAGTTAATGTAATGTCATGATGGATTTAAAGTGCAAGACTTGTTTTTGTTAAACTAAACGATAGTATAGGCTGGCCTGAAGGTAACGAAAACAAAACATGCATATCACGTATCTACCACTTAGTGGATTGTACGTAGGGACCGTCGATTTATACAGGGTCCTAAGTAAAGGAATGCTGGTCTATACGAGGTTATTTTTCACAAAATTTTCGTCCTAGGATGTAGAGCTCCTCAAAATCTGTTGCGTTTTCAAACATCCTGTGTCCATTTTCAAAATAATGTTTAGCCTCTCGCGCTCGTTTCTCGAATGATTACGCCAGTTATGTTTAAGAAGGGACAAGCCTATTGCCATCAAGAAGGCACAAATCCACACTCCGACTTACTACTGAGAAATTCCTGATGGAAATACCCGATATCAAATTTAATAAAAATAATTATATATTTATTTAAGTAAACTTTTCGCACACAAAAGAAGGTACAAAGGCGGACTTAAAGCCTTAGGCATTCTTTATCAGTCAACCAAGGGTGGTGACGATTGGCAGGTGCTTTGGTAGAGAGGAACAATGATAAAAAATACTATTAAAAATACAATCATCAAAATGAATTTAGTAAATAAGCAAAAAAAAAATCGAGAAAAGAAAAAAAAAATATCTTCGAATTTTCTATTTTGAAAGCTCAACCATAACCTGACACAACTTTTATTTAGACAAGCCAAAACCTATCGTTAAGTTGTGAGGTCTTTTGTTATTCTCCCATCGTACGGCACATGGTACGGAATCATAATGTACACGTAGAAGCATGCTCGTCCGTATTGAGGAATTAATGGGTTTGTCTGTTTAATATGGCTCCCAAGTAGTTATAGGTTATGTTGGCTTTACATAAGCAGTGACAGTGATCGCCTTTTGATAGGATTTTTTATTTTTAGGTCACTTTTTCAAGATAATTTAATTGTTTTTTTTTGTTTTTGAAGTAATTTTTTTTCTTGAGATTTCAATTTTTAAGCTGTTTGTGTTGCCCAAACCTTCGAGCTCATTGTTGTGTTAAAAAATTTATTCAAAGCACGGTAAAGTTCTTAATATAAAATAGACAATTTAATCTCGTATTTGGCTTTAGTTTTTGTTATTTAAACTATAACTTTGTCGGGAAACACCTCGAAATTCAAAAATGGCTCAATGGTTTAAAACCGAAACCAAAACTACATTTAGTTTTGTAATAAGACCGTGTAAGTACAATGTGAAAAACAAAACACGATCTGATTGTGACGCAACGGTTAATAATTTAGGTTCCATCTTTAGAAAAAGTATTTGAAGCAAAGTTGTAACCGTGAAAAATGTATTATAGATTCGATTTTTCACATAAAAATTACAATTATAGCAATAAAACATTAATGACAATTACTTATACTATACCCAAACAATCCATTACATAAATTTTTCCAACACAACGCTATGACGTACACGCGGGCGAGCGGCCAACCTCGACCATTGCAAATCACGGACCCACAGACCGCAAATTGGGTGCCAGTAATCATAACTTCACTACAACACACAACACTACTACATATCTTACGATAAGCTGCTGACAACCCTAGCAGCCGAGGATTAGTGACGTGGTAGCCTGTAATCCCGGCATATCCCGGGACAACACGGGAACTATTTGCATACGATTGCAGTTAAACGTCATCTGCGGGATTTGAGACAGTGGTGCGTCTTAGCGGGATTGTAGCAAGTCGGTAGTAATTTTGTGTAATTTCACCTCGGGATTATAGGGAGTTTGGGCTTATAGGAGGGTAGGGACGTGTAGTGATGTCGTTAGGGTCTATGGTTCGACTGGTGCCGAGTTATGGGATGTGCAGATCTTGGTTTAGGCTTACAGTGTTTGTGCTGCGGACTGGGACTCTTTTGTCTGTACAATTTAGTTTCTGGTTTTGCTTTATAATGAAGGGAGGTCACATTTATTTCTTTTACATTTTGACGTTTATGTAGGTAAGTATTGGTCACTATATCAGCTATCTAAAGTGTACAGAGCTTGACTGCCTAGTTGGTCAAGTGATGAACATGAGGTCCTGACTTCGATACCTAGGTCGGGCAAAGTGTTATCGGATTTTTCATCTGGAATTTCTCAGTAGCAGCCCGGAGTCTGGATTTGTGCCCGGTTGATGTAAATAGGCTCGCCCCTATAACATAGGACTTAAATGTAACTGGCGAAATGTGGGTGTACTATAAGGTACACCTCTGCACAACCCTTGGGAGAAAAAACGCGTGATATTATGTTAAAAATAAACAGGAATGATTGAAAACCAAACACAGACAAACAAAAGCTCTGTTAATCTACAGTAAAGTTTCTTGAAACACAAGCTTCACACAACAAAGGATCCATCGACACACATTTCTTTTACATCCTACCAAAAATGCAAAATCTTCCATCGAAAAATTCACCTCCTCGGCACATGCACATTTGACCCAAATCATAGCCAAACCCGGGTGAACGCTCGTCAGACTTACGCAACAATGACAAATGACAATACAATTAACATAACATATTTATTATACGCCACGTCGAGTGCACCATTGTAAAAAAAAACTCGACGTTCGTGATTAGAATCCAAGTGGCGTATTTGCAAATAATTGTGATCCAAGTGCAATGGCCTATGCTTACCTTGTGTTACGTGTATAGAATGTGTCATGAGGAGTCCTGATGTTGGGTTTTTTGATATAACGGCAGTTTTGGAATTACCTGTGGTCGTTGATATTTGGATTAGTATGTGGAATTTTAGTTTTTGCATAGGTTTTAAATGATAAATGTTTTTTTTTTTCTGTAAGTAAGTTCGTGGCAACTCTTTTACACGTCAATCACATTTGAAAAACTAGATGAGGTCGGCGTGACCTCCTATCTGACTACTCTGAGAAGAATAGCCGAAGCAAACTCAGATGTCACAGTTTCTTTTAAGTCCAGATAGTCATGGTCTTGGTGGGTGTCGTAGAAGGCGACTAAGAGACTTACTAGAGAATGAGCAGCAGCGTTCTCTATGCATTTTACCACCATACTGCGATCGCCAACCCGCCTGCCTAGCGTGGCGATTATGGCAAATCCCCCCTTTTGGGAGAGCCTTGTGTCCAGCAGTGGACGTCTTTCGGCTGATATGATGAGTCTTGGTCAGAGCCTGTGAAGACCATGTAGATTGGTCTCTGTAAAGGTCTTTTGAGGAAAGAATCACACAGCTTTAGAAGATCTGTCCAGTCAGTGCATGCAATTGTCAGTAATCATGCATCTCAACTCAGAAATCAAGAAGCTAAATGATTCGATGAACAACACCAAAGAAAGGACATTTGGGTAGGCCGCATAAATTACTCAAACTGCCAGACCATGATTAAAACTACATGAGATAAAAAGACGAAAAAAAGTAAAGCGACTTGTTTCGTGATAGTCACGAGATTGTTTATTAAAGAAGACAGATCTTAAAGTCATAATCTATATGATTATTTGAAAAGCCTCATTGCTATCTTTGAATTTTTGTATATGCTATTGAAAAAACTACTTGTACACTTGTAGCATACATGTTGAGGAAACGCGGACTTGATCTAAAAGTGACATCAAACAGTGACAACGTAGTGAGCCAGGCTGTTTCCGTTTGAGAAGAGATAATAATGTATTTATTTAAGACCAAAATTCATTTAAATAGAAAAACATTATCATATAAAAATATTAGGTTTCTGTATTCCTCCATAATTATAAACATTAAGTGTGCCAAATTTCATACTTCTCAGTCCAGGTAATTTTCGTAAAAAGGGCTCCAAATGTTTTGCCTTATTGATATAATTTATTGTACACCACAAAATAAAATATATCATAATAATACTTAACAATAAAACAGAGGGGCTTGTGGCTAAGTAATATTAGCCGCACGGGTCGATCGATCAGGTTAAGCTACGCTTGGCGCGGTTGGTCCGTGGATGGATGACCATCTTTACATACCAAGACCCCTCCGTGCCTCGGAAAGTACGTTAAGCCGTTGATTCCGGCTGTCATTTGTGGATCTTTGACAGTCGTTACGGGTCGTCAGAAGCCCGAAAGTCTGACAACCAGTCTTACCAAGGGATATCGTGTTACCCAGTAACTGGGTTGTGGAGGTCAGATAGGCAGTTGCTCCATGTAAAATACTGGTATTCACCTGCATCCGGTTAAACTAGAAGCCGACCCCAACGTAATTGGGAAAAGGTTAGGCAGATGAGATGAGACTTAACAATAAAATAACTACAAAATATACAATGGGCGGCATTATCGCTTTCTGCGATCTCTTCCAGGCACCTTGGAATGGACAGAGATTAGATTGATTAGCCTGGACATAAAATGGGGATGTCGCTGGGGTTGTCCTGCAGTTGACATGTGACATCTACGAATACACACTGGGCCATTTCCTATCTAGAAGAGAGGAGGCCTGTGTCCCATCAGAATATTATAGGCTGATTTCGCATGCATTTAGGAAGTAGATTAAATCTAATGTCTTGATATATGCAGCACTGGTTCCAACTTTATAGGCGCCTGAACGATCTCTCAAAAGGCGCCGTACCAGATCTATAATTCAGAAAGCGTGCAGAATTGAGACAGCTGTGTACTTACAAAGTAGACATCTTGGTGTTTCTTACCTTCCTTGTGAGTAAGGCTCATGAGAACAGATTGCATTATCTTCTTTTTAAATGAGTTTTGAAAGCCGTTTCTGGTAAATTAGTGACGTTATTCTGTTGGTGTTTGGTCTTTGGTGGTGGTGATGTGGTTCCTTCAGGCTTAGCATAACGCTTTCTATTTCTACGAAGAATAGACAGTGCTTTTTCTATACAAAGTGACATTTTGTTTCTCCATTTTTGATGTCAAACCGTGGATATCCTTCTACAATCTGTCATTTTGTCTTTCGTTTCTAACGATCTTTGTTTAGGTTCTTTTTTATGTAAACTATTTCAGAAGAATATTTCTTCCCAAACTGTCGAAATCACACTGATAACAAACTTTTTACTCGACGGCCACGAAGTATATACGATTATCTACAAAATCATGGTTCGTTTAGAATGCATAACTGTGATAATTAATAGAAGAACATAGCTACCTTCTCCTATTGTACATCATTTAGTTAATAGTCATGTCTATTCTTCCGTCGACAAATCGGTGCTCGTGCTAAGCTTGCAGGCTAACTAATAAAACAGCTGCACGGGTCTATCGAAGGTCAAGCAATGCTTGCCGCGGTCGGTTCGTGGATGGGTGACCATCCATTAGATGTCGAGACCTCTCCGTGCCTCAGAAAGTACGTTTTGTCGTTGGTCCCGGCTGTCATTCGTAGGTCTGTAACAGTCGTTACGGGTCAAACTCAAACTCAAAGCATTTATTTCAAATAAACCAATTACAGGCACTTTTGAATTGTCAAGGTCGGTGAGTTAGAAAGATGAAGCTATTCGCCCATTCCAAAGCGTAGGTACCTATGGAGAAGAACGGGCAAGAAACTCCATGGACACTCTTTTAAAATCATGGTATTGTTACAAAAAGTTGGTTACATCATTATGTTGAAATTATCAATGTGAGAACGATGTAAAAAGATGTGCACATTAAAGCGTCCGTAATTAAAACAAAAATAAAATAACAATTCAGAAATTAAAATAAGCCGTGGGAGCTAGGAGATGACCAGTCCCTACTGGCGGCGCCCGTTCACGAACATGACGTGTGGATCAGCACCATTCTGGGTAGAAGTCTAACTGGGCTGTGGAGGTAAGATAGGCGACTGCCTCCATGTAAAATACAGGTATTCAACTGCATCCAGTTAGACTGGTAGCCGACTCCATTGCTGAGAAATGGCTAGGCAGATTGATTATGATGCCTTTATGTCTATTAGTCTTTTTTATGCGGTTTCGTATTTGTTTACGCCCGGTGCTTATAATTTACGAACCGTTGTTGGTTAAAAATAAGACCAAAAATGAAGCAAATGCCTCATAGCTTTGCAGAGTAGACCGTGCTATATGGAAGTAGCTAGTACAGGTAAAATTAGCTTACGAAACTATTTATTTGCCCAGTTTGTAAATAAACAATGCTACCATTGGTAAGCAAAAGGATCCCTTTTTGTTTATAGGAACCGAGCATTAGTCAGTCAAATTAAACACTGGGGTTTCAGAACCATTTCATAACATCGGCTTATGTTACTGGCCAGAAGCAAATTGGAACATTTTACGAATGATAAGTCTTCACTCTAGTCATAGACAACGATTTTCTTTTTAATTTTCGTAATTCAAATGTCCCGCTATTTTTAACCAATTTTTTTTACAACACTTTTATTTCTTCAAAAATTTTTCGAAATCCAACTTTTTGTAAGAAATATCTAGGGTACTGTCATTGCAACACATTTCTAGGCTATAAAAAAGGGCCTAGCTCGCGTGTCGTTTTATTTAGGACGGATAGAACCTTGGGAGTATTTGTGTGCGAGCAACATTGTGTGTACAATGTGGGAGCAAGATATGTCGGGTTATTATCGACGTTTTGTTGTTTCTGGTGGGTTGGTAGTGTTAAGAATATATTGGGGGTATCAGTCGTTGAAATATTTAGCACAAGACTGGCCTGGCCTAGTGCTTTTAAGTATAGGAATTTTGATGTCTTTGAAAATGTTCGCTGCAGCGTAGCTGCAAAATCCACTATGTGATCGGGGTCTATGCAGTTGTCTGCAAGACAAATAAGAAATTAATCCTGGAGTTTTGGCTATAATGTTTTGACTAACTGCAGTTTCTGTATGTGTCAACATATGTAAAACCCTGCCTGAATAAAATCAATCTATTGGATTTTAGAATAAAAACGCCAGTCATAGCTGTTTAAATTCAAGCTAAAGAATCTTTCGTACTGAAAATTTGGAACTTTTCGTTTATCATGAGACAGAACTGATTCATTTCAAGTGCTTGTGGTTCGTAAATAGACATTTCAAAGGTGACCTGTAATGAGACAGCTCGATCGAATTATATCCAAAAAAAATATATAGAAAACAGATAAATCACGTATTTTTAGTGAAATATGCTCTGCACGGGTCGATTTACTTACCTACATCCTTTCGGTAATTTTTACTCAAATGTTAACGACAAATTGATTTTATAAATTGACTTAGTTGGAAAATCTTGTGGAAATTGATAAAAAAAAAATGCGTTATGGATTTAATACATTAAAAACTAAGGCTTGAATATTTTGCAGAATTTAAGGTGATTTGCAATGAATATTAAACTATTAAAATACTATTTCATGTTCCTTAAAAATGTACAATAATTGCAAATACAGCTTAACTGTATTTATTTATGATTATTTGATAACTTAGTTTTCCCACCAAATAAAAATCAATCTTTTGATTTCGGGTGGTCGGGACTTTTTCTCCGTGTTCACAATGACAAGATCCCATCTGTTACATTAACGCTAAACAGTTTTAGTGGCCCGTGAAATAAATAGTGAATGAATAGATGTAATGTAATTTTAAGCCAGTTGTCAGGAATCTTTGTGTCCCCTTAATATTTCAGAGGTCCCTGCTCATGTGCTACTAGATCTTGCCCAAGTCTTCGCTGGCGTGGATGTCGGAAAATATCCCACGGAAACGTACTACCGGGGTAGTCCAGGTGATAACTATATTTGTGGCAATTTTCATTCAAATCCTTTTTAATTAGCCATTTTTTCGCCAATCAATTGCAACCACTGGGACATACAGCCAGACAAGCAGACAAACTGATAAAAATTCTGGGCAGTAATGGAATTTTCACAGCACAAAAGTTCGATCAGTGTTTTTTCCCATTTCAGTGACACACGAAAAAAACTATCAGTTCTATATTAACTACAGGAACTTAAAAAGCCTCGCACATAAAATATAGCACCTATTAACATAGCAATAAAGCCATTCCGCGATACTTTAAAACTATTAGCATAACCTTGGTGATTTGAGAAGGCGATCGTTTGAGAGGATGCCAAGCAAAATATTAGCTTCCCAAATTGGTTGGGTTACACAATTGGTACGAAAGATAAATCAAAAAGTTTTGATAGTGCCTTGATTGTGGAGTCCCATGCAATTTTCTGTATCACTGCAGTATTTGAAGTTTTAAATGATTTGTGGGGTAACAACTAGGTCCTACTTTTGTTTTATTTCTTATTAACTTTTGTCTGTTTGCTGCAGTAGCGTATCGGCCTTGGTGAGCGGGGTCGTGGTTTCGATTCCCGCATTCTAGGAAACTATATTATGTATGACTTATAAATAAATTAATAGGTATGTCGGTTAGTTGGATGGGCGTGAAATTGCATTTTTAATGTGGTGTTGTGGTAACAGCTGCCACCATACTGACTGGGGGAGGCCTATGTCTAGCAGTGGACGTCTTTCGGCAGAAATAATGTTGATGATGATGATGCTGACTGGTTTAACTTATTGCTTGGCATGAACTGTTCTCGTTAAGTTAGTGTCGATACGATAGAAGTAGAAGTACCTTACATCATCTTGACCCTTTATGCTTATCTTATTCTAAGATTCTTTCAAGTCTATCGATGTCAGGCAGTGTTGGCATTAATCGTTTAATTTTTCAATCGATTACTTAATTTGATTTATTTTAATCGGATTAAACTTAATCGTAACTAAATTAATCTTAATTAAAATAATAATCGTAATCGCGACTAATAAAATTAATCATTAATCGTTAATCGTTAATTTGATTAAACAGATTGAAGTATTTTTAATAACAAGCAAAATGATTACGTAGCCTACATATTTTATTTATTTATTTATTTTATTGCATTCACTCATTCATTTTAACCTAAAGTAGATGCTAGATGGCGCTACTTAACAGACAAACAAACGACAAACTAAAGTAATCGATGCGGTTCTGTTGAAAGAATGTTTTCGTTTGCAGCCATGCTAAATTTACCTAGATCTCACAAAATATCAGACGAATTATATGAGAAAAGAGTGCTTATGAAACGTAATTTAAATCATTTATTTAAATAATTTTCTTTTAAAGTTTAACTTACTAAATTTGTATACAGACTTGAGAGTTTGATATCAACCTACCCCAATCTGTCAAATTTCTTTGATAGTTTTTCAACTTTATTTCAAAAGAATAGGGATCATGTCCAATTGGGAAATTTTAACAGTTTGGGATAGCTTGATGTACTGGCGTCTGTACCTATTCTAATGACTGTTATGGTTCCAGTGATTTTCATAAATTCACATATAAAAAAATGAGGTTTTCTATTTTTGTTTTTAAACTTGTTACTATATTAATCATACATTTTTATTCTTGATTAACGATTAATCATTACGATTAATAAAAGTTATCAGCAAAATTATGATTAGGATTAATTAATTTTAAAAGAAAAAGTCACGATACATTTTTTAATCGTTAACTTTTTGCCAACACTGATGTCAGGAAGTAGTTGGTTTTATTGATAAAATACCACGTGTATCTTTATGCTGGGATTATCTTTGTACGATCGTCTTCTTCTTCTGGAGCCTCTTCAATTACTGAAGGTATCAACTCCGAATGCTTCTCCTTCTTCTTTGCAAGGTAGAAGTGCAATGGTGTACTATAAACAATATCTATCTATACTGGAAATCAGCCGCACCCGGTGAAACTGGAAGCCAAGTCCAATAGACTTAAAGGGTAAAGGCTAGGTAGATACTAATTATGACGAAACAATCTCTATCTGTTATTACAAGAGCTTGGTGCTCTTGTAGCACCGGGACATTAAAGACCTTATTTTATAGTTTGGATTATTATTGTTCCTATAGCGAATTACTTATTTATCTCTAGATGGGCTCTGTCAGCTATCCGAGCTGACTGTGTATTATTTTCTCCATTCTTTTGAATATTAATAAAATCGTGTTTATGTCTCGAATCTCTTGTGACCTTGATTGGCAGGGTCGCCATGAAGTGTCGTGGTAAATGAAAGACATGTGCACTGGATAATGTCTCGATTTATTGTGTCTTCACATCGATTGAGCATACACGATCTTAATATATTGCTTACTTGGCTAATCCTAAATAAGGTGTAGTTACACACACATACATAATAATACTAACGATACTTACTTACACTACAAAACTAACTTAAACTTAAAAAAAATACTTATCGAAAATTCGTAGAGGCCAGTTAGCAAAGCATATCTAAAAGAAACAAATAAGAAGAAGAAGGAAAAACAAAAACGAAAGAAGGAGAATTGGAAAGATGATTTGGCCATGTTGAGAGTGTGAATGAAGAGTGACTAAGAAAATGTATTCGCAAGGCAGTTGTGAGTGGCAATGCCGAAAGGGGACGCCCGCAGAGGACATAATGGTGATCTTATTGGTGATTCGTCTTCAGAAAGTTCAAGTGCGTAGTACTTGCAAACGACGTGCCTGGATGACCAGTTGAATGTACGTAAACGAGGCAGAAGGAATACGCAAGGATCGGAACAGGTGGCGTTCTGTTGTTTCTGCCTACCCCATGAGAAGGCGTGGGCTTACATATATGTATACGTATAGATATCTATCCATCATCACAAAAGCGTCCAAACGCGTGTTACATAAACTCACAATACGTGTGTAGGAAAACCCGCGAACAGCACATTAAAACGCATCACCTTTATTAGAATTCCTCCCAGTTAGCGTATTTATTAGTACATGGCGGTCGCAGCCTAGCCTGCATTCTACGACGTATCCGGGAGCATGCACGATTATCCACAATTACTTGTACTTTGAGTATGCAGCCCGAGTTCCCACTGAATAGAGAAATCGATATGCCAATCTGCCAATAGATTTCGTTGGCTTCATGTAGATAATGTGAAAGTTTCTTTTATAGACACCTGTGATCAAAGGGGTGTCTGGGATTTTGATTTGCATCTGCAGAGGTAGCGGTGGTTTTTGATGATGATTTTGACATCTGTTGATTTATTTCAAATTCCTCAGTTGCTATGTCGATCTAGATTGATTGTGCCAGGTCTTCTGTAATTATACTTTTGTCAACAGGATTGCTTTACTTCTTTAGGAACTTTGCATTCAAGTGATGTCGAATGACAATCCCATTCCTTAATTTTAATTCATATAACGTAAGATAACGATTTTCTTCATTTCTTAAAAAAACAATTTGTCTCTCTAATTACAACAAGTTATGTGCCATTTTCTTCCATTCATTTGCCAAAACAAAAAGCACATCAATATTTCGAAAGTAACTCTCAAAAGCAACTTCTCACTATTGCATAACTTTTCCGATGATCCCTTTGGCCATTTTATACCCTTGTAAAGTATGCTTTGTTGTAAATTACAGAGTCAAGGTACAACTCTTCCTCCTTCCATCGGGACTATATCGAATAGATTTTTTGCATTCGCATCTGGATAAACTTATCCCTATAATTCTTTACGACCTACATTTCTATCCACACCATTTTAAAGACATTCAGTACATGCCACAGCTGCGGTGAAAAAACGCAAACGTTTCGCGTCGTACGAACTTTGAACGAAACAACTTGATGTAAGTTCTACCCGAGAAGGTCGCTGGATTGCACATAGGGTGCAGCCTTAATAGCAGAGATTTTAGAACAAGAACTAGGACCTATTTTTGAGGTACTGGAATTTTTGAGGAACACATGTACTATCGAGAAAACTTACATCTGACCAATTTGAAAAGAAATTCCTGTGCACACAATGACCGCATCTGTTACCAAGCATTATTGTAGCGGCAGAGCGCTGCAAGCAATAATAATTCTTACGGTGTTTCCTCGATAGTACATACATAAAACTCCCGCCCTCTCCCCATGGGCGCAGGCAGAAACTACAGAACCCCATCTGCTACGATCCTTACATACTCCTTTAGCCTCGTTTCTCAAATTCTGTATTATTTAAAATATGGTTTGTGTCAAGTAGCTTTGGTTGAAACAGATTCAACTCATATTTCGGAGACATTTTGTTCCTTCATGATAAAATGCAATTTCTGGTTATTCTTTTCGTCATGGAAGAACACGGTATATTTTTAACCGACTTAAAAAAGAAGGAGGTTATCAATTCAACATGTATTGTATTTTTAAAATATAGGTATGTTTTTTTTTTTTTTTTTTTTTTTTTTGGGTGGGAAATCATCAAATAACTTCTCCCGCTCTGGGTGGAGCGGGAGGGCGTGTCAGACTTTTACTGACTAAAACCCACCCGTGTTCCCTCAGTTGCCTGTGTGCCAGGGGCGGCGGTATCTCTTTCGAACAACCCGCACCCCCGGCAGGCATCGACCCTTGCGGGCCCCTCTGTTGCTGCTGACATCTCTTTGAGGCGCGCGTGGAACACAACGCGCCGTCGACCCGGGCTTGGTCCTTACCGGACAGCGAGGTACCCATTACTCGCCGTCCGCAAGCCCGTGCCTACGGTGGCCGGGAATCAGCCTGGGATTCCCGACGCCCAGGGCGTCTCCTGCGAAGGCCACGGCTGTGAGGGCGCATGTACTGCATCTCCCTCACGTGCGCCGCCTCCCTCTTTGCGAGCATAACTGCTTCGCTGAAGGAGGCGACTGCCAGCCATGCCCTCTCGCTCCGTACCATGGCCTGGACCAGGGTCGGACGCGAGAGATCGCCGCCGCCGATCACCTCCACGAGGACACGGCGTTGCTCCGCCCAACCTGGGCAGACCTCCACCGTATGCTCCACCGTGTCCTCTGGGCGATCTTCGCAATGGAAACACCCGGGCGTTTCCTCCCGCCCTATCCGAAACAGGAACCTCCCGAAACAGCCATGTCCGGTGAGGACCTGTGTCAGGCGGAAGGTGAGGACGCCATGCCGCCTCTCAAACCACTCCTCAAAGAGGGGACTTACCGCCGCAATCGTGGCGTGCCCAAAATATAGGTATGTTCGGGCATAACTCCGTGATATATAAGCGGATTTGTAAAATTATTTATTGTTCGAAAGGGGTTTGTTCCGAAATGGTCCCATTTAAATTTCATATAGATCTGATGATGCGGTTCGGAGACAGACAACGGAACTCTTAAAAAAATGACAGTAAATCAACCGCGATTGCTGCTATCGCATAAATATGCATTGTTTTGACCCCAAGGCTCATGAAATTTCAATTTGATGTGCGGTAAGTAGTATAACAAAACAAACAAAAAAACAACCCACTTCCGGAAAAACACTATAAAGTGAAGAATAACTTTAATTTCTGAAGGCGGTGACAAAAAATTTAAATACATATGCCAAAGTCACCGACTAGAAAAAGTTTTTTGAAGAAGGCATCTACGCAAATTTTGATTTCCTTCTTCTTTTTTCTTTCTATATTATGGTTGAGTATTTTATGATAATGAAAGTCAGTCCTCTTTCTATTTTATTATAATCATCTGGTACCTCAGTAACCACAACTATTTTGCCTTTCGTTGCACGTTGATCAAAAGCGGAAGCGTTTTCCCCTTACCCCGCTGCCATTCACACCACAACTTTAGTTCTTGAAACTATTTTCTATTTGCGCGCAACTGCTCAGCTGTTACTATTCTTCAAGTTGTTCGGTATAAATACCTACTCTGTCTGAACCTATGTTGGTAACGAATCTATTTGTTTAAAGGTATGTGGCCATATGGATATTGCATTTCTCAGTGCAGTGGATTAATATTTTGCACTGTTTTATCACATATTATCACGCCTGTTTATCCCCGGATTTATTAAGGATTAGGCACAGTTGTACCTACCTATAGTATAGCCTCACAGGCTGCCTTCTAAAACAAAGCTAAAAAATAATAGTTAAAAAAAAAACTAAAAAACACGCTTTAAAAACCAAACTAAAAAGCAGAAAATAATTTTTAAAAAGCCTGGGGTACTGTTTGAGGTATTTTTATAATCAATTAATATCAAGCACCCCACTGTTTTTGTTAGTTCTGCTATCCACAAAAGCGTGATTTTTCAGACGTTTTCTTGTTTTCTTTTTTTGGTTTTCTTTTTTTTAATTCTTGAATTTTCATCGGTCCTCGATAAGTCTACAAAGTTTAAATGAAATCTGAGCGTTTGAAGTGAGACAAAATCAAGTCCAAAGGAGTCGGTTACAAACAAACATACAAACCATACAGGTGAAGCTAATAAAAAGCATGTAAAAATATGGCCTAGGTAACACCAAGACTATATTTTACTATTAATTAAAAAGGCTTAAAACGGTTCAAGAGCAGTGGTGGCCATTGGGCCAGTATAGTTACTTACTATTGAGTAACGGGCCGAATTACAATTGGTAGGTTTTGGTTGGAACAAAAGCACAATCAGTACTGCTCTCGAACCTAAAATTCGAAGACGTATTATGTCATCTACCAACCCGCACTAAGCCTGCGTGATAGATTTTAGTACTTCCTCTTGGAGAGAGGAGGCCTGTGTTACCGCAGCGGCCTCTGTTAACATTATAGGCTAATCATGCAAAACGTTCAAGTGATTTATATTATTATGGTCTAGTTACTTTAGTTACAAAATCCATATCATACAAACTTTGATTGGACAATTCTCATAAAAAAATCGTATACATACACGAGAGACTTTTTTTTTAAAAGGATTTGCACGAACCCGCCTACCAAGTCGAGATAAATTCAAGGAGCTTTTTTTTAACGGCATGACTATCACGTTACGAAATGATTGTATTTTCTTGACACCATAACGAGTTTACGAGCATGGTCATAAAATAAGCCACGTGTGCCATGAAAAACTCGTTCCTGATGGTTTCGCGGCATTATATCTACTCTATTTTTGATTAGGCAGTTTTGATTGGGCAAGAATAAGAATTTGATGATGTAGATTCAACTTTGAGATTAATGGTCTAGCCTGTGGTGGTGTTATGGTTTTTATTATAAACTATAAGCCGGACGGGATTATGCATCGATAAAAATGACGAACTTCCATAGAAAATATTATCCCTGAATTTTCAACAATTCATTCTTAGTGCTCACTTTCGTTATACACTCTGACATTTTAGTCGTCTTACAAAGGTGGTCCACTCAATTTATCCCTCATAAAATATCTACAGGCGCGATTAAAACATTGTTACCAATTATTAAGATAATAAATACAAAGAAAAATAAAAACGGTAGAAGATATGTACCTACCTACCATTACATTCCATCATTAATTCCATCTCCATAACAGGGTGTTTCAAACTATGTCATACGTCTTAGTGAACGATATTTTGATTATTTAATAATGCACATGCTCAATTCTTTTTAAATAAATTATTAGTAGTAATGGGATACATGAAGTGGGCTACCGTTGTAAGACGACTAAAATGTCACGGTGTATGTAGAACTTTTGCGCAAAATATCATGCTTTAGACCAGGCCAGTTTAGGGTATAAGTTGTCAGGCAGTGAATGAATGAACTTTCAGATTTTGTTCACATCTTATTTGATTACAAAGGTTTGACATCAAAGCCCTTTTTCAAGGTAAAAGCTTCTATGGTTTACTTGAAAGTAGAATACAAACTATAATAATAAAAAATAAGAATGATCACTTCAAAACACAAACATCAGTGTAGACCTGGCTCTTGTACTAGGAGTTCTTTTAATACAAGAGCCAGGCCTCTCAATTTACAGGAGACATGAGACTGGCTGTTACATAATTATTTGAAAATAATTAAATAATGAGAAATAAAGGAAGGAGGTTGGTTGTGAAAAAGATCAAGGAGATATAATAATACGAACAAAAATAAAATTATCCTTGGTAAGTGGAGGTAAAATAAGAAAAATATTTGTCTTGTGCTTATTAATAACCATGTGACTAGTTCTTATAACCTTGGCTTCAGGAAAACGCCAACCTCAAAGCCGACATAGTCGCTAAGATTATTATAATAAAAGGAAAAGAAGCATATACTATTAGGTAATGGTAAAACCTCAAAGGAAAAAGGTCACAGTTATTTATATGTAGATGATAATATTATAATTTAGGTCCTGGTTTAATCTAGGTCTGTAAAGTCTTAAATTATTTTCACATGAGACAACCGTGGTTTGGGAAAAATTACATACCTCTCAAAAATATATAATTGTATTGAACAAATTTAGTATTCGTTCAAGTCTAAAAGAGGAGGAGGAAAATACATTCAGTAAAAATATACCTCTACCTCTTATTTGATCAAGATATGAACCTAGGAAACAAGGACCTCAGGCTCTCTGCTTACGTAATTTAAAGTAGAAACAATGCAGCGAAATGAGATAAGACCTTGTGAACAATGTACAAGAGGCAACCTTAATTATATGTCCAACACATCTGCCACCATTTTCAGAAGACTAAAGCTTGCATAATAATTTTCCCTCGCCAAAGCAGATTAAGCCGTCCGACATGTGCATATCGATGTATTTGATAGTTCATTAGCGGCTCTCTAATCCGCCGCAACCAAGTTTAACATACTAATATATGCAACCAGCCAGGTGCACTCGCACACATGTTTCTTAGAACCTTTTCAACATATTTCGAATGCATACCGTTTAAGTACCTAAATACATATAATCGTACAAACATTGTGCATTCCACTTACAATACGATTTATTGTAAAATTACGTGCTGCGTGCGATAAGCGCGTTGGTACGCATCACTTGTTGCGCGCCAAAACCGCGCGTGGCAAGATGGCGGCTGCGCGCTTTTTTTCACGGCGTCTTTCCGCGTGTGCCGTGATTTTGGCCAGTTCTCCTGTGTGACGTCGACGACCCAGTTAGGTACGCCAACCGGTGCCACGGCCAAGTCCATCCGGGCATCCCCAATGAACCAGCGCCAATGTCTATAAAATAAATTGTACGCACGAAATAAAGAGCAAAAAAAATTATAATGAAGTAAACGTCAGCTCCTGATTTGCCGCCAAAACCTGGGTGAACGCACTCCAGTGTTTTGGCATGGCTCATTGGATGTTGTCCTAATAGTTCGTTTATTTGATAAGGCGTTTTATTATTACCGCACGGCCTTTTAATCAGTTCGCAATGGTTTGACATTAATGCTGTCGTTACTGAGAATTATTTTAGGATACTTGCATTGCCAACGTTGAAAAGCGAAATCTATTGGGAGTTGGTCACATTGACAATGAGAACATGAAGAGTGTTCCATAGTTTTCATAGCACTGTTCACGACTAAATAATCGCAGAATCGTTTGATTTTGAAGTCGTTTGACTTAGTATTCGTGTTCCAGATTGCAGTACGTTAGCCGTCAGCTATCTACAAGCGGTCGATTTTATCGTCAATGTGCGCCTCGTCTAAAAGTATAATAACATGAATATCGCGATTCCCGTGTATGATATCATCATAGTAGCAGAGCCGGCTCGTACCGAGAATCCACTATGAGCGAACCTTTGCCAACAAACTTACTATTCAGCATTTGTTGTTCTTATATTTGCCAAATATTTGCACCTTATCGCCGGCGTATTGTGTGATAGTTTTACGAGCGCCATTTTTATATTTTTATTTCGCGCGCATTTTGGCCGTGTTTCCAATATGGTGGCTGTTTGTTTTGGATGACGCGGTAGTGTGAAGCTTTTTAATGTTATTATGAGGATGTTTGTTCGTTTTTGTTGGGTATATTAAACGATCAAAAGTTGCAAATATTTTAATGTGTTTTGATAATCACTCAACTGATGAACTAAATTCATTTTTAGATTAGATGGGTCTTCCAACGATACTTTATGTTATGAACTGCACTATAGGTATAGTATTATACTGAAAGTTAAAACAACAATACTCTTCAATGGAAATCTTCCACAAGCAAACATAAAAATCTATAATCATCCACACTTGAAAACGAACTCAAAGAATAATTCAAACTGAAAATTTCACTCCGGCTATTGACTCTTACATTTGGCATGATAAAACCGATAATTTTATAACAAGGGGATTCCGTCCACGTGTGTCCATGGATCCTGCCAAGGGGGCACACCAGGCCGCTGGCAAACTGGCAACCGCCTCGTCTGTGGTGGCAGCCAACTCAATGTTTTGACTAGACCTTTTTGTTTATACCAGCGGAAGTCGGCTGCTTTGTTTGGGCGAATCAATCATTGGTAGTTTAGATTTTTCGTGTTTTTTCAGAACGTTGTCGATTTGGAAAGGTGTGTAGGCATTTGATTGAGTTGTAAACTGAATGAATGAATGTTGTGTGCTTTGATTTACCTAGTTGTTTTTTATGATGTTGGCGTCGTATTTTATTCATCAGTTGTGAGAGTAGGGTTCAATTGTTGAGTTTATTTGTTTCTTGTCTTGAGTTTTACTTCATTTTTTCAACTAAATAGGTTCTTAGTTCTTTCTTGGAACCGTTAAAAAAGTTAACTAGTTCAAATAACAGCAACATTACAACGATGATGGACTAACCAGCAACATTTCATAATTTTGTTGAACTGCAGGAGTCCATATTTTTTGAAATCTTGGAAATGAATGCCTTAAACTGTAATCGCTTGGTAAGCCCAGTCTCGCTTTGTCATAACATCAATAAAATGGACAAAGCATTAGTAATATTTTTTCTAGAAATCTTTTCCAAGTTTGTGTCAAGCTTTGACCACTAGACAAACTTAGATTTTCCATTCACGTTTTTCAATAAAGTATTGTTGTAGTCGATCCTAAGTAGGACACAGGTCTTATTATCGATGCAAATTCCTGCGATAATAATACAATAAAGTCTGAAATCGACGAATAATTTATTGATTTCGTGACTTAGGATGGGCTAGCTCCTTTCTATTATAGTACGTGATTGAAAATGTTACTTGGAGAATGTATCATGAAGACTGGTATTAGGGTTTTTTGTTGGGTAATAATAACACATGATTATCTCTAATTCATCGATTGATTTGTGTCAGTGCTGATTTTAATAAAATTCCATACATTTATGATCGTTTAGGTCATTGTAGAAATGAAAATTGCTGGTGTGAAATATGCGAAAACATTTTCGTTTGCATAACTGCTGCAATCTCCAATACTCATAGCATGACCACCGTAGAAACATAAGAAGTGAGAAGAAACGAAAGACAAAATGACTAATAGTAGAAAGATTTCTAAAGCGCGATGTCAAAGAAGAAGAAAGGAAATGATACTTTGTGTTCGTAGAATAGAGATAGAAGTCATGGTACACGTAGACAGAGCCGAATGTGTAAAAGTAGTTTCTTCTGAAAAATACAAAAACAGAGAACCTTCACGCTGTTCGGCCGACAGTGATGATGTAACTAAAAGGCCACATACCGAGATGACGACTAATAGAGACGTATATAAAAAAAAGACACCGTCAACTTCAAATAAACTGGGGTAAAGTCAAGAAAACGATGACGATGAAAATCCATAGTAAACATCTCACCTACACTCTAAACTGAAACTCGAATTTCCCAACGATTTTCCTGAGTCGTCATATATAGTTCTCCTTTTGGCTGTTGACAGGCAATGAGCTAGCTACCTGAGCTATTTATATGCCATTGCTAATTCTCATTCTAATTTTACTGTCAGACGCTTTTAGTCGTATCTAGAGATGTCGTATTATAGCGTCTCGAGAGGAGAAGGTTAATATATCGTAAGTCGAGGAGGTTATTATTGGATGATATTTAACTTTATTCTATTATGACTAGTTTCTTTGTTTCAAGGTGGACTAAATTTATTAATAGTAGCATAGCTAAATCAAATATAGGAAGTGTTTTTGTATGTTTCTTTTCGTCAATTTTCGGATCTTAAATAATCAGGTTTTTTTAAAGAAATCTGTATGTATATATGCCGTAAGGACATGAATATATTTTTGATACAAAAACATCAATTAAGTGGGTATATTGCATATATCATAGAAACTACATGATGTAAACTACATTCAGGCAACCAGATACACTATTATTTATTAAGAAGCTACGCCACAATAGCTTGTAGACGCATCTAATGTCCCACTTAGGACTGATATGCCTGTCTACTATAGTTTTCATAATGGACCTTTTTGTGACGTCGAAAACTCCAATATTGTTATGCTTCCCATATTCGTTAGTCACTTTAATAATGAACCAATTGCCAGCTTTTATGGACTTTTATTACCTATTATTACAGTTGAACGTACGTTTGATGATACAAGAGAAAATAATCTAATAGTTTGGATTTATTCTGGACAGCTTTTTCTAATTAATTACCTATGGAGGTACTAAATGTCTTTGTATAGTGCCAATATATTAGATGGTTGCCATAAAGGCATGGTAATTAGGTCCAGACGCAACTTTCGGGTTCCATAATGTGAATATTTTCATCACTAATGCTGTCCTTTGGCGCTTTATATTTTAGAAGCAGGTCTAGGAACCACCCTGGCTCTTTTTTTTGATCAATTTTATCACCGTTTTCTTGTGTATTCTAAACTGAATAATTGTCAACTTTCTGATCTCGGCTATCACAACATCTACTTAAATCTTTTTAGGTCACAATGTCTATTAGTAATTCTTTCTGAATTCTGATGAATCAACACTCTACCGATATATGAGGTCCCTTTATAGAAGTGGTTCTTTTTCTAGTGATAATGCTTATCATTCAGTCCACGTTTCTTCGCAAAGTTTTAGACCATATGGTATGGGTGTACTACTTTCATTATTCTTCTCACGATCTATAATACTATCGCTTTGACCCTTGATCTTTTACTTTTGAACGTGTTTTTATGTGATTTTATTATACCGGTTATATCTTGTCCTTCAGTTTTTGTATGTTGCGAAGTAAGCTGGTTGAGCAGAAGAAGCCAATATAAAGGGTAATCAGTATGATGATATGAATGTTTATGAGTGAATTCAGGACAGGCGTATATATTTTCATTCTTAACGGCAAAAGAATAACAAGCATGCTCAATACAAAACTCATCTTGAATCTCTGCACACATCTCTCAAACGTCACAAAATACCTTAGGTTGATTAAAATTCTGATCACAGCACAAAAGAATGTGGTCAAGAAAAGAATATATCAAAAAATCAATAACATCATCTCAAAAATCATTTCACGAAAGGCACGAAAAATCGATACGAGTAACCGAATCGGGTAGGCGGTAAATCACAACATATTTGCATACATTACGCTATGATTCAACGCATTACAATACAGTATTTGTTTCGCGCATGCGCGATGCATACGTTATTAATTTCTGCCTGTACCACACGTAGATCTTTTTTCTTTTGTTCGGACATGACACAATTAGGCCTACTGGTATTGAATAATAAGAAAGATAGTTTTTGATATGTATGACAGGTGTTTGGGATAGAATGGTAATCGATTTGGTTTTGGGACATGATTAGCATCGAACGTGCTGAATCTTAGTTCGTGGAAAGGATCACAAGTCATAATAATGTTTATTTTTATTTTGGCGGTCACAGACATGCTACGCCGATCCCAAATAAATCTGAATAATGACGATGAGGATCTTGAAGCTATTAACCCTGCAATTGAAAACATTGTAAAAGCCAATTACTTTTATAACAGTAACTGTGGAGTTTCTTGCCGGCTCTTCTCCATAGAGAACGATCAGTTGGAACCGTGCACATAGCTTCTGACGTTTCATACGTGCCCATGTAGGTTTATGTGAAATAAAATATTTTGATTTTGAAGTAGCCACTGGGTCTGGTCTGCCTTGTCAGTTTTAGGTGCTGTAAAGGTGGTCTGCAAAAGTCGACTTTATGTAGTGAAGGCTGGCACTAAAGGTGAATTTGAACATGAAGTAGATTTAGAATGAGACATCAAATTTTTGTAATAGATTTTGTTTTAAAAACACAGGAAAAATATACGCGCTTTGACGTTAACAAGAACTAAACGTAATAATTTTAATGTTCACATAATACAATGATCCCAACACCCTGAGAGCTCTTGAAACTCTCACAGTACCACCTCGGTAGTAGTAAGCACGAGACTTACCAATCCCTAAAAGTAATTAAAAGAAGAGAAAAAAATGAGTCGATGAAAGGTTATGAAGAGGCAAGATGACATCTGAGTGTTTAGCTTTATGTTATTAGGTGCTGGGAAAAGTTTAAACGCAAGTAAAGGGAAAATAATTTGGTTAGGAGAAAATTCTGGCTAATCAGTGCAGGTAAAAAATAACTCTTTACTCAAGATTTAGGTTGATACACAAATGGAAATCAGTAATTGACTGCTTATTCGATTTTATAAAAATAATTGAAGTGTTTGGTCTACAATTGTTTAAATATAAAGGATTTGTTTGGGTTGAATCTTTGAATTCTTAATTTTCGAGGTTTGTATCCACCTGCGAAGAATCAATTCATTACCACTTACCTTAATAAATTAACTCAGATCTACAAAGCTATGTCTAGAAGTCAGGTGTACAGTAAATTTATTGTTTCATTACTGTTTTCATCCTTCGATGTCCATTCAGAAGATGTTTATCTGCCTCTTGATGGTCGTATACAACGCAGCGAATAGATATGAAAACTAACTTGTCAGTTTATTTATGGATGCCAAAACATTCTTAATGTTTTCGTATATTTAAAAAGTTAAATTTGTATGAACGAAGCTCAAAATCATCAGTCTGGATAGTATAAACCCTGGAAATCTTATTTGTAAAAGCATTGAATGCTTAAATAATCGTATCTTATACAAAGATATGAGGAGAATCGTTTATCTCAAAGTTCAGAATGTCGATACTGATGAATTTACTACATCCGAAAGTAAACTGGGTTTTTGCATCTGAATGGTAGGCTACGGGGTTTAGTGAAGGTGTCCCACGGTGGGCGCCAATTAAGAAAATTGAATCTACCAAGTTAATACCTGTTTTGAATGTTCTCCTTGTTCACAGGACGAGTTCCATCCGTTCATAGAGGCCCTGATGCCATTTGTAAAGTCCTTTTCGTATACTTGGTTCAATTTACAAGCGGCCAAACGGAAATATTACAAGAAACACGAAAAACGGATGAGTCTCGAGGAGGAGCGTCACACTAAATATGAACTACAGGTAAATATTATACTAATTTTAGATGTTTTTCCATGTTCCACAGCTCATAGCCTGGTACTAAGGTTTCCAGTGCCCGCCATTTCATGTGCTCACAAACGTCCTGCTTCGGAGCCAATATCTTTCGGACTGACAGCTATTGCTTCCAATGCGGTAATCGAACTAGCGACAGGAGACACTCCTTCCGATAGATATACTGAATATATTTGGAACTGGTGGGTAGGTACACTTTTTGTGTTTATAGAATCTTATTCGTTTAATCGTTTTGACTTAATGTTTCTAAGCTGCTTTTGGATCGTAAGTGGCTATTTAATTATTTACAGAAATGATTACAGTAACACTTACAATGATGACTTAAAATTTATTTACTTGAAATACATCGACACTTATAATATTGCTTAGTCAAATAGTCATATTATTCCATCCAACCGTTTTGGATAGCTAATCGCCGTATATTTTAGTTCATAAACAATATAAAGCAGTACGACTTAGAAAATTCTAACAGTAGAGTACCTACCATATCATAAGCCAAAAATTTTTACTTGGTATTTGAAACCAAACCAAAAAAATGATTTAGCTGCATCAGCTGGTACCTCAGAAACTAACTTCATTGGGTCTATTGGAAAAATAGATAGAGTACCTACTTAATGATTATGTTCTTACTAATCATGATAATGACAATTTAGTAATAACTGCTGTAATTTACACATCACACAATAATATCTAGTACAAAGAATGATCAATATTAATTTGTATCTTCTATCGATTGCAGAATGAAAAAGCAGAAGTGAAACAAAAATGGGCGTCGCGGTTGCTAGGGAAGCTGCGCAAAGACATAACACAGGATTGCCGAGAGGACTTCGTGCTCAGCATCACGGGCAAGCGGCCGGCCGTGTGCGTGCTCTCCAACCCCGACCAGAAGGGGAAGATGAGGAGGATAGACTGTTTGAGGCAGGCTGACAAAGTAGGACATGACATGTTTTTAAAACTAAAACTTGCAATTCGTGACAGTTAAGATTAAACTCTTAGCCCTCATTTTGGATGGTAAAAACTGTTTTCGCTGTTTGATTGTACTTGAATTTCAAACTGCCTAAACTATACAAATAGTATACCTACCTATTTTTATCCTACGAAGCGACGCACACTGTACTCCTGGTTATCAAGTGTACACGTTGTGAATGTGTTTGTAAGCGCAGGAGCTCTCGGTACCGTCTAAGGCAATAGCGAAGTCGGAAATGTGAGTGTGTTATGTGCTGATGCTACTCGTCTTCATGCACACATTCACAGCGAGTTGTACACTTAAAGTTCATCAAAATATATGTGTCTACTTTCTTAGTGTTTTGTCGTAATTGGAATAAAAATGTAAGACATTTTTACTTTGAATTCTACTAGCTTTTGTTAGCTCTTTTCATTGAGTTTTATATTAATTCACCCACCATTCACTTTCCAGGTATGGCGCCTTGATCTCGTAATGGTGATCCTATTCAAAGCGATCCCTCTAGAGAGCACTGATGGCGAGCGGCTGGAGAAGCACCCAGAATGCACGCAACCAGGTCTATGCGTGAATCCCTACCACATCAACGTCTCCGTTAGAGAACTGGACCTGTATCTCGCGAACTTTATAAACAGCTATGGTAATGGGAGCGACGGTCTGCCAGGTCTCTCGCTCAATTCTGTTTTTGATCTGCTTCTTCGTTTTGTGTTTGGGATGGGCGTTGATTACAAGGTTCTTTTTCTCAAGTATCGAGATGAAGTATATGAGAATAGATAATGTATGGTTCATAGTGGTGTGTCCGTAGTAGAAGTAGTCGAGTACTGCACAGTTGTTAATATTGGTACTGTTGTTACGTAACACAATGCAACAAACAATCACCCATACATATTCCGTGTCTCTGAAAGCACGTTGGTCCCGGCTGTCATTCGGGGATCTTTGACAGTCTTTACGGGTCATCAGAAGCCTGAAAGTCTAACAACCGGTCTTTCCAAGACGCTCAGTAACAGGGTTGTGGAGTTCAGATAGGCAGTCGCTCCATGTTAAATACTGGTACCTATTCAGCTGCATCCAGTTAGACTGGAAGCCAACCCCATCATAATTGGGAAAAGCATAGGCAGATGATGATTGCGGAACACAATAAGGTCAATGGATCAACGAATATTACCAGTTGTAGTTGTCACGACCGAAAATCCGAAGAAAAATCTAAAGATATTGAAATAAACGTAGATCGTCGATATTGATCGATTTATTAACAATGCGAGTACCAGCATAATTGGCTAAATTGAATTTAAAGAAATGCATAATTAAGTTAATGATGACAAAATTGTAATCAATGCTCATTCCATATTTAGTTATAAGTTGCAAATATTAGTCTTTTATGTCTAGTAGTAGATGCATGTATTTATTTCATAAGTTTTATTTTAGAGCACCTAAAGGTCTGAAAACATTAGAGGCATTCGATCGTCATCGTATATTTCTTTTGGAACTGAACATATACATTTAAATCCTTTTTTTCTATAGATTTCGTTTCCAATTCTCTGCTATCTAGAACATTACTTAATTGATGTAGACCAAAAAAGTCGACAGCATGTATTACCTGAGTGGCGTATTCAATAAACTTCTCACCGTAGCTGCAAGATCGACCAAATTATGATCGACCTTGTGACGAAACTGCTTGAGTAGATAATGCAGGCATAGCTTCATAAATTCATAATCGCTTTATTACTACTACGTAATCTCAGAGTGTATTTCGTAAATACATATATGATGACGTATGTAGTCGTCAGAAATAAAATCTTTGTTTGAATGCATTCTCAATGTCTAAGTGCACACGCTTGCATTAAATAGATCACGTATGTACGTAAAGTCGCCGTACGAAATGGTTGAGTGATTTCCGAATATATTCCTTTACAGAATCAGGCACAAATTGAACTGTCATTTTCATTCATAATGTTGGCATTCAGAAAAACTATAAACGAGAGTTGCTCAACCCTTTCATTCCGAATTGATCGCAGTTCCTTAATATATGGGGTTCTCAATCAACGCAGGCACCTGTATCTCCTACGTCATCGGTTCTTAACCATTGTACAATGAAGTTGGTGTGATTTCAGATATTCTTAGCGGGTCGCTTTCGCCTCAGACTCCTAGGGACAAAGAGAACGAACACGAGGCTAAGAGCAAAGGTAACTCGCGCGAGTAATGTACGTCTTGTGACACGTGTGTTGTTGTGCGTTGCTTCTGCGGTTGTGGCAAACAATTGGATACTCTTTGGAATAGGTTTTAAGCTGACAGTCCCGTGACTTCTTAGGCTAACCTTTTCTTTAAAAAAACGCCAAAACGTTCGTTGCCACCGTCACAACTGTCTGTAGCGGGCGGCGTGTGAGCGAGACCGCGTGTTTACGAACTTAACATTCGGCTGTTATCGGACGACTAGACGACGTCGGTCGCGATCGGTGTTTTCAGATAGACCGCAGACTGAATAATTAAATTGACGACGCGTGCAGACTCGTCTCGAATCCAGCGAGGCTTCACTTCAGTGAGGCCAGCTTTGCTTGTAGGATAAACTCTTACCACGCGAACAGAGTGAAATTAATAAAATAAAATTCCAGTCATTTATTAAAATTAGGATGAGAATCAACACTTATCGAACGTCAAAACTACATAAGACAGTCCCCCTAAACGCTTACCCTTCAGCACTTCCTAGTGCTTTAGATGGATAAAAGAAGTAACACAACAGACTTTCCTACAGTAATATGCCTTAAAAGAGTACAGGTTTGTAGCATTTTTATGTTGTATGTCATCCTTAAAAGCTTACCGATCAACCTTTATTGAATTTATTGAATTTAGTAATTATAAAGTGTTTAAACAACACAGCATAGGGTAACGTCACAGTAATCTAGGTTCATCAGGATCCCATATATATGCCGCCCAGCCTTGAAATGTATACAAAAGTTTGGGCTAGCGAAATTGTTAATATCACAGAATATCGGTGGTAACTCCTGGGTGGGGCTGGCACAGGAGCGTGGGGATTGGCGCAAGGAAAGACGGGCTTACACCGTACAATTTTGCGAAGTCTGGCTACCGTTGATGGTGACAGACATAATACAGCAATGGTCGTAAAAATGATAAATCTTCTGTAGTCAATTTAAATTAATCTTAATATTTAGTATCAAAATCAGTGAAAAGTAGTAAGTAATAAATCATTGATTGCCACACTGTAGAGGGAACATTAATGTGATTGGTTTGCACAAAAGTATTTGTCCTACAAATTTTTATTTTTTTTATTTCATATTTTATGCATTTTCAAAGCAAAATTCTTAATACCTGCATCAAATTGGCTTGCACTCACACTTTTCATGCTTTTATTGGTATCAAAATTTTGATAAAAGATCACATTGTTGGGATTGCCAGAGTAATGTTTGCTCCTTGATGTTGTTTTTTGAAAATTATTTGTATGTAGTCGGTGTTCCTTCTCTTTCACTCTTTTTATCTTTGTATTTCTCGATGCCTTTCTCAAATGTATTATTTGAACTTTTTGTTATTTCTCTTGTGATAGTTTTATCATCATTATTATTGTCCTCTTTGATGTTGTTATTTATTTCAAATAATTCGTCTATGAAAGGCTTTGATTTGGTGTATTTGTATATACAACGTTGCATCAAATACGTATTTGTACTTTTATAGTGGGCTCAATCTATCATCTTCATTAACAGCGATGTGATTGTTTAATGGATAATGATTTTTATATTTATCATTTAAGATGAAAAAAATGAGTACATATTCAGTATTGCTGCAACTGTTAAATCCATATTCTCAAGTCATATTCTAGATAACAACATTTTAATTTTGATCTTCATCTTCTAAATAATGGGCTTTGTTCAAAACTCAGTCTAGACTCTAAATTTAGTCAAATGTGTGAGCAAGTTGATTGTTACAATAATCGTTACTTGTTACTTGACCATATTTTTATGATAATTATTTTGTTGTTTTCTGCAAAATGGCTTTAGAAAATTAACTCTGTCGTAGTTAGGTACTTTATCGTTGAATGTTTTTTATATTGTACAGATGTTTGATGTCGTGGCTTTATTTAATATAAGATGAAAAACCTGTAATTAAAACACAGGCACATAAGAATAAGTATCAAAGTTTGTTTTATCACTGGCCTTAATTCTTGGTACCTTATAATATATCGGGTGTAATTTTAATCACCGTTAACATCATAAGGGGTCATTGTACTCATCATTATGGACAACGTTTACTATGGGCCCAAATCTGAAATCGCGAAAATAAAATCAGCTGTTTCTTACATTTTGACGAGTTATGCGAACATAAATGTAGGAAACTGCTGATTTCATTTTCGCGATTTCAGGTTTGGGCCCATAATAAAAGTTGTCCGTAATAATGTGTACAATGACCCTCTATGAGGTTAACGGTGATTAAAATTACACCTTGTATTTAACAGGCAAATATTATTTACTGTCTTTATTTATCTTGAAATAAAGGCAGTGGTGCAATGGGCTTCAAGATGTTGTGTTCTATAAGCTAAGTTAAAGTTAGGGTTGTTTGGCCCGTTTGAGATACCTCAGATGGAACCAAAAATACATGGTGGTAGTAACATTTTATTCGTTATATCTACATAAGTACATGATTCCGGATCCCGCTGCGTTGTAATGTTTACTAGGTTATTTAAAAAGAAATCAGCTGCATACATTTTGACTGCCTAAATTTAACTGACGAAAAAATTTCAACACCGCGGAGTCCAGGATCAACTATACACATATGTATTACAAACATGGATTTGTTAATGAACATGTTACTGGTTTTCTGTAGGCAAGGATAAATATGTTAATTATGTTCAAAAATACGTAGGTATAAAGAAAGTAAAAACGGAATAACTCATTAGGTATCAAAAAATCGTCTGCATCGCTGTCTGTGGAAAAGTGCCCAAAAGGCTGGTATCCCTGCCACGTTGTTTTAGTTAAATACATATTGAAAAAAGTATAGTAAACTAGCAACGCTTATGGAAATTAAAAATAATGATTAGAAAAGCTCAGGAGCCGGACCAAAGTCATCCTTTTCCTGTATCTATCCTTAAGTTCTGAGATGTGCTGCATGATTAATGCGCGCACCAACTGGACAGGTCCACTCAAATCTGTGTAGTTGTTTCCTTAAAAGATTAGTGTATAAGATGGTCTTAAGGGTGTCTGGAATTCAGAAGAGACTGACGTCTCAGTTAGTTTCAGTCTTCATTCTCGGCGTAGTCAGATAGGAAACGACGAACTCATCTGGTTTTAAAAACAAAAAAATTACAGTGTTAATAGTTATGCGATGATCGTATAGGCCTGTCAAAAAGTACTAAGTAGTTAATAAAATATACAAAGCTACTGTTCAGAAGGCCTACATGCCGTCAAGTTCTATAAGCGAAATTATTAAGTACCTAATGCTATATTATTTGGAGTAAACTTATCAATGATGCAACAATGCCACTGTTGTTTTAAATAGATAATTTTTGCGGAAGTTTGAATGACGCTTATATGCGTCACAGACATGTCGTCACCAGATTGTGCGTCATTGACAAAAATATCAAACTAGCATTGAAGTATAATTTGAGTGACATGTCAACCTTCCCACGCCTTAAGGTATGCAGCTAACTCAGTGAGTGTATTAGGGTAGTGGGTGCAGAGGCTGCGGGTTCGAGTCCCCCTGTGTCAGTTGTTTTTCATCAGAAGCATAATTTAAATTTATGAAGAATATAACTTTAAACACTCCCATAACTTCTGTTCCGTTTCATGCACCTAAAAGCACAATTTTTGCGTGCATTGCGCGCTGCCGTAAACAGCGTTTTTCACACCAACAATAGAAGTCCTTGAAAAACAAAATTTTTTGCTAAATATTTTTAGTTTGATGTATATATATGTAGAATGCGTTGGAAACGACTATGTGATGGGCCTTTTTACACCCTGTATGCGCTATGAAAGTCCAAGTTAAGACCCCTTTAATTGACAGTGTCATTAAATAATTGACAGTGTCATTAAATAATTTGATAGTGTCATTAAATCATTTGACAGTGTCATTAAATAATTTGACAGTGTCATTAAATCATTTGATAGTGTCATGAAATTGTAACGTCTGAAATGGGTGATTTCAGGCTATAGTCACAATCCATACAACGGTGTAATATGCAACGATATTATTCTAGCGACCGGTGTCTTCTCGTCCAAGGAGCTGTGGAAGCTATCTAAAGGTATGTTTTTTACGTTTGTTTGTTGATTTATTAACGTTAACAAAGTCCGCAGATTACCTAAAAGAACTTGAATAGTACTCAGGGTAAAATACAGTTACGTAACTTAACGCAAACTTACGTTTCGATCTGCCAAAACGGTGTGATTTTGAAACTTACGCTTCGATCTATCAAAATCACTCCATTTTGGGAGATCGAAGCGTAAGTTTACACTAAGTTTGTCTCTATGTCTTACCCTTGGACTGAGATCTATAACCGTTAATTAGCACGGACTTAGGCTTAGTGTTATTCCTGTTACAGTCAAGCTTTATGTGCAAGATAGATATGAGAAGATGTCTAAATCTAAGCACGTGCTAAGTAATTTTTGTAGATGTCGACCTTATTGCCCTTTTATTTGGTAAGCTTTTGTGATGACGCATATAGGCGTCATTATTGACGTACATTTGCTTCTTAGACAAAAACTGTGCTGTTTTCAAAAACATCCTGAATTATTCACCAGTCATAGACTGCTTCCCCAGCCATTATTAGGATCAGCTAACAATATTTATCTGTAGAAGAAAAAGAAACCTTAAAATTAAATTATTAAGCGTCATTTTCTTTTGTTTCCAGCTTCAATCCTCCAAGAGACCGGGTCGGAGTCACCGAGTGGATCTGGCGGCGGCATAAAGCTGGAGTCGGGGTACTACTGCGGGTACAACAGTCCAGCTCCTCCCGCCTTCGAGCCTCCCGCTGAGAGGGCCACCCCATCTGCTATGCTTGTGGGACAGTGCTATAGTGAGTCCTAAGACTAACTAGCTTTTGCCAGCGGCTTGGCCCGGTTTGTTTTGGAAATTATCCCACGGGAAAGTATTACCAGGATAAATACTTAGAGCCTGTGTTAATCCAGGATATAAAATATCTGCGTGCCATTTAAATTCGTTCGGCCGTTTTTGCATGATTGAGTAACAAAACATCCAAACATACAAACTTTAATATTTATAATGTAATAAATTATAATATTATATTATATTATGAATATAATAAATTATGATACAATATTATATTATGAATATAATAAATTATATATTTATAATATTATTAGCAGGATAACTATGTGTTTTGAGAATTGTTACCAGAAGGAAGTCTTATCGTGTCTTTGGACACACTAGGAGACTTTTTTATAACTTCAGTACCGGACTTAGAAAGGTCTTGATCTGGCAATCTGTCGCTTCAGACTCATCTCTTTTGGCCAGCCAATTCGTTTTAGTTTTTTCTCCAGTTTCTAATAACGAATCCTGCTAAGGTAGTCCTCAAAATTCAAATTTACTTACGTTTTTTTTTGCAATTTGCAAGTCAGGGATAGATTGTATGTATGTAGATTAAAATATGATTCGCGACCCTAACAAATATGGCTTTACAGAATTATACCTAACATCCCAAGCAGCACGCAAGCGTTTTCAACATACATATAACAGCCTATTTAGAACTTAGAGTTCCTTTAGAGACTTACAAGAGTGTCAAAAAATTATTCAATCTGTATTAAGGGATCCGCGAAAGCTTAGGGTATTTAAACAGAATATGAAAACTCCACTATACAGCTTAAGTATTTTGTGACACTTTAATCTGGTTTTATCGTTAAAGCTGTATACAAGCTGTATTTTGCATGTGAACACTTACTTATTACAGCTCTTAGTGTTATTATAGTATCACTTGAGACTTGTTTCTGTACAATGGTGTATCCAAAAACTAATTTTTATGGCGTAATTGTACACTCTTGTAAATACAGTGGTTTTATGACTTCTGTTTTTGAGGGTGTTTTAAAACTAAAAAAATAAATGACAGCTACAGTACAGCTTTATTTTGTATTAATGACAGTCACTCGGAAAGACTTTACGGTCAACGAAGAGGGTTCCGTAGCAAAAACATTAAACAGGGTTATTAATGATCATAACAGTTATGTTAAATGTGTAAATTTAATTCAACCTTTGGAACATGATTATGACGTTTCTTCATAGAGCAGCGCAAGTAGTTCAAATGATGATTGATTTGAACCATGAGATCTAGTTCTCTTACTGCTTCGTCATATGACGATAATGATAGTCTTTTCACACAGCATTTTGAGGTGGACCAATTATATAAAGGCCGAGATGTTTCATCCTTTACTAATTTGTTAACATCTAATCGCTTTCTTGGCCATCTTAACTTGCCTTTTGATTCCCACAAACTTGGTACAATGCAAAGCTTGTTTTGCCCTTTCTCAATGGTTGCTTAAATTTTAGTCGGCATATTTTCCTGAAAATAAAGTAAAACTGATGTATTACATACAACAAACTAATAATGCTTAACAATAAGTTTACTTAGGTATAAAATACAAGGTTAAATTGAGAATCTCTTCCTTTTTTTTGTTTTACTATATGTAGGTACGTATCATATTGAGTCTGCGTTTTTTATTTCTTTTAGGTAACCCTTATGAGCATTATAAGTTATGTATAGAGCACTGATATACAGCCTAAGTAATAAAAATATTCTATTATAAAGCTGATTAGCAGTCAAAAGCTGTACAATATAATCCATAACTTACTTAGTACAGCTACTCAGACTATAATACACTCCGATTATCGTTTAGGCTGTTTATCAAATAGTCGCCATTTTCGTAATTTCGAATGTAGGTATAAAACAAAATATGAAACATAATTTAAGGAATATATAATGATTTTCGGCTTGATATGAGGGCACAATGCTCACACTACCCTCACTTCTGTTATTATAACATTGTTTTTTTATTCTAACCTTAAAACCAACATTGACTTACCATATAAATAGTATTTTTCTTTTATATCAGATCGATTATTTTGCTGGCGCTTGAATATTTTGACGGAAAACATAGACAGGTTCACAATAAATTTGAATCCGCAATTTCAATTCACCAATTAACACCTTCAGATATCTAAGTCCAAGATTACGTTTACTTACTAATAAATATTATAAATAACAAACTCGCCATTCATTAGAAAGAATTACATTCATTTTGTGATTCTCTTCAAAAACCTATTTAAAACTATTTTCTCTATAAAGTATTTATAAGATAATATCTGTAGTATAATGGTTTCTTTGTACACCGAATAACAGCTCTAATACAGCTATTATACAGCGCCTCTATTGCTTCTACAGCTATTATACTAGAGCAAAACGCTGTATAAAATGTGCCCATTTTTTACTTATAAGGGCTGTATAAGCGCTTATACAGCCTCTATACAGCCTGAATATACAGCTTCTAGTATAAAATCGAACTTAAATACAGCTTGTATACAGCTTGCAATGCTACTTGGGATTAGAACCAGCAATACATCTCCCAAAGTTAGAATTGGCCTTAAATGCCACGATTTCATGAAATGGTCATTCAGTAGGGTTTTCGTTTTTGAGTGTGGGAAATCATCAAATAATTTCTCCCGCTCTGGCTGGAGCGGGAGGGGGTGTTAGAATTTTACTGACTAAAACCCACCCGTGTTCCTTCAGTTGCCTGTGTGCCAGGGTATCTCTTTCGAACAACCCGCACTCCTGGCAGACATCGGCCCTTGCGAACTGTAGTGTGCCCTCGTTCAGTAGGGTAATATGGACTTGGAGAGTTGTATTAATTGATGGTTTTTATGATTATAATTCTATAAATCAAAATCAAAATATTTTATTTCACTTATACCTGCAAGGGCACTTATGAAAGCTCAGAAGCTAGGTGCACGGTTCCAATTTGTCGCAAATACATTACTTTGACGTATTTTTTAATGCTTTATGATTTTTTTTTTTAATACCTGTACATATAATTATTTCATGATTTTGTTAGATATTAAAACAAAAAAGTACTGAGAAAAAAAATTGTTAAGGCCGCCAATCATATTTTTTTCAACATACAGCCTGGAACTGGCCTGCAAACGAAGATATATGTACCTATGTATAAGGCGTGTTGACGTACTGTCTCACTGTGAATGACTATTAGACCTTAGGTAATCTAATAAACTTATACGTTTATCGTTGCAAAGTTCGTAATCCTAACACAGAGGTAGGTAAAGTGTAATTGATAATAGATTCAGAATCAAAGCAAGGAAGAAGAATAGATTTATTTGTCACAGAAACACGTGCATACATAAAGATGAGATCACATAAATAACATGAAGACAACACAGATTTCTACATAGGCATACAGAATATAAATAGTCGGCAGCTGCACGCCGTGACTGTGACAAGAAGACCTCCACTCAGCATGATGCTGTGCTATGGGACCCACAGCACAGCGATGATTTTCAATGGTCACCCGAAAACAACAAAGATTTGGGATAGACACATACATATTTAGTATTAATATCAAATGTAATCATCATCATCATCATCTTCAATTCCGCCGAAAGACGTCCACTGCTGGACATAAGCCTCTCCCAAAAGGGGGGTTTTGCCAAAATGGCCACGCTTGGCATGTGGGTTGGCGATCGCAGTATGGTGGTCAAATGCATAGAGAACGCTGCTGCCCATTCTCTAGTAAGTCCCTCAGTCGCCTCCTACGACACCCACGGGAAGAAATAGGATAGTGCTATTCTTTTACGTCCGGCACCACACGGCACAAATGTAATATTTAGTTAAAATATCATGATATATTGACTCATTACAACAATCGATAAACATAAAAAAACGCGACAAAACCGTATGTCAATCAAAGCCCGATGTTGGTAGAGTATTCCATGCACGTGCTCACGCGCACCTAAATATAGAGTGCGTTTGTATAGCACATGTATTGTGTTGAGTCGTCGGTCGCGGTGACTGTGCAGTACACGTGCTATTATTGTTATTTGTGGGTATATTTGTATTCTATTTTAAGTACTTTAACGTGGTTTTATACAAACTGGTGAGCAGAATTTATATAATTAATCTAAGCGAAACGATGATCGAAAGGAGCATAGAATAAGTGAGAGCCACAACTTGCTTACTTCCATCGAACCAATTTTTTTTGGAGATTTTCATGTTTCATTTTACTCAACAGCCTTGTATGGGCTACAAAAATGTCAAAGAACGAAATGCTGTGAGTAGGTGTTATATATAGGATTTCCATAAGAATTGAAGAAAATCTTCAAAAAGTTGATATGTCTATTTTTAAATCTCTTACTTAATCATCGCCTTGGAGCAATTACATTTATCAGCAGCTCTGCTACCCATTATTTATCTTGTCTGTTCTTCAACACTATCACCTATACATTTAATTTCATGATCTTCCTTCTCGCCAGCAGGCATCCCGCACAGCTCAGCTGGCTTGTCAGCACAATCGCCGCTGGTGCCATCAAACACCATCTTCTACCAGCATGCGGCACCTCCCACCGATACGCATCCAACAAGTAAGTGGGGTTGGAGCTTAGAGCGCCATCTGTTGTGGTGTCAGGGAATTAAATCTGAGTTACTAACTTTTGCGAGACTTTTATGGTAGCGATGGGCGTTGAATCAACCGTTGAACTCCTGTCAACGTGTTAACGTTAACTGTTTATAAATCAACTAGTTGAATTTGTCAACGACGTTTATGAATATAACTCGTTTAATAATCAACTAAACTAAATTTGCAAACGTACTTAGTGAACTGAGCAAAAAACTTACGTTGAAAATACCATCATAGATTCCGAGCGACGGTCATGTCGTAGAATTTGAACTCTAAGTAACGTATACAAGAGTTGATTTTTGAAATATTTCTTTTAAGAAAAATATACCAATTTGAGAAACGTTGAACGTCACAGCGTTGAATAAAAACGTTCAATGAATGAACGTTAACGTAACAAGTTGACATTAGTTGCACGTTAACTCGTTGACGAATTTAACTAGTTGATCAACTCGTTGACGAACTTAACTAGTTGATGAACTAGTGGACGAACGTAAATCAACGTTGACGTTGAAATTTAATGAAATGTTTGAATTGAAATGTTTGTTTATGTAAGTAGATCTTAAAAGACAATATTTTGTTGGTCAATATTTTAGAAACTAGATGGTGCCGGCATTTCCTAGCTGACTGTTCCCTGAGAAGAAAAGCCGAAACAAACTCAGAGGTCATGGTCTCTTTTAAAATCCAAACATTATATTATTTGAATTATAAGCGAGTCTAACAATGCAGGGTAATGTCTGGAAATGCCTTTTGAAGAAAAAGCCATTGCAGCTTTGAGCTGACCTGTCTCAACAGACGGCATGTATGTAGCAGTCACCGTGTAGCTCACGTTACGTTAACGGAAAAACCGTCCACGACCCATCACTAATTTATGGGTTAATAGATAACTCACCTGCATGTTTTGGGTATGATCGACTTTTTATTGCTGAATACTCTGGAGAGCAGTGGTGGCCCATTGGTAACCGCCACGACTTGACGTGGTTTCGAAACCGATCAGGAACTTTACTTTGTGTAAATTATTTTATCACCGCAGGGCCTAAATTCAAAATGACCACTTAACGATTCCTTACTCGTAACCACGTCAGTCAAACACGAATTCTGCCAATATCGTATTAATAATATCGACAATTTGTCTCGGAACATACAGAATATGACATTTTCGATTCCTTACCGTTACATTAGCTTTAAAAAAAAAACGATATTGACGTAGTTTGAACGTAGTAAGATTCCGCGTGGAATCATTATAACGGTACAGAATTGGGGCCCTGCTCTCAAAACGGTGAAGGAAAAACATCGTGATGAAACCGGCATGTTCCTAGAACAAAATATTCGAAGACATGTGACATCCACCAAACCGCACTGGAACTGCGTGGTGCACGTCCCACTCCCTCTCACAGAGAGGAGGCCTGTATCCCAGCTGTGGGAACATTATATGCCGATTATCCTGGGCCTGCTCTTGAAGTCGATCACGCCTCGATATAAAGCAATGGATGAGGTCTATGATGGTACGGGCGTACCCAGAAGATGCCTGTTCACTCTTGATTTGAAGGCAAGCTGGTTAAATGTCGAAGGGAACACAAACGTTGGCAGAGACTTCCACAGTTTGGCTGTGCGCATAATAAATGCGGAGGAGTCGTGCTTTGTAGGACTGGTTGGGATATCAACCAAGTGCGGATGGTACCCTGCAGTATGTCTGGTAGTCGGGTAGTAGAAGGGATGGTGGGATCAGGGCGAGAACCTCCTGCGCACGCTCTCCGAAGTACAGTCTGTGCCAAAGAGCCAGGCTGTGAAGCCGTACAACACCTTCAACTAGTCATTATTTCAGGACTAGTTTTCTCGAAATCTCACACACCAAAAAACAATACAGCAAAGGTTTAAAAGATACGTCGTTTCAATCCTATGCACTTTACGGAAACCAATTTCTTCAAAGCAACAAACTAATCTGTCATGATTTCGTGAATCATGATTTACATCTGGGCTTTTCGTCTCCGCCAAAAATATTTGCAACTCTGATTCTATCATTCTTTCAGGTGACTAATGCAGTCAAACTTTTCATAGCATATACGACACTGTTATAAAAATAAACCTGCTGTTTCATTGAACAGTGTAATCCCTACGCGGTCAAAATGTGTGGAACAGCATTTTTTATTATAACTCTCGATATATTTCTACACTAGGGGGGGGGGGGGGGGTCTAGAAACATATGCTGAATTCATGATTACAGTTTACGCACTGGTATTTTTTTATTGTTTAATTCTCTATTAACGTTACTCTACTGCTTTTTCCAGCATCAGAAGCGCTGTCGAGCCAGCATGCGAGTGGCAAGTACGATGGGGCTCCGCAGGACTCGCTCGGAGACTTTGTGACCTTCGTTTGCCAAGATCCTTCTGATGTGCAGCAGTTACAGGTAAAATAATGATTATATAAAATACCATCATCGCCTTTTGTCACTGACAAGGGTATTTGAAATATCTTGAAACACGAGAGTCATTTTAAAAAGACCCATGGTCTTTTAAGACATTGAGACAGTGAGACTAAGTCTTTTTTCTGTATAGATAGAGGGGTAACACCTATCTATTACTGTAATTTTTGATTAGGATCTTGTCCAGCAATAGTTTGATCTTCCGGATACAGCTACTTGTTATGAAAAAGTAATATGCTATCTTTGAGGCCTTAAAAAAAGTTCGCTCTCACTGGCAAAACCTCGTTCTTTTCCCAACTATCGTCTCTGCATGTTGCTTTAAACGTTGGTCCATTTTACCCTAATCTTTTGTTTCCAGGTGCACAGTTTATCGAGGAGTCCAAAGCCGCCATATTTCAGCAGCTCAATGCTTCCACCGCCACCGCTACCACCGATGGCTAGACCCGTCGCCATTATCAGATCCACAGGTAATTATTTTGAAATCTGCATAACTCCATCATCATCTTCGCGTTTTGCCGGTTGCATCCTTTTGACGCCCGGGGTCCGCTTTCCTACTTTTAACTTCCACTTCGGGCGGTATTTTGCATCCCTTTTTAACCAGATAAGTATATATATACAATAATCTTAAAGAGGTATACTATCCATATATTATGCAATTACTGACTTTGAAAAGACTTGTAAGACCCACCTCTTGTTGCCTACCTAACTTATTCATAAAGTGACAGAAAATTTCACCAATGAAACTGAACTATGTTAGCTATTGGGACATTTAAACCTGTGACTAAGCCGTGCTAAGACGTTCAAGATCTGTTAGTTAGTGTCAATACGTATTTAAGATAGGTAAAATAGTTTGATAAATGATTTTATTTCTGTAAGTAGGTTTGTACAAACACTTTTATACGTCAATCACATTTTTAAAACTAGATGAGGTCGGTGTTTCCTATCTGACTACTCTGAGAAGAAAGGCCAAAACAAACTCAGAGGTCACAGTTTCTTTCAAAGTCCAGACATAATCTTGGTCCCATCATGTGAAGACCATGTGGATCGGTGTCTGCAATGGTCTTTTGAGGGAAGAACCACACAGATTGAGTGGACCTGTCCTGTCAGTGCACGCATTTGTTTGTTTGTTCTTTCTTGCTTTCTTTCCATAAACATTGGTAAAATTCGCCCTGAAGCATAACGTTAAGTTCTGTCCTCTGGTCTGCTAGTAGGAATATAGGTGAATACAAAACTACGTTATTCTAAATATACTTCCAAGCTTTGATTAAGGCAACTCTCCCTGCGATCGCTCATTCTGGTTTTCATCACTTCCAGGGCGCTATAACAATGACGACGACCCTTCGGTAGCCGCCAGTGAGTTGGTGGGCGGCGTGGGCGGCGGCACCCCGCCGACGTCGCCCGAGGTGCGCTCGCCGCCCGCGTCGCCGCGCCGCCGCTCGCCGCATCCGTACCGCACCGACTGCCACCCGCCCATCACACACTTCAACCATTTCCACTCACAGCCGCAACAGGTAAGTCTACCGTTTTATTCGAATCCTATTCTATCCAGGCCAATTCTGTCCCATTTATTTTGTTGTACTGAATTGGCTTATACAACGTGTAATGGAAAGGGTATATACATACCAAGGGCACGGCTTCTTTGGATGATATCAAACGATATTAGAAGGGCTTTTTAATCCTATCTCTACATGTTCGGAAGTTATGAGAATTTTTAAACCAATTGATACCAGAACAAATTGAAACAAACACATCACTCGGAAGAGATTTATCGTGATATTGGCATGCAACGTGGAAAGTTATTGACCTACGTAGTGCGGTGACACGTTTGTTATGATTTGAATTTAAGAAACATATGGAACCGAAAATTTGGTATCAATTCTTAGACTATTTTATTTTGAGCTGAAACTATGTATAGTGATTCTATACCAGCTATCTTTAGTGCTTAAGGATAGCAATAGGGTTTCTGTTACACCCTGTATACACAAGGCCTACTTTCAAGCCAGTTTCTGGCTGATTGCATAAACTTGCTGAGCATCAAAAAGATTGGCGGGTGCAAAGCCAAGACATAGTCTTCACCCATTCTATTGTATGGCAAACTGGCAGGTGGTCTAGATAGTTAGTGGTCAACGCCGCTTTTGGACATCATCAAAGCTAAAATGTCTCTTATGTCTGTGTTTCCATCGGCACCCAGACCGGTCAAATACGAAATTATCTCCAATACCAATTCCCGTTATTAAAAACGTTAAAAAACGAGTCGCAATCCCATCTCAGCGTCAAAAATGTTGGGAAATTAGAGACATTTTTGACGGATTGCGGCTGAGATTAGACTCTGAAAGTTCTTAAAAATACGGGAATTGCCCATCAGGTTTGAAGTCAATTGTTTTATCTGATCAAGTTATCGGTTTGAGCCTGCGCTGAGTTGGGCACGCCGCGATTGCGGCGGTAAGTCCCCTCTTTGAGGAGTGGCTTGAGAGGCGGCATGGCGTCCTCACCTTCCGCCTGACACAGGTCCTCACCGGACATGGCTGTTTCGGGAGGTTCCTGTTTCGGATAGGGCGGGAGGAAACGCCCGGGTGTTTCCATTGCGAAGATCGCCCAGAGGACACGGTGGAGCATACGGTGGAGGTCTGCCCGGCTTGGGCGGAGCACCGCCGTGTCCTCGTGGAGGTGATCGGCGGCGGCGATCTCTCGCGTCCGACCCTGGTCCAGGCCATGGTACGGAGCGAGAGGGCATGGCTGGCAGTCGCCTCCTTCAGCGAAGCAGTTATGCTCGCAAAGAGGGAGGCGGCGCACGTGAGGGAGATGCAGTACATGCGCCCTCACAGCCGTGGCCTTCGCAGGAGACGCCCTGGGCGTCGGGAATCCCAGGCTGATTCCCGGCCACCGTAGGCACGGGCTTGCGGACGGCGAGTAATGGGTAGCTCGCTGTCCGGTAAGGACCAAGCCCGGGTCGACGGCGCGTTGTGTTCCACGCGCGCCTCAAAGAGATGTCAGCAGCAACAGGGGGGCCCGCAAGGGCCGATGCCTGCCAGGGGTGCGGGTTGTTCGAAAGAGATACCGCCGCCCCTGGCACACAGGCAACTGAGGGAACACGGGTGGGTTTTAGTCAGTAAAAGTCTGACACGCCCTCCCGCTCCACCCAGAGCGGGAGAAGTTATTTGATGATTTCCCACCCAGAAAAAAAAAAAAAAAGCCTGCGCTGAGTCAGCAGTTGCATAAGAAGATTTTGTTTTGATTTTCAAAGACTTGTATACACCGTGAAATTTTAATGGTTGTTTTCCCGCAGCGAAATGCTTTAGTCTTGGTAATACAATCGTTTTATAAACAAATAAAATATTAGAAACAAAAAATGGCAGATTAACCATTGTGAAAAATCACCACGTGCGAGAGTTTATTTTGCTTTGAACATTTATGCATCGCTGTCACCTTTGTCGGCGTTGCATGCGATTCCAGTAGTACCTACAAATTACCTCTAGTGTTAATATTGAGTAGTGTTTTATCGAGTTGATGAATATTTTTTTAATCATTTTAAAACAAAAAAATCTTGATCTTTTTACTTTACTGTACTCCTTATGGCAAGTTGTTCTGCCGCAGGAAAACAACCATTAAAATTTCACGGTGTATAATGACAAACCCGACTCGAATTGCCCATCGCCATCTTCTCTTTTTCTTGACCTTTCATACATTCCTCCACAGGTATTTAGCTATGCAAGTTCACTTGGTGGCGTAGGGTTAGGTGGTGGGGTATCGGGTGTGGGGTCCGGGGGCGGCGCGGTCATGGCGGGCTCGGGCGGGGTGTCGCCTCCTGGCGGCCTGGGGCTGTACGCACCGCGGGCCTCGGCGAGGGCTGCGCCTAGGTGGGTTTTAGAGGACTTGGGACCGATTAACAGGTCCGTATCAGGATTAAATCTGGGAAGTTTTAATGACCTTCAGTTTCTTGAAGCCTGATCAACTGGTCTGTAGATCTCCTGTATTAGCTGGTGACAAAAATGCCATTATTGACAGCAGAAAGTTAAAAAGGCTTCAGGAAACTGGGCGTCAACCTTCCCTAAAATGTCAACCTCACTTTAAGAGCGGCTACACGGCTACACGTAAAGCTATACATTACCAGTATAAGCTGATCTCGTATTGTATAGGATTTCCGTACAGTGCGAGATCAGCGTAAACTGGAAATGTGTAGCTTGATGTGTAACCGTGTGTACAACCCGCTTTTAACTGAAGAGGCTTGACAACTCATCATCATTTCCATCAGCTTAGTAGTAGTCTACAATTTTGAAACTCCAGCTCGATGATGAGCACCAAAAGTTTAAGTCCAAGTTTACGAACTGCATAATTTGGGATATGCCTTTGTCCAGCAGAAAATTGCTGAGTATCGCCAGGAGTGCTTCCTAATCACATGTAAAACTCCAGAAGTAGCTCCATTCCGTATAACTGACGAACCATAGTGATCGCCCAAAGTATGAAGTTGCTTTTTTATAACCGTTAATTATGTGTATGTCTATTTTGAAGACCACGTCAAGAAGACTGCAAAAGCTGCTAAATTATAGTGCAATAATAGTGAGATCATTCAAAGAGTTTGTCAATCTTGTAGTTGCATTGCCACAGCCAATCATAATCTGTACTGTCTTTGACCTCTTAATATTGACAAGGAGGGTAATTCCAGATGGAACGCACCATTCCCTACCCTGGAGGAAGAGTTCAACATCATGACGGCGCCGCCAGGACCCGACCATGTGGTCCTGCTGGATGATGGTGAGTACCTTGATGATAATAGGACTTCTAAAACATTTTAAAGTAAATCTAGTGAAACGAATAGACACGTTCTTTTGTAAAATAATTATCATAATGCTGGAATTGATGAGAATTCCGAGCCTTTGTTGGTTTAACGACGAAGATTTGGTGTATTGTCTAGTTTTGGGCTAAATGGGAGTCTACAATCATGAGTTTGTCACGCAATTTGATCTCGAATCAGCCCCTTATCCTTCAAATTTCCAAGTCTCAGTCTGAAATCATATAGTTTCAGGATGGTTTCATGTCCCATATTTGTTTCGAGTGGACTCATTAACCGGGTTGTATATTTATTATGCTTTTTCTACTTTCATGCGTACTTTTACAGAGTGCCCGTCAAGAGTGCTATTTTATGACGTAGCCATATTGTGTAAGAAGATCTTTTATACATAATTTATATCTCAAGTATCTAGTCCTTAACCAGCATGAAAATTATTGGCTTATACTTATTTTTTTACTTATTTGTTTATGTAAAAATTTTTTTCCTCCACAGAACGCTTCTTCCAATCAAGCGTGATTACATCTGAAGCGACTGCGATGGACACGACCGGCTCGACGGTCGGGTCGGTCGTCGACGCGTCGGACGACATCGCGCCCGACAAGCCGGCGCCCGACTTGCGCTCCCCGTGATCCCACGCAACCGCTACGTCGGTCAGTGTCGCAAGTGTCGGACATGTTGAAACCGATGGATCGGTCGGAAATGTTGGATCTGTAGTTAGTGTTGATTCTGATACGCCCGTCTCGAGTGTCGGACCTGCCGCGTCGGTCGCGCCGTCGACGACCGTGCTCCGTTGGACACCCGCGCCCCTCCCGCACTGGCGACCCGTCTCACATCGGACTGTTTAATTTCTAACGTTATCTCTGAATGTCGGGGGATTAGTGTAAATATAAAAAAATGGAATTAAAACGGATGAGGTTGTAGTTGAAAATTAGATTTTACAATTTTTACTCCGTGTCGATCGACTGCACCTGTTCGTGCGACGTGACTTTGTCGCGGCGTTCAGACACGTCCACAAGTATAGAAATACGATTTTCGACAGACACGGGTGATCGACATGGTTTTCATTTATTACTTGTTAAGGCGATAACAAAATACAATACTCCAACGATAATTATGTAAAAAAATATTAAAACTACAAAATAAAAACAACATATTATATTCTAATATTTTTATAGAATATAAAAAAAACAAGTATGATATGATCAAGCCTTCCAGTAATTTAGTGAAATTAATAAGAAGTGCAGCTTATAAAATATTGTTTTGCTGAGCTGTGAGACAGGATAAGCGAATAAAAATGCTTCCAAAGGCGTCAAAACAGTTTAAATTGACGAAAGTGTGATACTATAAGTTGTTTTTTGTTTCGTTGTTGTGTGTTTTGTAATGGAAATAAAAATTAAATAAGTGTAAGACGTCGGTTAGTTTAAAAAAAATATTTTTTTTATTTATTGAACGAATATTTTATAAAGACGAGCCTTGCTTAAGAGATTAGTTTAGTTGTAATTAGTAGCGAACAGAGTAGTTGATTTATTGTACTTTCGATCGGGAAATAATGATACTAAAATTATTAGGTATAAAATAAAAAAGGAAAAAGATTTTTTTACGTAATATTCGCACAAAAATACTATCTATATTGATCTCAGTGACACAATTATACCAAGACAAAATTTTTCCTTTTTATTATTTTTACTTTTTTTTTTGGTGAAAAGTTCTCGGCATCGAAAGAGACAATAAATCGTAAGTAGATCGACTTATGTCGAAGGACATTTTATAGGTGCCTTTCATAAAGAAAACGTAAAATAACTTAAATAATAGGAATTTGTAAATTGTAGTGTTCTTTTTGATAAATCCATCCGCTCATACCTGTAACAAACGATTCATTGACTATTTAACTTAAGGGTTGTGTGTTTTGTAACCAAATTGGAGTGACAAGTGGTACGAGTATGTGGCTAGTCAGTATGCCGAGTGTTTATTTTTCACACCTTTTATTAGTAATTATTTAATTTAATAATTCTAATAAATCTTTTTTCAATAAGGATTTTTACTTAAATGCAAAAAATATCAACTTTATGTTATTACAGTCATAATTACAGTTTTGGTGTTACCAAAATATTTTTCGTAGGATTTCGGAATGCTGTTAAAATGCACAAAATACTCAATATTGTTGGTTACTTAATACACACGTAAAGTACTATAATCCTATAACTTAAATCCTAGAAACTAATTAGTTTTGTCATTCTTGAATTTTTTTTTTCGCAATAACAGTGGCCATACGAGGAAAGCTAGTCATTAGAGTTACAATGTAAATTTAATGTTACTTAAAATAATAAAAAAATATTTACAATTATAAAAAAAAGCCCCTTACGTTTATTAGTAAGGGGTGTGAAACTAAAAATGTGGCCAAATTACACTTAATGAATGAAATCCAAATATATATACACAACTTTTAATAGATTTAGATATAAATAAGCGTGGTAAAATTAAGTTCGTAGCGAAAAAAAATTATGTGACATTTATTCGAGTAGGAAAAAAACACAATATTGAGACAAAAAATCCACGTCAAATTCTCATGAATATCTGAATTTATTTGGTCTGGCTTAAAACATCTTAATTTTCATCACCATTCAATCGACAAGTTTTATTTGATACCTATAAACATTATTTTTTTGGATTTCTATAAAAATAGTGTAGTAGGGAAACGTAGCAATAACGACGAGCAATAAATTAAAAATAATTATTAACAAAAAAGGGCTTTAGTGAGGCTAGAATTTGGTACTGAAACGTAGTGTGACCTATATAAACGATTCGCGATATATTTTCTATAGACAGATCGGCGAGAGGCTGGGTACTATATAAAATGATAAATATAGTGCGGTTTGGTACAATTAATAGCTATTTGACAAAAAATATATTAGACTTACAGCTATAGTCGAACTAGGCAGAAAGGCGGGATTAGTCAATTGCTAGCGATAGAAAACATTATTAAAATACGAGAAAAAAAAACATTAGAAAGTAATAGTAATGTCAGTAAGGCTTGTTGATAACAGAAAAAAAAACAGTTTCGTCATTGAAAATCTGAAAGAGGTAACCTTGTAACGTGGTAAGGCAATATTAATATTGGTGACGAATTTAAAGCTCATTGGTGCCGAAAATTCTAGACTGTGATTCAATTGTTCATTCAGGACGTGTCTTATATTGAAATAGTTGTTTTTGTATGATTGGCAATGCACAGAGGGTGCTGTATAATACAAAATAAATGTATTGTAAAATGGCAAATAGGAACATGTTGTATGAAATGCATTTGTTATAATTGTAAAGATAATGGTAACAGCGAATGTAAGCTGAGAAATGTATTTTTTTGGCAGCGTAAGTAGAAACGGTAGATTTATTTGATAGCTTTGCAGTAATAAAAATGGATGTGACTAATACAAGATTTTGTATGGACAAAAAGTTAGGATGAGAAATTGAAAATGATGTATTGGTCGCGGCATGTATTCTTTTGTTTCATTATTAGCACCATTAATACGATATGGAGTAATAATTGAAAGCCTAAACATTATGTGCCTTAGATACAACAATATTGTATGATATTTATGATGCGTTCTATACAACGTGCTAACTAGAAATAAATGATAAAACATTTTTTTGAATGCCTGGACTTTGAACGTTTATCTTCATTGTTAGAATTCATTTCTGCAAAGGCTTGTACTCCCAAAGATTTTGTAACCTTGAAATGCAATTTTAATTGTAAAATTAGGCCCAATGTTCGGAAAATTGTAAGTAACCCTTAATGATGTATTAGTTTTCCCTAAAATGTTTCTCTAAGTTTTCTATCGCATTGTTTTTAAATTGTATCTATATGAAAATTGTGAGTAACTGGGCACCCAGCAGTCTGGAAATTGATTTCGAATCCAGAGATATAAATTGTAACCTTCATGTAATAATTATTGTACGATTAAGTAACGCTTATATGCGTAGTTTCGCTGAAATATAAAACTACTTCTATGAAATTGTATAATTTTAGTAATTATCTACATTGTACCCATTTATGTACCTATATACTTTACTGGCATGTATATTCTTAATCTACGCAACTCGGAATAGCCACGCTTTATTTTACGAAGTAGACACCACTTTGATTCTCGCATGGCTTTTTGATATTAAAAATTACAATCCATCTATTCTATAAACTTGTATGATAATTTCTTTTAAGTTATTTCTTAATGTAAAAGGAACGATAATCCGTCTTATAAGTTTCGTGGATTTCAAAAGTTGAATACATAATACGTAAATAGAAAAAAATAATTGTAAGGATAATTAACCAATAGAGAAATACTCCTAGTTACGAATTTCTTAGTTCATCTGATGTGCAATTATGATTAACTGTTTTTTTAGCGAATTTGTTAATTTTTATTAGTAATTTTATGATTGTATCCATTATCATTGTATGTAAATATGTTCCGGAATGTATTTATATTTTTTTTAATTTGTATAATTAACATTAGAATGCGTTTATATATGTTATGTTTGTCATCGGTCATGTCCTCCGCGTTTTCATATTCATTTAGGTTTTACAAATTTTCTTTATTTTTAAAAATAGATACTCGCGAGTCGAATGGTTTATTCCAACGAGAGATTTAGTGACGAAAATAACGATTGCATTCTGAAGTTGGAATAGATCATTAGGTTCATGCAATAAACTAAAGATAGACTTGTAAAAATGTTATAACATGTATTTTTAACCTATACATAGTAAGATATTTATAGAATTTTAGTCGTTTAATTATTTCGAACGACTTGTTATAAAGAAAATTGGTGCTTAAAGCTTAAAACAAAATAAGACGGCACTTTGTCGAGTGTGTATTGTCATGGAAGGGGTCTGAGCATTATGACATAGCATGCGTTGTTATGCTTACGTGCGATAAAGAATCGTTTATTTAAAATTCGAAAAAAAAAACCGTTAGAAAATTAATTTGAGCCCGCCGCTCCAAAGTTAGTACGTGCGGATTTCATATGCGTTTATTTCTTTTGTAATTTTTGTTTATTTTGTATTTTTAAATTGTGTAAAATAAACGATTTTCTATCCCAATGCGAGCAGTTATAATAATGTAGGTAAACTTTGCTCAATATCGATGAAAACTGAAAGTGTTACAGTTGATGCAATACAAACAAACAAACATACAAATTGCGTTTTATTTTAATGTTTTATTTATTTGGCTTTCCAATTTCCTTCTCAGAAAAAAAGGCAATGATCTCCACACATTTGCTCACTTTTATTCCACATTTTTTTCTTTTCATCGTACCTAAGCTAGTCAATCTGCTTAGCTTTTGCCAACTATCTTGGGATCAGCTTCTCGTATAACCGGATGTAGCTGAATACCGGACGGGACGGAGGAATGTGGGAAGACAACCAACTAGATGGACAGACGATCTCATTAAAGTGGCCGGAAGAAACTGGATAGCCATTACACAAAACCGCCAAAAGCGGAGAGATTTGATTGATTTGATTTTGATTTTGATTTTTTTTTGCATTTTTTTTTGGAGCATTGGGTGGCCGAGGGTTGAAGAGAGAAAGAGAGTTGAATACCAGTATTTTACATGGAGTGACTGCCTATCTGACCTCCACAACCCAGTTTCTTGGTAATACGATACCCCTTGGTAAGACTGCTTGTCAGACTATGGGCTTCTGGCTAACCGTAACGACTATTGAAAGATCTACAAATAATAGCCAGGACCACGTGCTTTCTGAGGTACGTATGGACGTTGATATGTAATGGATGATCACCCATCCACGAGCGGACTTTGGCAAGCGTAGTTAACCGTCGGTCGACCTGGGCGGCTGTTACTATTTAGTCAGGTAAGTAATCTATAGGCGATCAATAATGATTTCGAAGATTATATTAATGATGGAAATGAAATGTTATGGATTGGGGCTATCTGCTGTAGGAAAAGGTAGGTATTTAAAATATCATAGGTATACTCCAGTGATCATCATAATTTCAGCCGAAAGATGGTCACTGCTGGACATAGGCTTCCCCCAAGCATAACAACTTCGATCGGTTTTGTGCTTCTAGAATCAAGCCAATCCCTGCGGCATTCACCAATAATTTTAAGCAATCAATTTAGATATTGCCGCTAATAATCAATGAAATTGGCTCGGCACAGCTATGCGATACATCGTACCTTATTTAAACAAGCGCCATCTATGCAGCCGAAGTGGAACTAGCTTCCATATTTGACATCCCATGTTAAAAAACCTTCTTGTTATTAAAAGTGCAATGCTGGTCAACTGCTGCGACTATTATTACGAGGTTAGTAAAATTGATTAATGAATAGGAATTTTAATGATTTCTTTGAGCGTTAATGATTTATAATCGTGTTTTTATAGTGTAATTTTGCATGCAAGCCATGTGTATGTATGGTGCAAAATGCAGAATTTTATTGCGTAGAAACCTCCTTGCCAATCTACCACCTTGTCGAATTTTAAATTAGGAATAATTAGTTTTTTATTCACAGTTTTGAATACGTTGGTTCAAAAGTTTTCCCGGGTTTTTCTGGATGTTTTATTTGGAAAACAGCTGATCATTTTACTTTTCAATTCATGTGACAAATTGTGATAAAATATGAGATGCATGTCGGGTTACGTGACAGCATGGTGTGCTTTACTATAACAATATGCATATAACAGATAGCAACTTAAACATAATTAGTTTCAAACTAAATACGTACCTAGAACTAACTAGGTAGATTTATTTACTTAACATCCAGAATGTATTAATTTGATCAAAAGCTCTAGAAAAAGTCATCATCTGCCTAACTTTTTCCCAACTATTTTGAAGTCAGTTTCCAGTGTAACCCGAAGAAGTTAAATACCAGTATTTTACGTGGAGAGACTGCCTATAGACCCTCACAACCCAGTTACTGGGTAATACGGTACCCCTTGGTAAGACTGTAAGATTTTCGGGCTTCTGAAGACCCGTAACGGTTGTCAAAGATCCACGAATGACAGCCGGGATCAACGGCTTAACGTTTTCTCCGAGGCACGGAGGGGTTTCGGTATGTAAAGATAGTCATCGGTAACAAAGTAATAGGTAGCCGTACATTTTTGCAAAAAAAAAGAATGGACTGTATAAAAAAGTTAGTTAACAAAATAGGTTAAATACATTTCACTTAACTTATTTTGTATAACCTCGAAAGAGATTGATGAAGTCTACGCTCTACCCAGCACCGACCCAAGTCCAAAGCCCCATACGCTTTCGTCTTGAACTTTAAAATCGTTGAATCGAGTTCCTATGGAGCTCCGTGGACGGTTATATCTCACGGAGCACAAACCTCTACCAAAGACTGCTCGATCTGATCGACATCATCATTGCAAAGGAAGGTGGAAGGAAGGGGAGGAAAATTATTTCTATTTCTGTTCAATTCCGGGCAAAAAGGATGCAGAAAGTACGGAGGAGTACTACCACTATACTTAGTTCCTGCTGCCGCTAAGCGTGACGCTGTGTTTTGTTTTGGGGGAGTCGGTAGGGTACAGTAGGGTACTGAAGTAGGTAATTACAGGCACATAAGACGTTTTAGATTTTTCACTGGTATAGTATCGCACCTGTGGTGCCACCAGGTACCATTAAAGATGTCTTAGGCAGCTTAGGGACCCAGGTGTCCCCGATCCTCGGAAAGCGTACGAGGAGCCGACACCAACTCGCAGAGGCCCGTAAGACAATTTGCTGAAATTATTGTCCTTTATTACATTAAATACATATTAATTACATTTTTAAGTATTAGAATATAAAATATCGTCATCATCATTTCAACTGAAAGACGTCCACTGCTGGATATAGGCCTCCCCCAGGTATTTTTGAGGGGCTTTGCCATAATCGCCACGCTTGGCAGGCGGGTTGGCGATCGCAGTATGGTGGTAAAATGCATAGAGAACGCTGCTGCCCATTCTCTGGTAAGTCCCTTAGTTGCCTTCTACGACACCCACAGAAAGAAATGGGGTGGTGCTATTCTTTTACGTCCGGCACCACACGGTACCATAAATAAATATATAAATTATAAATATTCATGTAATTAAATATTAATATCAAATATATAAATTATTATTATTATTGGGCCATCTGCCTAGACTTATCCCAACTATACTGGGGTTGGCTTCCAGTCAAACCAGATCCAGGTGACAAATACTAGTATTTTACATGCAGTGACTGCCTATCTGACCTCCACAACCCAGTTACTGGGTAACACGATACCTCTTGGTAAGACTGGTTGTCAGACTCTCGGGCTCCTGACGACCCGTAATGACTGTCAAAGATACACGAATGACAGCCGGGACCAACGGCTTATCGTGCTTCTTTAGGCACATAGGGGTTTTGGTATGTAATAAAGAGGTCATCCATCCATGGACCAACCGCGGCAAGCGACCTGATCGGCTGTCATTACATAGCCACAAGTCCCTCGAGACATTTTAATGGTAGTGAAGATTACGTTTGTTGTTTGTCTCTTATCAGTTATCTTGAATAAACGTGAAAGTTCTGAGCATTAGGAACCTACAGTCTACTTATTTTGAATCCCTGCTGCAGGCAAACGTGTTGTTAGAACACTACTTATACTTTTACAATCTAATTTTTAATTTTATATTTTGTATTTTTTTGGACAGCACGGTTGGCGCAGTGGTTAAGCGATTGACTGCTGTGCTGCGTGTAGCGGGTTCGATTCCCGCACGGAACAAATATTTGTATGACCTACAAGTAGTTGTTCCGGGTCTGGCTGTTTGTGTATGTGAATTTAAATGTTTGTAAACGCACCCACAATACAGGAGTAAATCCTAGTGTGGGGCAACGTTTAAAAAAAAAAAAAACTTTATTTTTAATTTTATATTTTCTACTTACTTTATTTTTAATTTTATATTTTCTACTTACTTTATTTTTAATTTTATATTTATTTATTTAACCATTTATGCACACACATATAAACAGACAAGAAGAAAGGAACAGAAAAATACGTACATAGGTAATGCTTATTTCTACAGAAATCTCTTCCAGCACACCTGCGATAGGAGAGAAGATAACAGAGATGTAGACAGCGCGTGTAATAACAGTACAAGGGAAAACATAAAATTACAACATAAACTCTAATTTAAATATACACACATAATATGAGATTATACATACATACATACTTGTAAAATAAATATCACATTATATTTTCTACTTACTTTATTTTTAGCTAATTTAAATTTTATAATATTATTAATACTAACATTAAGTTTCTCTAAATAACTATAACTATTAATAGGTACCTATTTTATAAGTTCACATAATAATAGGACTAATATAAGAACTGTAATTTCCATTTTTTTTTGTTTTGTTTTTTTCTTTGAATTTTAATTGTATGTTATTACTATGTTGCTGTGCCCTAACAAGGTCCATAACTGTACTTTAGCTTTAAGCCTTATGTAATATCTGTTATACACATTATGGTATGCAAATAAATGAAATGAAATGGATAGAATACAAGGTGGCAAGGATATCGCCGCGAAAACTATAACCGTGAATTCACATGACAATCAACCCCACTGCGTTGAAATTTTTCGACGGTAACGAGACCAGAGATGAGCAAAATGTGTCAGTAAAAATAAATGAATGAAGTATGTATCTTTTCGCTTAGCAAAGTAGTCCACTCATTTACTTCAGTACTTCATTTAGTTCAGCAAATCAGATCGAGTCCTTAACATTACATAACGATAGTGATTGACAAGTCACGACAAATGATGCACTTCACTAGTTCAGTTTTATACGTATGTCGATTTTTCTTCATACTTTAAACAGGCCTAGGACTGTCAACCTAGAAAGATGAATTTAAGCAAAACTATTTTTAACCGACTTCAAAAAAAGGAGTAGGTTCTCAATTCGACTGTATGTTTTTTTTAATGTTTGTTACCTCATAACTTTCGACTGGGTGAATCGATTTTGATGATTCTTTTTTTTATTTGAAAGCTCGTGCTTCCCGTGTGGTCCCATTTCAATTTCATATAGATCTGATGATGCGTGTCGGAGACCGACAACGGAACTCTTCAAAAAATAACAGTAAATAAACCGCGATTGCTGTTATCGCATAAATATGCATTATTTTGACCCCAAGGATGAAGAAATTTCGAATTAATGGGGTAGGTACTATAACTAAAAAGTGAAAAATAAAAACTTTTTCCAAAAAAAAAACAACCGACTTCGGATTCTGACTTTGAATATGTATTCAATTTTTTTGTCACCGCCTTCCGAAATTGAAGTTATCTTTCACTTTGTAGTGCTTTTTCGGAAGTCGGTTGTTTTTTTTGGAAAAAGTTTTTATTATTAAGTAATTAATATGTCTTGTTTTTTTTACTGATAGATAGAATTTTTTGTCTAGGCTGGCTTATTTAAAAATCGAAATAGCGAAAAAAGACTGAACTACATAAGTGAAGTAGAGACACATTTGGATGACTACTGATTGAATGATAAGGTTATTTTGTGACATGAAGTAGTTCATTTTTTTCACGAACTACCCATGTCTACAGGAGTCATTTTACGCTAGGGAGTCTAGCATTAGGTGCTGAATTCATACATACAGTTAGTTTTCGCGTCGATGTCCCTGCCACCCTGTGTAATGGAAGATAATTTATTTTTGAGTGTATGGTTCATTAAGATCTTAATATTAAACAGCTCTGCGTACACTACCGTTGCCGGTGTAGAAATATAAAAATTTAAGTTGTCTTATTACCTAACAATAGTTACAGTCCAATTAATATCCTCAATAGATACTTAAATACAAATAAATAAATTGATGTACTTATCTGTTTGTAATATCAAAATAACAGCTTTTAACTAAATGCAAATGAAAGTACCTATACGGTACTTACAACAACAAAACAAAACAACTTTTTTTTTAAATTTGCTTTTCTGCTAACCTCCGAAACAACTGGACAGATTTTGCTGATGTTATAAGGAGTAATATAGGCTACTTTTTGGCCCGGTGGCACTTTCTTTGGGATAATTACTGACATACACGCGGGCGAAGCCGCGGGCACAGATAGTTAATAGATATATCCCTATATGTACGTGAAGCAAAAACTTTGTAAGTACCCCTTTTTATGAAAATTACGTTGACGAAGGAGTATGAAGTTTGGCACAGTTAAAGTTTATATACAGGAGAACAGAAAGCGAATCCTACTATTAATATAAATGTGAAAGATTGCATGTTTGGATGTTTAGATCAAACACGCTCAAATGGCTGAACGAAATTGGATGAAATATGGAACACAGATAGTTTATAACCTGGATTCACATGTAGGGTACTTTTTATTCCGGTTGTATGGTCCCGTGGGATAATTTTCGACCTACACGCGCGCGAAGCCGCTGGCAAAAGCGAGTATTTTCATAAAATAATGAATTACATATAAATAAATTAACTTTTAAATGAATTATTGTCGAATTTCGATCACTGAGCAAGCACCAGTAATTATAAGATAGTGTTCATATTTCGTCTAATGTTGTTTGTAATACGGCCCTATCTAAAATTTACAACTCATTGCGTGCTGAGCGAGCAATGGTGCCAACGAAAACCATGCACGGGGGTCGTATCCCTCGTTCTCCCCTATACGTAATCGTATATGTTCCTAGGGGTCCCATTTAGTAGTAGCAGTGGAAACGATGTCCACAAGTACGATGTACTCTAGCTGACTTTATTCGTAGCTACAAAAGTTATCTAGTAGGAACAAACGCAAAGATTGAATTTAGAAAAATATTGTTAACTAGCAGGCAAAAGCCAGCGGCTTCGCCCGCGTGGAGGTCGGTGTATTATACATATAAACCTTCCTCTTGAATCACTCTATCTATTAAAAAAACCCGCATCAAAATCCGTTGCTTAGTTTTATAGATTTAAGCATACATAGGGATATAGGGACAGAGAAAGCGACTTTGTTTTATACTATGTAGTGATTCGAGGTTTTTTAATGTCCTGCAAACATTAAATCTTTAGAGCTTAAAATATCATAAAGAGCTAGTCATGAGGTACGAGAGATAGCTAGTACATAAGAAGCTACAAACGAAAAGATTCAATTTCGTTAAAAAATGTTTTTTTTTTGGTTTTTCCTTATGTTGCTTAGGAAATCTTCCAGCTAAACTTGAAACCAGTAAGATTTAATACCTTGAAATATCGTAATGAGCTAGTTAGTGGTTTTTCGCTAAGTACCTCATATTTTGTAAACCTAAACTCTAAATTATAGTACGAAAAAACGCTATGATGTACGCCTTATCAACTAAACAAGATGGCCCCTAGCTCCGGAATCACGCTACCATTAGATATTTTAGAACGGCGCACACTTGGCATTGAGAAAAAACTGAAACAAATATTTCTAACTGGTAAATCTTTTAGCACCTACGCAAAATTACCACTTATCTACACAGAAATTTGTTTTCACGAATTCAGTATTTAGTAGCCACCTATTTTAATTATTGCCTTACTAAAACCATTACGTGAAACCTTTCACTGAATTTCTATCAAAACCTCAAACAAACAAACGTTGTCAGCATCCATTCATTGCTAATCAAATTTCGTTCTAACTACACAGCCGACAAAGACATTAAAAGAACATTATCTAAGTAATTATAGGTCTACCTAGTTTTTCTAAAACGTCCGTTTTAACTTACGCAATGAACGTGCAAACGCGTAAAAATACACCCTGAATGAAACAAGTACGTATTTAATAATCCAATAAATCGAAATTTCTCACAATCATTGGCAAAAGGGATCGCAAAAATCAATAGTCGATGGTTTGTTTCAAACAAGCAAGCGGCCTACAAACCACGTAACATGACGTACGATCTTTTATACAGTTTATTTCGCTTCTAAATTAAGTTCTATCTTTAAAGAAATAAGGCTCCGGTTAGGTGTAGGGTGTCGGTGAGTTGTGACGTTACGGCGCTGCACCAGAGAACAGATAATCGACGCCTAGCCTTGTGCGATATCGATTTTGACAACGGCTACTTTCACTGTGAAACAGAACGCGAATCTTCCAGCTATCTCCCTCGCTCTCACTGGTGAAAATAGTGCTGCAGAGAGGGATGGGTTCGACGCCGCAACTAGGGGTCGCCGTCGCGGCGTTGCCATGACGACAGGTCACCGGGAGGGTATGATTTCCAATATAATAGCTCGATATTTTTAGGTCAAAATGACGGAGTTTATTATAAAAGTATTTATGAACGAGAATAAGCTTGAAATATGCATTGATGACGGTAATGTAACGATGGTAATGGACAAAAAAGACTTCCTCGTTGATTCGGTAAGATTTATATTGGTATATTGGATTTTGACGCATTGCAAAATGGCGGCTTTATGTTGATAAAATAATTTAAGTATTGATTTTCTGACAAACATCGATAATAGTGTAGGTGGTAGATAAGTTTAGTTTTATAATAAGTAGATCGTAATTTTCAACACAAGCTATCATATCAGTAGTTTAAGCTGTTTTATAAAATCAATAGGTTACCCGTATTCTTATTAGATTTTATTATTGATGTACTTAAGTAATTAATATTTATCCTAGCTTCTGCCCACGACTTCGTTTGCGTGAAATTGCTTGCTCCCCCGAACCAACCCGTCGCGTCGCTTCGAATCACTCACCTGCTCATGTGAGTACTTCGTATTCGTGACTTTTTTTCTATTTGGTCGGCTCCTAAAGATCCTAGCGTCATGTTAGATAGCATAACACCTTCTTCAAAAATTGATCTATCAAATGCACTCACAATTATTCAAATTCGACTGGTAGTTTCAGAGATTAGTGCGTTCAAACAAACATCCTCTTCAGCTTTATTATATTATACTAGCTTTCCGTCCCGGATTCGTGCGGGTGGGATCCCAATTTTGTTTCTATCGACCGTTTTTTCAGGTTAATATATCGTCTTCTTACGGGTAAAAAGTAATAAGTGCAGTCTGTGTCATTTCGAGTAAATGACATTTCAAAGTTTATGTTTTAATTTGATCTATTTTAAACACATTAATTTAAAAAAAAACTGTGAAAGCAAACTGTTGCACTAATTACCATTCTTTCAAGATATACTCTTATCTATATAATATTTACAAAATGTGAGAAGATATCATTTTTACAAACTTACTATCTCAGCAGCCATTGAACATTGCATTTTTTTATTTTACCAGTAGATAGCCCGTAAAAAATTACACGTGACTGCATTTTTAACTCGATTTAGTAAAAAAAATTATTTAATTTGTTTTACCAATAAGCAGACGATATATTATAAGCCTATGACACTCACAAATAACGTGGCCTTCTATTGGTAAAAGAATTTTCAAACTCGGTTCAGTAGATCCAGAGATTACCCCCTACAATCTCTCAAACTTTATCTCTTATTGGTATAGATAGATTAGCTTTTTCCAGTGTCTTCGCCAGCGTAGAGGTCGGTGTATTGTACATATAAACTATTCTCTTTAACCACTACGTCTGTTGATGGAAACCGCATTAAAATTCGTTGCGTAGGTTGAAAGATCTAAGAGTACAAACACGAAAAGTGACTTTGAAATATAAAATTACTAGCTGACCCGGCGAACTTCGTACCGCCATATTTTATTTCTCCAGTCGCGACTGAGGAAATATAACACTTTCGGTAAAATCAAATCAGTTGGTCGATTGTTGCGTCATTTTTTTTTTCTTTGTGTAAACTTAGTTATTATAATGTAGATCATAAGGAAATGTAACGCACTGTTTTTTGGAAAATAAACAAACAAACATACCGTCAATCACTTTTTGTATTAGATTGTAAAAAATAATTTTGATCGCATCTTTATATTTTTTATAAATTTTCTTATGTACAAACTTTGTCCTGACAATAAGGAACACATAGAAAAAAGAATCATCCAATTTGGTGCAGGCGTTCGGAAGTTATGCACGTACATGCATACATTTCGGCGATTCATTTTTATATTTAACTAGCTTTTGCTAGCGGCTTCACCCGCGTGGAGGTCGGTGTATTATACATATAAACCTTCCTCTTGAATCACTCTATCTATTAAAAAACCCGCATCAAAATCCGTTGCGAAGTTTTAAAGATTTAAGCATACATAGGGATATAGGGACAGAGAAAGCGACTTTGGTTTATACTATGTAGTGACTAGCTGACCCGACTGAGGAAATATAACACTTTCGGTAAAATCAAATCAGTTGGTCGATTGTTTCGAATCAGTTGGTCGATTTATCGAGTTGGTTGAAGCATTATTTCAATATAATCAAATAAATAATAAATTAATAGATAGACTTGCACATATAATATTAATATAATAAGTAAATGAATAGAAATATTTAATAGGATATAAAATAATTTCAAACGAAAATTAATAAAGCGCTCTTCCTCGCTCTAGTTATTTAAAAATTTGGTGTGCCCGACAGGGTCCATAATTGTTTCTATTTTTTGTATTTACCACCTGTAAGTGTACATTATGGATTGCAATAAACGATTTGATTTGATTTGATTGTTTCGTCAAAGATCTGTCAAAGTCTTCTGTCACATACCGTCAATCACTTTTTGTATTAGATTGTAAAAAATAATTTTGATCGCATCTTTATATTTTTTATAAATTTTCTTATGTACAAACTTTGTCCTGACAATAAGGAACAAATAGAAAAAAGAATCATCCAATTTGGTGCAGGCGTTCGGAAGTTATGCACGTACATGCATACATTTCGGCGATTCATTTTTATATTTAACTAGCTTTTGCTAGCGGCTTCACCCGCGTGGAGGTCGGTGTATTATACATATAAACCTTCCTCTTGAATCACTCTATCTATTAAAAAAACCCGCACCAAAATCCGTTGCTCAGTTTTAAAGATTTAAGCATACATAGGGATATAGGGACAGAGAAATCGACTTTGTTTTATACTATGTAGTGATAGTGAAGATTGAAGATAGATATAAATTATAATATAGTATAGTTTAAAGCATGCGTTTTTTACACCTGATCTACGTCTGGAGGAAGGTGGGCTGGTTAGTATAACCAACGACGGCCGCAATGACACACGTACAATATTCTCCTCTAGAAAAACCTAAGTACGGAAACCAAACCCTTTCAAAAAGAAAAAGAACCGTTATCTAGTAGGTGTACACATTAAGCTATACATTTCCAGTTTACGCTGATCTCGCACTGAATGGAAATCCTATACAATGCGAGATCCGTTTATACTGGAATATATAGCTTGATGTGTAGCCGTGTGTACAAACGGTCTTGAAAATGAATGGTTAATGAGTAAAAAAACCATAAATGATAAATGATAAATGAATGATAAATGATAAATGATTTTATTTCTGTAAGTAGGTTTGTACAAACACTTACACGTCAATCATATTTTTTTAAACTACTCTGAGAAGAAAGGCCGAAACAAACTCAGAGGTCACAGTCTCTTTTAAAGTCCAGACATAATCTTGGTCAGATCATGTGAAGACCATGTGGATCGGTGTCTGAAATGGTCTTTTGAGGAAAGAACCACACAGATTGAGTGGACCTATCTAATCAGTGCACGCATTTATCAGTAATCATGCAGCTCAACTCAGAACTTGAGGAGCTCAACGATTTGATGAACAATACCAAAGATAGGACATTTGGGTAGGCTGCATAAAGTACTCAAACTGCTAGACTAATACTAAAAACTAACTGAGAAAGAGATGAAAAAAAAAAAAAGTACTCATTAGATAAAAAATCTAGAAAGTAAGAATCACCCCTTCAAGATTATGAAAGAATCGTAGATACCTAATATCTACGGGCAGAATCTTCAAGTAGGTACTCTACTGACATTTCGAATCGCCGTTCATATTTATATTCGCCGAGACTGATTGGGTACAGTCACCAAAAGAGATCAGGGTCGCCGGATGTAATTGAAGCTTAGTAAGAAAGCGACGGATGTTTTTAAATAAAATAAAATAAAATAAATTTATTTTCTATTAATTAAATTAATTTTTATTCAAAAACTTGCCATCGGTTTGTTACTAAACTTCAACTATATCCGACGACACTGGTTACTTATTTCTTTTGGTGACCATACCTAGTAAGATAAGGAAGCAAGTAACGACAATTCCTATGATGAAGATGTTACTGTACCTATACTGTATTTAAATAGATTTTAGGTTTCACCTTTGGCTCTTGTGATACAGGAACTCTTAGTGCAAGAGCCAGGACTACACTGGTGGTTGGCTTAGTTGTCGATTCGCACAAATTTATACGCCCGAATCGGGCGAATCGACATATTTTAATAATAATATTATTTTCCATAGGCGGCTATTAAGAATATTCTCCCCACGCGGACTGGCAACGGCGCATTTATGGCGGTTTTTCGTGGTTATTTCATAAAATACAGACAAAAGTAAAAAAAAATCAGCCGTGCACTAGATCGTTGGTATTTTCAAGTTTGTATTCTATTTCTTTTACAGTTATTTTGGTATTTAGTTATAAAAATCGACATACCGTCAATAAAAAAATATTTTCTATTTGCATTACAAAGTACAATTAAATATTTTTATGAAAGAGTAAATATTTTAAATAATTATAAATACTAACGATCTAGTGCTTGGATGAAAAAAAGTAGTACTTTTGTTTATCTTTAATGAAATAATCACGAAAAACTATTATAAATTCGTTGTTTTCCAGTCCGCGTGGAATGAACGCTTTTAATTCATTTGTGGGCGAATCGACAACCCCAGAAACACGTAGTAGTAATTAGGCAATTGGAATGTTTTGGTTTCTATGCAATGAAGTTATGAGAAAAGCTCACTGCAAGTACGTGCAATAAAGTGCATAAAATTCAAAACGTGCGTTTGGAGTTTTCGATTCGCCCACAAAAAAAGTAACTTCATGCGAGTCGCTTAGAGAAAATACTTAATATTATATTATTTAAAGGTCCGATTCGGGCGAGTTAATGCAACAGTAAGTTTTAAGAGAATCTAGGGAGAGCAATCAGACTTCGAAGCGTCCTAAGCTCAATTTGAACCAGGCTTGGCTAATGAATCGAATATGAATTTACGTCTTTTGTAGTCACGAAATAGATACTTACAATAGCTCATGCCGTGGCAAAAATATACGCCAGTCTGCCACGTAGCGGCACTGATTTATGTCTTTTGTATAGAAATTAACATTTTGTTTGATAGTTTAGCAAACTGTGGGGCTAGTGGGTAAGTAATAACAGCCGCACGGCTCGATCGATCAGGGTAAGCTACGCTTGCCGCGATTGATCCATGGATGGGTAACCATCTTTACTTACCAAGACCCCTCCGTGTCTCGGAAAGTACGTTAAGCCATTGGTCCCGGCTGTAATTTGTGGATCTTTGACAATCGTGACGGGTCGTCAGAACCTCGTAAGTCTGACAACCAGTCTTACCAAGAGGTATCGTATTACCCAGTAACTGGGCTGTGGAGGTCAGATAGGCAGTCGCTCCATGTAAAATGCTGGTATTCAGCTGCATCCGGTTAGACTGGAAGCTGACCCCAACATATGTAATTGGGAAGAGACTAGGCAGATGATGAGTTTAGCAAAATGTGCATTTGTACTCCTACTAACTACAATTGATTTCAAATAGGCATATGCTTGTCAAAATGATAACCCGGTGAATTAGAAAAGAAACAATTTATTTGCATAGGTGATTTAAAATCACTACGTATTATAAAACAAAGTTCCCCGCCGCGCCGCGTCTGTTTGTCTGTCTGTCTGATCGCGATAAACGCAAAAACATCTGACCGGATTTTCATCCGGTTTTCACCAATAGACACAGAAATTCATGATCCCAGGTTTAGGTGTATTATTTTTTAAGGTTTTGTGTAAATTGATTAACGCGGGCGAAGCCGCTGGCAAAAACTAGTTTCCGATAGTTCATAAGCTTTTAGTACCTTCGTACCTAGATAGTCTTAAGGTCGCTGCACACAGCGGGCGCGTCGCGTCGCGTCGAGCGGGACGGCTCTGTGTGGCGGCGTCCGTAATATCTTCTAGTACATTACAACTGCTCAGCGTCGCGTCGCCGCCGTCCCGTCCCGTCCCGCCGCGCCGCGCCCGCTGTGTGCAGCGACCTTTAACTTCCTTTCGAAGTGTTCCTTTCACCAGTAGCCATTTTAGTTAAAGAAAAATTTTGTGAAATAGTTTGGTGTATGTAATGGGTAAAACAGGCATTTAAAAAAAATGCAAGTTGAAATTATGATTTAAGTATTTTTTACATCTTTCTGTAAGTTTGAGGATTCATAACTTTTTCATAAGAATCTGCCTAAAAATTACACTTTAAAGTTAAGAAAGTGGTGAAACTAGAAGAAAGCAAAAACAAAATTAAAGAAAAATATCCAGGGGGCCAGGTCCACATAAATTAGGGCTGAGTAAGTAGCAGATGACCCCACCTATCCACAACGTTTCAACGTTCTGCCAAACACCCTGTAGAGTTGAGAAGGTCCGTAACTTCGGCTAAAACTACGGGTATTCGTGCTTAGCGAGTAGGCTAGTAGACAGCTACCATCAAAAATCAAAATCAAAATATTTTATTGCACATAAACCTGCAAGGGCACTTATGAAACGTCAGAATCTAGGTGCACGGTTCCAATTTGTCGCTTCCTATGGAGAAGAGCCGGCAAGAAACTCCACGGTTACTCTTTTAAAAATAATTGGGTTTTACAATGTTTTCAAATTACAATGATAATAGGTATGGGAGGACAGTGCAGGCCTGTCAATAAGTACCAGTTACTTAGAGGAATGAAAATAAAGAATAGAAAATCGTCTATAAATCTAGTCTGTAAGGCCTACAACGTTCTCCCATTCACAAAATGTAAAAGAATCTACATCAGTAAGATCAACCTATTTAAACCAAGTGACATGATTTTCATGAGAATCACTAATAAGTAGTTGATACTAGAAGAAAAAAATGACGAGAATATGTCAGAAAGTGTAAAAAATAAAAATAAAGAAAATTAACATCGTAATTTGGAAGCAGTTAATAGACTCTCACAAAGTTATGCTGTTAATGAGGTACCAGGGAAGCCACATGTGCAGAAGGAATTAATGCCAAACTTCCCTGTCTTCAACGTAGTCTTTTATCTTATAATATGCTTTTTTGATAAGGACACGTTTGATGTGAGTTTTAAACTTTCCATCGCTAAGTTCTGTAACCGACTTTGGCAACTTGTTATAGAAGCGGATACTGTTTATTAGAAGCCACCTTGCCATCAGCCACCTTGACCAATTCTGCCAACAACAGTTAGATTGGATTAATAGAACCTTACTAGCTAAAGTTAAACAGTAATATACATAAAAGCACTGGTTTGTTAGATTTTCAAGAACAGATAATGGGTTCAGCTGTGTGGTGTCCCACAGAAATTATAGATGTCTTGTCTTGAATGTTAATTATGAATGAATACGGTTTAGAGGTATCGTAATGATGGGTTAGATCGGGGTAAAAACCGTGACGAAATGACTATTATGTAGATTTTGGTTTAAAACCGGAAGCTTACGTGGTCAGTACATTATCGCCTGCATCAGGAGGCCTACTCCCTAAGCACGAAGTCCGTCGTTTCGATCGAAGTAACGGGCGTTTCCATCTCCGTATCACTTACGGACTGAAGAGTAGTTTGGAGCCCGAACTAAGAATTAATGACAACACGATTTGACTGCTGATGTGTTTTTGCCCGTATAAAAAAAATTGTTAATTGGCTGTAGGATTCACTAAGAAGTTTCGTACCACTTTCAGACGGGCCCGTATCTTCGTTAACGGTGTTAGAGAATAGGCCCCCTGGTAACGGGCAAATTTTCGATTTTCCGAATTTTTCTTAGATACGAGTATCTACCCTAGTTTTTTGACCGACTTCAAAAAGGATTAGGTTCTCAATTCAACGGTTTTTCTTTCGTTTGTACGTTTTGCGATATCCCCCTCAATTGTCTCCATGCGACTGTCTCTTTCTCTCTTTCTATTTTATACGAGTGGTTATGTACGTGAGCAATGGTGGCCCAATGGTATCTCGTGTAGTTACGAGTTGCAGGTCGTGTGTTCAAACCCAGCCAGGCCGTTTACTATGTGTATTTAATGTCATTGCCACTTGTCTCCAACGTTGAAGGAAAACATCGTGAGGAAAACGTAAAAAAAATTATCCTATAATTAAAAAACAAATACATTGGATTACACCCCACTCCCTCTTACAGAGACCAGGCGTATGTCCTAGCAGAGGACAGGGCTAATTCTGTTATGTGCATGCGAGTATCGCGTAAGAAACTTCACACGGTTTTTTTTTACTGGTTCTGTTCAAGAGTACAGGCTGAATAGACACACGTTTCCAAAGGTTAATAAAACAGGGGTTGCCATTAAAACAATGTAACGCAACCGTAGGAAGTGGCGGCAGGGCCCTAACCCTTCGCTTCCGATGGCTACCACGAAGCCCTACTGATATATTTTTAATATCCTCACAATTATAACGTAGGGTTGGTTTTTTGGAACAACTTGCGCTTTTTAAATATTCGATATTTTTTAAATGTAATGTTTCAGGCATCTTTTGTCCAGGAGTGGGATAACGCAGGCTAGAAAAAAAATTGTTAAAGCGTAAAATTTGCGAAAACTATTAGTAGGTACCTACTTTTGTTTCATCGACATGGGTTTAGTGGTTTAGACATAAAATTTTGACAAACAGATGAACTTATTTTCGCATGCTTTCATAGTGTCGATGACGCCATATTTTGTTAAAATAATATTTAGACGAAGCTGGAGAAGTACTTTTACTTGCAACCCCAATGAATATAAATAATTGACCAAAATGTATTAATTACGTAGATGTAAGTTGTAAATACGCAAAAGAGAGTTTTTTACTGTGACAACAAAACTTTCGATTGTGCAAAAGTTCACTGTGGTAAAAATGTAGGATGATCTAAATCAGTTGCAATTTTTGAAAACAACAAAGTTGCTTCAATATCTTAAATAAAAAACTAGGCAGGTTTGCCCCAACCCCTCAATCTTATTGTTGGGTTTTCCAAACAAAACAGGTCCTACAAGAAAGACCCTACTACATCCTTTATTATGCCGTCCCTTCATCTCAAACTCAACCCTAAGAAAAAAAGTAAAAAGGTCAATGCACCCGGAAGGCGAGGCACGCGCGGGCCACAGGTGTGCGCTCGATAATATCGATTTTCGCAGCGCAATCGATACGTGACGTCACGCGACAATATGGCGGCTGCGTGCGCAGCTGTCGCTCGATAAAAAACACGTATGCTAATGAAAGTAGGGTCGATAAAATAGGGGTTTAACAATATCATTTTTGGGACACGCCAATGTAGTTTTTTTTTGGAATCCATTATGTAGCTTGACGAATTTGAATAGTAGGGTGCCATGGTCTGTGAACTTATTGAATATTGTTTGTTTCTGAGGATTATAGCAGATTTTTTACGTAAATCTTTAAAATAAATATTCAATTAACTTTTTTGCAATGGTGACACCATCGTCTTTTCGGCTCATTGAGACATTCCTATTTTTTAATTTTCAAGAGAAACCGGTAGCGTTGCATTTTCCAGCGCTTCATCACTTTTTGACAACAACTAATTGATCTATTTATGTCATATCGTCGAAACGTGTTGCATCTAAATGGCTGCAATGTCTGCAATAGTAGCAATATCTTGCTTTGTTAAGTACCTAATAGAGAGTTAAAATAGATTCGACTACAACACTTTTATGTACGCCCGCAAACGCTGGGCAGTCAAAATTTGGTCACTCAAACCCTGGACAGTCAAACTCTGGACAGCCAAACTCTGAACAGTCAAACTATGAACAGCCAAACCCTGGGCAGTCAAAACTTTGGTCGCCCAAACCCTGTACAACCAAACTTTTCCAGCCAAACTCTAAACAGTCACACTATGAACAGCAGCCAGTCCCTGGACAGTAAAACTCTGGATACCCAGACCCTGGACAGTCAGCCCCGCTTTTACTTTGCTGACTGGCTAATATTTAACGTATGGTATGAGCGTTTCATATAGTTCACATCGACACAAGATATCGTAATTACATAAGCACGCAAAAAATCTAGAACACTCTTCTTGTCTCACTCTTTTTTGTATAATGATCACCATCATCTGCTCTGTCCCAATTTGTTTAGGGTTGACTCAATACCAACATCAGTGTCTGTATGTTTTATATTTCACATGGGAAACTGTAAAACGTCTGAAGCTAGGTGCACAGTTCCAATTGATCGTTCCCTATGATTATAATTGGCGTTTACAATAGGTAGATATAGTAGAGAGGACTTTGTAGGTCAACAACTACCAGGTACTTTACAAAATAGAAAATGATCAACGAAACAAAGCATCTATGAGTACATACAAGGCGTACAGCGTTCTCAAATGTATGCGTAACCCCAGCAAAATGTCGGCGGCGGCGATCTCTCGCGGCATCCCTCTCGGCATTAGTCGTCGCAGGAGACGCCCTGGGATTCGGGAATCCCAGGCTGATTCCCGGCTACCGTAGGCGCGGGCTTGCGGACGGCGAGTAATGGGTAGCTCGCTGTCCGGTAAGGACCAAGCCCAGGTCGACGGCGCGTTGTGTTCCACGCGCGCCTCAAAAAGATGTCAGCAACAACCGCTGGGGCGTGCGAGGGCCGATGCCTGCCAGGGGTGCGGGTAGTTCGAAAGAGATACCGCGGCCCCTGGCATACAGGCAACTGAGGGAACACGGGTAGGTTTTAGTCAGTAAAAGTCTGACACGCCAGAGCGGGAGAAGTTATTTGATGATTTCCCACTCAAAAAAAAACCCAGCAAAATGTTGCATGTTAGAGAAATGAGAGTATTACAGATAATTAGTTCATAGATAATTGCAATTTGTTCAAGTATAGCAAAATTTGTTCAAGTTGTATTTTCGAAGTTATTCGAGAAAAACTGATTTTGCTGGAGTAAGGTTACCCCAGCAAAATGTTTTTCAAAAATGCATTAAGCCTGGAATCAAGTACATGAAAAGATAGCTTTTGATGAGTTGTAAATGTATGCAGTTTCACTCGTAAGTATTTCGATTCATCAACAAATATCGATATAATTAATTGTTTTTAAAAATAAAAAAAAAATCGATTTACTCGTATACTAGTACATTTACAAACAAGTAAAAAGCAGTACATACTAATCTCCAATTTCATAGGTAATAATAGCTACTATATATACAGTTCTAACTAACTTCATGGTAGAAAAATGCCTGTGCTTCGCAACGTTGTTAGAAAGGGACACCAACATCACTATGTTGGTGTCCCGCTTGTCACTACAAGCGATACAGAAATGCCAAAATAATCTCGTGTTGGACGACGTGACGTGCATATCTTTATACATTTCAATATTCCGTGTGGTGCCGGACGTAAAATAATAGCACCATCCCATTTCTTCCCGTGGGTGTCGTAGAAGGCGACTAAGGGACTTACTCGTACAAGAGAATGGGCAGCAGCGCTCTCCACGCAATTTACCACCATTCTGCGATCGCCAACCCACCTGCCAAGCGTGTCGATTATGGCAAAACCCCCCTTTTGGGGGAGGCCTTTGTCCAGCAGTGGGCGTCTTTCGGCCGAAATGATGACGATGATTATGATGATGATGATTTCAATATTATTTTAATATAATGTAGTTTTTTTTACAAATGTAGGTACTCGTACAAACGCATTCATCAATAATTAATACTACCTATTCGATAGTTTGAACCATGTTACTTTTATTTCTGCTTACCTAATTGCTAAAAAGGAATTTAGTCGAATATTGCTAATGTTATAATTTCACACTAAAAATCTATACTTAAAACATTTGAGATTTCGGTTAAGTACATGAATATTATTCTGCCCGACTGTACGCAATATTGGGTTTTTTTTTTTGGGTGGGAAATCATCAAATAACTTGTCCCGCTCTGGGTGGAGCAGGAGGGCGTGTCAGACTTTTACTGACTACCTCAGTTGCCTGTGTGCCAGGGGCCGCGGTATCTCTTTCGAACAACCCGCACCCCTGGCAGGCATCAGCCCTTGCGGGCCCCATCAGTTTGTGCTGAGATCTCTTTGAGGCGCGCGTGGAACACAACGCGATGTCGACCCGGGCTTGGTCCTTACCGGACAGCGAGCTACCCATTACTCACCTTCCGCAAGCAAGCGCCTACGGTGGCGGGGAATCAGCCTAGGATTCCCGACGCCCAGGGCGTCTCCTACGGAGGCTACAGCCGTGAAGGCGCATGTACTGCCTCTCCCTCACGTGCGCTACCTCCCTCTTTGCGAGCATCACTGCTTCGCTGAAGGAAGCGACGGCTATCCATGCACTCTCGCTCCGTACCATGGCCTGGACCAGGGTCGGACGCGAGAGATCGCCGCCGCCGATCTCCACGAGGACAAGGCGGTGCTCCGCCCAAGCCGGGCAGACCTCCACCGTATGCTCCAACGTGTCCTCAGGGCGATCTTCGCTATGGAAACACCCGGGGTTTCCTCCCGCCTTATCCGAAACAGGAACCTCCCGAAACAACCATGTCCGGTGAGGACCTGCGTCAGGTGGAAGGTGAGGACGCCGTGCCGCCTCTCAAGCCACTCCTCAAACAGGGGATTTACCGCCGCAATCGTGGCGTGCCCAGCACTGGGTTGCGACAATCTCACTCTCCACGTCGCCATGACATCCCGCCGGAGCGCTGTCCGCTGTGCCGCGATGTCCCGCGGCAGCGGAGTTACGCCCCGGCGTTTGGCCTCCTCGCGCCACTCCCAAGTGTACGCGAGGACCTTTGGCTCCAGATCCCACGGCGGCAATCCAGCATGGAGGCCCACCGCCTCACTGGAGATCGTGCGGTATCCCTGGATCATCCGGATGGCCATGACCCTATGGGACGCCTTCATCCGGCGTGCTGGTTGGCGTCTCAATGTAGGCATCCACACAGTGCCCCGTATTTGGCTATGAACCGCACGACCCCCGCGTAGAGCCTCCGGCAGGAGACGTTTGCCCCCCCTAGAATGGGCAGGAGCCGCTTCAATATCGGTCATTAGGCTGCTTATTTGAGTAGGACACCCGTAAATATGAAACGGTTGCTTTTTCATAGCCTCTGTAATTAAGTCAATTGCAGACACTTTCTTGTTTTTTGAATAACTTTTATTTCATTCAGGATTTAAAACTAAAAGTTTCAGCGATGTTTAATAACAAAATGAACCTATTTGTCCTCTGTAGTCCCTTGTTTTGTATTCAGGTTTGATTTGTAGTGTATTCGATCGCCAAAGAAACACCGCTTGAAATTTGATGAAATCTCTTTATATCTTCATATCGCGTAATTTTTTTTAATCCAGATTTACCTTCACCTTAAAAAAGTATACAATAAGTATATGTAACTGCTTTTTATTTGTTTTTAAATGTACTAGTTTACGAGTAAATCGATTTTTTCTGGTTCTTAAAAAAAAAATTAATTACATCGATATTTGTCGATGAATCGAAATACTTATATTTGAACAAATTTGAACAAATTGAGGCCTATAACTGGTATTTTTTTCAAACTTTTGCTACGAACAGTTATCGAAATTTTGAAAATCCCAAAACTTTACCCTAGCAAAATCTTGAAAATCTCAAAAACTATAAGATGAACAAATTTTGCTATTGGTATACATTTACAACTCATCAAAAGCTATCTTTTCATGTTCTTGGTTCCAGACTAAATGCCTTTTGCTGGGGTAAAGTTACTCCAGCAAAATCAGTTTTTCTCGAATGACTTCGAAAATACAACTTGAGCAAATTTTGCTATACTTGAACAAATTGCAATTATCTATGAACTAGTTATTTGAAATACTCTCATTTCTTTAAGGCGCAACATTTTACTGGTGTTACGCATACATTTGAGAACGCTGTACGTCTTGTATGTACTCATAGATGCTTTGATTAGTTGATTATTTTCTATTTTGTCAAGTACCTAGGTAGTTGTTGAACTACAAAGTCCTCTGTACTACCTATTGTAAACGCCAATTATAATCATAGGAAAGAGTAGGAAAAAAATCAATTTCATCAATAAACATCTCAATCAGCAGACGTCTACTAAATTCTTTATTTCTTTTCTTGATCTGTCTTCGTCTTTTCTTTTGTCACAATATTATTATCAACCTATATCAGCATGCGTTACCCAGTAACTAGGTTCTGGGGGCTAATAAGTGGCACCATGTAAAATACCGGTCTTCAGCTGTATCCAGTCAGACTGGAGACTAATTTCAACATTGGAAGGAAAAGGCTAGGCAGTTGATGAGCCTGCAATGCTAATAAAAAGCTGGACCAATCTGAGTCAAATTCAGTCACACTTTAGACCTTTTTCTGCCATAACTGAAGGTGGTAAAAACTCAAACTCAAGGCATTTATTTCAATTAAACCATCTACAGGCACTTTTGAATTGTCAAAAAGTCGATCAGTTGGAAAGTTGAAGCTAGTTGCCCATTCCAAAACGTAGATCTCTATGGAGAAGAACGGGCAAGAAACTGCACGGACACTCTTTTAAAATCAAGTTGGATATTACAAAGTCTTGGGAATATTTTTCTTGTTGCTTCTGTATGTGAGAACAATGTAAAAAAAAATATAAAAAATTCTAAATACAAGATCAAACATAAGCCCTGGAAGTCAGGAGATGACCAGTCTCAACCGACAGCGCACGTTCACGAACTTGAGTTTAAAGACAATAATATCTAGTTAGATATTATTATATTATAGTTAAGTTCACGCTTACGCGTGGTTGTAATGACGTAACGCAGTTAGCAGGACGCGGTATAGGGGCTGCTGCCGTTTACTGTGCGCTAGGGATGTGGTTAGATATCGATAAACATTAAATAACAGAGTGCAAATAGCGCAACCCGCGAAATTCAAATTTTCTTAGGTTTTTTGCAATTTGTCTGTGTCAGGTTGTACGTTGATGACTTTTCCACGAAATATTCATTCTATGAGATTAAATGAACTAAGAGATAACTCTCTTAGTTCATTTAATCTCATTGATGATTTTAAAGATTATAATTCTGTAATGCCTTTTTTTTTCGGCCATTAAAATACGCCTAAACCTATAATTATTTGCAGTAGTAAATTAAAATTACTTTTACGCATAGTTTACACTTCTTTTTGTTATAGCTATTTATTAGTCAGAGTATGTATCCATACAAAAAAAGAAAAACTAGTACCTATATGGAACTGGTGATGAAAATTGTGGCGTTTAAAGTTTCCCGAACCACTTATAGTCAAAAGTAAGATATCTACTAATAAGTATTTGATAATGTGCTTCTCGGTCTAAACCTCTTTTTAAAATTCAAAGCCTCCTCTTGCAAAGTAACAATTTTAGCCAATTGGCAAAATGCTAGCAGGCCTTACTGCCCAGGGGACACCGTACGTACACTGAAGTTTTGGTATTAATGAAAATTATTTCAATCCTCATTTAAGGGGTTTATCGACATCGACAATTTAATAGTAACATCACTAAAAGCCCTTTGTCACGAGCCAGGTGTCGAGCGGGGTCATTCGGAGCACCTGCCGGTGTGTGTGTAACTGTGTGCACACACAAATAAAACGCACACACACACACTTTAGGGTTTGTTTGTGTGTTTATGCTCCCGTCTGCTACATTCAATTTAAATACACCATGTCCTTTTTTTCTAAGTAGCTTTTTCTGCAAGGGACGTTTTGCTTGTAATGGCGCTTTTTGAAATACAATGCTGAAATCTATTTAGCCTTATGTCAACATAAGCTATAGTATTTATAGTATAGATGAACCTGTACTCAGGTACAGGTCCAACCTATATTGTTATATCTGAACACAAAGCCTGTGGTGGTATTACATAAAAGAATCAAGGGTGACCATGATAGGTAAATCAGCTAGTGTAAGTTTCGGTTTAAAAACAAACGAATTCTGAATATAAAGTCCTTAGTCGTTGCATTCATTTTTCAATTAAATTAAGTAATCAACATGAAAGCTCCATAAAAGTGAAAGCGGCCTTAGTTGATAAAAGAAAAATTTCTACAATATGTGACATTTTAGTCGTCTTACAAAGGTGGTTAACTCAATATATCCGTCATAAAATACCTTTAGGCGCGATTAAAATATTGTTACCATTAATTAAGATAATAGGTACAAAGTAAAATAAATAATGTTTTAGAATTATGAAACACACTCCCTGCTAATAATGTGTACGTATCAAACGGTAGAAGATATGTACCTACCTACATTACATTCCATCATTAATTCCATATCCATGACAGGGTGTTTCAACCTTCGTCATGCGTTTTAGTGAATGATATTTTCATTTTTTTTAAGTATGCAAATGTTCAAAAATATCATTTTCTTTTTATAAATGATTAGTAGTCATTGGATACATGGAGTGGGCTGTCGTTGTAAGACGACTAAAATGTCACGGTGTATAGAGTATTTTATCTATTTATGATGATGACGGTAAAACTATGCAAATTTTGGTGTCTATAATGAAAAATCCACAAAAACTAAAAAACAAAACAAAAAACTATAATGACACCAAAATTTGCTAGGGCAGGTTAGGTTAGTCAAAGTATTTAAATCCCCTGCATTTACTAAATATTATTTAAAAGGATATTATTAAATTCATCATAATAGAAAAATATCCCTTTAATTTTATAACTTACAACGACTTTTCAGAACATTGTATGATCGTAAACATGTTTTCTTTCAAATGCAAATTGGCTTCACAATCGAAAGTTTTGACATCAAATATGTGATGGAATCAGGTTTTTCATTGTACCGCTTAAAGTCAAGGTATTGTAGTGAATAACATACATGAAATTAAATAGCTTTTGACGATAACTGGTCTACAATAGTACGAGGAGCAACAATGTCAGCGAATTCTGAGTTGTATTCATCCTACCCCTGATACAAAGCGAATTTTCGACTGCTATTTCCTATAAAGATGTTTCAAACTACCGCTGAAACTACAATATTTGCTCCATAATACAAAACAGCAATAATATTTCAAGCTTTGTAGCGTTAATTATCTCCCTCTTGGAAGTTCCACCATGAGGTAAGCTTGGCTAGCAAGTAGCCAAGTGACAGCAATGCTCGAACGAGGGCACTGCCGTCACCACCACACCACCAAACAGTAGAGCAGACCTTCGATATCATCCTCCATAGATGCCCCAAAACCAACGATACTAGCCCAGACAAAACAGAACCAGCAATGGTCACAATACAATCCGTACCGGTACAAACACGGGATGTACTTCGCCCCAGGGTAGGTTAAGGGTGCATTGTATACAGCTAACGTCAGATAGCCAGACAAAGTAACTAATCCCAAACGAAATCCAACTTAGCAGCTCCAAAATAAGGTTGACAATAGCTATTTTCGTACCAAAGTTAGGTTGTTTGAAACGAGGGTGAAGAAACAGGGGTGTTTGCAGGATGCGGGGCGGGGGGAAGGTAGGGTGCGTCGCGCAGGCGTGCTTCAGTCGCCCGCGCGACCCCGCTGCCGCCGGCCGCGCGCCATGGACGAAATAAGAGCGCGCGATCGCGCTCCACTCACGGTCATAGTCGCCCCGAGCAACGCCTCGCCGCCCAGACTGTCGCCCGCGGACCTACTGCCTGACGGCGATGCGGCGTTCCACCCCTTGTCCGCAGTCAACGGACGCCTGACCCCGCCGGGGCTCGAACCAGCCTCGTACGCCACGCTCACCCCGCTTCTACCACTGCCACCGATCAGCACTGTTTCAGACAAGTTCGCGTATCACGCTGGTGGCACGTTCACAGTAATACAGCAGCAGCAAACCTACGCGTCCCTATCACCAACTCCTTACAATGAGCCATTATCACCACAATCAGCATACAGCAGACGGAGCGCGTCGCCGAACTCATTTGAAAGGCGATCCCCCACGCCGCCATTGCCGAGTCCTGGATTGGACCTGAACGCGGCGTTGCTTGCGAGAGAAGAGCAGTCACAGCAGCAGCAACAGTCACAGAGTGATACAGAGGAAATTAATACGAAAGAGTTAGCTCAAAGGATAAGTGGAGAATTGAAGAGGTACTCGATCCCTCAAGCGATATTTGCTCAGAGGGTGCTGTGTAGGTCGCAGGGCACGCTGAGTGACTTGCTGAGGAATCCAAAGCCATGGTCGAAGCTCAAGTCTGGGAGGGAGACGTTCAGAAGGATGTGGAAATGGCTACAAGAGCCTGAGTTCCAGAGAATGTCGGCGTTGCGGCTAGCAGGTACGTGATGCATGATGTTGTAGTTGTAGAGTTGTTACTAGATGATGTGCTTTTGTTTTTGATTGTGTTTTATTTTTATTCCGGTTAAGTTTCAGGTAATGACTAATATATTGTTGGTCTAATAAGAATTTGGAAAATTATTAAAGCATTAAATCATCAAGTATGATGCTTTGAATCGGGAGGTCCAAACGAAAATTTTCTATTACATCCTGGGAGACCACGTGGTTCAGTCATGATATATATTTCTGCAATAACTGAAGATACTCCTTTGCAGTAGGAATTGTATACAAAATAATGACTCCATTTTCCTTTCATTTCATTGTTACTTTCAGTGAAGACTTTAACGCGACAAAATAACACTTTTTATATCTAAATTGTCTCATAAATTCGCGGTTTGACTGAAGCGCGCCTCATTTAGCCTACATTTGCATATTGTGGCCTGATCTGGATTACCACGTGGATTTAGCTTTTATTAAATCGGTCTAAATATACAGTTGCAATATCTAGCCTCAAATAGAGTCAGTTTTTAGTCAACCTTTTCCAAAATCGAGTTTGATATTGAGACATAATTGTAAGGTACCACATTCTAAATCCTTTTATGTTTATGGAAGTATTTTCTCTCAATCCATTGTGTGGTATTGTTAATTTGAAGTTTTCGTTGGTGATCAAACAACAGAGGATATTGAGTGTTAAGATTCGGACAGGAGTCTAGACGATTTGAGCTAGAATTGTTAATTCTATAAATACTTAGGTGGTCTAGTTGGAATATTATTAGGCTGTAGACTTGATAGATACCTAACAACAAGACAGTATTCCCCGAAAGGATAATAAATGACCCTTTAGGAAATCCATATTTCGCTTGTTATATTAAAGATTTAAAATAACGGGGTGAATTACAGGGGTCAATCGGGACGAAACTTTCAAACGGATTTTAACGTTTGAAATACTATAGTTTGTGGCCAACAAGGACACTTAATCGCTAATTATGATACATTAATGTCGTTTGTTGTTTAATTTCTTTTAAAGCTTCGTCCCGATTAACCCCGTTTTACTTATTTTCAAAAACACACACATAAAAGCTTAGGTACATGAAAACAATGTTTCTAAACTAAATTATAGATGATATTTGTCACAATGGTCATGTTATCATTTGTCTGCATACACCCATCCAATGCATTTCGTTTTTAGCAAGGGTATTATTTGCGTTTAATTATATAGCATTAGAGTCTTCAATGCATTCATTGAGTATAATATTTAGTCTGTTGTCAGTCAGTATCAAATCCCTTGTGCGAGATGGGAACTAAATATTATAATGGTATTTATTAACATATGGTAAGGGTTATTAAGGTATTATTGTCTTTGTTTATAGGTACCGTATCATCGTGTTTTCTTACTTAGACATACCTACCTTTAATCTGTGATTCTTTCGACATTTAAAGAGTCCACTTTCTTTAGAATGTTATATGCTTGATCTACATGTCTTTAGTTAGCGTTTAGAATAATTTCCAGTTTCCTTTAGGATTTTTTTTAATTTCTTTCTTTTGGTTCACCAACAATATTATTTAAACTGGGTTTATGCTAGAGGTAACATGCAAATGTGTGGCAAAAATGTGTATTGCGACAGCGCAATAACCACTTAGTTTAATCTTTGTGGCATATCTGTAATGAAAGGTTTCATGAATGATTTTTTAAAAGGCTCTTTGTTAAAGTGAACTTTCGCTTTAGTTGTCAGGCGTTAGGTCCTTGGAATTTTGATTTCTTTTCGCTTTGTTTTAAGCTGTAAACGTTTTGCCACCCTAATCCGTTTCATAACTGCTGAATACTATCCAAATTTTAACATCTTAACAGTTTTTTGAGTATTATTCTAATCCATTTTCGCATTAGCAGTCGCGTAAAGTTGTAGATCAATCATCAGTTGTACATCATCTTACCACTTTTATTCGACAAAAGAACAAACGAATAGTAGTGCAGATTAAAAACTTAATGTTACCATTCATATTCCAACCGACGAAAAAAATAAACAAATTTGAATCTAAACCAAAATCATCACCACACAACATTTTAACTCCAAACGAAGCAAAATTTCAAGCTTGCTCTATTTTAGATGGGCTAGTATAGGGTGAAGACCTCCTTACATATTCATAGTCAGCGATGGTTGTAGCTAAAGTGGCCCATAACTGAGCCCCTAACCTTTAGTTTGCCCAACTTCTTTTGTGACTCATATGGGAATGCAGGCAGCTGACTTAGCATTTTAATTTTTAAACACACGTCTTGAAAATCGTTTGTATTTTTCATGTCTCACTGTGGAAGATTCTTAGTCGAATAATGTTATCTGAATCCAAGATTTTTGTTACCATTGATACAATCTATTTTTGTGTCCATCAATCTACTTCTATCTTGGGGTCGGTTTCTACCCAAATGTCCCGGCTTACATTTGGTACACGATACCCCTTGGTCGTCAGACTTTTAGGCTTCTGACAGCCAGTTACGATTGTCAAAGATCTACGAATGACAGCCGGCACCGGCTTAACGCGCTTTCCGAGGCACGGAGGGGTCTGCATAGTAATGGATGGTCACCCATCCACGTGTGGAGCCGGACGTAAAAAGAATAGCACCATCCCATCTCTTCCCGTGGGTGTCGTAGAAGGCGACTAAGGGACTTACTAGAGAATGGGCAGCAGCGTTATCTATGCATTTTACCACCATACTGCGATTGCCAACCCGCCTGCCAAGCGTGGCGATTATGGCAAGCTCCCTTAAATTGGGCGAGGCCTATGTCCAGTAGTGGACGTCTTCCGGCTGAAGTGGTGACCCATCCACGAACTGACTGCGGCAAACGTAGTTTAACCTTCGAACATCCCGTGTGGCTGTGATTACTTTGCCACGAGCCCCCGGTCTTTGTGTCAATGATTTGCTTATTAATTTTGAGCTGTAAGTACACTATTGTCTTTATATACTAAAACTGTGTATCTAAAACGTACCTTCTAATTTATTTATTCACTACACTGGTATTGTAGACGTTGTCTGCGAAAGGCGGCCTTATGTTATACAGGCTGGCTAGAAATTAATTTTCATCATAATCGAATCGTCAAGCTTATTTAGAATAGGCTTTTCTTTGGCATAGATTTTTTATTTCGGAATGAAATGACTTGCATGGCAGGAGCGTTAACACGGAATCGTGGAATGAACGAAATATTCATCAATGCACGTTTCAAAGTGTTTTATTGCTTGATCCCGGTATAAAAAGTTCTTCAGGCTCTCACAATACATAGGTAGATGTCAAAAACGAATGAAGGCTTCTTCAAACAGGCGTGACGCGACACTTGTAGAACTGTTTTTCAAAAAAACTAATGCCATCATACTGGGCTTTTAAATGCTTTCAACTACACAAAATAACGCGAGAACCATCACTGTTAACATCGCCTTTTTCCATTTATTTGGTCACTTCATCATCAATATTGACATAGTTAATGAAATGGTAAACTATAGCATCAAATGATAAATAATTCCATTTAGGTAAGTAGGTTTGTACGAACACTTTTACATGTCAATCATATTTTAGAAACTAGATGAGGTCGGCGTTTCCTTTCTGACTACTCTGAGAAGAAAGGGCGAAACAAACTCAGAGGTCAGAGACATAATCTTTGACAAATCAGGAAGCCATTAAATTATTTGTTACAGAGAACCTACAGTTTTACCTTCACTATTCAAGGTTCGGGAAATATCACTACCCGATCATAAACAAAATATATCGCGAAGTAAAATATACATATATCTGCAAAAAAACATAGTGAATCTATGGAAATACGTCGCCGCGCCGTCCCTACGTAGTTTACTACAGTTACTTAGCCAATGATGCGCCACTAGACTATCGATAAAAACGCATACAGTTTACAAACAGCGCACAGTGGAACGAATGTATGGGAGCGGTTGGACGTAGACATGTCCGAAAAATAAGAGTAAAATTATGACAAACTAATGATGCCATCTTATTCGATTACTTAATGCCTTCATAAATTGTGGTGATGAATTTCTTCATAACTCCCATATTTCGGGAGTAATTTGAGAAAATGTGAAATTTTACTATGAAAATGAGTGTATCGAGCTCTCTCCCTCCTGATTCCGGGCTTGTTTCAAGTAGCGGTCTCTAATATCGTAATGCTATTACTAAGAGCTATATTTAATACTAAGACACATAGTGCGCCAAATGTGCACTTTCTGGGATAAAAGGAAATGAAAATTTAAAAAAAAAAACGTTTTTTCCCCATTTGTATTTACTTTAAACCGCAGACAGACTTATTAAGAGGTCTATAAATATATTATATATATATACAGAAATATATATTAACAAAAATATTCACAAGAACTGATGAGAGTATGACTTTTAAGTAAGTTGATAATAAATTACCTAGTTTCATTAAAAGTACAATAAATAATTAAGATGTAAGCTCTAATTTACTAAGTTACACATTTTAAAACAATAACATCATTTAATTATCTTCGTCATCATCATCATCATCAATTAATTCAAATTCAGAATCGATGTCCGCTAAATCATTTATGTTAACAAATTCGATATCACTTTTCTCAGAATCCGTAAGCTCATAAAATTCCTTAAAAGAAGATTTTTTTACAAACTTATTTCCTTTTGGACGGATACTTGTAACAAGTGGATCAGAAGACAGTAAAAGATTGTGCATAATATCTTCATTGCATGAGATACTGCTATGCTTTCGAGAATGCCCCTCTCTATATTTTCTAAAATCTTTATTTCTAGCCTCAGATGCCTCTTCGGATAGAAAACCAATGGGCACAATTGACATGTTCTGAACTATGTCTGGCCCATGCATTAAAATTTTATGAAGTGAAGAAGGCATATAATACCATGGGTATAACTCCACGTAAAGCTTAGCAGTATCAAAGCAGAACTCTCGGAATTTAGTTACGTTGATCTTCTCTCCTGATGAAATACACTGCAAGATCACACAGATTTTTCTTAAAAGCATAGCATCTATTCCGGTCAGTTCAGCAGATTTAGTGTAGTTTTCAAAAAATCTCCTTGCCGAGTTGCCATTGTTGGTGGATCCACTGCCTTGTTTCACAACATCGAGAAGTAAGCCCGTTTCTCTTCTTACAGCCTCTTGAACTCTTTTCTTCCTGTCATCAACTTGCCTTTTTGCTATATCACCCCTTACTTGCCATGATTTTATGTCTAATTTGTAGGAAATGTGTAATAAGCATTCCATTGAGCGAATCCAAGCGTGAAGGGTGCTTAAGCTATATTTATACATGTCCTCGTTTGCGTGTTTATCTTTGATTAACTCTAAATTATTCATTTCTTTAGGACAAGCCTTGCATATGTCACACACTGAAGCTGCTGTATTGGATATAATGGAATGAATTTTACCATCAATCATTGTCAACAGCAGTTGGTGTTTGACACTAATTCCATCAGTGATGGTGGATGGAGTTAAGGCTTCAATCTCTGCTTCGATTTCAGCCATCTCTCTCTGCACATTTTCTTTGGTTTCCTTTATAAACTTAAACAATATTGGCCGGCAAAATGAAGTGGAAGATGGTCGCTCGTTTTCCCAAATTGTTACACCTTTTGAGACGAGCCGCAGTGGTACAAGACTAATCATAAAATTACTAGCAAGATCGATTTGCTCATCTTCACTCGTCCTTTGATGATAAATGCTTTGGCTAGATGATCCGTCAAAACCCCATTTGCTGGTCAATACGAGCTGTTGATTGGGATCAACAGGGGTTTCTAACGACCTAATAAGTCTTCTTGAGGTTAAATCCATCAAGGCTTGTAATTTGATTTTTGCAGAGCTCTCTGTAACTGTGAGATCTTCTTTGGCCGGATAGCACTTAATTTTTTCTTTAACCAACATGTAGTAACTCGGGTATTGAAGAGCTCCTTCTTGAGTGTTGAAATCCCGAAGAGTGTTATAGCGCCATTTCGATAAGTTCATCGATACATAAAGAGCCAATGCCTTCAAAGGGGATATTTCCCGTACCTGAATTGATTTACCTTCAATGAAGGCTTTGATTTTTGAGGCCTCTTCTGGATTCTCCGTCAAGTATTTCATAACATAAGCTGTATCGCTTTGTCCTGCCTTTTGAAGCGCCCTTTCGGCCGAAAACATAATTTCAGCGCTGCTACTGCTGCATGAAAGACTATCTTCAGTGCGTCTTCTTTTTTGCCGGTTACTAAGGTCCTCAAAAGATTTACGAGGACTAGGATGTGTACAAGTTGAAGCATCAGATTTAGCAGGAGAAATTATGGGCTCGATGACGTCACTTATATTTTCTGTAGAAGGTTCCATATTTTCATTCTGTAATTCCGGCCATTGAATTGCAGCCTGTAGCCAAATCTCATGTTTCTTCCGAAACTTATCTGTGCTTCTTCCAGACTGTGTCCATTTTGCATAAATGCGGTAGCAAAATCGACGACACCAGTCTTTTAAACTTGTTTCAGCACTTTCACATAACTGAACACAACTGTTATCTTTTAAAACACTGAACAAATAGTTAAAGTCGCGTAAATCTTTATGTGCGCGTGCGCATAAAGCAACGTGAATATCAAGATTTGTATTAAAATTTGGAAAATACATTGCGAGATTAGCTTGGATACAACGAGGTGTAAATCAACACTGATTTTAAAGTTACTAATAGTGACCTATTTATATAAAATCCAGGTATCCCAGGTATCCTTTGTTAAATATTGCAAGGTAATTAGTTATTGTGATAATTAGTAAATGATGCATGCTAAATTAGTGTATTAAGAGCCATTTAGTAATTAAATAATAGCAATGTTCTTATCAGTAATCATTAGTGCATCAGTTTTATATGTAAACCTTAAGTCCCTAATTATATATCCTAATTAGCTTATATCTTCTCTAATTGGCTGCTCAGAAATGTTATTGTAATAAGGTAAACCTTTAGAAAAACGGTTTTAATCAACAAAATAAACAAAAAATAAAAAAATTGTGTTATAAAATAAACATCACTCTTTATCCCAGAAAGTGCACATTTGGCGCACTATGTGTCTTAGTATTAAATATAGCTCTTAGTATTAGCATTATGATATTAGAGACCGCTACTTGAAACAAGCCCGGAATCAGGAGGGAGAGAGCTCGATACACTCATTTTCATAGTAAAATTTCACATTTTCTCAAATTACTCCCGAAATATGGGAGTTATGAAGAAATTCATCACCACAAGTTATGAAGGCATTAAGTAATCGAATAAGATGGCATCATTAGTTTGGCATAATTTTACTCTTTTTTTTCGGACATGTCTACGTCCAACCGCTCCCATACATTCGTTCCACTGTGCAGCGGCCGCGTCAGCTGCGGCCATCGATTTGTACAATCGATGCGTTGGGTCACCGCGCGGTCGATGGAGTACGTCACTAGTTGCGACGGCCACGCGTTGTGAAGGCGGGCGGGACTGTGGTCGAATAATATTTATGTTATTTTTTAGTGTTTGTTTATTTGTTAGTGGGATGAATTGAGTGGTTTATTAAGTGGTTGTAGTGCATCTGAGTTGAGTAAGTTTCAAGTAGTAAGTTTTCAATTTTCTTTTGTTCATGTCTTAGCATTTCATTTTGAAAAAAAGAATGAAAAGTATGTTGGGACACGCACGGAAAATATGAACAAAACTACAAAAAATAATAATATTAAATACAACAAAATCTTGAAAACATTAACAACATATTTTCAAATTCAAATAATTCATTTTCATACCTAAGCTATGCAATGTATTTATTTCAAAGATGTTCTTAAGCAAATTAGCTACGTTACTGTTTTTCGAATACAGAAAGAAAATACTGGTACTTTAGAAAAAACATTTCAACATAGTTAAAAAAGTTTTAAACAAAAACTTATTAAAAAACGTCAGCTGCCTGCATCGATCCCCATTTTTACTGTACGCGGTCGATGCGTGACGTAAGTAAGGGTGCTCTACCCTTACATTTGACGGGGATTAGGGGTTCTGTTGCGTGCGCCGCTAATTATTATAGCCCTGGACTTATTATGCAAATATGCATGAAGCACATTGGCTATCCAACTATCCCACTATATCACTACATATTATAAAACAAAGTCCGCCGCCGTGTCTGTCTGTCTGTTCGCAATAATCTCAAATACTACTGAACAGATTTTCATGCGGTTTGCACCAATAGATACGAGTGATTAATGAGGAAGGTTAAAAGTAAAAATTGTTAACGTTTTGTTTGAATTGGTTAACGCGGGCGAAGGCGCTGGCAAAAGCTAGTAATATTATGAATGTGAAAGTTAAGATGTTTGAATTATTGATATTCAATCATGCAAAAACTGTCGCACGATTTCGGATGAAATTTGCCATACAGATAGATTATAACCTGGATTAAAACATAAGATACTTTTTATCCTGGTAGTACGTTTCTGTGTGATTATTTTCGGCCTCCACGCGGACAAAGCCACTGGCAAAAGCTAGTATGATATATGAGGATAACACTTTTTCGGAGAACTAAGCTGGCAAATAAATACCTTGCGAGATTTTTTTGGCTTAAACTGAAAACTGACAGTCAGTAAAAGTAAAATTCCCCTCAGTCGTTAAAACCTGAAATATCTTGTTATTTCTTAGCAATAAAATCCACGTTAGCCTAGCCGAGTAGTACGTACGTATGTACCCCATTTTAAATTTCCGGTTAGTAATGTTTATTTATGCCAGATTTGTTAGGAATATCCCTCAACTACCGTTGTCATGGTCACCCTACACAATTCGGCACTACGTGTCATAGACACGCGACCGCGAGCCCCCCTTCGATAACCATTGCGTTTTACTTACGTTGCCCGCTAGTAAATCGGTGCAGTGGGCGGGCAGTGTATACAAGCTCTGTCGCGTGGTCCGACTGACGCTACACATGATTGATAGCTCCCTTTCGTGCTGTAATGAGGGGTAGTTTCATGTTCGGTTTGTAAGATTTTAATGTGTGCCTATAAAGTCTGCTGTGGATTTTAAGTCTTTAGAGGCCGGGTCTGTGAATTGACTTTTAACTCCCTGTCTTGGCCATCACTAGTCTTTTTGCTGACACTTTAAATTTCCTCTTGCATCGGTTTCTCCTGTCGTAGGTCTCGACTGAATTAGTTACTTCTAGCAAGCAATCGTGTCCCTTACTAGATTTTTGAAGTGAAAACTTCTTTAGGCGCGTTGGGTATTTTTTGGGATGGGAAAAAAGCAATTGAACTAGCTACACTGTTACCGTTACCAACACCTCTGTATATAAGCATGTACATATATTGTGTATGTACGTACAGACGCCAGCACATCAAGCTACCCCAAACTGTAAAATTTTCCCAATTGAACATGAACCTTATTCATTTGTAATAAAGTTCGAATTCTATCAAATAAATTTGACAAATTGGAGTAGCTTCATGTGCTGGCGTCTGTACATAAATACACATGCATGTTGGCATTTTTTGAGATGGGAAAAAACAACTGGAACTTGCGACACTTTTAAAAACATACACACGTATTTGTTCAGGTTTTCACTTCTGTCGGCACTGCCGGAGTGCCACTGTTTTTTTTAGATGTTTAGTTTCTTTATATGGAACGTAAATTAATTATTCCCCCGGTATTTTATGAAGAAGAGCTGATAATGATGATGTTTTATTTTTGTATTTCATGACAGCGTTGCTGATCAAGTGGTCGCAAGCGCTTTTGCTGTGCATGAGATTCTGGGTTTGATTCCCTGGTCGAGGTATTTCTTTCTGGAATTTCTCACTGCAGCCCAGAGTTTGGATTTGTGACCAGTTGATGGCAATAGGCTCGTCCCCTATTACATGGGACTCAAACATAACTGGCGAAATGTGAGTGCACTATAGGTACAGCCTAAACCCTCGGGGAACAAGGCGTGATAATAGGTTATGTGTGTGATTTGTATTCTTATTTACAGTTGGTGGGTTAGCAGAAAGTGAAATTCATCAATTGATATTATTTTTCACTAGCTCTTGCCCGCGACTTCGTCCGCGTAGGAGTCAAAATTAGTTCTAATAGGATTTTTTTTCGGATAAGCTGTATCTAAGATTAGCGTGCACAAACGCACAGACAATCAGATAAACAGACAAACATTCTAACAAGAACTTTTTTGGGTGCTATGTGCGTTGATAAAGGTCCCAATAATATTTTTTCTCATATATCTTCCAAGTACAGACAGCGATCCGTTACATTTTTATTATATGCATTGATTGATGATAATACTTATTACTTGTATAGCAGCCATCTTTGACCTCGTCATCACTTGCAGGTGTAATAACTGGGCAAGGTAGCGAGCTCAAGAACCTCTCCTCAGCAGTTAGGCTTGCGACAACTAGACAGTTGGCGTTTATTTAGTTAAAGATGTCGTGATAAAATAATAAGACAGCAGTGCTAACTGCTGTATAATTATTCTACCACGACAAGCTTTTTGGTAGTCATCCTCACCGCAAATATGCATATATTTGTAGTGTGAATGACTACCGAAAGTGTCGGCGTTGGACAAACACTTATTATCATGACTCGTAAGAGCTCTTTCCGAGCTCTTTTTTATGAGAAATATTTAAGTGGTCCTGTAATAACTTATGGACCTTCTAATTATTGGCACTTTTTATTAATAAACCTCTAAAATTGTTATGCTGTTTTGATGCACACTTCAAGAAAATAACTGAGCCTCTTTTAAAATTTCTCACAGTTGGTCGCAGTTACGTGGCTCTTTAATATTCTAAAGAGCCCAAAATATATATATTTTTAGGAGAGCAAAACGTGAATTATTAGATGTTCGAAGAAATATATTTATTGATCCTATAAATGGTCCTACAACTAACAACAACCAAGTCTCCCGCAGTATTAATATCCCCTATGACGGTAGTTTATCCACGCATAGTATATCATAAATATTCCTATCATCCCTTCCTCCAAATTTGATTGAGTGAGCTTCTTTCGCATCTTTTCTATTGATTTATTTCCCACAAGTATGCCTGTTGGTATTTCTGACGTCATCTCATCTGCCTCATCTTCGTCTCCTATTGAACTAGCTTTTGCTAGCGGCTGCACTCGCGTGGAGGTTGGAAATTATGCCACGGGAAGGTACTACCGGGATGAAAAGTATTCTATATATTAAACCAGGTTATAAACTATCTGTGTGCCAAATTTCATTCAAATCCGTTCGGCAGTTTTTGCGTGATAAAAGTAACAAATATCCAAGCATCTAAACATCAAACTTTCACAAATTTATAATATAGTAGGGCTAAATAATAACAGCTGCACGGGTCGATCGAAGGTTAAGCTACGCTTGCCAGGGTAGCTCCGTAGATGGATGACCATTCATAACATATTGAAATCCCTTCGTGCCTCGGATAGCACGTTAACCCGTTGGTTTTGGCTGTCATATCTAGATCTTTGGCAGTCGTTACGGGTCGTCTGAAGCCCGAACGTCTGACAACCAGTCTTACTAAGGGGTATGCAGTTACCCAGTATTCAGCTGCATCCGGTTAGACTGGAAGCTGACCCCAACATAGTTGGGAAAAGGTTATGCAGATGATGATTGACTATAGAAAATTTTACATGTAGGATTCTGGATTGGTTTACAGCAACGACATTATTGAATGCAATTTCAGCTTTAATTACTGAGGATTTTATACCTATATCTATGAGTTCATGATTAATTTCTTCAGTTATTAGAAGAAACGTATTTTGCGTGTCGTCGATGTATTGGGTAATCCTTCGTTTTTTTTTTTTTTGGGTGGGAAATCATCAAATAACTTCTCCCGCTCTGGGCGGAGCGGGAGGGCGTGTCAGACTTTTACTGACTAAAACCCACCCGTGTTCCCTCAGTTGCCTGTGTACCAGGGGCCGCGGTATCTCTTTTGAACAACCCGCACCCCTGGCAGGGGTAATCCTTCGTTGATTAACACTCACTTAAGCTCTCTCAGCACTCACTCGGCAGTCATTTGAATGATGGTTAATTTTTCTGTTTCTTATATAGATGAATTTAAACTGTGTTTATACGTCAATAAGACTACGATTTGAAGTTTTTGTGGAAAAAACGATACTGGTAGGGTTCAATTGGTCATAGCATAATCAGCTATAATGTTGCCACTGCTGAGACAAAGGTCTCCTCTTTGTGAGAGGGTGTGGGCCATAATCAACGACGCGGGCCCAGGGTGGGTTGGTAGATGTCACATGTCTACGATTTTTTTTAAACCCAAAATTCGTCGCAATTTCCTCACGATGTTTTTTTTCACCGTTCTGAGAGCAGAGATGATATAATTTACACCACGTAAAGCATCTGCCAGGATTTAAACCTACGACCCGTAGATCGCAGCCGTTACCACCGGCCGCCACTGCTACCAATTATTCTTATTTACTATTATTCCAACTGATATACAACATAGTTACAAGCAAAACGTGGGAAAATCCTCAAATAAAATGTCACTTGTTTTGTGGGTGGGTTAGCAACCCGCAATATGGAGTCGTACAACCTGACGCTTTCTCACAACATTAGTGACGAAAATAGTCACTGCTTTTTTAACTATATTTTTTTTCTACAAAAACCTTTTATATCTCATCTCACCCGCCAAATTAAGGCCAATAAACCCCATTAACACTGGCAGACACCATCCGCCACCATCAGTTATCCTGAAGAACTACAAAAACCCTTAAAAAGGTAGTACCGCAAACGAGGCAAGTGATGTTGGCGCCCCCCTCTCCCTGTGACGTCGGACCACCCCATTTATCGAACGACCCCTGCCCCCGCTGCCGCCCGCCGCCGGCTCCAGTTATACGTACCTATATGGGGTTTCTTGGACATTTTACCTTTGATATAGCGCTTGGGATTTTTATGGCGTGTTTTATTTATTGGTTTTTGGGTTTCTGAGTTATTGGTGCACGTGGTTTGGGTACCAATAACCTTATTTAAATCAAACTTCAAACCTCAGATTTCTAAGTATGAGGATACGAATGAGAGTGAACTAAAAGACCTTATAGAATTCAGAAATCAGAATCAAAATGTACAAGATACTTGGTTTCCATGACCTTAGACAGATTCAATCTAAATTATCTTTAATGTCAATTTCGTACTAAATTTAGTCCAGGCTATTTGTTATCCTATATTGCTCGAGCGGATTTATCGCGCTGATATTGGCTAGGTTAATAACCTTTTATATTTCTATTGTTGTTTCTTTTGCAGTTCTAGGAACTCTCTGATCGTCTACTACTTCACCGTTTGTTTCAAATAGCACTGAAAACACTTCTACTATTATTCTGCGAACGGGCAGGACTAAATTCTCATGCTATAGCGGCAATAACGTAATCTGGCTGACATCATAAATCAGTGTCTAAAGTTTAATTTCCGTTGCTAAACTTACTCAGAATGTATCTTGAGGATACAGTTTCTCTTTGGTAGGCTTTCTCTAGCCGAGATTTATTTATTTTCTAATGACTTCATCATCATCATCATATTAGCCGAAATACGTCCACTGTTCCACGTAAGCCTCCCCCAAAAGGTGGGGATTTGCCAAAATCGCCACGCTTGGCAGGTGGGTTGGCGATCGCAGTATGGTTGTAAAAATGCATAGAGAACGCTGCTGTCCATTCTCTAGTAAGTCCCTTAGTCGTCTAATTACTAATCTCTTTCTAATACAGTGTCAGTCTCGCTATAGTTTAAGGGTTTCCTGTGTTTCTCTGATCTCCTGTCTTCGACATATATTCGTAACTGTTTTTTGTCTCTAATGAATAAACTAAATTAAGTATAATCCTTAACATAACGTGGTTTTATCAATTCAATGTGTCTATTTATCTTCTTCTTTGTCAGAACTATAGCTTTCATAGATGCGGAATCTCCCACAGTTGGCACAACATTTATCAAGATCTAACATCTGAATTAAACGCATATTGTAGCGCTGTTTCACGAGTAGCGCTACAAGTGCTGCCATCTATTGCGTGATATATGTTCATGGAATTGTTGCATACTTTTTCAAAATCTGTTTGGCTATACTCTCATTTTTATCGTATTTTCGTTTAGTAAAGGATGGTATATGAATACGCTATGAGATGTGACTGTCACACATGCAGCTTTGGCCAGTTTAAATTTTTTTGTTAAATCGGTGGAATTTATTGTTTTTTCGGCAAATGTGATTCAATTCTGGTTTAATTTAAAACAAGCTCATGATCATACTATAAAATCGTATATCTTGCAGCTTTTACTCACTTTAAATGTTTTCCATGACCTGAAGTAGAATTTAATATAATTCTACAAATAATAATATTTCCTTCAGTGTCATAGTGGACTTAAAGAAAAGTACGACAGTAAACAAAATTAAAAAACTTTAATTTTACAGATACGCCAAATCAGCATCAAACGATAAAAGGCGACAATGTAAACAACATGCCTCAACAGGCTTACTGCCAGCCTCGGGAGTACCAGGGTGCCCCGCCCGCGCCCCAGGGCTCCACAATGTACCCCGGGCCTTCGCCCCACTGGGACGCGCCATACGAACCAGCTGGGGATGTATCTTGCTTGTGAGTCCTCCCGTCATCTTGACTTGGATCCTGGATTCCATCAAATTCCTTTCACCTTCTGTTTTCTCCTTGGGGCTTTTGTTCTTTCTGTAATTTATTATTTTTCTCTGAATCTTTTTAACATGAGTTTGTTATCTTCATATTTTTAATTTCGTCTACTTGTTTCAACCATTTTCATTTTATCATGTTTTGGTTTATATGGACGATATCATTCAACATTTTGTTGGTTTATTTCTATTGCGTCCTCATGTTTTATTGTTGAGATGGATTCTGATTTAAACCTTCCCGTAACCCTTCCACCCACCCCGTCCTCAACCCGTGGCTGCGTAGCAGTGGAATTGGTTTCTCATAGGTATTAAACACATGTAAATAGCTTGTCGCAAAGGTAAAACAAATACATTATTAATAGACATACTAATTATAATTTTGATTCGCAGACATCTTTGTGACAAGTCAACTTAGATTGAGACGATTATCTGAATGGATATTTTTGTTCTGTCGATCAAATGTGTAAAATGTATAGAGATTTTGCTCATAGATGTTATTTTTTTCTGAATAGGCAGTATCCTTTCCCGAGCTTTGGTTTTGTTTGGCTTATGTGGTATCGATACTGCCTAATGATTGTTTATTTAGATAATGTTTTTTGAAACATTATTTTTAGCAGTAGGTAAGTGTTATTTTGTTAGCTTCAAGAGGCCAAGATGAATGTTAGACTGCTACCGCGCCCTCATCCCTCCCTTTTTGTTTCTCCCTGCGCCCGGGCTGCAATAGTTTTTCATTATATGATTTTATAGGTGCCTGCGAGATTTCAGAACCCTTTGTTAATGTTGTTTACATTGTCGCCAGGTATGCGTTTTTAAATAATACGTTTGGTGTTTAGATTACTTTCGACATGTTGGGATTCAAATAATAGACATAATTTCTAAATGTGCATTTTCTAAAGATGATTTATTTTAATACTTCAAATAAAAAAAGATTGGTACAACGACACTATATTTTAAAAATTGTTTGTTAAATTGTGAATTTTATGTAATTCCAACATGTCAACGTTAGAATAAATAGAAAAACAAAAATGTACAAACAAAAGAATCTAGATGGGTTTTATCATAAGTATGTAAATACGAACGATCTCATCATCCTTTAATCCTATTTTTTTCTATGCTTATTGAACCCCATCTAGAAAATCCAATAGGTCCCATGTTGGGTGCCAAAATAGAGAAATGTAACATAATAAATGTTAGTTCCATTATTATTGATATAACAATCATTTTAAACTAACCTCAGTGCAGTTTATTAGCTTTTACATTACCTACCGTCAAATCAGAGCTTACAGAAACTAACAATTTACTAGAAGAAGTCAAGTTTGTGATGAAAATGAAAATAACGGTAATATTGTAAAAGCTATAAAGTGTAGTCTATGTTTAGAAGCATGTTTGTTGTGTATAGATGATGAGCTTGATAGAGCACCGTCAAGCGCGAACGGAAAACGATAAACCTCGTTCACACGGCGATGATCAGTACGATATTTTATAGTATAATTGTGGAATCACATATCAGTTTCATACTGCATTTGTTTTGTCATCGTATGCACAGTGGGATGTTGAGGTGTGATCTCAAATTTATACTGTAAAGTGAACAGCGCCGAATGAACAGGGCCTCACCAAAAAATCATTTTAATGTTTTAAATATTACTAAAGTTTTAATTTTTATTTGTTTCAGCGGCCCAGATACCTCAGAGAGGCAGTAAGTATCTTTAGACGTTTTGCCAAGTAAAGCTCATGAATACTTTTGATACTTTTTTATGTTTTCGATTAATCCGACATTTTGTACTGCATACAGGTTCACCAGAAGTTATTCATGCTTATGCAGTTTAGAGACTAAAATCATGTAGTTGTAATTAAAACCAGTAGAAGCAGCAGTCTAGGATTTTACACAGGCTAGCACATCAAGTTGCCCCAATCTGTCAAAATTTCTTTGATCGTTTTTCGATTTTATTACAAGAGAATAAGATTGATGTTCAATTGGGAAAATTTTACAGTTTGGGGTAGCTTGTTATGCTGGCGTTTGAACTTGGTGTATAACACTGAAACGATTGTAGCATTTTCAAAATCAAATTTAACTCTAAACTCTCTCTCTAATTGCTAGTTTCTAAGAAGTATAATATTGCTACATGAAAGATTAAATAAAATAAGAAAAGAAGAAATAGAAGTCAATAGATAACAAAACGGAAAGTGATAGGACGTTATTGTTATTATCAAAGCAGAAATAAACAGGCTAAAGTAAACCTTAGCAGGAACAAATAGAGGTCAGATATTCTATGTCCTACTTCTGACATGAATTCGACCGAGGACGATATGTTAAAATATAACTGGGAGTTCTTGTGAAGTTTTATTCAGATCCCAACTGATAAATTCTTAACTGGATAAAAATATCAATTCTCTTCCTATATCTAGCACTGTATAAGAGTTTTGGAAAATTGTGAGCTTGAAATCACGTTCTCGAAAGTGTCTGAAGACAGAAGTGTGAAGCACAATCACTCAAATATCACAAACAAATGATGCACCAAGTTTTTTTATATTCAAACAAGGAATAGAACTAAGCTAGGGATTTTATTGTTTCACTATTGTTGATAGTTCTCCCAGTAAAGTATACGAAGACTCTGTTTTTAATTAGCTAGAATAAAATTACAGCTGCGATATAGCTTTTTTGTCTAGCTAATTAAAAATCAGAGAGTATATTCACACGACTGTATTTTACCTTTAATGTTTCATCTTTTGTATCATACGTAGGGCCATAAAATTATATCAATTCACAAGTATTGACATCGAAAGTAGAAAATATAACCTTTGTTAGGATGTAACCTAATTCATGTGTTCTAAATTACATTATTAAGCTCGTTTCTTTCTTTTCATACAACTCAAGGAGAGACCCGCATATGTACGTATATTCTTTTTAGATTTTTTTTTTATTTGGCGTTTATATAAAAGCAGGTAATGTAAAGTATACCTCCATTGGTTTCAGGTTGCAAGCGCAAGGAGGAATTGGGTTCGGATATGCCTTCCCCGAAGAAACCGCGTTTGGTTTTCACAGACCTCCAGCGGCGTACTCTACAGGCTATTTTTAAGGTAAATTGACAATCATTCACACTTATAATATAACTTAAGGGCGCGTCTTTCCTACAGTTACGGCACCCCCTGGTCTTCTCCTTGATGTGCAATAGTCTTTGTAGCACCATGAAACATGAGGCTTCAAGGGCTAATGCGAATCTTGGGCTTCAATTGAGTCTGGTCGAACCACGCTAGGGTCGGTGCACTTCATTTATTCTGTCTTTATGTTACCTTCTAACGCCAAAACCGCTAAATGGACATCGTAAATATTAGGCAAGGAGATAGATGCCATCTTGAGAAAGGACATGGCTACTTTTTGTCCTGATAGCACGTTCCCGTGGGAGAATTTTCGACATCCATGCGGGTGACGTCCCGGGCAGGAGCTAGTATTAACATAAGGTACCAACATGCCTATACAGGGTGTAAAGGAAACGCTTCCGAAGCCAGAACGTAGGTAAAATACAACCTAAATGCAAACGGATACCAATAACCTTTCGCCTTAAATTGGTCATTTTGCATCAATTGAAAACGTTTGACGCTTCTGTAATGTTTCTACTTATTTTTTGGTGACGATTTACAAAGGATGCCTAAACCTAAAGTCCCGCCTGGACTTGGGGTCCTTTTTATATGTGTGTAATCTCAATTAATGGTTCATTTAACTGTTCTCACAGCATAAAAAACATATTTTTTTTAAATCTAGATTTTTTGATGGTACTGTATCGAAAATCACTAGCTCTATCACCTGTCTTCGTTTTCGGAAGCGTTTCCCTTACACTCTGTATACGGGTGCAACAAGATGCTTAATGAAGCCGAGAGTCACTCATGTATCCTACTGTTGTGATATTGTTTTTGTAGTAGACTATTCCTGGGCACCTTCTAGTTACAGACACATTGAGGGTCAAACAAATTCCAACTACCACAACACCAATTACGAAAACTAATTTTTAATGTTGTGGCTTGTGTCTAAGTAATAATAGATCCTTGGGTCGATCGATAAGGTTAAGCTCCTGATATGATGGGCTGATGAGATGGGTGACTATCTTTTTAAACGAAGACCCCTCCGTGCCTCAGAAAGCACAATAAGCCGTTGGTCCCGGCTGTCATTCGTGGATCTTTGAAATTCGTTACGGGTCGTCAGAAGCCCGAAAGTCTGACAGCCAGTTTTACCAAGGGCTGTATCGTATTACCCAATAACTGGGTGGTGGAGGTCAGATAGGCAGTCGCTCCATGTAAAATATTGGTATTCAGCTCCATCCGGTTAGACTGGAAGCCGACCCCAACATAATTCAGAAAAGGCTAGGCAGATGATGACCAAATATTTCCTTTACCGTTGCATGCACCCACCCATAAGCACAATGTTTTGCGTGCGTTACATTGTTCATCTATCTATCTATCTATCTATATATATAAAAATCAATTGCTGTTCGTTAGTCTCGCTTAAACTCGAGAACGGCTGGACGGATTTGGCTAATTTTGGTTTTGAAATATTTGTGGCAGTCCAGGGAAGGTTTAAAAGGTGAGATAATATAAATTTAGTAGCGTTACGAAGTTAGCCGGGTCAGCTAGTTATCTATATTATTAAAATATTTTAAAGAGGTAAAGTTTGTGAGTTTGTGAGGTTGTAGGCGGTAATCTCTGGATGTACTGAACCGATTTTGAAAATTCTTTTATTAATAAAACGCCACGTTATTTCTGAGTGCTATAGGCTATATGTTAACCCGAAAAATTAAAAGACTTTTTCGTGGTAGTCGGATTTGCAAAGTACGTCGGAGAAAAAGCGGTTGAACTTAAACGTTTCTTACGAACGCTGCCTTAACGATGAGAGATTTTTGATTGAGTTCTAGAAAAAAGTTGTAGAACATAATAATGCCTACAAAAATGTCGACGACAGCATATGTCTAAATTTTATATTTAAGTCACAAATAGTAGCTTTTTAAATAAAAAAAAAATAGTTTAAATCGTTAGGTCATGTTTATTGGTCATATTATCAACAATTATGAATTCGTATCAAAACAAGTAAAATTATCGTCTCAAGTATTTAAAACAAAAGACTTTTCCCTTTTACTGCATGTAATTTGGACGAATGGTTAAAAAGATAATTTCGACATAGGTATGGAACCCCGAACGACAGTCATAAATTCATCACAAGTAAAAATGTTTACCGCCCAAAGAAGTGTGCACGGGTCAGCTAGTAGTAAATAAACAGCGAATTTTCACAGTAAAAATAAAAGTCATTTCTAAGTAACAATTTTTTTGCAGTGTTATGTAGGTCTTTTATATCCTGTTCATATCCTCAACGACAGGCGGTAGTTTATAGTTACAACCAAATTGTGCACGTTAGAAGTTTCACAAGGGCGATACTCGCGGCTACCGGGCACACATCCAGCCTCCAACTTGCTACTGAGTTCATCGTTTGTATTTCCACACCAATTTTATTTTTATTTAGTTGACTATTTATGGGCATCAGAGAGGTTGTAGTTAAGTAATAAAAGCCGTACGGGTCGATCGATCAGTTTAAGCTACGCTTGCCACGGTCGGTTTGTGGATGGGTGATCATCTTTACGTACGAAGTCTTCTCCGTGCCTCGTAAAGAATGTTAAACCATTTGTTCCCGGTTGTCATTCATGGATCTTTGACAGTCGTTACGGGTCGTCAGAAACCCGGAAGTCTGACCTGTCTTACCAAGGGGTGTATCGTATTACTCAGTAACTGGGTTGTGGAGGTCAGATAGGAAGTTGGTTAGACTAGAAGCCAACCACAAGATAGTTGGTAAAAGCCAAGGCACATTAGATTATATTTTCGATTTATGGGCATCAAAGTTTTCACATTAGATTATATTTTCAAGTATTTCTAATGTACGTTGTCAATGGCCAGTAGTTGTTATTACCCTAGGACATCCGTCCTATTAGGTCTAAAGCATATCCTGTCATAAATAGAAAGCGTTTGCCACCCGATCATCGCCTTCATCTGATTCTGTCACTTTTTGTTCGGTGAACTGATACGTGTGGTCGCGCCGACACAGGACGCCTAACGATTTTCCAAAAAAAAATGACACATGAACGCGACGATCGCGCATAAGCTTGACGATCGCTTTCTATGTAAGTTGTAAACAACATGCAACTGGTAAATAGACTTACGTACTTAAGTCGTCCATATGGTGCCGAACGTAAAAAATAGCACCATCCCATTTCTTCCCGTGAGTGTCGTAAAAGGTGACTATGGAACTTACTAGAGAATGTGCAGCAGCGTTCTCTAAGCTTTTGACAACAATACTGCGATCGCCAACCCGCCTGCCAAGCGTGGCGATTATGGAAAACCCCTCCCTTTGGAGGCTGAAATGATGATTATGCTTTAAGTCGACGTACACTCGGACGTAACTATATCGCCAAACATGTGAAATCTTGGTGAAAGAATAAAATAAATTGTACAAAATTATGTAAAAATTGTTAGAGAATTTTAAAAAACACCGTGGGTGTGAATTGACCTTTAAAAAATAGGAGTCGAGTCAAGGGTGAAATTTCAAAATGCTATTGTGTTTGTTATTTGGCTTCAGGGGGATTTAAAATAATAAGCATGTTGCTTACACGTGCTTTTATGAAAGAGCATAAATTGTACATTAATTTATTGAATTAGCGTAGGATAAGAAAAAGTCTTAGCATTATGTGTTCGTATATGAGGAAAGGTACAGTTGTTACAGACTGGTGGGCAAGACGTGAGCCTGAGTGAGCCCATCGTTAGCCCATCGTTAGATATTTAGTGTCCTTTCCTTTCTTTTTCTTTTCTTTTTGCTTCGACTTTGCGTCCATGTGTATATTATAAAGTAGTCAATCACAAAAGTGTATCCACGAGAACACTGCCGACAAACTGTACAGCAGTTTGGCAGAAGACTTATGTATTTTTCTATGTAACTTTTCGTAAATAAAATAAATAAAAAATAAAAGATATAAAAATAATGTTGATTCGAATCTAACACGATATGGCTAGCAAGGGGGTGGCTACGGAGATGACGCCTTAGTCAAAAAAAAAAAAAAAAACAAAAATACATGTTGCGACTATAAATGTAATAAAGCCAAGATAATGCTGATGATGAACTGAGTGGAAAAAAAGTGTAAAAAAGAGTGTTTATATCTTATAACTGGTCTGAACTTTTGTCTATAACTATATTAATACGTGAAGCAAAAATGTTGTACCCCTTTTTACGAAAATTACGCGGACAGGGGAGAAGGAATGCAGAATGCTTATATTTTCATATAAATACATTTTATTAATTTACGGCAGATTTTTCAATAGTCAGGTAACTTTTAACTGTGGAATAAATATTGCGGTTCGACAGCTTTTGTATAGAAAATATGTCAAACTGTCAGATTAATTCTTCCGATAAAAGTTCTGATCTGACTATTGAAAAATCAGCCCTAAAACAACATGGTCGAATTTCGATCACTGGGCGAACACTAATTGAAATAAATCCGTTCTACGTAAAGCACAAAATCTAAACTAAAAAAATAAAAGCTTAAAAAAACACGCTTTAAAAACCAAACTAAAGAGTAGAAAATAATTTAATTCTATTAAAAAGCGTGGGGTGCTTTTTGAGGTATTTTTATAATCAATTAATATCAAGCACCCCACGATTTTTAATAGAATTAAATTATTTTCTACTTTTTAGTTTGGATTTTAAAGCGTGTTTTTTTAAACTATTATTTATTTTCTATTTTTTAGTTTTGCTAACTACAAAAGCGCGTTTTTTTTTTAAATTATTGAATTGTCATAGGTCCTCGATAAGTCTACAAAGTTTAAATGAAATCTGACCGTTTAAAGTGAGTCAAAATAGCGTCCGAAGGAGTCGGTTACATACAAACAGCGTGTAATAATAATATTCTCTACAACCTTTTTAACTCAACCATTTCTGCTTTCCAGGAAACGAAAAGACCATCAAAAGAAATGCAAGTAACAATAGCAAGACAACTAGGACTGGAGCCGACAACAGTTGGCAACTTCTTCATGAACGCGAGAAGAAGATCGATGGACAAATGGAAAGACGATGACGCTCCATCAGAACTAGACCAGCAGTGTGAGTCTCATGACCTGGATCGGGTTACTAGTATGGATTCAGGGGAGTCTGAAGAAGATCATGACGACCACGATGACCATCTATTGTGACGCCGTCTTCCTCATCAGCAACTTCATGTGCTATGAGAATCGCTTGTTATGGGCCCTGAATTAAAAGTCTCTGTTGTGAAGCGGGATGAATATTAATCTTTTGGCTTCTGTGATTTTGCTCAGTTCTTTAATTTTGATTGGTTTGATTTCGAGAGCGTATTTTGTCAATTACTTCGGTTATTTTTATTGTTGGTTCTTCATTTTATTCTTCTTAATTTATTTGTATCAATTCATCATGCTACAGGTTGTGAATGGCAGTGATAGTCAACTGCGATAAACTAAATTAAGTTGATTGATTCAAAGATGTCTGCCAGCTAATACACGTAAAGATTACAAATTGTACAGTAGCAATTTTAAAATTGTTGCCACAGCAAAAATGTAAGACGCTCGAATACATTATTTCCTTTCTTGAATTTCTGCCTCTCTTACTATTCTTTTAAAGATTACATATTGTGTCTCGCGCGTATAAGTTTCCAAAATTACCGGGGCCCTAGCATAGGAAGTTAAACAAAGTGTACATTAAAAACTTACGTGAATAGTGAACGCCGAAGCCGTTTTAGATAACGTTTAGTTGTTAGCCGCTGGGTGGCGCCACTGTCTCGATACTCGATAGATTTGTTGATAAATGACGATCGACTCTCTTGATTGATTAGGTAAGATGGAAGGTTCAAAGTCGATTGATAGGTATAGAGGTGATAGGTACGATTCGAATGGGTCATCGTAATGATCAGTTGTTTTATTAGGAATGATTTTTGTAAGACTAATGACTGAAATGAAACAGGAAATTGTTAAGATATGCCTATATCTGCTTGTCGACACATCTATCGATATTTAAATAGTGCTGCCCCAGAATGATCTCTATATCAAACGTTTCTAGTCAAACGTGAATTAAAATAGTTAACTTTTAGTTTTTATTTTAGAACGACAATATGTATATTTTAGTGTTACACAATCACTTTGGATTCGGGCGTCTGATTGATTCAACTTTATCAATCAATCTTGAACACCGCCCTATAATAGTGCAATAAAACACCATATTCTTCTGTAACTGTAAATTTAAGTAAATTAAAAGAAGTAACGTAAGAATGAATCAATTAGCTCACCTTTCCAATGAAAATGGCGCCTTTATCCAAAGCTGATTGATACTAGATAACTGTTAACACAAGATCTTTTTAAAGTAGCAAGAAATATCCGATGAAATCGGATCACTTACATTAAACTAACGAAAACGTTACATGGTTGAAGGAAAACAAGATATACTGCTCCATTTTGGAATAAGGCAACATCCTTTTATTGCAATTCACTAAAAGTTACCATTAATTAGTTTTCTAACTTTCGTGAAAATAAAAAGTAATATAAGGGTGGTGCACACAAAACGGGTTAAGCGATTTTTGAAACAAACTACAAAACTATAAGTAAACATATTTTTCATTAATATCTAAAAAACAGAATACTATTTATTTAGTTTTTTTTAAACAATCTATCAAGTATTAGTATTTATTCATAGCAAGAGCAAAAAATATTAAGAAAATTCTTATAGAAACCTAAATCATGTGACGTATCGTTCCCAGTCACGACATCTTAGCCATTTCAATTACTTTCATAACGGCTGATTAAAACTTGAAAGCAAATTTGTGCGTGATATTATCTAGTTATAACTTAGATGTAAAAAAATGGTATTTATTTAAGAACCGCTTCAATGTAAGTCTAGTCTGATTTGTGCAAGATATAGGTATTAAATGACGCTTGGAATTCTGCCTGGAATGTCGGTAACTTGCGCACAAGATGATGCGAGTACTTTGCGTATAATTGTGCCATAGCGACTTCAGATTGGTGAATGCTGCAATGGCATGCAAGTTTCTTGCATACTTTTGTACAATTACCCAGCATGTCCATTACGTGCTTTTTCACCTATCAGAAGATTTTATGGCACGGCATGCAAGTTACTTGCATATTTCCGTGTAAGTTACGCTCATGTGAGTTCCTGAGCTTTAAGTTGGTATCACTGAGCGAGCGAATGCTCTATTTTGAAATATAAGGAAGCTATATTTTATGAAAAATAATGTATAATATTTTTACTAGTCAGAGATATTGTATAATTTCTGTGTTGTTTAAGATAAGAAGTAGTCATTGATTCTTAGAGAAGTGAGTAAGAAAATGACAACGTTTCAAGCAATATGGTTAGGTATAAAACGTTGCAAATTCCTCCTTGTAATGCTATGTTATTATAAGAATTTTTGTACCTGTAAAATATTAATACGTATCTTCTAATCAGAAAACGAACACTGATTGTTACATTTCAAAGCTATTTTAAGTATCTTTCGCTTCGCTCGCGCAGTGTAGTATCAACTTTATATTTTTGTTATTTTTAACATCAAAAATAACTTACGATTTCTAGTTAAAAGCAAATATTTAAGTTATAGTAAGGATAGTTTATTTATTAACTTATAATTTATTTATTTTTGTGACCATTGCTAGTCTTTGTTAATTTTACCACCAATGTGAAGTGCAATTTTATTGTATTTAAGTTATTATCTCAGATTGGAATTTTATTTTTCTTATTAATATATATATATATATATTGTGGTATTTTCTTGTACCATATTCGTGCATGATTTAAATTTTTTAGAGTGTTATTTGTGTTAATTTGAACTTATATTTATGCTCTATGCTGCCCAGAATAAAATCCTATGTTCTCTTATAGTATTACAAACTGTACTTATATGAAAATTACTTGCCGTGGCAAAAGATGCATTTTTGCCCAACGTCCTCCATGGTCAGATTAGTTAAACAATTTATCTTGCAGCTTTTATTTCCAAAATATTGTTATTTATTGTAACCAAGTTTATAAAGTCAGTGACTGTTTTGGAATGCAGAAATGCAATGTAAAATATACATTCTAGTCCTAATTAAAGGCGGAGACTGTTTTGCAAAAGTTTGTTTGTAATGTATCATTCGAGGCGAGCTTGGTTACAACACGGCGATACACAAGTTAATAATGACATTGTTGTTTTGATATTTTTTTTGTAAAAACAATTACTTGTTACAATTTAATGCAGTACATATGACATATCACGCCTCACATTATTTAAAATGTCAGTTGGGGCGTAAAATGTGTGTTTTTTATATTTTATTCCAATACTTGTAATTTCGTGTTCATTTGTGTCTAGTCATTTTACATTACCTATAATTAGTTGCAAAGTATTTTAATATGGATAAAGCTGTAAGTTCGTGTTGAGAAAATAGTGAGTTGTAATTTGGTGAGAAAAATGTTGTGCATTAATTTTTTGATGAAATCCATAATTAAGTCAAATAATAAAGTTGGTAAGTCATGAAAGAAGAAAGAAAGAAATAAGTTTGTTTGCGGTAAACATGATGCAAAGAAAAAACACAAAAAAAAAACAAGTTGGGGGAAAATATGCATCACATCCACGTAAAACGGCTCTCGCTCAGCATAATGCTGCGATCCTATGGGAGACAGAGCCACAGCGCTGGTTTTCAGCGACAGCCGACTTTGATGTGATGACGTCAACCGGTGCAGAATACAATGAGATACAAATAAAAAAGAGAATTTATAAATTATACTCTATAGTGTTCTGAGTCTTTATATAAATATAATATTTATGGCAATACTCCATTCCCTCGACGATGCCGCACGTGCTGTTGGTCTTTAATAATCTATGCACAGCTTTCATAAAACTATTAGTCATCGATTAATGTGCTGAACTTTTGTAGAATTTGAAATTGATTGATGTCTCACTAATTATAATAACATGAAATACGGTTTCTAAAAGGCAAGCTCCTGCCTGCGGCTTCACCCGCGTCCTACTGTACCACAAAGTGGCCATTGTCCTTCTATAGGATGTTATCTATCTCGTTGCAAATTTTTATTGTAATCCGTTCAGTGGTTTAGGCATGAAAACGAAATACAGACAGAGTTGCATTCGAATTTATAATATTACTATGGATGGTTTACTTACTGTTAATTTGAATTAATACTCCTACCGACCTATTAAAACTCAAACAATTGCAAACAAATAAACCAGGCTAATTAATGTCTTAGTTGTCAATGCATCGGTCAGTCAGAAAGATGAAGCTAGTTGCCCATTCCAAAGCGTAGTAGGTTCTTAAGTAGAAACTCCACGGACTCTCTTTTAAATAAAAAAAAATACTATAATGCTATTAGTAGTCTCAAAGACAATAAAAATACAGTAAAACCCAAATATCCTGAAGAATATAATTCACTATTTTCTCAACACGAATACATTTCCTTTCCCCCACATCCTATATTTCCCATTCTCCTTTTTAAAAGCAAAGTTTATTCATAAGACAATATTAAGTATAAGAAGTCCATCACAGAAAAATAGGTATGTAGAATTTAAAAAAAAAATTGTTCTGTTGCTAAATTGCAATATTTTTACATTAATTAACATTCACAACATGGTATACGTCTGCAATAGAATTTAGAATTAATCAACTGTTTTATAATATTTACAAAAGAAATTGAACCATTTGTGAAAAGAAATAAACCTGAATGTGGAAATAACAGAAATTAACGAGGTATCCATTTTTCGTATAATATATTTTTGGTTTGTGACTTCCAAACTGAAGCGAATCCCGCGCGGTATACGGGAATAAATTCGCTCGCACCGATTGTGTCAATAAACTTGCATGGAAGTGTCGAAACTATCCTAGTCACTAAGGTGGAGATTTCTGGAAAACGGTCAAAAATATGTATTTTAAAGCAGTGTATCTCTTTAACCGTAAATAATTTCGAAAGCAAAAAAAAAATGATATTTTCAAGTCTTTTTTGCATTCAGTGATGGAATTCAAAACATAATTAAACATACTTTAATGCATCAAAAAAATCTGCAAAGTAAAAAAAGAAGTTTATCCCTTCAATAACAATTATAATTATAATTAAAAATATACCATAAAATTTCAAATGCCAAACTGCATTCAGTGATGGATTATTTATTATTAAATAGTTAATATCTAATTTGATACGATTTCATTTGCATTTTTACGACATACGCTTGCTCATTTATTATTCGAATTTCTTACAACAGATTTGAACCCGTATCGGATTGCAATAAGAACTATTATCGCTCATAACGACACTATTTAAAGTTAACTTGGCCTTAAGGGGGAAAAGCCAAGGTAACCCGCAAAATACAATTTTTCTTACGGTTTTTGCAATTTGCAGGCCAGTGTTGTGGTATGTTGAATAAAATATAATTTGATGACTTTTCATGAAATTATCTTTCAATGGGAGTATATAAGAAAATAATCATAATGCATCAAAAAATACGTCAAAGAAATGTATTTATAGAATTATAATCATAAAAACCATCAATTAATACAACTCTCTTAGTTCATATTACCCTACTGAATGTGGGCACGCCACAGTTCGCAAGGGCCGATGTCTGCCAGGAGTGCGGGTTGTTCGAAAGAGATACCGTGGTCCCTGGCACACTGGCAAGTGAAGGAACACGGGTGGGTTTTAATCAGTAAAAGTCTGACACGCCCTCCTGCTCCACCCAGAGCGGGAGAAGTTATTTGAACTCACCCAAAAAAAAATGGGAATATATGGACTTGGATGTTTGTATTGAGAGCATTAGTGCCTCAGTGGTAATGGCCCCGACTTACAAGTTGTAGGTCATGGGTTCGAACCCAGGCAGGTGCTTTGCTTTATGTAAATAATTTCATTCCCGCTGTTCTCAAAACGATGAAGGCAAACATCGTGAGGAAACTGGCATGTCCTAGCACCAAAAAAAAAACGATGACATGTGTCCTGTCTTAACCATGAATATACAAGTTGTTAAAAAATTAATGTAGAGAAATTTAAGGAGTTGTTTAAATTGACATTTAAAACATAATTACGAAAAAAATATTTATACACAACAATCCGCTTGAAAGATATGCAATATTTTTCCCACGCACTAATTATTAAATATGCACATGCACCATGCCTACACAGTGTAGGCACATACAGCCGCGCGAGCCAGACGAGCGCGTTGTCAAATACCTACGTAAACAGCTGATTCAAATTTTCCCATCACATTTCTCAGACTTTGGACTGGCAATTTGTCGAACTTACCTAAAATTAAAATCGCTTAATTTTTGTTAGTTTCTTGATACCGAGCAAGTACACTACATTCGATTTTTTTTTAACACCTTATATGTTACGCGCAACTTGATTATTTCATTCTTTCATTGACAATAACGAACACAACACAAAAAAAAATAACAAAATTGGTCCAGTCGTTCAAGTGTGATCCCGTGACCAAGAGAAATTGGGATTCATTTTTATATACATTGATTACGAAGAGGGTTCTAATGATGATTTTAATGATTATAATTCTGTCAAGCCATATTTGTTACGGTCGCGAATCATATTTCGAACAACACATAACTTAACAATGACCAGCAAATTGTAAAAAAAACGTAAGAAATTTCGAATTTTGCGGGCTATCTTAGCGCATTCTCAATCCACTCTGACATTTTAGTCGTCTTACAAAGGTGGTCCACTCAATTTATCCGACATAAAATACCTACAGGCGCGATTAAAACATTGTTACCATTAAAGAAAACAAACCTTTAGAATTATGAAAAACCCTCCCTATTAATAATGTTTACGTATCAAACGGTAGAAGATTTCTACCTACCTACCATAATACCATTACATTTCATAATTCATTCCATCTCTATAACAGGGTGTTCAAAACTACATCAAGCGTCTTAATAAATGACATATTTAAAAAAAATAATTATTAATATGTCCAAAATATATTTTTTCTTTATAAATGATTAGTACCTCTTCATTGGATAAATGAAGTGGGCTACCGTTGTAAGACGACTAAAATGTCACGGTGTATACAATCGGCGCGTGTCGTACCGCTGCCCGCTCGGGATTTGCCTCAAAGTGGCCTGTGCTTAATTTTTGTATGCAATCTAGTCAAATCGCATATAATCCCGTAGTACTTAATTTATGATGTATCTTATAACCTTGACTCCCAGAAATATTGATTTTCTTTGGGGAATGTGTATGAAGCATAAAACCCAGAAGCGAACTTAGTCAAAACTACATACGGATTAAAGAGCATTCCAAATAACTTGAAGGTCTGAAGTCATTCCAAATGTTTTATGTTTAATTTTAATGTTAAGAAAAAAATGTTTAAAAAAATTGCGCACAAAATTCAGTACAGCTATCCAAAAGATGATTTTGTTTACATTTGAAGGTTCAAAAATGATTATTTTGGTTGTTGAAAATTGTTATGCGTAATACTGATTTGAAAACTATCGAATAAAATACAAAAAATACAATATTTTTGTGTATGTATAGTACTAAATAGTGCGCTTTCTGATGTACATAGTTCGTGATTAAATGTAAGATTATATGTACATTTTACAAAAAACTGAGTATTATTATCTAACCTTATTATTTTGTCAATGTTTGAGGGGCTTGTGGCTAAGTAATATTAGCCGTACGTGTCGATCGATCAGGTTAAGCTACGCTTGCCGCGGTTGGTCTGTGGATGGGTGACCATCTTCACATACCAAGACCCCTCCGTGCCTCGGAAAGCACATTAAGCCGTTGATACCGGCTGTCATTTGTGGATCTTTGACAGTCGTTACGGGTCGTCAGAAGCCCGAAAGTCTGACAACCAGTCTAACGAAGGGGTATCGTATTACCCAATAACTGGGTTGTGGAGGTCAGATAGGCAGTGGCTCCATGTAAAATACTGGTATTCAGCGGCCTATGGTTAGACTGGAAGCCGACCCCAACGTAGTTGGGGATAAGGCTAGGCAGATGATAATGATGATATGAATGGCAACGTGCCTGACAGAAACAGTTGGTATCGATATGATGTACGGGGTGGTAGGAATATCGATGTACAACTGGAGCCCCAAGGCCTCTTCTCTTGTAGAGAAGTCATGAGCGTTGATCACAATGCCTGCTCAAGGCTGAGGTGGCCATTTCAGAATAATATTACCTAACTGCAGAGACATCGATGCGCAAACAACCCCTGCGTTAATATTTTTAGTCGGTTATCAGTAGATTTTCTTTTTTGATACTCCGTGAAAAATATCTACGCTATTTGTAAATGTGCCAGACATTTACAAATAGCGTATACATTTTTCGCGGGTTTAGATAGGACAAGGATTGGCAGATTTAGAAAGGACATCCTTTTTCCTGCACTTATGGGAACGGGAGAGAATAATGTTTTTTTGTTACCAGATGGGTATAAATAAGAAGTCGCTCAGAAACCGCCCAGAGTTTGTGAATGAAGTAAAAATCTTGTGATTCTTTTCATGCAAAAGTGTCCGTAGTTTTTGAGGTGAAGTTAAATTGATACAGTTATTTTTATCATGAGGCTCGCGTTTTACCACTATCTCATGTGACCAGTATCTATATGAATCAAAATTAAATGCTGTGCGTTGATAAGCACATCACTTGAGAGCGGCTGGACTGATTTGGTTAATTTTCTGTAATAAATGTTCGTTTTAGTCCGAATAAGGTTTTTAGGGAAATAAAAATTGGAAAAGTTGCCCAGAAAATTGCAACAATTGGTAAAAACTAAAAATGGTAATGTAAATGGTATTTTCTATGGGATTTTTGTATGAGTTATTGAGTTTTGAACAGGGTGACGTCTGTCGTGTCAGCTAGTACTAATGAAATATGAGGCAATTGGCAAGTTTAGCATAAAACATGTTAGTTTGGAGCGATCCCTATGCAGCGCCATCTATGAGCCAATACAATGATTAAATATTCAGAACAATGTTTTCCCTGGTTTGTCTCCAAACAGGTTGTACGTCGAAACAAATACCTACACTCGGGTGGAAAACTGTGGAATGAGTAGCGCCACTACTGCATGTTTATATCAATGTAGACATCTTGTGTTTTACAAACTGCTGATGTGTATTTCGACAAAACCATACACTTTTGCAGCATGTGTCCACCACGGTTGTCAAAGGCAATTTTGTCCCAAATTAAGAATTTTCATTTATCGTTAGGATTTCTTATTGATTTTGACTAAGGTTATAGATAGCGACAAGAGTATGGGAAAACCAAAGAAACGATGGATGGCTTGTGTGAAAGATGATATTAGCTAGGAATTCGGTGACTACTGAGATATATCTGTCGCAACGATAGCAAATTACAGAATTAGACCTAAAATAAATTGGGATAAGGGCAAGAAAGTTTCAACCCTTATTTAAAAAAAATATCTTTGACATATCTCGGAACACTTGGAAACTTTTGGAAGGCGGAAGAGGGGCCGAAGCCAACTCGCAGACGTTTTAAATGCAGCTCGGTTGGCGCAGTGGTTAAGCGATTGACTGCTGCGCTGCGTGTCGCGAGTTCGATTCCCGCACGGAACAAATATTTGTATGAACTACAAGTAGTTGTTCCGGGTCTGGCTGTTTGTGTATGTGAGTTTTAAATGTTTGTAAACGCACCCACAATACAGGAGAAATTCCTAGTGTGGGGCAACGTTTAAAAAAAAAAAAAAAGAAAAAAAAAAAAGAAAAAAAAAAAGGAAATGAGTCATTATCCGACGACTACCTCTGTGCGCACTATGCAAGTGCAACCTCCAGTTGGTGTAGGACTGTCGCAGGATATGTGAACAACTTATAATGAATTATGGGTTTTGGTTACTAAAGTGAAATTGTTAACTATTGGAAGACTATGGCCCCTGCCTGACCAATGTTTTACATGAAACTAGCTTCTGCCCGCGACTTCTATCGCGTCAAATTTCTTGCTCCCCGATCCACCCCGTCGCTCGCCTCGCCTGACCGTGCGAGTACTTCGTATTCGTGACTTTTTTCTTTGCTTGGCTCCTAAGGGTCAAGGGTCTTAGCGTGATGTTATATAGCCTATAGCCGTACTCGATAAATGGGCTATCCAACACTAAAACAATATTCCAATTTGTACCAGTAGTTCCTGAGATTAGCGCGTGCAAGCAAGAAAACAAACAAACTCTTCAGCTTTATTATTGTATAGATACACAGATCAAATGCGTGACTTGCACACTCAATAATAGGCTGCCGGAAACTGTCAGAAATACATATTGATGGAGTGGACAAGGCGCAACAACGCCTGAGGTTGTTGACGAGTGGAGAGGTATTCCTCGGCTATTAGAATAATCCTAGAGCCTGGACTATGGTCAAGATCCCTACCAGTACCTAATGGAACTTGAGAGCAGCGGTGGCCTCGTCGAAACAATTGTGACTTACGAGTTGTAGTTCATAGGTTCGAACACAGACAGGGGCTTTGCTTTGTGTAAATAGATTACTTCTCTAAGAATCTTTTTATAATTATCTATTTATTATTTAAATTACCTACATCAAAACTAAAGGTGTGTACAAATAAATACAAAAAAAGGACACTTGACAAACAGAAGACTGGCAGCATTGCCACGTTGAATGGCAATGCTAATTATTTGGCCAAAGAACGACCCAGCCCTCTGGTCACGTGAAGCGTCGACCAGCCGGCGAGAAATTTCCTTAAAGAGGAGACGTGCACCCGGGCCCCATGACCCGAGTGTTTCGACCCCAAACGGCTCAAAACTGTAGTTACCCATAAGGTTACAGTATTTACGCCGCTTGAGGGTCTCAGCAACCGCAGCAGCGGCACCAGCACAGCCGTGCTAGGAACATGAGATGGCGCAAGGGTGTCGACACAGGTTGCGTCCCACACCAGAGGTCCTAACCTTCCAAGGCAATAACGTCATGCCGTTTGGTCTTTTGTGTAAATTATTTCATCACCACTGCTATCAAAACGGTGAAGGAAAACATCGTGAGGAAACCAGCATGTCCTAGAACCAAAAATTCTAAGACATGTGACATCTACCAACCCGCACTGGCCCGCGTGGTGGATTACGGCCTGTTCCTTCTCACAGAGAGGAGGCCTGTGTCCCAGCAGTGGGAACATTATAGGACGATTATGATGGCTTACTGGATTACTTCTTGCTTCCGAGTCTACGTTTACTTTTCCTCATGTTTTAATTTTATGACATCATCATCATCATCATCATTTCAGCCGTCTGGAAACAGGCCTCCCGTAAAAAAAAATGGGGGCTTTCCCATAATCGTCACGCTTGGCAGGCGGGTTGGCGATCGCAGTGTGTTGATAAAATTCATAGAGAACGCTGCTGCCCACTCTCTAGTAAGTCCCTTAGTCGCCTTCTACGACACCCACGGGAAGAAATGGGATCTTCTTCTTAGCGTGTTGATAGCAATCTAAACACAGTCAGCCTGAAGCAGTTATGCTCGCAAAGAGGGAGGCGGCGCACGTGAGGGAGATGCAGTACATGCGCCCTCACAGCCGTGGCCTTCGCAGGAGACGCCCTGGGCGTCGGGAATCCCAAGCTGATTCCCGGCCACCGTAGGCACGGGCTTGCGGACGGCGAGTAATGGGTAGCTCGCTGTCCGGTAAGGACCAACCCCGGGTCGACGGCGCGTTGTGTTCCACGCGCGCCTCAAAGAGATGTCAGCAGCAACAGATGGGGCCCGCAAGGGCCGATGCCTGCCGGGGGTGCGGGTTGTTCGAAAGAGATACTGCCGCCCCTGGCACACAGGCAACTGAGGGAACACGGGTGGGTTTTAGTCAGTAAAAGTCTGACACGCCCTCCCGCTCCACCCAGAGCGGGAGAAGTTATTTGATGATTTCCCACCCAGAAAAAAAAAAAAAAAACACAGTCAGCCTAGAATTTGGCTACGATTTTGGCCCTTTCAGCAGCGTCCATCAGCTCCTGCAGCGTGCAGACAGCAGGACACGCTGGACAAGATATTAAGTGCCCCATTGTTTGTAGAACATCACACCTGTCATCCACGCGGAGTCATCTGCGAATCTCCACCTGAGCAGGTTTTCTTTACTTCGGCTTACCTGATTTCGGAGTCTATCTAAAGACTTCCAGGAAAGCCAAGGAAACTCATGTCCAGGTGTGAGATTTTCTGCGGGTGGAACGAATGGGTTTGGCAAGGAAGCACCATCTCGCCACTGGCTTAGCCGTTCCTTAGACTGTTCGCCAGTGAGAGGGGGGGAACACTTTTAAAAAGCTTTTAAAAGAAATGGGATGGTGCTATTCTTTAGGTCCGGCACCACACGGAGTAAATTTAATATAATAATAAATTTTATTTGCGGGAATTACAATTTTGAACGTCACTAAGCTAAATATCGATAACTTGGTCTTAATTCGGCTCGATGCAAATCTTCGTAATCTTGTCAAAGCCTTTGGAGTACGGTCTAGTTATGTTGACACCTGGCTTTGAGAGTTCAGGTTATTTATTCCGCTGTGGTTTTGTGTGTTTGATTGTTGGATTAGGAATGTAGGGAGCTAAGCAAAATTAGAGGTTATCACATAAAAACCGTCCAAAGGCGAGTCGGACCTCGCACAATGAAGGGTTGGGATGAATTTATCCCCAACATACTTAACATTTTAGTTGAAAACATGTCCTCCCATAAATCGATATATGTGATGGTCTATTCTGCAACTGCAAAAATAAGTTTGAAATCGAAAAAAAAAACAGTGATAAAACTAAAAATGCACGATTTCCATTACTTCTCACAAAATTCATGATTCTAGGTTGTCACGAAAGATTTATTTTCGAGTATCAAAATATGTCACATTAATTGAATCATTCCACTTTGGCCTCACTGAGCCGCCCCACTGGTGGGGCAAAGTGGAATGCCTTAAATTTTGCAGTGGAATCTGCCCCACTAATGCGATTTGGTAGGGCAGATTCTACTACTTTAAAATCTTGTTGGATTCTGGCCCACTAGGGTTGGCACCTTGGAATAATTTATTTCTGCCAGGAAAAGAGTTGTGAATCAAGGATAATTAATTAACACGATTTGTTACGAATAAAACAAGACTGCACTAAACTTTTAAAATCACTGATATAGCATTTGTTCTTACTGGTTCATTAAAGCTTTTTATACTAAGCTTCAAATCCCCGTAAATACATGACGAAAAACTATTTATTCTAATTACTTAACTATTGTTCCGTGTGGTGCTGGACGTAAAAGAATAGCACCATCCCATTTCTTCCCGTGGGTGTCGTAGAAGGCGACTAAGGGACTTACTAGAGAATGGGCAGCAGCGTTCTCTATGTATTTTTACAACCATACTGCGATCGCCAACCCACCTGCCAAGCGTGTCGATTATGGTGAAACCCCCCATTTGGGGGAGGCCTATGTCCATCAGTGGACGTCTTTCAGCTGAAATGATGATGATGATGATGATGATGACTTAACTATTCAAAATCACATAAGAAACAACTATAGATATACAAACAGCCACTAAAATACTTTACTTTTTTTCCTTACAGTCAGTAAAGTAGTTTAGTGGCTGTTTGTATATAGTTAGGACTGTTTACTATTATGCCATGCCAAATGATGATTAATATGCATTAAAAATGATGATGTATTTTTTTAGTGAAATTATGGTGTTTAAAACAAATCAACAGCCACGCCGTGTACCTCCGGTATATTTCAATGGCGTGGTACTAAGCGTGGTTGAAAATTTTAAATATTTAGGTCACATTGTCACTAGTGACCTACGCGATGACAGCGATATAGAGATCCCAGCGCAGGGCGTTGGCGGTGAGGAGCAATATGCTCACCCGCAGGTTTGCTCGCTGCACGGCAGACGTCAAGGTAACCTTATTTAAAGCGTTCTGTCAGTCCTTTTATTGGGCTGCCTGTGGGTATCATTTACGCGCCGAGCCTACAATGTCCTGCGCGTGCAATATAACAATGCCTTCAGGATGCTGTTGCGACTGTCGTGGCGTTGTGGTGCTTCGGGCATGTTTGCCGAAGCTCACGCTGATGGCTTTCACGCTATCATGCGTAAAAAGCGGCTTCCTTATACAGCACTTGCGTACCACTCGGAACGGCATCCTGAAGATGATTGTTAACAGGCCAGACTATCCTATACAACCGCACTGGGTGGAAATAGCTATAGGTGCACGTCAGTAAATATTTTCATCACATAACGTCATGCTTGTGATTCCCTAAGAGTTAGAAGGAGGCGTAAATGTACCAATAGTTTTTTTCCACTCTGAGCCTCCAGGGCGGGCTGCTATTTAACTGAGTTTGTGTCATTACTAACAATATTAATATAGACTATACGACTTTCTGTTACTAACCCATCACTAACCAACCTATGGACTGTTCATTTTACCGTGTTCACGTCTGAAATAAAGATTTTTATTTTTATTTTTATTATAATCAGCCTACAACTCCTCTTTGTATGAGGGAGTGGGCCGTAATCAACCACGTAGGCCCAGTGCGGGTTGGTATGTGTCACATGTCTTTGAATGTTTGGTTCTAGGACACGCTTCAGTAGTAATGTAAAAATTTACACAATGTAGTGCAATTCGGGGCTGTTACCATTGGGCCACCACTGATCACTAATTAATATGGCGTTTTGTTAAGTAGTTTGAATAAATGTCATATCATTTTCTATTCATGGGGACATATCGTACTCAGTTTATGATTTTGAGCTTAGTATTAAAAGCTTTAATGAACCAGTTCAAACAAAAACGATATCAGTGATTTTAAAAGTTTAGTGTTGTTATGTTTTATTTGTAACAAATCGTTTTAATTAATTATCCTTGATTTACAACCCTTTTCCTGGCAGAAACAAATTATTATAAGGTGCCAACCCTAGTGGGGCAGAATCCAACAAGATTTTAGGGTAGTGGAATCTGCCCCACCAAATCGAACTAATGGGGCAGATTATATTGCAAAATTTAGGGCATTCCACTTTGCCCCACCAGTGGAGCGGCTCGGTGGGGCAAAGTGGGATAATTCGATTTATTGCCTTATTTTTTTATGGCGTTGACTTAGAAGTTTGATTTTTTAGAGCTCCAATAGACTGTAGACCTACGTATTTGATGTTAATTTAAGCTTAATAGAGACAGGTTGGAGGACCCGTTCTCCAAAAGACTGACAGATGCGAGAAGCACGGAACTGGTCGAAGTAGCGGTGCTCGGGGTAAATCTATGTCCAGCAGTGGACGTTTTTCGGCTGAAATTATGACGTTCGTGGTATCGAGGCATAGTTATTAATGGAGCTGTTAACTCTCAAACTTTATATTATAACTAACTTCTGCGTGAAGTTTTTTGACCCACTCCGTCGCATACAATAGCCTGCCCATGCTATAACTTCGTTTAAGCTAACCCTTCTTTCTGACTCTTCTTCTATTTGCTAGGCTCCTAAGGATCTCGGCGTGATTTTAAATACGTACAATACTATACAACGTGTAACAGAAAGGGTATATACATACCAAGGGCACGACTTCCTTGGATGATATCAAACAATATTGGAAGGGTTTTTAATCCTATCTCTACATGTTCGGAAGTTATGAGAATTTTTAAAACATTGATACCAAAACAAATTGAAACAAACACATCACTCGGAAGAGATTTATCCGGATATTGGCAAGTAACATGGAAAGTTATTGACCTACGTAGTGCGGTGACACGTTTGTTATGATGTGAATTTAAGAAACATATGAAACCGAAAATTTGGTATGAATTCTTAGAGTATTTTATTTTGAGCTGAAATTGTGTACAGTAATTATATACCAGCTGTTATCTTTAGTGCTTAAGGATAGCAATAGGGATTCTGTTACACCCTATTTAGTAATGGAAATAATTTTTCAAATTCAACTGGTAGTTTCAGAGATTAGCGCGTTCAAATAAACAGACAAACTCTTCAGCTTTATAGAAGATTATCATTCATCATCAGATTGTCGTTTCTATATGATAATTATAAATACTTGTTTCGACTCTTGCGACCAATCAAAAGCTAGGCCATTACTATCACTACATATTATAAAACAAAGAGCCCGCCGCGTCTGTTAACGATAAACTCAAAAAATAATTAATGGGTTTCCACCAATAGACATAGTGATTCCTGATGAAGGTTTAGGTGTATAATTTGTTACGGTTTCGTGTAAATTGGTTAACGTGGGCGAAGCCGCTGGCATTAGCTAGTAAAAATAAAAACTTGCAGGAATCGAACTTGTGAGTCACGTTCCAAGTATATTCCATCTAAATGTCAATTATATGCTTGAAATAATCGAAATGTCACAATTATTTAAGTGGTCACCATCATCATTTCAGCCGGTAGACGTCCACTGCTCGACATAGGCCTCCCAAAAAAAAAAATGGGGGTTTTGCCATAATCGCCACGCTTGGCAGGCGGGTTGGCGATCGCAGTATGGTGGTAAAATGCATAGAGAACGCTGCTGCCCATTCTCTAGGAAGTCCCTTAGTCGCTTTCTACGACATCCACGGGAAGAAATGGGATGGTGCTATTCTTTACGTCTGGCACCACACGGAACCATATCCTTTCCTTATTCGTAACATTAAGAATATAAGGAAAGCCCGAATATCAAGGATTATACGTAAGATTTATTGGTATATGCACTTAGCGTGGAGCCCATTGGACCCCATAAACTCAACTTATCCCATGGAGTGCATAAACATAACTGTAACACCATGACTTTTGGTGTAGGCAGAGGTTCAAGTAGACTAGAAAAAGTAAGGGCTCTAAATAAGTATTTTTGACCGATTTCAAAAAAAGGAGGACAAGGTTTTCAATCCGGTTGTATTTTTAACCCCCGATGCAAAAACGACGGAGTGTTATAAGTTTGACGTGTCTGTGTGTGTGTCTGTCTGAGGCATTGTAGCTCCCGAACGGATGAACCGATTTTGATTTTGTGTTTTTTGTTTGAAAGGTGAATTAGTCGGGAGTGTTCTTAGATATGTTTAATCAAAATCGGTTCAGCCGTTTGTAGATTATCAGGTCTTTTCTGGTTGATGAAGGGATTTGAACATCTTCCACGGGTCTAATCAAGTCGAAATTTGGTATTCTATTACTTCAATGATATTAAACGAACAAAGTAACCTTGAACTGATGCTGGAGTAACACCTGGAATTTCCAGGATGCCTAAGTTACTCACCAACAGACAGCAGAAGCATCGTGTTTGAGCTCGTTGAAAAGGTCTCTATGAATAGGTTATGGATAAATGGTGATCAGGACGAGGAATGAGGATAAATTAGTAACAAACTTCACTGTGGGAAACATACATTAAGTTTAAAAAGCAGGAAATAAAAGTGAAATTAAAAAACCCTCGACCCAGAAAAAAACACTAAAAAGTAAAAAAGATATATTTATTGGCCTTTTAAGTTGTGGGTAATATTTTGATCAAGGCATTGTCAAGTCGGGGGACGGTCAATGAAAACGCCAAACAGAGGTGGCCCAGCATTTTCATTAGCCGTCCCCTGAATTGACAATGCCTTGATCAAAATATTACCTACAACTTAAAAGGCTTATAGATATTTTTTTTTTACTTTTTAGAGTATTCTTTTTTGGATCGGGGGTTTTTTAAAGTTTGCTACCTCAGAACTCTGTCATTTAGGAAAAAACCGATTTTCCACTTAGTGTCATAAGTTGATGTTGTAATAATAATTACCTGGTACTATTATTTACTTAGTTAGTGAAGGAATACGAATTTTTTGTGGGGTAAAAATCAACCGATTTCGAAAAAAAAACACTACAAAGTGAAAAATAACTTTAATCACGAAACCAGTAACACCGACTCCATCATCGAGTCTTTGGCGGCACTATCATAAATATTCAATACTAGCTTTTGCCAGCGGCTTCGCCCACGTGGAGGTCGAAAATTATCCCACAGGAACGTATTACCGGAATTAAAAGTATCAATTAAAAATCAATCAACTCAGCCTATCGCAGTCCACTGCCTCTCCCATGCTACGCCACAACACTCTATCCTCCAATTTCCGCTTCCAGCCTGCCCCAGCCACCTTTTTAAGGTCGTCGGTCCATCTGGCTGAGGGGCGTCACACACTATGCTTGCCGATACGCGGTCTCCACTCCAGGACTCGTCTGCTCCAATGTCCATCGGTCCTTCGACAAACATGGCCAGCCCACTGCCACTTCAGCTTGCTCATTCTACAAGCTATGTCGGTAACTGCGGTTCTTTTCGGGATTAAAAGTATCTTTTACGTTAATCCAGGTTATAAACTATATGCGTGCCAAATCATTCATTCAGATCCGCTTAGCCGTTTTTGCTTGATTGATCAACAAACATCCAAACATTTAAAAATACAAACTTTCACATTTATTATAATTAGGATAGTAGGGTTAGTAGGATAACTTCTAAGTTCTCCGTTTGGTGGTGCTATCTTATACATTCCACATCAAAAATGACTTTTTTCTTTTTGACAAATCAAACTAACCTTCTAACAGGTGAGTAGTCACTTGGGTTGTCATATTTTGGGGGATAAGGGTTAGGTGAATACTAAAGTATTGTATGATAAGGGTCTGATAAGGATAAGTGACGAATACTTGAGTTTTTTCAACTGTCTTAAACATAAACATAAGAAAGAAAGAAAGAAGAAAGAAAGATTATTTAAAGAAAGTTTATTGGCATTATATCATTAATAGCAAACCTTAAATTATTTTAAAAGAAAAAAAAAAACAGAATACAGTGATAATAATGCCAAAAGGGGATTTTTTGGCGGGATCGCGTGGGAACATGTCGCACGAATTTTCATTTTCATGAAATTTTGCGAAATAGCGAATTAAATTGTATGATTTTGGTAGTGAATTATTCAATTTAGTTACGTGTGAGTGCACAAGTGTAGTGAAGGGAAATTATGTGACTAACGTGGACTTTTCGTGTTCCCCTCAAAAACTCCTAATAGGTTGTTGTAAAGTTACCATCGCTTTACAATAACTTTGATTTTACTGACTAAAGACGACTATGACTGTTTTGTAACTTCGTGCCCGATATCAGGCCATTTACTTGATCGAAAAGAAAAATTACTTGACACTGGCTAAATGCACGAACCGTGCGAAGCCAAAACAAAAAAAAAAATGCCAAAAGGGTCTCAGCTCAGCATAAAGTGAGATGGCAACACAGTATGCACCACCTGACTGATTTTCAGCTACAACCCACGAGTACCATACGTTCGAATAATGAATAAACACATAGTGAAGTGTTTCCGTAATACTAATAATATATTAAGAAAGAAAAATGAAATGTTAGTAGTAGTAAAGTAAAAAGAAAACACACATTCACACACATTTATGCCATATGTGTGTGACTGTGTGTTTTCTTGTGATTAATGAAAAATAAATTAAATACTAACATCCTGCGTATTACCTACATTAAATAAGTAATCTTTAAGTAGAAATAAAGAAAGCACCTACCTAGCTATATGGCAAAAACGTTTGACTGCGTTGTTCTTCTTAACTACGAAACAGATTCACATGCAGATTTCATTTTCAATTAGTGTAAAGACAACTACTGACAAACAAAAAAATTAAGCTGATTCGCATTCAAATAGATAAAAAGATTATAATAATTATAAATAAAAAATAAGGGAAAGCCAGCGGCCAGCAGTGTGCTTACAGTACACCTACATTTTACCAGCTATGTTTTTAAGTTCTATGTAATTCCCCAATTACATAGAACCCCCCGCGAGCCTTTTACACTCAACCAGGTACAATTCTAAATTCCGAGTTGCTACTGATAAATTACAGGCAGAAAAAGCCCATAACACCTTGCTCGACTAGGGAATTTAACCGTCATTAATTAAAATTTAGGCGTCATGCTCTACCACCACTAGTCCACCACCACTAGTCTACCGAGGTCTGGTATGGTCTGTAGCGTTAGACAAAATACGTCCGTACGTGTTTCCGTACACGCTACGGACTGAACGTTAGCGTGAGTGAAATGGTAGACAAAGAACCAAACTCACGCCAAACGCTTATTCCGCAGCGTCGGAAGGAAACACGATAGTTTCTCAATGGAAGTTAGCGTGAGAACGAAACCAAACCTCATCGTCAAACGCTGATCAGCCAGTCTCGGACAGTCTTTGTGCTGGAGTATTTATGCGGTAGCAACCATATTCGATCAGGTGAGCCGTTGGCTTGTTCAACACTTCGAGTATGTTTCATCATCTACCTAGAGTTTTCCCAACTGTGATGGGGTCGGCTTCCAGTCTAATCGGATGCAGCTGAATAGCAGTATTTTACATGGAGCGAGTGCATATCTGACCTCCACAACTCGTGCCGTATTACGCTACTAGCTAATACGATACCCCTTGGGAAGACAGGCTGTTGTACTTTCGGGCTTCTGACGACCCGGTACGACTCAGCCGGGATCAAAGGTTTAACGTGCTTTATATAAAGATGGTATCGCATCTTCGGACAAGCAGGGGCAAGCGTGGCTTAACATGATCGATCGACCCTTGCTGACGTTATGACTTAGCCACAAGCCCCTTCTATCTAGGGTATGTTAAGACGTTGTCCTTCCGTCTAGTGCAGGTATTGTCGGGGTATGGCTGGTTTGGCAAATACCTGCACACAGTGGCAAGACGGGAGGCGACTCCCGTGTGTCACCAGTGCGGTTGCAGCCAGGACACGGCCGTGCACATTCTTGAGCAGTGCCCTGCCTAGGAGGAGTAGCACCAAGTTCTGCCGGCAGAAATTGGGGAAGATCTCTCTCGTCGACCCGATTCGTCACAGGAGGGCAGGACGGCGCAAGCGGCGAAATGCCGACTTGATGCCGCCATAACAGGGGTCAGCGAGCGATAGACCGGGGACTCTATTCTCCACGCTACACGGTCCCTGGAGTTGTGGTAATGCCCCAGTGCACCCGGACATCGTCGACGAAGGAAGGAGCCCGGAGCTGGACAAAGAAGAGGGTGCCCAGAGGTGGGCCACAGTGGATGGATCGCGAATGTCATGCGTAGCAGTTTTCGCGGCCCACACATCAAGGTGAAAGTAGGTGCACAGGCGGAGTTTTTAGTGGGTGCAAGCCCCACATAACCACGTCGCGTCGTCTCCCCGGATGGCGTGGTATACGTTAGGCATTTACTTCCCTGGGAAAAGAAAAGGGTATGTTTAAACTGAGCATAAATAAAGCCAAAGTCAATAGACAAATAGGCAGACAGGTAGTCGCTCCATGTAAAATACAGGTATTCAGCTGCATCAAGTTAGACTGAGAGCTGATCCCAACATATTTGGAAAAAGACTAGGAAGATTGATAGAAATAATAAATAAGCGTTCCAACTAACGACGTACCTAATAAAAAAGTCACGTGAAGAAAAAAGTGTTTGCAAAAAAAAAAAAAAAACACAAAGCTGTATTAAAAAAGAAAATCGTGTGTGTTGTTTGTTACAAAACCCAAGATTGAAGGATAAAGAATAAGGCTAAGGCTATAAAAATAATGGGCCACTGCAACAGCCTATCGTTGCTCTCATGGCCGCACACGCATGCACTGCCCGCCCATCATTTTCCAAGCCTTAACCCACGTCGCTTAACCTTTCCCTACGGGTCTCATTTTAGGTGTTAAATAATAAAAACTAGCCCACAGCTAAATTCAGATCTTTTCACTTCCTGAAGACAAAAAGCCTTTGACGAAACTCTCACAGCACTGGAAAATATACAAAAGGTCACTAGAGCTTAAAAGTGTGCGAGCGAGATGGTATGATGTGTTACGTGTAGAGTGTGAGAGAGATGGCTAGCTGAAAATCAATTTATTAGTCAGTGACGTCACGATACACGCAAGCGCAGTGCGGTTGCTCCCGGGAGAGGGTTGCTGGTCTCGGGGTAATTTCCACTTTTTAGTGGAGAATGGGAGAAATTGAATTTTTGAGAAAGTGTTTTCGTGTTTTTATTTCGTCTTAGTAACCAATTTTGAATCAGTTATAATTAGTTAAAATGAATTGATATATGTGTAAATGTGTTAAGGAAATACACAATATTGTTTATTTTTAGTTCAGTTTTTTCAACTTTTTCTTTGTGTTTAATTTGTGCAATGGTACGTTAACCCAGTGGAGTTGGTCCTATTCCCAGTTTAATTTTTTAATAATTTATTATTCTAGATAGTAAACCGGTTTAAGAATGTAGGGTAGGTAGATAAAAATTCTACATCAATAAAATTAATACTATCCCTTAGAGCATAACCAAATCTTTTAATAACGTTTAGTAACGCTTTATTTTTTGTTTTCATTGAATATTTTTAGTGAGTGTTTTTGAATGTTTCATCGAATCTAAAAAAGAATAAAAATATCGAACTATTGAAACATCAATTATGGAACCCAAACAAAACATGAAAACTACAAAGTGCATTACTTGTAAATAAACAACACAACGAGACTAAACAAACAAAAATAGATCACAAAACAATATCCAACTAAATTCGTAATTACACTTTGCGTGTGGCAACACCGCGCTCATCTGGGCGGCCCGAAATAGTGGCACGAGGGGGGGCATCAGTAGTCGCGGCGGTGCCGCTCACGCCGCCCGCGCCATGGCGTCCGTCGCCGCTTGGCTGCCCTTCGCTCGAGCAGCCGCCATCGGATGGGTCCCCATCGCCACACATCCACTACCACCACCCCCAGTCCCCAAGGACAGACGACGTGCAGAAGACGAGAAACTCCTCATCAACGTATCTGGACGACGCTTTGAGACATGGCGGAACACCCTCGAAAAATATCCCGATTCTCTCCTCGGCTCCACAGAAAGAGAGTTCTTTTACGACGAGGAAAGCAGAGAGTACTTCTTCGACAGAGACCCCGATATATTCCGACACATATTAAATTACTACAGGACTGGCAAGTTGCATTATCCCAAACACGAGTGTTTGACGGGCTACGACGAGGAGCTAGCTTTCTTTGGGATCCTACCTGATGTGATCGGAGACTGTTGTTACGAAGACTACAGGGATAGAAAACGGGAGAATGCCGAAAGGCTCATGGACGATAAATTAAGCGAGGCGGGAGATCAGAGCCTGCCTCAACTGACAGACTTGCGGCAGAAGATGTGGCGTGCGTTCGAGAACCCCCACACTTCGACTGCCGCCCTGGTATTTTACTATGTGACCGGGTTCTTCATCGCGGTGTCGGTGATGGCGAACGTGGTGGAAACAGTGCCGTGCGGCCACAGACCTGGCCGCGCGGGGACCCTACCGTGTGGCGAGCGGTACAAAATCGTGTTCTTCTGCTTGGACACCGCGTGTGTGATGATATTTACCGCGGAGTATCTCCTCCGACTCTTCGCAGCGCCGGACCGCTGCAAGTTCGTACGATCCGTCATGTCGATCATTGACGTGGTCGCCATCCTCCCGTACTACATCGGTCTCGGGATCACCGACAATGACGATGTCTCAGGAGCTTTCGTTACCCTGAGGGTGTTCAGAGTGTTCCGTATCTTCAAGTTCTCCAGGCACTCTCAGGGGTTGCGGATCCTGGGGTACACGTTGAAATCGTGCGCTAGTGAGCTGGGTTTCCTGGTATTCTCACTGGCGATGGCGATCATCATCTTCGCTACAGTGATGTTCTACGCTGAGAAGAACGAGCAAGATACTAATTTCACATCCATTCCCGCTGCCTTCTGGTACACCATTGTGACGATGACGACATTGGGGTGAGTACTTAAATATTAATTGATCCCCGAACCAATCAAACCTATTCACGAGTATTGATCGTTCGTCATCGGTCAGCGCTGGAATGCATCAGCCAGCAATCATGAAACAAAATGTTGCGCATATCTGACACCTGTCGACGCCATTAAATATGAACGCGGGAAAATATGTGTCATGGCGTCGATTTGCCGTTTCGACACCGTAAAATGTTTAACTTGAAATTGACGTTTTACAACCGTTTTAATTTCATGTATTTTTCATCTGCAAAGAGGTTTGTTGTGAGGATTTTGGGAGCAAACGTGTTATGTCCCCGGAGACTTATGTTTTCTGTTGTAAGGTCAGCAAATACGCTTGTGCGTAAAATGCGGTGTTTTTATTTAATTACGTTGATGTCGCTGCGGCTTGCGGATTTTCTATCTCTGTTTTACTCTCGAGGTTAATATTGGATAAAGTAACAGTCATTTATCATTTATCATACTTTGGTACATATTTGATGTTTCTCAACTGACTTATCTTTATCAGTAAATTCAGTTGTTACGTTTCATTCGTTTACTGTTTATTGAAGTTATTGCCATCGTTATTCACAAGAGCTAAGAGATTTACGTACTTAGATGCTTAATCAAGTTTTATATTAAAAAAAGACACACAAATTACTTAAGCTACTTCCACTTTTTCTTACTTTGTTGACTCTTCAAGAAAAACTTTGTTAATAAACTGCTCTTAGGCATTATTAACATAGTCTGGCTAAGTCAGTACAGATTACGTCGCGATTGTAACAAAAATGTAGATTCTAATGCAGTAGGTGCATTTGCATGTGGATTGCTACCTACTTATGGGTTCTTAGGGCTTATGCAGATGGTACGAATTTGGTTTGCAAGCGTTTTGCAATCGTCTGGGTAAGCTTCTAACTCGAGTAGGTAGCAGTTTTGCAGTTGCATGGCCTGCATTGCAACTGTTTATTTATGTTAGTAGCTTTGGTTTCCGCACTTAGTCTTTCAGTCACTTAGTCCATTGTGCGTGGGCCATGGCCGTCAGTGGTTATTTCAACCAGCCAACCTCCCTCCAGATATTGATTAGGTCTCCTGGTCTGTTAATTAAGAACAATACAATTCCATTATGTTACTTGGATAACATTGGGGATGCAGGTTAATGTTTAACTTAATATTAGTCTCTAAATACTAAATAAGAATTTTGAGAGAAATATTTAGGATAAGGCTGTTTTAATGCAGATTTCGAAAACGCGTTCAGGTATTTATAGTTATTTTAGAGCTTTTCCTAAAAACTAATCAATATTTTTTTTTTGACCGAACCAAAAAAACACTGAAATAAAAATCTGTGACTATAAAAAGAGAAGAAAAATGGGCAGTAACAAATAATTTTCAGAAAATTATTAATCATAATATGTCTGTAAATCAACAACTATGTGACTGATGTCAGTCAAAAATGTTGATGAATCAAAAGCAGCCTTCTACTTTCCAAATCACGGCGTTAAGAAATTTTATTTAAAAAAAAACTCAACATGAGGAATGTGTTGCAGAAAATAAATTTAGGGGATAATTCTTAATGATATGATAACAGAGACATTTTATTGGGACGGTGAAAAAAACATAATGACCGCCTTAAAACGCGTTAAACACTGATTTATTGAATAGGTACAAAAACTGTGCGTGCAGAATGCACGGCGCGTAAGTCGGTAAAGTAATGTACGGTTCCGGAACCGGTTTCCGGAAATGTTATTGAACCGGTTCAATAATATTTTACGAAATGTTACTCCCATTACAATATTGCCTTATTTCGAATACACTCATAACATCTAAATATTATGTATACATCTTTCCACACCAACAATTCTACTGACCCATAAAAGCGAGAGCATAAAACCTTTCATCAGTAAAGTTTGACGGCCGGATGTGCGTCATGCGTTAGGTAAGTTTGACAGTTTTGCGCTTAACACTCAATCTTGATTGACGTTTATGTGTGGGCTGAGAGATTTTTAGCTCGAGAGGTTACAGCTTGAATTATACGAGTTTAAAGTGGGTATTGGACGTAATATCGTAAAATGAAATTGAAAAATTTCGTTCAAGAAATCTCCGGAACTGCAAAGCCTACGCCGTAGCAAGGTGCCTACGCCGTAGACGTCCTTGCTACGGCGTAGGTCCCTTGCTACGCCGTAGGTAACTTGTTACGGTATACGTTCTCGTTTTTGTATTTTTAATTTTTCTATAATATTAGTTTGCCATTGTTATCATGGCTACTTTATATGACAACATGCAAATAACCTTAATACCGTAACTTATAATGAATCCAGAGAGCCAAGACAATCATTTTCAAAGTAAGTAAGTTTTAAGAGTTTTTTAACAGGATTGACATAAACTTTACAGTAGTTTCCCATTTTTCACTTTTTCATGTCTTTGTTGCTGATCAAATATCACTTTATCTAGCTAGGCAAACGGGATAATTTTACCGAAATTGTGATCTTTGTTGACAAATGGTGGATATAGGCATCTGCCACAGTCCTCTATAATTATATAACAATGCCCTAGAAAAAAGAAAATCTAATATTCATTCGTCGAATACCAATTACAATCTCTGTAACGGTTGAGAATTTTCCTACTCCTCCCGGCAAAACATGATTACAAAAATATTACTTGAATCAGGAAATGGAACCCAAGAGCCTGCAGCTGTATTTATTAAGACGATGTTCTTTAGATAATATTGTGGTTTGTGGTTGGAGTTTTTTATATAGTCCAATGCGGCTTAATGTCAGACATCACTTAACATCACGCTTTAATTCCCCAAAGGGTTCGACAGAGTACACATACAGTCCCTAGTAAAAGGGGCCGAGCATATTGCTACCAACTACTATTGAGAAATTCCCGATGGATAAACCCAATAACAATTTAATAGCAACCAGGACCACGTACTCAGCAGTAGCGGTTGTAACTCCACTAGACCAACGAGGCAGTCAAGGGATCGAGTTGACTCTAAAGTTTTCAGTGAAATGAAAATGTTTAAAATTAACATGGACAATACGAAGGTAATGTCGAATGCCCATGTAACACCCACTCCCATGAAGATCGGAGACTTTACACTCAAAGTTGTACACGATTATGTTTACCTAGGGCAAACTGGTTAGGTAGGTCGAACTTCGAGAAAGAGGTCAATCGTCGAATCCGACTCGGCTGGGCAGCGTTCGGGAAGCTACGCAATATCTTCTCGTCACATATCCCGCAGTGTCTCAAGACGAAAGTCTTTGACCAGTGCGTATTACCAGTATTACCAGTATTATATGGTACTGAAACGTGGTCGCTCACAATGGGCCTCATAAGAAGGCTTAAAGTCACCCAAAGGGCAATGGAGAGGGCTATGCTTGGAGTTTCCTTATGCGACCGAATCAGAAATGAAGAGATCCGTAGGAGAACCAAGGTAACCGACATAGCCCGAAGAATTGTCAAAGTGAAGTGGGCAGGGCACATTGCTTGCAGAACAGATGGCCGATGGGGCCGAAAGGTTTTGGAGTGGTGACCGCGTACTGGAAGACGCAGCATTGGAAGGCCTCGCACAAGATGGACAGATGATCTGGTGAAGGCCGCAGGAATCCGCTCGATGCACAGAACCGGTCAAATTGGCGGTGCTAGGGGGAGGCCTATGTCCAGCAGTGGGCGTCTTTCGGTTGAAATAATGAAGATGATGAGTTTTCAGTAGTCAGATAACTTTTATCTGAGGAATAAATATGTCAGTTTCACAGCTTTTGTTTAGAAAATATGTCAAACTGTAAGATTTACTCTTCAGATAAAAGTTATCTGGCTATAAAAAATCAGCCTTTGCGTATGTGAAATCTTTTTTAGACTACTTATAAAAATAAAGAAAACTATTCAAATAAGTTCGATTCATTTTACGTAATTACATGGCTACATTTAGCCAAAGAAAATTAATCTGAAGAATATATTTTCTTAAATTATTCTCAAGAATATATTCTTCAAAATTAATGTTAAGAGTATATTCTTAAGAACATTTTCTATAATGTTATCTAACTTAATATCTAATGCTATATCAAATGTTATAAGTTATTGTAATAACTTAAGAATAACAGGTAACGTTTGATATTCATATCTTAGTCAAAATTTTTGGGAGTGAGGGGGGGAGGGGTGGGGATGCGTGGTGCGTATAAAAAAAATACGATCGACTGTAATAAAAAAGTTTTCTCTTTGGGTTTTGTCGCAATGGCTTAAAAGTTTTGCAGTAAAACTGGGGATCACGGAAACTGATGTGGTATATACGGTTACTTTAGTCTCGTTGGTCGATTTGGTAAGTTACGGTAAAAGTAGGCACATCGAAGCATGAATTCAACGGTGTCTAAATAATTTGATTGATTTAATTTTTTAGCAATGAAATCTATTTAATTTTATAAGAATTAATCGAATTAATTTTATAGGAATGAAATCGAATTAATTGTACAGGAATGAAATCGAATTCATTTTATAGGAATTGAATTGAATTAATTTTATAGCAAATTAATCAAATTATTTTTAAATCTAATCTTTAAAGATGACGATTATAAACGTCTAACTAGATGTACAGTGTAAAGAAGCAAATTCGTTTCAGTGTTTTAAAAGGTGCGTTTTACGACGGCCACCCACGGCCGCCAAGTGGGTGGGCCAACCTCTACAGACTGAGAGCCACACACGCAACTACGTATTTATTTTGTGTATACCCGATTTTCTTTTGAAATCAATGTTTTTCTCTCGTAATAATATATCATTTGCCGCATTTATCAGAACGGTGTAGCGATATTTAAGGGATAAGAGTGGGAAACAGGGGAAAGGGGCCGTGGTATGTGTGGTGTGGCTAAGTAATATTAGCCACACGGGTCAATCGATCAGGTTAAGCTACGCTTGTGACGGTTGGTCGTGGATGGGTGACCGTCTTTACATACCAAGAGTCCTCCGTGCCTCGGAAAGCACGTTAAGCCGTTCGTCCCGGCTGTCATTTGTGGATCTTTGACAGTCGTTACGGGTCGTCAGAAGCCCGAAATTTTGACAACCAGTCTATCGTATTACTCGGTTACTGGGTCGTGTAGGTCAGATAGGCAGTCGCTCCATGTAAAATACTGATCTTCAGCTGCATTTGGTTAGACTGGAAGCCGACCCCAACATAGTTGGGGAAAAGGCTAGACAGATGATGAGAGTGGAGCAGGGTACAGAGCATCCATCTGCAAAACTTTTTTGGGACCAATATCGTAGCATATTTAGATAGCCTAATCAGCCTATAAGCCTAAGCCTCCTCTATGTGAGAGGGAGTGGGCCGTACGCCACCACGCGGGCCCGGTGCTGGTTGGTAGATGTCACATGTCTTCTTATTAGCCGTACCATACATTTGGATCGTGTTGGTAGTGGAGTTTTGTATGTGGCAGTTTTAATTGTTTCGCGATAACAATCTTGGTTGAATGGCGAAATTTGTTCAATTTGATAGTCGGTACCATACCGTTAAATTTGACCAAACGTTTCTAATACATAGTATATACACGTTACGACGAGCAAACTGTTACCAAGGATTCAGTATACGAGTTTGAACCGAGACGACAAGAAAAGAGGTGTTACATACGTTTTGACCGTGCAGACATTGCAGTTTTCAATGAAAGAGCAGATTTTTTTTTGTTGACAGATGATTTTTTTACGCTGTGGGGTGTCATGGGTTGTGTTCCGCGTGGTGCCGGACGTAAAAGAGTAGCACCATCCCATTTCTTCCCCTAGGTGTCGTAGGCGACTAAGACCTACTAGAGAATAGGCACCAGCGTTCTCTATCCATTTTACCAACATACTGCGATCGCCAATCCGACTGCCAAGCGTGGCGATTATGGCAAAACCCCCCTTTTGGGGGCAGGCCTATGTCCAGCAGTGGACATCTTTCGGCTGAAATGATTATGATGTAATATTTAGGTAGTAATGAATTAATGACTGCATTACGTTTCACGCCTGGTGGTCAAAAAAGGCCTCTGTTCTATTCTTCTTCTCTCGTAACCAGTATTAACTAAAGATAAAGATAAAGATAACGATGCATTTATTTGTATAAACATGTGTAACATGATACATAAATATGCACATATAGCTGGAAAGTCGTTTAAAATTACTGGTTCAACATGTTTTGCCATATTCGGCGTACAAAATAGTTTATAATATTTTAGTTTAAAATTATAATTGTGAATGTTTTTAATAATAGTCAAAATTCAATAATTTCAAATACATAATCAGTCAATACAAAAATATAGCAAAAAATAAATAAATAATAATAATTGAAACAATAAAATGACTAAAACTAAAATACTTATTAAATGATCTAAATTCAAAGTTTGTCATTCAAGAACTCCGTAACATTATAGTATCCCTTAACAATTAGCAATTTTTTTAGTTCTCTCTTAAAGGAATTAACATTCATTATCTTAAGGGCATTAGGAATTTTATTGTATATTAATGGGGCCATGCATATCACACTTTTTCTTAGAAATGCTGTTTTGGCAGAGAGTGATTGCACCCAAAGTCTGTGCTTCTCACGTCTATTTCTACCTGAATTATTAGTCAGAAGGGGAAACAAATGAGGATTGGTTTTTACAAATAGCGATATTTCTAATATGTAGAGTGACGGAAGTGTTAGAATTCTGTGCTGCAAAAATATTGGTTCGCAACTGTCAGTAGATTGCAACCCAAACATAGCCCGTATACAGCGCTTTTGTGCTTTGAACACAGTGTTCTTTTGAGTTGAATTGCCCCAGACTAAATAACATAGTTCATAATGTAGTAAAATTGTAAGATGTCCAGAGTCTGTAAGGTTGGTAACCCAGTAACTGGGCTGTGGAGGTATTGTAGGCAACCGGTGTGTAAACACTTTTTTTTCTGGAATTTATTAGCGCTCGGTTAGACTGTAAGCCGAAGCCAAGATATTTGGGAAAAGGTCATATCATCATCAAGAGTCAGCAATGAGTTAGCGGAGCTAAGGCGCACGCACTTGTTTGTAGACACGGCTACGACAACTTCAAAGTCCTGTAACATCTAGCAACTCAAACTGGGCCCGCGTGATGGATTACATATCACTTTCTCTCACCTCACAGTGAAGAGGCTGTGTTCCAGCTGTGGGAACATTACATGCTGATTTTAACATTATTTATTTATTTATTTATTAGGCTTCTCAACAATGAGTACACTGTTACTTTATAGTTTAAACATTACAATCTTAAGTCTAAGCGCCGCATTACTTATAGAATTAGTTATAATAACACACAATTAATTAATTAAAACAAGTAATACATTGATTGAGAAAATAAGAATTATACTATTAATATCTAAATTTATTAAAAAATATTGAGATTAAATTAAATAATAAATAAATCAAATAACATGCATTCAATTAAATTAAATTAGATTGGGTTTAATTATTTTTGATAATTTATTTAAAAAATTTATTCATATGATTAAGTTAATATTTGAATAAGACTAGAGACATCCTTTAAAAGTTTAGTGCTTTTTTAGGGCAGGTACTGGTGAGTGAAAAAGGTCAATATCCACTTCGTGCTCTTTGTATGCAGCATGCATTATAATTGTAAATGTTTGGGTCTTGTCCATTTTTGTCCATTGAAGATGTCCTATTTAAGTGCCCTTATCGGCTTTCATAGAGGCTATTAAATGAAAACTACTAACAGTCACTTATCTCTCTCAGGTTTTTGTTGGTATATAGGCGTGTACTAGCTGACATATGGCAAATTTAATGTTTTTTGTGTTTCGTAATGTTAATTACCTACTATTGTATAGAATCAAGTTCTTCTAACTTAACAGACAGCTGTACTGCTGGGGAGTTTGTTGCGCCACTTCTTCTTTCCAGCTAAAGCACTAGGAAGTGGTGAAGGGCGGGCGTTTTGGGGGGACTGTCTTATGTAATTTTGACGTTCAAAAAGAGCTGACTCTCAGCCTAGTTTGAATAAGTGACTTTTGATTTTTCTTTGATTTTTCTCAATAAATAAACTATTAATAAAGTCTTTACACATAAAACTGTAAGTGTATTATTGCCCGCTTTCATATCACCAACGATGGTGTTTGTGCCGATACCTTATGTCGCAAATTCTCTTTTTATGGTAAATTATGTACATACATTTGAATAACAGACTCAGACATGTTCTGATTTGAACTCACAGCACCAGGGCAGCATGTTTTCGACGATACTCAAGGTCGGGTAAAAATACTGGCCTAAAAATAACTTGGGGTATAAATAGAATGAAAGCTTTTAGGCGGCTAATTTGAAGATAAGTTGTAGGATTAGCTGGACATGTATTTAAGTAACCCCTCTATGTCTAATCAAGTCTCTGATTCATGATTGTTTTGCTGTAAAATATCAGGTTTATGGAACGAAATAATAACGTACAATAATGTCTACGAACATTTCACCAAACTCATCATCATTATTATCAGCCTGCGGCAGTCCATTGCTGGACATAGGCTTCTCCATTTGTACGCCATTCATCTCGACTCTCGGCAATTCTCAACCAGCCTCCCTGCGAATATCGTCGCTTCATCTAACCTGAGGGGGTCGTACTTTACGTTTGCCGATTCGCTGTCTCCACTCATGAACAGGTCTACCATTGCCACTAAAGCTTACTAATTCTGTGAGCTATGTCGATAACTTTGGTTCTCTGGCGGATCACATACACTCGAAGAGAGACTTCAAGCATAGCCCATTCCATGGCTAGCTGACCAGCTGTGCCGTGAGAGCCCACGTTTCGGCTCCGTAGGTCATTACAGGCAGTACGTACTGGTTGAAGACTGTAGTCTTTAAGCTGTGCGGAATATCTATATTCAGTATTCCGCAGAATCGAAGTCAATTTTTAGGCAATCATGCATTGTTTAAACTAGCACCAGCTCCAGGTGGTCAAAGAAAACCTCTACAAGCAAGAGAAATATTGAAAAAATAAATCTCGTTTACCCATTGAAATTAATTCGAAGCCCATGCTAAAGGCATGCAGACAGTAATATATTTGCTATAGTATTCAGAAAGAAATATGGCGCCCCCTATATACGGTTGAAGGAGATTGATGGGAACTGCCGGGAATATAATATTACTAGCGGTGCCCGCGGCTGCGTCTGAAAAATGAGGAAATCTCGGAAAAATATCCCATATTTGTTAACCCAAAATAATATTACACATTCTTATGTATGTAGGCGAAGTTATCTCGTCACATATACAGCTCATTAGGTTTTAGGAAACGTTCGATTTTGTAGGGCGTCGTCTCTTCAATTAATATGTTTCTTTCTGCGGAGAATCCCTGGTGGATACCCTCCGTCTGGGGAGAAACGTTAAGCCATTGGTCCCAGCTGTCATTCGTGGATCTTTGACAGCCTTACCAAATTACAAATCAGTCTTACCAAAGGGTATCGCAATACCCAGGAAAATACTCGGCTCAGCTGCATCCTGTTAAACGGGAAGCCGACCCCAACATTGTTGGGGAAAGGCTAAGCAATTTGATTGATTCGTTTGAATGTGTACACACATTGAAATCTAGTTCATTCGCACCTTGAAATTTTGAAATAACTCGATTGTTATTTCCGAATGCATCAGATTTCCTTTTTATGATTGAATTATCTCCTATGTTCCGTGTAAACTTAAGTTTACTACAGTGCAGTTACATTTCGGTCGAGAAAAGTGGTTCACAGTCTGAGGGTTGCTCATGTCATAATTTGGTCGCTCCATGTAAGATACTGGTATTTAGCTGCATCTGTTTAGCCCGGAATCTGACCCCAACATAGTCGGAAAAATGCTGGACAGATTGATTGAACAGAATATTACAAGATATTATTCAAAGTATCCAATTCTAATAAGTTTGCTAATCCAGCTGTCCCTTCTTACTTAACTCACAAATTGCATTAAGCAATTGTAACAAAATAACACAAAAGAATAACACAATCTTCCCTTCACGAGAAACAGAAGATAACCTCATTACATTCGTACCACTTGAGTTTATGACAGCGCCGACTTTTTCTAATTTAAAAAGGACTGTTTTTCCATTTCGCTAATATCCTCTGTGATATGCGAATATCCCCTCTTTCGGCGTCCCCCTATGACTTTAACAACATTGTATTTTTTTTATGGGATCGTGTTTTTGATGGAATTTCTCTGGAACTGATAAAACACGCCTTGAGATTTGTATATATTTGAACATCTGTAATAAATATGGGAACTGTCAATGTGGCTTAGAAATATTGGTGACCAATAGTTTTCTGTAGATTCGCTTGGATTTTTGGCGAAATTTTTCATGTATAATCAGCCTTTAATGTTGCCAGTGCTAGGTCACTCGTCTCTTCTGGGAGGGAGGGAGTGGGCAGTAATCTACCACGAGGGTCCAGTGCGTATTGGTAGATGTCACATGTCTTCGAATTCTTGGTTCTAGGACAAGCCGGTTTCCTCACGATGTTTCCATATACCGTTTGGAGAGCAGTGATTATGAAATAATTTGCTCAAATTCGCTTGTCTGGGTTCAAACCTACGACCTACAACTAGTAAGTCGCGGTCATTATCACTGGGCCACCACTGTTCTCAGTTATTTCAGGGATAGAAATTATAGCGACAAGGTTCGTTTCAGTCTCTTGTACAATTGGTTACGTATGATGTACCAGCAAATTGTTATCGTTTAACTTTTCTTTATTGTTTGCCATTAAAGAGGCTATAGTACCACGTATTATGTGAATATTTCAACTGGTATTTCTACTACTATTACGGTTGTGGCGGCCATCTACAATGCCCCACATACGAAACTTCAAATCAACAAATGTGGAAAACACAAAAAGTAAAGTGGTGCCATCTACAATGTCGTATGCGAACTACTCAAAATTTTTTTTTTTTTTTTTGGGTGGGAAATCATCAAATAACTTCTCCCGCTCTGGGCGGAGCGGGAGGGCGTGTCAGACTTTTACTGACTAAAACCCACCCGTGTTCCCTCAGTTGCCTGTGTGGCGTTTCCTCCCGCCCTATCCGAAACAGGAACCTCCCGAAACAACCGTGTCCGGTGAGGACCTGTGTCAGGCGGAAGGTGAGGACGCCATGCCGCCTCTCTAACCACTCCTCAAAGAGGGGACTTACCGCCGCGATCGTGGCGTGCCCAGCACTGGGTTGCGACAATCGCACCTTCCACGTCGCCATGAGATCCTGCCGGAGCTCTGTCCACCGTGCCGCGATTTCACGCGGCAGCGGAGTTACGCCCCGGCGTTTGGCCTCCTCGCGCCACTCCCAAGTGTGCGCGAGGACCTTTGCCTCCAGATAACTACTCAAAACTTGACGTCACACCGCAGCTACATCACGCAAGCAGAGTTTACCGCGCAATCTACATATATCCCGACACCAATCGTCGGGCAGTTGCCCACCAGATACAACACTCGTCTGGTCGGAGGATCCTCCCTTACCTATGGAGTATGAGTGAACTTTACACCCTGTTCCTCATACCTCTATACGGCTATAGCTATACTGCCCTATGACGAACAGACGTCTTAGGCGTAGTAATAGAGTCAGCATAACTCCTTTTAGTTATGGAACCCGTAAAATTACTACTTGACTGCATAAACCATTTTTTTTTATCAATTACATTTTCATTTATTGTTGAATGTTAATTATATGCTATTATTGTATTGAATCAAGTTCTTCTAACATAACAGACAGCTGTGCTGCTGGGGAGTTTGTTGCGCCACTTCGTCTTCCCAGCTAAAGCACTAGGAAGTGGTGAAGGGCTGGCGTTTTGGGGGACTGTCTTATGTAATTTTGACCTTCAGAAAGTGCTGACTCTCAGCCTAGTTTGAATAAAAGACTTTTGATTTTGATTTTTTGGTTTTGATTAAATACAAAAACAAAAAAAATCATTCGTTCAATTATTTTCCCTAAAAATCACCACAAGACATTTCAAACCCGTATGACCCCTTGCACACTAAAATAAGGTTGAAACCCCAGCACAGTTCTAAGTGGAGCGATCCCCTGGGGCTGTTTACTTAGGGGCACAAGTAGCCCCTCATAGGATACTCCAGTAACTAGCAAGCTAGATCTAGTTTATTTAACTATGCTGAGATAGCCCGGGGGCTTGCGGTGGAAGCAATTATTGCTCGGTACAAATGGGCGGGTTGTTCTATTTGTGGTGTGATTATTGCTATATTGGATGTTAAAATCAGCTGGATAAATTATGGAGGTTGGAGTTGTAGTTTGTTGTAGTTTGGTTATAAAAAGAACCAAGTTTAAGGGTATCAAATGTATTTTTAATGGAGTGACCATGTTCGCTTAAGACGTTGTTTTCAAGCAATCATTACGAAAAAAAAAACTTGTCTTTAAGATTTGTAGGCCCCAAATTAAGAGTTGTAGGTCATCGGTTTGAACCCAGGTAGGCGTTTTGATATGTGTTCATAATTTTGTCACCGCTGTTCTCAAAGCGGTGAAGGAAAAGATTGTAAGGAAGCCAGAATATCTTAGAACCAAAATTGCGAAATGAAATGAAATGTTTATTTATGTAAGTAGATCTTAAAAGACACTTTTTACACGTCAATATCATGCTGGTCAATATTTTTAAAACTAGATGGCGCCAGCATTTCCTAGCTGACTTGTCCCTGAGAAGAAAAGCCGAAACAAACTCAGAGGTCATGGTCTCTTTTAAAGTCCAAACATTATATTATTTGAATTTTATGTGAGTCTAACAATGCAGGGCAATGTCTGGAAGGGCCTTTTGAAGAAAGAGCCATTGCAGCTTATAGCTGACCTGTCCAAACAGACGGCATGTATGTAGCAGTCACCGTGTAGCTCAACCCTATTTTAGGGAGCTCAAAGATCCGTCACAAGACGCTACTAGATTTGCAGGACATTTGCGTAGGCCATTAAATGATAAATGATAAATGATAAATGATTTTATTTCTGTAAGTAGGTTTGTACAAACACTTTTACACGTCAATCATATTTTTTTAAACTAGATGAGGGCGGCGTTTCCTATCTGACTACTCTGAGAAGAAAGGCCGAAACAAACTCAGAGGTCACAGTCTCTTTTAAAGTCCAGACATAATCTTGGTCAGATCATGTGAAGACCATGTGGATCGGTGTCTGAAATGGTCTTTTGAGGAAAGAACCACACAGATTGAGTGGACCAGTCCATTCAGTGCACGCATTTACAAAATACTCAAAGCCACCAGATGAGTTATAAAGTCATGTGTTCAATCTAGCCTGCAAAGTACTCACATTCACAGTTAGTTATTTCTTTAAATGTCATCAAAAATAATGTCACGTAGATCAATACTTAAATATAAAATGTCAACAGAAGACATGTGACATCTACCAACGCGCATTGGGCCTGAGTGGTACATAACAGCCCACTCTCGCTCTAATAGGAGGCCGGTTTCCCAGAAATGAGAACATTATAGACCGTTTATGCTTTAAAGATTTGAACTCAGTATTTATAAAAGAAGCGCAACATTTTTGCAGCAACATAAAAAGTATTTTTTTTAAACATGTTTCAAACACAAAACATATGGACTGTTGTGCAGCAACATTAAAACATGTTGTGGACACAATGTTGTTTAACTTTAGTAATTAACACCCGTTTACGTAAGCGAACGATAGCCGGGATGTCAGCCATTGTTTGGTATGCAAGCGTAGATTGATTGATGCCAAATTGATGACTTGACCTAACGGTCCTACCTGCAGTGTTATCTGCAGATTAAATCTTTGTTGTGTATAAGGCCGCTATAAGTCTGACTATAAACCTGTTTTATTATTATCTGTAGAAATTCCATAACAGTTTGCAGGAAAGCGCCAAATTTAGATTTTTTCCTTATTAAGAAATCCTCACCAACCCAATTTCCTTCCTTAGTTATGTTGGGAAAAGGCTATCGTTTTCCCAACTATGTTGGGGTCGGCTTCCAGATGCGGCCGAATATCAGTATTCTTCATAACCCAGTTACTGGGTAACACGATACCCCTTGGTAAGACTGGTTGTGAGACATTCGGGCTTCTGACGCCCCGTAACGACTGTCAAAGATCCACGAATGATAGCTTGTATAATCTCTATACAACGAAAAGGGTTTATACATTAGGGCACGGTCATTTTGGATCATATCAAACGATATTGTAAGGGTTTTTTAATCCTATCTCTAGTATGTTCGGAAGTTAAGAGAATTTTTAGTACATTGATACCAGAAACTGAACTTTTCAAATTGAAATAGACACATCACTCGGAAGAGATTGATCGTGATATTGGCAAGTAACATGGAAAGTTATTGACCTACGTAGTGCGGTGACACGTTTGTTATGATTTTAATTCAAGAAACATATGAAACGGAAAATTTGGTATGAATTCTTAAAGTATTTTATTTTGAGCTGAAACTATGTATAGTGATTCTATACCAGCTGTTATCTTTAGTGCTTAAGAATAGTAATAGGGTTTCTGTTACACTCTGTATATAAAAATGAATCCCTATTTCCCTTGGTCACGGCATCACACGTGAATGGCTGGACCAATTTTGCAAATTTTTTTTTTGTCGTGTTTGATAATGTCAGGGGAAGGTTCTACTGAGAGAAAAAAAATAAAAAAAGTTGCGCGTAACATATATATATGTATATATAAAATGCAAATTCAATATTCATAGTTAAGAAAGGACAACGTCTGTCGGGTCAGCTTGTGTTATATAAATATTTAAGTGTTAGATTGTTTATTGTATGTAAGATTTCTTAATAAGCATTTACCTAAAAATATTGAATATAAGAATAACAACTAAATATGTAGATGTTTAACATTCGTGTAACAATTGTATAATATAGTTTTTGTGTATAATTATATTAGGGATCGGATAATCGGATGCATATTTACCAAAAGTATTTTTTTAGTTATAAAAGTATGGAAGCGGCTTCGTTAAATATTTTTTTTGTATTAAAATCCCGGGATGCCAGCAACACCGGGAAAGGGAATGCATAACTAGTCAGTTGTATAGTATGGAAGCGACTTCTAAATTATTAGGATTGCATAACTATTCAGACGCATATTTCTTTAAAATTAACCCCGATGGAAATATGTGTACCTATACCTAGGGTGTAAGTCTGTTAGACCACCCCTACGGTGGTGTGTGTTAGTAAAAACCTTTTTTTATGTTAAATAAAAAAAAATCGGTACAAAAGCGCAATCCATTTTAGCCAAACTTTCAACTTTAAGTAAATATGCGTCCGAATATCCGATCTCTAATTATGATACATCTAAGATGACAATATTGGAAAACTGTCCTACTAACTGTCCAACTACTATTTGGAAAATCGATTGGAATGTATGTAACTTGTATGAATGCTCTCCAAGGCACGCGGGGCATCACACCGCCAACCTTTGAACTCTGGGTTTTTATTAAGATACTAGCTGACCCGGCAAACGTTGTTTTGCATTATAAATTATTTCTTATCACTTAGGGGTATGAAAAATAAATAGTAGCCGATTCTCAGACCTACTAAATACGCATATGAAATTTGGTAAAAATCGGTAAAGCCGTTTTGGAGGAGTAGGGTAACTAACATTGTGACATGGAAATTTTATATATTAGATTACTAATTAGTACTTATATACCTACAATACTTCGAAAAATACTCTCAACTTTTATGTGTGACGTTACCAAGTAACGAACCATAAAAGGCTAATAACCTAAAAAAAAAACTGAAAGCCTACCAGCTGATTAGAATCGTCTCATTTTCAAGGTTCTCTATAAACTCATGAAATCGTTACCACAGGCCAGTGGCATTTATTAATTAGAGGCAAGGTGACCTCTGATTTGTGTTTAGTGTAGCCTAGTCGTGTGTGTAAGTACCAAGTTTTTGCCCAGACCTACGCCTGATATAGACGGCGCGATATAATTGCCTGTAGCGTATCATGACTAGAAGCAACAAAAGCAAAAGCGACCCAGAATGCTTCAGATTCATACAAACAAAGTCAAAGTTAAAGCATTTATTTCGAATAGGCACTTAGAAGGTACTTTTGACCGTCAATATTTACATTAAAATAGAATTAATTCCAGTCGCCCATTCCAAAATGTAGTTTCATATGGAGAAGAATGAGCAAGAAACTCCACCGTAGCCTTACCGTAACGTAATAAATACAAAAACAAAAGGACATTATTCGTCCGCATCACTGTCATCAGGAAACGTGCCCAGAAGACTGGCAACATTGCCACGTTGAATGGCAATGCTAATTCTTTGGCCAAAGAACGACCTAGTCCTCTAGTCACGTGAAGTGTCGACCAGCCGGCGAGAAATTTCAAAAAGAGGAGACGTGCACTCGGGCCCCATGACCCAAGCGTTTCGACCTCAAACGGCTCAAAACTGTAGTTACCTATAAAGTTACCGTATTTACGCCACTTGAGGGTCTCAACAGCCGCAGCAGCATACATTCATTATACAATTGTGTATGACGACGATGCACCTAGAACAAAATTACCATACCTCAATAGAAAAATAGAATTAAAATAAATAAAGCAATGGCTGATAAATTAATAATATGATAGATACATGGTGCTCACATATTTACAAACATTGTAAAAGTATTTTTATTACGATTTTCTTAGAATATTAATAAGTAATATATAAAATTACATAAGTATGAAGGTTTTTGTATCCCCTTAAAAAAATCCTAGTGTCTACCTATTACGGTTTAAATGATACAACCCTTTGAGGCTGTGATAGAGGGACGGACGGACAACAGAGCCTTAGTAATATTGTCCCGTTGGCACCGTTTGGTTACAGAACCGTAAACAAGTGCATCGTTTAAACAATGTTAAGACGATGCAAGTCAATTGTTGTTTCAATTTCATTGTCAAAAATCTTGAATCATGTAAAAGGGGTCTTTAACATTAACTGACTGCAATTCATACAGCTTATTTTGCTGTAGATAGCAGATAAGTATTTCTTGGCTAAGAAAAGATTACCACTGTTTACGTGCCGGATAATAATCCGACACGAAAAGAGGAGATCATCTTTTTAAGAAAAAGTTAAGAATTAGATCAACATTTGACTTCCTGTAGAAACAGTAAAAGGCGCCTTAAAAGATTATCTAAAGTCAATGTAAGCCTACATTGATTTTACAGAATCTTTTGAGGCCAAGTTGTGGTAAGGTAACAGCAGCCGCACGTCTATTTTAAGCAACGCTTGCCGAGGTCAGTCCGTGGATGGGTGACCATCCTGGCTAATATAATGTTTTTTGTGTTTCGCAATACTAATTACCTACTATTGTATATAATCAAGTTCTTCTAACATAAAGGCAGGTTTATACAGGGTCAGTGACTGACTCCGAATTCGAGACAAGTCAGAGCTGACCCGAAAAAAACGCAATGTAAATTGATTTGAAGTCAGTACAGCGGTATGAAGTCAGCGCTGACTTGTATATTCGCAGACGAATATTTTGAAGTTAGTACGTAAGTAAGTCAGTCACTGACCCTGTGTAAACCAGCCTTTACAGACAGCTGTGCTGCTGGGGAGTTTGTTGCGCCACTTCTTCTTCCCAGCTAAAGCACTAGGAAGTGGTGAAGGGCGGGCCTTTTGGGGGACTGTCTTATGTAATTTTGACATTCGAAAAGTGCTGATTCTCAGCCTAATTTGAATAAATGACTTGATTTTGATTTGATTTTGATCCACTGCGTGACACCTCATTGCCTCGGAACGTTGGTCCCGGCTGATATTCGAAGATTTTTGTCAGTCGATACTGTGAATCAGAAGCTCGAAAGTTTTACAACTGGGTATCGTATTATCGTGTTACCCAGTAACCAGGTTTCGGAAGTCAGATAGGGAGTCGCTTCATGTAAAATGCCGGAATTCAGTCTCTCTTAAACTGGAAGCCCACCCCAACAGAGTCCAGGAATTGCTAAGCACATGATAATAATGACGCTACCAGCCTTCTTTTGTTTTTCCTCTAAGGATTAATCTTTAAGGCTTTTACAAATAGCCGCGACGCGACACTTGTAGAACAAATTCCATGAAGTATTCATAGAAATTGTTCTACGAAGCTGCTAGAAGCAAAACTAGACGAACTCGATATCCTTAAGAATCAATATCTGCCTAGCCTTTTTCCAAGTAGGTTGGCTTCCAGTCTAACCGGATGCAGCTGAATACCAGTATTTTATATGGAGCGACTGTGCCTATCTGACCTCCATAACCCAGTTAATTGGTAATACAATAACCCCTTGTTACGACTGTCAGAGATCCATAATCCTTACGTAGTATAAAACTAAGTCGCTTTTTCGTGTTTACGCTTAGATTAGATTCGACTGTATGTTTTTTTTTATGTTTGTTACCTCATAACTTTCGACTGGATGAACCGATTCTGATGATTTTTTTTTTGTTTGAAACCTGGTGCTTTTCGCGTAGTTACATTTCAATTTCATATAGATCTGATGATGCGTTTCGGAGACAGACAACGGAACTCTTCAGTAAATAACAGTAAATAAACCGCGATTGTTGTTATCGCATAACTATGCATTGTTTTCACCCCGAGGATGATGAAATTTCGAATTAGTGGGGTAGGTATTATAACTAAAAAGTGAAAAATAAAAACTTTTTCCAAAGACAAACAACCGATTTCCGAAAAAACACTACTAAGTGAAAAATAACTTTAATTTCGGAAGGCGGTGACAAAAAATTTAAATACATATCCAAAGTCACCGACTTCCGATATTAAGTTATTTTTCACTTTGTAGTGTTTTTACGGAAGTCGCTTTTTTTTTTTTTTGGAAAAAGTTTTAAGCTAAGCAACGGATTTTAATGCGGTTTTCAGCAATAGACAGAATGATTCAAGAGGAAGGTTTGGACCTCCGCGCGGGCGAAGCAGCTGGCAAAAGCTAGTATAACATGTATGAAGGTAACATTCCGAATATTACAGTGGTACTGTTGTATTATAATATTTATAATGTATGCAAAATTCAATAGTGTTGTATCTTGGGTTCAACAATAGAATTGAAAGGTTGATCAATCCCTTTTGTATTAGTAATAATATAATATAATATTCTGCATATTATAATACCTGCAAATTCAATATTAAGTGAATGACCTCACCCTGTTATTCACATCTATTATTTATTGTTTCTAAATTATCATGCTCGTCTTGGTTTTATCGGTATAGAAAACATCATACCAGATTTTCAAATAGCGACAAACAGAATTGTAAAGCCGGTACACTCTTAATACAACTTCACCAATTACAACCGTAATTGGTGATGTTGTATTTAGATTAATATCTAAGTTAACCAACATGGATATTCCTGACAGCAGTGAATGAGAAACATGGTAAGGAAACCTGCGGGGTGATTGCGTTAAGGCTCGTGCAAACTAGCGCGACGCGACGGTCGCGTCGCGACACTCGTATAACAATTTCTATGAAAACCTCATGGAAATTATTCTACAAGTGTCGCGTCACGCTGTCGCGTCGCGACTGTTTGAACTGCGGGGTGATTGCGTTAAGGCTCGTGCAGACTAGCGCGACGCGACGGTCGCGTCGCGACACTCGTATAACAATTTCTATGAAAACCTCATGGAAATTGTTCTACAAGTGTCGCGTCGCGCTGTCGCGTCGCGGCTGTTTGAGGAAGCCTTTACAGACTCACAGTAGGAATGGCTTTGATTTTGACAATTCATCAATACTCATTATTTAAGTAGTCGAGCATGAATAGCTCGTATAGCCAGTCGCTCTATATTAAATACTGGTAATCAACTGCGTCTGGTTAAACTGGAAGCCGTCACCGACATAGTTGGGAAAAGGTGACAGCCTATCTGACCTCTCACCCCATTAATTGGGTACTACGATACCCCCTTCATAAGACTGGTCAGACTTTGGGCTTCGGACGACCAGTAACGACTTAAAGTACTTCCCGAAGGGGTCTTAGTTTGTAAAGATGGTCACCCACCCATGGACCAATCGTCAGGATTAAACGTATGACGCAATGGATCATTTTCCTTCAAAATCTTTCAGGTTGTGATAGAAAATGTAGAGAAGAGATTAATTAAAGTGCAGGTGGGCCGTCTGTTCTCAATCTAATAACGAAAAACTCATGACTTTCAAAAGCTTTTGTAAATATACATTTGAGATTGAGCTATCTGAAGCAGCATTTAGTGCATTAATTTTGACGTGCTTTTTAAATGATGTATACCGTTCCAGTCTTGTCTAACCTAGTTGTTTTCGAGAAAAAAAACTAATTTAGATTCCAAATCGGCTTTCAATTAGACTCAGAAATATTTTTCCAACGAACAATGTGCAATTTTTATCGTCCGGTCTAAGGTTTATTTAGTTACTAGTTTTTGCCAGCGGCTTCGCCCGCGTGCAGATCGAAAACTATACCACGGGGACATACTACCGGGATGAAAAGTATCTTACAGGTACAGGACAAGTTTTATCCAGTGCGCAAACTCTAACCATGAATTCAGCATATAATTCTAGACCCCCCAGCGTAGAAATGTTTAGTCAGTTATACAAAAAAAAAATCAGCTGTTCCATACATTTTCACCGCGTAGGTATTGCACTTTTATATGAAACAGATGATTTCTTTTTTATATAACCGACGAAAGATTTCTACACTAGGGAGTCTAAAATGATATGCTGAATTCATGGTTAAAGTTTGCGCACTGGATAAAAACTTATCCTGTATATTAATCCAGATTATAAACTATCTGTGTGCCAAATTTCATCCAAACCCGTTCAGCCGTTTTTGCGTTATTGAGTAACAAACATGCAAACATCTAAAAATACAAACTTTCACATTTATATTATTAGTAGGATAGTAAGACTTCGCGTGAAATTTCGCATTTTGCATCGCGTCGCATCGCATTACTCACCCACGCCATAACTTCGATTTCGCTTAGCATTCTTATTTAATTATTTATTTATTTAACCATTTATGCACACACATATAAACAGACAAGAAGAAAGGAACAGAAAAATACGTACATAGGTAATGCTTATTTCTACAGAAATCTCTTCCAGCACGCACACCTGCGATTCTTTCTCATTTTTTTCTTTTAGTTCGGCTCCTAAACGTCGTAACGTGATTTTTAGTAGTCTAAAAGCTTTTTCTTAAATTGGGTTATCATGAGCTAGAAGATTTTTTTCAACTTCGACGTGTCGTTCCCGAGATTAGCGTGTTCAAACAAACAAACTCTTTAAATTTATCATATTAGCATAGATAACACTCTGGTTATTATGCTGATAAAAATATTATATGTAAAGATATTACAGTAACCACATCAGTTTAAACCGAATTAACAAGTATTTTCTGAATTTTTTTTAGTATGTTTTTCGAAAAAAACAGTGAAATTATGATACACTAACTGGGTCGCGGTTGGGAGACGATAAAAATGGCTCAGTGTATACCCAAACTACCCACATTTGTTTACATAACCGAAGGCCCCCAAACAATAGAAAAGATCCCAGCCTTGAGTATTTCGAAATTGCCCCGATGTCGCGATGGAATGATGTGGGTCAATGTCTGGTTGCGCGTCATTCGTCCAAGGTTCAATACCTGGACGAGGCTATTATTAGTGTGCAACAAGTGTTTGATAGATTGTGAGAAATACTTATTAATTAAGAATATATTTAATTAGTTTGTTTTTATTATGATCGAGAATGTAGTACTTACCTATAGAACGGTCACGTTAGTAGAACTATGTAAGTTCTTATTGCTACGAAATAAAATTGAACACTTAATTAAACACTTTGACGGTACTTCTGTCTATGTGAGATTTAGGAGTGAATTTGCAGGTAAGATCAGGTTGTATGCTTATCTACATAAATATGATTAAATTAAAATTCAAAATCATTTATTCCCAAATATGGGTGAACAATATGCAGACGTTTTACATTCATGTATGTAGCTATCATTATTGCATTCTTAGTGACACCATATTTTTACCTTTCGGCATAGAATGAAAACACAAAAAAAATTAAATGAAACTAAACAAAATAAAAATGAGATCACATAACACTTGTTTAAAAAGAAATCTTATACTTTATTCTGCAAATATTCAGATACACTGTAATATGCTTTATTTATCAAAAACTTTTTAATTTTTTTTTTACATATTAGGTGACGACACTGCCTTTTAATACTTAGGTAGGTTAGGTAGATACACAGGGAGATATGGAAAATATACTATACAAATATTAGACATGGGCTGGCTATGACTTTGGCCGACTAGCCGACTAGTCGGCTGCAAAATGGTCGACTAGTCGGCCAAGCCGATCATTGATTTCGGTTGAGTTCTGGTGACATCGGCTATGCTGTAGAGTTCTTCTTTTTTGTTAGAATTATTAATTAATTTTACTTTCAGTACTTAATTTCTGGATCTAAGTCCATTTAATTAATAGATCAACCGAGAGGTTCCTATTCCTTAATATCGTAATTTCCTGAGTCCACTGAAACTAAACTGTAAAGCTGATTCAATAATAAAAAAAATAACATACGAGAGATAACCATCACTTTATGTCTTTGAAGCCTGTATCTTTGTAAAAACCAACATGTATTTATTTAAATCTGTTGAAAGTCAACGGCGCTCAAAAAAGTTGCAGCCATTATACACTAAAACCAAATTTCTCTACAATAGTATATATGCAATGGCTCCAAAACTTTATAACAAATTACCTGATCAAATTGTATCAAGCAGCAACATGCATGATTTCAAACGTAAGCTTTTTAAATTATTGATTGACAAGGCGTAATACTCGGTTAAAGAATATCTTAGTGACACATTAAAATAATGTTTGCAAAACTTTACATATGTCTATAATTAAAATGTAAGCAACATTCTTACGATAATTACAATTTTATAGCATTTATTATTATATACGAAATCGTGACTAAATATTATCTATTTGTTTCGTGTCGTCTTAATTTATTGACATATTATTAATAATTCGTTTTTGGACAGAAATTGTGACATCTTACCTATTTATTAACTTTATTTTTTGTTCTAATTTTGTAAATTGACATTCGATAAACCACCTTATTTTGTATGCCTTTTGGCGGGACATAGTATGGACAAACATAGTTTTATATAACATCTATTTATTTTTTTACTCTATGTTTACAAAATTAATAAATGAATTTGAATTTGAATTTGAATTTGAATTTGAAATTTGAATTTGAAAAAAAAATTTGAATTTGAGTAAAAAATGGCCCGACTAGTCGGTGGTTTTAGCCGACTAGTCGCCGACTACAAATATGGTCGGCTTTGTCGGCTTTCGCGACTAGTCGGCGATTAGTCGGTTTAACACTAATACTTATATATATATTACGTGTCACGTAGTAGTACATTTTCGTGGGATATTTTCCGACCTCGTTGTTGTAATATTTTTCTACCACTTAACTTATTATTTTACACCTAAAAACAGCTTAAACCCGAATACTTTATTCCACCATCTTGGACTACCCCAACCCTCAAGAGGGAAAAAGAAACGTATGTTTCTTTCATATTCGACCCCATTTCTAATATACAGTTGGGTTCAGCAACATTTTTCGCGTTTACTGTTCAAATATTAATTTCCTGACCCTTTGGCCCCTTTGCGGCAGTTGTGGCGAAATGTGGGCAAAGTTAATAACTCCCTGGGCCTCCTTTAGGTGATAAAAGTGTTTAAATATTACATTTTAGTGTTGACACTAAACGTAGTGACTTTTATGAATGGAAAATAAAATGGAGAGAAAATAAGTTAAAAACGATGACCGCCTTTGCGTCCACCCAGTTGCACAAATAAAAACATGAATTCCACATTATACAATGGATCATTAACGCCAATGGTTTGATGTTGCACAAAACAACTTTAAGGCGCTAATGGTGCTTACCTAGTGCAACAAAAACTGTGACAGATTTCCTCGTTTTAGACTCAAGTTCTGAGTTGAGCTGCATGATTACTAATAAATGCGTGCATTGAATGGACAGGTCTACTCAATCTCTGTGGTTTTTTCCTCAAAAGACCATTTCAGACACCGATCCACATGGTCTTCACATGATCTGACCAAGATTATGTGTGGACTTTAAAATGACCTCTGAGATTGGTTCGGCCTTTCTTCTCAGAGTAGTCAGATAGGAAACGCCGACCTCATCTAGTTTTAAAAATATGATTGACATGTAAAAGTGTTTGTATAAACCTACTTACAGAAATAAAATCATTTATAATTTATCATTTATCAATCGAGTCCAATGTTGCTTTCTGCAAAATGTTAATGGAAGATCAGTATTTATTTTATTTTATTTGGGAAAACAAACAATCGTATATTGTATATCATATCAAGATACACAGGGTGCTTATATGTAAATGTACAATCCACTGCGTTTCCAAATGTTACTAGCTTAAATGAGATACAGTTTTGGTAAAATTAAATACAATCAATATAATTATGACGGCTTTAAAACTTACCCTCTCACTAATAAACACGGAATAAAGTTATACCAGGAATAACAAGGAGTAACCATGCATTTTCAAGGGTAAACTTCAAGGGGTAAACTTTGTATAACTTTATTCTGTGTTTATTAGCAAGATGGCTAAAGTTCGTTTCTGCAACTGACTGTAAGCTAATAGTTTGGGGATTGTTGAGCATTATCAGCCTATAACTCCTTGGTAAGACTGGTTGTCAGACTTTCGGGCTTTTCACGACCCATAACGACTCAAAACATACATATTCATTCCAAAACAAGTTTTTAATTTACATGACTCTCAACAAAATAATTAATAAAAATCAATACAGCTTTCATCAATTCATTAACCATTCAATTATTCACACCTTAAAGGTAAAAAAATAAAGTCTTAAAATAGTTTGACCTCAGTCAATCATTCGATCGACCTCGTCGTTAATATAATCAATAGGTATATTATTTTAGCCACACCTGTTTCTCTGCTGATGCCATAATAACAAACACGACCGGGTATTGAACCCGAGACTTTGAGGTAGCTTTGATGTTGAGCGAACGGAAATGAGAGGTCAAGAGGACATTAATCTTGAGGAAAAATGTTATTCTTTTGATGAAATAATTAATTTTAGTATTAGGTTTCCTCTGTGGAGAGATTTTTATTTTATCGTTTTGTCGTTCCCTCAAAATTTACTCACTGGATCAAAATGTAAACAAAAATCTTATTCCCAAAACTAAATTACGTATTTCAACTTCGTGGTCGTTGTCGTATTGTGAGGGGGGCTTGTGGCAAAGTAACAACAGCTGCACGGGTCGATCGATCAGGTTAAGCGACGCTTGCCGCGGTTGGTCCGTGGATGGGTGACCATCTTTACATACCAAGACCCCTCCGTGCCTCGGAAAGCACGTTAAGCCGTTGGTCCCGGCTGTCATTTGTGGATCTTTGACAGTCGTTACGGGTCGTCAGACGCCCAAAAGTCTGACAGCCAGTCTTACCAAGGGGTATCGTGTTACCCAGTTACTGGGTTGTGGAGGTCAGATAGGCAGTCGTTCCATGTAAAATACTGGTATTCAGCTGCATCCGGTTAGACTGGAAGCCGACCCCAACATAGTTGGGAAAAGGCTAGGCAGATGATGATGAGTCGTTGTCGTATTGTGTAGTAGGTACTTTCGCTAAGACACATGATTATCACCATCATTTCAGCCGAAAGACGTCCACTGCTGGACATAGGCCTCCCCCAAGCTCCTCCACTTCGACCGGTTCTGTGCTTCCCACATCCAGCAGATTCCTGCAGCCTTCACAAGGTTATCGCACACATGGTATAATACCATAATCATGTACAAGCCACGTATCCATAGACCATAGGTGCTATTAATATTACCTTATAATATTGCCTGATCCGAAAGTCTGACAACCAGTCTTACCAAGGGGTATCGTATTACCCCAGTTACTGGGTTGTGGAGGTCAGATAGGCAGTCGCTCCATGTAAAATACTGGTATTCAGCTGCATCCGGTTAGACTGGAAGCCGACCCCAACATAGTTGGGAAAAGGCTAGGCAGATGATGATGAATATTGCCTGATCCGAGTATCGCATTAAAGACGCCATGCTCAGCAGCTGCGCTTGCGTCGACTAGACCAATACGCCAGACAATTGTTACAGCATTTCTACTATAACATTGAAATAAACAGTTTAAGTACCAACGGATTTCAACTTCGTAGTCAGAAGGGAACTTCTCCCAGATTTCGTCAGTTCTCTATGTAAAAAGCCGATGTAATAGGAATCAATACTAACAACTTAAACCAAGCACAAATCTAAGGCTAAGAGAATTCCTTTCAGAGCGTTCATGCCACGCGGGCTGGCAACATCGCATTTCTAGTTGTTGTTCGTAATTATTTTACTAAATATTAACTAAAGTATTTTTTTTTTTAGCCTAGTGATCTTTCGTATTTATATTTTTTTTTAATATTTACTCTTAAATCATCATAAGCCTAACCTTTACCAACTATGTTGGGGTCGGCTTCCAGTCTAACCAGATGCAGCTGAATACCAGTATTTTACATGGAGCGATTGCCTATCTGACCTCCGCAACCCAGTTACTGGGTAATACGATACCCCTTGGAAAGACTGGTTGTCAGACTTTCGGGCTTCTGACGACCCGTAGTGACTGCCAAAGATCTACATAAATGACAGCCGGGACCAACGGCTTAACGTGCTTTCCGAGGTATTGGTACTCTTAAATGAAAACATTTAATCGTAATAATTACTGCAAATACAAAAAAAAAATACAATATGTCGATTTTGAAAACGAACGAACTGTAAAAAAATTGCATACATACTTATAAATAATAAACATATACTAAACGATCTAGTGACAGCTGCAAAAAAATAATTAGGGAGGCCTTTGTCCGGCAGAGAGACGTTAATAGCTAATAATATGAATACTTTTATGTTTTAAACGTAAATAGAGTAAGCTCTTTTATCACAACAACTGAATAAAGTACCTCAATCATTTAAATGACGTAGTATATAATCTCGTAAAGTAATTCAGTCATTTTATAGAGTGACTATTACGATCTAGATCTTGACTGAGTCGTAGACCGTGGCAATAACACCATCAGTCAACTTGGCAAATAGTGCGCTGTGTAAATGATAATGCTGTGTGTTTAGTGTCACCAGCCATTGTACCGTTTAGTACACTATCGGCCCCTAAAAAATGATTTGTTCATTTGTTTCCTCTCAACCCTTAAACATAGTTCACCCTCGACCCCCAGGGGGTGAGATTGGATTTTCATACATAAGACGCATCGTCCACTTTCGACCCCTAGTACCTAAAATTATATTTTGAAACAGTAAGGTACAGACTACTTTGGGGGTCGAGAGGAAACTAAAACTTGGGTGAAAAATAAAATCCAAGGGTCGAGAATAAACTATAGTCCCCCTGACTATGACTCCAGTGGACACATTAATTATTGGGGTCGAGGGGTCGAGAGTGGACTAAACGCATTGTGCCTGGGTTGGTAGTACTACGTTCTATCTTTGTAGATTTACTACGATTTAACTGGATATTTAACATTATTATAGTTACAGTTAGTCCACTGCTTCGTTGGTCTAGTGGTGGCAAGCATTACTGTTGAACGTGAAGTCTTGGTTTGGATTCCACTGTCGGGGAAATAGTTATTAGTTTTTTTAATTACAAATTTCTCAGTAGCATCCCGGAGTCTGGATTTGTGCCTGCTTGATGGCTATAGGCTCGTTCTATTACATGGGACTTAAACATAACTGAGGAAATGTGAGGTGTACCTACCTCTGACTCACATCTCGCCTGTTTACCCCTTTGGAGAAAACAGGTGTGATGTTATGTTAAGAATATCACCATCCCGTTTCTTCCCGTGCGTGTCGTAGAAGGCGACTAAGGGACTTACTAGAGAATGGTCAGCAGCGTTCTCTATGTATTTGACCACCATACTGCGATCGCCAACCCGCCTGCCAAGCGTGGCGATTATGGCAAACCACCTCCTTTTGGGGTAGGCCTATGTCCAGCAGTGGACGTCTTTCCGCTGAAATCATGATGTAACTTTGTAGATGCCGTGTGAACGGACAATGAAACAAAAGTGAACATATTCACAATCTTCTTGACTGCTCTATTCTCTTTACCAAAATATGAGATACGTAAAGCTTGTGCTGACGTGCAGTTGTCTATGACAAATCTCTTTTTCAGGCGTGTTGATATACTTGCTCCTTTTTTTAAGAACAGACCTTTGCCTTGCAGTGTGACTTTCCATCGCACTGTGACCATAACCATAATTCTAATGGCCTTATAATGTTCCCACTGCTGGGATACAGGCCTCCTCTCTCTGTGAGAGCGTGCGGGCCGTTATCCACCACACGGCCCAGCGTGGGTTGGTTTAAGTCACATGTCTTTGAATTTTTGGTTCTAGGACATGTCAGTTTCCTCACGATGTTTTCCTCCAAAGTTTTGAGAGCAGTGGTCATGAAATAATTTACACAAAGTGAAGAGCCTATCTGGGTTCAAAGCTAAGACCTACAACTCGTAAGTCGTGGTTGTTACCACTGGGCCACCACTGCTGTCTCGCACTGTGAATATTACTTCAATCACCAAGCCACGCATAAATGAATATAGCATATTCCTAGCTCTTTATAACAATGCGTACCGCAAACTCGATAAATATCTGTACACGTTTAGCAACCTTGCATGAGTCGAATTATAACACCTTTTCGATGGTTACATTTTTGACGACTGTTGCTTTTAAAATGGATTGGATCTGTGCCAGAACTATGGATTTAATAGAAAAGGTCCATTTGAAATATTTGTGTGGCTTTGTTTAGTTGATTCGCACGTATTTATTCGCCCCAATTGGGCGAAATGACAGTTTTTATTCATGTTAAACACACACACACCTGACTTTTTCAAGAAGGGCATTGAAAAATTGCCACTGCGCTGGCAGAGATGCATCGATACCATGGGTGCATATTTTGATTGATAGAAATGAAAAATATTTACGTAAACACCGAGACATTTTAGTCGTCTTACAAAGGTGGTTCACTCAATATATCCGTCATAAAATACACCTAGGCGCGATTAAAATATTGTTACCATAAATTAAGATAATAGGTACAAAGAAAAATAAATAATGCTTTAGAGTTATGAAACACCCTCCCTGTTAATAATGTTCACGTAACAAGTGGTAGAAGATATCTACCTACCTACCATTACATTCCATCATTAATTCCATCTCCATAACAGTGTGTTTTAAACTACGTCATGCGTCTTAATGAATGATATTTTCATTTTTTTAATTATGCAAAGGTTCAAAAATATCTTAAAAAAAAAAAAATGATTAGTAGTCATTGGATACATGAAGTGGGCTGCCGTTGTAAGACGACTAAAATGTCACGGTGTATATAAAAGTGACTAACTTTCTGTACGGGAATTTCATAGGTAAAGAACTTATATTATATTCTATAAGCGACTTGCACGAAGTTCACCAGATTTGGACGAGTAAATTCTTGCGAATCGACTAATAAGCTATTAATGTAGGGTTTTAATCAACATTATTGGTTTTCTCAGGCTGTGGTATGATATATAGTACGTACGTTACGTTATAACATAAACATAACATCACGCCTATATTTTCCCGAGAGGCAGACGGAAGGGGATAAATACAATAGACCCACATGTCTTTTTCATTTCCTACAAAATGGTTGAGCTGGATGGTGCTGATCCACGCGTCAAGTTCGTGAACGCCCCGCTGTCGGTTGAGACTGGTCATCTCCTAACTTCCAGGGCTTATTTTTATCTTGTATTTAGAATTGTTTATAGTTATTTTTTTACATTGTTCTCACATACAGAAGCAACAAGAATAATGTTCCCAAGATTTTGTAATATTCAACTTGATTTTAAAAGGGTGTCCGTGGAGTTTCTTGCCCGTTCTTCTCCGTAGAGATCTACGTTTTGTAATGGGCAACTAGCTTCAACTATCCAACTGATCGACTTTTTGACAGTTCAAAAGTGTATGTAAATGGTTTAATTGAAATAAATGCTTTGATTTTGAGTTTGAGTTTGAGTATGAGTTTGAGTTTTAGTTTGTGTTTGGTTTTAATTTGAGTTTGAGTTTCTCTAGATATGTCCGTGTTCCATGTTTAAAGAGGCGAGTCTATTGCAATCCACCGGGCACAAATCCAGACTCCTTCAGACTAGAAAAGCCTATCGAATCGAACCCAGAACTCCATGGAAAGCAGTCGCTCTTGTGACCAACGAGTATTCAATGAACCTAAATTATTTCTCTTAAAGATTAATTCGCTTAGTCAGACAGTAGTTTAATTTCACCTACTGAACATAGGTACATAAATTGATGACGATATTTTTTTATGTATCGTTGTTCCAGTGAACCTTCTGTGTTCTGTTTTTGTGCTTATTCGTCTCGATTGTAGTGTGACCATGAAATGTTTATGTACACAAAATATTTAGTACATAAATATTATTTAGGCATGACCTTAGGGCCTTGATCGTACAACAGTTAACAGAGTGATTTATAAGTATTAAACTAGCTTGAACTTTGTGTAATTGAGATGTAAATCAATGTCCAGTTAGGTATGCTTTTAGACATTGCTGATTGGCTTAGTTTTTTATTATGGCACGAGTTATTCGTGTTTTTGACGGGTTGTGAAAGAAAAATCACTTTAACTTTTGTTAATAAATTAAGGGACAAACGATATGTCTCTTAAAATAATCAATGTGGATTTGTTTTCGTAGTAGGTACACATACCTACATTTATAAATACAACACTACACATAGACCCATTTTCTTAACTTTTCCTTTTTTTGTGGCATCCGACAGGGAAAATAGAAGTCACAGAATTGTAATTAATAAAAAAAAAACAACCGACTTCCGAAAAGGATGATGAAATTTCGAATTAGCGGGGTAGGTACCATAACTACAAAGTGAAAAATAATTTCGACTCGAGAAAATGTGCGTAAATAGTAAAATTATTGTAAATCGTAACATCTATTGACGCAATGACGTCGTACAGCATAATAGTCTTTGGCCAAAATGAGATATGCAACGTCCACATTGAACGTAGTTACTGCAGCCTAATTTTAGAACTCAAAGATGTAGATAAACCTTTCAACCGAACAATAACTCGGAGTTTATCAACAATATTAATTATAATGATTTAATAAAAGAGTCTTTATGAGTAATGTGACTTAATTGTAGCTTGGACCATTGCCAAACAATTCGGTATTGATTGCTCCATTCATTGAACTATTATAGAAAGTGCAGTGTTTTCTTGTCTGGGTTTATTTATAGTTTTGAGAGGCTTGTTTGTGGCTAAGTAATATTAGCCGCACGGATCGATCGATTAGATTAAGCTACGTTTGCCGCAGTTGGTCCGTGGATGGGTGACCATCTTTACATACCAAGATCCCTCTGTTCCTCGGAAAGCAAGTTAAGCCGTTGGTCCCGGCTGTCATTCGTGGATCTGTGACAGTCGTTACGGGTCGTCAGAAGCCCGAAAGTCTGACAACCAGTCTTACGAAGCGGTATCATATTACCCAGTAACTGGGTTGTGGAGGTCAGATAGGCAGTCGCTCCATGTAAAATACTGGTATTCAGTTGCATCCGGTTAGACTGGAAGCTGACCTCGACATAATCGGGAAAAGACTAGGCAGATGATGATGATGTTTATTTATAGTTTTGGGAAGATTATTTTGGGTAGGTAACCAATAAATGATTAATGATTTTATTTCTGTTACTTACAGGTTTGTACAAATACTTTTATACGTCAATCATATTTTTAAAATTAAGATTGGCGTTTCCTATCTTACTACTCTGAAAAGGAAGGTAGAAACAAATTTAGAGGTCACAGTTTCTTTTAAAGTCCAGACTTAATCTTGGTCAGATAGTCCAGACATAATCCCGGTCAGAAATACATTCCTCTTTGAACAATACTCGAAGCATTAACGTAACGTAACAAGAAATAAATGGATTACAGCAACTTTAAACGCTAATTGTACATTATTTACCAAGATTTTAGACTGTAAGCTTTCTATAGAATAAATAAATTACGTAAGAAGCGTACGTAGCACGTAGCATTCTATAGTTTATAAAAAAACTCTCTTTTTGCCACAGATAAACTTCTTATTATCACTATCAGGGATTGCATGATTGCATTATAAATATGAGCAGAGCGGTGATGGTCTAGTGGTAACGGCCGCGACTTACCGAGTTGTAGATCATAGGTTCGAACTCAGTCAGGTCAGGCGCTTTACTTTGTGTAAATTATTTCCTACCTAGGCGTATCACATCCCTTTAACACACATAAATACACATACATACATATATCTACAAATACGTACCATCTACACTACACAAACCTTATAATTGTAATTTTGATGGTTCCTTTGGATATGTACTCGTAAGTTTAAATTTAGTTTAGAGTAAGCAACCAAATGATTACTGAGTTACCCACTAGTGTACTTGTAACAGGTCTTTTAACTTGTAACAGGTCTTTTAACTTGTAACAGGTCTTTTAACTTGTAACAGGTCTTTTAACTTCTAAATAACTAGATCTCACGACACAGGGTAGTGTAGGATCTAGGGATACTTTATTGTACTTTATCTTTATTTATTTTTTCATTTTATTTTGTTATCTTTTATTTGTTGTGCTAAAATGTTAAAAAAAGTGTCTTAATAATAAATTGCGTCACTATTACTCTTAAAACTGTGAAGGAAGACATCGTGAGTAAACCTTATCGGCATATCCTAGAAGTTACGAAAACATGTGATATTTACCAACCCGCACTGGTGGATTACGGTCCACTCCCTCTCACCGAGAGAAGGCCTGTGTTCCAGCAGTGGGAATATTATAGGCTGGTTATACAGCCCAGGTTGGGCAACGTAGTGTTGGGTTTTTTTAACAGGAATTTTTCAATAGCCGCCCGGAGTTTGAATTATCATTGTACTACTGCAGATATCTTGACATACAAAGTGGAAAATTAAATTCCCAAAATACGAATGGTTTTGCCAGTAATGAAAGTAAACTCTTACAATGTTTTCTGGTTATGTAAAACATAATCTGATCACTGAAATGATCCAGATAATAAATCATCTCGTACTCCGCACAAATTCTATTCTTGTAAAAATATTCTAAATTCTTGGTCACAATTCAGTAGTACGTAAACAATGCGTGAGTCACAAACATACAGACAGACAAGCTGCTATAAAAAACTTGTAAACATTGGCACGAGACTACGGGATAGAGCGTTGTCACATTACGGGCATTCCATTCTTTTTTGTCATTAACAGTTAGCACGCTATTCTTTGAGATTAATTTCGTATTTTGTGGTATATTGGCGCATTGCCTGAAAGGTGGCTTTTGAGCTAGGAAGAGCGAATTCGAATAGATTCTTCATTCGTTTCGAAGCTGTACAATATGTAACAAAAACCATGTTGTTTCTTTCAGGGACGTATGCACTTAACTACAAGCACAACATTGATGAAAATGTGTGGTTCTTTTTTCAAAAAACCATTTCAGACAGCAATCCACACGGTCGTCACATGATCTGACCAAGATTATGTCTGGACTTTAAAAGAGACTGTGACCTCTGAGTGTGTTTCGGCCTTTCTTCTCAGAGTAGTCAGATAGGAAAAGCCGACCTCATCTAGTTTAAAAAATATGATTGACATGTAAAAGTGTTTGTACAAACCTACTTACAGAAATAAAATCATTTATCATTTATCAATGCTTAGATGCAGTCTCAGTTAATGTGTGGAAATTCTTATATATTTAACGGCGCGTGACATTATTAAATAATGAAAATCAGTTAATTTCGAGAGTTGTAATTTATTCTGTTATTTTAACGATTAATCGATTTGAATTCAACTAAATGGTAATTTTAATTAAGAGCGGGTAACACCGAATGGAGTTGCGTCTGTCATGGCGGGCGACGTCGTGTCAATTCAGTAAGTTGTTGACAGCGGTTGCACGAGGTGGTCACTCGCAAACCCATTAGCTCTAAATCGTTAATTATTACTGCAATCCTTAATTGTTTAAGTCATTTAAGTGTCTGTAAAATTAAAATAGTGACCAGTCAACGCTACAGCGTATTTATTTCAACGTTTCCTGAAGTTTCACGCCCACTATGGATTCCCGTGCAGACGAAATCACGAATCAGCAATTAGATGTAACAGCCCGGGCCTTCCCGATATCGCGTTATATTTTTATCAAATAAAATTCAAATTCAAATAGAAAGCAAAACAGATGTGGGCCCTATCAATTTTTAAAAGGGGTAACTGGTCCGTCGTCCCAGTTACATAGTGGGCCGAATGATCCCTAACCCTGCTTTATTACGTATGTTTACCGATTCTGAAAACGTGGGTAGAAGGAACAAGATGGTTTTTGTTACATATTGTATTATAAGGCATCTCTAATGCGTCACATCTTCATCATCATCATCTATAAAGCATCTCTATTCCCACTGCTGGAGCACAGATCTCTGTGAGAGGGAGTGGGCCGTAATCCACCACGCGGGTGCAGTGCGGTTTGGTTAATGTCACATGTTTTAACATTTTTGGTTCTAAGACGTGCCATGGAGAGTGCGACTGTCAACCAGTGCTGGGCACGCCACGATTGCGGCGGCAAGTCCCCTCTTTGAGGAGTGGCTTGAGAGACGGCAGCGTCCTCACCGGACACGGTTGTTTTGGGAGATTCCTGTTTCGGATAAGGCGGGAGGAAACGCCCGGGTGTTTCCATTGCGAAGATCACCCTGAGGACACGGTGGAGGTCTGCCCGGCTTGGGCGGAGCACCGCCGTGTCCTCGTGGAGGCGATCGGCGGCGACGGCCCTGGGGCCGGAAACGAGAAATCCAGGTCCGGTCCAGGCCATGGTACGGAGCGAGAGTGAATGGGTAGCCGTCGCTTCCTTCAGCGGAGCAGTGATGCTCGAAAGAGGCAGGCGGCGCACGTGAGGGAGATGCAGTACATGCGCCTTCACGGCCGTGGCCTTCGCAGGAAACGCCCTGGGCATCGGGAATCCTAGGCTTATTCCCGGCCACCATAGGCACGGACTTGCGGACGGCGAGTAATGGGTGACTCGCTGTCCGGTAAGGACCAAGCCCGGGTCGACGGCGAGTTGTGTTCCACGCGCGCCTCAAAGAGATGTCAGCAACAACTGATGGGGCCCGCAAGGGCCGATGCCTGCCAGGGGTGCGGGTTGTTCGAAAGAGATACCGCGGCCCCTGGCACACAGGCAACTGAGGGAACACGGGTGGGTTTTAGTCAGTAAAAGTCTGACACGCCCTCCTGCTCCACCCAGAGCGGGAGAAGTCATTTGATGATTTCGCACCCAAAAAAAAAACCGGGTTATGATGAGGTTTAACATTTAGGTAATCTCTAAGATGCGTAATACATAAACAAATGACTTAGACTGAGCAATAAAATCTCGATGTTTTGACATGTCGCCATTGCACCGGTGTGATGGAGGGATGGGTCGCTGGTATTATTATTACCGGTGTAAAAAGTAAAAGTTGTTCATTAGTCTCACTCAGTAAGCTGTACGGAATGCGTAGATTCGGGTTATGCATCTTTTCACACTGTGATGTGACTGTAAAATTCCATAACATCTTTTAAAAGAGTTAAAGGGAAGCGCCGGCGTAGCCCCGAAATTTAAATTTATTTAAGTATATTTTTATTTAAGTACATTTTTATTCAAGTACATTTTTATTTAAGTACATTTTTTTACAATTTACAGGTCAGTGGCAGGCTGTTTGTGGTACAAAATATGATTCGAAACCGTAATTATTTATTTACGTAATGAAAATCATCAATATAACCCTCAAAGTTCATATTACACGACACTGCCCTGCAATTTGGAATAAACGTAAGAAAAATTGGGTTTCTCAGACCACCTTAGTGCATCCTTCGTAACAAATTAAAGTAACCTCAGTCTTATAAAATAATGAAATACTATAATATAATAACTTAACCCCCATAAAACCATTTGGTAAGCCAGCTGTCTTAGATTTTGCTCAGGAACGAAACTCAAGTTTATACATAATGAAACCGCACCTCAAAACTTTGGTTTACACTGTAGTGCAAATGAAGTGGGCCTCTACATCTGCACTGCAGTGTAAATGAAGTATTCTTTAGTCTACCTTTTTGGCTTTAGTACCTCGTTTTTAATTTAAAGGGTTGTTTTTTTATAAATGGTGAAGGCGTCTTTCTTTATTTTTAGTGTAATGATAGACTTTTAAATGTGATATATTTGAGAACGTTTAATGAAACATGAGATTTAAGTATCACAAGAAAACATTGTTAGTTTTGCAAAGAAAATGTAAGTCAACACGAGACTTGGCAACAAATTAGGTCGATAAAGTAGGCTTTTAGTGTATGAGAGTAGATTATATTAATATATAAGTTTTGTTTTTTTATTATTGCTAAATTGTCGTGCTTTTAACTTCCATCAGGCATAAGGGAAAGCGATGAAGGTCTATGGTGGAACGAGTGTACCCAGAAGATGAATAAATAAATAAAAGTACATTTATTTTCTCTTCACAAATGTACAGCAGTAATGCTTAAAACTAGCTATGGACAAGTTTACATTTATGAGAGACTGGTGCCTGAAATAGACATTGCAAGCAACGCCTGTGGTACCTACAAGTCACCAGGGCAGGGCCCCATGACGCTTCATATGTACAAGCTTACATTGGGTGATTTTATGAGACTGAAGATAACGAAATTCAAGGAAATATACTCAGGATAAAAAAAAACAAGTTAAATAAAATAACATAACATTATTGGAACTTTCAAGATTGAATTTATTTTCGACTGTGTGTTGGGTGCGTGTGTAAGTGTAAGCGAGGTGTATTGTGTAGGTGTAGCGTTTGTAGTGTTAAGGGGCGTCCATTAGTTACGTGAGGCAATTTTGGCAATTTGAAGACCCCCACCCCCGCTCTAGAGAGATGTCGTGAGATTTGGCTCAACCCTCCTAATAATCTCACGTGAGATATTTAAAAATGCGTATTTTTAGTGTAAAAACGTTAGATTTGTACATTACGTTTGGCTGGCTCGGCTGGCCGATGGCAGTATAACAATCGAGAAGCTACTTTGTGGCGTTCGCATAACCGCGCTAAACATTATTTTGTAGGATTTAGCCTTATTAGCGGATAAACATGTGTTACTTAAATTTAACCCAGTTTACTCGCAATTTGACATTGTTTCTTTGCGGGAAAAAATATAAATAAAGTGCTATTTGACGAGACCCCCCCTCTCCCCCACGTGAGATTGGGTGAGATTTAACTCCCCCCCCCCCCCCTAAACGCCTCACGTAAATAATGGACGCCCCCTTATGTGTGAAAATGCGAAAGTAAGACGGATGACTGGGGATGGACGATAGGACGGAGATGTCTGTACACTCTTATTTTAAAAGGCAGATACTTAACTCAACTCGACTGCGTTGTTGGTCCAGTGGTTGCAAGCACTTTTGCTGAGCATGAGGTCCTGGGTTCGGTTCCAAGGTCGGGCAAAGTGTTATTGGGTTTTTTTGTCTAGGGAATTTCTCAGTAGCAGCCCGGGGTCTAGATTTAGGCCCGCTTGATGGCAATAGGCTCGCCTTCTATTACATGCGACTTCAACATTCCTGGCGAAATTTTGGGTGTTCTATATGTACCTACACTTCTGCCCAACCCTTCCGAGAAACAAACCGTGATGTTATGATGATAATAGTTATACTAACATTATTATTATTCTCCTGCCCATATCTCCTTATTTATTTGGGGTCGGCGCATCATTTCTTTGTTTTTCCATTCTTCTGTTTTTGTTTTTGTTTTGATTGTTATAATTTAATTGCCAGTTTCGTAACGCAGATCCATTTGTATTGTCTATGGTACCAAGCCTTGACTGACATTAACAGTCAAAGGACAATATTGAATAACTTATTCGACTTGAATACAGGGCTTTTGCCCACATTGAATGTGTGCATTTTATATATATCTTAATTTTTTTTTTGTTATGTGCGTTTTATTTATGCAGAATAAACATTTGTTTCCTTTCTTTCTTCTTTATTACTTAGTATAAGTTGTAACTTATTGCTTTAAAAAAAACTACAGTCATAAATCTGTTCCTACTTCCCAAAAATACTTAATTCTAACTTCTACTTTCACCCCCTCTTCACCAGTTCACCCCTAGGCACACGAGTGATATACACTCACACAACCCCGGGGTTGAAACTGGGGTTGTAATGAATGCATCTGGAACGCGGCCTGGTACTACATACAAATACATACGCTTTTATTAAATACCCTCATTATGTGGGGCTTAATGAATTAAAATATAGCTGTACGTACCATGTGTTTATAGGACATACTTAATTATGTTCTTGGTAATAGCTTTTTTGGAATTAATTTATGGATCGGGGCCTATCCTTAAAAATTGTGATTTAATTTAACTTATTAAAAGTTCACTCCCAGTCTCGTGACATTTACAAAGCATTTAAAAGAGTGTCCATGGAGTTTCTTGCCCGTTCTTCTCCATAGATACCTACGCTTTGGAATGGGCAATTAGCTTCATCTTTCTAACTCACCGACCTTGACAATTCAAAAGTGCCTGTAATTGGTTTATTGGAAATAAATGCTTTGAGTTTGAGTTTGAGTCATTACCAGTGAAATATGGGTGTTTTTTTTTAAATACAGGCTATTATCTATACTTATATTATTTACATTAAATAATATTTAATCATTTACATATTATGAATATTATAAAGCTGAAGAGTTTATTTGTTTGTTTGGTTCAACGCGCTAATCTCAGGAACTACTGGTTCGAATTGAAATATTATTTTAATGTTGGATAGCCCATTTATCGAGAAAGGCCATAGGCTATATAATATCACGCTAAGACCCTTAGGAGCCGAGCAACGAGAAAAAACAACGAATACAAAGTACTCGCACGGGCAGGCGATTCGAAGCGACGGGGTGAGTCGGGGAAACAAGAAATTTGACGCGAATGAAGTCGCGAGCAGAAGCTAGTTATAGAATGTAGCTGTGACATCTACCTACCCGCACTGGGCCAGCTTGGTAGATTACAGCCCACTCCCTCTCATAGACAGGAGGCTTGTGTCCCAGCAGTGGGAACATTATAGATTGATTATGGATGACACTGTTCTCAAAGTTGTTTGAGAATACGTTTACCTCGAGCAAACTCTGCAGTTTGGTTAGAACAACTTTGAGAAGGAAGCTAGCAGAAGAATTCAGCTGCACTGGGCAGCGTTTGGGAATCTTCGGCTCTTCTGGTCGCGTATTCCGCAGAGCCTAAATACTAAAGTCTTCAATCAGAGAGTCCTCCCTGTTATGAGTTACGGAGTTGAAACGTGGACTCTCACGGTACGGTTGGTTCATAAATTAAAGGGCGCTCAGCGAACTATGGAACAAGCTATGCTCGGAGTATCTCTGAGGGATAGAATCCGGAATGAGGTGATCCGGCAAAGAACCAAAGTTGTCGACATAGCTCACAAAATTAGCAAGCTGAAGTGGCAATGAGCCGGCCACATTAGCCGTAGAACCGATGACCGTTGGGGTAGACGTGTTCTTGAGTGGAGACCGCGAGTCGGTAAACGTAAGGTAGGACGCCCTCAGGGTAGGTGGAGCGACGATCTTCGCATTGTGACTGGTAGCAACTGGATAAGAGTTGCCGAGAATTGACCTGAATGGCGTGCAATTGGAGAGGCCTATGTCCAGCAATGGACTACTGTAGGCTGATAATGATTATGGATATAAAAATATTTGTTGTTTGTTAACATGGGGGAGTAAAGATCCTACTATCCTGCATCCTAATTGCGTAACACACGATCAATCATAATCTGTTTCATTTTGACAGTTCAACAATATTCATTGCGTTGTTTACGTTGTTGAGCAGACACATTTTCGAACATATGAAGCAATGGATTAGCAATCTGCTTCAAAATGATTCAGATTATAATTGATCGTGCGTTACGCAATTAGGGTGCTGCTAATATTATGAATGTGAAAGTGTGTGTGTACATATTTGTTACTGAATCACGTAAATACTGTCGAACGGATTTTGCAAACGAGAGGTTTATAACCTGGATCACACACTGAACACATATCATTACCATCATCATATCAGCCGAAAGACGTCCACTGCTGGACATAAGCCTCCCGCAAAAGGGTTTTGCCATAATCGCCACGCTTGGCAGGCGGGTTGGCGATCGCAGTATGGTGGTAAAATGCATAGAGAACGCTGCTGCCCATTCTCTAGTAAGTCCCTTAGTCGCCTTCTACGACCCACGGGAAGAAATGGGAAAAAGCTTAGTGTTTCATAAATAACATCCTTATTGGTTAATATCTGAAAAACTATTCCTAACTGTTCTGACCTATAAATTACATACCTAAATTGACACAAAAATTGGGCAGTTCCTCGTTATTTTCTATAATTGTCTGTTAAGTAACTGTCTATTTCCGGGCAATTTAATGGCTTCTGTCGTAGTTAAACGTTTCCTAATTAGGAATTTCCTAATAACCCTAATAAGATTAGGATTAGCTACTTTTTATTTTTGTGAATGAAATATCGTTGGCTCTACCACGTTTGGGGTAGGTCTTACAAACTTTTAATGGGTAAAAATCTGTTAAACGAATGAAATAAACCAAACTAAAAAGTAGAAAATAATTTAATTCTATTAAAAAGCGTGGGGTGCTTTTTGAGGTATTTTTATAATCAATTAATATCAAGCACCCCACGCTTTTTAATAGAATTAAATTATTTTTTATTCATGGAAAAGCCCTAAAACAAGAAAGTCGTTGTACCCGATTGCACTTAACTTAAGAATCGCCAGTTGCTAAGGCTATGCTTATAAAGCAGATAAATTGTAGCAGCCGGGACCCATTCTAGAAATGGAGGCTTAGTGAATTGAGAGCCCTATTTATACGGACGTTTTTGAAACGCTTATTGTACCTTGGGTTTTTCAATGGATCTTAGAAATAGAAAATAACTCTATTGTGTAAAGTTTTTACTCCTTCTTAATTAACTCGAGCAAAATAATTTGATTCTTCAATTAGCAATAACGTTCCGTTAAAAACAGCCTTTAATTTCTACTCATACCTACTACTGTGTACCACAGACCATTGCAAATTATGAACTAGAATTTGCTTTGACAAAACCAACCTTCGCACTTCCGACTAGAGTCCCATTTCCATTACAGCTAAAACCATTTTAGGATCTCCTAAACAGACTTTCCCAACTCAAAATCAACCTTATTGACATGCAGATAAGGTGGATATTTGTGTAAGCCTGTTCCATTTAGTCCCCAGTTGGATTGCTCTAGTTGCATTCATTACATCGCCGATCAGGGAATTGGAGAGATATTACGTTTGGGACGGGGGTTCGATTTCCGGGCTATGACGTAACGGATTGGGATTATTGATCTGTTTATTGTGTTCTGGCATTCCTTTGTGGATGTATTTTTTTGTACATTTGATTAAGGAAGGAAGGGAAGACTGACTTTATACTCTGTTATAAAACGGAGATATTTGTTTTTGGTGGCAGAAAATATTGTGTTTTTCTTGTTTTAGAACAGTTTATGTATTTTTTTGAATAATCTTTCAACGAAACGTAACCCAAGTAATAGTAAAAATGTTAAAGTTTGTACGTTCAGATGTTTGGATGTTTGTTACTCAATCACGCAAAAACGACTGAACGGATTTGGATGAAATTTAGCATACAGATAGGTTATAACCTGGATTAACACACAGGATGCTTTTTATCTCGGTACTACGTTCCCGCAGGATGATTTCCGACCTATACGCGGGCGAAGCGGCGTACGCTAGCATTTATTATATATTTTTAAAACAATATAAATATCTCTATTATTTTATTTAAACCATTTCAAATAAAATAATTGTTATTTATTTTATTAATGATGCCCCTTTCTTCAGTGATTCAAGATTTTAATGTTTACCGGGTGGTGGAGGATAGGGAACTAATTTATACAGGGTGGCAAGTACATTGACGCGCACCTGTTACCATACATTCAGTACATGATTTTGTGCCACTTTTCTTTGAAAATTTTCGTCGGTTTTCGGAGAATTGGGCTATCAAAAGCAGAAGGAACTTTTAAAATCAGAGTGGTAGTTCCATACCTCATATTAGGTACCCCCTACACACAAACTTAGAAAAAAAAATATTTCTTCATGGAAAGCGGAGTTCTATCTCTTGTGGAGTAGGTAAAAGGCTGCAGGTATTATATGATATTCGATTAGACATTCTGATAAACTCAAATTCAAAGCATTTATTTCAATTAAACTATTTACAAGCACTTTTGAATTGTCAAAAAGTCGATCAGTTGGAAAGTTGAAGCTAGTTGCCCATTACAAAACGTAGATCGCTATGGAGAAGAACGGGCAAGAAACTCCACGGACACTCTTTTCAAATCAAGTTGGATATTACAAAATCTTGGGTACATTATTCTTGTTGCTTCTGTATGTGAGAACAATGTCAAAAAATATGAACAGTTTTATATACAAGATAAAAATAAGCCCTGGAAGTTAGGAGATGACCAGTCTCAACTGATAGCGCCCGTTCACGAACTTGACACGTGGATCAGCACCATCGAACTCAACCATTTTGTAGGGAACCGAATGATCCAACACACGCGCCACCATCAGTGAGACATTTAAGTGAGCATGACATACTCTCAACTGCCATGCCTTTTCAAGTTAAGTACATCAAAACAACACAATAAACGGATGCATGGTACTCACATTTACAAAATTTAAACAAAATGCTTCTAAATGATACAAAACTTTATTTTGTAATCTATTTGAGATATTAACAAAATTTGATTTCCTAAAAGAAAGAAAAACATTTAATAAATATTGAAGTATTCAATAACTAACACTTGGTTCACATAGTTATCTTTGTACTATATTTTTTTTACGGGCTTCGCCCGCGTGTAGGTCAAAAATTATCCCACGGGAACGTAGTACCGGAATAAAAAGTATGTAATATGTTAATCCAGGTTATAAACCATATGTGGTTCAAATTTCATTCAAATCCGTTCAGTAGTTTTTACGTGAAAGAGTAACAAACTTTCAACCATCTATCCTCACAAGCGTTCACATTTATAATATTATTAGGCTATTATAGGATTTTGTGTTCCACGAACTGCGTCCAAATAAACGGCTTTCTTTCTTTTCCATAAGACTTTTTTATCCCGGTGGTACCTACATTCCCGTGGGATAACTTCCGACCTCCACGTGCACGATGCCGCTGGCACAACCCAGTTAGTACAAAAGCGTATACTTAGTTATGACGTCCTTGCTCTAAAGTAATTGGCGCATGTAACTCCTTGCCGCAGCTCTAAGGCTTCTCAACTGTGAAGAATCCGTAGAATGGTGTTGTTAATATTGCTATTGTTATGAATAACTTCGGCTCGTTATAATTTACACAATAGAGGCTGTAACCTCCAGGTTTGATCTAACATGGCGGCCATTTTGTGTGACTAATTATAAAACTGTTGATGAAGTTGGTAACAACGTCGTGTTCAAGGAATTGTTAAGTATTGGAAATTATTTTGTGTAAATTGAAAAGTTTCTGAGGGTTTATTGTTTGGATAGTATTTGTACCTTGTAAATATCTAGCTTTTGTTCACGACATAGCCAGCATGGTTGTTAGAAAATATCCCTCTGGAACGTACTACCGTGTAATTCCGTTGAATTACACGATAGTAATCTTGGTAGGCAGTCCTATTATTCTAACCAGATACATGAATGTAACCTCTCGGTAGCAGTACTCTCGGTAGGCAGTCTTATACTTCTAACCATCTGGTTAAAAGCCCCTGCATTCATGTATCTACATGAATGCAGGGGCGTACCAATAGAAAATGGCGCCCAGGGCACACAACACATTTGCGCCCCTTCGTAAATTATCTTCTCGGTCAAGTCTACACTGAGCAAAGCTAGGTCGTATAACCTTTCTTGACAAATTATAGCCTTCAATAACGAAAATTTGAATTTCAACTTGCTAAAAAATCACATTTATGAAGTATTTATATCTAAGGCCTTAGTGTGAGTTTTATTTTACCATCTCGATCAAACGCAGTGAGCGCGTTTGGCGTTCCGATTGGTCCTTCACCAATCCAAGGCCAATCGGAGCGCCGAACGCGCAGTTCACAGTTGTTTTTACTTCTGAAAGCAGCAACCCAACAGCTACCTTACTGTGACAACGATAACGCTCATTGTGATTTTGACAGTGATATAATACCAGAGGTAAAATAACTATGAACAGTATGGAATGTTCAATAGAAAAACTAACCAAACCAATTCGAGATGGGGTGCTAAATTTATTGAGTTCGCTTCGCTCGCTCTTGCAACCCAGGTTTTTACACTTTCTCTCAGTGTACCGTTCTATTATATACGAGTGTGTGTGCGTGCGAGTGTCGCGTACGGAACTTAATTTCGGGCGAGGAGGTCCCCCGACCATATTCGTTTTATACGTATACTTTGATTTTTAATTTTCTGGAGCAAAATGACAGGCGTTACTATTACATGACTGTCACGTTAGCTAATTTAAAATCAGAGTTTCATCATTCATATCAGCCGAAAGACGTCCACTGCTGGACATAGACCTCCCCCAATTTGGGGGGGTTTGCCATAATCGCCACGCTTGGCAGGCGGGTTGGCGATCGCAGTATGGTGGTAAAATGCATAGAGAACGCTGCTGCCCATTCTCTAGTAAGTCCCTTAGTCGCCTTCTATGACACCCACGGGAAGAAATGGGATGATGCTATTCTTTTACGTCCGGCACCACACGGAACGAAAATCAGAGTTTAGTTATCCCTTAATGTCATTGATAAAGAATGAATCCCAAAACGTACAATACCAGATTTAGTAGACATTTCTTAATTGTCTAGCACATGTGCCCCTTCCAGAAATTAATTCTGAATCCGCTCTAGCTGTGAACGGACTGTGCGTTTTTGTAGTGTAATAGAGATTATTCTATCTGTGTCAAATCTCCAGCTTCAAGACCAACAAAATCTGCAAAGCTCGACAAAATCGATCTAGTTATAATTAAAATTGCTAAAAATAACAAATATAGCTCCACAGTTGCGCCACAACCAGAATAACTTCGCCAATTAAGTTAGCCCTGGATTTAGGTCAACCGTTTAGTGCTGCACCTGCTCTCGAGGTGTTTGAAGAACTTGCCCCTCACTTCGTTAAATGCGGTGTCGCGTTTTAAGGTTGCTTGCTTTTTGCTATGAGGCAGATTTTGTCTCGTAAGAGGGGTGAAAGTGGACTTGATACATTTCCCCCCTTATTTATAAACGTTGCTCTAAGTTAAGTAATGATTAGCGACTGTATATCCATATATTTTGATGTTTAAACATCTCTTAATGTTAATCAACATTTATAAAACATTTATAATTATTTTTCTGATTTTTATTGAGTTGCTCGTGTCAGTTTGTTGTTATATTTTTTAATGGGTATATTCTTTTGAATTCTTTAAGGAAACGCTCTAAACAGAGGGGTAATTACGTTACACAATAAAAGTGGGAATGGGTTTCATTTTGATAGTTCAGCAAATTGTGTTATTTACATTGTTTCGCATGGTGTTCCATGTGGTGTCGGACGTGAAAGAATAGCACCATCCCATTTCTTCCCGTGGGTGTCGTAGAAAGCGACTAAGGGACTTACTAGAGGATGGGCAGCAGCGTTCGCTATGCATTTTACCACCAAAATCAAAATCAAAATCAGAATCAAAAGTCATTTATTCAAATTAGGCTGAGAAGCAGCACTTTTCGAACGTTAAAATACATAAGACAGTCCCGCAAAACGCCCACCCTTCACCACTTCCTAGTGCTTTAGCTGGGAAGAAGAAGTAGTGGAACAAACTCCCCAGCAGCACAGCTGTCTGTTTAGTTAGATAGACTTAATTCTATACATATATAGGCAAAGTAATAAACATTACGAGACACAGAACATTAATTAAATAATTAGTCAAAATGTCAGCTAGCCATGCCAAAATTGAAAACTGTCGAGGCCACATAAAGCATAAAACAACTCATCTTAAAAAATATTGTTATGAGTAGAACATGTCAATAACTAATGACATAATAGATAATAATAAAAAATTACTTAGACAGGCAATTAAAAAAAAAATATATGAACCCATATAACCTGTCACTAGATACGCTAATTCTGGAGGAAGGACATAAACATTGTCTTGAGTTAATCACAGCGACCAACTATTCTTGTCATTTAAATAGTCGTTGATGGAATAGTAAGCCTTTAAACAAAGAATGGATTTTACTTGAGCTTTAAACGCATTAAAAGGCAAATCTAGCAAAGAAGAGGGAAACTTGTTATAAAAAGTTATACCAAGCCCAACAAATGAGTTATGAACCTTATGAAGCCGGTGAAAGGGAGCACGTAGTTTGTCCTTATTTCTAGTGTTAACGGTGTAAATATCACTGTTTTTAGTATACAAGTGTAAATTTTGCCTAATATATAAGATGTTGGCGAATATGAATTGTGATGCCACCGTGAGAATACCAACATTTTTAAAAAAGTCCCTCAAGGAAACTCTGGCACCTAGCTGGTAAATTGCACGAACAGCACGTTTTTGAAGGACAAAAATATTTTAAATATCAGCAGCTTTGCCCCACAGCAGAATATCGTAGGACATAACGCTGTGAAAATAACTAAAGTAGACGCTCAATTGCCAAAAGGGAAAAAAAAAAAAAACTAAAGTAGACTAACAGAGCTGTATCGACGTCAGTGTATACCATACTGCGATCGCCAACCCGCCTGCCAAGCGTGGCGATTATGGCAAAACCCCCCCTTTTAGGGGAGGCCTATGTCCAGCAGTGGAGGTCTTACGGCTGAAATGGTGATGATGATGATGATGATGATGATATTGTATCGCTTACATTTTTTTCAAAAACCAATGGACAAATATATCTTTTAAAATAATTCAAATTCTGATTGATAGTGCATTACGCTATTAGGGCGTGGATTTAGCTGTTTTGAGGTTATTTCGACGGTCCCTACGTACGATCCCCTAAGTGGTAGATACGTGATTTGAATGTTTTGTTTTCGTGACCTTCAGGCCAGCCTATACTATCGTTTAGTTTAACAAAAACTTTTCCAAAAAAAACAACCGACTTCCGAAAAAACACTATAAAGTGAAAAATAACTTTAATTTCGGAAGGCGGTGACTTTGGACATGTATTTAAATTTTTTGTCACCGCCTTCCAAAATTAAAGTTATTTTTCACTTTATAGTGTTTTTTCGGAAGTCGGTTGTTTTTTTTTGGAAAAAGTTTTTATTTTTCACTTTTTAGTTATAGTACCTACCCCACTAATTCGAAATTTCATCATCCTTGGGGTCAAAACAATGCATATTTATGCGATAGCAGCAATCGCGGTTTATTTACTATTATTTTTTGAAGAGTTCCGTTGTCTGTCTCCGAAATGCATCATCAGATCTATATGAAATTAAAATGGGACCACACGGAGAGCACCAGCTTTCAAATAAAAAAGAAGAGAATCATTAAAATCGGTTCGCCTAGTCGAAAGTTATGAGGTAACAAACATTAAAAAAAAAACATACAGTCAAATTGAGAATCTCCTCCTTTTTTGAAGTCGGTTAAAAATAAGTCTAAGATGCCAAAATGCACTTCAAATCCATCATGACATTACATTAACTAGAACATGATATACACGCGTTTGAAACTTTGAAGCGCTCTTCTGGAAAATTTGTCATTTGCAGTTAGGGGATTATACGTAGGAACCGTCGATTTGTGCAACGCTTCTTCGAAGAACTTTAAGCTGTAAAGGAGATCGAATTCCTGCTGGAGAGATGCTAAATAAGCTAGTTTACTTGCTGAGTACTCGGCCGCTGAATCAAGCAACCGGTGCAGATATTTGTATGGTGTAACAAAATATTCAGTTAGCTATAAAAGTGGGGCTTGTAGCTAAGCGCGCGCTTGGGGCGTGTTGTTTCCGCTGTTGTACCCGAGTCTCTTCGTAATAGGGATGGTAGGGTACAGTAGGCTGGTTGTGCGTAGAGACGTCGCTCTTTGTAGCTTTATCTTTCGGGTGCTCCGCGGTTGGCTGGACCACCCTGAAATATTGGCAGAGCTGGGGCTGCGCGCGCCGGCCGGATGCGGCGGCGAGCGTCGCCCGACGCCAACGCTACTGGAGCCATCCTCTAAGACAAACCTGAACAAGTTTTCCCCTTGTCAAGAGCCATAAGATTTGTTAATATTATTTCTAGGAAGGTTGATATATTTCAGTGCAGCCTGAAGAGGTTCACAGAAGTAGCACTGAATTGCATTGAACATATTTAGAGCCAAGTTATGTTAATTTCTTGTTAATGTTTGTTATTTTATAATGTACTAGCTTTTGCCAGCGGCTTCGCCCGCGTGGAGGTCGGTGTATTATACATATAAACCTTCCTCTTAAATCACTCTATCTATTAAAAAAACCCGCATCAAAATCCGTTGCGTAGTTTTAAAGATTTAAGCATACATAGGGATATAGGGACAGAGAAAGCGACTTTGACGTAAGATGATTTTTGGAACTGTTTTGTTTATAGTAGTAACATCGCATTGGCGCATCATAGCTGTTAGGGTGTTATGTATGAAATTTTAAATAAATAAATACATAATAAATAAGTATTAAGCGTAAATAAAGTAGTCCCTGGTCTTTAAATACCAAAACCATTCCATGCTTCGGAAAGCACGTGAAGCTGATGGCCCCAGCTGTCATTCGTGAATCTTTGACAGTCCTACACCCAGTAACTGGGTTGTGGAGGTTATATAGGCAGCCGATCCGTGTGAAACATTGGTCTTCAGCTGCATCTGGTTAGACAGGAAGCAAAGCTAAAAATGATAGGGGAAAAGGCTAGGCAGTTGACAATGATGGTGACCTGTAAACGTTTGAGGAATAAGACAAATCTTAGTGGGTTTTATAAAACACAGCCAATACGATTTTCTTTGAGAAAAATTATCAAGGACAGCTGTTCCACCCAAAACTTGAAGATTTCACAATACGAAGGTAGAAATAGGTCATTTGCTTGCAAATTCTCAAATGGAGGGTCCATTCAGCTGTAAGTCGGCAGCACCCTTATTGATTTTATTGGGTACAACAAAAGTGATTCCTTACGATCTCACTTAAATTGCATTTGAATAGATTTTGTGTTTTCTGTGCATTTTACTCGTTATTTTTAATATGGCAGTCTCTACTTCTTAAAAAAAAATACTAATAACACGCAAGAAATTATAATGCTTTCATCAATACACGTCTATTCGTGAGGATTTGTAATTGGTTTTCTGGTGACTATAGTTTCCTTTTTTTATTGTCTGTATTTACTAGCTGTAAGTTAACAAAGAAACTGTAGTAAACCTTCTTTTAATATACGAGCTTCGTATCAAACAGCGTCTTTGTTCCATCGTCCAATGTCGTATTCTCACTTTCTTTGGACATATCACACGCCAAGAAGACACAACTGTGGAGCGACTTGTAGTACAGGGAAAGGTTGAAGGTACAAGAGCACGCGGCAGGTCTCCAATGCGTTGGACCGACCAGGTAAAAACTGCACTCAAATGTTCAAGAAAAGCCACAGTTCGGGAAGAATGGCGGCGGATTGTGAAGCTTGCCACCATCCCTGACGTGACGACCACGACCACTCTGCCAAGAGTGTGACGACGAAGACGAAGAAAGTAATGTTGCGACATAACAAAAAAAAATTGTCAATAAAAAAAAAAATAAACATACTGCTAGAAGGGAAAGCATACTACAGTATTCTAAAATTTCTTATTGACAACATCTAATACTGTGTAGTAACCAATATTATCAATACATCTTTGACATAATCCGTACATACAGCAACATATTATTGCTATGATCATAATTTTAATTGACTAACTACTTGACTAATTGTTACGTAATTATGATGACGAAATTTAAATATTTGTACGCCACTAAGGCCAAACATGACTGATCTAAACTATAATGTAATTTTATAACTTGCATGCTCTGTATATGTACTCATGTTTCCACAAATAAAGAATCTTGAATCTTGAATAACATTTTATTTGTCCGAGTTTTTCCAAAACGATAAAATCTTTCAAAATCAAAATCAAAAGTCACTTATTCAAACTAGGCTGAGAGTCAGCACTTTTTGAACGTCAAAATTACATAAGACAGTCCCCCCAAAAAGCCCGCCCTTCACCACTTCCTAGTGCTTTAGCTGGGAAGAAGAAGTGGCGCAACAAACTGTCCAGCAGCACAGCTGTCTGTTATGTTGGAAGAACTTGATTCTATACAATAATAGCATATAACCATCATTCAACGATAAATGAAAATCTAATTAATAAAAATAAAAAATGGTTTATGCAGTCAAGTTAAATAAACAATGATATGAAGTAATTCATATGACCTGTCAGTAGTTAAGCTAATTCTGGTGAAAGAACACAAACGTTGTCTTGAGTTAATCACAGCGACCAATAATTATTATCGTTTAAGTAGTCGTTGATAGAATAGTATGCCTTCGAACAAAGATTTGATTTTACTTTCGCTTTAACGATCAAATATACACAAGTCCTTAAGTATTCTACCCCTTCCTCAACTATGTTGGGGTCTACTTCCAGTCTAACCGGATGCAGCTGAATACCAGTATTTTACATAGAACGATCTGCCTATCTGACCTCCACAGCCCACAACTTACTGTGCAATACGATATCCCTTGTAAGACTGGTTGTCATACTTTCGGGCTTCAGACCACCCGTAACGACTATCAAAGATCCGCGAATGACAAACAGTATACACAAGTACATCAAATACCTAATGCATTCACTTCCTTATTTAACACCCGTACAAACCGACTTCCTCATTATTTGTCTCAATTAATTACACCCCCGATTCCCCCAAACATTTGGGACCAACATTGGCGATACATTTTATTTTCCTAAAAATATTTAAGGATAAGGAACACTCCGCCGGTCTGTTACGACAGGGGTGTAATTAATTACGTTTCGCCCCCATCCCGCTCGCGTTTCGTCCCCCACGCGGAGCAGTTTCACCCCCCAGACAATAGAGGCTGGATACAATTGTGAAACCCTTGTGTTTCATAGCTATTATTTTGAAAGAGAATTTTGATTTGAGTTTCAGAAGAGATTACGTAGCTTTGGCTATTATTTTTTTAAGGCATAAGGCTGTGTAAATAAAGAATTCCATATGGATTTTAGGACTTTGTTTTGAACTAATGTCGTGCCTTTATTGAGGTAGGTCTAATGACGTACCAATAAGTTTGATAGCAAAAAAAAACCCCGTTTGTAAATTAATGTAATGATGGCCTAGAACAAAGATACGATGCTGATCCCCACTCGGTCGATTACATATCCCTTACACAGGCCGAGAGTGCCCTCTCATCGCGACGAGGCTTGTGTCTCAGCAGGGGGAACGTTACAGGCTGATTAGATCTTACAAGAGTTCCATAAAAAAATTATAAGGCCCCTATTGTATAGTCTCATTCAATAAAATGTGAGTACTTGTGATATTTGAGTGCTGGGTTCCGATACTCCTTTTCAAAAGTAAATTGAATCCGGCTCAAAATATACCAACCGTATTTTTAAGCTTAAGTTCTTAAGTCAAAATAATGAAAAAAGAAACGTTATTTTATGAAAACATTTCATTTTTCATGACTCTTCGGGTGGAATGTGATGAAAAATGTAATATTTTCACGCCATCAAGCAGGGGGATCATTTGTAAGGGTTTTTGTTGCAGTTTGGCAGTTTGTCCCTTTTTATACTGCGGCGTTTGACTGATGTTATCATAATAACGGAAAAATAAGTAGAAAAGTAAGGGAATATTCTTAAATATTGCCAAAAGTGTGCTCAAGACTTTTCTTGATTTAAACGTTTTTGGAAATCAAAGTAACTACTGTTATGAGACACGTTATTAAAATTATGTCCGTATTATATCTATATTTACAAAATATTACATGTCATCATTATCATTTCGGCCGAAAGACGTCCACTGCTGGACATAGGCCTCCCCCAAGCTCCGCCACTTCGACCGGTTCTGTGCTTTCCACATCCAGTGGACTCCCTGTGGACCTCACGAGGTCATCTGTCCACATATCTGGGGCCAAGGCAGTGTCCCCGCTAAGTCGAGCAAAAAAGCGGCACGGCCGTACCATCCTTTTCTCGAAGCAGTTCAAGCCATTTTCGACCCCAATAACTTCGTTGTGGATAAAGCTAGAAGCCTGAATTTTCAGTAACAAAGCAGGCATTGTATAAACACGGTATATGTCAGATTTAATTCAATTTAAACCGGTAGTTCAAGAAGTAGTCAAAGTTTCTTAATTTTGTCACTTACTGACCGATAATCAAAACTCTAAGGCACTTCTAGCAGACATAGAAGCTTCAAATTTAGAATGCATTTTTTTTAATGCGTTTTTTTAATAACTTAAGACAGAAGGACCCTTAAGTACTGAATAAATTACTGAGTTAATTATTTTGATGGCTACTCAATATTACATGTAATAGAATCAAAGTTTTTTTGCTATTAATCATACTAATTCATCATCATCATCTGCCTAGCCTTTTCCCAACTATGTTGGGGTCGGCTTCCAGTCTAACCGGATGCAGCTGACTAATTAAAAACCAAAAAACACTGAGTACATTTCTAGCAAAGCTTGGACAAAAAGTACCTACACCCGAAGAGTAATGGTCGCTTTAAATTTCCTTTTTACCTATTACCACACAAACGAATACTTCACCACAGTTTACACAAATAAAGCTGTCAAAAACGATTAAAAATATATCTTAAAACCTCCATTAAAGTCTTTCCCAGCAAAAATCTTCGTCAGCGATTCCTGAAATCGATAGCGGTCTCAGCTCGGAGGGGATACTTTTGAAGAGTAGGTACTTCTCTTATATCACGAGAAGCGCTAACGATCGCTTTTGATATTACGCTGATGTGGCAATGATGAGGGCACTGACAAACTTAGGGACTTTCTTTTGGCTTGGTTTAGGTTGAGATAAATATTTAAGCTTTTAATTTAAGGGTTGTTTTGGTTTCGCGTTTTGATTGGTGAGTTTAAAAAAATACAGTTATTTTTTATGTATGTCTGTTCGTAAGTGTGCTTATGACTTGAGAACTACTTTACTAGATGATCAATGTATTTGTTTAAGACTGCTAAAGCACTATGTGACCTACACCTGCACTTAAGTGACGCTTTTCTGTGACTTAACTAGCTCAGTTTTACGAAGATAAGCGTGACTTAGATGCGGGTTTAGGTCACACGTGCTATAAAATAGTACATGATACGTGTGACTTAAGTAGTCCATTATAGCACGCGTTTAGAAATTTATTTCACGCCGTGCAATAATGGACTATTGAAGTTATAATGTAGTGTAATAATTCTGTTCTCTGACTAAGTTTTTGTAAATATATCTACATATGTCTTCGGAAGTGAGGTTAACTTTCAATTTTATAACAAAGATTCCGCGTTGCAGTGTAGATTATATGCAATAGAAATGCTGATCTTTTCTTCGAGACTTAATGACATTTTAGCATAGTTAATAGTTCTAAAAGCATAAAATAATAGTTTAAAAAAACTAAAAAAAACACGCTTTAAAAACCAAACGAAAAAGTGGAAAATAATTTAATTCTATTAAAAAGCGTGGGGTGCTTTTTGAGGTATTTTTATAAACAATTAATATCAAGCACCCCACGCTTTTTAATAGAATTAAATTATTTTCTACTTTTTAGTTTGGTTTTTAAAGCGTGTTTTTTTAGTTTTTTTAAACTATTATTTATTTTCTGTTTTTTAGTTTTGCTAACTACAAAAGCGTGTTTTTTTCTATTTTTTTTTATTATTGAATTGTCATAGGTCCTCGATAAGTCTACAAAGTTTAAATGAAATCTGACCGTTTAAAGTGGGTCAAAATAGCGTCTAAAGGAGTCGGTTACATACAAATAAACATACAAACATACGAGTGAAACTAATATAAAGCGTGTAAAAATAAGGTTAAAGCCGAAAAAAAATGCACCTGGCTAGACTGAGTATCTGCAAACGCAATAGTTTGCATTCCCACGAAACGCCAGTATGTAAAACCTGAAAAATACTCCCGCGATGTTGATTTTAACATAAAACATTAACGTAGCTGTAGTAAATGTCAGAAATAATGATGTATGATATATCGCGATCTCGTAATGATCTCATGCGATGATGAAGTAGTGTTTTGGCTTTTATAGCACATTCTACGTCAGCTCGCTGCGTTTGAGTGCGCTCTTAAGCCGGATTTACATAACGAAACTATAGTTGCGCAAACTTAGTTATTCATTGATTGTTCCACGTGTAAATAATTACCAAATTACGTGTAAAACTATCAATGAATAACTAAGTTTACGCAACTGATTTCGTAATGTAATTCCGGCTTCATTTGGCGGTACTGGTCGAGACGAAGATGGCGGGACGAACATGTCTCCTACCGAAGGGACTGGCCAGCACTAACAAATGAAAGAATGGTTTGAAAAAGGGAGAGGGAGGTCTTTGTAGTGCGACAATACAGGCTAGTTAGATTAGAGTTGGCACCGATAATTTCTTGGGTGTATAGTAAGCAAAAATTTTTTTGAGTTTACTGGCCACTATACAACGTGTAACGGAAAGGGTATTTACATCCCAAGGGCACGGCTTCTTTGGATGATATCAAACGATATTGGAAGGGATTTTTATCCTATCTCTACATGTCTGGAAGTTATGAGAATTTTTAATACATTGATACCAGAAACCGAACTTTTCAAATTGAAATAAACACATCACTCGGAAGAGATTGATCGTGATATTGGCAAGTAACGTGGAAAGTTATTGACCTACGTAGTGCGGTGACACGTTTGTTATGATTTGAATTTAAGAAATATATGAAACCGAAAATTTGGTATCAATTTTTAGAGTATTTTATTTTGAGCTGAAACTATGTTTAGTGATTCTATATCAGCTGTTATCTTTAGTGCTTAAGGATAGCAATAGGGTTTCTGTTACACCATGTATAGGTACTTCTTACATTTAGAACTAAACGAATTTAAATAATAATACACACACACACATACTTAAACTCATACCGCCATGCCACCAGCTACCTTATCCTTAAATCCCAATTTTAATTCAAGGTTCCTCTCACAACTTATTTTTAATAATAATATCGTTTTAAATTTATATCACAATAATTAGTGTAAGTATTGTAAGTAGGCCTTAATGATTTTAATATTAGTAAAGCTACTCTTACACGGGCAATTTTTTGAGCAATTATTGCTCGGCAACACTAATGGATCAATCTGGATTAATTAAGTGGAGCAAACTGGAGCAACAACAATCAATTGCCGATGTGTTTCGGCAATATTACTTCTGATTGTTCCATATATTTCATGTGTTGCCGAATATCCAATCCGTTTGGAAATTTTTTGTCAATTTTCTTTCTATCTCGTTTGTACGTATAACTACGTCTCGTTTTTGCGAAAGGAACTGGCCGGCGGGGGAGGCGCATTGCCTAGTGTTTAAAGTTGCTCCATATTGCTCCATATTGTGTGGCCGTATCTCTGCCAACAGATAGCTACATGTTGCCATTGCCCTAAATTGCTGGATGTAGTCGTGATCTCAGAGTTAACGAGAATTGCCCAAGATGGCAATTTTAATTGCTCGTGTAAGCTCACCTTAAGACTCGTGATACTTTCTTATTAAGTAGCCGTAATCTTCTTAGCGACCGGTAAAACCCTTTTTAATTCAGCCTTGCTATATCTACGTTAAAGGAGACTGCTCACTACACCGTATCGTACCATGACCGTGCTAGGAACGTGTCACGTACCTCTAAGAGGTGGCTCTAGTGTAATATGCTGACGCCTTTAATGTGAATTCTACTGATCCTATTATTAATATTATAAACTAGCTTTCGCCAGCGGCTTCGCCCGCGTGGAGTTCGGAAATTATCCCTTGGAAACGTAGCACCGGGATAAAAAGTATCCTATGTGTTAATCCAGGTTATAAACTACCTGTGTGCCAAATTTCATTCAAATCCGTTCAGCCGTTTTTGCGTGAAAGCACACAAAACATCCATCAATCCATCCATTCTCACAAACTTTCTCATCCTACTAATATTATAAATGTGAAAGTTTGTGAGTATGGATGGATGTTTGGATGTTTGGATGTTTGTTACTCTTTCACGCAAAAACGGCTGAACGGATTTAGATGAAGTTTGGCACACATACACCGTGACATTTTAGTCGTCTTACAACGGCAGCCCACTTCATGTACCCAATGACTGCTATCTACTACCATTCATAAAAAAAAATTTTTTGTGGAAAATTTGCATAATCAAAAACATGAAAATATCACTAAGACGTATGACGTAGTTTGAAACACCCTGTTATGGAGATGGAATTAATGATTGAATGTAATGGTAGGTATGTAGATATCTTCTACCGTTTGATACGTAAACATTATTAACAGGCAGGGTGTTTCATAATTCTAAAGCATTCATTATTTTTCTTTGTATCTATTATCTTAATTAATGGTAACAATGTTTTAATAGCGCCTAGCGGTATGTTATGACGGATACATTGAGTGGACCATCTTTGTAAGACGACTAAAATGTCACGGTGTATAGTTTATAATATGGATTAATAGATATGGTACTTTTCATCCCGGTAGTACGGTCATGCAGGATAATTTTCGACCTCATACATACATAAACTACAATAAATTCTCCAAATGTTGGTGCAAACCGCATCTAAATCCATTGTGAATTTTAGTACTAAACGGTGACACAGTTATACGAAAAGCGACTTTGTTTTATACTATTATTGGGATAGGTATAAGTATTTTTGTGAAAATAGTTCACACTTACTACAAAACTGAGCAAACAAAACAGTTAGTTTTTATAGAAGTTGTAAAACTAGAGCAAGAATTCGTGGATAACGCTCTTGTAAACTGAATGTTATCTTTGTAGTATTATTGTAAGTTTTGTTAAAACGATTACAGTATCGTGGAAAATAGGTGCTAATTATTATGTATTTGAAATATGTTGTCATATTTAAGAGTATGGTAAAGACTATCAAACTAAACAATTTTCTACGTCAGAGCAATATCGTAATCGAGAAAACGTCAATAACTGTCCCATACATTTGTGTCGAGTAGGTTTTAAAATTTTGTATAGGACAGCTGATATTTTTTTGTGCTATTATACAGGGTGTAACAGAAACCCTATTGCTATCCTTAAGCACTATAGATAACAGCTGGTATAGAATCACTATACATAGTTTCAGCTCAAAATAAAATACTCTAAGAATTGATACCATCGGTTTCATATGTTTCTTTAATTCAAATCATAACAAACGTGTCACCGCACTACGTAGGTCAATAACTTTCCACGTTACTTGCCAATGTCACGATAAATCTCTTCCAAGTGATGTGTTTATTTCAATTTGATGATTTGGTTTCTGGTATTAAAAATTCTCTTCCGAACATGTAGAGATAGGATAAAAAAACTCTTCAATTATTGTTTGATATCATCCAAAGAAGCCGTGCCCTTGGTATGTATAGACCCTTTCCGTTACACGTTGTATATATAGGCTTTATAGCAACTGTGAAAACACCGGAACATTCATTTTTAAATACTATTAGGAGGGTACAACGAGGATAAGAGATGACCGGAGAAGTCGAGGACGGGCTAGCACCAGGCTTTGGCCTGGTGCTAGTATCGGGCCTTAGCTCACCCGCGGCTGTAAAGCCTTAGATAATTATGAATTTACTAACCCTATATGAGCCTTTGCCAAAATGAAAGAATTTGAATTTGAATAAATGACGGTTCTAGGAAAAATCCAACTTAAAACGATCCTATTTCATTAAAAGTTTGGATTTTACTCTTTAATAGGTGCCAACTTTTGCGCGCGTTTGGTTCCGACATTATCCCACGGGAACGTATTATCATGATAAAACATCTAAGATGAAAAACTTACCTATGTGCTTAATTTAATGGAAATCCATTCAGCCGTAAAAACGTAATTTTATTTTATTTTGTTTAAAAAACAAACAATTACATATTAAAAATTACAAAAAGATAGGATAGGATACAGAAATGATACAAATGTGAAATCAACCACGTTTGCAACAGATACGCAATGAGACACTTTGGTAAATTTGAATACAGCCAGACTGACTGCGTTACTTTTGAATCTATAATTTTGTATGTATATGTTCGAGAGTGGTATCGGGAAATCAGTAAGAATACTGCCAGCATGTAGGTGCACCCTTATCTGATGTTATTCGTATTCGATGTGTCAAAACAACATAATATTATTCTCTCAAAATAGAGCAGTTACTCATTTCCTGTGGTCGTGAAATGCGACTCAAACGTGGGATGTTTCTTAATTTGTTACTGTAGTGTCAATAGTTGAGTTATTAGCTTTTCTATATTTACTGAAGTGTTGGCTTGGAATAGAGCATGTTTACTTGTAGTAAAGCGTCTTGTGAAATAGTTCATTTGGGGAAGTATTTCTACCATAGTTCCACCATTTCTACCAGGACAAGTGGCAATGGGCGAGTTCGCGCGTTATGATCAAAATGCTCATGTTGTCATTACAAACTGGCCGTTTCGGAGATTAGCCGGAACAAACTGACAGACAGACGAAAAATTTGAAAATTCCGTTTTTGCGTACCGTATGTACTTTTATATAATTTTATTTATTTGTATGTATAATATAATAGCACCATCTCATTTCTTCCCGTGGGTGTCGAAGAAGGCGACTAAGGGACTTACTAGAGATTGGGCAGCAGCGTTCTCTATGTATTTGACCACCATAGTGCGATCGCCAACCCGCCTGCCAAGCGTGGCGATTATGGCAAATCTCCCCCTTTTGGGGGAGGCTTATGTCCAGCAGTGACGTCTTTCGGCTGATACGATGATGATGTATGTATCTTAATATATACACCGTGAAATTTTAATGGTTGTTTTCCCGCAGCGAAATGGTTTTGTCTTGGTAATACAATCGTTTTATAAACAAATAAAATATTTGAAACAAAAAATGGCAGATTAACCATTGTGAAAAATCACCACGTGCGAGAGTTTATTTTGCTTTTAACATTTATGCATCGCTGTTCCCTTTGTCAGCGGTGCGTGCGATTCGAGTAGTATCTACCAGTTACCTCTAGTGTTACTATTGAGTAGTGTTTTATCGAGTTGATGAATATTTTTTAAATTATTTTGAAACAAAAAAATCTTAATTTTATTACTTTTACTCTATGCTTCGAAAGTACTCCTTATGGCAAGTTGTTCTGCCGCGGGAAAACCACCATTAAAATTTCACGGTGTATAGAGTATTTGTGTATAGATTACTACCTACCATAATAGTGAACCGCACATCAATCGGCTTTATTAGTACCACGTAAAGGCGATCATCATCTGCCTAGCCTTTTCCGAACCATGTTGGGGCAGCTTCCAGTCTATAAACTGGATGCAGCTAAGTACCAGTATTTTACATGGAGCGACTTCCTATCCGACCTCCATAACTCAGTTACTAGGAAATACGATACCCCATAGTTAGACTGGTTGTCAAAGTTTCGAGCTACTGACAACCCGTAATGACTGTCAAAGATCCACGAATGAGAGCCGGGACCAACGGCTTAGCGTGCCGGGGCAAGGAGCGGTCTTGGTGTGTATAGATGTTCATACGCACACGGACCAATCGCGGTTAGCGTATTTTCACCTGATCGATCGACCCGTGCGGTTAAACCCCTTTACCACATTAAGGCGCTGTTACTGTAAAATTGTAGCTTCGGATGACCGGTTGACTGTACCAATTTCTGCTTTCGTTCAGCATTCAGCATGGTGAACTTTCTAACATAGTTGGCAACGGTTTAGAAACTTAATTTATTTTGCTGGCATCCATAGGCCTCTGTGACTAATAGTCATTAGGTATGGTTATCCCTAGTTTGATAATCTCTGGCTAGAAACATATATACACACAATAAGAGTAATATGCTTGCACCATTCTTCCCACGGAAATCCCGAGAAGCTTCAGAAAGTCACTTAGTTCGATTTATACAAACTAACTTTTGCTTCGACATTATTTGACACAAATTACGACAGATTTTTTAAAATTCATGCCCTTGTGGCGGACATCTACAATGCCCCACATACGAAAAACTTAAAAAATCAACAAATGTGGAAAAACACAAAAAAGTAAAGTGGCGTCATCTATAATGCCATATGCGAACTACTCAAGACTTAACGTCACACCGCAACTACATCAACTACATCGCGCAAGCAGAGTTTACCGCGCGATCTGTATCATCCCGACATCAACCGTCGGGCAGTAGCCCACCAGACACAACACTCGTCTGGTCGGAGGATCCTCCCTTTACTATAGAGTATAAGTGAACTTTACACCCTCCTCCTCATACCTCTAAAAGAGTTAAATACGAGATGAAAATTTGTATGGTAAGTTGTATAAACCTTGTACTTTTATAGAGCAGTGGTGGCCCAGTGGTAACGGCCTCGCCTTACAAGATGTAAGTCGTAGGTTCGAACCTAGTCAGGCGCTTTACTTTGTGTAAATAATTTCATCACCACTGCTCTCAAAACGGTGAAGGAAAACATCGTGAGGAAACCGGCATGTCTTAGAACCAAAAATTCGAAGACATGCACTGGGCCCGCGTGGTGGATTACGGCCCACTCCCTCTCAATGAGAGGAGGTGTGTAACAGTAGTGGGAACAATATAAGCTGATAATGCTATGCTGTGCTATGTAATTTTATTTTCAAATCGTCTAGAGTCAATTCAGACGGTTTTAGAATAAAATTCGAGTATATACAACTGAGAAACACACTTTCGTATGTATCTCAGTTCTATACAACGTGTAACGGAAAAAGTATATACATACTCAGGCTTCTTTGAATGATATCAAACGATATTGGAAGGGTTTTTTAATCTTATCTCTACATGTTCAGAAGTTATGAGAATTTTTAATACATTGATACCAGAAACCGAACTTTTCAAATTGAATTAAACACATCACTCGGAAGAGATTTTTCATGATATTGGCAAGTAACGTGGAAAGTTATTGACCTACGTAGTGCGGTGACACTGTTGAATTCAAGAAACATATGAAACCGAAAATTTGGTATCAATTCTTAGAGTATTTTATTTTGAGCTGAAACTATGTATGGTGATTCTATATCAGCTGTTATCTTTAGTGCTTAAGGATTGCAATAGAGTTTCTGTTACACACTGTATATGTACTCTAAAAAGAAAATTACATACATCCATAAAATCACGCCTACTTCCTATGGGGGTAGGCAGAAATAACAGAACGTCACCCATTACGATCATAACACACTCTTTTACCAAAATCGGTGAAGCAGGCACCGATAAATATTGCATAGATTCTACCACCACATTTCAAATTATGTAGATATCCACGTGTTCACACGTAATTGGTTTACCGGACCATCCCTGCAACCTAAATTCATTACAGCTAAATAGCTAGCCTATTTTCCTGCATTAGCTAGCTATGTTTACGTCGAAATATCTATCTATTTGTACCTCTAGCTCCAACATTTAGCGAAATAGGCTCTCGTGGAGGTAATTTGCGGGAGCATTAAAATAGCCTGCACTTCGACCTGACTGCCCGACTGGCTTATAGTTTTACTACTTATAAATAATGAAATGTAGTGGCATGAAATTGCTAGTTGCTAGACTAAATTGTAATAACACCATGTGCCCGTATGTTAGCAGCTAAATAACTATTAGGTCAATATGTATTTAGTTTCGAGCAGGTCCGATTTGAAAAAAAAAAAAAAATGTGTAAATTGGTGTCACGAAATATCTTTTTTGGAAAATAGGTCACACTCACATAGCCATGTTAGCTCTCGGGGCTCGTGGCTACGTAATAATAGCCGCACGGGTCGATTGATCTGGGGTCTATTTTAATAAATTCGTCATTCCAACACGATTCCAATCGGCTAGGCAGGCTAGGCAGGGCTAATCGGAGCACCGAACGCGGTCGATGCGTTAGATCGAGATGGTTAAATGGCTGGCTGGCTGGTTGGATGGCTGGCTTGGATGGCTGGTTGGTTGATGGTATGTGAATTTAAATGTTTGCTAAAAGTTCGTAATCTGCTAAATTCATAATGGTCGATCATTGGTCGGTCAATGGTCTCGTAACAGAACTGTGTTATAGTGGCATTGTCGTATAGCCGTTATTATAAAACCCGTTAGTAGAAAGGATTTTCCAAAAAACTACTATTAAATTTGAACATTTTTTTTTCATTTATTAATATTTTTACATATTATTTATTAGTTTAACAGTGTTAAATTTTAGCAGATTACCGTCTAAGTCAGTCTCATTTGTCATTATGTACGAGATTACCAATGCCATTTCTTTCAATGGAGTGTCAGTGGCTGATCATTGGAAAGTCATAAAGACGCCATTATATTAGTAGATTACCAAACTTGTCAAAATCAACAATTTTGAAATCAATGATAGACCATTCTGACACTATTGTAATAGCAGACTTGAGGCCCAGGTTAAGTTACGCTTGCGTAGAGCGAGTGCCTCTCTGACCTCCACAACCCAGTTAGTAGGTAACACGATACCCCTTGGTAAGACTGGTAGACAGACTCTTGGGCTTCTGACGACCCGTAACGACTGTCAAAGATCCACGAATGACAGCCGGAACCAGGGGCTTAACATGCTTTCTGAGGGACGAAAGGGTAGGTATGTAAAGATGGTCACCCATCCACGGACATGTACGTAATATCTAACTAAACAGACAGCTGTGCTGCTGGGGAGTTTGTTGCGCCACTTCTTCTTCACAGCTAAAGCACTAGGAAGTGGTGAAGGGCGGGCGTTTTGGGGGACTGTCTTATGTAATTTTGACATTCGAAAAGTGCTGATTCTCAGCCTAATTTGAATAAATGACTTTTGATTTTGATTTTGATATAAAAACATTTCATGACAACAATTCGCACATTTTCTAAATTGGTCCTATCTTTGAAACTAAATAAATATTGACATAATAGTTGTTTAGCTACTAACATACGGTTAAATGGTATTGTTACAATTTACTCTGGCAATTAGCAATTTATGTGACTACGTTACAGTATTTAATTACATACATAAACTCACACCGCCTAGAGGGGTAGGCAGAAACGACTGAACGCCATCTGCTGCGATCGTAATATACTCCTTTTGATTCATTTATCTTAAGTATTTATTTATTTAAGCTTTAGGCACAAATAAAAATAACCTTACAGAGATGGACTTAAGATCAGCTCGTGTATATGAGCACATTGGACAAGTTTCAACACCCTATATGGCTTTTTACCCATTAAAAAAAAAATCTGATGTATCCTGCTCCCCTATGTGAGGAAAAGGCTGTCCCTATCCACAACACTTCTCCATTTCAAAAACAAAACTACTTAAAACTACAAAACTCCATCTATAGTCCCCGCAACTTTTAAGGGCGATTTAAACTTAGACGCCATAAATCTGCCGGTTGTTGCCGATGATTCATAACCTAATAACAGTCATTCATCACGCTACGTTGGTGTCGGATAATAAACAGAGCTGCGAACGAGTGCGGCAAAGTGTAATTCGACCCTAACGAGTGTTGTACAAACAAATACTCGAGTTGCTTAGTGGTACTTGAGTGAATGTGAGGTAAATATTGTGAATTTGAGCTTGTTGTCCTTTGTGTGCATTTATCGATGTTTTTTTTGGAATTTTCAGTTAGATGCGTTTTGTTTCTATGAAAATGATGACCTTTTAGGAGACTTGACACGTCACACATTACATAATTAGCCGGTAATGTTCCCACTTCTGGGACACAGGCTTCCTCTCGATGAGAGGAGGTGGCATAATCCACCACGTGGGCCCATTGCGGGTTGGTAAATGTCGCATGTCTTCGAATTTTAGGTTCTAGGACATTTCGGTTCTCTCACAATGTTTTTCTTCACCTTTTTGAGAGCAGCGGTGCTAAAATACTTTACAAAAACTAAAGTGCCTGCGCTTGTCTGGGTCCGAACCTATGACCTACAACTCGTCCACCACTGCTCATGACAGGTCATATGGCGATTAAAGATTGTTTCTTCTTTTTATGAATGGAAGTCCTAATACTATAACCAAGTAGGATTTTTTTCAATGCTCAGTAAAGTTCTTCTTTCTACTGACAGATACAGATTTGACGTCATAATGATTTGGACAACACAGGTTAAACGCACTGGGTACGCTCGTTCCATCGTATACCTCATCCATTGCTTTAAATCAGGCGTGATCGAGGTCAAGAGCAGGCATATACAAAATGGCATAGGAACTTAGTGTTGTTTGAGGCTTTTGCTTGTTCTAAAACGAGTTGTGGTTGTAGTCACCATGATTAGTGAGCAATTTCTAAGGTGAGCAAACAGGATTGTAATAACTAGCACCGTTATTCTGTAATACCTAACTTATTGGTTATCAAAGTGATTGCTTTCATTTCGACAATATTCCACGAAACACATTGATTTTTTTATAGTTGTCGAGCTGAAAACATTTTCAAATATTATGTAGCAATTAATTTGTTGAAATTACTGTCGAAATTTAAGAGATTATCGTTCCGAGTGTGTTCTGCAATTAGGGTGTTGAAATAAAATACAAGAGTTTGCGTAAATCCGGTACCATTCGCAACACATTCATCGCGCAATATATCAAATTAACGCGCAGACAATGACAGTTAACGATCAAAACACCATTTGCACAAAAAAAATACTGTTTAAAAACTAATAAATCAAAGCAAAATACATTTAAAAACGTAACATATTGTATGAAATACATGAAACTCTCTAAACATTTGCTCTCAGAATTAATTAATAAGATTATATTTAATGCGAGCGCATTTTTGGCAGGCGGCCATCTTGGTTTGTCTGCCGATTGATATCTGCTGTTCGGAAGGAAGTGATTTATTTTTGGGTGCGATTGAGTGTGTGGATGCCTTAACAAGGTCAGGGTGTTATCAATGATTTTTGTAATGTGTGATTGGATATATTGGTCTGTAAACTAGTTTGCTGTGTAATTTCGTATTTTCAATATATAGATCTTTGACAGTCGTTACGGATAGTCGGGAGTTTGAATCGGCCGGGAATCGTATGAATCCTGCCAAGGTCACTTTTGTTCGAAAGAGTTACCGTGGGCCTGGCACATGCAACTAAAGGGATACGGGTGGGTTTTAGTGCGTAAAAGTTGACGCTCCGATTGGTCCGTCACCAATCCAGGGCTAATCGGAACACCGAACGCGGTCGATGCGTTAGATCGAGATGATTAAAATGGACTCACACTAGGGCCACTGATGTATGAACGTAAATGAGGATGTAAGTAACAATCCTTACACTGCTGCTAAGAAGCAGGTGGCGTTTTGTACTTTCTGCTTACACCGATGGCAAGAAGGCGTATGTTCTACTACCGCTAAAAAATTTCTAAAGGGATGTTGTAACATACTTGTGTCATGTTTGTTTTGATAATGTTGTCAGTATAAGATGTCTGCGAGCCAGTCGGTTGCCAAGTGGTGTATGTAACAGATACTTGCACTTAAGTAGCTCCTCTTACGTGGTCGTCTCTGCTACTTAAATATACAACTAACTGTTAGCTATTTTAGTCAAGATAGAGATAACTAACGGATTGTTTTAGGAAAAGACTGTCGTTTTTTTTAAAGTGGTATAAGTATTAAAAATATTCTATTTATTTATCTACGGGCCAATGTTTTTTTTTTAATTTATTTAAAACTTAAACTATCATTACAGGTTTAGAAACCTAATGCGATAAACGATTGCGAACCTAAGGCAATACTACTACTATTATAATATTAACTATTTTTAATAAGACTATTATTAACAATTTATAAATAACTACACAATAACTTAACACAAAATTACTTATAACTAAAACGATACAACCGTATAATTATAACAATAGAATAATCAAACAAAATTGACTTATGTTTTGTAGTAATAAATTAAAAATAATTAAAACAATAAAAGGAACAATCAATATAAAATTACACTAATTGTTGCTTTCGTAACATGTTATATAATTATGAACTACAGGCTTACAAAAATGTATTTTCAAATCAAAGAAGTACGAGTATTGGGACGTTGTATTTAAACGCGGTAAACTCTGCTTGTGCGATGCAGGATATGTGTGACGTCAGTGTGAATCGTTCTATCAAACAGAAGAGCAGGGCCTCAAGTCTGCTATTACAATAGTGTCAGAATGGTCTATCATTAATCTCATAATTGTTGATTTTGACAAGTTGGGTAATCTACTACTATAATGGCGTCATTATGACTTTTCAATGGGCAGCCACTGACACTACATTGAAAGAAATGGCATTTATTGGTAAACTTGTACATAATGACAAATGAATGATTGACTTAGGCGGTGATCTGCTAAAATTTAACAACAGTAAAATGTAATAAAATTAATTAATTCAATCGGGCATGATTATACGTTCAAATTTAGTAATCGTTTTTGGAAAATCAATTCTACTAACGGGTTTTATAATAATGGCAATACAACAATGCCATTAGGTATAACACAATTCTATTACGAGACCATTGACTGAACAATGATCGACCATTATGAATTTAACAGATTACGAACATTTAGCAAAATGATAATGGGATCGTGTTGGAATGACGAATTTATAAAAATAGCAGACTTGGGCCCATAGACACAAAGTAACATTATATTACCGATAACGATAATGGACTAAATAAAATGACGGTGGACCGACATGGACTACTAAAAAACTTAAATGTCAATCCTGTTGAAAGTCGATAAAGAAATACAAAACTATACAAAAGCGATTGTCTCTTGTCTAGGCCATTGGGTATCCTATCCTACAAATATTAAAAATGTGAAAGTTTTTATGTTTGGATATTTGGATGTTTAGATGTTTGTTACTTAGTCACGCGAAAACAGCTGAACAGATTTGGATGAAATTTAGCAAACAGATAGTTTATAACCAGGATTAACACATAGAAAACTTTTTAACCCGATAGTAAAAAACTAGTTGATCATATTTACCACACTGGCTAAAAGCTCATCTGTGATCAGAATACAGGCATTCTTCCTCTTAGCGTACCGTTTCACTCACTAACTAGATTTCGAGTTTCGAAACTAAACCAGTGAAGTGGAATCTCCATAGTTAACATTTTGCCGTAACTGTGCACTATACAGTTAACCGAACTTTAGTTGTAATTAATATTAGTACTGTCAACCGCGTCAGTCCCACGAAAATCACCCTTAATTTGAAATCAGAAGGCCAATTCTCGTAGTAAAAAACTTTCAATCTAGTCGCAGTCTCATCTCGACAATCAAATGTCAAAAATGTATGGAGGTATTTTTGACAGATTGACACTGAGATCAGACTGTGAACGTCCTTTACAATTACGAGAATTGCCTCTCTGATGTTAAACTCGAGTGAATGTTTATTTTTGTTTCATTCCACGTTCTTACGCCACCGGGCAAAATTAAAGAGGTTTGTACAAAGACTATTTCACGTCAATCAAATTTTAAAAACTATACGAGATCGTTGTTTCATATATGACTACTTTAAGAAGAAAGGCCGGAACAAACTCAGAGGTCACAGTCTCTTTTAAAGTCCAGACATAATCTTGTTCTGGTTATGTGAAGACTATGTAGATTAGTGTCTGAAATAGTATTTTTAGGAAAGAAAGATGACACATATTGAATGATCATTCATCTGCTACTTTAATTTAGTTTACGGTCATTCTGTAGGCAAAATATGTGATTCTGTGGTTGAAAAATGCCGAATGGCGAATACTAACATCGTTGGATCGATTCACTAATTAATTTTTAAATTTTGATTCATTTTGTGTTCAGACATATAATTTCCCATGAAAAATGTCAAATGAAATACCGAATGAATTAAAAGTGAAATGTCTGATATTTGCTTTCTTGCTCCGAAATATAGACGCTGTTAGTTTTAAAGTGGTATCAAGGACGTGCTGCTGACTGTACGTCTAACTAGTCGGTGACGTCCGGTTCTAAACTATGTTCAGGAGAGAAGGAGGGGTAGGGGGAAGTATAACTACTAATTAATACCTTGCAGGTTTAAAGACAGGTTGAATAATTAAAGTGGCACGCTGCGATTCATTGTGCCGACGCGGCGACGTTCCTTTTATCGTGCAGACTGCCGCAACTAAACTGTGGTAGGTAAAGATTAAAATCTGAATTATTTATTTGACATATGCACGTACACAGATACAAGGTGACACTTCATTTAAGCGTGCAAATATCGTGAAAATAAATGATCATTGACCCCCATGCTACGAAAAACCTGTGTTACAGAGGCCATCCCTATACAGGGTAAGTTTTTATCCAGTGCACAAACTGTAACTATCAATTCAACATTTGATTCTAGACTCCCAGCGCAGAAATTTTTCGTCAGTAATACAAAAAAAAACAAATGTTCCATACATTTTACCCGCGTAGAAATTGCAATTTTTTGTGAAACAGCTGTTTTTTTTTTTGTAAAATCAATTCAGCATATCATTCTAGACCCCCAGCGCAGAAATTTTTCGTCAGTAATAAAAAAAAATCAGCTGTTCCATACCTACATTTTGGCCACGTAGGTATTGCACTTTTATGTGAAACAGCTGATTCTTTTTTTGTTAAACCTTCATAACATTTCTGAGCTAGGGGGTAGCTAGGCGGTCGGGCTAGCCGGTCTAGAATGATATGCTGAATTCATGGTTACAGTTTGCGCACTGGATAAAAACTTAACCTGTATATTTACAGTTTGCGTACTGTTTACATTTTTATCCTACACAATGGGATGGCTCCAGTAACACAGGTTTTAAAAGGACTTGTAGAATTAGAAGTTAGGGAATTATATACTATTGTGAAATTATACTTTTTAAATACTACCGTATTGTATTAAACATACATCGGGCTGGTGAATGTAAATCCACGTCCAAAACGCTTTTTTATACTAAGACTTTTTTACACAGTAACTCTTTGTTCACTTGTTCAACAGGCCAAGCAGGTATAAGCTCTTCTCTAATGAAAAGTGCATTAGCTGTAATGATAGTTGAACGCTGTTCACAGCCCGTTAGTGACAGAAGCACGTGCGTTTGTCTTCGTGTTCTGAATGTTAATGAAAACGTTCTACAGGTTTAATTGACAACTAATTGTGGAGGATTTGATGGTGTTAAGCTTTTGGTGATGGTGTTGACCCGCACTGGGCCCGCGTGCTGGATTATGGCCGACCCTAACTCACAGAGAGGAGGCCTGTGTCCCAGAAATGACAGCGGTTTAGGCTGATAATGGACAAAAATAAAGCTATGGGTGTGAGTTAGATTTTTCCTGTTTTTAAATACAGGAAAAATCTTTTAAATAGTGCGTAAAACTGTAATAATGAATTCAGCATATAATTCCAGAACAACTAGCATAGAAATTTAACAAAGAATATTGGTGTTTCATGGAAAAGTGCTATACGTACCTACGCGGTCAAAATGTATGGAACAACGTTATTTTTTTATATAAACGACCGGACAGTACCAGTTCTAGAATCATAATTATGCTGAATTAATGATTACAGTTTGCAGCTGCTTCACCTGCGTTTTTTAAACACCTAAACCCTTTCTCACGAATCGCTCTGTCTATTAGTGGAAACTGCATGAAAATCCGTTCAGTAGTTTTAGAGTTTAACGCAAACAGACAGACAGACGCGGCGAGGGATTTTGTTTTATAATATGTAGTGATAGTGCTAGCGCAATCCTCAGATGGATCCGGTTAGACTGGAAGCCGACCTCAGCATGGTTGGGCATAGGCAAGGCAGATGATAACGATGAGGTACAATGTTCAAAAGTTATGTTTAGTGATAAGTATCTCTTATCACTAAACATAACTTATGAATATTACCCTAGTAAATAGAGACAAGCAGACTAGCAGTTAGCTGTATTGCGTAATAGCCTACTGGTAATAATAGCTTTTCACATTTGCTCGTAAAAGGTCTCTTATTACACTAATTTCAATATCGTAATGTATGTCATTACGCACTTGTGCGTTATTGTAATGTAAAACGCACGGTTTATCAAGATGCTCCGTCTAAAACGAACGGTACGTTTTTAAATCTTAGCAAAGAGTTTTTATGTCAGAAAAGTGGTCAACATTTTATGAATAAAATTAACTTTGAGAGATAAAATATAAAAAAAATAAACATTTAATTCTTTAATTTAATTAGTTTTGACAATAAATTACATTAGTTATATTGGCTGTTTTTGTGCCTTTGCCTTAATTACGTCTGAGTGCACAAAATATGTAGTGAAGGTGAAAATAAGTGACTAACGTGGACTTTTCGTGTTCCCCCCAAAAACTCCTAACAGGTTGCTTTAAAGTTACTACCGCTTTACAATAACTTTGACTTGACTGACTAAAGACGACTATGACTGTTTTGTAACTTCGTGCCCGATATCGAGCCGTTTACTTGATCGAAAAATTACTTGACACTGGCTAAATGCACAAACCGTGCGAAGCCAAAACAAAAAAAAAAGAAAATTAATAATCAATTTTACAAATTGAAAATTTTTTTCTAATTGTTTAACAAGTGATTAAAGATTTACTCGTTTAAGAAAGTCCGACTTTTATTTATTTCCTCGCAAATATGTTATAAAACGTCGTATGACATACGTGCGCTTTGAAAATTACAGCCGAGGCGATATTGCTAGCCCGAGCCGTAGGCGAGGGCTACAAGAAAGCAGAGGCTGTAATTTTTATATATTTTTAAACTTACCTCACTTATATCATAATATTACATGCCCCTGAATGGATATTGGGGCGTGATGTTATGTCTATGTAAACTTTACACAGAACAGAGGCCCTAGTGTGAGTTTCATTTAACCATTTCGATCAAACGCAGTGAGCGCGTTCGGCGCTCCGATTGGCCATGGATTGGTGACGGACCAATCGGAACGCCGAACACGCTCACTGCGTTTGTTCGAGATGGTTAAATTAAACTCACACTAGGGCCTCAGAACATATTCCAGTAAAATTTAACAACAAAAAAGCCCGACCAAGTGCGAGTTGGACTCGCACATTAATGGCTCCGTACCACAAGGCAAAAAACGCCGAAAAATACACATTCTGTGAAAATTTCAACTGTCCCGTTGGTTACCCTTCGGTATGGAACCCTTAAAAATGAACCAAAACAGTTTTACAAGGTTCTTTCATTCAAACCCGCAACCTCGACATATCACATCAACAAAACTGCGTTAATTAATTAATAATGTTTGTCATTAGGGGAGCCATTAATTACCCCCATTTGAACCCTGATGTATGCGGGGGGGAGTCATGAGGGAGACTTTTATGTATGACATATTTTATTCAGGGTACTAAGAGTTGATAGCCCGCATTGCTGGAGTTGAGAAATTACCCCCTTACTTATAAACGTTGCTTAAAGTTATATTTAGCGTCTGTTTAACCAGACATTTTGTGACGTTTAAACATCTGTTAACTTTCAGCAACGTTTATAAATAAATCCCTTAATGTCACCGCGTTTAAAGAACTAAAGACAGAGAGAGAGATCTTTCGTTAGGAATGATGGAGGGTGTATTCCTATACGCCAGTGTTTTAAGATTCGAGGAGTAAAAACGTTTAGTATCTGTCACTATAAGGAGCAAAACTGGTTTTGTCTATTCAACTCAGCCTATCGCAGTCCACTGCTGGACATAGGCCTCTCCCAGGCAGCGCCACAACACTCTATCCTCCGCCTTCCGCATCCAGTCTGTTCCAGCCACCTTTTTAAGGTCGTCGGTCCATCTAGCCGGGGGGCGTCCCACACTACGTTTGCCGATGCGCGGTCTCCACTCCAGGACTCGTCTGCTCCACTGTCCATCGGTCCTTCGACAAACATGGCCAGCCCACTGCCACTTCAGCTTGCTCACTCTACAAGCTATGTCGGTAACTCCGGTTCTTTTCCGGATAATCTGTCTCTCTTTGTCTATTATAAACTAGATTTTTCCTGCGATTTCCTCCCCGTGGAGGTTGAAAATTATCCCTCGGGAACATCCAACTGGGATAAAAAGTAGATATACTATGTATTAATACAGGTTATAAACGTATCTGTGTGCCAAATACGTTCGGCTGTGTTTGCATGTTTTTTTTTTGGGTGGGAAATCATCAAATAACTTCTCCCGCTCTGGGCGGAGGGGGAGGGCGTGTCAGACTTTTACTGACTAAAACCCACCCGTGTTCCCTCAGTTGCCTGTGTGCCAGGGGCCGCGGTATCTCTTTCGAACAACCCGCACCCCTGGCAGGCATCGGCCCTTGCTGGCCCCATCAGTTGCTGCTGACATCTCTTTGAGGCGCGCGTGGAACACAACGCGCCGTCGACCCGGGCTTGGTCCTTACCGGACAGCGAGCTACCCATTACTCGCCGTCCGCAAGCCCGTGCCTACGGTGGCCGGGAATCAGCCTGGGATTTCCGACGCCCAGGGCGTCTCCTGCAAAGGCCACGGCTGTGAAGGCGCATGTACTGTATCTCTCTCACGTGCGCCGCCTCCCTCTTGGACTCTGTGTCTTGGTCCTGTGGGACAAAAAGTATACTATATATTATTACAGGTTATAAACTATCTGTGTGCTAAATACGTTCGGCTGTGTTTGAATGATTGAGTAACAAACATACAAACATACCAAATTTCACATTTATTAATAACTAGCTTCTGCCCGCGACTTCGTTCGCGTCAAATTTCTTGCTCCCCGACCCACCCCGTCGCTCGCCTCGCCTGCCCGTGCGAGTACTTCGTATTCGTGACTTTTTTCTCTTTGCTCGGCTCCTAAGGGTCTTAGCGTGATGTTATATAGCTTATAAAATTCCTCAATAAATGGGCTATACAACACTGAAATAATTTTTCAAATAGGACCAATAGTTTCTGAGATAAGCGCGTTCAAGCAAACAAACAAACTCTTCAGCGTTATTATTAGTATGGATATAGATATATTATTATTCGGAATTATAATATTAGTAGGACAGTAGGTTTGTTGTGTTAATAAATATGTTCCATACAATTATGCTCTTGAATTTAACATTATAATTTTCTTCCTCCGAATCTGGTTTACGTATGTGTTTTTTTACTCAAACAAACCTTGTTTTCTTCAACTTCTTCTTTTGTCCTTCGAAACGAAGAAGAATTACGGTATGTTATATACACCGTGAAATTATAATGTTTTTTTTTCCCGCAGCGAAATGGTTTTGTCTTGGTAATACAATCGTTTTATAAATAAATAAAATATTAGAAACAAAAAATGGCAGATTAACCATTGTGAAAAATCACCACGTGCGAGAGTTTATTTTGCTTTGAACATTTATGCATCGCTGTACCTTTTATCGGCGGCGCGTGCGATTCGTTATTCTTTTACTCTGAGCTTCGAAAGTACCTACTCCTCATGGCAAGTTATTTTGCCACGGGAAATAACCATTAAAATTCCTCGTGTTCTTCTTTGTTTCGAAGATTATCATACATTAAATTTTGTTTTACTAGTCCGATATTTCGCCACTTCTGCGGAATCGTCGGTGGCAGCAGAGATCGCTAATTGCAGGTTTTGGGGCATAGAGGATAGAAAAGGAGGTAAGATTTATAGTCTATGATGCAGTTTCACATCTGTATCCTTCAGTCGTTTCGTCGAGATATCCTCACTTTTCCAAATTGGGGTTATATTTGGCCGCTCTGCTTATAGTCGGATTAGTGTAGTGATGGGTCATTGGCGGTGTTTCCGCTAACGCAACGTCAACGTTGATATATGTTCGTCAACTAGTTGATCAACTAGTTAAATTCGTCAACGAGTTAACGTGCAACTATCGTTGACTTGTAACGTTAACCGCTCATTCATTGAACGGTTTTTATTCAACGCTGCGACGTTCAACGATTCTTATATTGGTATAATTTTCTTAAAAGAAATATTTCAAAAATCAACTCTTGTGTACGTTACTTAGAGTTCAAAATCTACGACATGACTGTCGCTCAGAATCTATGATGGTATTTTCAACCTAAGTTTTTGCTCAGTTCGTTAGGTACATTTGCAAATTTAGTTTAGTTGATTCTTAAACAAGTTATATTCATAAACGTCGTTGACAAATTCAACTAGTTGATTTATAAACAGTTAACGTTAATACGTTCACAGGAGATCAACGGTTGATTCAACTAATTCGTTGATTTATGCCCATCGCTAGTTTAGTGTCAAATTTCTTGAGCTCGTTCGTGGTTTCACTTTTACTCGATTATGTTGTATTTTTTGTTGCATCTTTACATGGGCAAAAGGAGAAATCGATTGCAATCATTTAAGGCAACCATAGAGGATAATATGTGACCTATCCTTTGCATGTTTTCTCACGATAATACCAACCAAATATGTGGTTTACATGGTTAATATTTCATTGGTGCAAGACTTCGAAAGCATACAGTAGGTACACACTGAATTTCAAAACCACAAAGAACGTAGTAATATTCCCCACACTTAAATATTTCATGAAGCCAACACATCCGTTTTAAAAACTCCTTTTTCATTCATACAAAATTGATGCTCTCAACATCTTCGGGAAGTTTCGGCAAAGTTCGGAAAACTTCGGGCGGCTATGCGGGCGAACTTCGAGATAGGGATGTCCAAAATTGTTATTACTCGTTCAGTGTAATATACGGAAGTATATTGTGTAAGGGCCCGCTCGTGGAGAGTATAATTTTCGGTTTTATTGCAGTTTGTAAAGTTGTTCTTGGCTGTAATTTGTAATGCGAAGGGTTTAAAATTGTTGTGTTTGAATCGTAGAGTGTACTGTGGTTGGACGTTTAATTGTCCTTGGGATAGGATAATGAAAAATTAAACAATTTTATACTGTATTTGCATTTAATACATAGGTACATAGGATTGATTCCTAATGCCATAATTGGTGGCTCCTAATAATGCCATTATAAAATCCCAGTAAATACTGGCCAACCACGGAATTCTCACCATAACTAATTCCATACTGAAAATGAAAACTATTAAATGATACTGATAATAACTAAGAACGAATAATATACACCACAAATAAGTATTGATTAAATAATCATTTATTATTTATCAACGAGAGAAAATTAATTATTAATAAATCAAAACTATTTAGTTTCAATCATTAAGAAACCAACTTAAAAAGGACCGAAATTGGGTCCACAATTCGGAATATTTAATAAAATAATACTGATGCGTCCGAGGTTTCAAAATAGACAAGAAACAAATTAATGCATTTAGTAAAAAGCGAGGTGTCCCACATTTTTTAAGGCATTCCACAGTAAGTGGCGATAAAATGTTTTTGATCACAATATGATAAAAATATACTTATAAATAAACGTAAAATTTGAAGAAAAACACAATTAACAAAATGTTTAAAGAATACGTCTGATCACAGTTTCGATAAAAACACATTAAAGTAACGCTTGATCAATTCAATTCTTTGTCAAAGAGAATCTTTGATCTCGTTAATGAATATTTTTAAGATGCTGCTATAAAATATGACAGTAATTACAAATCAAGACGAGGGCTTTGATTTAATTGTAAACATACTAATTTATCATTGCTTTGTTATTGTCTGATAGGTGTGAGTGATGGTAGTCAGTACTGGCATATGAGATGTTTCTAGTTTATTTCTGAACTAGCTTTTGCCAGCGGCTTCGCCCGCGTGGAGGTCGGTGTATTATACATATAAACCTTCCTCTTGAATCACTCTATCTATTAAAAAAACCTGCATCAAAATCCGTTGCGTAGTTTTAAAGATTTAAGCATACATAGGGATATAGGGACAGAGAAAGCGACTTTGTTTTATACTATGTAGTGATTTGTCAACACGTCTGCATAAATAATTTATACTCCAGTGGTCAAAATTCGACCATAATTCATCATCTGCCTAGCCTTTTTTCCAACTACGTTGGGGTCGGCTTCCAGTCTAACCAGATGCAGCTGAATACCAGTATTTTACATGGAACGACTGCCTATCTGACTGTCCCATCCTATCCTATCTGTAACTGGGTAACACGATACCCCTTGGTAACACTGGTTGTCAGACTTTCGGGCTTCTGACGACTCGTAACGACTGTCAAAGATCCACAAATGACAGCCAAGACCAACGGCTTAACGTGCTTTCCGAGGCAGGGAGGGGTCTTGGTATGTGAAGATGGTCACCCATCCACGGACCACCTGCGGCAAGCGTAGCTTAATCTGATCGATCGACTTATGCGGCTAATATTACTTAGCCACAAGCATTATTATAATAAAACGTAACCTTTCTGCACTCTTACTCCATAGAAACTTTAACTTTCCCATCGCAAAATCATCGCCCAGCCACGCTATTTATTACCTCGTTTTCGTTTCTGACTTTTTCTTTTTGCTCAGCTCCTAAGGATCGTAGCGTAATGAAACATTGTCCTTTCAATAAAAGTTGGGCTATCGAATGCAAAATATTATATGTTTATTCAACTGATAGTTCTAGAGATTAATGCGTTAAAACAAACGAACTCTTCAGCTTTATAATTAATAATATAGATAAGAACTAAAAGAAAATCTGGCCAGAAAATCGTATTTGAACGATCACGTGAATTGGATAAAAGTGCTAACAGATAGACATCCAGCGACGTTGCATACATTTAACAAAGATAAAAATTTTATCTATCTTAAAAATAAATGAGAACTTTTATGCAAATAGGAAAAGATAGAATAAAGAAAAAGAATAGAGATTCAATCAATTTTATTCAGTTCATAAGAACTTTTCTTTGTGCTTAATGCAGCGGTCAATAAATCCCTTTTAGTGACGCATTAGGTCAACTTTCTTTTGCCTGGCGTTAGTCCTAGCTTTTATAGGTTACTTTATGGTAATAAAACTAGAATAGGTTCATTGTATTTCTATTATTATAAGCTTGGTATGTATGTTTGTATGTAATGGAATCTTCGAACGTGATTTTGACTCACTTCAAAACGTAGAATGAAATTGAAATTTTGCACACTTATCAAGGACCGATGACGATACAATGGCCACTGACATACAATTTGTGCCACTATACTGGCAAAAAAACAATAGTTTAAAAAACTAAAAAACACGCTTTTGTAGTATATTTAATATGCACATAACTGCAGACTGCATGCAGAAAAATCAGCTGATTCATAGAAAAGTGCAATACCTACGCGGTCAAAATTTATTTCTATAAATTTCTGTTTTTTTTTTGTATTACCGACGAATAATTTTTTCTGCGCTGGGGGGTCTAGAAAGATAATTATGCTGAAATCATGGTTACAGTTTGCGCACTGGATAAGAACTTATCCTGTATATCTATTGATCTATTTTAGCAGCAGAGTAGTAGTTTCGTTGTTGTAGTATGTTCTGTTTTAGTAGTCTATGTGTATTTGTAGACTTATTATTTGCACCAACGACATCCCCATTTTATGTCCAGGATAATCACTGTCTATTCCAAGGTTGCCTGGGAGAGATTGCGGTAAGCGATAAGGTCGCCTATTGTATATTTTATAGTGTTATTTGTTTTGTGTTATGTATTTTTGTGATACACAATAAAGTGTATATATCTAAATAAATAAATACTCTAATTAAAATAATAAAAAAATGGAATAAAAGCATTTATATAACCACAAACATTATCTCATATATAACAATATCTCTCGATATTGGTCGAACGAATTATTTCTATGGGACGAATATTATTATTACGTCGAAATCGTTCAACTGTTTTCAAACCATTTTGTTGTTTCAAAGAAAAGCGCAAAAAATTTCATTCGACCAATTTTTTTTCTATTATTTATCGGTTGATGATTGATGAAATTGGGTTAGTTGAAAATAAACTTACTCATAAAAATATACCTAATCACATTTTTAATAAAACTTAATTATCGGCCCCTCTCACGATACCCGCCCGCATGTTTCCACAGTATTGTCATTATTTTCTTACCGACTGTATTATGTAAGCAATAAAGTCTCAAATAAATTGCACCATACCTAAGTATTTGTGTTTGTTGTAGTACTGATCAAAGTTTTGCTCGTAACGGGACGTTGGAGTACACAATATTGTTACGTATGTATTACTGTGTTATGTAGAGATGTTTTTCAGCAAGTTTTAGATTAAGATTATTGAGTAGGTACTAGGTATGTTATTTTCTGTTGGCTGATAAGATAACTAGAGAGCTCTTTATTTATGTATGTTATTTCTTTGAGTCCTAGTTTTGCCTTTTTTTTGCCCTGTTTCATTCCTGTTTTAGGACAGACAGACAGACAGACATATCACAGGTTAACCTGGTGGTTTTATTCAGTAAGAGTCTGACAGACCTCTCCGCCCTCCCCGGAGCGGAGGACATCCATGAGGATTTCACCACGTAATCAAAAAAAAGAAGAAGGAGGTTGTCGGCCGCTTAACCGGACTTGGCTGTGGCTGTTTCAATAAATTAAGGCCTTCAGCCAGGGCTTAAAATTAACTTATATAAGCTATAACTATAGTCGTGGTTGCGCAGTTTTTACTCGGCTACGAAAAAGCCAAAGGAGGGTTATGATTTTAACAGGCTATGTATGTATGTTCATCTGTTCACTTGATAAACTGTCAAACTTATAGTGGTATTTTGTCTAACGAGGTATTGTCACCAATTTACAATCAATTCTATTAAATTCAATTCTATTCAATTCAATTCAATTCAATTCAATTCAATTCTATTGCTGCCTTTTATCTGCCTCTTTGAAATAAATTCTTTGACTCTAGCTAGATTTAAGAATGTAAATGAATAAATAATTTCTTTTGGGCTAAGCACTTGTACAGACGCCAGCACATCAACCTACCCCAATCTGTCAAATTTCGTTGATAGATTTTCAACTTTACTTTCTATGCATAAGGTTCATGTTCAATTGGGAAAATTTGACAGTTTGGGGTAGCTTGATGTGCTGGCGTCTGTACATAATTCATAAACCTGCCAAACTGAGTGACAGTTTTTCAAATAAAATCAAATATAAGCTCATTTATTCAAATAACGCTTAAAATCAGCGCTTTTCGAACGTCAAACATTACATAAGACAGTGTCCCAAAAGGCCCGCCCTTCACCACTTCCTAGTAGCTTTAGCTGGGAAGAAGAAGTGGCGCAACAAACTCCTCATTAGACCAGTAGTTAGATAAACGTTTACGGAAAATTTGTCGGCAGGATTAACTTCAGTTAGATTAGCTTCAGTAGGTGACCCAGAAATAACTCACCTAACATAAAAATTATTTACAATCACAATATTTAGATATTTAACTATCAAGTCTTTTAAAAGTCTTAACCAACCGTGAATTGAAAATAAAATAAGATTATGCAATGATACGTTCGGAAACGCAAACAGTTAAGTATTTTAAACTAATTTATCACTGACAGACGTTTTTAGCGGCAAAGCATTTAAAATCTTCTAAATCAATCGCAAGCGTCTAAATGTATGGTTTCTAAATTGGTACAATTACAATAGTTTTTTCCTGATTTCAGGGTATTTTGGTATTTCTTTCAGGGAGTGTTTTCAAAGGCAAAATTAAATGCTAGAATAATTGTAGTTTAAGGTGGATCTTGTCGACTATTTTCCCATTCAAACTTCGGGAGTGTATTACTCCACTGTTCGACAATGTACATCAAAAATTAAACATAGTATGGTTTTGTCTCGATAATATTATTGTCTGTATGGAAATAGAATATTAAAATAAAAAGCGATTAAAAAGTTATGAGCCAACAAAGATTAGTTTTTCTTGCTAATTTGACCTAACTTTGGGTGTGTTTAAGTAATAAAAGAAGTGTGAAATCTCCAAAAACAAGTCGGTGCTAACAAAGCTCAAATATCAAAAGTTCAATAAACTTTATTGGTCATTGATTTATGCATTGATTATTTCATAAAACCTGATCTTCCGAAGGACTTTTCTTAATCTTTTACGCGCCCGTTTTACTATAACTGATCCTGCATCTCACTCAATAACGTTGTGCATGTAGACGCTACGTCTAACTGCTCATCATTGATACTACCTCTGTCGGACACGATGCCTGGTGAGACAGCGTGCTTTCTAGCCAGGCCCACCAGTGAATTTGAGCCCGCGACTAGATTCCCCTTAACACTATAAATGTTGTGAAAGTGTGCATGTTTGACTCAATCCCTCAAAAACGGCTGAACGGATTTAGTCTGAATTTGGCACACAAATCGTTTATAACCTAGATTAACACATAGGATATTATTTCTATCCTGATAGTACGTTCCCGTGGGATAATTTCCGGCCTATACGCCGGCGAAGCCGCTGGCAAAGTAAATAATATTTTAGGGGTTCAATTACCTACGGATATGCACCACTTTATTTACATATGTGAAAATGTGAGTCAGAACTACCCGGCATCATCGGCACCGGCTCCATCTAATTTTTAAAATATTGACCAACAAAATATTGACGTGTAAAAGTGTCTTCTAAGATAATAAAGATTTCATTTCAATAAACATTCCACCTCCTTTCAACTACTGGTAACATTGGCAGAATGGAGAATGATTCAAATCACATTCAAATTTCAATTGTTCAAACTAGAGAATAAAAATGAGTCTATAATAACTAGAGTTAGTAAATAAAAAAAACCGGCTGCTCCCACTTATATAATAATAAATGAACACAACGTAATTCACACCTTAATCCCTTTACGTAATAAGGTTAAAAATAAGAGGGAGACTAAATTCAAGCTGCTTGATTTACGGTCCGCGGTAATTCAAGATTCTGGCTTTAATATTACCTTAGAGACAAATAGTCGCTTTTCCTGTTAGTCTCAGTTAATATTTTAAGGATATTTTGGGCTGCGTTTTTGCGATTAAAAAAGAAGGCTCTAGATTCTAAGCTAAATAGAATGGTAACTATAGCATAGTCAGCCTTTGATGTTCCCACTGCTGGGACACAGGGTCTAGTGCAGGTTCATAGATGTCACATGTCTTCAAATTTTTGGTTCTAGGATATGTTTCATCACGATGTTTTCCTTCACCGTTTTGAGAGCTGCGGTAGTGAAGTAATTTACAGAAAGTCAAGCACCTATCAGGGTTCAAACCTACAACTCGTAAGTTACCACTGGGCTCAAATTTTACATAAAGCAACCGCTAAATTACTTCTGATAACTGCTCAATTATTGAGAGATTACCAATTACCGGTTTGTCAGACTTTTAGACGTTCGATAATTCGATAATAATGTCTCAAGTAGGTAATCATCTACCTGTCCACTGGTAAACAGTTTACTGCGTTCAATGGATCACAAAAGTAGTTGTGCATGCGGCATCTACATCGCCACATGCGAGCTATGCATCACACTGACGTCACGCAAAATCTTGCACAGCGCAAAAAAAGTTTACCGCGCGACAAAGGCGTATCCAGTATTTATTTCTGGGATTTCTTAACTGGTGCCCCGCATGGGCTAGACAGTTAAGAAGCGTCTCCTAGATCTAGTACTGTAGGTATTATGCTGTTTTTGGGATTTACTGACTTTAATGACATTTAAGTGCAATTTAATATTGTAATTTTAAGGGTGTGAGCCTGGAGATACAGTTTCCGAACCCAGTGTAGACTCCAGCTCTCACAAAGGTTTTGAATCTGCTTGTAACCTAAATACCATGTACCAAAGGTACACCTTTTTGAGAGAAATAAATAAATAAAAATGAGATTAAGGAATGACTCTGAACAAACAAAATGTGTGCGGTCGGGGGACCTACTCGTCAGGAACGAATGTCTTACGTGATATTCGCACGCACACGCACTAGTATATAATAGAAAGCGACAAGAAGATAAATTCTGAAACCTTGGGTTTCACGAGCGAGCGAAGCGAACTCAATAAAAAAAACTCTTTTACCATTCATCGTTTTGGCTAAAATTTTTTGATGAGTTAGGAAAGCTGTATGAACTTTCGCGTGAACAACGCGCAATGCCCCTCAGCCCACCAGACACCACCTGTTTGGTCGGAAGAGAGGATGGGTGAACTTTACATTCTGTTCCTCATACTTCTAAACAGTAATCTAGTGTGTTAAAAATCCATCAATTAACCTACGCAAATGCAGCTTCATTTGGGATGACGCCACTATCGGTTTGTTCTGTTTTCGCTACGTCCACCGGAAAACTTATACCTACACTAAAAACATTATTGAATTTAAAACTGTAAGAAATTATGCTGTGGTTGTCTTTAAAATATCGCTTTCAGCAACTATATGAAATGTGATGTAAGTAGGTCTTACACGTCAATATTTTGTTTTTATTTATTTTAAAACTAGGTGGCGTCGGCATTTCCTGGCTGTATGATCCCTGAGAAGAAATACCGAAACGAACTAAAAGGTCATGGTCTTTTTAAAAGTCTAAACATTATATTATTAGGATTTTATGTGAGTCTAACAATGCAGGGTCATATCTGGAAGGCGCTTTTGAAGAAGGAAACATTGCAGCATAAAGTGATCTGTGCCAACAGAAGGCTTGCTTGCTTAGGGAGCTTCACGACCCATCACACAACGCTAACTTCAGGACATCGCCCGGGTGTTTTCACTGCGTAGATCGCTCTGAGGACACGTGGAGCATACGGTGGAGGTCTGCTCAGCTTAGGCGGAGCACCGCCGCCACCATGTCCTCGTGGAGGCGATCGGCAGCGGCGATCTCTTGCGTCCGGCCCAGGCCATGATTCGGAGTGAGAGTGCATGGGTAGCCGTCACCTCCTTCTTCTAAGCAGTAATGCTCGCGAAGAAGGAGGCAGCGAACGTCAGGGAGAGGCAGTATATGCGCCCTCACAGCCCTAGTCACCGCAAGAGACGCCCTGGGCGTCGGGAATCGCAGGCTGATTCCCGGCTACTGTAGCTGCGGGCTTGCGAATGGCGAGTAATGGGCAGCTCGCTGTCCGGTACGGACCAAGCCCAGGTCGATGGCGCGTTGTGTTTCACGCGCGCCTCAAAGAGATGTCAGCATCAACTGGTGGGGTCGCCTGCCAGGGGTGCAGGTTATTCGAAAGATATACTGTGACCTCTGGCATACAGGCAACTGAAGGAACACGGGTGGGTTTTAGTTAGTAAAAGTCTGACACACCCTCCCGCTCCACCCAGAGCGGGAGAAGTTGTTTGATAATTTCCCAGACAAAAAAAACTGCAGGACATTTGCGAAGGCTATAAAGACAAAAAAAAAACATGTATAATAAGACCGCTCATTGTGTTACCCTGTGTAAAATAGATACTTTTATATGTGTAATAATAATAATTCATGTAGTGTATATAACAAAGAGTATTCTATTTATTTATCTATATTGAACACAAGTAGTTATACGACAGTTGGTAACACAAGTAAACAAGTAAATCTAACTCGAAGCACACAGTATACGACAAACAGTAACCTAGATTTTTATTTTATTTATTTATTAGATGCTGTTGATGTTATGTGAAGTATTATGAAATTCAAACTGGTTACTGGGTTTATAGTTTATTGCAATGTTTTTTTAAAGTTTGGTAGCAACTGTAGGTAGTTTTAATGAAAGATAGTAACAAGTTACTATACATAAAAAGTAGTGTTTTTTTATGATTTATATTAGAAATTAGATTAGATTATGTATATTAGAAAGATGGAAAGTACATTTATTTAGCGCAGACTAAAAGCTACTTGTTTGTCTACTTTCAATGTTAAAATATTTTTTTTTACCAAATACATTTGAAAATATTTACGGTACTTGCAACAAAAAAACTTTTTCATTTTTGTCTGCCTGCCTGTCTGTTTGTTCCGACTAATCTCGGAAACGGCTGGACCGATTTTGACGAGACTTTCTCGGGCAGATAGCTGATGTTAAAAGGAGTAACATAGGTCAGACCATTTCCGAGTCAGTACTTGGTTAGTTTTCTAGGTTTGACTGAACAATGAAAACAATTTTCACTTCGGGAAAACAAAGCGTGATGTTTATTTATTTCATTTGATAAATGAACAGTTTATTTTCTATTCATTATATTAAGTTTTATTCGAAAACATCCATAGGTTTCTTACTAAATTTACTGGTTACTTATCTCATTTGGTGACCGTACCATCTACATACCTATATATAATAGGTACACTAGCGATGGATCAATTTTCAGCCTTATGCCGTGTGCAATAAGGTTGAAAAATGTTCGACCGCCAGTCCGCGGTGGTACATCGTTTGGTTACATCTCGGTCCATTTCCTACAAGTACTTGCCAAAGGTACAGTAGTTCTTTCAACTTTTACGTAATTTCCTACAAAAGTTATAACATTTAATGTTTTTAACCTCTTTGTACAGGAACTTGGGAACAGCAACTTTGACCTAGATATTCTATGTTATTGTCTTGTTTCTGCGGACGCTACTTTTCGACTACTCTCTGAATTATATTAGAGCTTGGGCAGGTACCATTAAACATCATTACACACTTTTGTCGTGTCAGAACGGGCTTGTGGCTAATTGATAACAGATGCACGGGTCGATCGTAAGTTAAGCTGCGCTTGCCGCAGTCAGTTCGTGGATGGGTGACCATCCATTACATAGTCTCCGAAAATTCGTTAACAGCACTAATATGAAAATAAAAACAATTACTAGCATTATTTTCGGATTTTGTAAGAAAGTCTTATAAACGAATTCAATAAGCAAGTTATGGAGTAAAAAATAAGAAACTCAGAAAAAGACGATTATAAATCATCTTCGCAGATATAATTTTAACGTAACGTACCTATAACTAGCTTTTACCACCGGCTCCGCAGCTGTCGGAATTTATTCAATAATATTCAAATACAAGAACTTACTACCGAGATGAAAAGTATATTATGTGCTAATCCAGGTTATAAACGATCTGTGTGCCAAATTTCATCCAAATCCGTTTTGCTGTTTTTGCATTATTGACTAACACACATCCAAACATCTAAACATAAATACACATTTATATCCTTTCACGTTTATACACCGTGACATTTTAGTCGTCTACGGCAGCCCACTTCATATATCCAATGACTACTAATCATTTATAAAAAAAAAATGTTTTTTTTAACATATGTATAATTAAAATAATTAAAATATCATTCACTAAGACGCATGACGCAGTTTGAAACACCCTGTTATGGAGATTGAATTAATGATGGAATGTAATGGTAGGTAGATTTCTTCTACCGTTTGATACATAAACATTATTAACAGGGAGGGTGTTTCATAATTCTAAAGCATTATTTATTTTTCTTTGTATCTATTATCTTAATTAATTGTAACAATACTTTAATCGCGCCTAGAGGTATTTTATGACGGATACATTGAGTGGACCACCTTTGTAAGACGACTAAAATGTCACGGTGTATATTAGTAGGAACTTGGATTGTTAAATGCGCATCTTTCTTTGTCCTGTTTATTGTAATATTTTCGCATCGAAATTACTTAACCGAGTTATGTTTGGCACAAAACTAGTTTAGCGACTAAAAACGGACATAACACTACTTTTCATCCCGAAAAATAGAAAACTTCACCACAAACAGCAGTATTCAAAATATTTTCAGCCAAAATTTACCAAATCAGCATTCTAGAACTAGGAACAACACACCTCAACCTAGATTCAGCCCGAATCTATCTAGATTTACAGGGAAGCTCCGAGAATGCCCTGTTCGGAACAATGTCATGACCTGAAACGTTCACTTTGACGTCATAAGGATGACGTCAGAGCCATTCAATAGCTTGCATTGGCTGCGGAATCAAATGAGACTAGTTTCGGTTTGAAATTTGGAAATGAGGTAGTGGAAATTCATCTACTTTCTATGCATGGATGCTGGGTTTATTTGTGGAAGTTTGGCAGTTGGATATATGGAGTTCATTTACTTCTATATACTTTTGTTGACAAGGTGAATTTCTAGCTTTATGACAATGGGAGTTCTCTTTTGTGGAGTTGGTGAAGGGGTGCAAGTATTATATGATTTTAGATTAGAAATTCTGATAGTTAATAACCGACGAAACACACAATTTTTTACTGTGTAGTCCAATTTTGGTAATGTTTTTTTAACTGGAAAGGGTATACTTCGAAGTTGGTCCCATTTGAAACTTAAAAAGAATCGCTCCTAAGCGTAAAAAAAATATATCCATAAACAGTAAAGTAATTGCAGCTTGATTGATCTGCAGCGGAGAGTGTTTGTTTTTAGGAGTTTAGTTAGAATAAAAGGTTTTATTTTTTTGCTTTACAGTTTTTTTTTGTCGATTATTTTTTTTTGTTAAAACGTTTTTTTTTTTGTGAAGTTCTTTGTGCTTCTCTGCATTTCGTGCATCATTTTTACATCTTTTCTGACCAAGTATAATTATAGCTGTGTTTTAATCTGAGAGACAGAAAAGGTGGTAAAACAAGCACATACTTGTAACATATTTTAACTATGTCATTAAGGATCTATAGGATCTTTCAATAGACACCTGTTTTCCTAAACATAGGCTGTCTTTTTGCGAAACTTACATAGAAAATACTTTTTCAGATTTCAGTACGTTTTTCTCAATTTAAATTCAACATTAAGTACATAAACTTTGTCAGCATCAACTGATGGAGCCCGCAAGGGCCGATACCTGCCAGGGGAGCAGATTGTTCGAAAGACATACCGTGACCCCTGGCACACAGGCAACTGAAGGAACACGGGTGGGTTTTAGTCAGTAAAAGTCTGCCACGCCTTCCTGCTCCACCCAGAGCGGGAGAAGTTATTTGATGATTTCCCACCCAAAAAAAAGTACATAAACTTCAAGCTATTAGAATAATGGTTTCCTTTTAAATAAAATACACGACATTGGCATCTTGGCAGGCAATGTTATCTTTTTTTACAATGCTACCTTTAAATATCTTTTATTTCAAAGAAAACCGATTTTCAATATTAAAACAAAGGTGTATTGACAATAAATTGTGGAAATATACTCGAAGGAGGTACATTTAGTATAATAGTATCGATATTGCTTGCCAACGATTGGTGCATTGCGGATTCCCTTTATTGGCCAATTTGGATAACTTTGAGGAGTTGATTTACGTAATGGATTTCGTACTGTGGCGTGATTTCGATTTTGTTTGATGGTTGCAGTTTGTTGGAGTTGTTGATTTATATTATGTTTTGAATTTGAAATATTACGATCCTAGCTAGTTTCAAGTTATCGAATACAGAACGATGAATGAGATATTACGATATATTTCGCAACCTGAGTTGGATTTGTGTTTGTGTGTGTGAGGGGCTTGTGGCCGAGTAATAACGTCGACCGATCAGGTTAATCTACACATGTTGCGGTTCATCCGTAGATGGGTGACCAGCCATCTTTCGTGGATCATTGACAGTCGTTACGGGTCGTTAGAAGCCCGAAAGGCTGACAACAAGTCTTACCAATAGGTATTATATCAAAATCAAAATCAAAATATTTTATTTCACATAAACCTGCAAGGGCACTTATGAAACGTCAGAAGCTAGGTGCACGGTTCCAATTTATCGCTTCCTATGGAGAAGAGCCGGCAAGAAACTCCACGGTTACTCTTTTAAAAATAATTGGATTTTATAATGTTTTCAAATTACAGTGATATTAGGTATGGGAGGACAGCCTGTCAATAAGTGCCAGGTACTTAGAGGAATGAAAATAAAGAATAGAAACTGTAGGCCTACAACGTTCTCTCATTCACAATATGTAAAAGAATCTACATAAGTAAAATCAACCTATTTAAACAAAGTACTATGATTTACGTGAGAGTCACTAATAAATACTCGTTATTACAAGTGTTGTATAATGTCAAATAATGACGAGAATATGTCAGAAAGTGTAGAAAATAAAATTAATAAAATTAACATTGTAATTTGGAAGCAGTTAACAGACGCTCACATAGTTATGGTGCTAATGAGTTACCAGGGAAGCCACATGTGCAGAAGGAATTAACGCCAAACTTCCTTGTCTTCAACGTAGTCTTTTATCTTATAATATGCTTTTTTGATAAGGACACGTTTGATGTGAGTTTTAAACTTTCCATCGCTAAGTTCTGTAACCGATTTTGGCAACTTGTTATAGAAGCGGATACTGTTTATTAGAAATGACTTGCTAGTTTGAGTTAATCTAAATTTTGGAATCACAATTTCATCTTTACTACGTGTATTTAGATTATGGAAGTCGCATCTTTTTTTGAAAAGACCTAAATTTTTGCGAACATACAAGATATTTTCTAGGATATAAAGAGAAGGCAGAGTTAGTATGTCAACTTCAACTTAATATTACCCAGTGAGTGGGTTTTGGAGGTCAGATAGACAGTCACTCCGTGTAAAATACTGGTATTTAGCTGAATCTGGTTAGACTGAGAGCTGACCATAACACACTTAGGAAAAGGCCTGGTAAATGATAAGTTTGATTTGTTTTCCAATGCCATGTAAGTGTTTTGCGGAAGTAAATTACTTGGGAAATTAACACTGCCTCGTTGCTCTCGTGGTCTCAAGCGGTATTGCTGTCACGTGGGTTTGAATCCCAGATCAGACAAGCAGTTATTGGATTTTTTTACTGTTCTCCCATACCTATTATCACTGTTATTTGAAAATATTGCAAAAGCCAATTATTTAAAAGACTAACCGTGGAGTTTCTTGCCGGCTCTTCTCCATAGGATGCGACAAATTGGAACCGTGCACCTAGCTTCTGACGTTTCGTAAGTGCCCTTGCAGGTTTATGTGAAGTAAATACGTTTTTTTTTTTAATTTCGTCGGGAAATTTTCAATACCAGCCCGGAGTTCGGAATTGTGCCCAGTTGTAGCATAACCTTAACCAGTCTCTATCGTTCCCACTGCCAGGGCAGAGATCTCCTCTCTGTGAGAGAGAATTTCGCAAAGTTGTAAGCTCCCATTAAATTACATGGGACTTAAATATAACTGACAAAATGTGTGTGTATTTAGGTACACGTCTGCCATCAGGGATCAGGCGTGCTGTTGAAATTAACCTTCCCAGTTGAGACAGCGTTTAAAAATCTTTGATTACACATCAAAATAATATAACATCAAACTAAACATCAAAGCATTTATTTGAATACATTTTCAAATACACTTTTGAATTAACAAAAAGTCGGAAAGATAAAGTTAGTTGCCCATGCCAAAGCGTAGTAGATACATAAGAAGAAGAACGGGCAAGAAACTCCATGGACAGTATTTTTTAATCATAATATTGTTACAAAAAGGTGCTTACATCATTTATGTTGAATTAATCAATGTAAGAACGATGTAAAATGTGATGCCTGCCAGGGGTGCGGGTTGTTCGAAAGAGATACCGTGGTCCCTGGCACACAGGCAACTGATGGAACACGGGTGGGTTTTAGTCAGTAAAAGTCTGATACGCCCTCCCGCTCCACGCAGAGCGGGAGAAGTTATTTGATGATTTCTAAACTTAAAAAAAAAACGCATCACCCCTGTAATTTGAGGCGTGGCTTGAGAGGCGGCATGGCGTCCTCACCTTCCGCCTGACACAGGCCCTCACCGGAAATGGCTGTTTCGGGAGGTTCCTGTTTCGGATAGGGCGGGAGGAAACGCCCGGGTGTTTCCATTGCGAAGATCGCCCAGAGGACACGGTGGAGCATACGGTGGAGGTCTGCCCAGCTTGGGCGGAGCAACGCCGTGTCCTCGTGGAGGTGATCGGCGGCGGCGATCTCTCGCGTCCGACCCTGGTCCAGGCCATGGTACGGAGCGAGAGGGCATGGCTGGCAGTCGCCTCCATCAGCGAAGCAGTTATGCTCGCAAAGAGGGAGGCGGCGCACGTGAGGGAGATGCAGTACATGCGCCCTCACAGCCGTGGCCTTCGCAGGAGACGCCCTGGGCGTCGGGAATCCCAGGCTGATTCCCGGCCACCGTAGGCACGGGCTTGCGGACGGCTAGTAATGGGTAGCTCGCTGTCCGGTAAGGACCAAGCCCGGGTCGACGGCGCGTTGTGTTCCACGCTCGCCTCAAAGAGATGTCAGCAGCAACAGATGGGGCCCGCAAGGGCCAATGCCTGCCGGGGGTGCGGGTTGTTCGAAAGAGATACCGCCGCCCCTGGCACACAGGCAACTGAGGGAACACGGGTGGGTTTTAGTCAGTAAAAGTCTGACACGCCCTCCTGCTCCATCCAGAGCGGGAGAAGTTATTTGATGATTTCCCAACCAAAAAAAAAACTCTCACACTAATAAGCGATCTAGAAAACTTTGTGGCACTTAAACAACTTTTCCCACACAGAAAAAAAAAAAAAAAACCCATGTAATCCCCGAAGGGCGGCAGAAGAGTACCAAATTTAACCAGTTATATTAAAGTCCCATGTAATTCACGACTCCGTGCTACTACTGAGAATTTCCAGACAGAAAAAAACCCAATAACACTTTGCTCGACTTGGGCATCGAACCCAGGACCTCATGTTCAGCAGGTGGCATGAGAACCGTAGAGAAGCGTTTTCGGAGGAAGTGTAGGCAAAAATGACGTTTCCTTGTAGACAGTTTACGGCTTTGAACCGAGAAATGTAGACGAGCGCTTACCATTCTGCGGTAGAGTATAACTAGAAAGGGTTATGCTAAAGGTGCAGTAGCGCTTGACCAACTGACAAGGCAGTGTACCGAGCAACAAGGTCTATTATATTGCGTAATCAGTGCCTTGAAGTAACAGCTGAACTCCTTGTAAACTAGTTCATCCGGAAAAGTATTCTTACTCTCTGCCTCCAAGCAGAATTGCCTTGTTCCGGTTTGAAGAAAACAAGCGCCAGTAAAATTACTGGTTCTTGAGACTTTCAAGAACTTTGTCTCTGGGAGACGGGCGCAATGTACTGCATTATAGAACTTGGTCTAGGTAGATGTGATATTTTGCAGGCGTATACAACTTTTAGCGAGTTTGTTCGCCGATTAAAATAAGGTTTCAGGCTTTTACTTTGCGTTGGGCTATAAATGTAAGTTAAAGGGAAAAATGTATGGAAAGTTTGTTTGCTTGTTAAGCTTTCACGGTAAAATGGCCTAACGGATTTGGCACACAGATAGACCATGACTTTGGATAGATTTTCGATCCTGGATCATAGACGAAATCACGGGCAACAGCTAGGTTAGTAAAAGGATTGTATGTTTTAGAAGATCAATTAAAAGTTTTTCATTGTGAAGTGAATCCAAAAATTTGAAGATATGTGACATCTACCAGCCACGTGGTGAATTACAGCTCACGACCTATTTATAGAGAGGAGGCTTGTGTCTCAGTAGTGGTAAGATAATAGGTCGAATATGATGCAATCTAAATCTCCTCTAAATGAGCGATTCTTGTATTTATATAATCTGAACCTCGGAAACGGCTCCAACGATTTTCATGAAATTTAGTATGCAGGGAATTTCTGGGGCGATAAATCGATCTAGCTAGGTTTCATTTTTAGAAAACATCAAACCAAACAAAAAGCAAGCAAAGCTCGGTCATCCAGATATTATTATAAATGCGAAAAAAATTATTTTTGTTTGTTACGCTTTCACGCATTAACGTCTTTACTTTACAGATTTAGGCCCACGAATAGACCATGATCTGAACCTGTTCCGGACTTAGGATACTTTTTATCCCGACGTTTTTACGAGATCGAGACTATCGCGGGTGAAACCGCGAAGCACTGCTAGTTAATCATACATTTAACAAATCGGTTATACTAATTGAACATCAAAACATTTCCGTATATAATTTTTTTTCTCTTACAAACCATAAACATCCGAATTTTTTTTATCTCAAAACACTAGTCTTTTGCCAACTCCGTAGTTTATCGTTGGCTAAGAAAATAAGCATTGAATACGTTGGGAACGAAAACAAATCGTAAACAATGTCGTTTTGAGAGGGCATAAACTCGTTAACACTGTTCTGTATGGATTATAATGTCAGGTGGGAGATGGGAGGATTTTTGCTGGGTTTCTAGTTTAGGGTAGGCCCGTGACGTAGCGGTGGCAGGAGTTTACACCTGTCGGGGCAGACTCTGTGATGGCTTATTGTACCTACCAATAATTGTGCGAATGGCGCAATCATGATGTATTATACCTTCATCAGTGGCGGATTTACTAGCAGGCTGAGTAGGCTGGAGCCTAGGGCGGCGGCAAATTCGGCCCATTTTTAAAGCTTAAGAAAAAAAAAACATTATTATATACGCGAAGAAAAGAAGTCTCGAAAATTTAGCAAAATGACAATATTTTAGTACCTTCCTACAATACATACAGTAGGGATACCGTATACTCCAATGTCTGTTTATTAAAAATTACTACACGCTGTGAAAAGTACACTAATAGTGAATATGATTTTATTAAATATTCCAATAGCGTTTCAATATTACAATTCAAAAGAGTTAGTAGGGGCCGCAAAAATTTTATAGCCTACTGGCGGCAAATGTGTAAATCCACCACTTACCTTCATACCTTTTATTTTTTGTAATGTGCGTTTTGTTTGTGCAGAATAAACATTTTTTCTTTCTTTTCTTTCTTCTTTATCACCAGCCTATAATGTTCCCCCTGTTGCGACACAAGTCTTCTCTCTGTGAGAGGGAGTGGGTCATAATCCACCACGCGAGCCTAGTGTCATATGGTGGAGAACACATGTCTTCGAACTTTTGGTTTTAGGACATGGCAGTTTTTCCTCAGAAAAATTTACACAAGAAAACATTCTCATCTGAAAGCCGTGGTCCTATGTCCCTTTGCCCTAGAGCTTATGGTGGCTTATTTTTGTTACAATATATTGCTTTGATAGAGTAGTCGGACCAGCGGACGATCGAGACGCTTCCAACGATACCTCATTTGTCAAATAGTTTTGAAGTAATCGGAAACAGATGAACATACATTCCCACATACCTACATACCAGTCAAAAACCTAACCCTCCTTTTTGCTTCGCCGTAGTCGGGTAAAAATGAAAACAAATCACATATCAGAAATTGCAGCCTAACCTCGCAAATCAGTATTGTTTCTGTAATAAGAATTATACATACAATTGTATTGTATAAGCTTCTGTTACAAAGGTTTCAACAGCCGCATACAAATCCTTTGTAAAGCTTTGATATTCAGTTTCCAAACAGAAATCATTTATAGAACCATGGAGCTTACATTAAACAAAGCTCAGCAATAAAATAATTGATTTGTGATTCCTTAAATCAATTATTTTAATGGTTATGTGTAACGTTCGTTGCATGAATCAATTATTTTTGACATCCTCTTTGTTGTTATGGAGCTTGACTAAATACTACAATTTTAATGCGTAATTAGTGTTTGTTGCTCCGTAATATAAACAGCGTGGTCGTTCAGTGGTCGAAATTCGACCATAATATTAATTAAAATTTTCACGTATTTCTAATGCATTATTATACACCGTGAAATTTAAATGGTTGTTTTCCCGCGGCAGAACAACTTACCATAAGGATTATTTTCGATGCATGGAGTAAAACTAATAAAATTAAGATTGTTTTGTTTCAAAATAATTTAAAAAATATTCATCAACTCAATAAAACACTACTCAATAGTAACACTAGAGGTAACTTGTAGGTACTACTCGAAACGCACGCACCTCCGACCAAAGGGAACAGCGATGCATAAATGTTAAAAGCAAAATAAACTCTCGCACGTGGTGATTTTCCACAAAGGTTAATCTGCCATTTTTTGTTTCTAATATTTTATTTATTTATAAAACGATTGTATTACCAAGACAAAACCATTTCGCTGCGGGAAAACAACCATTAAAATTTCACGGTGTATAAAAATATTCGCTTTTTGCACTCCTCCATATAAATTTTAAATATGGCAACATACTCCTCCGTCCGCGTAATTTTCGTAAAAAGTGGTACTCAGTTTTACTTCACGTATTAATTTAAAGTAGATGGATAATAATATAGATAACTAGCTATGCCCCTGTTCCTTTGAAAGTTACATGTACGTACTTCCTCTGTTCATTTTCGACATCGCTGACATTGGTAAAGGGAAATAACGTGAGGAAACTTGATCTACTGAGGCAGGGACATCGATGCGCAAACTGCATGATTTCAGCACAAGATTTTAGACCCCCTAGCATTGAAATTTACCATCAGTTATAAAAAAATATAGTGGTCATGGCTGAGACCATGGAGGACCTCAGTGCAATGCTCGACGACCTCAGTAGAGCTTCCGAAAGAGTGGGTCTAAAAATGAACATGGACAAGACAAAGGTCATGTCAAATGCCCATGTAATACCCACTCTTATGACCATCGGAAGCGCTACGCTCGAAGTTGTGGACGAGTACGTTTACCTAGGACAAACTGTCCAGTTAGGTAGGTCCAACTTCGAGAAAGAGGTCAATGGTCGAATCCGACTCGGCTGGGCAGCGTTTGGTTTGGGAGGCTTCGCAATATCTTTTCGTCTCAAATACCGCAGTGTCTCAAGACGAAAGTCTTTGACCAGTGTGTGTTGCCAGTGATGACCTATGGTACAGAAACGTGGTAGCTCACAATGGGCCTTATCAGAAGGCTTAAAGTCACCCAAAGAGCAATGGAGAGGGCTATGCTCGGAGTTTCCCTACGCGATCGAATCAGGAATGAAGAGATCCGCAGGAGAACCAAGGTAACCGACATAGCCCGAAGAATTGCCAAACTTAAGTGGCAGTGGGCAGGGCACATTGCTCGCAGAACAGATGGCCGATGGGGCCGAAAGGTTCTGGAGTGACGACCGCGTACCGGAAAACGTAGAGCGGGAAAGCCTCAAGGTGGACCGACGACCTTGTGAAGGCCGCGGGAATCTGCTGGATGTGGGAAGCACACGACCGGTCGAAGTGGAGGAGCATGGGGGAGGCCTATGTCCAGCAGTGGACGTCTTTCGGCTAAAATGATGATAAAAAAAACAGAAACATCATGGTAAAGTAATTAGCAGCCGAACGGTTCGATCGGTCAGTTTAAGCTACGCTTTCCACGGTCGATCCGTGGATGGTTTGACCATTTTTACATACCAAGACCCCTCCGTACCTCGGAAAGCACTCCCGGTTGTTATTCGTGGATCTTCGACAGTCGTTTGACAGTCGTCTGATACCAGAAACTCTGACAACCAGTCTTACCAAGGGGTATAGTATTACCCAGTAACTGGGTTGTGGAGGTCAGATAGGCAGTAGCTCCATGTAAAGTACTGGTATTCAGCTACATTCGGTTAGACTGGAAGTTGACTCTAACATAAGTGGAAAAAAGCTACGCAAATGATGAGATATTTAAGACATAACTATTCATTGTCTAATTTAAATGCTGGCATTAGTTTTAATCCAATAAATACGACTCGGTTAAACATTTTAGGAAATATTAAGTGAGCTTTGATTATAACACTGTAATTTCCACATCATCTTTCAGAATTAAAGCTTTTAAAATGAAGCCAACTAATTTACAAAGGTCTACCTAGTGTAAAATCACGTCAATTAACCGCGGCTACTATCAAAAGGGTTTGATAAGGGTGATAAGGGTTGAGATAGCGGAGGACCGGCGAGGCTTTGATAAATGATTGTGTGGATACTGAATAATTTGAGATAGTGGCTCGTGGTTTTTATTTGAAGGGAGACAAATGGATTTAGTCTAGTGGATGAACTGATTCGATTAGAGTTATAGTGTTGTTCTTGGCTTTCTTTTTATATTGGCAAACGAATTAATAGATAGAATCAAGTTATAGCTGTATGAACATAATGCAGCATTGCATATGTAACCGGGCACGTCCTTTATGACTGGAGGCTTTTATTTAGAAAGAAAGAAAAATAAAATTATTAGTCACAGAAACACGTGTATATAAAAAGATGACATAACATTTAAAAAAAACATGATAACAACACAGATATTTAGGATTTAAGTTCTGTTTACGTTTTTGTTTTTATTATTTATTCAGCTTGAGCATAGTTTTCAATGTTCTGTTGATATATTGGCGGTGGCTAGCTGACATATATGGCAAATAATTTAATTAAATGTTTTGTGTTTTGTAACGTTAATTACGTACCTACTATTGTATAGAATCAAGTTCTTCTAACTTAACAGGCAGCTGTGCTGCTGGGGAATTTGTTTCGCCACTTCCCAGCTAAAGCACTAGGAAGTGGTGAAGGGCGGGCGTGCGGGGGGACTGTCTTATGTAATTTTGACGTTCGAAAAGAGCTGTCTCTCAGCCTTGATAAATGACTTTTGATTTTGAAATTGGTTTTGCAACTTCCTATCTCCTATCCCATTCCTGCAAATAGCGGACAACCAGCCAAGGCTCCTTCTACCGTTCTCTCTTCAACCGTTACGTTAGGGCACTACGCTACCTGGCCGCTACTACTAAGCAAATCAAAATGACGTAAAATCAGGTTGTAATCTCAGGGTTTAGTCAACATCAGGGAAGGGCTGGATTAGCGATAATCTGACGTGGAAGAAAACAATCAAATTGCCTTTTTATAGTATTCCAACATCGATGGGTGGATTTTACTTTTTATTTTAGCTGTTTTTTTTGTAACGCTAAGTGAAGTGTTGCGTACGAATGTAATTTTACATTGAAATAAAGGAATCGCAACTAAAAAGCGATTTAACCAACTCCTATCGTAGCCTGCTACTGGACATAGACCTCCTCATGCTTCGACACAATATCCTGTCCTCCGCCTTCCACATCCAGTCTATCCCAGCCACCTTTTCAAGGTCGTCGGTCTATATAGCTGGAGGGCGTCCAACACTACGCTTGCCGATACGTGGTCTCCAAATCCAGGACTCGGCTGCTCTATCAGGCATGGGTCCTTCGACAAATATGGCCAGCTAACTACCACTCAAGCTGTAAAAACAAAACTATAGAAAAAAAAACGTATAAAAAAACCTGAGAATGGAATATGATACTTAATAAGGAGCTGAATGCACCCTGTTTGCGGAAGACTCTCCCTTACAAAGAGAAACTATTGTTCTCTTTAGCTTACACGGGTCACATTCTTTTGTAAATTTCTTGAGAGAAAAATCTTTGTAAGCTAGTGGATTCCTCGTCGGTGGAGAAACAGATTGACTTTTTTTTTAATATTTTATTTTTATTTTGAGTGGGCAATCATCAAATTACTTCTCCGATCAGAGTCAGCCGGAGCGTGTCAGAGTTTTACTGGCTAAACCCCACCCGTGGTCCTTCAGTTGCCTGTGCTAGTGCCACGGTAACTCCTTCGAGTAAATCCGCAACTCTGGCAGGAAGAAAAAGATGCCTTACACTTACGTAGTACCTAGCAAGCATAGCTGTGTATTTGACAAACACGTTTTGATGGGCAAAAGTGATCGATCTCTATGTCAGAAAAAAAGAGCTAATTGCCTTTTCCGAGAAATGTAACTGTGGAGTTACATTTCTCGGAAAAGGCAATTAGCTCTTTCCACTTATCGCCTTTTAACCTTTTTAAGTTGAAATACTAATTAGCAAGTTTTACGAATAAAAACTTACACATTAAATGCGAATTTACAGAATTACATGATCAGAAATACATGGAAATGATACATCTTATGCTATTAATATCTGTTATAAATGTGACATTTTAAATGTTATGAGGTCTGGATAGATGTTACTCAATCACACGAAAACGGCTAAAAGGATTTGGATGATATTTGGCACAAACACAGATTATAACCTGGATTAACACACAGGATACTTTGTATCCCGGTAGCACGTATCCGTGGGACAATTTTCGATCTCCACGCGGACGAAGTCGCTAGCAAAAGCTGGTGCCTAAATAAATCTATTAATGTTGAAAAATATGTAAAAAGTGACCAGTTACTAATATTTGAGTGTATCGATCTGCCTAGCATTTTTCTCAAATGTTGGAGTAGGCTTCCAGTCTAACCTGATGCAGCTAAATACCATTATTTTACATGGAGCCACTGCCAATCTAACGTTTACACTCCAGTTACTGGGTAACACGATACCTCTTGGTAAGATTAGTTGTCAGACTACCTGAAACGGCTGTAAAAGATCTACGAATAACAGCCGGGACGAACAGGTTAACGTGTTCACGATGGTCACCCATCCACGAATCGACCCCGCCAAGTGTAGCTTACCCTTCAATCGACCGGTGAGGCTGTTGACCCACGAACCCCTCCATAGACTACAATGTATCATTATTTCTCATCATTATTACCACTTGCAAGGGAACCAAGCCAGCTGCCAGTGCCACACTGTTTCTTTACATGTCAATCGATATCAATTTGAATAGTCACACACCGAGCTATGTAATGTCGAAATAAGCATTCTAGAGTGTTCTTCGTGTGTATTCGACAAACACGGCATGAAAATTCAATTTAATGTTCTGATATTTCGCAAATAATTAATGGATTAATAGCTGATAAATTAAACCGAGAGCTGACCCCAACATGATTGGTAAAAATCTAGGCAGATGATGACGAAACATCGTATGAAAATTACGACGTTTTCTCTCTCGTCAATCACTTTATCAGGTTAAGCTAGGCTTGCCATAGTTGGTAAGTAGATGGGTGACCATCTTTGCATACCAAGACCTCTGCGTGTTTAAGCCGTTGGTCCCGACTGACATTCGTGGATCTTTGACAGTCGTTACGGGTTGTCAGAAGCCCGAAAATTTTACCAAGGGTATTTCCGCCTGACGCAGGTCTTCACCGGACACGGTTGTTTCGGGAGGTTCCTGTTTCGGATAAGGCGGGAGGAAACGCCTGGGCGTTTCGACTGCGTAGATCGCCCTGAGGACACGATGGAGCATACGGTGTAGGTCTGCCCGGCTTGGGCGGAGCACCACCGTGTCTGCTAGGGATGCGGGTTGTTCGAAAGAGATACCGCGGCCCCTGGCACACAGGCAACTGAAGGAACACGGGTGGGTTTTAGTCAGTAAAAGTCTGATACGCCCTCCTGCTCCACCCAGAGCGGGAGAAGTTATTTAATGATATCCCACCCAACAAAATAAAAAAAGGGGTGTCGTATTATCTAGCAATTGGTTTGTGGAGTTCAGATAGGCACTCACTCTGTATAAAATACTGGTAAATGCTGGTTTGTCTGGAAGCCGATAGCAACATAGTTCAGAAACAGCATGCAGTTGATGATGATGGCGAGTGATCCCACACAATAGGCTCTTTAAGTACAGTCACTATGAAAAAGTAAGGATTTCAGTCAAGTGGTAAGGGTGGACTTGAATAACAGCAGGCTTAGCACGAGCACCGATTTACCAACGGAAGAATAGACATGACTATTAACTAAATGATGTACAATAGGAGAAGATAGATATGTTTTTCTATTAATTATCACAGTTATGCGTACTGAACGAATCATGATTTTGTAGATAATCGTATATACTTTGTGGCCGTTTAGTAGAAAGTTTGTTGTCAGTGTGATTTTCTTCTGAAATAGTCTACTTATAAAAGGACCTAGACAAAGATCATTAGAAACGAAAGACAAAATGACAGATTGTAGAAGGATATCTACGGTGCGTTGTCAAAAATGGAGAAATGAAATGTGACTTTGTGTAGAAAAAGCACTGTCTTTTCTTCGCAAAAATAGAAAGCGTTATGCTAATGCTGCAGAAAATAATATTTACGAAGACTATAGAGTTGAAGTAGGATCGATTTGTTTTAGGAATACTCCATCAAAGTAAGCTGTATCCAGCTTGACCTGGATGTAACAGTCATACGTGCCTTAGACCTGCCCCTCTGACCCACTGCTTCCTGGCCCTTTGAACAAAAACCCTGTAAGTATCAAAAATTTTATCGTCACGTAACAATTCCCCATATCGGCGTATATCGGTTACATTGTTACCTTTATACAAAGGTGGCATTGTTCTCAAAATAACATGGTTGGTACATTAGTGGTATAATGTAAAACGGCTTTATGCATGGGAGTGGTAGAAGAGGGGAGGGTATGAATTACCTATGTCAAATTGGGGCATGCGTGTGTATTTGGGAAGTTTTTACAATATACCTACTGGCTCCTTTGCACGGTTTTTACGACTGAATAAAACATCGAGATTACTTGATTACTCATAATAAGTAAGTTTAATAACCGGAAGACAAAGTGGACCGATGACCTTGTGAAGGCCGCGGGAATCCGCTGGATGTGGGAAGCACAAGACCGGTTGAAGTGGAGGAGGACTATGTCCAGCAGTGGACGTCTTTCGGCTGATATGAACTTTAATAATATATTAAAAACACAATAATCTTCCGGAATAAATGATCTAAATTATGGTGAAAACCACAGCTATGAAATATAATAAGTAATATTAACCTAACCTGACTAAAACTGATATTTACAAACTAAAATATGGCGTCGAGTCGTCTAAGCACAGGGTTCAATCCGGACAAGACTACTAGTGAGGTAGTAGAGATTTTTTATGAATGATTGTTTGTTTCACCGTAACAATAAAATAGATGAATTGCTCAAGTAGATAGTAATTCATTTACGGTCACCAAAAGAGATAATTAGCTAGGGTCGTCGTATAGAGTTTAATTTTAGTAAAAAATCGACTAGCTAACAAATATTTAATATCAAATTTTTCATTCGGAATCATTGATCGATTCCTTAGTAAATTTCAACTATATCCAACGAGCATGGTTATTTATCTAATTTGGTAACTGTAGTTACAAGTCGTCGGAAAAAATGTTACACTTCCATACAAATTTTCATCCCCTATCCTCACCTTAGATATAAAACCAACTCGTACATATTTCTAGACTCAGCGATTTAGGCTGTGCGTTATCCGTCTGATAATTAATCTATTTAAGAATTTTATTAAACAGATAAAATAATATAAAGGCAATTGCTTCATTTATTACCTATTACAATTTCAGTCTTAACATAAATAATAGACTTTATGTACAAGTATTTAAAGTCAAAAAGGGAAGAGCTCACAGGGCATCAAAGAATTCGTCCGCATCGCTGTCAGTGGGAAAAGTGTTCAAAAGGCTGGCAGCGTTGCCACGTTGGATGGCAAAGCTGATTCTTCGACTTAAGAATAGGCCAGCACTTTGGTCACGTGATGAGTCGACCAACTGCTTGGCGATGTCCCGAAATACTCAATGAGCACTCGGACCCCACGGCCCTAGTGTTTCAACCCCAAACGGCTCAAACATATAGCTCCCAATAAGTTTGTTATATTTGCGCCTTGAGGTTTTCTGCACCTGCAGCAGCTGCATCAGCATAGCTCGCCGTGCTCAGAAGATAGAATGGCGCGAGGGTGTCGACACAGGTAACATCCTGCACCAAAGGCCTACCCAATGTCCAAGGCATTATGGGCATTCCGTCTGGCCTCTTCCCATTGTGGCGTGCCAAGCCATTGGGTTCTAAGCCAGCTGGCACCCCGGCGGTGACAAGAGCCCGACAAATAAGACAATATAAAGCCTCCCGCAGACAGGCCCGACACCACTTCTATTAAGTATTATATAAGAACTTCATGGAAATTGATATACTAGAGTCACGCCGTCTACAGTTCTTTATCGTTATCACCAGTTCGACCAAATCACTAATCTCCATGCTTATCCAACTAAAGCAACTTACCAACCGGTACTAGCATCCAGCACTAAAGATAACCGTTAACCATTAAACGGGTTAAGACGCAGTTAGAATGCACTGAGAGGGGCTAAAGTTAATTAAATTTACTACTAACTGTTAATTGGACGACTGGTATTAAGAAAATAAGAGCCCCTTCATACTACAGTTTGTCCAGCGTAGGAGTTTAATTAACGTATGCGCAGCGCAGATACCGTGACAACGCGACGCGTGCTTCGCGTTGTCGTGGCGTCTTTTTTGGGGCACATGATTTTTTTTTTTTTTTTTTTTTTTAATTTATTTATTTAATCCAATGTGTTACAGTGTTATTTTTATACATCACCTGCCAAACTGCAAAGCAATTTGTCGGCAGTAGGTTCTCGTGGATTTATCACGAGTTTTTGTTGGGTTAAACATAAAAACTAAATCCAAGTCAAAACCAGGACTAAAACTAAAACTAAAACCATGGCCCTGTTGGCAAACACTCCACATGTGAATATAGAGTAGTTACCCACACAACCCTGGGTTCCACAACCACAGCTATTACACTCAGCGGCATCAGCCAACGAACGTCACGAGACCATCCCATAATACCTACTCAGTATTGTTAAGCAAACTTCGTACCCACGACATTAGCCGACTGAGGCCGCTGAGGACCGCAATAACTATGGACACATTGACATGTAATGTTTCCTTAGAACACTTTTAAGGTGGTTTTTACTTTTGACACGATCGATCATTCCCTCAGGTAATTCATTGATTAATGTAGGTGTGATCCATCGTCTCGTACGCTTACCATAATAATTATTTACATTTGGCACCTGTAGCTTCTTTTTCTTTGCAAGTCGGGTTGGGTAGTTATGTACCTTTTCTTTTTTATATTTGTTACTGTTATGTTGTTCAAGAATCATTGTCATTTTTAACTTCATGTCAACTGGTAGAATATTGCACTTCTTAAACAATTTTTCATATTCCTTGTTCAAGCTTTGTTTAGTTCTTTTACTCACTAACATTTTTAGAAGTCGCGTTTGTAGTATTTTAATTTTGTCTAAATTTGTTTTAAAAGTAAGTCCATAACCACACAACCCATAACTGATAATCGCATCGGCAAGTGCATAGTACAGTGCATACAATAGTCCTCTCTTGACGACAGGCTTCAGGGTATACAATTTACCCAGAACTGACCGAACTTTATTACAAACAGTGTCTATGTGTACGTTCCATGCAAATTTAGTATCAATGGTCAACCCTAAGTACTTGTAAGTTTTTACCTGCTCCAAGTTAATACATTGACAGCTTGATTTTCCATTGTGAAGACATTCATAACTGTGACCTTTGATACTTAACTTAATGTTTTTGTTACTTGAATATGGAGAATGTATTGGCATGCACTTAGTTTTGCTTACATTAATTATTATGCCGTTATCGTGCGCCCATTTAGTTATATTATCCAAGTCGTCTTGTATTGCTCCTTGTATGGAGTTTTGGTCGTTACCGCTGAATAGGAGACATGTATCGTCAGCGTACATGTAAGCTTTACATTTTTTTATAACATTACACATACTATTAACGTGAATAATATAACCAACAGGCCCATATACAGATCCGGTAGGAACACCATATTTGACAACACCCTCTATACTTTCCGCATTAGCAACCCGAACTTTGATCGTTCGTAGCTCTAGATACTGGCCAAACCATCTATTGATTGGTCCACTTATCCCGCACTCATCCATGGCCTGCAACAAGCCATCGTGATCCAGGGTATCGAAGGCTTTTTTGAAGTCTATAAATACTGCTACCACTATGTTTTTATCATTTAAGTAATTGTTTACATCGTCCGTAAATCTTGCTAACGCCGTTGTCGTGCTTCTGTTTGGTCTAAAACCATGTTGAATATCGGTAATAATATCATTTTTGTCTAAGTAAGCTGTGATTTGATTAACTATAAACTTTTCCATAATCTTATTAATTGTATTTAAAATAGCTATTGGTCGGTAATTTGTATATTCCAGATGTGATCCTTGTTTGTAAATTGGTCTAATAATTGACTCTTTTAATCTATTCGGGTATTTACTTTCTTTTACACATAGATTAATAAAATATGCAATAACAGGACTAATGCAGTTCTTGATTTCTTTTAAATCTTTTACTCTAATGCCATCTGACCCCGGCGACTTGTTGCAGTCCAGTGAATCTATTATTCTGGCTATGTGCGTGGGCGTTGCTTTATTGAACCTAAAGCTAACATTACACGGTTTAACATAATCATGTCTATTTAAGAACGTCTTGTTACATTTATGCTTGATATTGTCAAGTTCCGTTGTGAATGTATTACAGAAATTATTACAAATGGTTGCCAAACATTCTTTTTTATGTAAATATCTTTCTATTACGCTATCTACGCTTACTTTACTTCTACCCAGCCAGCTATTAATATTCCCCCATATCTTACGCATGTCCCCCTTACATTTTTTAATTTCCTCACGCCTATTACGGTCTTTAGCCAAATTTATAAATTTATTGGTTTTATTTCTGTATTTTGTGTATTGCAATCTAAGATTGTTATTGTTTGGATACATTTTCCAGCGCCTAAATAAGTCATCTTTGCGTATTATCATGTTTTGTAAAGTATTATTAACCCAAGCTTGTCTATCGCGTTTTTTAACTGTTGATGGTTGCTTGGAAGACTCATAAATATCGCAAAAAATCGTGTACATGTTATCGTATAATTCAATAGGATCATGTGTGTTTAATAATTGTTGCCAATCAACATTGTGAAGTTTATTACTTACTAGTTTGTTTTGCATGGTCATTCTATTCGCTTGAGTGCATTCATTTATGTTCAAACCAGCTGATAATCCCGTTAGGTAGTGATCCGCGATCTTAGTCGTTACTACGTACGCTTCTAGAACGCATGCCTTCTCAGTCCGTACAAATACATGATCGAGGCAAGACGTCACATTGCGATCACCCGTGACTACGTCACGAGTTACGTCTCGTAGGCCGCATTGCAATCCCCTCTCCGATAGTGCGTTCAGATACCTGTCAGCAGTTGAGTCCATATTACTTGGCAGTATGTTGATGTTAAAGTCGCCGACCAAAATTATGTTGTTTCGTTTTGGCATACTTTGGATATACTTTTTTATTTCTGCTACAAAGTTTATTTTATTTGTGCTTGGTGGTCTATAGATGACTATAATCTCAGAAGTGTATTCATTAATGGTTAGCCGTCCATGTATAAACTCGTGCGTCGCTGTGATTCCGGATTTTACTGGATTAAACTGCACTCTGTTGTTTACGTAAATTAGTATTCCGCCACCTCTTTTGTCTTCTCTTGTTAAACCATGCATATTGAAACCACTAATTTCGTATATTTGTTTATCTTCTTCTTTAATATTTATTTCCGATAAGCAGATTAAATCCAGTCCGTGCAAGCATTCCTTTGTTAAGACAATTAGCTCGTTAAAATGTTTTCTCAGCGAACATACATTTACATGTATAACTTGAAGTGAGTTTGGTCGTTTGTTTACGTGCCCGTACCATTCATCTAGCTGTGTGTATTTTGTATATTCTATATCTTGTATTTCTGATTCTTGGTCCATTTTAGAAACTTTCGTTTATATCTATGTACTGTTATTATATGTATTATATATTTATAAATCTGTTGTTGTATAGGGTAAGTTTGAAGTTTATATGGGACTACTCTTTGTTTTCTGTCAGGTAATTCTCAATATCGCTTTCAAAGCGTATGTGGTGTACTTTTTTATCATTATCATCTTTTTTTATCATTACTTTAGAATTTTGAATCCATATGTATTTGTAGGATTCCTTTAAGTTAGTCTTAACAGCCCAGAACAGGTTGCGCATTTGACGTGTTAGATGTTCATTAACATATATTTGTGAATTATCACTGTTTTGGTATATCATGTGATTTGTAATTTTTATCTCTTTGCGAGTTTTCAACCAGTCTGACCGGGCTGCCTTTGTGCGTAGTGTGACGATTATTGGTCGTGGGTTTTTTCCATCGACGACACCTCGGGTGGGAACCCTCCATGTATTTTCAATATCTTCTGTCTTTAGTTGTAATTTCTTCGCAATTCTTGCTACAATTTCCGTTACATTTTCTCCATCCTGTTTCTGTACATGCACTAGTTCAATGTTCCTACTCAGTTCTTTTTGCTCCAATATCATGATACGCTCCTCTAACGCCTTGTTGCATTTTTCTAAATACACTTTATTTTGAAATATATCTTTTATTTTGTTATCCTGTTTTTTGATATTTTCTGAGAATTCTTTTTGTGATTTATCTAAATCTTCATAATTCAATTTCAGATCGTTTACTGTTTTTTCGGTGTCTTTATCATTTTTCTTAATTTCTGCCATTTCGGTTTTTATTTCGGAAATATCCGTCTGAATACGCACGAACCGTGAATTTTGCTCTTCTTTCATAGTGGTAAGGAGACAGTGCATAGCTTTCATTTCCTCTCGAAAAGCATTTATTGTTTCGTTCAAGGTATTGGTGGAGCAGCAGGCAGTTTTAGTTCTTCTTATTTCCTGTGCTGCGGACGAATCACTATCCGAATCCATTGCAATACGTTTCTTATGATGTCTTGGGTTAACCCACGTACCTGATGGTTTTTGCCTATCGGCCATAGCAGCAATATTTGGATCCGACGCATAGTGTTGTCCACTTTTAGGTGATGTGTGGTGCTCCATGATATTTTAATCTGTTGGCATTAATCGTTAGCAGCGCGGACAGGGCTGCGTAGTAGTTTCTGATGAGTACGCTAGCGTCGCGGGTGAGCGACGCATGCACTGTGTTACTGTGGTGTCATGTACAATATTGTTCGCATCCGACCTCTCTCTACCACCCGCGTCCCTGTGCACCCGTTGATTCGTTCATTCGTAGTCAAGCGCCTGAAGTCATATAAATTAAAAACGTATGCACTGCACTAGCGCAGCGTCCAATTAACTGCGGGGGAAACGCCGCGACAACGCGAAGCCCGCGTCGCGATGTCGCAGCATCTGCGCTGCATATACGTTCATCGAACGCTTACGCTGGACAAACGATAGTGTGGAGGGGCTCTAAGACACGGAATTGGGTTGTTATGAGAAGTATTGCGTAAATGTAAAAGTTAACCTACTTCTGGCATTTAGAAGATAGGATTTGATAGGTATTTGGGGAATGATTTTGAGATGAAGTTGCAGGATGACGATAGAGATTTAGATCTGGAATTTGAGAAAATTTGCTTTTATTCGCATTATTATGATCGCATGATGAAAGTGAAAAATAACTTTGATTTCGGAAGTCGGTGTGTTTGGTTTTTAATTTTTTTGCCACCGATTTCCGAGATCAGTTATTTTTCAATTTGTAGTATTATTTTGGAAAACTTAAAAAAAAAAACAACCGACGTTTTATTTTTTAAATAAACTTTTTGTTTTTCACTTTTTAGCTGTGGGTACAGTCGAGTTCATAAATATATTGATCTGAAACGGTCAATATATTAATGAACTCGACTCGGCTTCGAAAAAATATGAACGTCAAAAAAGTTCATAATATTGTGACAACTATAAAAAATCAACCATTAAATTGTGGTCAAGATTTAGATTCAATAATATGTAACTGATTTTTCTCATAATTTTTCATATCGAGGGGTGAAAGGCTATTTGTTTGAAGCGAAATTTTGGACGATATTGAATTATATACCCAATAACTAACTGAATACTGTATATAACTTAATATCGTCCAAAATGTCGCTTCAAACAAATAGCCTTTCACCCCTCGATATTATTGCCTAATGCACAGCAAATATAATTGAACCGTTCACATGAGGACATATTTTTGATTTGATGGCCAATATATTAATGAGCTCGACTGTACCTACCACACAAATTTGCATTCTTATTCTAGCTAAATAAATGACAGTGACACGAAGTTATTTTAACATCATCGACATACACTAAGTATAAAAAACATATTATTGAAGCTAGTTCAAAAACCACTAATCAGAACTTTACCAAAATTAGGTAGGTATATATGGGACCACTTGGTAAGTATACCCTTTCTAACCAAAGATTTTTCAAATCCGGAAATAAATGACAGGGTTCTGCGGTAACAAACATAAAAAAAAACTTTTTCCAAAAACGATAACAACCGACTTCCGAAAAATCACTACAAAGTGAAAAATAACTTTAATTTGGGAAGTCGGTGACTTTGGATATGTTTTTTAATTTTTTGTCGCCGCCTTCCGAAATTAAATTTATTTTTCACTTTGTAGTGATTTTTCGGAAGTCGGTTGTTATTTTTTTGGAAAAAGTTTTTATACTTATTCCCACTAATACGAAATTTCATCATCCTCGGGGTCAAAACAATGCATATTTATGCGAGGGCAGCAATCGCGGTTGATTTACTGTTATTTTTTGAAGAGTTCCGTTGTCTGTCTCCGAAACGCATCATCAGATCTATATGAAATTGAAATGGGACCACACGGGCAGCACCAGCTTTCAAATATAAAAAGAATCATCAAAATCAGTTCACCAAGTCGAAAGTTCTGAGGTCACAAACATAAAAAAAAAAAAAAAAAAAAAAAAAAAAAAAACATATTTCCACAGACCGATAACGCTCTCCACTCTCTTTCTATATAGTGATCATGTGTTAATGTTTCTGATCTAAATGTCATATCAAAATTCATGTCAAATGTCATAGCTCGACGTCTCGATGTAGTTACAGCAGAGAGACCGCTGCTTGAAGTTTGCGATAGCGCGACAATGTAGCCGTAGCATTAGCATCTTGTTTTAAATTCCTGTATGACTAAACTACCTGCTTTTATTTTAAGATTTTCAACGTTAATTATCCTTGTTTTTCCAAAACATTTGAATGCAAGCCAATGCCGTCATTTTGACATGAAATTCTATTACTTACAGCCACCACCGTGCCACATTACTATCAGTAGAAATTACAATTTATCACTGAAAATAATGATTACTAACGACTGAATTTTCCTGAAGATGTCAACAGTAACATTAATATACACTATCTTATAGCTCTATGTAATTCTGTTTGTTCATAAAACAAGATTTATATAAGAAAATCTGGGTATTAATTAACATCAAAGAAAATAAGTAAGTGAAATATAACTGTCGAAGTCAGAGCCGGACTCGCGTACTTAGAGTTCCGTACGTCCGAAATCAATAGATACAGTTTAAATTATTTTTATTATTTGTCATGGTAGAGGCCATAGTAGTAGTCAATGAGGGTCTTGTAGCTAAATGATAACCGCATGGGTCAATGTCAGGATCTTATCATAAAGATCATGAAGATATTGAACGCGAGCGCATGGCTCTTGCTGGAAGAACAAGACGCAATATGCTGGTTCGCAGGTTTGCGTATTGTAGTAAGGAGGTTAAAACCACTTTGTTTAAAGCTTACTGCCAGACCTTCTACACAAGCAGCCTGTGGGTCAGTTACACGGGGATAACAATGGACGCCCTGAGAGTCCAGTACAAGAACAGCTTCAGAATGCTGTTGGGGCTGCCGCGTATTTGTAGTGCCTCTGGCATGTTAGCTCAGGCGCGCGTTCACGACTTCTACGCTATGGTGAGGAGAAAAACCGCGTCGCTTTTGGAGAGAGCGCGGTCAAGCCCTAACTGCATTCTGAAGCTGATGGTGGATAAATTTAATTCACAGATGATGAATCATTTCATGCAAGTGTTGTTTAGGCAGGAGTGATTCATTAAATCTGGTGTACCATTGTAAATATTGGATTTTCTGTAAGATTAGTATTCAGTTAAAATAACTAACTTAGCTTTTAAATTTTATTTTTGTACCTAACTTACTAACATAATAATGGATCACTGTTGTCTAAGGAAATAAATAATTTATGCTTTGGCCTCGCAAAGTAAGTTAAGCCGTTGGTCTCGGCTGCCATTCAAAGATCTTTGACAGTCATTACGCATAGACAGAAGCCCAAAACACTGACAACCAGTCTTACCAACGCGTATAGTGTTATTCAGTTAATAGGTTGTGAAGAACAGATAGGCAGTCAATCTATGTAAAATAATGATAGTTATCTGAATCCGGTTAGACTGGAACCCGATCTCACCATAATTGCGAAAAGGCGATATGCAAAAAGATTAATGAATTGTGAGGTTATGGTAATAAGAATTCGGTTCAAATTGGCTAGGCATGAGCGACAGGGTGTAAAGTTCACTCCGCCGACGGGTGTCGTGTCTGGTGGGCTACTGCCCGACGGTTGATGTCGGAACGTTGTATACATGTTAGTCGCGCGATAAGCTCTGCTTGCGCGATGCAAGAATTAGCGTGAGGTCAGTGTGATGTATAGTTCGCATGTGGTGATGTATAGGACGCTACAGGTCAAAAAGCAACAGCGTTGCGACAGACAGATGGGGTGTAGGCGGAGAACTAACCCTGTTACTAAATCGTTTTGCTTTTTTTTGCATTTAGGTATCCGTCTGACCTTATTTTCTTTTTAAAGAACTCTCATATGTTAGGTTTAAGGTTCCCAAACTGAATAAATTAAAATAGTGTCCCGTTTTCATCCTTAGAATACAGAACCCTAAAATATACGTCTTCAGTGCAGTGATTTTCCAATATTTAATCTATTTCTATAATTTCCTGCGAAGAAAAGCTTCAAGGACGATTTAATTAAAATCTAGAAATAGCGAAAGGGCAGATGGTGGAAGGGAAGCCTGTACCTATAGATGTATAGCATTATATACCAGCCTTGGATGACGTAAAGGGCGGGCAACGCCTTTGCAGCGCTGCAGTAAAGCGAACCGAAATGAATTTCTAGCGCTTTAGCGGAACTTTGTGTATGTCTGTTTAATTCCATTATTGTTTCATTCAATTATTTATTTCTTAGTTGAACCTCATTAACATAACATTAAGCCTGTATTAAACAGAAGGTTCAGCAGAGGTATACTTATAGTACACCCATATAATCGTCAGTGTTCAAGTTCAAATATAAATCCCTTGTAATATAATAAAAATTCCCTTGTAATAAATAAGGAGTGAGCCTATTGTTGTATTGAAAAACCGTTTTAACGTAATCTTATATTTAATTATGTTGGACATGGTTTCACTCATTGCTGTTTGAATTATTGAAGTAAGCAATTGCTAAGCAGTATCTTTGTAAGTAGGTACTTACTGCTCATTTCTGTTTTATTTTCTTGTCTTATTTTCTGAATATTATTTAATGTTATTATATTTTTGTCACTGGACAGCTTCCGTGCAAAACCTTAAAAAAAAAACAAATATATATTACTGAATATCTGCAATAGATTGCAATAAAAATCTTCGCAATTTATAAAGTAATTTTGTAAAGTATAAAAAAAAAAATTAGGTACCGTCAAAACAGATAAATAGGTATGCAGGGGTGAATCGGCACGAAACTTTTAAAGCAGTTTGAACAACGAAATATGTTTTTTTAATTGCTGTAATTGACTAATGTGTTAACTGCATTATCATTGGCGATTGTGTTGGCAACTAACGATATTATCTCAACAATAAAATCCATTTTAAAGTTTCGGCCGATTCACCCCTGCATCCCTATTCAACCCGTTTGTAGGTACTTGTGTCTTAAGTCGAGTAGTAAGGTTGAAAATGTTAGAAAAATGTTAAACAGTGCCAGTGGAATGGTGCAACAAAGGATAAGGAATAAACTCACCGTAGATTAGGTCGAAAATTCGTAAGTATATTAAGTTTAGTTTTAAAATAAATTGTTCCCGACGTTTCGCTAACACACTTCAGTAGCTAGGTAACCAACTGTCACTTTCATACCTGCATAGATATAATTTAACTAAACGCTGGTTATAAATAAATCAAAGATAATCATTTCTCTATTTGTAGCGCGTATCTCTGCCAAATACGCGAGCAATCTAATCGCCATCTTTAATTATAGTACATAAGTACGTCTGCATCGCAATTTGTCGACTTGTCACTGCAGGCCTATGACGTCAGAATGCAGCTGACGGTCCAAATTCAAATTTCGATGACATCTGTCAGTTTTATTTTATTTTTAGAACGTTCCAATATTAGGTAAAGGAACATGGCGGATTTGTTTTTCTTTGAGGAATTATATTTTTCAATAATATAAATCATAAAAACGGTTGTTTTTGTTTTTAAACACTTTACCTGCTTTTGTTTTGATCAAAACGTAGAAAAACCTTTGACGTCAACTGCACTGACGTTGGATTTTAAAATTAAACACGTCTTTCTGAGTTGACATTTTGGTAAAAAAATGTAAAGCTTCTGTGTACTAAAAATTTTTTCTGTGTACTAAACATTTGCGTCGGCAGGTATTTCAGAATTAATTTAACGATCTGACTTTTAATTTAACGCTATGTCATTCCAGCACGCCTGTGACGTCTCTACTGGAAGACGTTCCAGGTGACATTTGATATTCAGCGTGCGTGCGCATGGATGACATTTAAGATTTATGATTCTAAAATTAAAAATAATTTATTTTTTTAAATAAACGTTGAAATGAATAAAATTTGAAATAACTCGAAATTGCACGTTTATTTTGAATCAAGTAGGTACTAGCAAATAAATGAATCAGATTTTTTTTTCTGTGAAAAGTACTTACTACCTATCTCACCGGGACATAACTCGTATTAATGCACGGGTGCAGTCAACCAATATGGTTTTTGTTTTGGGTGGGAAATCATCAAGTAACTTCTCCCGCTCTGGGTGGAGCGGGAGGGCGTGTCAGACTTTTACTGACTAAAACCCACCCGTGTTCCCTCAGTTGCCTGAGTGCCAGGGGCCGCGGTATCTCTTTCAAACAACCCGCACCCCTGGCAGGCATCAGCCCTTGCGGGCCTCATCAGTTGCTGCTGACATCTCTTTGAGGCGCGCGTGGAACAAAACGCGCCGTCGACCCGGGCTTGGTCCTTACCGGACAGCGAGCTACCCATTACTCGCCGTCCGCAAGCCCGTGCTTACGGTGGCCGGGAATCAGCCTGGGATTCCCGACGCCCAGGGCGTCTCCTGCGAAGGCCACGTCTGTGAGGGCGCATGTACTGTATCTCCCTCACGTGCGCTGCCTCCCTCTTTGCGAGCATAACTGCTTCGCTGAAGGAGGCTACTGCTAGCCATGCACTCTCGCTCCGTACCATGGCCTGGACCAGGGTCGGACGCGAGAGATCGCCGCCGCTGATCACCTCCACGAGAACACGGCGATGCTCCGCGCAAGCCGGGCAGACCTGCACCGTATGCTCCACCGTGTGTCAACCAATATGGTGACGTGACAAAACAATAAGAGCTATGTGCTTTCACATAGCCAGCCTATAATATTCCCAATGCTGGGACAGAGGCCTCCTCTCTATGAGAGGGACTGGTCTATACTCGTCCACGTCAGTGCAGTTTGGTAAATATCAAATGTCTTCGAAATTTGGGTTCTAGGACATGCCGGTTTCCTCACGATCTTTTCCTTCGCCATATAGAGAGCAGAGGTGATTAAATAATTAAAAAAAACTTTTTTCAAAAAAATAAACAACCGACTTCCAAAAAAACACTAAAAAGTGAAAAATAACTTTAATTTCGGAAGTCGGTGACTTTGGATATGTTTTTTAATTTTTTGTCACCGCCTTCCGAAATTAAAGTTATTTTTCACTTTTTAGTTTTTTAGTGTTTTTTTGGAAGTCGGTTGTTTATTTTTTTGAAAAAAGTTTTTTATTTTTCACTTTTTAGTGGTTCACATGTGCTTACCCCTTCACAGCGTACCGGCGTGATGTTATGTTATTAACTGGTGTAAACAATTGACAGACATGAGATTTCAGCAATCCCTGTCCATTTGCTATCATTTATTGAGGAATTCCGTTGCCTATCTCCGAAGTTCTTCATAAGATCTTCACCAAATTGAAATGGAACCACTCCGAGAAAGTACTCTTCCAAAAACTACACAAATTGCTTCAAGAGTGTGCCTATAAAATTTGAAGAGTTCTCTCTATTTCTCCAGGATCCCATCATCAGATCCTGACTTGATGATCATGGGACCACCTGGGAAGTATACCCTTTTAAACAAAAAAAAAATTGTCCAAATCGGTCCAGCCATCTTCGAGTAATCGGGGAACATACATAAAAAAAAATTAAAAAAGGTTCCGACTAATTGAGAACCTCCTCCTTTTGGAAGTCGGTTAGAAAGTAAAACGTGTGTCTGAGTTCGAACCTTCGACCCACAACTCGAAAGTCGCAGCTGTTGGCACTGAGCCCCCACAGTTCTCACCGTGTATATGTGCTTTATCTTAGTTAAATATTAACATATCACTCACACATAAACCTGCCTTCTTAAAGATCGTAAAAACCGCATCAAAATCCTTTGTGTAGTTTAGAAGATGTAAGCAGTCACAGACAGACATGAAAAGTGACTTTGTTTTATACTTCGATAGAATGTATGTAAGTGCGTATACCGGTGGGCATTGAACTAATGTTAGGTATACAAACAACCTAGAACAACTGTGTATCTGAAGTATCTTAAACAATAGTAGATGAATGCCATGTTAACTTTAAATAGTCTCGTTCTGAGTGATAATAGTTTTTATTGCAATCCGATACGGGTTAAAATCTGTTGTAATTAAATTCGAATAATAAATGAGCAAAACTTTGTCGTAAAATGCAAATAAAATCGTATATATTAACTATTTAATAATAAATAATCCATCACTGAATGCAATTTGGCATTTGAAATGTTTTGTTATATGTTTAATTATAATTATAATTGTTATTGAAAGGATAATCTGCTTTTAAAGACAATTAAGAGGTGACTTTGGATGATTTTTTGATGCATTATAGTATATTTAATTATGTTTTGAGCTCCATCACTGTAGGCAAAAAATACTTTTTTTTTTGCTTTCAAAATTTTTGTTTTTTACCGTTTTCAAGAAATCTCCGCCCGACTCGTAGTACAGAAGCTAATCGTTCAGCCACTGCCAAATTGACTAGACTACATTATTTTACATACATAAAGTCACGTATTCTTCCCTAGTTTTAAGCCCTGGCGGGAATCCCAGGCACAGCAAGTACGGTTGAGTAGCCGACAAACTCCTGAGTTGATCTGCAAGATGTCATTCCCAGAAAAAAAAACAACCGACTTCCGAAAAAACACTACAAAGTGAAAAATAACTTTAATTTCGGAAGGCGGTGACTTTAGATTTGTTTTTCAATTTTTTGTCACCGCCTTCCGAAATTAAAGTTATTTTTCACTTTGTAGTGTTTTTTCGGAAGTCGGTTGTTTTGTTTTGGAAAAAGTTTTACATACGAAGCCCCCTCAGTACCTCGAAAAGCACGTTAAGCCGTTGGTCCCGGCTGTCATTTGTGGATCTATCACCGTCATTACGGGTCGTCAGAAGCCCGAAAATCTGACAACCAGTTTTACCAAGGGGTATCGTGTTATCCAGTAATTGGGTTTTAGAGGGCAGATATGCAGTCGCTCCATGTCCATGTTGCTCCATTCAGCTGTATCCGGTTAGACTGGAAGCCGACCCCAACATAGCTGGGAAAAAGCTAGGCCGAAAGACGATTTCCGTTACAGAAAAAAATGGAGTTATGAATACTGTAAATAGGTTTTAGTCACCTTCGGATAACTTCCGGTTATCTTACCTACTACACCATTTTATGAAAATTATTTTACGGTTTTAATGTGTATTCTGTGACATGAGTGCATATAATCAGAAATAGGCAATGACCCGACGTCAAACTGACATCGACCATAGACAATAAAAAATACTATGTCATCATTCCTTTTAAAAACCTTAACAAAACATTAAAACATCGCAACCGATACACTAAACCGCGGTATCGATTGAAATCGATTAGAATCGCGTGTCAGATTCTATCAGCTGCCGTGAATAAAATTAAACTCGACCTCAAAAGCCCCCGAAAACGTTCCCATCGTAAATAGTGCCGGACGAAACAATAAACAGTATTTTATTATCGATTATAAAACATTGCCACTTCACTACGAACTTGGATTTTGTTTTTGAAGCCACCGATGACTACATTTTTAACCAAATTACTCGAAGACGCCTGAATCGATTTGGAAAATTCTTTTTTTTTGTTTGAAAGGGTACTTCCCAGGCGGTCATCAGGTTAGAATATGATGATGGAACCCTGGAGAAAACGAGGAAATTCTTCATATTTTATAGGCACACTTGTTTACATGGCAAGTAGTGCTATACGAATTGGTGTAGGGAAGTACCATAGCTAAAAAGTGTAAAATGAAAAAAGGCATTTTCGTTTTTTGTCACCGACTTCCGAAATTAAAGTTATTTTTCACTTTGTAGTGTTTTGTTTTGGAAGTCGGTTGTTTTGTTTTTGGAAAAAGTTTTATTTATTTATTTAACCATTTATACACATACATATAAACAGACAAGAAGAAAGAAACAGAAAAATACGCACATGAAATCTCTTCCAGCACACCTGCGATAGGAGAGAAGATAACAGAAATGTAGACAACGCGTGTAATAACAGTAGGTAGAAGGGAAAACATAAAATTACAAATTAAACTCTAATTTAAATATACACATATACAAACATGTATACATACTTCTAAAATAAATATCACTAAAATATATATAATTATAACGTAATTTAAATAATAAATACATAAGCAATTATGACAAAATTGGAGATAGTGTTCTTTCACTCTTCTTTTGAATACTTACTGCTACAGTTTGGCAGTGCAGTGTGGGCGCATGTTAGTACCAAAAGCTTTTTCTGTTTTACTTTGACATGAGAGTGGCCAACCCGTCATTATTGTCATAGAAACGCTCGTACGTGATTATAGCTTTGGTTATTTTTGCGTGAAAATGTATTAGACAGATAGTCAGTAACTTTCGCATTTATTAACCGACTTCTAAAAAATTAAGGAGGTTCTTATCTTAATGGCAATCTGCTCGCGCTTCGCATGGTTTTTCCAACTCGTCAAGAAATTATGATTTTCTATTTTAATTTATTGCGCCACTTCTTCTCAGCTAAAGCACTAGGAGGTGGTGAAGAGCGGGCGTTTCGGGGGACCGTCTAAAAAGTGCCGACTATCAGCTTAGTATAAATACATGACTTTTAATATGATATAGGTACACATAAACCGTGTGGTGCCGGACGTAAAAGAATAGCACCATCCCATTTCTTGGGTGTCGTAGAAGGCGACTAAGGGACTTACCAGAGAATGGGCAGCAGCGTTCTCTATGCATTTGACCACCATAATGCGATCGCCCACCCGCCTGCCAAGCGTGGCGATTATGACAAATCCCCCCTTTTGGAGGAGGCTTATGTCTAGCAGTAGACGTCTTTCGGCTGATGATAATTGTGACACATAAACCTTCCGGAATAAATGCTCTAAAATCTAAACGATGGAGTAAACCGCATCAAAATCCATTGTGAAGTTTAGAAGAACTAAGCGGTCACACAAACAGACACAGAAAGTGACTTTGCTTATTACAGATGTAGGTAATGTAGCATGGATAGTTAAATTTGAGATTTAGTTTGCGGCAAACCAAGCACGACAATCCGATTCTCTTCATACAATTTAGGAATAGACAAATCCTGGGATTTTGTATGGTATAATATGTTGGGGACCAGTGTGTTAAGTGTATTTTATTTTATTATGTAGCAGTATTTCAAACAATTCAATTCAATTTATTAATTAACAATTTATTGTTAATGAATAAATTGAATTGAATTGTTATTCCAAGTCAGAGTATATTCACTTACACTATAATTGTGTGTACTAATATAGTAAAGCTGAAAAGTTTGTTTGATTTTTTAACGCGCTAATCTCTTGTAAATTATCAGTCGGATAAAAAAAAAACTTTTTTTATTTTTTAGCGTAATTCTTAAGGAAGGTTACAGGCTACTCAACATCACGCTAGGCCATAGCGTAGGAAACGAGCAAAAAGAAAATACGTCAGAAAGAAAGCTAAGCGAATATAAATAAAACCGCGGGCAGGCGGGTGATGTGATGGGACGGGGTTTTTTTTGGGTCAGTTGGTGAAACAAGAAATTTCACAGGGACTTTGTACATTAATATAATAAAGCTGAAGAGATCGTTTGCTTTTTTATTGCGCTTATGTCTGGAACTATTACACAGATTAAAAAAATTCTGCATTTAATAGCCTAATTCTTGAAGAAAGTTTTATTTAACATCACGTTTACGACCCTTACGGCCCTTTCACACGGCAGTCCAGTTTTGCAGGACCGGCTTTTTACTGGATCCTGCAAAAACGGACCCTGTGTTCACACGGTAGTTCAGCTTTGCAGGATCCAGTAAAAAGCCGGTCCCGCAAAACTGGACTGCCGTGTGAATACGGTTGCATCCTGTTTTTTGACCATTCCTACGCTAGTGATCAGGCGAAATGGACGTGAATACTTTGCTAATATTCTATTGGTATTATCGGCGTCGTGTCGTAGTGTAATAAGAAGTTCGAGGTCAATATTTGTTTTCAACATTTTTCGATAAAACACAACCTTCTTCGGCGCTGCGCAAATTAAGATCAGCGGCTCGCTCAGCGTGAGCGCTATACACGCGCTGGGTAGCGGGCGCGAGGCGGGGGCTGCCACCAGTCCACTATCCCGCAAAAAACAGTGTCCAGCAAAAAACCGCATGCAGGAAGCCGTGTGAACACTGCTATAGAAATATATGTGTCATAAAACGGGATCCCGCTTTTTACTGGACGACGGATCCAGTTTCCGGTGGCAAAACCGAATGGCACAAATCGACGGGATCAGCATTTTGCAGGATCCTGCATTCGGTTTGCTCGTGTGTACACTAGCATATAATCTCTTTGCGATCAAACGGGACCCTGCAGAAAACGGGATCCTGCAAAACCTGGACTGCCGTGTGAAAGGGCCGTTAGGAGCTAAGCAAAAAAGAGAAAAGTCAAAAGGAACGCGAAAACGAAATAATGGCGACGAGCGAAGTGACTGCGGACGTCACCAATCAAAAGAAGTTTTTTTTTAAAGCGGCTGTTATTTTATGATCAGTTCCTATAAACAAAAACGATTTATTTTTCTTATCAGTGGTAGCATTTTTTTATTGCCAAACTGGGCATATAAATATATACGTAGGGTAATTTTATCTGTGATAGCTACTTCTTTATGGGAGGGTCTAATAGGCAAAGCCAAAAAGATGAGGTCTTTGCTTCATTATTGGTCAAGCAATAACGGTCCGTAAATTATAGTAATCGGCCATTAGTAGCTAAATTGTTGTGTCTTACGAATTCAATGCAAACGAAGAAAGAAATAAGAAATTGTGCTCGTAACCTCCACTTAAAAGGTCAAAGTACCATAGTTTTATGGCGTCACCATGAATGTGTCGTAATATTGTGAGAAATTCCCTTTACCATGACTACAAACGGTACTTGTCACTGTTATTATTTTATTTTTATTTTCATTGTCACGTGAATTTTATTGGTTTTGAACTATGGAAGAGCTGAACATTTGATTTATGTTAAAGCGTTGAATTTGTATAGAAAAAAAAAAATCTACTATCCTACTAATAGATTTAGAGGTTAAGATGTTTGTTACTTAATCCAATAATCACGCATCGACGGCTGGACGGATTTGGAAGAAATTTGGTACACAGATAGTTTATAGCCTGGACTAACATAGGTATAGATAATTTTCGACTTCTACGCGGGCGAAGCCACTGGCAAAAGCTAGTACTTAAGTCAAACTCAAACTCAAACTCAACTCAAACTCAAAGCATTTATTTCAAATAAACCAATTACAGGCACTTTTGAATTGTCAAGGTCGGTGAGTTAGAAAGATGAAGCTAATTGCCCATTCCAAAGCGTAGATACCTATGGAGAAGAACGGGCAAGAAACTCCATGGATACTCTTTTAAAATCATGGTGTTGTTACAAAAAGTTGGTTACATCATTATGTTGAAATTCATCATTAAGTAATAAGTGTATTACAATAATTGATAACAATCATACACAACAGGTCTAATAGTCTATATTTTGTTGTTACGAATGAATTTCCCGTGTTTGTGCAGTAAATCAATATTGAAGTAGGCTATACCTACCAATATTACCTACTTCATTTTATTTCCTGCCTGTTCTAGGACATAAAACAATAAAGTCTTAGACTGAATCTTAGACTGACAGCCGCGTGCTCCAATATTTATAAATCTTCAGGGATTTTGTAGGATCCAATCTGACGTTTTGATATCTTGCAGCCCTTGCAGGATGACAATGTGAGGGTAGGTAGAGAGTTTTTGTTTTAGGTTGTTGACCTCTGTGAAAAATATACATGTAGGGTAAGGATGTTATAAGAAATGTTTCATGATGAATAAATCAATGATACTTATATAGATGACATATATAGACAATATAATATATATATGATTTAAATAGACGGCACGGTTGGCGCAGTGGTTAAGCGATTGTCTGCTGCGCTGCGTGTCGCGGGTTCGATTCCCGCACGGAACAAATATTTGTATGACCTACAAGTAGTTGTTCCGGGTCTGGCTGTTTGTGTATGTGAACTTTAAATGTTTGTAAACGCACCCGCAATACAGGAGTAATTCCTAGTGTTTAGTGTAGTGTAACGTTTTTTTAAAAAAAAACAAAACAAAAAAAATATATGCATAGGTATGATTTTTGGATTTTTGCATAAAAGATTGCATAAAGCCCTCCTATAAATAAATACCACCCGTCTCTCCACTAGTCCAATGCTTACTCAAGGATGCATATCCAGTAGGCTCGCAACCCTTTCCTTCCTAAGGGCACGTCTACCTGACCATTACCGCGCCCCCTGGCCTACTTCTTGATATGCAATGGCCTCTGTAACACCATGAAGCATGAGGCTCTAGGGGCTAGAACAAATCTTGGGGTTCATTCGATTAATCGAGTCTGGTCAAGCCACGATGGGATCGGTGCATTTAATTTCATTTCATATTTTATTTAAGAACGCACGACACTTGAGAAAATCTTGTTTTGTAGGACATTGATGTTCAAAAAAAAAATTCTGCTTATCAAAGTAAATAACGTGATAAATATTGTTGAACTGATGAAATGGAAGCCATTTCTACTTTTAAAAAGTTACGCAACTACCCCTCTGATCTAAAAAAAAAAAGCTTTGCCAATATTTTTTATTGAAAACTAAATAGATACTCTGTTATCTATTTAGTTTTTTGCCCGTTCTTTTCCACAGTTACTTACTTCGCTTTGGAATGGGCAACTATGAAGGTGCATTATTCTGATTGACCAGCTCCTTGACAATTTAAAAGTGCCTGTAAATGGTTTAATTTAAATATATGCTTTGAGTTTGATTTATTTTACCTTATAGCGAATATCTCATTATTAAGATTTATTCTTAATTCATTGACATTATTTAGGTAAAAAGATTAAATATCTTTAGCTCAAAATTCAGCTCCGCGAACTCCGCTAACTGACGCAGTCATAAGATCATCAAATGCGCAGGTAACAAGATGGAAGGTGCGCTATTGACTGTAGAGAGGTGCCGCATATGCACTTGAGTTTTGGGAGCCTATTCCCTAAGCACGAAGTCCGTTGTTTCGCTCGAAGTTACGGGCATTTCAACTCCGTATTACTTACGGACAGAAGATTAGTTTGGAGCCCGAACTAAGAATTAATGACAACACGATTTAACAGCTGTCTACTCCCGATATGTTTTTACCCGTCCAAAAAAGTTAGTTAATTGGCTGTAGGATCCATTAAGAAGTTTGAAACTACTTTCGGGCGGGCCCGTATCTTCGTTGACGGAGTTAGAAAGTAGGCCCCCTGAGCCGTCCATGAACATTCATTCGACGAGTGTCACACAAATATATGAAAACTCAACGAGGACAGTGTACTTTGCCATCCAAACTTCAATCTTTCGTTATTCTGCACAACGCTTCTACTTTTTCCCTGGTCGTTATTTTGTGGCTGCTCCTTCGACGTTCATTTTCCTTTTTCGATATTTCTTTTTTCTTTTCAATCTTTTGCGAGAATTCATGCATAACTGAATCTCTCGATGTCAATATTTTCAATGCCCATTCTATTTTTTCTTTATTTCAAAACACGTTCAGTTAGAATTTGACGTAGTTTTATTACCTACAGCTATATAAAAAAGGCACAAAAGATTATTTACTTCGTTTCTTCATTTGAAATCCTTCTTTTTATAAACTCTCTGTGAAAACAAACGGACAGACGGACAGAGTTGTTAAAAGTGTTGTTTTTGGCTCAAAAGAAAAATGACGAATTCTAATATATTTTACTACGAGGTATAAAAGTTTGAGATATATCGGCATTAAGGAAATTACTGTTTATTTTATTAGCTTTGATGAAATAAAAAGGTTTTTCATTGATCTATAAAATTCAGTTAAAATTAAAATAGTTGAATCAAAGATATTTAATCCAAAAATAATCAACAATTCACTTATCTGAAACACAAATAAACGTCAATGTCGATTTGATTTGTTTCATCTGCCTAGACTTATTCATAAATGCACCAGAATTGGCTGAATACTTATTAATATTTTAAACAAAAATAAAGTGATTCGTTGTAGAACCAAAGTAACCGACATAAACCGAAGAATTGCCACACTTATGTGGCAGTGGGCAAGGCACATTGCTGGCAGAACATATTGCCGATGGGGCCGAAAGGTTCTGGAGTGGCCACTGCGGACGGGACGTAAACGTAAGACTTAGCATTGGAAGGCCTCCCACATCGTGGGCCGATGACCTGGTGAAGGCCGCAGGAATCTGCTGGATGCGAGAAGCATAGGACCGGTTGAAGTAGCGAGTCTTGGAGAGAATCTTTCGGCTGAATTAATGATGATGATGATGATGTAAATAGAGCAGCAAGTAACTCTCAATGAAAGTTACATGAGACGGAGCGCATGTCTGTATGTGCAGTCACGTGAGGTTTTATTCAGTCGGCAAAAATTGATAAACAAAGCCAAAAGAAACACGCCCGTATAGGCCGCAACAGGCGCCTCCGCGCCTTCGAACTTACCGACTCCGGCCAACATGCCACGGCAGGCCTCACCGCATACGATGATTTCCACGGCCTGTCGGCTTGGCCTGGCGCGTTCTGGCCTGTGAGAAAGCGGGCCGTAAGGCCACAGCATAAGGTGTAGCGACAGAAAGAATTTAAGAACGTCTTAAAGTTAAGTGTCTAAGAAATTTAGAAGTATGTTTAGAATTAAATAAGTTAGACTGGTAACATTCTTCTAGTGATTATGCTTCGCGCCCTCTCTATGACGGTAGCTTCTTCTACTTGCAAGATGTTCGTGTTTCTTTCTCTGTGTCTAAAGTATGTTATCAATCTCCATCAAGTTATTGAATAAATTAATAAAACGCTCGGTAATGAGAGCTAACAAAGGCGCTAGGTCCAGGCAGGTCCTGTGTAGCATTAAGATTTCCTTCCATTCAAGAGCAGTATCAATTCTAAACCACGATCGAAAACTAAACCACACTAGCAAATGTACACAATAATATACCATCTGACGATCGTTCGTTAACCTGGCAGTCACGTAAACTAACCGAGTTCTAAGATACATAATGATAAAGTAGATTTACACATTTAGTAGATACAGGACAAACGAGATTCACGACTCACAAACTGTTAACAACACACAGACTGCAAAACGGACAAGTACCTATTGTTGTTTCTAAATGCGTTTCAAGACAGAGAAGTCTGTGTTGGTATATAGATATCTATGTGCGTTATATTTAGGGGCTCGTGGCTAAATGTCGATCGAAGAATAAACTACTATAACCCCGATCGATTCGTAGATGGGCTATCTTCCTGCTTAATCCATAATCGGCCTGTTCCCACTGCCAGGACACAGGCTTCCTCTCGGTGGGAAAGAAGGGGTCGTAATCCACCGTGCGGATCTAATGCGGGTTGGTGGATGTCACATATCTTAGAATTTTCGGTGGTGGATTACGGCCCAATCCCTCTCAGAGTCCTGATGCATGTGAAGGCACGTTTAACTCGTTGGTCTTATAGATCATTGATAGTCGTAACAGGCTGTCAGAAGCCTAACATTCTGGTGGCCAGTCTTACCAAGAGGTATTACACAATTAGGGTTGTGGAAAGATAGGCAGTCGCTCCGCGTGAAATACTGGTATTCAGTTGCATCCGGTTAGACTGGAAGCCGACCCCAACATAGTTGGTACAAGGTTAGATAGATTGAAGTAAGTTCATATTTCTTCAATGGTTCTATTGTAAGAAATGCTTTCGCTGTACCAGTACTATGTCCTAATGTTTAATGCATCGATCGACGTCATGACGTCAAAGCCGGCTGTCGCTGAAAACCAGCGCTGGGGCTCTGTCTTGCATAGGGTCGCAGCATAATGCTGAGCGATAGCCGTTTTGCGTGGATGTGACGCATGTTTTCCACAACCTTTTCTTATTTTTGTGTGTTCCTGTTCTTTTTACACGCTTTATATTAGCTTCATTTGTATGTTTGTACGTAACCGACCGCTTTGGACGCTATTTTGACCCACTTTAAACGGTCAGATTTCATTTAAACTTTGTAGACTTATCGAGGCCCTATGACAATTCAATAATTTAAAAAAATAGAAAAAAAACACGCTTTTGTAGTTAGCAAAACTAAAAAATAGAAAATAAATAATAGTTTAAAAAAACACGCTTTAAAAACCAAACTAAAAAGTAGAAAATAATATAATTCTATTAAAAAGCGTGGGGTGCTTGATATTAACTGATTATAAAAATACCTCAAAAAGCACTCCACGCTTTTTAATAGAATTAAATTATTTTCTACTTTTTAGTTTGGTTTTTAAAGCGTGTTTTTTAGTTTTTTTAAACTATTTTTGCGTCATGTTTACCGCAAATAAACGTATTTTCTTTCCTTCATCATTCTCTAGGATCTGATTCTGAGTTTACCACCGTTTTAGCAATTCCTAAATAGAAAGTTTATCACCAGTTATCGTGTGCTAGTGAAAAATGTATAGGATTTGTAATAGAATGCGGGCGTATTTGAGAGCAAACAAAATAGGTATGAACATTAATAGTTTAGTTAACTAGAAATAAATCGGAATACGTAGAGCGAAATGTTTTTACGCATTGAAATAAAGCTGGCTATCGCAAAATACATATGTGATACATTGTGTTGTCTTCGGGGTACTGAGGTATCACATAAAAGAATTGTGTATGAAATACTTAACATGAATTCTCGTTACTACACATCCTGGAAGTCTTTAAACAGACTCCGGACCCTGGTTTGCCGAAGCAAGGAAAACCTGCTTTTTTTTTTGGGTAGGAAATCATCAAATAATTTCTCCCGCTCTGGGCGGAGCGGGAGAAACGTGAAAAGCGTGTCAGACTTTTACTGACTAAAACCCACCCGTGTTCCCTCAGTTGCCTGTGTTAGGTGAAGATTCTTTTTTTTAATGTTTGTCAAGTGAAGGTATACGATTTTGTGTGTGCTAGGTCCCACAGATAAAAAGTGAAAAATCAAAAGTTAATTAAAAACAAAACAGACTTCCAAAAAAAAAACCCTGCAAATTGAAAAAAATTAACCTACAAAAGCAAAGACACCGACTTCCGAATTGAAAGTTATTTTTCACCACGTTGCCTTTTTTTTTGAAGTTAGTTGGTTTTTTTTTAAGTATAATATGTACTTTTTTTATTCAGAGTAAGGAAAACCAAGAACGATATTCTCTCCGCACATTATGCTAGTGTTTAAGATACATACACTTAAAGGACTCCACGGTAGAAATACTTAAGTACCTGTGCATCCATCATCAATATTGGCTTATCATTTCACTGTATGAAGAAGAATACATGTGCCAGACAAGATAAATTCTCACCACATTTTCTAAACAAACTAATTCCAGGACACAACAGAACACTATAAAGCGGTGCAGTCTTGAGGTAAACACGACGTCAGAGTATGAATCATACGATTTAAATAATTGCAAACGTGGTGTTAAGACCTCTGTTAGCTGCAAATAGACTAAAGGCACCGCTACACTACTGCCTACTGGTAAGCTACGCACATGTAGCGTCTGTAATCCACTTAACTTTATTTTCTTCAAAAGGCCGTTCCAAACATGGCCCTGTTTTTGTTTGGACTCCTGACTTGTAGACTCACATAAAATTCTAATATTATATTGTTTAGACTATAAAAGAGACCATGACTTCTGAGTCTCACGGATTAGTCAGCTTGAAAATGCCGGCGCCATCTAGTTTTAAAATATTGACGTGTTAAAATTCACTTACACAAATAAACGCTTCATAACGTATAATATATTTGCAAAATATTGAAAATATTTTAAAACAGTAACTAAGTACGGAGTTTTCGAAGGAGCAACTAGAATCAATTAAATTTTCTTGTCAATGTTGATGTATAAAATAAGTGCCTTCTACTTGAAATAAATCATGTTCTTCAAGAAAAATGCCGTGCCTCGGAAAGTACGTTAAGACGTTGGTCTCGCTGTCATTCGAAAATCTTTGACAGTCGTTACGGGTTATCAGAAGCCCAAAAAGTCTGACAACCAATCTTACCAAGCGGTATCGTGTTTCCCAGTAACTGAATTTTGCAGGTCAGCTAAGAAGTCGTTCCATGTAAATGTCGTTTTGGTGTTCATCTGCATCTGGTTATACTGGAAGACGACCCCAACATAAAAAAAGGCGAGGAAAAGGCTGGAGATTGATTTTCTTCAAGCAATAACTAAAATAAATAAAACGGTTTAGCGTGACGTGGGGTTAGGCACATAATAACAGACAGACGGACCGGAATTCCCATTCATACGTGTTTCCTTCGGAGGCTTCCGTCGTTCCGTCCTAGATTTTTGTCGTGCTTGGCGGCATTCCGTCTGACATGTCTTATTGAAAATTAAATCTTGAGAGAATTTCCACTTTGTTTATTGCCATTGTGCTGTAATATAAGAAAAATGGTATACTTTATACAGCAAGTTTTTGTTTTAATGTTATGTGGTTTGTTTATTATAACCGACAACCAACTTAAATAAGATGTATGCTGTCTAAACTGTAGCTACTTATATCAATACAAAAAAATTTGTTCGAACTTACGGCCTCCACATGGACGTAATAATATCGTGACTGGATTTTTTCGCGCACTGTATATTCACCGCACTGCTTAACGCCGAGAGTTGGAAATCGAACACTAAGTATGATTTTTCGACGCGCTGAGATACACTCATTTGCATTTCGAGAATGGAAATGAGTGCTCGGTTCAACACCGAGAGTAGAAAATTCAGTGCACGAGAAAAACCCGCTGCGACATTATAACAACCGTGTGGAGGTTGACTTAGAAAAACAGTTAGGTTAGTTAGATATTTCAAATGACTTTATTTAAATAAGTACTTGTTTCTCCATCATTTAGACATAAGCACTGTTAATAGCACCTCTATGGTAACATTTTAACTTTAAAGCTTCCTGTGCAGACGCCAATGCGACGCAATTCTGGTAGAAAATTTCCATGAAATAGTTTTACTAGAGTCGCGCCGGTCTGCAGGAGCGTTTACAGTGCTTTTTTCTTGTAGGAAGAAGTGTTACTAAAGACGTTGGGTTGATCTTACAAGACAGTTTACAAAAGTCTACAATCCGGGTGGTCCAGCTGTGTAACCCAGATGTTTTATAAAAACGTATTATTTGACTCACTTCATTTGTTTCACGATGCGAGCTGTCAGTGAATGTGCCAAAACTCTGTTTTCACTTCGCACACAAAAGTGAACTTGACAGTGAGAATCTATAGAATAGCATTGAGTCGCCAAAAATTTAATTTTATTGTTTGGAAAAAGGCGTGGTTTTAATATGGCAAATTAGGAAGTCAAATGTATACAATAATAATAATAAAAACCATTTATTCAGACCATTTAAAACTTATGCTGCTACAATAAAATCAAGCAAGTTGTAAATAAAGCTTAAAAATAATTAAAATAATTCCATTATTGACACCGGCTGTCTTGGTCTGTGTGCCCATTAGCAAAAGGGCCTCCTCTATTTCATTCCACTTTTCCATATCGACTGCTATTCGAGTCCACCGTTTCATTCTAGTGGTTTCCAGCTCATCGGTCCAGCGTTTTTTGTGCCTTCCTCTATATCGTTAGCCATTTCATGGGTACCTTTTTGCTCCATTTGTCTGTGCCTCTGAGAGTGTGACCAACCCACTTCCATTTGAGTTTTCTGGCGCTGGAAGTCCCGCTACTTGTCAACGGGTGACGTGTTACCCAGTAACTGGTTTGTGGAGGTTAAATAGGTGGCTCCTTGGAAAATACAGGTATCCAGCTTCATCCTGCATGTGGGTTGCAGCTGAAAATCGTCAAGGTCATCTGACGCTGATTTTCAGCTGTATTTTTACACAGGATGCACTAGCATTCTGTGTTGCCATCTGACATTATGCTAAGCTGAGGCCCTTTTGGCATTATTGTCATTGTTTTCTATTTAACCGATTTCAAAAAAAGGAGGAGGTTCTCAATTCGACTGTACGTTTTTTTTTTATGTTTGGTACCTCCTAACTTTCGACTGGGTGAACCGATTTTGATGATTCTTTGTTTTTTAAAAGCTGGTGCTTCCCGTGTGGTCCCATTTCAATTTTATATAGATCTGATTATGCGTTTCGGAGACAGACAACGGAACTCTTCAAAAAATAACAGTAAATAAACCGCGATTACTGCCACCGCATAAATATGCATTGTTTTGACCCCAAGGATGATGAAATCTCGAATTAGTGGGGTTGGTAGTATAACTAAAAAGTGAAAAATAAAAACTTTTTCCAAAAAAAGCAACCGACGTCCGAAAAAACACTACAAAGTGAAAAATAACTATAATTTCGGAAGGCGGAGACAAAAAATTAAAATACATGTCAAAAGTCACCGACTTCCGAAATTAAAGCTATTTTTCACTTTGTAGTGTTTTTTCGGAAGTCGGTTGTTTATTTATAGTTTTTATTCTGTAATGCCAATAAACGCATTTTTCTTTCTATCTTCGTCTTTCTTTCTTCAACCGTTTAGACAGGTAGGGAAAAGGCTAGGCACGTTGATCTATTTTAAAATTCAAGAGGTCTTCTCGTTTTCATAAAAACATATCCTAAATAATGTAATTTATTTCTAGTTGCAATGCAAAATATTGCAACGAAAATAAGCCTTTTCCTAAATATCTGCAAGTGTACCCAAGCGCGGCACAGTATCATTATTGAAATAACACAAATTCGGATTCAGTATAAATAATTTCAGGGACTGGAAAATGTGTTAAGGCAAGAAGTTCAGTTTTAGGGGACCAGTTATGCTCAGGAATGGTACAAATCATTTTATGGGACAAGTCATCCTTCGAATGGTACAAGTCATTTTAAGGGACAATTCATAATCACGAATGGTGCAAGTCATTTTGTGGGACAAGTCATAATCACGAAAGGTGCAAGTCATTTTGTGGGACAAGTCATATTTATGAATGGTAGAAGTCATTTTATATATAGTACTATTCCTATTCACGAATGGTACAACTCATTTTATAGGACAAGTCATACTCACGAATGGTACAAGTCCCATAAAATTATGGGACATGTCTTATTCATGAATGATACAGACGCCAGCAAATCAATGGAGGATTTGAGGGACAATCTAGATGTAGACCGGGAGCGAAGAGCATTAGCAGTGAGATGTAATATGTTAATTCGAAGATTCTCACGCTGCTCGGGGGCGGTTAAAATAACACTTTTTAAGGCATGTTGTCAAGTTTTCTACTTGTGCAGTCTTTGGGGTTGCTTCACTCAAAAAGCTGTTAATGCTCTTCGCGTTCAGTACAATAATGCATTTAGGAAGCTGTTGGGGCTGCCACGCTTTTGTAGTGCTTCGGATATGTTCGCGGACGCGAAAACTGACGGCTTCGCTGCCATCAAACGCAAGCGTGCAGCATCTCTGTTGCGCTGAGTGCGTGCCAGCTCCAGCAATCTCCTGGTTGTCATTGCTAGCAAGCCGAATTGCCCCATTTTACACTTTTTAATGCCAGCTACATGTACCTGCTAATATAATTGTTTAGACATAGTTTTTTGTAAATATGACTAACAGAGGTTGTAAGAAAATTGTAACTAACATTATGAGTCCTGGATACTTGAAAACAAATGTTTTATTATATTATTTTTTTAAATCAAGCTACCCCAATCTGTAAAATTTCTTTGATGTATTTTCATCTTTATAACATAAACTTAAGGTTCATGTTCAATTGGGAAAATGTGAACGATTGGGGTAGCTTTATGTGCTGGCGTCTGTACAAGTCATTTTATGGGTCATGTTTTATTCACGAATGGTACAAGTCATTTTATGGGACAGTTCATACTCACGTTCATATTCACAACTGGTAAAAAATATTGTTCGAATGGAACCACTCATTTACAGATGGCACATATAAATACATTTGTGATGCACTCCACGAAACATTGCGTCATTGCAGTATATCATAATTGTGTAAATAAACATTATTATTATACTCTATTAAATTGTTTGTTATTATTTTATAGACGTGGCTCTGTCAGAAATAGGATCTGGTGAAGATTTTATTGTTTTGTCTCGTTGGGACGGAGGCTCGACTTGAATTGTGAACTATGCCAAATGTAATTTTGATAAATGTTGTTTTGGTAGTAAAACTTGTAGTCTATGGATTATGGAGCGATTATAACTGTTTTCTAATTGCATACATTAGTTAAGTGTTGATCATAATAAATTTTATTTTGACAGTTCTATTTAAATACTTATTTTCATTGTAAATGGCTTTGAATTGAATTAATCGATTTTATTGTTTGAGGATTTTTTAAATATTTATTTATGGCTTAGTTACTTCTTCCTGCTAAGGCAACATTGAAATTATTTTCTGTGGCGACTAAATAATTTCTTTCAATATCCTAAAATTGGATGATATCTAAATAAGTCAAACATACTAATATTTATGTCAATCAGTTCAATGATATTTTAATTTAAAGGGCTCGCAACATATATTTCAATCATTAATTGATATAAGAAATAATCTCACAGGGACGTGCAACCAAATCAAAAATCATCAATCGATTGCAGCTATCTGCCAGTGAAAATCCCATCAAAATCGGTCCAGCCATTCCGGAGATTTAACCGGAACAACAACACAGATATTTTTTTAAAAATAAAAATTGTTTTTTTGTTACAAGCACCGTATATTCTTTCATACGCATATGTTATATTATTTTGATAGTATTGTCTTATTTTCCATAAAATAATTTGTACTACATATTGTTTTCCATAATCGTCCCCCCTAATAATATTTACTTGCACTAATAACGCTTGTCATATCAACTTGTTAGTTATAATTTTTATTTGCCATAAAATAAGTTTCCATTATTATGGAAACTTATTTTATGGCAAATAAAAATTGAATATATGTAAAAATGATTATATGTAACACTTTACATAATCGATACTTTTGACATAAGCAACATTTAATATAATTTAGAAACGTTTATTGTTTTTTACAAAAAATTGTTTCATAAGGCATTTGGTCTGTAATCAAATGATTTATTACAGCAAACAATCTTTAGACAATAAACAGTTTGTCAAATTCGAAACGGTTAGGTTAGGTTAGAACTGTGTCGAAACTGTCACCCCCTAATTCTTAGGACCCAAAATGGCTTCGCGTAGTGTTCCACGCGCGCCTCTCTATGACGTAAGGGGGGAGTTTAACACCTCACTCCCCCCTATCGCGAGGTGGCCCGCAGAGGCGGGCCGGCACTAGCCGGGGATCGCGGAAGTCACACTAGTTCCCGTGATCCCCGGTGCAAGTGTGAGACGGAACACCGTGGTGGTTTTAGTCAATAAGAGTCTGACAGACGCCCCCGACCTCCCCGGGGCGGAGCACATCCATGAGGATTTCCCCCGTAATCAAAGATTTCCTCTTTTGCAAAGCGAGTGCTAGTATGGGTAAATTAATATTATGGTGAATAAATGTTTTGGAAAACGTCATTATTGAAATTATAGCAAATAAATGTATGGATTAAAATTAATATGACACTTGATCGATTATGATCAATGCAATTAGTGAAAATGATTTTATGTAATTTCACGATTATGGCCACTGAAGCATATTTCTAATGAAATTATGGCAAATACAAGTATGGTGTATAAAATTATTGCATTTTAAATTATAGCAAACCTATTTTGATGCTACAAACCACTACAATTTTTTTGTATAAATTCATTGATTATCATCTCATTCAAAATGGCAGATACCCTATAGACAAAAACAATGCACAAACGACACTATGACGGATCAACGTTCAGAAACCTAAATCTACGTATTATGTACTAATTAACTCGATCGTAACTCTCGATAACAAAATAACTCCGTATCTGACTCACAGGCATGATAAACAGCTGACTATCCTTGTTCGATTCAATGTGCTACTAAATCGAACTGTGTATAGCGAGCTTTACGTATGTAAACACTTTCAGTTAGAACAATATACTGAGTATTTTTGAGTGGGAAAAGTGGTGAAGCATGTATGTGCTGGGAAAAGTAAGGTTCCGTATGTCATTTTAAATGGAAAGGCGGTCACGTGGTTGTTGGCGTTCATACCATAGTAACGTATTCCTCTGAGGCGCAAAATAGAATAGAATAGAATTTCGTTTTGCAAATATGGGTAATACACAATAGTTGTCATAATACATCAAAGGTCAGCCATATTTTATCATTCGGCATGCAAAAATGTACATTATTTTTGTAACTTTTACTTAAATTTTGAAACCCACAGAAAAAAAAATGTTTTAAATTATCATTTCGTTTATTTATTTTACTACTTATCATAATAAATTATCATATTTGTATAAAACAAAATGTAAAAACATATCAAATAGTAATCCGCCGGTATTGGGAGCAGGGTCCTAGCTACCAGTTAAGGCTCCTGAGACAGGAACCTCATCACGATGCGAGGCGTATCTAGAAGTACTGGCTTCTAAATCAGGCCTTTGATCCAACCGCCTAAACATAGCCTCGAGAGATGTTGATCGAGGCTTTCGGACATCAGTCTTTTGGCTGATACGACATTAGGCACAATGGCAGCCGAGTTCATATTCCATATGTCAACAACCTCGTGTGTTAAGTCGAGATATTTAATTTTCCGTTCCTTTCTCAGCTTTCACGAGGTTCCCGTCATGCGGGACCGTTATGTCAACGATCATTGCGCGCCACTCTAGTCGAACCACCGCCACTATATCAGGCTTATTGGCTACAATAGTCCTGTCAGTGGTGATGGCTCGATCCCAGTACAGTCTGATTTGTCCATTTTCGAGAACTGGGTCGGGCACATACCTATAGTAGCGCACTTCCGATTCTACAAGGCTGTATTTCAGAGCAAGTTGCTGGTGGATAATCCTGGCTACAAGGTTGTGCCTATGCGAATACTCTTCGTAAGCTAGACGAGAACACCCAGAGATAATATGTCCGATAGATTCTCCCGGACGGTGACATGCATATTTAACAATTCAATCATTATCATTATATCATAATAGAATAATCAGCCTTTAATGTTTTCAGTGCTGGTACACAGGCCTCACTTTGAGAGGAAGAGGGCTGTAATCTACTACGAGGGCCAGGGCATCAAATCTGCTATTACAATAGTGTCAGAATGGTCTATCATTGATTTCATAATTGTTGATTTTGACAAGTTTGGTAATCTACTAATATAATGGCGTCATTATGACTTTCCAATGGTCAGCCACTGACACTCCATTGAAAGAAGTGGCATTTATTGGTAATCTCGTACATAATGACAAATGTATGACTGACTTAGGCGGTAATCTGCTGAAATGTAACACTAATAAACTAATAAATAATATGTGAAAATGTATATAAATAAAATCGGGCATGAATAAATGTTCAAATTTAGTAGTCGTTTTTGGAAAATAGTTTCTACTAACGGGTTTTATAATAATGTCAATACGACAATGCTATTATAACACAATTCTATTACGAGACCATTGACCGATCAATGATCGACCATTATGAATTTAGCAGATTACGAACTTTTAGCAAAATGACAATGGGACCGTGTTGAAAATAGCCGTGTTAAAAAAGCAAAATGACGAATTAAAAAATTAGCAGACTTGGGTAGATGTCACTTGTTTTCGATTTTTCATTTCTGTGACATGATAAATCTTAACATAACATCACGCCTTGTTTTGGCGAAGAGTTAGGTAGATAATTATGTTAAGTCCCATCTAATAGGGGGCGAGCCTATTCCCATCAAACGGGCACAAATCCAGACTCAGGGCTGCTATTGAGAAATTCCTTTTGACAGTTGAGAGTTTTATGAAAAATCTTATTTATGAAAACTGAATTTACGGGACATGTTGACGTTAATAATTACTCATATGAAACGATTCAACTTTTCGCTACGGAACCCTAAAAAAGTAAAATATTCGGACGACGCTACACTTCGCGTCTTCCTGTTCTGCGAATTATTAATATATTTAACAAGAATCTATTCTTTTATCTTATTCACCTTTGATGTTTTAGCGGCCATGTTATAAATATGAAGAATATGACGTAATACACGGAATTAGTAATTTCTCTCCTTATAGAGAGATCAAAGGGAAACTGAAGTTGTTCCTCTTTGCGTTGGAAAAGCGTCGATTTGTGAAATGCTTAAATAATACAAAAAAAGTTTTGAACATTGTATTAGGCTTTTAACGCAAAACTTTAATTGGAATGTATGAGGTCTTATGTTAATTATGTAGAACACATTGTGGAATATAAAATCAAGTCTTGATGGCTTTATACACCGTGAAATTTTAATGGTTGTTTTCCCGCGGCAGAACAACTTGCCATAAGGAGTACTTTCGAAGCATAGAGTAAAAGTACAAAAAGAAAGTATTTTTGTTTTAAAATAATTTAAAAAATATTCATCAACTCGATAAAACACTACTCAATAGTAACACTAGAGGTAACTTGTAGGTACTACTCGAATCGCACGCACCTCCGACAAAGGGAACAGCGATGCATAAATGTTTAAAGCGAAATAAACTCTCGCACGTGGTGATTTTTCACAATGGTTAATCTGGCATTTTTGTTTCTAATATTTTATTTGTTTATAAAACGATTGTATTACGAAGACAAAACCATTTCGCTGCGGGAAACAACCATTAAAATTTCACGGTGTATTTAGGTAGGTACAAACCGGGAATTTGTCTCACTACAGGGCAAGGCCTTCGGAGCTCGTGGTTACCTTATAACAGCCGCACGGGTCGAGCTTCAAGGTTACAAAACGCAGACGTTTTTTTTTCTACTAAGTTCGGTCTAAAACCGAAATTCCCGAGGCACGGAGCCATCTTTGCCAGTCGTTACGGTTACTCAGAAGCACGAAAGTCTGACAAGCAATCATGTCCATTACTGGACATAGCACTCCCCCAAGCACCGCCACGTCAATCGCCTGTTTTGTGCTTCCCGCATCTAGCGGATCCCTGCGGCTTTCACAATGCCATTGGTCCACCAGGTGAGTACGACTTCCGGTACGTGGTCTTCAATCCACAACCTTGTCGGCCCCATCGGTTATCTGTTCTGTGAGCAATGTGCCCTGCCACTTAAGTTTGGCAATTCTTCGGGCTATGTCGGTTAAATTGGTTCTCCTGCGGATCTCTTCATTCCTGATTCGATCACGTAGGGAAACTCCAGCTTAGCCCTTTCCATTGTTCTTTGGGTGCCTTTCAATAAGGCTCATTATATGCAGCCGTCTCGCCTAAGTCTATTTTATACGTTTTGAAACGCAGCGTTCCGAATTTTGCCGTCGTAAGAAAAAAATATAAAATGAAAAGTGACATTGCAAACCACTTGCCAGATTTCTAATCCGTAAACGCTTATGAAGGAGAACCGTAAACCTTTAAACAAACACATTTTAGTGTAAAGGCCATATGAAATTATTGTTATTTACTGCAATTGCCAAGAAAATTGTAATCAAAACAAATTCGCTTCTAAAACACAGTTTGCATAGTGTACTTACTTCAAGATGTCTTCATCATCATCTACCTAAACTTTTCCAAACTATGTCGGGGTCAGCTTCCAGTCTAACCGGATCTGAATACTAGTATTTTACATGGAGCGACTTCCGAACTGACTTCCACTACCCTGATATTAAATAGTACATCATCATTATCGTCATTTCACCCGTAAGACGTGGACTGGTAGACATAGTCGTCTCCCAATACTGAGAATCCTCTAAGACTGGATAATACCGAGATAATCGCAATTCCCAAATGACTTCTTCAAAACATATCCTCTATTCCAGTCTCTCCACACCGAGCATGTCAAAACTTGGCAATCCAAGCTGACAGTAATCACCACATCACCAGTCAGCCATTATAAACACACATTGCGATTACTCTAGTAAGTAATTAAAATTCTTACAACGAGGAAATACGTTCCTACTTCCTTTGATAAATAAATTTAGGGAAACATTATTTTTGGAGTGACGTAGAACTTTCAACACGGGAATTTCAACTTTAACACCCGAAAATTTGAGTTGTTTTTCGTTTCTTGTGTTAAAGGGCTGCCTATTTCTGAAGTGACGTAAATGACTTTCAAAACAAAGGAAATTCAACGTTAACGCCTGAAAATTCGAGTTGTTTTTAGGTTGTTGTGTTAAAGAGCTACCTATTTCTGAATTGACGTTAATTACTTCTAACGGAAGGGAAATTCAACGTTAACTCTAAAATATAGAGTTGGGTTTTGGTTGTCGTGTAAAAGGGTTTCCTTGGCCTTGTAAGAAATGGGCTAATGGAAACATATGGCATTGTACTACACGCGTTCAAGCTCGTTTTATTGTAGAAAGTTTTGTTTTATTTTCAAATTGTAGATACACGTGTTTCGGTGACATTACGTATTGTAGTATTGATTGGGTACTTAATTGTTTTATTTTGTGTAGGGAAGTTAATTGGGTCATATAGGGGCAGAAAGGTGATTGTTGCTGTTGATTGGTTGCTTTTACATACAAAGGGGATTGATTTGATTTCTATTTCTGCCTTTGTTTTAGCAAACCGCCACTCATTTAGGAATTCAATAATATTCATTTTTGTAACTAGACCTTTTAAGGCACTATTATACGTAATTTTTTTAAACTAGATTTCATTGGCACTAGCTGATCGATCACTGTAAAGAAATGCCGAAACAAACTCAGAAGTCATGGTCTCTTTTAAAGAACAAACATTATATTATTAAGATTTTATGTGAGTCTAATAATCAGGTCGGAGTAGGTAGATTGATTTTATATACTTGCATCAAGATATTATAATATGGACACGCCATTTTATCCATAATGTGCGGGAAGTACCGGAAAAAGTTCCGGAATTGGAATTATGGAATAAAATAAAATAAAAAACATACAGATAGGCTAGCAAAATCGTTATTATATGAATGATTGATTGAATTCAATGAACAATTATTTTTAATTAAACAAAAACATAAATAAATTATTTTTAATCCTCATCGGATACAATTTCCATATTTTGGCTTTCAACGTTAATACAATTAAAGTAAATAATCATCACAATAAATATGAAGTTCCGGTATTTTGGAGGCATATCCATACTATCCTCTACGTTTGACGTCAACGACCTTAAATCAATCTACCTACTCCGACCTCTGCTAATAATACAGGGCCATTTCTGGAAGAGGCTTTTGTAGAAAGAGCCATTGTTGCTTTGAGTTGACTTGTCCTGTCCCGTACCTATGTATATAACACACTATGTTTTCAAATAATTTTATTTTAGTCTTGTATTAAGATGATGATTTATAATTTATCTCAAAAGATTGCAACAATAACAAATCTAATACCTTTATACGAGCAATTCTTGTATATATATATATATAAATGTATGTCATCATTTCAGCCGATAGACGTCCACTGCTGGACATAGGCCTCCCCCAAGGAAATGAGGGGGTTTGCCATAATCGCCACGCTTGGCAGGCGGGTTGGCGATCGCAGTATGATGGTAAAATGTATAGAGAACGCTGCTGCCCATTCTCTAGTAAGTCCCTTGGTCGCCTTCTACGACACCCACGGGAAGAAATGGGATATAAATGTGTATATATAATCTGAATCTCGGAAACGGCTCCAACGATTTTCATGAAATTTGGTATGCAGAGGGTTTCGGGGGCGATAAATCGATCTAGCTAAGTTTAATTTTTAGAGAACGTCAAAAAAATAAAAACCGAGAAAGGCTCGGTCATCCAGATATTACATACGTAAACGCGGTTTATGTGAGAATTCATACGACTTTTCATCCATTTCCACAATTGAATAAAAAAGGCTTGCGATAAAAAAAATCTTTCTCCAAATATGTTGGGGTCAGCTTCCAGTCTGACCGGAAGCAGGTACATACCAGTACTGTACATAGAACGACTGCCTATCTCACCTCCATAACAGTTACTGGGTAATACAATACCCTTTAGGTAAGACTGGTTGTCAGGGTCTTTGATCTAATGAACGTAACGACCGTCAAAGATTCACAAATGACAGCTGGGACCAACGGCCTAACGTGCTTTGGGAGGGGTTTTCCTATGTGAATATTGTCACACACTTACGGATAAACCGCGGCAAGCGTAGAGATGTCAGTACCATGTGGTGGAGTCCGCAAGGGCCGATGCCTGCCAGGAGTGCGGGTTGTTCGAAAGAGATACCGTCGCCCCTGGCACGCAGGCAACTGAGGGAACACGGGTGGGTTTTAGTCAGTAAAAGTCTGACACGCCCTCCTGCTCCACCCGAGCGGGAGAAGTTAATTGATGATTTCCCACCCTTAAAAAAAAATTGCTTAGCGTAGCTTTACCTGATCTATCGACCCGTGCGGCTGTTATTACTTAGCCCAGAGCCTTTGCATGTATTTAACCGTATTTATTTAATATGCTTGTAACATGACATAAAATCACACCTTGTTAGCTCGAAAGGTTGGCCAGAGGTGTACCTATTAGTGCACCTACCTTTCGCCAGTTAAGTATGTAAAAGTCCCTTGTAATAAGGGACGAGCCTATTGCCATCAACCGAGCACAAATCAAGACTCCTGGCTGCTACTGACAAATTTCAGATAGATAATACACATACATACACACACACACACACACACACACACACACAATACACACCCAACACACACACAACACACACAAAACACACACACATACAAACTTTCGCGAGTGTTATAAATTATTGCGTTTGCGCTGAATTAATTATTTTTTTCTTTCATTGTTTTTCTATTATTTTTTCTCATTGTTAATTTTTTTTTCTTTCTCATTGATAATTTTTTTCCCCATGTTTTTAATTACTTTATCTTTATATTTTGAATCTGGGTTCATACCTTATTTTTTTTTTCTCAAGATAGTATGAAATTCTTTTTTTGTTAGCTTTTGTATTTTTTTTTTACTTTTTGCGTTGACATCCAAACACCGTGTCTTTGTATTACGGGACGACACTGGCTCCTGCAACACAGTTATGTAATTAGCGCAGGAGTCAGGGAAATGTAACTTGGTGTACCTACTTGTTTGCTAATAAATAAATTTTGTATTTGTATTTGTATAATCTCAGTAACATTTTTCCGACTTGGGAATCGAACACAGGATATATGCTTGTAAATAAACAGAAAATCACAACAAACAAGCAACTCCTATAACTACAATCATAGTCCATTCTATTTTACGATGCCGATATCATAAAGATGAATGATTAAAGTTTCACAATAGGGACGCGATAGCACAAAACGGCCGGCTGCGGGAGTTTATCGACTAATTGCAATACTTCGGGAATTATGTCGAGATTATTAATTACTGGGCAAGCCCGCGGCTCTGCTTGGGTGGAAATTAGTTTTCCGGGTATAAAATTACAGTAAGAGCCAATGGTACCGTGGAGTTTTAAAGAGTTACAGTCCCACATAACTGCGCTATCTCCCTGTGGTAGCGCAGTAGGAATTTCTCCACGTTAAACAAAAAAAAAAGGCAGGTCGACGGCGCGTTGTGTTCCACGCGCGTACATCACAAAAAGACTGGAAAATGATAATACGGAATTGAAAACACAGTAGAGTTACAACTCCATGAGTTCGCCGAAACAAAATAAAAAATATAGGTATTCCAGCTAGTTTGAAAGTGAGGATAGATTCAGCACAGACGTGCATAGTCGTTGATGTTTTCATAGCTTTTCGCCTTCGTAGATTTTCAGACGCATATTATTTCCGCTAATGCGCTTTTACTATAAGCGTGGGATAGTCCCGGTTTTCATTGTTATAGGTAAAATAACAAAAAAAAGGTAATAAAATACAGTTTTTTTTTCCTAAAAAAATACACTACAAAGTTAGAAATAAGTTTAATTTCGGAAGTAGAAAACTTTGTTTTTTTTTTAATTTTCCCCTTCACTTGATAAGTAGGCAAATAACAGTGAAGTTATTTTGACATCATCTATAGTTAGTGGCAATTTTTTTTATATAGAAGGTTTCTGAGTTATCAAAAACCAATAATCTGAACTTGAAATAAATCTAAATGGGACCACTCTATAAATATACCGTTTCAAGCAAAAGAAGAATCGCTTAAAAAATTACGAGGTTCTGAGGTAACAAACATTAAAAAAAAATGTAAATACAACCAATTTGAGATCTACCTCCTTTTAAAATAGTCATGATTAATATAATTTTATACTGTGCTACATTTCTTACCAGGTATTTATATATTTTGTATAAAAACAAGTCAAAGAATACAATTCTTGGACTTGGGCTTATTTTCCGTAAGAAAATTCTAAAAACCTGCACACAGACAGAAATAAAATCTGTTGTTTAATTAAAACTATTTGCTTACACAAAAAGATAAAGTATAAACAATCCAATACTATCGGATATAGATGTTTATATTAAAAGCGCAGACGAACGCAGTTTTATCTGTATTCGTTTAAAATTGTATATTGGTGGTAATTGGACAAATTATTTGTAATATATTTGGCGCAAATGGCCAATAAGTTTGGTTTTGTAAGTGAAGAAGGTTTTATTACTTACACGACGATTTATATAATAACAACTTGCATTTAAACACAAATTATTGCATTCATTTTTCTTTTGTTATACATTGGCATGTTGACAGGTGAATGAGAGCAGAAAAATTATAATAAAATAATAGTTGTTAAATTAAAAATAGCTAGATGAAACATTTACATATTCAACATTCAATTCACATTGATTCGACTCTGAAATTCACAAAAAGATTGCTAATAATAGTTAGCTAATAATTGCTAATAAGGTATTTTTAGGAACCAGAAATGGATTTTATTAAAAAAAGGAATAACGGCTACGGACTATTTTAATACAATCGGAAAAATAATAATTAGAACACAGAAATAGTTATGATGAAACGAATGCCACTTTGACAAAATACGGTACAGCTGGGACGTGCTAACGCTCCGTCGATTGACAAGTAAAAAAGGACCTGACATTTTTATTTTTTGGAAATGACATCTCGTAGTTGACCTTGAGAGGTCGTAACTACTCAACCGGACTTTCCTGTGGATACTTTTAGTTTTTAGACTAAGAGCCTCCAGCCAGGGCTTGAAAACCTACTTAAACTAGAGCAACTGCACGCTGAGGGCACCCCCTGCGGGGTACCGGCCTCGGCTCAGGGCGTTAATGGAAAACAGAATACAACAACGAGCAGTGGTCTGATAATATAATTCGTATATTTTGTGGTCAATATTTTTACACAAGTGACAAGGCTCATAAAAAACATATGCCGTAACAATATTAATTTGAATCGGTGACAGGCATGTGTAACAGGCCAGTGCATACATATATGCGACCTCTTCCAATACGCCCCCTTAATATAGTTACGCTGCGTATGATCACTTCTGTACTTGTCAGAACTCGGTACATAAAATTAAATAAATCACCAACACTTCTGTGTCCGACTGTACTACGCTGTACCCAAAAGTAGAATACAAAAACAGAAGAAATCTAACAAAATAAAGTATGCATAACGAAACTAAATTATCTATTACACAAAGCACAAAAAGGAACATAAAACGTCAAGACGTCTAACTACTCATCGCCCCCTTAATAGAATAATTTGACAGGGATAAATCCTTTAAAAATTCTCTAAGCTTCGGGCTGTGAACACTTTTAGTTAAGATGTCCGCTATCATCATATCAGTTGACATGTACCTTATTTCAACTTTGTTAGCTAGTACACATTCACGAATAAAATGATACTTGATATCTATATGCTTTGTCCTATTATGCATCATTTTGTTAGCTGCAATTTTATGCGCCGACTGATTGTCATTATAAATTACTACTGCTTTACTATCCACAGCTGTCAAACTGTTAAGTAAACTACGTAAATAAAGAGCTTCCTTCGAAGCTAGACTCAATCCTACGTACTCTGCCTCTGTGGAGGACAAGGATACTGTCGCTTGCTTCCTACTCTCCCATGACACTATATTTTTACCTATCTTGAAAATTAATCCTGTGAAAGATTTTCTATCAAGTGCCCCTCCCCAATCTGCATCAACATAGCCTCGTAAGTCCAAATCTCCCGACTTCCTAAAAGTAAGACAAAGGTTAGACGTACCCTTCAAATACCTTAAGACCCGTTTTGCACATTTAAAGTGTATTTCGTCATAACACGAATTAAATTGTGAAAGTACACTCACCGCATGTGCTATGTCTGGTCGCGTATTACAGGCTAAATAGTTTAGACACCCTATTATGCTTTGATATGGCAGATTACTATGGGAATTTGTCGATCTTTCTAATTTCATGCCGACTTCCATTGGGGTTGAAACTGGCTTAGCGTCTGTCATGTTAAAGTCATTCAAAATTTCCGAAATGAACTGTTGCTGATCTAGACAAATAACATCTTTATCTCTCCTCAGCCTCATGCCTAAAACATGCCTAGCCGCGCCTAAATCTTTCACTTTAAACTTATCAAGCAAGTCGGTTTTTAATTTTTGCTTTTCTTGTTCACAATTTCCAAAGATAAAAAGGTCATCTACATAAATAACAACAATTAACTTGTTATTGTTTTTAAGCTGCTTTTGATACAAACACGGTTCTATTTTTGATTGTACAAAGCCTGAGTTCAACATCTCTTTGTCCAATTCCTTGAACCAAGCATTCGAAGCTTGTTTCAATCCATACAAAGAACGCTGCAGCTTACATACTTTGGTTTCTTGACCTTTGACTACTGCTCCTTTCGGTTGGAGCATGTAAATGTCCTCTTTAATCTTGCCATATAAAAAGGCAGTCGTGACATCCCATTGGTCAATAAACCAACCGTATTCAACAGCTAGCGAGAACAACGTTCGCAGAGTAGAACTTCTAACTACTGGAGAATACGTCTCAGTATAGTCTACACCACGTACCTGTGTGAAACCTTTTGCTACTAATCTAGCCTTATACTTTGTTACCTTGCCGTCACTATCTCTCTTGATTTTGAACACCCATTTGCACTGGATAGGCTTCTTATCGATCGGACGATCCACCAACGTCCAAGTCTGGTTCTCCTTTAGTGACATAAGTTCATCATCGATCGCTTTTTGCCATAAGTCACCATCGGGTCTCGCCAACGCTTCATTAATAGTCAATGGATCATCATCAAGATTGCTCTTGGCATACATAACATTGCATCCATACCGATCGACTTGTCTGCGTTCTCTTACAGGATACCTTCTTTCCGATTCAGGTATTGTGACTTCCTCTTCAGTCAATACGTCAATCTCTTGCTCTGGTACTACAGGCTCAGGTTGTATCTCCTCCGATACTTCTACGTTCTCGTCTATAGCATTACGGTACACATCATCGTGAGCCTCCAAGGGTTCCGATCTGCTTGTAGATCTGTTGGGTAAATTGGCATGAACAGAATCTGTATTTAGGTTTATGATAACTTCCGACTTTTCCACGTTTTCTTTTTGGAAAAAGACGTTTTCGAGAAATTTTACATCTCTTGCAGTTTTCACTTCACCTGTCTTAGGATTCATCAGACGATAACCTTTCTGATTATCTGGATATCCAATAAAAATCATCGGTTCCGTCTTCATGTCTAGTTTCCGTCTCTTTTGTTTTGATATCAATCTGTACGCCAAACAACCAAAGATTTTCAGATGACTGACATCCACATCTTTTCCAGTCCAAAGCTTCTCTGGTACCGCATTATTCAATGCTTTCGTGGGGCTTCTGTTCTTTAGGTAAACAACAGTATTAACAGCCTCGGCCCAATACTTCTTGCTTAAGTTCGATTCTGAGAGTAATGTTCTTGCCTTTTCTATTATAGTCCGATTCGCTCTCTCTGCGACAGAATTTTGTTCCGGCGTGTACGGTACAGTCGTCTGGTGTTTTATACCTGCAGACTTCAAAAATGATTTAAATTTACTATTACAGTACTCTGCGCCGTTGTCAGTTCTCAGACATTTAATGAATTTACTGGTCTCATTCTCAACTTCCGCCTTGTATTCACGGAACTTATCGAAAGTTTCACTTTTGTTCTTCAAAAAATAAACATGAGTCTTCCGAGTAAAATCGTCGATAAATAGAAGAATATACCTCGAACCTCCGAACGACGGCTCCTCGATTGGTCCGCAAACGTCGCTAAAAACCAGCTGTAAGACCTCGTTAGCTCTCGTACCTTGGTGTTTAAAGGGACTTTTGCAGGTCTTTCCTTCGATACATGGAATACACGGCTCGCATAAATCGGTACTCTTAAATTCCATACCGGTTACTAAAACTTTCATTTTATTCATATAATTACGCGATAAATGAGCTAATCTTTTATGCCAAATGTTCGAAATATTTTCATTTTGTTTTGACAGTGTCACATTCAATAACCTAATGGAAAACAGAATACAACAACGAGCAGTGGTCTGATAATATAATTCGTATATTTTGTGGTCAATATTTTTACACAAGTGACAAGGCTCATAAAAAACATATGCCGTAACAATATTAATTTGAATCGGTGACAGGCATGTGTAACAGGCCAGTGCATACATATATGCGACCTCTTCCAATAGGCGTCACTGGTGGGGGAGGGCAGCAAGTGGGGACAGGCTGGATCAAAACAGTTTCTTTATTACTAACTAGCTTTTGCCAGCAGCTTCTCCCGCGTGGAGGTCGGTGTATTATACATATAAACCTTCCTCTTGAATCACTCTATCTATTAAAAAAACCCGCATCAAAATCCGTTGCGTAGTTTTAAAGATTTAAGCATACTTAGGGATATAGGGACAGAGAAAGCGACTTTGTTTTATACTATGTAGTGAAGGACCTGACATCTGTTTGACGCTCCTTTAATAGGCATGATGCTACTCGCTACTGTTTATTCCCGTTCATTCCCAACAGTATAATCTTACGACAAGCAGCGGCGTACCTACTAACACAGTAACGGTAAGGATGGCTTTCATTTTGATAGTTCATCAACATTCATTGCGTTGCTGAGCAGACAAATATTTCGAATAAATGAAGCAAAGAATTAGAGATAACCTTCATAATGTTTCAGATTCTGATTAATAGTGTATTAATAGTGTATTATGCGTTTAGGATGTAGTGTGATCTCTTTTGTATAGTGTCATTAGTTCATTCACTTTTGACTTTCGATACATTTTGATCATTATTCACATTGTACATGTAAATAAAACAACACTTTTGTGATGGACTCTGAATTGTATTTTTTAATTTGCTTGCATGCCGATTATGTACTGCAATAATTATAATTATGTATTGTTATTTTTAATATTGTTATTGAATAGAGCTCACTTAATTGTTTTTAATCATTTGTATGCCAATATTGGCAAAACATAGCGCGCTACCTTATTTTTAAGATCTTTGTATGAAACTACTTATGTTTTACAAATAAAACTATTCTATTCTATTCTAGAGGTAAATAACTAAGGTGACCACTAGGTAAACTGATGGGGCCCGGAAGGGCCGATGCCCGCCAGGGGTGCGGGTTGTTCGAAAGAGATACCGCGGCCCCTGGCAAACAGGCAACTGAGGGAGCACGGGTGGGTCTTAGTCAGTAAAAGTCTGACACGCCCTCCTGCTCCACCCAGAGCGGAATAAGTTATTAGATGATTTCCAGCCCAAAAAAGAAAAGGTGACTACTAGGTGAACCGTTATATTTTTGACATATTTTTTTGATAACGACTTCGCATAAGAGCTACTTGACGATTAATCTACGATTAATTTATCCTAATAATAAAGCTCAAAAAATTGTTTGTTTGAACGCGCTAATTTCTGGAACTAACAGTGGGATTAGCAGAATTAGTTATGCATTTGATAGAAATGTTAATTTTTATTCTTTTTATTTTTTACACTTTCTGTTATATTCTCGTCATTATTTGACATTATACATCACGTCTAATATCGACTATTTATTAGTGATTCTCATGGAAATCATGACACTTGGTTTAAATAGGTTGATCTTACATAGGTAGATTCTTTTACATATTTTAATGGGAGAACGTTGTAGGCCTTACAGACTAGATTTATAGACGATTTTCTATTCTTTATTTTCATTCCTCTAAGTAACTGGTACTTATTGACAGGCCTGCTCTGTCCCATCCCTATTATCACTGTAATTTGAAAACATTGTAAAAGCCAATTATTTTTAAAAGAGTAACCGTGGAGTTTCTTGCCGGCTTTTCTCCATAGGAAGCGACAAATTGGAACCGTGCACCTAGCTTCTGACGTTTTATAAATGCCCATGCAGATTTGTGTGAAATGAAATATTTTGATTTTGATTTTGAGCTCAATTTTTGAGAAAATTTACCGGTTATTTAACATTACGCAGCGACGCTAAGGGTCGCTGCATGCTGTTAATATAAATCAAGGAGTGCAGTCTCATCTTCATCATTATTTTAGCCGAAAGACGTCCACTGCTGGACATAGGCCTCCTCCAAAACGTTGGTGCTTGCCATTTTTGGTGGGATTGCCATAATGGCCACGTTTGGCAGGCGGGTTGGCGATCGCAGTATGGTGGTAAAATACATAGAGAACGCTGCTGCCCATTCTCTAGTAAGTCCCTTAGTCGCCTCCTACGACACCCACGGGAAGAAATGGGGTGGTGCTATTCTTTATTACGTCCGGCACCACACGAAAACAACCTTTTAAGGTTTAGTGCAGTCTAGTTTGTCATACCTAAACTTATTATTACTAAAGACTAGCTTCTGCCCAACTTCGGCTGCAAGAAATGTTAGCCTTCGGCACACCATGTCGCGAACAATAAAAAATAAAAAGGACAAGCCAAAGAGAACGCCAAGCGAAACCGAAGTAATAGCCCGAGCGGGTGATGTAATGCGACGCCGTGGGTCATGGGGAAACATTTCTTGCGGGCGAAGTAATAGATGTTCCGTGGTGCACACACGCGGATTATAAAAAATATTATTTACATACATTCTTTTTTTGGTATTTTACACATAATTATTTTATTTTTACTTATTATTTTATTTCTTTATCTGTCCGTGATACCGATAGTGGGCCCTATCAGAATACCAGCGCTTTTGGCCTCTTATAGGACTTTATTATTTTTTTTTTTTTGTTATGCATATTGTGTAGTTAAGTTTATAATATTCCTGTGCGAGCCTAATAAATACTTTTTCTGTCTTTTTTTTCTTTCTAAGTCTAGCTCCAAGCTACTTTATAATTATAATACTTAATAAGTTCATGACAAGCTAGACTGTATGTACTCTTTGATTAAAAAAAAAAAAAACTGTAGAGCGCTCTGTGAATAACCTTCGTGAAATGACAACTGTTCAACCAACAACAATCAAACAAACATTAAAAATAATAACAATGTCTACCTACTTAAAAAACTGCCATTAATAACATTCTAATCAGATAAAATTACACCCCAATTTAAATTAATCGACCGCGCATGATCTTCGAATCTCCATCCATTATAATAAAAAGAAAATAAATAATCATATAAAATTATGGGTTGGGCCATAAATTTATGGATAAATTTGAGAATTATTGCATCCTGCCCACATTCTGTCAGTTTGAGCAAACTTGTATTTTATGAGAGTAATAAAGAATAGGAAAGCATTACTTATTGTGTAAATATGAATCTGAAAATATTGGATACGCATGTTTTCGTCTAAATAACTTATGAGATACTTGCATTTGGTTCAAATCTCGTGTCAAGATAATACATGGGTTAAAAGTTAAATGAATTACTATATAACGTACAAAATATCTACTATTTTAACGTTATTAAGTAGCTATTTAACTAAAGGTGTAGTTGCTCGTGTAAGCGCTACACGAGCAACTAAAATTGCTCAATCCTGGTCAATTCTCGTCAACTATGACGTCACGACTACATTTAGCAATTTAGGGCAAGTGCAACATCTCTATGTTATTGTGTGGCCGTATCTCTGGCAACCTGTTGCCAGTGATACGGCCACACAATACCATGCAATATGGAGCAACTTAAAAAACTAGGTAATACGCCCCCCGGCCGCCTCCACTACCGGCCGGTACAAACGAGATAAAAACAAAATTGACAATTGGATATTCGGCGACTCATATTGGCAACATTGTAAAAAGTGTGGCATTTATGAAGCAATTAGAAGCAATCTTACCGAAATAATTGCCGCATTTTATTATCGTTGCTCCAGATTGCTCCACTTAATTGATCCAGGTTGATCCATAAGTGTTGCTAAGTAATGATTGCTCAAAAAATTGCCCGTGTAAGTGCACCTTAGGAGTAGTATTTTGACTGAAGAGCAGTGGTAGCCCAGTGGTATCGACCCCAACTTTTGAGTTGTAGGTCGTGAGTTACAACCCTGGTAGGCGCTTTACTTAGTGTATTTAATTTCATCATTACCACAGCTCTCGGTGAAGGAAAACATCGTGAGGAAACGGCATATCCTGGAACCACTGTCCTAGAGCGTGGGCTCTAGGACAGTGGTTCCAGAATATGCCGTGTCACAAGTTTTCGAAGTTTTGTCTTGAGAGCAGCGGTGCTCTCAAGACAAAAATTCGAAAACATGTGACATCCACCAACTCGCACTGGGCCGGCTTGGTGGATTACAGATCCGGCTACCTCAGGCCTCCTCTCTGTGAGAGGAAGTGGACCTTAATACACTACGCGCTCCCAGTGCGGGTGGGTAGAAATCTTCGAATTTTTGTTTTGAAAGCAATGATGATGAAATTAAAAACAGAAAGTGAAGAGTTTGCCTGGGTTCGAACTAAATAGGGGCCGATCCAGTGGAACCATCACTACTTTGCCCTCAATATACCCAAAAACAAAGAATGCCAAAATTAGCACACCGCAACAATTCTCCACAGTACCGCCTCAATTTCCCTCCCGTATGTCCTCTCACAATGAACTCCAAGAATTTTGAAACTTTAATGTGTTTAATACGGGAGCGCTAAACGTACGGGACCGTCGGCAAAATAACTGCTGTACTTAGTTCTATTCAGGGTCAGTTTGACGATGTCATAAACGACGGCTGTTCACTTGTGCGTGAAAGTGGAGAAGTATTTTTGTTCCTTGTCTAAGTAGCATACATAACGTCGTGTGGACCTATAGTACCTTCACATTTCGCCAGCTATGTTTGAGTCTGATGGAATAAGGGGCCTATTGCCATCAAACGGGAACAAAGCCTCAGTCCAGGCAGCTACTGAGAAATTCCCTACTGGGAATTTCCTTGTATAGTATTTCTGTGTGTACGTTTTTATCAAAGTTACCAGCCGGTAGTTACGCATGTGTCCCAGCAATAGGAACATGATAAAGTTGGGTAGTAGTGATGCAGTGATTCAGGCCTCGCCTTACATACATAAGGTTGTGGGTTCAAATACCAATGTGACTTCTACAATTCATATCTAAGATAAGCTAAGAAAGTACGTCTTAGCTTATCTTAGACATTATCAGTGATAATATGTCCATCCACCTGACACCTAATTGTTCTTTGGTTTTTGTACTTGTAAAGAAAGTTAGTTAGGCTTTTATTTGGTACCTAGAGTAAATAGTTACTCATGTCATATATCTTTATATACAACATTAGTTTTTGTTTACCCTAAACCCGAAAAGGGGTCATTGTACTCATCATTTTGAACAATTTTTTCTATGAGACCTACCTTGAAATCGTAAAAAAATCAGCTGTTCCATACATTTTGTCGATTTAAGTGAACACATAGACACAACAGCACACACACACACATATCATTCTTCTGTACGTGTGTATGTCACCGAACTCTGAACACGGCGGGTCTGATTTTGACGATGTTTTTGGGTGGTTATACTCACAATACAAGAAACAAAACAAAAGGGCCTACAATTATAGTCCTCCACATTTATACTCAAAACTTTCTTCTCGCCATTTTTCTCATATTTGATACAACGAGTTACTCACAAAATCACATAAAAAGCACCTTACTTTAATACCAAAAATATAATCATACAAAAAGCCATTCCACAAATACTTTGCAACAATACCCAGGTTATTCACAGTCTAGGCACCTAATTTGTGTTTATAGGCCGGTAAGGGGTGTGGCTGTGTTAAATCTAGACTCGTTAGCTGTCTGCTGGAGGTGTATTGGTGTGCCTGAATAGATTTGTTTCGTAATAGCCATTTTACAATGGCTGAATGAGCTTAGTTTATTTATTGTTTTATTCAATCCAATTATGGGGGGCTTTTGGCTAAGTAATAATAGCCGCACGGGTCATTCGATCAGGTTAAGCTACGCTTGCCGCGGTTGGTCCGTGGATGGGTGGCCATCTTTACATACCAAGACCCCTCCGTGCCTCGGAAATCACGTTAAGTTTGACAGTCGTTACAAGTCGTCAGAAGCCCGAGATTCTGACAACCAGTCTTACCAAGGGGTATCGTGTTACCCAGTAACAGGGTTGTGGAGGTCAGATAGGCTGTCGTTGCATGTAAAATACTGGTTTTCAGCTGCATCCGGTTAGACTGGAAGCCAACCCCAACATAGTTGTGACAAAGCTAGGCAGATGATGAATTACAATGATGTGGAAGAAAATTTGAACCTTATATTAAAAATTCACTTAGTAAACAGGCAAATTACTAATTTGAGAATCAAAATCAAAAATCAAAATCAAAATATTTCATTTCACATAAACCTGCAAGGGCACTTATGAAACTTCAGAAGCTAGGTGCACGGTTCCAATTTGTCGCTTCCTATGGAGAAGAGCCGGCAAGAAACTCCACGGTTACTCTTTTAAAAATAATTGGCTTTTACAACGTTTTCAAATTACAGTGATAATAGGTATGGGAGGACAACGCACGCCTGTCAATAAGTACCAGGTACTTAGAGGAATGAAATAAAGAATAAAAAATCGTCTATAAATCTACAGTCTGTAAGGCCTACAACGTTCTCCCGTTCACAACATGTAAAAGAATCTACATAAGTAAGATCAACCTATTTAAACCAAGTGACATGATTTCCATGAGAATCACTAATAAATAATCGATATTTGAAGTGATGTATAATGTCAGACAATGACGAGAATATGTCAGAAATTGAATAAAAAACAAAAAGAATAAAAATTAACATTGTGAATGCTTTTAAACTCTCCAGCTATCAGCATTTATAAATGGTAATGTTTGTCCAGGGGTCGATATTCGACTTGTATTTCTATTGCAATATTATCTAAAAAATATTGGCTTTCTGAACTCGTACTTAACTTTAATTATGGCCAGCCTTCATACTCATCCGTTTGCGTAATTTTCGTAAGACGGGGGTACAAAGTTTTTGCTTCACTTATTAATATACAACGTGTAACTGAATGGGTATATACATACCAAGGGCACGACTTCTTTGGATGATATCAAACGATATTGGAAGGGTTTTTTAATCCTATCTCTACATGTTCGGAAGTTATGAGAATTTTTAATACATTGATAAAAGATACCGAACTTTTCAAATTTGAAATAGACACATCACTCGGATGAGATTTATCGTGATATTGGCAAGTAACGTGGAAAGTTATTGACCTACGTAGTGCGGTGACACGTTTGTTATGATTTGAATATATGAAACCGAAAATTTGGTATCAATTCTTAGAGTATTTTATTTTGAGCTGAAACTATGAATAGTGATTCTATACCAGCTGTTATCTTTAGTGGTTAAGGATACCAAAAGGGTTTCTATTACACCCTATAGAGAAGAAGATTCTTCACTCTTATATTAGCCGACTTCAAAAAAAGGAGGAGGTTCTCAATTCGTCTGTATGTTTTTTTTTATGTTTGTTACCTCAGAACTTTCGACTGGGTGAACCGATTTTGATGATTCTCTTTTTATGTGAAAGCTAGTGCTTTACGTGTGGTCCCATTACAATTTCATCTATGTAGATCTGATGATGCGATTCGAAGACAGACAACGGAACTCTTCAAATATAACAGTAAATCAACCGCAATTGCTGCTATCGCGTACAATGCAATGTAATCAGTACAATGTAAAAAATAACTTTAATTTCGGAAGGCGGTGACAAAAAACTTCCGAAATTAAAGTTATTTTTCACATTGTAGTGTTTTTTCGGAAGTCGGTTGGTTTTTTTTTGGTAAAAGTTTTTTCACATCGTTCCCTCGTACCTCATCAAACACTTACTATACTTCTGTAGATACGAAATAATATCTATACAGACACGATACATGTTGTATCATGAAATTAATCAATCTGCTCATGACAGAATTAATTAAACTGGAATACACAATAATTAGTTGCACAGTACTAATGGGTTATCCATCGGTCTTCGAGCTATTAATTAATATGTCCATATGGATTTGATATAGCTATTGGTAAAGAGCTCTTAGTCCACCGTTGGATTCACAAAGCTCGGTTATACACCGAGGGCTGACAATCCAGTACGAAATAAGATACCACCGCGATATTTTACGTCCTTACGAACGTCTTTGGGCACGCCACGATTGCGGCGGTAAGTCCCCTCTTTGAGGAGTGGCTTGAGAGGCGGCATGGCGTCCTCACCTTCCGCCTGACACAGGTCCTCATCGGACACGGCTGTTTCGGGTGGTTCCTGTTTCGGATAGGGCGGGAGGAAACGCCCGGGTGTTTCCATTGCGAAGATCGCCCAGAGGACACGGTGGAGCATACGGTGGAGGTTTGCCGGCTTGGGCGGAGCACCGCCCTGTCCTCATGGAAGCTACCGGCGGCAGCGATCTCTCACGTCCGGCCTTGGTCCAGGTCATGGTACGGAGCGAGAGTGCATGGCTAGCAGTCGCTTCCTTCAGCGAAGCAGTGATGCTCGCAAAGAGGGAGGCGGCGCACGTGAGGGAGAGGCAGTACATGCGCCTTCACGGCCGTGGCCTTCGCAGGAGACGCCCTGGGCGTCGGGAATCCCAGGCTAATTCTCGGGTACCGTAGGCACAGGCTTGCGGACGGCGAGTAAAGGGTAGCTCGCTGTTCGGTAAGGACCGAGCCCGCGCCGGCGCGCCTCAAAGTGATGTCAGCAACAACTGATGGGGCTGCAAGGGCCGATGCCTGCCAGGGGTGCGGGTTGTTCGAAAGAGATACCGCGGCCCCTGCACACAGGCAACTGAGGGAACACGGGTGGGTTTTAGTCAGTAAAAGTCTGACATGCCCTCTCGCTCCACCCAGAGCGGGAGTCATTTGATGATTGCCCACAGAGAAAAAAATTACGAACGTAGTCTTAGTCCTGTAGTCCATTTTGGTTTATTTGATTGGGAAAGCAGTTCTTATTTTTAGATAGGTAAGTACTTTAATAAAAAGGCTTCCCGCCTTAGCAGAAACTTCATGATTGCATTATTAATAGCAGACTCAAACATAAAGCAAAGACGTACAAACAATCTGCCTAGACTTTTACCAACTATATTGGGATCGGGTTCGTCTATCCGGATGCAGCTGCATACCAGTATTTTACTCACAGCGGCTGCCTATCTGACCTCCGCAACTCAGCTACTCTCACCTGCTAAGGTGTAGATTTGTGGCGGACATATACAATGCCCCACATACGTAACTTAAAATCAACAAATGTGGAAAAACACAAAAAGTGAAGTGGCGCCATCTACAATGCTATATGCGAACTACTCAAGACTTGCCCTCACACCGCAACTACATCAGCTACATCGCGCAAGCAGAGTTTACCGCACGATCTGCATATATACAAACATCCCGACATCAATCGTCGGGCAGTAGCCCACTAGACACAACACCCGTCTGGTCGGAGGATCCTCCTTTACTATAAAGTATGAGTGAACTTTACACCCTGTTCCTCATACCTCTACAGATTCACATATGTCTCCGCCTTGGAGTGTAAATGTGGTGCTGTTCCACAAACAATTGGTTTCTTAATATCTTGACAAGCGTGTCCTGCTGTCTGCACGCTACAGGAGCTTGATGGACGCTGCTGAAAGTGCCAAGCTCGTAGCCAAATTCTGGGCTAACTGTATTAAGATTGCTATCAACACGATAAGAAGAACTCAGTTACTGTGAAACACGATACTTCTTGGCAAGACTGGATAAAGAAAGATGTACAAAAAGAAAGAGAAGAGAAAATATCTCCACCGCAGCGCTTTTCCGGCTGTTATTAGGTTTCGTTTGACGTTCAAGCGCTTCCTTTTCTCTGTAATATTGAATTTCTAGTTTTCCTGCAATCGGAGTAAATGTTGATGAAATGCTGCAATACTGTGCAGGCTATTAACAGAGAAATTTGTAATATAAACTAGTAACAAAACTTTTACGTGGAAATTAAACGAGTAGCTATCACCATCATCATCATTTCAGCCGAAAGACGTCCACTGCTGGACATAGGCCTCCCCCAAGCTCCGCCACTTCGACCGCTTCTGTGCTTCCTACATCCAGCGGACTCCTGCGTCCCTCAAAAGGTTATCGGTTCACCTTGTGGGAGGCCTTCCAACTTTAAGTCTTCCGTGTAGCCATATATAAATCAAAATCAAAAGTCATTTATTCAAATTAGGCTGACAATCAGCACTTTTCGATTGTCAAAACTACATATGACATAGCAGTCCCCCGGCACGCCCGGCCTTGACCAATTCCTAGTGCTTCTGCTGGGAAGAAGAAGTGGCGCAACAAGCTCATCATCATTATTACAACCGAAAGACGTCCACTGCTGGACATAGGCCTCCCCCAAAAGGGGGGGATTTGCCATAATCGCCACGCTTGGCAGGTGGGTTGGTGATTGCAGTATGGTGGTAAAATTTGTAGAGAACACTGCTGCCCATTCTCTAGTAAGTCCCTTAGTCGCCTTCTACGACATCCACGGGAAGAAATAGGATGGTGCTATTCTTTTACGTCCGGCACGACAAGGAACATTTTTTTTTTTACGAAAGTTTTAAACAATTCATTCGAATAACAATGACTATTCATAGTTTATCTAGACATTCTAATAATCCATATATTTTACATAAATTCACGCTGTTATTTCATGAGGATATGTAGAAACTGTACTCCTTTACATAATCTTTTTGCAAGCAAGAAAGAAAGAAAAACATATTATTTGGAACACGCACAGGAACAAAAAAGAACATAAAATGTAACAAAATCTTGAAAACGATAAAAAGAAGAATATTAAAACTTGTAAGTTTTAAACCTCGTTGCGTTAAACTCACCAATAAGTGAAAACAAAAAAAAAAAAACGTTCACGTTCGTAATAATAGGTTTGCGAAGGACTTTTAAGTACATTACATATAAACCTTTTGAACAGGACCAGCCCTAGCTACTGATGAAGCTCTAGAGAAAAGAGCCTCCTTAAAATGTGTCAAAGAGCATCGCTTTCTCCATCAAGCCCTTGTGCCGAAAAAGAGCCTCTTGAGAGGCCCTTGGCTATTAGGCTATTGACAGTAATGGCTATCGGCACAATGAAAGCAGGGTCGACGCCCCACATGTCACCTTTTTTCTGGTTAATAAGGTTTTATATTCGTTTTTTTCACAATCGATCTGGTTAAGCTACGCTTGCCGCGGTCAGTCCTTGGATGGGTTACCATCTTTACATACCAAGATCCCTCTGGAAAGCACGTAAAGCCCTTGGTCCCGGCTGTCATTCGTGGATTCTGACAGTTGTTACGGGCCAACAGAAGTCCGAAAGTCTAAAGATCAGCCTTACCAAGCCGTATAATGTTGCCTAGACTGGGTTGTGGACTTGTGGAGGTCATATAGGCAGTCGCTCCACGTAAAAAAGTGATACCCAGCTACTAGCCAGACTGGAAGCCAATCCCCAATAAAGTTGGGAAAAAGCTAGGCAATAACAAGATCTGTGGGGCAATTTCTGAATTTTGAAGTACATTCTAATTCTAATCTCAGTCTCAATATGTCAAAAATGTCTTTTTTAGACTAGTTTTTGACATTGGTTTTCGCTAAGATGACTAAATTTTCAGATCAGATTACTGAGTTTTGATCTTTTTTTAAAAAGTATCAGCAAAAGAAAATATACTTTAATTATACCATTTATTTCCCAAAGATCAAACACTAAATAATACCACTAATATTTATCATTTACAATGAAAATAAAATTTCCCAATGCGAAGAATATTTAATGATTTTTAATATATTACTATAGGGACACTTAAATTTGTCATAACGGTATCATAAACACGATCTGAAACTAATTTTATATCCCACACATTGACCGATATTTCCGCTAGAGTGCGCGTAATATTTCGTCGGTTACACAATCTTGCGCGCGCGCATTCGACTCGGTTATAAAGGATTTACGCTAAAATCTTTCAAGTGAGATTTTAAAATGATGTGTTTTGTGATAAAGATGTGATGTACCTATTTTTTGTATTCCTTTGTGATTTTTGTATTCTTTTGTTTTGAATTTATTCATGAATAAATTCATGAGTTTGTCAGATGGTATTCGTCAGCAAAATATGGTGGCAAGATGAGGCGTAATTCTTTGTTCGGTAAAACTGGTCGCGCTGTAAAAAATGTATGGTTGGTTGAGGAACCAAGTTGACACAAATTGAGGTACCCTCAATAGAGCTGAAAACATTTTGTAGGGCGCCGCCACGGGTGTCTTAGCGACATAGGGTCATTCGTGTTATTCAAGGACAAAATGTGTAAATAGACTTTGATTGGTTCACAAGAGGTTAATCTAATAGTAAACCTCTACTTTATGTCTTCAGGCAATAAAAAAATGCTTGTAGTCACGTTATATTTTCACCCAGACAATTCATCATGTTTTTTTTATTTTTTTATGTACTTAAATCCCTTTTATTCAGCACAAAATCCTCAACTGAGAACAGATCCTTCCCAAATTGGGAGATGACTTTAACGTCGACACCAGACTACAACATGAGGGTCTACAATCAATCCACGACTGAACACAGCACTGTCCACTGCTGGACCAATTCTATTTCCTGATGGAAGCTAGTGACGTCACGACTTCAGACAAGAGGGTTTATAATTACATACCAACATAAACAGTAAGAACATAAACCAACATGCTAACTAAGGGTGGATAACTGGATACAGACATATTAAACTTGAGCTATAAAATACAAGTGAATTTCACTATGCACTCCCGCAGCTTGATTACGCTAGATGTGGGAAGTACTGTAACCAATACGTAGGTGCCAATAGCTTAAAAGATTCAGTGCTCCTAGAAAACGTTGTAAAGGCACTTCACGAAATTTCAACTACTTAACATAGTTATGTTACTGTCTCTGTTATTTTGACGTTCGAAAAGTGCTGATTCTCAGCCTAAGATGATTCGTATATAAGTTGTATCTATTCACACACGAAATATTTGAAGGGGTCATTGTACTCATTATGAACAACTTTTACTATGGGACCAAACCTGAAATCGCTAAAAAAATATCAGCTGTTCCCTATATTTTGTTCGCATAACTCGTCAAATATTCCCCCTTCCTTCCCCCTTCAGATATATCGTGTATGAATCATCATCATCATCATTTCAGCCGAAAGACGTCCACTGCTGGACATAGACCTCCCCCATGCTCCTCCACGTCGACCGGTCTTGTGCTTCCCACATCCAGCGGATTCCCGCGGCCTTCACAAGGTCATCGGTCCACCTTGTAGAAGGCCTTCCCATTCTACGTCTTCCGGTACGCGGTCGCCACTCCAGAACCTTTCGGCCCCATCGGCCATCTGTTCTGCGAGCAATGTGCCCTGCCCACTGCCACTTAAGTTTGGCAATTCTTCGGGCTATGTCGGTTACCTCGGTTCTCCTGCGGATCTCTTCGTTCCTGATTCGATCACGTAGGGAAACTCCGAGCATAGCCCTCTCCATTGCTCTTTGGGTGACTTTAAGCCTTCTGATAAGGCACATTGTGAGCGACCACGTTTCTGTACCATAGGTCATCACTGGCAACACACACTGGTCAAAGACTTTCGTCTTGAGACACTGCGGTATTTGGGACGAGAAGATATTGTGAAGCTTCCCGAACGCTGCCAGCCAAGTCGGATTCGACCATTGACCTGTGTATGAATAGATACACCTTATATACAGGGTGGCTAGGACATCGACGGGCAAACGAAAACCATGACTGCCATGCACACGATTCTAAACCCCTAGCGTAGAATTATTTCGTCGGGTATCAAAAACAATATCAACTGTTTTATAGATAAGTGCAATACCTATGCGGTTAAAATGCATGAAACAGCTCTTTAAAAAAGAATACCGACGAACAATCAAATTCAAAATCATGTACTGACACCATGGTAACGGGTTGAGCGTTGATGTCCCTGCCAGCCTTTATAACAATCGGACCCTTTAATGAACATAGGCTTAAGTTTTCCATTACAAGACACTTATCAAGGTGACAAATAAAATTTTGTACAGAAATCAAAAACATAGTTTTGTAATAAGGTCATTTATTACAAAACAAGGTTTTTCTTTTGTCATAGTATAGACAATCTATCGAGTTTTGTTTTCTTTTTACAAACCTGAGAACCTAGCCCGGTGCTAAGTTCTCAGTTCTGTATTAAGGACTGTCGGAATACAGTCCGAAACAAAAATAAATAGCTCTAAGTTTTAAACGTGGGTCTGACGCTAAACCGTGTTTTGTAATAGGACGGCTAATGTTAAAACCTCATACAACTTTGCAGCAACTGCCTCAAGAATTCACCCATATTATCCACCTACTCAACTCCGTCAAATTCTCCACAAACATTAAACCTCCTTTCTCTTCTTCCTCAGTTACGGCGACATGGTGCCAGGTACGATAGCAGGCAAGATCGTAGGAGGAGTGTGTTCCCTCTCCGGAGTGTTGGTCATCGCCCTCCCGGTGCCCGTCATTGTCTCCAACTTCTCACGGATCTACCACCAGAACCAACGGGCTGATAAGAGGAAGGCTCAAAGGGTAAGATTTTTTAGTGATTCTAGAAGTAAGTTCACTGTTTTTTTTTCGCACTAAAGGTTAGCGCAGATTGGGGCGGGCAGGGGACGCAATGTATTCCAAAACTCCTCCTTCATCGCTTTCATATATTTTGTGTGATACATTGGTGGTGGCCCAGTGATATCGGGCCCAACTTACGAGTTGATTGTGAGTTCGAACCCAAGTTAGGTCGATGATAGTTATGCTTTTGAAACGGTGAAGGCAAAACATTGTGAGGACCAAAAATTCGAAGACATGTGACTTCCACCAACCAGCACTGGGCTCGCGTGGCGGTTTTATGGCCCCTCATAGAGCCGTTCTGTGTCCCAGCAGTGGGAACATTATAGGCTATTATGGGCAATTATGTAGGCTAATTCATCACACGCTATTTTGTATGAAAATGCGCGTGTTGCGGGTCGATGCGGCAATAATGTGGGCTTAATTTTATAGGACACTCCAGATCGTGTACGTACTCTATTTCGTTATTTGAAGGTTACTTTAAAAGTTAAGATGAATCGTAGATTACCGTAAGAAAAGCGATGGTTTCTAAATATAATATTTAGGTATTTATTTATAATAGACCTGAAAATATTAAAAGGAATCTTTGTAAAATTATTTGATCTAAAAAATACATAGACATTGAAAATAACTTGCAGAATAATGAACATTCACGAAATATTATTTTATTTTTACTAAAAATATTTCGATAGTTTTCACAAACTCGGAAAGACGAAAGCTGATACGGCACAGTACTCGCACACTTTTCACCGACTTCTTTTGTAGAATACTTTATTATTTTTCCAGTATCTCTGGCATTTTCAATCCCTATTTTCCATAACAAAGTAAATTCGCCACATATTACATAACACGCTCCCTTCCACAAAAGAGTGTTATAATTTTACGAGCGCCGACACGTTTGAAGCGAGCGTGTCAAGATTCCCCGGCGTTTGTCGCCAGCGTGACACTCGATACAATCTTTGTTGAATACCGCGGTAAAATGTGATGGGAGAGTGACTGCCTAAAGTAAAATAAGTTATCTACTTTGCATTTTCATACGGCGTTATCTTTGCCTTTCATAATAGACGGAAATAAATGATCATGGTATTTATTAAAGCTAAATTAAGCATTCTTATTTAATAAAAACTATTCTTCTATATGCGTATGTTTCTTATAGATGCTGTAGAATATAACAATTGCATCAATACACTATGTTTTAGTGCACAAGTGTGTACACAGACACAGGTGCAATCTCCCTTCCCTCTCTCTCATATTTCGATGGATCGGGAATCCAATACGGCTGAAGAGAGATCATGCGCAAGACCAACAGCGTAACTTGCTTACCAAAAGCACGCATCATACCGCTGAATTCCAAACTCCGGGTGGATACTGAAAAATTCCTGATAGAAAACCCCAATAACATTTTGCCCGACTTTGGAATCGAACCAAGGTTTCCACACTTAGTAGTCACGCTAGCGACCAGGACACCGACGAGGCAGATCGAAAGAAACAAAAAAATACAAAAGTATCAAATCGTTTTTTTAGACTGTATTTAATTCATGTTGGCAACTGAAAATTTTTAAATTTGCCACCATTTTCTTGTGCCGCGACTCGCTGGCCAAACTCTATTTTCTCAATTCTTCTCCTCGCGTGCAACATTTAGGTAGGTCCCCATTACAAAAATCGCATGTCACCGCTCCTCTATAAAAGTCCTTTAACTTTGATGGCCGTAGACGTGTTTAGTCAGGAGCGTGTCAAGATTACTCGGCGTATTGCAGTAGCGTGACACTCGATAAGTTTTTATTACAATCCTATAATACGAGGGGATATAAATAAATTCTGGTTGAGAAGAGTTTATATACTATTGGGTAGGCATTATTGTATTATTAAATTAATGATAAACTTACAATGAAGCCACATTGAGAAAGAAGGAAAAAATATATTATGCCTGACTGGTGCACTTAGTGGAATTGTCGGATGTCTCCCACTACAGGTCAGTTATATTAGTTATAGCTTCCTCACTACAGCGCTTGCGTAACACTCGGAACGGCATCCTGAAGATGATTGTTAACAGGCCAGACTGTCCTATACAACGGCACTGGGTGGCAATAGCTATAGGTGCACGTACCTAAGTAAATATTTTCGTCACATGCCTGTGATTCCCTAAGAGTTAGAAGGAGGCGTAAATGTACCTATAGTTCTTTCCACCCTGAGCCTCGAGGGCGGGCTTAGGCAATTTTGTCATTTCATCAACTGTGTTTGTGTCATTACTAACAATATTAATATAGTCTATACGACTTTCTGTTACTAACCCATCACTAACCAACCTATGGACTGTTCATTTTACCATGTTCATGACTGAAATAAAGATTTTTTAAATTTTTTATTATTATAACTCGATGGTTAAGCCGCATCTCGATTATTTAATCGAAATATGGGAAAGTGCTGCCAAAAATCACCTTGTAAAACCACAAACAACTCAAAATAAAATTATTAAAGTTTTATTCCATTATAATTGTTTAACATCTTCTCAAAAGGTTTTAAAAGAAACATAATTCATTAATATTGATCAAATTTATAAATATAACACCTGCATACTTGTAAGTAAGGTAATTAATTAATAGAAACACATGCACAAGTAACATTTACCAAAAGAATGCAAATTCAAAAGCGCATAACGAGGCAGGCTAACCATATAATATTGGGCGTTGGGAATCCCAGGCTGATTCCCGGCCACGACGGCGAGTAATGGGTAGCTCGCTGTCCGGTAAGGACAAATCCCAGGTTGACAGCGCGTTGTGTTCCACGCGCGCCTCAAAGAGATGTCAGCACCATCTGATGGGGTCTGCAAGGGCCGATGCCTGCCAGGGGTGCGGGTTGTTCGAAAGAGACACCGCGGCCCTTGCACACAGGCAACTGAGGGAACACGGGTGGGTTTTAGTCAGTTAAAGTCTTACACGCCTTCCGCTCCATCCAGAGAGTTATTTGATGATTTCCCACCCAAAAAAAAAAAAACAAATAATCTTGAGGGCACCGAGGACAAACTACTGTAGAAAGACTGTCGTATATGAGGACGCTCAATTCTACAACTCGATACCTAAAGTCTTTAAAGGATTTAAATCGCTTCCAACCTTCAAAAGGCTATTGAAACATCATCTCTTAAATATTGTTTAAATTTGATGTTAATACTTTTATTTTATAACTTAATTCTTGATTTTAAACCCAGCGAAACTGTCGCATAGCTAATTTTTTATGTTTTTCCTCATAGAAGTGAATATTGTATTCTTTTGAGATAAATAAATTTTCTTAAACCGGAATTAATGTGGGAGGAGGTGGTTCCTCAAGATGTTTGGATTTATTCATGCATCCTCAAGAAAATCCTTGTTTTTTTCCTCCACGATTCGATCGACCTGTCCCTTGCTGCCCTCGCCCAGCAACGCCCAAGTCGAGGTCTGTAACCCCCACAGGGGTGCCCTTCGACTATAGTGGCTTAGTTTATAAGTCTTAGCTGCTCCAGCCAGCTTAATTTTTAAGGTATCCACAGGATACCCCGGTTATGCAGCTGATAACCTCCCAGGTCAACCACCTGAAAAATGTCATATAAAATAAAAAAAGCATCCTCAAGAAATTACAATAACAGAGCTAATAATTACACAAATAAGACAACATTACAAAAAAATCTTGCAAAATGTTGCAAGGCGTAGCAAATACGCAATTGTAGCAAAATGCCTGCTACGCCGTAGCATTCTGCGTAGCGGGGTCTACGACCAAATAATGGGTAAATATAATTTTATGATTTATTTTTTATTTTATTTTGTAAGTACGTATACCTACCTATATTTACATACTATTTAAAATTACTTGTTCAGTCATTGGATTAAATCTAAGAAAGGAAACCTGAAACCTTTGAAGTATAAAACTAAGAACCGAACAATAATTATAAAAACTAAGAACCGAACAATAGTTATAAAAATAATACCTACACGGTCTTACTGTTTATATGTTAATCATACATCTTTACACGCAAAGGTAAACGCGCATAATTCATACAATCTAGATGTTTAAATAAATGTCCATTAATTAGCAAGGCGAGACCCTAATATCGGACGCGTATATTTATTTGTTGAAAAGTGAAGTTATGTTGGTTTTACATGAAGGTTGGTAACCTTCACAGGGGACTGTTTTAGAGACTTTTAAGTTATAGCTACTAGCTGACAGCTATTCTTCAAAAGAAGTTAAAACGCATTCATGAATGACCTAATTAGTTCCGTTTCATAAAAGGAAATAAAAAACATAACCCTTTTTTTGTTTTTTTTTTGGGTGGGTAATCATTAAATGACTTCTCCCGCTCTGGGTGGAGCAGGAGGGCGTGTCAGACTTTTACTGACTAAAACCCACCCGTGTTCCCTCAGTTGCCTGTGTGCCAGGGGCCGCGGTATCTTTTACGAACAACCCGCACTCCTGGCAGGCATCGGCCCCACCAGTTGGTGCTGACATCTCTTTGAGGCGCGCGTGGAACACAACGCGCTGTCGACCCGGGCTTGGTCCTTACCGGACAGCGAGCTACTCATTACTCACCATCCGCAAGCCCGTGCCTACGGTGGCTGGGAATCAGCCTGGGATTCCCGACGCCCAGGGCGTTTCCTGTGAAGGCTGCGGCTTTGAGGGCGCATGTACTGCCAACATAACCCTTATAGGATCCCTTCGTTGTCAATCCGTTTGTCTGTCTGTAGAGGTCTTTTTTTCAGGCACGCCTGGAGGTATCAAGTTAATAGCAAATATGCAGGTCTACAGTTCCTTGGAACTCTAAAAAAACATTACGCACATTTATGCAACATATTTTTATACTCGTAAAAAATCGAAACCTACAGGGTATTTCCCGTTGACCTAGAATCATACAATTTAGTAAGAAGCAAGGTATCACAGCAAAAGTATAGGAAAAATTCCAAAAACTCGTTGATATGTATTTTTATAAATAAAAACTTAACATTGGAGTTGAAAAATATATTCTCCCACACATTCCAACTGCAAATGTAAGTTGGTACGAATAATATTGAGTGATTTACCGTGTTATTTTAATATCATGTACTTCTGATAGGTTTTCCGTTATTCTAAAGGTAGAAGATTATTTTCTGTATTTTTTTTTTAATTTTAGGTTCAGTAGTTTCGGAGATAGGGGGGGCAATGGTCAATTTTCGTCCATTTTCTTGAATAACTTGGAAACTATTAGTTGCAAAATTACAAAAAAAAATATTTGAGATCCTCACAACAAGCCCTTTCATTTCATATGTCACACGATACAGTTTGCATTTTTTTTCCATCTTGCCCCCCAAAAGTGACCCTGAAATACAGATTTCGTCTATTCACGTCACACCTCTGCGTTTGGGTCACAGAAATTGATATGTGTACCAAATTTCAACTTAATCGGTTTGGTAGATTCAGAGATAACTGACTGTGACGGACGGACAGACGGATACACGAGTGATCCTATAAGGGTTCCGTTTTTTTATTCAGACGTACGGAACCCTAAAAATAATTCTTTGCGATTAAATTCAGCCGAAATACGGTGCGGAACCATTCATTGTACGTGGTCCTACACGCACTTGACTGGTTTTCAATATAAAGAATGGTTCCTCCACCCATTCAAAAGTGGGCTAACGAATATAAAAAAACGCTGTAAATTCACAACTATTTCTGTCACAGCCTCCTGAAGCCATGGATGCCCTAATATTCGCCTACAGTCTACACAACTACCTTCAACAGGTTATTTTTGTGGCTAGGAGTTAAGGCTCTTTCAAACAGGCGCGAAGTGACTGCGCGACGATACTCTAGTAGAACAATTTCTATGAGTACTTCATGGAAATTGTTCTACAAAAGTCGCGTCGTGCCTGTCTTCAGGAGCCTTTAGACTACAGAGTACAGTAAATACTACGCAGTTAAAATCGCTCAGTATGCTTGACGATTTAAAGGCTTTTTGTGTTGTCCAGTTCTATGAAGATCATTATTTTACCAGCATATATAATTCGTTATGTTAGTTAATACATGTATACTGTACTGGACCCATGGCATTTTTTATGTATTAGTTCATTGATCGTTAGCATTGTTCGTCTAAAATGAGGTCCTGGGTTCGAATCCCAGGTCGGGCAAAAAGTTGTTGATTTTTTTCTGTCTGGAATTTCTCATGGCTTTGATGGCAATAGGCTCGCACCCATGAGACTTAAACATGACTGACGAAATGTGGGTGTAGTAGAGGTACATCCCTGCCAACCCTTTGGGGCAACAAGGCGTTATGTTATTTAGTTTGTAAATGTCTACTGTAAATACATACTCGTAGATTGCTAAATTGTATGTAATTATTGCATAATCAAATTATCAAATTATAGATCACAAATAACGTCAGGATATTCGGCTGCTGGTCATCTTACTTACGTACTACCACAAAAACAAATGATACTATTTCAATTTAATATTTATTTTTTTCTTAACAAAAAGCGCCTTCATCGTCTCTCCTATTAAAAATTTACTTTGCTGTGCCCGACAGGGTCCATAATTGATCCGATGTTTTAACATACCAACTGTTAAATATACACATTATGGAATGCATTAAAGTATTTGAGTATTGAGTATCTTGTTAGTTAACAATGGACACTCAAATAGTCGAACAACCAATAAACCACTTCCTGGCTGTTGATGAATTTGAGAACATTTCCTGAAAAGAGCAGTAGTGGCCCAGTGGTACGTATATACACGGTGAAATTTTAATGATTGTTTTCCCGCAGCGAAATGGTTTTGTCTTGGTAATACAATCGTTTTATAAACAAATAAAATATTAGAAACGTAAAATGGCAGATTAACCATTGTGAAAAATCACCATGTTCGAGAGTTTATTTTGCTTTTAACATTTATGCATCGTTGTTCCCTTTGTCGGCGATGCGAGCGATTCGAGTAGTACCTACAAGTTACCTCTAGAGTTACTATTGGGTAGTGTTTTATTGAATTGATGAATATTTTTTAATTATTTTAAAACAAAAAAATCTTTATTTTTTTACTTTTACTCTATGCTTCGAAAGTAATCCTTATGGCAAGTTATTCTGCCGCGGGAAAACAACCATTAAAATTTCACGGTGTCATCATCATCATCTGCCTAGCCTTTTCCCAACTACGTTGGGGTCGGCTTCCAGTCTAACCGGATGCAGCTGAATACCAGTATTTTACATGGAGCGACTGCCTATCTGACGTCCACAACCCAGTAACTGGGGTAATACGATACCCCTTGGTAAGACTGGTTGTCAGACTTTCGGGCTTCAGACGACCCGTAACGACTGTCAAAGATCCACAAATGACAGCCGGGACCAACGGCTTAACGTGCTTTCCGAGGCACGGAGGGGTCTTGGTATGTAAAGATGGTCACCCATCCACGGACCAACCGCGGCAAGCGTAGCTTAACCTGATCGATCGACCCGTGCAGCTATTGTTACTTAGTCACAAGCCCCTCTAAAATTTCACGGTGTATAGGTACGAATTGTAGGTCGTGACCCAGCCAGGCACATTACTTAGTGTAAATTGTTTCATCAAAACCGTGAAGGAAAACATCGTAAGGAAACCGGTTTATCCTAGAATCAATCATTTGAAGACATGTGACATCCACCAGCCCGCAATAGGCTCGCGTGGTGGACTATAGCCCACTCTCTTTCTCACAGAGAAGAGGCCAGCGTTCGTGTGGAAACATAATAGACTTATGGTGATCTGTCTTTAAATCTTTCCTGACAATGAGTGTCTTTTCTTCGACAAAACTGTACTTAATCGCTAAAACTATGCAATTCCAGAAAGCCCGCCTCGCCCGGATCCGCATCGCCAAAGCCTCATCAGGGGCCGCATTCGTGTCAAAGAAGAAAGCGGCGGAGGCCCGCCTGGCAGCGCAAGAGTCAGGCGTAGAGCTCGACGAAGCTGGAAGAGACGAAGACATTTTCGAGTTGCAACACCACCACCTACTGCGATGTCTTGAGCGCACTACGGTGGGTGAAGTTAGGACCTTTCTCAACTAAGCTTCGGTTTCGTGGCATGTTTTTGTGACTTATTGGTCATGTATATGTGGTGTTGTGTCGTGTAGTTTAGTTTATTTTACTCTCTGACAGCCATTAGCATAGTCCAGCCTCTGATTGTTTAGTTAAAGTGTTTCCTGGATTTGTTGTGAGTATGACTTTTGCGGTGATTTTTTTTTTTTGGGTTGGTTTGTATTGTGTCAGCCGTGTGTCCGTGATGTGTTTTTTTAGTTTACTTTTTAAGAAAATGGCAGCCTCTTTTTTCAAAGAAATTATAGGTTGATAAGTGTGATAAACTCACGCAGAACTACAGTCCCAAGTCTCTAAAACCGTGACCTTCCGTTAAGTTAAATTATATTTTACAGTAATTATTGGCAAAGCCGGTTTTTGAGTTAGTCGGTTCTCCGACAAATTCAAAGCCAAGTTTCTGCCGATTTTAACTGTTCCTTTATTTTACTTTAACTTTTACTTCTCCCCAAAATAGGGCCTTAACACATAACCCTACCTACAGGATCGTGAGTTTGTGGAGATGGAGAATCCATTCAACGGGGCTGCTAAGCGCGCTGGCTCGCCCTCTCCATTGGCTTCGCCTGCGCACTCGGGACGTGCGCCCGCGTTGCTTGCGTGCTGCGCGCGTTGTGGCTGCTGCCCACAAAAATACCAGGTATCTGTTATGTAGTTGGTTTGTTTGTGTGTTTTGTGGATTGGAGCTAAAATGGTGTAAGGAATTTCAGTATTACTTACGCCATTTTAGTGTCAATTAGGGTTAGTAACGGAATGATTAGTATGTGAATTTAGTTTAGTTTCTTCAAAATTAGGCTTACTGAAATATAAGACTGAATAAGTGTTTAGGAATTGGAACTAAATGAATTACAAATTAAGGGGAAATTTAAGTTAATTGAGAGTTACTGTCATCTAAAAAAAAGCAAATATCATGTTCTGGGTATTTTATTTTTTTGTGTGTCTGGAGACATACTACAAGAGACTGTCCCTGTTGTGTCAGTTTTGGGGATAACGAAAAGTAAAACCCCGACAACTTATATTACTGTACTTACCTAAATAAAAAAAAAATACACAAAATGTCTCAGGCTTAACTGATAAAAAAACCTGTAAAAGATCCACGTAGCCTGAAATGCCGTAGTGAAATAATTGGGACAAACAAAGCATGGGTATGTTTTTAGCATTTTCGAATTAAATACTTCCTAATTAATTCTTAAATAGAAACCTGTGCCGATTTTCTAACTCATTTCTTAACTTCTCTTTAATTACAAATATTTTATGAAAAGCATTTATAATGCATGATCTAGTGTTTTTCAATCGTTTCTGTTAGTAAAAGGCGGTGATACATTAAGTGGCTAAGCTATATTTTTCAAAGTGAATTGAAAAAATATATTTCAGTATCAATATTGGTTTATACAAGGAAATAGAAGACTTCCTTGTAAAAGGTCTTAAGTGACATGATTGCATAAGTTCAACTTTCACAACGGTTGCCTTAAGTGTGTCATTTGCCTAAGATTGTTCTATACTTCTCTAGGTTTTCTATCTCATTCAATTAGATATTGTACTAGATACTTTTATAATTATACCTATTGTAATATTGACAATAACCTCCTTTTAAAAGGCGGTGGTATTTGGGATGTGTTAATTTTTACTTCATTATAAAAATATTTAAATAACAACGATGTGACAGCAATTTAAGAAAATATTTTAAATTTAATCTTTATAATTTTGTTTAAACTGGCACTTGATTAAAAATAACTGTTTGCATTATATTAATGCGACCACTAGACAGTATTTAAAAATGTTTATTTGTTCGATTATTAGAGAATGTTCAAAGTGAAAATTATTGCATTGTTGTTATTTTTACAAATGTAACTATTGGAAGTTGTTCTCGTTTATCCTGTATTGATAACTATTTGGCCAATAATATTACCAAAATCAAATAAATGCATTTTTTGTAACGATAAGCCAATCGTTTTTTCAATGACATTTACTTGTTTCTCTTTTTTTAATTATTCAAATTAATTCGTATGGATAAATGATGTAGATTTTTTATTTCAGAACCTGAGAATGTATGTTAATTTTTTTACCTACACTGATTTTGGTGATTTTACATTGTAGTTTTTTATTAATTTCTCTCAGTTCTCTTTTTCACTGAGAGCTTTATAATGGGTTAACGAGAACGACTTTGTTTGGTTTTTTTTAAGTAAAATATTTTGGATTATGATGGTAATTATTGGTAACAGAAGCGCCATCGTTCTGTGCGCTGCATCAGTCCGATAGGACAGTTCGCGCCCAATAGAAGAGAGGTACTTATCGTGCTACTGGGCTACTGTCACTAGCACTGTTGCCTTGGTCCTGACTCCTTGGGGGATGGATGTTGTTGTCAAGAGAAATTTTGTTAAAAAAAACATAAACACAAAAAAGATTATCAATAAAAAAAGGAATCATTTCAAAAAATTAGAATAATTTCGAAAAATAAATAGAATCATTTCGAAAAAGATATGAATACAAAATATTTTTCGTTGTTGTCAAAAATCATTATATTTTATAGTCATTAGTGTGGTAAAATAAACTAAAATAGTTAAATAAAATAAACTAAAATAGTTTATTTATAATTTACTGGCCTGATAAAACCGGACCATTCAAAATAAAAAAAAAAGCGACATTGTCTGTATTTTTATATCTGTCATACAAAAAGTGTTTCAATGATTGATAAATTATTTTGACTGCATATCCATGCCACCATAAGAGTTAAAGCTAAATTATTTCTATAGTTTTCCATATTTTTATGGTGCTCTATAAAAATAAATAAAGGATCTTTGTATTGTGGCTTCAAACGCAAAGTGTGGCTAGAGAAATGTGACAAAAGCTAGATGTCGTCTGCCAGGAAAGCTTGGCATATATACTTCCGAATCTTATATTAAAATATTTAGCTTTGCCTATTCGATATTTCTGCTATATGAAATGTTATTAGCTATAATGTATCTGTCAAAAGCTAGTATTGATATTGCCAGGATCTTACTATGAGGGTGTGTAAGTAGTAGGAACGGAAAAGAATTGTGATAATCTAACCAGTAAGCTAGAAAATATTTTAGGTAGATGGGTAAATACAGGTAAGTATGCAATTATGAAAAGAGTTGCATTTATTCGGAAAGCTGCTCGATGTTTATTTGTTGTATTAAAATAATACCAATATTAACCACATTTATTATATTAATTCTGCAAATGAGATGATAATTAGAATGTATTTTATTTTAACTTTTGATTTGCTGGTCTGTCTACATTAAGTTAGAAATGCTATTAATTTTATTTCCTTTTTACTCGATACCTACACTTTCATAAAATTGTTTTTATTTGTAACAAAAAATACACAAAACTTACACTATTGTTTTTCAAACAAATAAAAATTCAGAAAAATTTGCTATTAATTTATTTATGTTTTCTGAAATATCTGTCCTCATACACTTTTGAATGACCAAATTGCCTATTAACATTTTTTGTAATTTCCATTACTAAATTCCATTTTCAAAACCACGTAAATTATGTACAAAAAGTCCCCATTTTTTTACTGTTGTGTCGAAGGCTCAGTCTCAAATTGGCTATGACAGGTCCTGCTATTAGATACGAGTAGGAAGGGAAGGAAGGGCTGCAGACGGTATACTGCAACTTCACGACCGTCCGATACTTCGGTGTCCGCTGCGCCCAGCGAAGACCCATTACCAGTACGTGACTGCGACGTTAACATACAGCGATGACGGGCCGAGAATAGCCCGCTTTATTTGTCTTAATAATATCATTCGCAAAACTATCCCTGAGTTTTTTTTTAATTGACTTGTTTTCTAAGTGTTTTCCCCGCTAAACAAAATGGAAAGGTAAAACCGAATTTTTGTTAGTAGTTGATAATTGAGCATGTTAAAAATTTAAATTTAGAAAAATATTTATTTGAGTTTTACAACAAAAAAAAAAACAGTATTTTTTTTGTATTTTTTTTTTGCATTTTTTTATTATTTTGGTCAGTCATCGTAAAGTCGCTGTGTGGTAACGTCAGCAAATCCAAAGGATTAATAAATATATGAGGCTTTAAATGTCTGCAGGGTGTTGGCTGTTATGAACTGTTGCTTTATAAATATGGTCCTGTTGTATCTTGTTTAATGTTGTATCATTGTTTATGGGCTTGCGCTATGGTGCTACCGTGTTGTCAATTATTTTATATAAAAATATATATATGTACGTATAAAATATCTTTATGTCCCTGTATTTTGTAAAATAAATCGCTTTATTCTTTCACTTTTTTTAAAATATAAATATAAGGATAAGACGATAACCGCAGTAGATCCAAGTGTTGTAAATGTTTATTATAAAGGATGTCGTCGTGTTTTTTTTATGCTGTTGTTGTAGAACAGAACATACGGTTTGATCAAATGCCAACACACTGCACACATTTTGATTGGAAATTATTTTAATTGGCAATAAAGGAGATCAATTTTTGTAAAGCCAAAATTTTGTTGCTATTCAGCCCTCAAATCGACCTCACAAAAATAATTTTGGGTAAATTTTTAATTACCAATAACTCCATTAAAAATTTAAACTAATTAAAATTAAATAAAATTACCTACCCACTAAGTTATAGGAATCAAACCACATCTACTGACATCCATAAAACTAAAAACTCACAAAATAACATTGTAGTGATACAACAAAATCATAACATTTACATCATTTTTCTGAGGGGACATCATAGAAAATAAAAGAAATAAAAAACAGTATATTCGAATGCATTATATAACCTTAACTCGATTTTTTAAATTTTTATTTCGTTTTTTTAAATATTTTACTGTTAAATTTCAATTATATCGTAAAATTTCTATGACAAACTCAAAAAAATCTGTACATTTTACATTACACATTGGGTCTACATATAAATCTCTATTTTCTTCTGTAAATTGGCATGAATTGCACACATTTACATACTCACCACATTAATGCTAGCAAACTGTCACAATTTTTTTTTAAATTACTTCTCGATGTTTTTTATTATAATTATTATTCCTTTGATGTGTCTGTGTTTTTGGTTCCGCAGGTTTTCGGAGATCGCTTGTTATTGTTGTAAAAGCTTGTTATATGTGAGTGTAGATAGATTTAGGTAGGCGTATATTTTCTATGTAAAAATATATGGAAGTAAGGAGTGTTTATAATATTGTAGTTATTTAGATAAATATCTGTGTTTTATATTAAATGTATTCAATGTTGTGTTTAAATGTAGGTATTGTAACTAATATGTATATGTGTATGGTATGACATATGTTGTTGTTTAGTTTTGCTCAGCAAGGAGGTTTAGGTAAGACAGAACATGGCTATTAATACATTCATTTTACAAATGGTTCTGAGTTAGTTCCCGTAATTGAAATCGTCTGACATTGAGATAAAGAATAATTTAGATCTACCAGCTATTATTAGTTACAAATAAACGTAGAACATTGCCTTCTCTACTGTTAATGCTAAGCTAAAAATTGGATGAAAAAATCCGTTCAATATTTTGAAATATTCACAATTCAAACACTTAATCTTCTGATTACAGCAAGCGTGTGGCAAATACATTCCTGCCGGGAGCACAGTGCAAGGGAACCAGACTGGTGTTGCAATGGACGGGACTTACTTAGTGGAAGCATCTTTCTAGGACCCGTCCACCAGCCACATGGAAACTTATGTATAACCATGCAAGTGAAAATATCACGGACATGAAAGCCTAGTTAATACTAGCAAAAAAATGACGCCACGTCGAAACGACGTACCAAACCAACAATTATTAGAATTATGAATCTGTGTAACTTAATGTTCTAAGTCTAACACGATACTGCCTAACGTTAAAGAAAATATCAGATTTGTATTTTGCAAGATTTTGGAGTGTGAGTTATGGACACAGAGTTTTACACTGTGATTTTTAAAATGGAATAGTCCATTTCTTGTTCCATTCCATTTTTAAAAGACTTCTGTAGTGCCATTCCAAGTTTCGATTATCGGAATGCGCTCAGGAATGGAAGAAACGTTTGGAAATGGAATGCATTTCTGGATTGTGACATGAAAGAGATGAAAGATTCTGGGATTGTGGTCTTTGTCTCTGGAACGTAATGTTCTTTCGCGTCCTCTCCGTGTAGTTTCTTTTATCCGTATTAGTAATAAAAACAGTATTAATTAAGATTTTAAATGTTAATGGTGAACGGATAGAATCTCGCTTCTTATAACAACGAGGTAAAATTATGTGAAAATCGTATCGTCTTTAGACTTTCTTGTGAGAGGCGTTTTTAGAAAAGACAACTAGTTTCAAATTTCAATATAGTCAATAGTTATTCGAGTCATATCAATATTAGGCAGTTATTTAAAGGTACCGGTATGTTATTAATAAACTGTTCATAGTTGAAGTCATTTCTGGGGGTCCTAAGTTAACGTTTGTGTGTACGCAATAGATTTTTGAAATTCTAGTTTCGAATGAAAAACGTAACATTATTTCATCGTGTTTTATTTATAATATTCGCATTGGGTACATCTCGGCATTTTCGAAAGATGCTATTTCTAGTCAAAAGTCAATGTGATTCTGTTAAAATTTACTTTTTTGTAATTAAATTGTTTATTTATTATTTGCATTTTTAATTTTAAGTTGTAAAGCAACGGTGTAACATCGAATGTTTTTAATTTTAAATATTAACTTTAAGGTTGTATCATTTTAATTAAATTTAGAATTAGGAGTTCTGAATGGTTTTAGAAAAACACGAAGCAGAAACCATTTTCTTTGTTTGTTTTTATTAATCAATAAAAATATCCTGTACATCGTTAGGTTCTAATATTTTTGTTTTGTTTAGTTTAATTTTCTGACAATAAATTAAATAATTTCCTGGTATTTAAAAAAACAGGACCTTCTGATGACTTTGATTGTGGACAAGCTCTTGATGTCCCAACTTATAAAATATTTTGTTTTTTATTTACTCACTAGAACTCTACTAGTGCCTTCAATATCTTTTATTTTCATAAAGTCGTTGCTCCGTGTTAGTGAAGCATAGTGCGTGAAGAATGGATTATAACGTCCCTGAGACGTAGTGCTGTGTAAATGTAATGGACTTATACGTCGCGGCGACGTAGTGATGCGTGTATGTATGTGAAACGGGTTGATTACGTCGTCAAGACGCAGTGCTGGAATATGACGTGTGTCACAGTATTTTATCACACAGTGAAATATATTTAACAGTACAGTAATTAAAATGTGATTATTGTGAATTAGTATTTGTTATATTTGATTGGGCACTTGGTCAATCAGTAGCTAATAAGACACGTCATAAATATTATGTCTCGACTTGTTCGATCAGCATTAAACGTCACGTATTCTCAATGTTTCGACAGCGTTCATCGTTCATAAAAATCACATTATTTCTTACTGCTTTAAAAATATATTTCAGTGTGTAACAAAATCCTTTCCATACACATGATCAAATGTAATGACATTTCCGAATGTCACCAGTAGTGAGACCCCCTATCATAGAATCAGTCTTATGATTGCATTAGTATGAAAATAATGTTATAATTAGATAGAGAATTTATGTGGTTACCTTAGAGATTTATTTAATTATATGTTAATAATAGTATTAAGACGAATAGTGTTTAAGTAAAAATTTATTGCATTGAATGCATGATTATAAAATTGTAGATATGTATTTTTTTCACCATGCTTTCTTTCCAAATGTGTCTTTTAACGTTATCGATAAAAATAATTGAAAATTTTGTGTGACGTGTTTCACGTCACTACGCGTTGGACAACGCTTCAATTTTTTAAATTAAAATTTATTAATCAGTATACTATGTAAATTGTTTCTTACAAATTAAATTTTAATAAAATTTTACTTCAATTTACTGAAGTATAAAATCGCTTGCCAGATTTAAGGTCTAAAACTAAAAATGGAAGACAGACTTCCGATTTCTTTAAAGTAATTCCTATGTAGTCTACTTAAAATTACTAGTAGACATAAGCGTTATTTAAAATATTCTTATACGACCATGGGTTCTAAAGTGGTGCCTCCAAATGATCGCGGACCATTGAATCCAAGAAAAAAGTTCTCAAAAACACGTGAAGAAAGCATGGTTTTTTAAACAAAATCTTTTTTGTTTTTAATATTTATCGTAGTATTTATGAAACCGAATTCGATGTTAAAAAATGTTTCTTCCAAAGTATTGCCACAATTTCTACTAAAGTATAATGAGAAAATGTGTAATATTCAATAATAAATTTGGTAATATCGTAAGTATATTAGGAGTCAAGTAAATAAATATTAAAATTTTCTTTTTCTGTAATGTTCGGATAAAGTGAAAGCTGGTCATAATTTGTGGTGAATAGAAAACGGGTTTAAATTGCAAGATATTTGATTATTTGTAAAGAATCAATAATTTGCGAAAGGGTTTCCATTCGAACGAAGAAAGACTTATATAATAACAGCTGAACATTGCTACGCCATTATGATTAAAAAAAGACTAACTTAAATAGCGTAATTTTAAATTACACTTATATTCAATAATTTAGCACTAAGATTATAGGGTTGGGACTGAATAGAAATCCCATAACATATAGCGTTCTATTTTAGTTTGGTACATCCCTATAATCTTTGGCTCTAAATTGCGAAATATAATACTTAGATATTCTGAAACTCACAGAAATTTCTTGCAATTTGAACCCAAAAACTAGTGAATATATATTATATTTATAGTCCACATCCCTGTGATTCTATGGCTGTTTTACCATTTAATTGTTTCGGTTTCTATCTGAATATTTGCTGAAGTGACAATGATTTTAGTGAAATCTTCATCTTATTGGAGCAAAATAAACATTAATTCACTTTGTTACTGTCCTTAGTTAGGTACCTAATTGCGGTGGATTGGAGCCTAAATCCACGTAGCACTTTTACTAAATAAACTTAGAGCTAAATATATTTCTGTCCACGACAATATACTCAAAGTTGACAGGATTTACTTATTTATATACCGATTTTATCATATGTTTTTTTATCCCAACGCTGTAGATAGGCCCTTCATTAATAAATAATAATTATACTTTCAATTTAATTCTTCCATTTTATCTTTAGGGTTCGTTATTTCTTAATTTAACAGGGTGCATTCAGGGTGCTTTTGATTTTTTAATTACTAAATCATTATCATTACCTCCTGCCTAGCTTTTTCCCAACTACGCTGGAGTTGGTTTCCAGTGAAATTGTATGCAGCTGAATACGAGTATTTTACATGGAACGACTGTATATGTGACCTCCACAACCCAGTTACTGGGTAATACGATACTCAATTTTACTAAATGAAATGATGAAATAACGCTATGTAGTACATTAAAACATTTATGATGAATTGCGAAAACTAATATCGTAACACAGAATATTTAGTTACTCAAAAAATTTACAACAACTCATTCAATGATAAGATTGCTGAAAAATGATAAAGCTGCCACTCTTAAATAGAATGGAGCTGGACACATCTGCGACATGTCAGAAGATCAATGGGTCATTACGACCCATTGGTCGGGTCGTAATGACCTATTGATCTTCTTGCTGCTTAATGCCAAACGACATTGCGTCAGGCCCGGATGAAGATGGCGGACTGGGCTGGACTCTTTTAATTAAGATTGGCCTTTGGCAGCTCTGGTCAGAGAGAGGTGAAAAGCAAGTAGGGAGGGCTAAACCCAACAGTAGTTGATCCCAGTCTGAGATAATTTTGGTTAAAATCAAAACTGCGAAATATTAGGCAGTTATTTCCAACATGGCCGACTTTCAGAATTCATCCCTTTAACGTTATCATAAACGTACTCTGTTTCTACATCTTCTACCGTTGACTGATCTTTAAGATGTCAAATTGTATTACCTATACCTACTGCTTTTTTCATTAAAAAACTACTTCCGATCGTTTTCTTAAAAAAATATTTCATGAAACTCATTTCACTTCAGCATCATACAATAAAAAGTTTTATTTGAAAGATTGAATTGAAAAACTAAGGTTTTAAAATATTTGAATCATGTTTTACAATCAAATCTTTTCAATTGAATTACCTTTGTTATGTTTTTTACCTATATATATATTGTCTTTATTTTGTTTTAAAAATATATTTCAAATCACTGTTTCAGACTACAGTTTAAAATTGAGATTAAAATTTTATAAAAGTGATATTATGGTCTGATGTTTGGGTATTTGATTATAATAATTATTATCAACAGTCCCTATTAAAACCAACGGCGTGTTCTGATTACTAAAAAAAAACACATAATTAACGGCCGTAGTAACACTTTTACAAAATAAAATCTTTTAAAAATAATTCACGATATTTTAACTGTGTGTTTTCAAGACTGTGTTGTTTAAGTAATTATATCTATTTAAAAGAAAGATGGGCATGCTCGGATGGATAAAATTATTAAAAAAAAAAAAATATAATTTTTAAAGTTTTTAGTTTAACTAAAAAGTCGCAAAGAGCACAAAATAAGGCCTTTCCTTATGAATTATGAAACAATATTAGGCTATTCATTTGTGCTTCAATATTAAAACTTTCAACAGCAAAAATCTTTTTGACTTAAAACACAAAATATTGCAACAACTAAAGCAGATATCAAAATGATAAATCAATATTATCCCCTGGTCCACTTTAATATGATCAATCAGTCCAGCCTATTATTTAAGTCTACTCCTAGGAATAGGACTCTAACTACTAAGAAGAATGCCCAACCACGTTCAGAAAACTACTGGCTGATCACTATAAAGTGAAAAAAAAAAACAGAACAATTTTCTCTGGTTCACCAGACAAACAATGCAGACGTCCATTTCCACCCATACAAGATGGCGTAGATCCGAGCATGGCCCATCAAAATTGTTGTGAGTTACATGAAAGATAGATTGATGTGTCGTTGGACCAAAATGGGAAACTTCGAGTGTTTAGATTCTAGTCTAGTGAATGAACTTAGGAATTTACAGGAGATTGTATGACTTAAAAATAAAGATCACTTAATTACTTGGATTAAGGCCCAGTTACACCTCAAAATCACCACTAAACCACTAAACGTCATTCTGTATCTGTCATATTCAAATGACTGACAGAAATAGAATGATGTTTTAAATAGGTACGTTTAAGATTAAATGCATTCAAGCGGGTTGATCAATGTTCGTTCATTCTTTGCCCTACAGTGCGATAGATGCTGATATTACTAAAAATAACTGAAAGCAATGATTTCGCTCTGACGTTTTATAAAAGCCGATTTATCTACTGTCAAATCCAATGACACCTATTCTTGTTGATGTCATTTTTATCAACCTGGGCTTCTAATAAGGCCGCTTTGGCAGATTCATAATAGGAAAATATTATGAATCTTTATATTGAGAATTCAGGAAGTGTATTTCTTTTAGAGGAATCTTTTAATCTGGCGTTTTTAGGCCCCCAGTTTTTCTCTTGCGGCCCAGCTTGGCGTGGTCATGGGCCCACTTACATTTTCTGCCATGTTTTTATTTCATTTATAGTTAATGTCCTGTATCAGTATATATCGTGATCTTCAACATATTCCAATAGCGAAAAACTATACATAGTATATTGTTTGAGTTCGTACGGAGATATATTAGGGAAAGGGCAATTATTGTTATTGCCACGCTTAAACGTGACAGCTAGAACATGATATATGGCTCTAGTTTCTGATTCTCGTCATCTTAGAATTTGATCCAAATCGAGATATATAAGTTGATGAGAATTTGTCAGACACTCGAATAGATTCGATTTGGTTTTGACCTCAACAAAGGTATTGATGACATTCGATACGCTTCAAATCAAACACCAATCAATGTCTAACATCAATGTTATCCAAAAAGTCCTCTAAAGGCTATTAAAAAACCTAAAACCCGAAACTTTAATAGTTCAAATCAAATGGCCGACCGCTGTCAATATCTATACGTACTGAAATGTTGGTTAAGCCTGCTGGCTATAAGAAGGAATAAGAAATGAAAGAAACTACCTAATATCTTCAGGCTCAATTGAGCAATAAATAATTAAATACGTTCAGCGCAAAACATTTAAAACATCGTCCCGTCTCTGTCATATTCACACGATTGAAAGAAACAGAACGATGCTTTAAATATTTACGTTTAAAACTTAACGTATTTAATTATTTGTGATACAATCAGGCCTTACTGATCAGAGCCTAGCTGAACGCAGTGGTTCAAAGAAAATCTAACTCGATTCAAATTAACATATATTTATGTAGATGTAATACCTATCAATTTGGCAATCATTCTCTAAGTACGTCAACGAATATACGGGCCCGTCCGTGATTAGGTAAACAGTCAAAATCAGTTTAAAACTATTTTTATCTATGAGTAGGGATGCCTGACAAATCGTATTGTTATTCATTCTGAGTTCGGGCCCCGGACTAATTTTGTGGCCATAAGTGATACAAAGTTGGAAATGCCCGTAACTTTGACTGAAACTACGGACATCGTGCTTAGGGGCAGACCCCCAGATCGATTCCATTAACTCAAATAAGTTGAGAGAGCATGTTGGCTTTCAAAAATCCGTGGGATAACTTGAACTGATTTTCATACACGGAGTGAAGGATAATAAAATGATACGAGAAAATTAAGTTATACTGTCTCCTGTATATTCTTTTCTAAGTTAACGAGTGGTCGATTTGTTCTATAATTTGTACCTAGCTATCGATTGTCGAAAACTTAAACAATGTTTTAAGGCTCTCGGTTCTGAACCCTTAGCTTAATTCTTTGTTATTTTGAGAAAAAAATAAACATAATTGTATATAATAATGTCTTGTGTTGTTTGTTTATTTACCCTATGATAGAAAACCTGAAACGTTCCTGATATATCAGCCGAAACACGTCCACTGCTGGACATAAGCCTTCCCCAAAAGGGGGGAATTTGTCATCATCGCCACGCTTGGCAGGCGGGTTGGCGATCGCAGTATGGTGGTCAAATGCATAGAGAACGCTGCTGCCCATTCTCTAGTAAGTCCCTTAGTCGCCTTCTACGACATGGCATGGCATGGTAAGAAATTGAAATGGGAATGCGAGTCTTGGCGTTCCTGATATGCCAAGACTATTTTATGGAATGGATTCTGATCATCAGTCTCGACTGTTAGACAAATATCCTAAACAGTTAGTAATCAGAGGCCTAGAGCCAGAAGCCAGAACGTGCATTTACCTAGAGGCTCCTGCAGATAGGCGCAACGTGACTCTAGTAGAATATTTTTTATGGAAACATCATGGAAATTGTTCTACCAGAATCGCGTCGTGCCGTCGTGTCGCACCTGTCGGACCCTAGATTAACTAATAACATTGAATACTAGACCTACTTGTGTAAGGATAGCATTATTGTTGACACAGCGTTACAACTTCAGACCTAAAAACAATAAACTTGACGGTGGTGATCTTTCCGATGCAAGCTTAGATATTTTAAAAACATTAAGTAGCTTCCAAGTAACAACAAGTAATAACTTATCACCACAACAATTCAAATCAATTGTCGAGAAATCAAAAACTTTAAAGTTACACTTTGATTTTATAACATGAGCGCCATCTAGTGACTTGTGGCTTTACTATAATAGTCGCACGAATCAAATCAAACGGAAGGAGGAAGCCGCGGTCGGTTGACCATCCATTACATATCGTCCAGAACCCTCCTTGCGTCGGAGATCAGGGCTTGTGCCGGCTGTCATTCGTAGTTTATCTTTGACAGTCGTTAGAAGCCCGAAAGTCTGACAACCAGTTTTGCCAAGGTGTATCGTGTTATCCAGTAACTGGGGGGTGTAGGTCAGAAAAGCAGTCACTCACATTAGACTTTAAGCTGACCCCAAATAGTTGGGGAAATACTAGGCAGATCAAGTGCCCTCTAGTGACTCAGAGGTTACTAAACAGTTTTGACGAAGGCGCCATCTAACAGTTAATCTTATAACTACTTGCACTGACAGCGGGCCTCTCATAAAACCTTAGAACAGCGACATCTATACATATCTGCCTGAACGTTCATGCCACGACTAGGTCGTTTGTAGATTTAATTTTGAAAACAGATGGCAATGTTAAAGATGCACTACATTTGCACTACAAAAATGTTTTTTTTTATCGAACTGGGAAACATATAAGACGTTTGAAGCTGTTGCATTTTTTTTCGCTCTGCACCTCTTTAGTCTAATGTTATCCTTAAGAAATCTCAGAAACAAATTCCAGCCGGATTTAAACTGCGTGGTCAATTGCCAAGCAATAAAAACTGAGTGACAATTCCCGTATTTCTATGCAAAGATTCTAATCTTAGTTATCTGTCAAAAAGGCTCTAATTCACCGACATCGAGTCTCGCTAAGATGAAATAGCGAATTGAATTTGAACGCTTTTTACGTACTTACTTACGAGAACTGGCCACTTTATCATACCTACAACAAAAACTACCTATTTTCCGGAAAGGGACATCAAAGACTCGTGTCACTCTGCGAGAGTGGTCTTTCGGATCAGAATCAGCTGTTTTATTCAAATTCAAAATATTAAAGGTATTTCACATAAACCTACACTTGTTGGTGGTTGGATGGAGAATAGCCAGCAGAAAACTCGTTTACGTAAATCTTTCAAAAAAAAATCACTGACTAAAGTGTCGGTGACCGTTTTCCTGTAAGTACCTACTTATGACGAGTTAAAGAATGCCACTGAGATCGCAATTATTATATTCGGGCCAAACATATCAGCTGATCCGTGTAAAATACTGGAATAATCTGCATCTGACTAGACTGGAAACTAACCCCAAAATAATTGGTAATCGTCTAGGCAGATAAGACCAAGGCAGAGAGCAGTTCTCTTACGTTAACTGAGTGGCGGTAACATCTCTGCCCAACCTTTCGGGAAAATACAGGCGCAATGTGATATTATGTGCTTCTTTAAGTTGCTAATCCTGTTATACCTATGTAGGACGACTGACGTACTTAGTTAGTATGTATTTTTATTAATTATTCGCTACTAGACTATAATAATGCAAAAACTACGGTAGGTACACTATAAAGAATGTATCCTGCAAGAAAGTATTAAAGTTATAAAACAGTAAATAAATTATCTTTAATTTCCGACAAGAAAATTGGCCAAAGACCAAGTATTACAATTCAGACAGATACGTGACTAGGTATAATAGATTGTTATAAATGTAAGTATTTAGCATGGGACTTTGTTCATTCTAGCGTTAGCTAGGATTTCATTTTAGTTTTCAAATAAGGCCTCTTGCCTTGAACAAAATTTGAATTAGCATGTTAAGTTAAAATGTAAGCCAACTTCATAAAACCGGTCTTTCAGTCTTTGTAGCATACTTTTTCAAGGCGTAACTAGAATGTAAAATGTAAAATGAAAAACAATAGGTACTTAAAACTTGCATATACTTTTAACTTCACAACTGTTCTCTTCGACTGTCGGACAACTAATGATCGGCTCTCCATTTTACCATTTTAAATACATTAACACTCATTTATGACCCCACCCAGAAATAACGGCTAGGTGACTTTTTCCTAAGTGTTGCCATCGTACAATTACACATTAAATTGCCTGAGTTGTCGTAATAAAAACATATCTAAAAAGACCGTTACAATTCATGATAATAACTTAACAGTGGATATTATAATTCGGTATTCAAATAATACTCTTTTTCTAAACTAAATTAATGAAATCACGACAAATGTAAGTGTAAATAAGGTGCAGTTACACAAAATACACACCTTAATTTCGTGTCCTGCGTATCCAGTCAGCAGCACGTTATAGGAACTGATGGACACCGGTGATGGCACCAAACATGTACCTAACAGAATTCTGGGCCGCGTCCATTTAGTTTGCCATCGACACGTTGAGGAGAAAAATATAAAATAATCAATTTATTATAACTTAAGTTAGTTATCTAAATTTATATTTTTTAGATATTAAAAAATATTTTGGTCATTGTATTATGCTTTTATCTCAATAATCTAATTGGGGTGTATGAGGTCTTGTGTTCATTATGATACATGTTGTATACGTAGATATTTCCTGTGCAGTTCGCTAGTCTTTCATAATATCAGTAACCATAATTTACCTATTTGAACAAATTGTCCATTCTACAAATTCACACTAATAATCTTTGCAACTCGGAACCGGCAGGAAAAAGAACGCGGCGTGGGCGCATACTAATAGTCTGTTTTGATGCCCCAATGCGCTCAGGATGAAATATCGATCGTTCGTATCGATCGATAAAGAAGAGGTTAATAACATTGATTAGAATAATGATTGGCATAATAATGCCAGTGGTAAGTTTAGCTAGCAGTAGAACTGTATTATGGCTATTTCGAACTGAAAGTAAATAGCAAAATCTCAGTTTGAAAAGCACTGTCAAGAGCCTTGCTTCTTAAGTTAAGAAAAGCATAGGCAATCCTCTTCGTGCTCATTGATTGATTTATTTATTTAGAATCTACAACAAAACAAATTACTTATAAATAAAAGGCAACATCAGAAGGCCAATTCTTGTAGTTTAAAAACACTCAAAATCTAGTCGCAAACTCTTCTGAGGGTCAATAATTGTCAAAAAAAAAAAAAAAAATTGTAATAAAAAAAATTGAGACAGGTTAGAATGTGAACGTTTTGCCCCTCTAGTATTTTTTTTTTTTTAAACCTTGCCCCACACTAGGAATTACTCCTGTATTGTGGGTGCGTTTACAAACATTTAAATACACATACACAAACAGCCAGACCCGGAACAACTACTTGTAGGTCATACAAATATTTGTTCCGTGCGGGAATCGAACCCGCTACACGCAGCTCAGCAGTCAATCGCTTAACCACTGCGCCAACCGTGCTGCGTGCTGTATTATGTAGCGGTCCTCTACTTACAGGAGACCACAGCTGCATCTCTCTTCACCTCTCACAAGGAACCGCAACATTTAATTTAGCATCTGGCAAACAACACCTTGGCCAGACAGACCAGCTATCATTCTGCTGGCTAGTCCTTTTTGTTTCCATGTGTATATTCCTGTATGAAGAGAAAGATTCAGCATATGATTCAAGACCCTTAGCATATAAATATTTTGTCAGTTATCAAAAAACACAGGCTGTTTCAAAGAAAAGTGAAATCAAAGTGGTCATATCTTGACCACTTTGATTGATGGAACAGCAATTTATTTTTTAATAACCGTCAAAAGATTTCAACGCAGGGGCGTTCAGAATAATGTACTAAATCCACGGTCACAGGTTGCTCGTTGATGTCTGCCACCTCGTACAAAGGTGACGAAACTAGCATATAGCTCAAGGGGATGGAATATTATTTTCGTTTTGAGTAAATGATAAATGATTTGATTTCTGTAAGTAGGTTTGTACAAACACTTTATCACGTCGATTACATTTTTGTAATTAGATGAGGTCGGTATTATCTGACTACTCTGAAAAGAAAGGCTGTTCAAACATTATGTAATTTTTTTTTATGGTGTGACATCATCAAATAACTTCTCCCGCTCTGGGTGGAGCGGGAGGGCGTGTCAGACTTTTAGAAGAGAAGGCTTAAAGACACCCAAAGGGCAATTGAGAAATATAGTCAAAAAATGGAGGCAGTATAGCGCCCTCACTGCCCTAGTTGCCGCAGAAGACGCCCTAGGCGTCGGGAATCCCAGGCTGATTCCCGGCCACCGTAGGTGCGGACTTGCAGATGGCGAGTAATGGGTAGCTCGCCGTCCGGTAAGGACCAAGCCCGGGTCGACGGCGCGTTGTGGTCCACGCGCGCCTCAAAGAGATGTCAGCACCAACCGGTGGGACCACAAGGGCCGATGCCTGCCAGCGATGCGGGTTGTTCGAAAGAGATACCGTGGTCCCTGGTACACAGGCAACTGAAGGAACACGGGTGGGTTTTAGTCAGTAAAAGTCTGACACGCCCTCCCGCTCCACCCAGAGCGGGAGAAGTCAATGGAGAGGGCTGTGCTTGGAGTTTCCCTACGTGATTGAATCAGGAATGAAGAGATTTGCTGGAGAACCAAGGTAACCGACATAGCCCGAAGAAATGCCAAACTTAAGTGGCAGTGGGCAGGGCACATTGCTCGCAGAACAGATACGGGACAGCAACGGGGTTTGGAATCATGTACAGTAACCAGAATACCAGGCTGTGCGTCAATGTCTCAACTACTTAGTTGGTAGGTACACCTCTGCCTAACCCTACGGGAAACCAGGCGTCATGTTATATTAATTTCAGAAAGACTTTTCAAAAAACTTTTTCCAAAAAAAACAACAACTGACTTCCGGAAAAACACTACAAAGTGAAAAATAACTTTAATTTCGGAAGTCGGTGACTTTGGATATGGACTTTGGTAATTTTTTTGAAGAGTTCCGTTGTCTGTCTCCGAAATGTATCATCAGATCTATGTGAAATTTAAATGGGGCCATTTCTGAATAAACCCCTTTTGAACAAAAAAGTAATTTTGCATTGCGTCAATATATGACAGAGTTATCACATACATTAAAAAAAATATATATAAACATTTTGAATTGATAACCTCCTTCTTTTTGAAGTCGGAAAAAAATATTACATGATACCTACCATTAATATTGCTCAAACACATCGCAATTTGAGCAACACTAGCCGTGATCAAACCACCGTTTCTTAACAAAACCATCTCCAAAAATAAAACATTTTGTAATGGGGCCCGCAATTTTCAAAAGTAGTTTTTAACAATATCTTTAAGAGTTACAGTTATCGTTGTTTTGAGTTTTGTCTGTGTGTATATTCTGTACAGTTTTAGAGAACAGATTAAGTAAATAAGTAGAGCTTCCTGTGAAAGGGTTCTTTCAGGAAGTATAACATAACATCACGCCTGTACTTCCTGGAGGGTTCAGCAAAGGTGTGCTTGATTATAGTTTTCAATGTTTTTGTTGGTATATTGGTGTGCGCTAACATAGGGCAAATAATTTAATTTAATGTTTTTGTTCGTTATGTATAATTACAGTAGAAACAAGTTCTTTCAATTTAACAGATAGCTGTGCTGTTGGGGGTTTGTTGCGTCACTTCTTCTTCCCAGCTAAGGCACTCTCAGCTGAGTTTGAATAAATGTTAAAAGATTTTGATATAGTACACACGTTAAACCAATTATGTTTAAATCCCAATATTTCATAATAGGGTGAGAGCCTATCTCTCTCGGTTCTCAACCAGATGCAAAACCAGACTATCCTGCTACCGAGAAATTCCAGACAACCCAGGCATCGAACCTCAAACACAGCATTAGCGCTTGCTACTAGTAAACCAATGAGGTACTCCAGGAAAGTATCATAACATCTATTGTTTTGCTAGATCATTTCTCTCAATATGTGCATAGGCATCACAATTTGTTTAAATATTTAAGGTGTCTTGTGGTTTTTACTACTTCCAGCGAGATGGACCGTCGATTGTTCGCCAGAAGAGAGGTTTCACCCAACACAAGTTTCAAGAAAAACCGAATCCTAAGCAAGTTGAGACTACAAAATCGCAAAACTATTCTGTATTAATCCACTAGCACAATTAAACCTCTCAAAGACTTAGCTCATAAGGATTTGAAAACCTCAAGTAAACCCAAGTCGAAAGCCAGTACATAATGCAATGTTCACAGTTAACACGCACACAAGCGCGTGCCCATAGTTTTCACGACACGTGTACACATACTCACACACATGCAGAGTAATTGTGGAGAGAATATAAAAAAAATTGCGCTAAGTGTGCCTTACTTGCGCGCGGCGAGGCAGGTACACCTGAGAGCGGCTTTGGTTACAGAGGTAGAATTATTTTATTCCTGGATGGACAAAAGTTGCAATTACTAAGAGTCTAAAAAAGTTTGGGTTTCCGACAGCAATAATGGAAGAAAGAATAAGATTCGATAGTTGCTCAACTTTTAAATAAACGATCATGTTTTAAGAGAATTCATTCCACGCGAGCTGACAACAACGCTTCTATAGTAGTTTTCGTGTTTATTTCATTAAATACAAACAAAAGTTAAAAAAAAATAGCCATGCATTAGATCGTTATTATTTATAAGTCTGTATGCTATTTTTTTAAAGTTTATTTTGGTACTTATGTAAAAATAATCATAGAAACTAAAGATCCAGTATTTGGTGGAAAAAAAAACCTTTTGTTTGTATTTAATGAAATAATCACTAAAAACGACTATATATGCGTTTTCGCCAGCCCGCGTGGAATGAATGCTCTTAACTATCTTTAGGTCATATCGCAAGTCGCTCCATGTAAAATACTAATATTCAGCTGTATCCGGTTATACTGGAAGCCAACCCCAACATAGTTGGAAAAAGGCTAGGCAGATGATGAGTACGTATCGCAACATTCTTACCAACTTTTTTATTTTGGTTGGCAAATTTAGTGATAAATTGTAAACCAATATAAAAAGTTGGTAAGTATATTGCTATTCATGAATTTGAAATGAATAAGACGTTTTTAAGTTTTCAAGTATCATAGGGCCAAAGCTAGAATCTAATTGAAAATCAAATTTGGTACTTAAACAAACTCAGGCATGCTCAGTAATTAATTATGATCTTAATTACTGTGGCTGGTACAAACGTAGATATGGACTTACAACTGTGATTTTTCACACAAGTGCCAATTTAATTCCATAAACCACATTTCCTCATACCGCGCGTCAGTTTACCCTGCACGTGTACATAGCGGGCGGCCGTTCCGTCTGGCCACAGTTGGCTGGCAGAGCGAGAAGTTCAAATCTCCCGCTCGTAATTGATAAATAAACGTGGCACGTGCGGGTCAACACACCTGATGACGAGCCATGAGCTTGCTCTTTATGTGGCCTGGATTTTCCTACATGAATCTTAGACAAAACAGTGAAGACTTATGCAATTTTTATACCAGGAGTGGTCACACCTAGCAACGCTGCAATACTTGTGTTAAAAACGTATCAGAAATCCCCATGATCTTCCTAAACATCATCAGATAGATGTCTAGCCTTTTCCCAACTATTTTGGGGTCGGCTTTTTAGTCTAACCAGATGCAGCAGTGTTTTATATGGAGCGACTGCCTATCTGACCTCCACAACCCAGTTACTGGGTAACACGATACCTCTTGGTAAGACTGGTTGTCAGACTTTCGGGCTTCTGACGACCCGTAACGACTGTCAAAGATCCACGAATGACAGCCGGGAAAACGGCTCAACGTGCCTTCCTAGGCGTATTGATGTTTAAGGATGGTTAGCCATGTGGCTATTATTGTATAAGCCACAAGCCCCTCAAAACTGGTCTATCATTGATATGAACATTCCGTTTGTAAAACGATTTATTGTCAACTAGCTGTTGCCAGTGGCTTCGCCCGCGTGCAGTTTGGAAATTATCCCACGGGGACGTAAAACCGAAATAAAAAAAATCCTATGTGTTAATCTAGGTTATAATCTATCCGCGTGCCAAATTTCATCCTAATCCGTTTATCCGTTTTTGCGTGATTTTTTTTAATACGTTGCGCCACACTAGGAATTTCTTCCTGTATCGTGGGTGCGTTTACAAACATAGAAACTCACAAACACAAACACCCAGACCCGGAACAAATACTTGCAGATCATACAAATATTTGTTCCGTGCGGGGATCGAACCCGCGACACGCTGCACAGCAGTCGATCGCTCAGCCATTACGCCAACCGTATCGTCAAATAGATTGAGTATAAAACATCCAAACATCTTCAAAAACTTTCACATTTATAATATTAGTAGATCTTATGTGTGAATCCAGGTTATAATCTATCTGCGTGCCAAATTTCATCCAAATCCGCTCATCCGTTTTCGCGTGATTGACTAACAAACATCTTCACAAACTTTTACATATAATAGGATTTTGGAAACAATATTTCAAATATCCTGTACATTAATAGTCCATTACCACAATCGTCCACATCTACAAATTGTGACAGGTTGTGACCGTCTTGAACCCTTTTGAAACCTGTCGCCCTCAAGTAACCCCTTGTAACGCGCATAATTAAGACCAGCTGACTATGCGCGTCGGAAACAATATTAACGAGAAAATAACGTATATTTCTTTAGTTAACGTTAACATTGCTAACGGTAAAATATTGTACAGAAATTCCATGATTTAAATGAAAATAGTCAAAATCAATCAGCCTTTAATGTCCCCACTGCTGGGACACTGACCTCCTCTCTGTGAGAGGGAATGGGCCGTAATTCACCACGCGGTCCTAATACGGGATGTGGATGTCATATGTTTTCCAGTTTTTGGTTCAAGGACATGCCGGTTATAAATCTGGAACTACATTTGTTTTATGTGTTCTAAATTTAACATAAAGTCATATATTTTAGTCAGATTAATAAAGACTTTGACCCTTGAGTGTGTTTTGCCATTTTTTATCAGGGCCCCAATTCTGTATCGTTACAATGATTCCCTGCGGAATCTTGCTACATTCAAACTACGTCAATATCGTTTTTTTTTAGAAACCAATGTAACGGTAAGGAATCGAAATGTCATATTCTGTATGTTCCAAGACAATTTGTCGATATTATTAATATGATATTAGCAGAATTCGTCTGTGATCGTTAAGTGGTCATAGTGAATTCGGGCCCAGGGGGAGTCAGATAGGACATGTCGACTCCATCTAGCTTATTTAATAATATGTATCCTATTTTATTTCATTTCAGTTATCAATATAAACGATCGAGAATCGGTGGCTGAGCTGGCCGTTTTTGAAACGAAAAGTGATGGAGGAAATGAAAAGACCCCTGCTTCGGAAAGCAAGTTAAACCGTTGGTCCCGGCTGTTGTTTGTAGATATTTGACATTCGTCACGGGTCATCAGAAACCTGAAATTCACACAACCAGTCCTTACCAAAAGGTATCGTATTACCCGGTAACTGGGTTGTGGAGGTCAGATAGGCTGTCGCTCCATTTAAAATACTGGTTCTCAGCTGCATTCGGTTAGACTGGAAGCTGATGCTAAGATAGTTGTGAAAGGGCTGGGCAGATGATGATAGTTGTAGGTATATAACAAAATGAATATCTGAGATGCTGAATTACAATGCATGAAATCTGAACTGAATGGTTTGAAATCGCTAACAAGCTGTGAAAAAAGTGGTAATTCAGGCACTACTATATTCTAAACTACGTTCTGAGTATTTTTAATTCAGTGAGATTCAGACTTGTTTGTCTGAACCTGAATAAACGGTAAACCATCATCATCTGCCTAGCCTATCACCTAGATCTACTTCCAGTCAAACCGGTTGCGGCTAAAGACCAGTATTTTACTTGAAACGACTGCCTATCTGACATCCACAACCCAGTTACTGGGTAATACGATAACCCTTGGTAAGACTGGTTTTCAGACTTTCGGGATTCTGACGACCCGTAACGACTGTCAAAGATCCACGAATGACAGCCGGGACTAACGACTTAACGTCCTTTCCAAGGCACAGAGGGGTGTTCGTATGTAAAGAAGGTCACCCACCCACGGACCAACCGCGGCAAGCGCAAGCTGTATTCCATTACTGGGAATATTATAAGCTGTTTATGATGATGATATATGATATAATCTGATATGATATATGACAATATTTCTCTGTGTTTTGGTAAAAAAACAGACACATGGGTTATTTCTTTTCATATCTCCTGCAGGTACAGCTAAGCATCGGCAAAACCCCTGGGATTCTTTAATGTAAAAGGCTTTAGCAACCACTTCTATCCATATGGGTTTTTGGCCCGTTTGCCAACCTAATACGATAAAAACGCAAGGACAAAAAATCGTTTCTGCGCAAATACATAGCACCAATTAAATACATTTAACTCTGTCAAAACTTCACCAATTATAAAGTTACTAAACTTCTTTGCAAGCCGACAAAATCTTTATCATTTTCATATCAATTTTAACATCAAATGGTAATTGATGCGGCTTCTATCAAGCAATTTAGAGATTAAGATCCTCCTTCTTATTGTCATAGTGTACATAAATCAGAAACACTAGAAGTTTCCGTTACCACATACGCACACACACAAACTCAGCCGCACACACATGGACATACGCACACAGAAACGGACACACACATGTGAGAATATGGGAGTGTGTGAGTGAAATAAAAAGTCGGCGCGTGCGCTCACTTACGACACATAACAGATGACTGCTGCTGTCTCTTTTTGTCTTGTATTATTCTTATTGCTATCTCGTTCTCGCATGAAGTATGTAATTATACTTGGTACATTACTGGTTGGTTCTGTTCGGTATACCTACAGTGATTGTATCGTACTTATATGTATGTTTGTTCGTCGTTCTAATCTCGGGAAATTATTGCTTTTTATTGCTTAGATTCTGTTCTGTGTTTTAAAATATAATGAGATATTTTTATAGAGCTTGCGTTTTTACTGATTTTAGGTTAATGAAAATAATAAGAATAAATATTTTATTTTATCGTTTCTTCGTTTGTTGCTTTTAGTTTTTAGTTAACAACGTTGATTCATATTATCTAAAATGCGGTGTGGCAGAGACATCGACGCGCAGCCTGTGACTGTGGATTCAGTACTTGATTATCTTTAAAAAATTGCCGTTTCAAGCATTTTATTTGAAATGACAGTCGCTCCATGTGGAATACTGGTATTAAGCTGCAGCCGGTTAGACTGGGAGCTGACCTCAAAATAGTTACACTTTACAACTTACGCAGTTTCCCATGCGGGTAGACTGAAACTACAGAAACATAATTTTACTAGTCTTCAAAATACTATTCAATTTGAATGTAATTTTTTAATCAATTATAACATTAAAACAAAGAGCTTCAAGCTCTTTTATCATTAACTAAAAAAAAGAACATTTCAAAAACAATACTGTTTTAATTTTAAATAGTTTCAACGACGACGTCATTTATTAACATGTATAAAAATAAATTATGCTAAAATAATAATGTAATTAGTTATAATATAACACAACATCCTTAATAAAGCCCTTTTAAACGTTTTTTTTTGTGCATATTTAAATATTAAATAAGTCACCTTTAATAATAATAACATAAGTACCATCACACCTGAGGTTCCCGAAGGGATATGCAGAGGTGTAGTGCTAATCCATACGTCATGTTCATGAACGGGCGCCGCCAGTAGGGACTGGTCATCTCTTAGCTGCCACGACCTATTTTAATTTCTAAATTGTCACTTGATTTTTGTCTTTAACTACGGACGCTTTAAATGTGCACGTCTTTTTACATCGTTCTCACATTGATAATTTGAACTTAAATAACCAACTTTCTGTAAAAAATTGTTAATAATAATTTCATGATTTAAAAAGAGTGTCCATTGAGTTTCTTGCCCGTTCTTTTCCATAGGTACCTACTACACTTTGGAATGGGCAACTAGCTTCATCTTTCCGACTCTTTGACTACTCAAAAGTGCCTGTAATTGGTTAATTTGAAATAAATGCTTTACGTTTGAGTTTGAGTTTGTAGTACAGTATAAAAGACCCACATTTCTACAGATATGTTTAAGTCCCATATATTAGGGGGCGAGCCTATATTCCCATCAACTGGACACAACTCTAGACTGGGCTGCTTCTGAGAAATTTCAAATTTAAAATCCCAATAAAACTTTGCCTGAACTGGGAATCGAACCCTGAACCTGCTCAGCAGTAGCGCTTGCAACCACTAGACTATCGAGGCAGTAATAATAATAAGATCAGCATCAAGTATCTTGACCTGGCACGCGAGGTTGTCGACATGTGGGATGTGGATACAGCAGTCATTGTGCCGATAGTCGTAACAGCCAATGACATAATAGCCAAGAGCCTCAACCAACACCTGAGGAGGCTCTCGTTAGAGCTGGATCAAGGGCTTGATCCAGAAAGCGGTTCTACTGGACACGGCGCGTATCGTAAGGAGGTTTCTCTCTCAGCAGCCCTCACCACCGGTAGCTTGGACCCTGTTCCCGATACCGGCGGGCTACTATTTTTTATATTTTTAAATGTTTTTTATATATTTCTTTTTATATTCTAATATTTAAAAGTATATCTTATATGTAATTGTGATGAAATAAAGGTTAATAATAAGATCAGCATTATACGCAAAAACACAAAACTGCGTTGCTACTGAGAGTGAGGGGTAGTCGAAACAGCATCCAGAAAACTGTAGCCGAGAGCTTCGGCTCTCCGATTGTACAGCAGTTTGTGCGGAGGTTGATTTTTATTAACACTGGGCAATAAGTTATTTTCTTGTATGTTACTAACACTATATGGATATTTGTGTCCGAAATGAAGTTATTCTATTCTATTCTATTATTATAGTCTTCATTTTGATCATGGCAAAGAATTTCAGCAGAGACTAGCCATCGACGCGGGAGACATTATAGTGCACAAGTGTGTTCGTAGATACAGGTACACAGCTCTCTCTTTCCGTACTGTCATACGGCAATCGACATGACCGGAGAGAGTTCCGGGGCTACTCTCTAAGTCCGTCGTCGAAGATACGGGCCCGTCCGAAAATAGTTCTATACTTAGGAATGAACCCGACTCCCTCCCGATTTTTTTTTTCTGGTGGGCAAAAACATATCGAGAGTAAAAACAACTGTCAAATCGTGTTGCCATACATTTTAACTTCGGGCCCCAAACAAATCTAATGTCCTAGGTGATATGGAGTAGCCCGTAACTCTGGGCGAAACTACGGAAACTTCGAGCTTATTAGACCCCAGGCGCAGGACCACACGCTTTCCGAGGTACGGGAGTATCACACCGCCAACTTCCAAACTCCGGGCTAATACTGAGAAATGTCTAACAGAAAACGGTGATGCCTTAAACTTATTTTTCCCTATCAAAAGAACTTGCTATTGTTAACACCGTACTGATTGACCAACAGTGGGCAAACATGGATATACACTTTTTGTACTAAAATAACCGTTAATTTGTACATACTACATTATTTTCTACCATTTCTTTCCCGCCTTACCTTTCTGCTCACCCCAATAAGGGTTTTAACTTATAATTCCGTTTCGTAGTGTTAGCCGTTACGAGCCACGACGGTTATACTTTCTTCGTCTCGCTTCAGCGCAGGCGCGGGGTTGGCCCAGTGATGTGCAAGTATCGATATGGTACGTTGCATCACTAGCCTACGTAATTGTTATATAAAAAGATTTGTGTGGTTGTTAATTATTGTTGATGATTTGATTAAGTTTTAAGTGTGTTATGTGTTATTTGGTAAAAAAGTAATTTGTTTTTATGATGTTTCCTGAGGTTAAAAAGTTAAATATTACTATCCTAATTGTCTCTTATGCGTGGGTATGTAGGCGACAAGCCGTATCTACGTAAATTAAAGTCAATGATATTCCGAATAATCACAAGTCTCTGATAAGTATCACAATCAACATAATTTCAGCCTAAAGACGTCCACTGTTGGACATAGGTCTCCCCCAGGCTCCTCAAGTTAGACCGGTCTTGTGCTTTCCACATCCAGCGGATTCCCGCGGACTTTACAAGGTCATCGGCCCACCTTGCGGGAGGCCTTCCCACTCTACGTCATCCGGTACGCGGTCGCCAATCCAAAACCATTCGGCACCATCGGCCATCTGTTCTGCGAGCAATGTGCCCTACCCACTGCTACTTAAGTTTGCCAATTCTTCGAGCTATGTTGGTTGCCTTGGTTTTCCCGAGGTTATAAAATGTTAAATAGTGTTATCGTTATTATCTTATTTTATTTTATTTTTATATTTTGTTTAATTACAGTCATTAATATTCTGAATAATCACAAGTCTCTGATCACAATAGGTAATGAACAATAATGTAAGCGACGAGTACGAGAGGCGCGAGCGCAAATCAATCAACTCAGTACCCTGCAAGACTCATTACCATTGTCTCAGCGCAGAACCACCCACAGCTGTGAATAGGCCCCTCCTTTCTTCTGCCATACTTCCCGGTTCCATGCGTCCATCGTCCAGGTGTTTTCCGCGATGTATCATCAACCTAACGCGCTTTTCAATGGCCCTAGTTTCTTTGGCCTAACCTAGGCCACCTTTTGGTCACAGGTTTACTTCGTAGGCCATCTTATCACCAACAGGTAATTGGTCCACCTTGTCGGAGCCCATCTTACACTACGTCTTCCGGCATGCAGTCGTCATTCAAGAACCTTTCGGCCTCATCGTCAGATGGACGACGATGCTCTGTGAGCAATGTCCCCTGTTCACTGTGACTTATGTTTGGCAATTCTTCGCGCTATGTCGGTTACTTTGATTCTCCTACGGATCCTTGAAGCTCCAAGCATAACCCTCTCCTTCTGGGCGACTTTTACCGTTTAAAACTGATAAATAAAATTAACATAAATAAGGGTTTAAATTATTTTTTGTTTACTGTCAACTGTCGGATGTATAATACATATTCTCAAATAAGTTGGTATCCTAAACCAAAGTCTAAAGTTAATGAGATAATTAAAATATGTGTTAATAAAGTCTTTATAGCCAGCCATCCTTAATTTTTTTGTCAATCTTTATATGAAGCAGTTAATAAATATGTTCATCAAGAATTCATAAAGCACACGAGGATTTTAATTGTTTTTGTACGTTAATGTTCAATTTAGTTATGCACATTAGGTTTTTTCTTTCTCGATTTATTTTAATAATTAAATACTTTAATTACGAAGCTCCTAATTAAAAAGATTGATTTTTGACTACTGACGTGTTTTTTATTTCTTACTATTCGCACACAAACCAATATGTTTATGGAGTGGGTTAGCAAATTTAGATGTGTCTAAATAAAGATTAAATTAAATGATAAATGATTTTATTTCTGTAAGTAGGTTTGTACAAACACTTTTACACGTCAATCATATTTTTTTAACTAGATGAGGTCGGCGTTTCCTATCTAACTACTCTGAGAAGAAAGGCCGAAACAAACTCAAAGGTCACAGTCTCTTTTAAAGTCCAGACATAATCTTGGTCAGATCATGCGAAGACCATGTGGATTGGTTTCTGAAATTGTCTTTTGAGGAAAGAACAACACAGATTGAGTGGGCCTGTCCATTCCGTGCATGCATTTATCAGAAATCATGTAGCTCAACTCAGAACTTGAGGAGCTCAACGATTTGACGACCAATACCAAAGACAGGACATTTGGGTGGGCCGCATAAAGTACTCAAACTGCCAGATTAATATTAAAATTAACTGAGAAAGAGATGAAACTGAAATGAAAAACAAAATGAAACACAAAAAAAAAAATATATACACCCACATAGTCCTCACATTCACAATAATTAAAACAATAATAATATTATACATCTCAAAGTAAATATTCATGTCGAAGTGTATATAATAATTATCAAATGTCAGAGTAAGTTTGCAAAAAAACAACATTCAGTATGCAAAATTGACTTCGATGACAATAACAACCTAATATTTCGTTAAAATAAAAACAAGAGTTGTACTTTTTAATGCTGATGTTATTATTTCATCAGTACTGCTCTTAAAACGGTGAAGGAAAACATCGTTAGGAAACCGGCATATCCTTAAAATCAAAAATTCGAAGACATGTGACATCTACCAACCCACATGATGGATTACGGCCAATTCCCTGTCACCGAGAGGAGGCCTGTGCCTCAGCAGTGGAAAAATTATAAGCTGATGATAATTCCTTTATTAAATAAACCATAGCTACTGAGTAATCTAGTTGGAAAGAAAAGAAAGAAAAACTTTTTATTCTGCTAAAAAAAAAACGCACACTACAAAAAATAGAATAAAAACAGATGCATAAAATAGTTAGTCAATAAGAAACTTCGAAAACCAATAATTTCATCGACATCGACGTTAACACTTTCCGCGTCCATCCCTACGCTCCCGGGGCGGAAGTAGTATAATTGTGGCTCGTCTTCCCCTCACTGGCCAGTCCCGAACGAAAAAGTTCACTTTACCGACTTGTTTCTTACTTTTTATATTGTTACTTTATTGCTTGCTTTTATTATCAACTCACTATCAAGTTAGTGACTATGGTGAGAATAAAAGGCTAATGGGAAAGTTCATTCCTGATAAAAAAATGGAATTGATCTTCATCGAGTAGTTTTTGTCATGAATTAAGAAAGTGTTTGCTAAAAATCAATGAAGGTGATTAAGATTCATGTTGGCTTTCGAGTAAGTAATGGGGTCACATGGGTCGATTGATCTGGTTAAGCTGCACCTGCCGTGGTTTGTTCGTGGATGGATGGCCATCTATACATACCAAGACTCCTCCGTGCCTTGGGAAGCACGTTAAGCCGTTGGTCTCGGCTGTCATTCGTGGATCTTTGACAGTCGGTACGGGTCGTCAGAAGCCCGAAAGTCTGACAACCAATCTTACGTAGTCAGAATAGGCAGTTGCTCAATGTAAATGCCTCAGTGGCATTATGTTCGACGAAGAAACAAATACTCAATGATGTCTCTGTGATCAACACGGTGAAAACTGGAAGCGATCACCGCATGGTAAGAGGCACATTGAATATCAATATCAAGCTAGAAAGGTGTCGGATGATGAGGTCTACGCTCCGTCCAGCACCGATCCAAGTCCAAAACCCCCGAGAGCTTTCAGCTCGAACTCCAGAACTTTTCACGTTGCTTGCCAATATCCCGATAAATCTCTTCCGAGTGATGTGTTTATTTCAATTTGAAAAGTTCGGTTTCTGGTATCAATGTATTAAAAATTCTCATAACTTCCGAACATGTAGAGATAGGATTGACAAACCATTCCAATGTCGTTTGATATCGGCCAAAGAAGCCGTGCCTTTGGTATGTATATACTCTTTCCGTTACACGTTGTATACAAAAAGAGAAAAGTACCTTTTGCTAATCTGTTTAGTTCAGGCCACAATTTGACAAATTTTTAACAGAGCCTGAATGTCAGAAGTTTTGGTCACTACACTACATTCTAGGATTTAACGTACTCTCCAAGTTACTAAAAGCCTTATAACAAAATAAGGGTTACCGTCATCGACTCTTCACTTGACTAAAGGGCTGGCCTATTCTTAGGTCAAAGAATCAGCATTGTCATCCAACGTGGCAACGCTGCCAGCCGACGCGGACGAATTCTTAGATGCCCAGTGAGCTCTCCCCTTTTTTACTTTATATACTTGTTCATAATTTCTAATTGTTTAATTTGAATAAAACTTTTCAAAACGAAAAATAAAAGGTTTATATATATTTTGACATAGTTTAAACCATGGAGGCAGTTCTTGTAATAAGAACATAAATGCGATAGAAATACAGTTCTTTATACAAAACTGACAACATAGTCTGGTAATTTTGTATAATGAACTTTACTGTAGTCAAAAAACAGTTCGAAATAAAAAAAATGCATCCATGGTTTAAACCTCATTCAGAGGGGCAGTTCCCGTAATTTTAAGAACGTTCATATGACCTGAGAACGAAATCCCTAAGCACGAATTCCGTAGTTTCGGCCGTAGTAACGGAAGTTTCCTTCTCCGTATCACTTACGGACATTAGGTAAGTTTGGGGCCTGAACTGAAAATCAATAACAACACAATTTGATAGTTTTCCCTAATCCGTATGAGATTTTGCCCATACGAAAAAAAAAAATTTGACACTTGTTTTGAATCTTCAACTACTTTCGGACGAGCTCGTATCTTCGTTGACGGACTTAGAAAGTAGGCCCCTGATCTCAGTCTCAATCAAAAATACCTCGAGTTGTCATAAATTTTTGACAAGAATTATTTTGACATTAAATTTCATTGTCGCTGAGTTGCAATTATGATTAGATTTTTAACGTTTCACGAGAATTGGCGTTCTGATGTATTAAGAATCAACTCATCAAAAGAAATACCACGCTGATCACAAGTCAACTTTACAGTATAATGTTCGGATCCTATAAACAAAAACGAATCGTTTTGCTTACCAATGGTGGCATTTTTTATTGCCAAACTGGGTAAATAAATACTTTCTTCCTGTGATAGCTATTTTCTAATGGGAGGGTTTACGATGATGCTATGAGGTATTTGCGCCATTACTGATAAATATACAAGAGTCTTAATTTTAATCATTAACGTTCCGTAATTAAAGGAATCGGCCATAATCTGTCCGCGCAACTTTTATTGAACCAATTGCCTTTCCGACACTACGTCATTATCATGACCCAATTCCTTTCCACTTTTTACGTCATTATTGACAGAATTTTAAGCAAAACACCGAAAGCAAAAACCTAACTACAACCTATTAGTATAAAGTTTCCTAAGTACTAAAACAATAATAATAGTCTTTATTAACAATCTAGTTCATAATTTCAGCCGAAGACGTCCACTGCTGGACATAGGCCTCCTCCAAACGGGGAGGGGATTGCCATAATCTCCACGCTTGGCAGGCGGGTTGGCGATCGCAATACGGTAGTAAAATGCATAGAGAACGCTGCTGCCCATTCTATAGTAAGTCCCTTAGTCGCCTTCTACGACACCCATGGGAAGAGATGGGATGGTACTATTCTTTCACGTCTGGCACCACACGGAATCTAGTTAGGTACATATAATATAAAAACATTTTCCATAAAAAAATAAACAGCAAAATTCCGAAAAAACACTAGAAAGTGAAAAATTACTTTATATTTTTCAGTTTTTAGTTACAGTACCTACCCCACACTAATTCAAAATTCCATCATCCTTGGGGTACTCTCAAAGTCAATCAAATCAAAACGATGCATATGCGATAGCAGCAATCGCGGTTGATTTGCTGTCATTTTTTGAAGAGTTCCGTTGTCTGTCTCCGAAACTCATCATCAGATCTATATGAAATTAAAATGGGACCGTCTCGGATTAAACCCCTTTAAAAAAAAAAAGAATTTTGCAAATCCGTCTTTAAATAACGGAGTTATGCCCGAACATACATTAAAAAAACATGTCGAACTGATAACCTCCTCCTTTTTGAAGTCGGTTAAAAACTAGCTTATGTGCAACTTTATACGGGTGAAATTTCTCGTCCACGACACATTACATAGCCTGCTCGCGTTCATACTGCGTGTTCGCTTAGCGCTCTTTCTGACATTTTTTAGTTTTGCTCGGCTCCTAAGAGACATAGCGTGATGTTAAATAGCCTGTAGCCTTCCTTAAAAATGAGGCTATCCAATGTTAAAAGATTTTTTCAAATTTAAAAACTAGTTCTAGAGATCAGTGCGTTCAAACAAACAAGCTGTTCAACTTTATATTGATATGGATTTAGAAGACAGATAGTTACAAACAAAAAAAACCTTTTTTTCTCAGACTGTCCACAATTTATTGGTGTAAAAGTTTCCCGAATACTTGAAACTGAAAAATAATGAAATTCCGTTGCATGCACGTTGTTATGTTGTTTCTGAGAATTTGTGGTAAAAACTGGTGTTCTACTTAATGTTCAAGAGTTAGTACAACTACCGCGCGTGCGCAGTAGCTCTTTGTTAGAGCCGAGTGGTGCTCAAACTGCTTTCTTATTTGAGTTTATTGGAAAGCAATCGTTTTCATCATCTGCCTAGCCTTTTATAAATAAATAAATAAATATAAAAAAACACACATTTATAAACCATCATTTAATTATTTAAATAAATAATTTTCCCCTCTATGTTGGGGTCGGCTTCCAGTCTAACCGGATGCAGCTGAATACCAGTATTTTACATGAAGCAACTGCCCATCTGACCTCCAGAACCCAGTTGCTGGGTAATACGAAACCCCTTGGTAAGACTGGTTGTCACACTTTGGGGCTTCTGAACGTTGCTTCAAGTTAAGAGATGTTTAAACGTCAAAAATTTATGGTGAAATAGACGCTTATGACTATTTAACTTTATAAATAAGGGCGTGCGTGTAAAGATGTTCACCCATCCACGGAACAACCGCGGCAAGGGTAGCTTAACCTGATCGATCGACCCTTTCAGCTGTTATTACTCAGCCACAAGCCTCTCTTTGTGGAAAGCATCATTGTACAAAAATGTCTCTAATGTGGTACTTTTTCGGAAGTGTGGAAACTGTATAGAGAAAACGGAGATTTAGTTCTGATTTATACCGAGTAAACCGACGTTGCGGCTATGTTCGTAAAACTAGAACCATTCTTTTGAAAATAACCTTTTGGAAACGTTGCAAAAGATTTTTTTATTCTGATCTTCGCTCTAAGCATAATATTCTGGGGAAGACGAGACTGACTCCGAATACCCTTGCTGAACACGACCGTCAAGTTGATCTTGACTCTAGGCTTGCAGAATCTACGAGTCTCCACCATTAGCACTAGCTCGCTCAACATTGAAGGTAGCAAAGAAATCAATATATGGTTGACACAAAAATTCAACATTAAACTATGGCTTCCGATGAATATTGGATGCAATGGTCACGTCAAAACAATAGTGTAACCTCTTCCTTCAATTATCTAAGTACTAGGTTTTGCCAGCGGCTTCGCTCGCGTTAAGGTCGATAATTATCCTACTAGAACCAACTACCGGGATAAAAAGTATCCTATGTGTTAATCCAGGCTATAAACTATCTGTGTGCCTAATTTCATTCAAATCCCTGCAGCTGTTTTGGCTAGATTAGGTAACAAACATCCAAACATCTAAACATATTATAAATATTAGCAGGAAATAGGATAACAAAATTGGAATTCAATTCCAATTTTCTCCTACACTTTGAGAAACACAACTTAACAAAAGTCAGTTACGACAATCGTCCGTTACAGTTTGTCCATCAACACGGTCTTCCGGTGAAAGAGCTAGCTATATACAACATCTGTTGCGTTAGAGCGAGACGGCAACATTTCCACCTGTCTAAACCACTCCACTTCCACTTTTTGTTCTAAAAAACTTTTTAAGTTTAATTACAAATGATGGCGAAATGGTGCAATACCAGTCTTACAGTTACATGGCGTGATATTTGAATATACCTACATAGGTTGAATTTACGCAATATCACGCAATATAAATTATCAGACTACTTTTTAGAGAACTATACAGGATACGTTTTTATCCAGTGCGCAAACTGTGACCATGAATTCAACATATCATTCGAGATCCCCCCCTCCTAGTGCAGAAATTTTACGTCGGTTTTAGCAAAAAAAAAAAACAGCTGTTTCATAGAAAAGTGCAATACCTACGAGGTCAAAATCTACAGAACAGCTGATTTCTTTTTGTTTAACCTGCGAAAAATTTCTGCGCTGGGGGATCTAGAATGATATGCTGAATTCATGGTTACAGTTTGTGCACTGAATAAAAACTTATCCTGTATCCGATGAAAACTTGGCAAATGGCTAATATAATACAGGCGCCTTTCTCCAACTGAGTAGAAAAACATAGCGAAAAAATGGACTTTATCGTACGATATTGCTAACAGAGAGGCTAGTGGTAACCCAGTGGTGATCAGGAGTGGCCTAGTGGTTGCAACTTACGAGTTGGTCACAGGTTTGAACCCAGACAAGCGCTTTACTTTGCTTACATTATTTAATTACCCCTGACGGGTAATTCTCGTAATTTTAAGAATGTTCACAGTCTGGGGGCCTAAAAACGCCACATTAAGCGATTCCTCTAAAAGCAATTCACTTCCTGAATTCCCCTATGATTCTGCTATTTGACATTTTATTTTAATAAAGCAATTAATAATTTGGTAACCATTTTACGAATTTCCATACAAAACTGTCAAACACATGAATTGCGTGCTGTCTACTCAGATAATATTATGAATTGTCAGTTTGTGACCATTTTACGATTTTAAAAATCATTCATAATATGCTCATATTATGATTCTGCCAAAGTGGCGTTTTTAGACCCCCTGGTCTGTGCCAATCTGTCAAATCAGTATTAGCTTGACTACTGACAGGTTACATAATTATATTAGTTCATGTATTGGTTTATTTTATTTGCCTGTAGTATGTTTTCAATGTTTTGTTGGTATATAAGCCTGTGCTAGCTGAGATATGGCAAATTTAATGTTTTTTATTTATTTATTTATTTATTTAATACTTTAAGCACAAACATGTACAGAGGCGGACTTAATGTTTTTTGTGTTTCGTAATGTTAATTACCTACTACTGTATAGAATCAAGTTCTTCTAACTTAACAGACAGCTGTGCTGCTGGGGAGTTTGTTGCGCCACTTCTTCTTCCCAGCTAAAGCACTAGGAAGTGGTGAAGGGCGGGCGTTTTGGGGGGACTGTCTTATGTAGTTTTGACGTTCAAAAAGAGCTGACTCTCAGCCTAGTTTGAATAAATGACTTTTGATTATGATTTTGATTTTGAAAAATACTTCAAGTTTTCATACATTTTTGACAAGTATTTGACATTTGATTGTCGCCGAGATGAGACTTCGTCTAGATTTTGAACGTTTTTAATTACAAGAATTGGCCTTCCGCTCCCTCAACGGCGAAGGAAATCGACATGACAAGGATAATAAGATGTTAAAGTTTCCACGTTACAGGAACGAGCCAGAAAAACATAAAGTATCTACAAGTACATCGACTGTTAACCCCCACTACCCCTCACCCCTGTTAGTTCAACTGGGGGTTGTAGAGGGATTCATAGACACCTGTCTCTAATTATATGCGATACTGATCTCTGAACCTGTTGCACGTGGCTAGCAGACTTGTGAGGTGGTAATAAAAGGTATTAAATGGATTGGAAGTCAATCTGTTGTGAAGTTGTGAATGTCATTCAAAGCTATAGATAGGTGTTTGTGTTTTGGTACATGTGTAATGGGATCTTATCCATCCTAGAAATTATCCCATAAAAAAATCCCGAACACCGTAAGAGCATTAAAATTGGTAAATTAACACTCCATTCTACTATGTAGTAGTCAACTTTAAAAAAAAATCAAAAGAAGTCGGTGTCTTTAGTTTTGCATTTCCGTTATTAATGTATTTTTTACTTTGTTATGTTTTTTTGTACCTAATATACAACGTGTCACGGAAAGGGTATATACATACCAAGGGCACGGCTTCTTTGGATGATATCAAACGATATTGGAAGGGTTTTTTAATCCCATCTCTAAATGTTTGGAAGTTACGAGAATTTTTAATACATTGCTACCAGAACAAATTGGAACCAACACATCACTCGGAAGAGATTTATCGTTTATTATATTTATTTTATAGTGACATTGGCGTGACACAAGTACCATGAAAAGTTATTGACCTACGTAGTGTGGTGACACGTTTGTTATGATTTGAATTTAAGAAACATATGATACCGAACATTTGGAATTCACACACACAGACACACACACACACACACACACACACACACACACACACATCACATACACATTCATCACACGTCATCGTTCGTTCGTCGTCGTTCGTTCATTCATTCATTCACATTTCATTTTTGGAATTCTTAGAGTATTTTATTTTGAGCTAAAACTATGTATAGTGATTCTATACCAGCTGTTATCTTTAGTGCTTAAGGATAGCAATAGGGTTTCTGTTACACACTGTATATATCTACTTGCTATGTGAAGAATACTCAAATCACAATAAGTGTACCTATAATAAGAGTTCCCTCGATTTCTTCAGGATACCATCATCAGGTCCCAGGGACCAATAGAAAATGGCGCCTAAGGCACACATCACATTTGCGCCCCATCGTAAATTATCTTCAGGGTCTACACTGAGCAAAGCTAGGTCGCATAACCTTTCTTGACCAATTATAGCTTTCAATAACGAAGGTATTCATTTCAACATGTTAAAAAATCGCTTGCAATGCTACAATTTCAAGAGTTTGCATAGAAATAGGCAGTTTAGAAATACGCTTTTATCCTCGTACTGCTCAATATATTCCAGTTCTTTTGATTTCTTAGATATAGGTGACGGTATGAAATGGTTTATTGATGTTTTTTTTTGTTCAATAATTGGCGAGTTTTTGCGACCCCCTTCGATAGGCACCCAGCTCTTGGTCTTGCCCTGACTGCCCCACCGTAATTACGCCACTGTCAGGTCCTGGCCTGATGACAATGAGATTATACCGACAGTAAGGATATACTTCCTTGAAACTAATTTAAAAAAATCATATCGGGCTGGCCATCTTCGAGTAATTGGGGATCATACCTACACAATAAAACATATTCCATCGTACTGAGCAACTTCTTACTTTTTTGATGTCGGATAATAAAGTTTTTCATAGCATAATCAGCCAATAATGTTCCCACTGCTGGGATACAGGCCTCCTCTCTGTGAGAGGGAGTGGTGGGAGGGTTGGTAGATGTGTTTGAACATGTTTCCAAATTTCTTCATTTTCGATTCTAGAACATGCCAGTCTCCTCACGATGTTTTCCGTCATCATTTTGAGAGCAGTGGTGACGAAATAGTTTACACAAAGTAAAGTCCCTGCCTGGGTTTAAACCCACGTCCTACAATTCGGAAAGTCGCTACCATTACCACTAGGCCACCACTGATCTTTTTTTTATTCATTCAATTTCTGACAGAAACTTACAAAATATAGCCACAAAGACTAATGCATCTAGGTCTACCTAAACTTAAACCCTTATAAGCACAATAGTTTATTAAAAAAATCACATAAAAATAGCTTTGTTTTACTTTTAAATAGATTTTTTGAGAAATTCGTTATTTTCTTCAACTTTCTTCGAGAAAGTGTAGCGCGTTGATGTCTTTACTATAAGAAACTTTTACTACCTGAGACCCATTTATAGTTTCAATTTTATTGACGGTTTCTGTTGTTAGATTGAAAAATTATTCTTTATAATTAGCTTATACCTAATGTTCTCACTGCTGGGACACAAGCCTCCTCTTGTTGTGAGGGACTTGGCCATCATACACCATGCGGGCCCAGTGTGGGTTGGTACATGTCACGTCTTTTGATTCTTGGACGCCGGTTTTATCACGACGTTTTCCTTCGTCGTTTTGAGAGCTGTGGTGATAAAAATAATTACTCAAACTAAAGCACCTGCCTGGGTTCAAACCTACGACCTACAACTCGTAATCACAATGTAAATCAGACTTTGTTACTTGGTAATAAAGTCTGATTTACACTGTGCGATTCAATTGCCTATGGCATGCAATAAGTTAAAGAGCAACAATAATCCTGCCGTCCTTTAACTAGAAAATCCTCACTTGGTCAATTTTCACTTTTTAATAGAATCTAAGAGAGTTCAAAATTCTCTATCTTTCTATCTAACAAATATTTTTACAATACAAATAGTTCCCAAGACATGAAAAGTTTTTAGGCCGTTAAGAAATATAGTTTTGGCTGGTTCCATCATTTGAAAGACTACCCACATTTCTTAGCTAAATGTACTTTAAAATACTTTAACTGCCGGATGAAATGATTACTATCTAATATTAATTGATGTGTCCTACAATCAGTAACGTAGGTATCACAGTTTTTAAGAAATAACGATTCACACGTTTTGTTGCCATTTTCGATGGCTTAACGCCTGTCTAGTTAAAGAACGGCAGAATAGTTAAACCGCCCAAACTGCGTTAAGACGAATGTAAGTCGGTTGTTTCTTCAATTTTATGTTCAATAAAATCGCTTTGCTAAATAAGGCTGTATGCTAAAGAGAGGCCTAAGTCCACTGCTGGACATAAGCCGTTCTCAAACATCTCCATTTCGACCGATTCTGATGTTTTTGCATTCAGTGGATTCCTGCGGTCTTCACCAGGTCTTCGGTCCACGGTACGCGGTCGTCACTCCAGAACCTTTTGACCTCATTGGCCATCTCATCTTCATGATTTCAGCCGAAAGATGTCCGTTGCTGGCCCTCCTCCAAGCTCCACCACTTCAACCCATTCTGTGCTTCTCGTATCCAGTGGGTTTCTGCAGTTTTCACCAGTTTACCGGTTCACCTTATGAGAGCCCTTCCAAAGCTACGTCTTCGGGTACGCGGTCGCCTCTCCAGAATCTTTCGACAACATTGGCCACCTCGTTCTACGGGAAATGTGCGCACGATTCAATCAACTAAGAAAACTCCAAGAATATTCCTCTGAATTGCCCTGCGTATGGGTGACTTTCAATCGATCGTGTTTTTTTTATGTTGAACAAAATATCAACAAAATGTTTTTTATTATTCATTAAAATTCAAGTAATATTAGCCGCACGGGTCGATCATGACTACGCCTACCGCGGTTGGTCCGTGGATGGGTGATCTTTACATACCAAAACCCCTCCGTGCCCGGAAAGCACGTTAAGCCGTTAGTCTCGGCTGTCATTTGTGGATCTTTGACAGTCGTTACGGGTTGGCAAACGCCCGAAAGTCTGACAACCAGTCTTACCAAGGGGTATCGTATTACCCAGTTACTGGGTTGTGAAGGTCAGATAGGCAGTTGATCCATGTAAAATATTGGTATTCAGCTGCATCCGGTTAGACTGGAAGCCGACCACAACATAGTTGGGAAAAGGCTAGGCAGATGATGATAATTAAAATTCTCATGTATATGTAATATTACCTGCAGCCGTACGTTATGAACAAAAACACTGCTTAATAGCATGAACGGCAGAAAATCGTGTGGGATTGGCGAAATGTGGGTGTACTAGGTAGCTAGGTAGGTACCTTCATGTCTGCCTGCCCCTTCGAAGATTACAAGTGTGATGTTATTTTATGTTGGGTGGGATTGGTTCAAATTGTTTACAATTATTAACACACACACGCACACACACACGCAGAAGTTTATTTTTAATTCTCATTACTACTTCGTTTCGTTTCGTTTACTTCGTTTGTGTTTTAAAATTAAACTGTTGATTTGTTATCCTTAAATAACCAGAACATTATGGCAAATAATAAGTTAAATAATTAATTACTTTTTATACCGTAACTTAATTATAACATAAAATAATTAACGGAGGAAGGCTAATGGTATGCTTGAAGTATCTTAAAACGGTGTTTTTTTGTGATGTTCGTTAAAATCCCAACTGAATCTCGGTTGTGGTAATATTAAGATCATAAAACACTATGATTAAGTATACCTAAGTATAACATACTTTTGTTAAGTAATTTTTCTTGAAGTAACTTGAATTTTGACGGCACGGTTGGCGCAATGGCGCAATACATGGGGCTTTAACATACCTGGCCAAATATAACAGAACTATAGCTACACCTCTGCCAAACAATTCGGGGATTACAGGCGTGATATTATCTTGAATTCGTTTATTTATTTATTTTTGTTTAACCATTTATGCCCACATATATAAATAGTCAAGAAGAAAGGAACAAAAATACGTATTAGGGTATTAAGACTTCTTCAAACAGCCGTGACGCGACACTTGTACTCGTGGAACAATTTCCATGAAGTTTTCGTAGAAGTTGTTCTACGAGTTTCGCGTCGCGCCTGTTTGAAGAAAGAAGCCTTTAGTGGGTCTATTAGATTTCATGTGTAAAAGACGGGCTTTTTTCTTCAAAACACTGTATTGCGATTTATTGTTCTAGTATCTGCTTTGTTCGTACCTTGTAGAGGTCATTGACAGGGTCGTGTCCATACTCGTATTACCTGCAATGTGCCAAAATGTGCACTTACTATTACTTCATAACTACCGTTATATGATTAGTCTTTCATCCAGGTTGGTACAATATCATAAAATCACGTTTGTTTACTCTTAAGGTAAGGGTGACCTAAAGTTAATAGTGGCGAGCTAATGGCCATCAGGCACAAACAACTAAGAAATTACTGATGGAAAACACGAGGTATATCGTCACTGATGAAGATATTATTAATTCATTCTGTGCTCTCTGTATATGTGGGACTGTATAGGTAAACTTTATCTCCTAAATAGAAATAAACAAATGGGAAGTTGATTATTAAAATCACTTGTAATACTTGCTTGATTTTTTTTTTTTTGCTTGTTTTTTTGTTTCGCTTTTTGGGTTTTGTTTTGTTGTAGATTAAGTATATGTTTGTGTTTTATTTTTAAACAGTGTCTGCGATTGGATACGGACACTGTCTTTTTGTTGAGGTTTTTCGCAAAACTCCATAAAGGGGTTACCTTTCCTTGTTAGCCGCATAAGTTTTTGTACAGTTGTACAGTACGCGTGTCCGCCCCACACGTAGCCAGGTGTTCAGCTTGGACGTAAGGTAGGATTTTAGGGGGCATACTTGCTTGATTACGTCACTAGCCCATGTAAGCTGGGAATTTAGTATACCTTATTACTATCCAAAAACCTAGAATTATATATATAAACGCGCGCAGTCGTTACATGTGTTTAAAAGACTCGTAAAGGATCATTACCCGTCGTTGCAATCTTGTTCTCATACATAACTGAAATTTTCTATGGATAGTTATAATTTATTTTCTTTCCTTTTATATTTAGTATATATGTATTTATGTATCTATTTTATAGGATATGTATGTATCTGTGTATTTATTTTAATATATTGTATATTTATTATTTGCACCAACAACATCCCCATTTTATGTCCAGACCAATCACTGTCCATGCCAAGGTTGCCTGGAAGAGATCGCGGAAAGCAAAAGATAAGGACGCCCATTGTATATTTTGTAGTGTACTTTGTTTTTTGTTGTGTATTTTTCAGGTGTACAATAAAGTACATATAAATAAATAGAATTGTAGACTATTCGTCTTAGCGTGTCAATAGCAATCTTAATTTATCTATAGTCAGCCCAGAATTTAGCTACCAGATTTGTACTTTCAATCCAAAGTCCACCTGTAAAGCCAGCTTTGTGCGTGGTCTCGTTTAACATCGAAGGGTTCTCACAAGATAGATCAGAAATTATTTCCGATCTCTACCGCTTAACTCACTACGACATTTTTGCGTCCAAGAGACCCATCGAGATGGAACCCAAAGCCGGCAACACATCCCTGGACTAAAGTTTATTGCTGAGATCTGTCTGTAGACTCATAAAAACTTCAGACATAACATGATTATTTAATAAACTGTGTACTCTTTGCCGTGCTTATTTAGCAAACAATTAATCATTTGAACAGACAGACAAAAAAAAACTAAGAATAGCTTTATACCTATTCGATGATTACAATCATCGAATAGGTATAAAGCTATTCTGACAGACTGCAATGATGATACATTCAAAGTGTAAATAAAATGTAATGTAATATAAAAACTTAGTAAGTGTACTTCTAGTCTAAGCTACGCTTACCTTGCTAAGATCTTAGAATAATACTTAACTAGCATCGTGCATGGGAGAGCAAGTTATGCCGGGGGTCCCGAAATTCTAATGAACTGTAGGTACTACAGTCAAAAAGGGCAGTGCCTAGGAGTTTGTCAAAATTAAATTACATACATGGTTTGTAAAGTTGCTATTGCTAACTTAAACGGTAGCATTTGCATCAAAGTTAAAAAGAAGCAGAAATAATAAAAATTACATTAATTAATTTTACATTATACAGGGTGTAACAGAAACCCTATTGCTATCCTTATGCACTAAAGATAACAGCTGGTATAGAATCACTATACATAGTTTCAGTTCAAAATAAAATACTCTAAGAATTGATACAAATTTTTCGGTTCCATATGTTTCTTAAATTAAAATCATAACAAACGTGTCACCGCACTACGTAGGTCAATAACTTTCCACGTTACTTGCCAATGTCACGATAAATCTCTTCAGATTGATATTTTTATTTCCATTTGAAAAGTTCGGTTTCTGGTATGAATGTATTAAAAATTGTCATAACTTCCGAACGCGTAGAGATAGCATTAAAAAACCCTTCCAATATCGTTTGATATTATCCAAAGAAGCCGTGCTTTTGGTATGTATATACCCTTTCCGCTACACGTTGCATAAATATATACGTTAGTGATATTTATTTTAGGTGTATATATGTGAGTGAGTATATTCGCATAATGTTTGTTTATATTTGCATTAGATCTTTTTCAATTGTTTTTGATTTACTGTATTTTGTTTTCGCTTTTGTACAAACTTTGTCAACATCTTATCTTCTCTCCTATCGCAGATATGCTGGACGAGATTTCTTTACAAATAAGCACCATCTTTGTACGTATTTTTCTGTTCCTTTCGTCTTGTCTGTTTGTATGTGTATACATAAATGGTTAAATAAATAAGAGCTTGCGTGCGTTTGAAGAGCTAAGCTGCGTAGCAGTAGCGATAAAAAAGTCACGTGACCTGCCTCAACTATTGCCAATTACCAATGTACCTCCAATCAAGTACACAATAAAAGCCTATAATTACTAGTACATCTGAAGAAACTTCGTACAGGAAAACCTCGTGAGGATAACCACACACACAACATCCTTAAAACAAAACCTATTATAACTATAATGCCTGATGACAGAGCCACGAAAATTCACAGTAATAGCAGTTTTCCGTCCTCCAAATAATATACCAGCGTTTTACATAAGGACGGCTTACATAAGGCTGTATTAACATATGTGTGCGTGCCCAGGCTAGTCGCGAGTCGCTGCGCCGGAGTCGGTTATGTTCCACTCAATCGCATTTGAGTCGTGGCCATCGGCGCGAGAGGACGCGCGGTCGCTGTAAAGAATAAAACAATATAAAAAAAAACAGTGCTTGTGAGTGCCTGTGGAACACGAGTGTTAGAAAGTTCTGTTTTACCAAGTTTTTTACACGCAAATAAATTTTTAATTTACAATTTTTTTTCAACAATCTGGAAAAAGCTAGTTACGTGAATCTGGTTCGCCCGTTTTTCCGGTGCAGGTACGTTTTTTGTTGTAACTGAATTCCGCTTAGTTTTTTACTTGTTATGAAAGGTTTTCTGAGTGTTTCAGATTGTTATATGTAAATATTATCTAGCTCTATGTGTGTGTTATTGAAAACTTCAATCAATTCATTGGTTTATGTTTCTTCCGTGGACTTTTTTGTGAAATATTTGTTAGAACCGTGTAAGCTACAGAAAGTCTTTCCGAAATCATCTATGTCTTATTTTTACTTAATATTATAGAGAAATTTTATCACTAGATACTTAATTCAATCCTTCAAGTGCCCGTAATCAATTTTAACCTTATTTTACTTGATCAAAACTACTTAAATCAAAATAAAACAATAATGCCATACTTTAAACTATAAATATGAATAACAAGATTCTTATAAGTTGTAAAGGTATGACTGATTCATCGACGAAACTCAAGGCTTTTGATATTGAAAGTCATTGTAATCAAACTTCTTAACTGTAAGGGGTAAGCAGAAGTCTTGGTAAAACTATTGGGAAAGCAAAGTAACAATGTTTTGTAAATCAAATAGTAATTAGGTAACCAATTAGAATAAAAATAATTGTATAAGAAAGAAAATTTCATTTCGTATAAGATGGAAAATCGAAATATGATGCGTGAAATTGGGAAATAAATTGCGAAATTAATATCCACATGACTATTTATAAAAATGTCGTTAAATGTACAAAAGTGTTTTATATAGGTTCCAAATTAACAAGACCTGTCTTGAAATTCACAGACTTAGACCGAAACATCAAGAATAATAAATAACAATAATAATAAATTTTATTCAAAAAATAAAATTGGTAAAATACAGTACAAATCTTAGCAATAATATAGGTAGTACAAAGTATGATGCCTGTACTAGGATAAACCTGTATCACAGGCGGCATGAGTTCTTACTATTTATATTAGGACAACTGATTTATTAACAATATTTAACTGAAGTTTTATTAATAGTGACATAGTTAGTTATAATAGCACTTCTATTAAAGCTTCCTTACCAACACAAGCAAAGTTCATAGTATCTTAAAAAGAACCCTTTTTGGGTGTAACATCCATCAAGATTTTTCACAATGCCTGTTCGATTTAGATCCATGCATCCATGCTTCAAGCATCAGGATTCTTTTTTACTACACTTAATTAGACTCCAAAATTAAGTCAACGTAGATACTGGTTTAACAAACTTACAATTACCAAGAAAGATGAAGAGAGCAAGGCTCCAGAAACACCAGTAACTGCTTCTCAGTCAACATCAAAAGAAACGAAATAGACTGATGCGGATTTTTATATTGAATACCGAGTTTATCGTAGCTAAAGAAGATTAACTCGAAAGTAAATGAGATTCCTATTATTAAATCCGGTGAAAAGGTATAGTTTAAATTATTTAATTTATTAATCATTGAAATATATTTCGAACGCTTAGGTAACCTTACTGCAACGGCTTACGTAAACCATCATAATACTTTTTATCCGACGGCAAACGTTTTCTTGCACAAAATGTTTGGTAGTACTCGATTGTGGAATGTTCGGGAAAAATTGTGCTCGTTTTCTATCTATTTAGTTGGTTAATTAAGTGTACTAAGGTAACTTAATCAGGAATAAATAAGATTGCAGGAATATCGTACAATCAATTCGTAAGGAACTAACAGTTTTTGTACGAGAATAATTTGATATGATTCTTTATGTATGAGTGAATTGTTGAATATATTGCCTCAGCGATCATAGACGTTCAATCAATATATAATTTATTTGTTACTTTTCCATTATGCTTAGTATACAATACTGATTCTGCACCTTCAGTAAATTATGGCTACAGGAAGCCATATTATGCTGTAGGTAGAGTATCAATTTTACAATTGGACTCCGCTTTATCTCCATCATAAATAACTTAACCACAGAAAGCTCTAGGTCTTTGAATTGATTTAACATTTATTTTCTACTAGCTTTTAACGGCGGCTCCGCCCGCGTGGATGTCGGTTATCACGTAAAAAAGTAACCTATGTCCTTCTCCACATCCCAGGCTTATACCTCGGCTAAATTTCATGACGATCGGTTCAGGAGTTTAGGCGTGAAAGCGTAGACAGAAATACATACAGAGTTACTTTCGCATTTATAATATTACTAGTTTTTGCCAGCAGCTTCGCCCGCGTGGAGGTCGGTGTATTATACATATAAACCTTCCTCTTGAATCACTTTATCTATTAAAAAGAACCTGCATCAAAATCCGTTGCGTAGTTTTAAAGATTTAAGCATACATAGGGATATAGGGACAGAGAAAGCGACTTTGTTTTATACTATGTAGTGAAGTTAGAAATACTAAAACAAATACGTCATGCTTGAAATTCATAGACCCTTTTCGCAGCTTCTGTCATCTATTACCATTGAGGACAACTTCCCATTTAGCAGTCGGCTTTTCTGCAAATATTATTTTAAAAATTAGTTTAAAAAATAAGATTTGGGTTCTCTTCGTCGATAGCCATTCCAAAACTCACTGACCATCAAAAACTCTTAATAATCTTACATAAGCAAGCAAGTGAAAACATTTTTATCTAATGTTTCAAGTGTGGGAACTATTGTCGCAGGTTCTAGGTTAAAAGTCTTTGTCTTAAGTTACGTGTGGTTCCCATAGCTTACTGTTGTGCTGCTTATTCATAATTGTTTTATTAAAAGCAAAAATGTTTGTTGGATTTACGGAAATTTTGATTATTTTTATGTGTTGGGTTTTGTGAATTGTTTTAAACTGATCTTTGGTTCGTGTTTTGTGTCTGGATTTGTGTCCGGTTGACTGACGAAATCTGGATGTATTATAAACACACCCAACTCTTCTGGGTTTACAGGCGTGATGTTATGTGGGTTTTAACTAACATAAACGACTAAAATTTAAAGTTTTGCTTGTTATATATTCATAGGAAAGTTCTCAAGTAATATTTCCTTCACTCTAATTTATATTAGTACTAGCTGACCCGGCGAACTTCGTACCGCCTAACAGTTATTGAATGTCATGTTAACTTTTAGCTAAACGTAATTAAGGATTTTTTTAACGTAATCTAAACGTCAATAAAAGTACAGAAATTAAGTATTTCAAAGACGTGTCAGCAAGACATTTGCTTTATTAAAGCTGTATGTATTTTGCTGCATGGGTTGCAATCGGGTTGATTCTCTTCAGTGAAACACCTTGTGAATTATACTCCACAAATAAAGCGGATGGTTTGCCGACACATGAACATGCCACATACAAAAGCCAAGTTTACTGATAGTAGGTTCCTTTCCTACTTTTTTTTATTAATAGTTAGATACTAGAATCTAGACGTACGCGTATGAATTCTTGGTACCATTAACAGTTAGTAGATTAATAGATTGATCGTTTAGTCAATGAAAGAGACATGTTCAATATTGTACATGAAATTCATTTGAAAGTAGGTAATCACCGTCTTGTGAGAAAAAGTACGTCATCGTCTGCCTAGCTTTTTCCCAACTATGTTGGGGTCGGCTTCCAGTCTAACTTGATGCAGCTGAATACCAGTATTTTACATGGAGCGACTGCCTATCTGACCTCCACAACCCAGATACTGGGTAACCCAATACCCCCTGGTAAGGCTGGTTGTCAGACTTTCGGGTTTCTGACGACCCGCAACGACTGTCAAAGATCCACAAATGGGAGAAAAAGTACACTATATTTATCAGCCAGCACATAATCAGGAAAAGTCTAGAACTAAATTCTTCTTTTATAAATAACCTTTGACTTTATAAAATGAAACTTTTCCTTACTTTTAAATCACGTAACATTTTTTAGGTAAACTAAATTCTCTTCTTCAAAACTGTGAAACATTTTAGAATATTTTACACCAAGTCTCATTCTTCGTGTTTTTAAAAGAGATACCGGCTATTGTAGTTTATTTTTTGCTTAAATGTCTTCGTTGTCGGTCAATCAATCTAGTGTAATCCAGATAGATAGGTACTAACAGCTAATGATCGTTAGACGAAAAGTATTGCTTTGCTGTTTTATTTAAATTAAACCTTCCTCTAAACTTCCAAGTTTTTTAGTTCCTTTCAAGTTTTACCTACACTTTTTAATTTGTGTTTGTGTTCCGTGTGATGCCGGACGTAAAAGAATAGCACCACCCCATTTCTTCCCGAAGGTGTCGTAGAAGGCGACTAAGGGTCTTACTAGAGAATGGGCAGCAGCGTTCTCTATGCATTTGACCACCATAGTGCGGTTCCAACATTAATTAATCTACATAAACCTCATCCTCAAAACACAACGAATCAATACACGAAAAATAATCTCACATTTCTTCAATTGCTTGTCCAGTGACAGTAGCACCTTTCGTCAATACTTTTTTCTAGTAAAAGATAGAAGAAAAAACACAGCAAAAAGTACAATGGTCGGTAGCACTTTCTAAAATGATCGGCAACAGGCGCGCGCGCCGACGGCCAGTAGCGAATATTGTACACAGCGGTTTTAAATCTGTTGTGATTGTTTGATACTAGTTTTGATGATATTGGTTGGTTGGATATTGGTAAAAGTTATTGTTTTATTTTTACTCTTACCTACATTATTGTCTTGTAAATCTTGTTGAAGGAATAAGCAGGTGTGAAATGTATTTCTGTTTCTTTCTTTGTTATATTTGAAATGTGTTTGGTAAACTTTTTTTCTTCTTCACTGATAGTTTCTCAAAACAGCTCTATAATAACACTATCAGAAACTACTTTACTTTTAAATACATTTTATATTAAAATGCATTTTCTGATTGGTTCTTGATAAACAATAGGTTGTCTAAAAAATACGACGAATTACTATAAGTTTATAGATGATAAGTGCCAATTGAGTTTGTCGCTAATGTTCCCATTAATTTATTTATATAGATATTATCTACTGTTGAAAAATTTAATTTAATTTTGTACTGTTTTGCTCCACCAGCGCTGGGGCTTTGTCTTGCATAAGGTCGCAGCATAATTCTGAGCGATAGCCGTTTTGCGTGGATGTGACGCATGTTTCCCTAAACCTTTTCTTATTTTTGTGTGTTCCTGTTCTTTTTTGCGTCATGTTTACCGTAAATGAGCGTATTTTCTTTCTTTCTTTTGAAATAAGCATTTTTTTTAAATTATGAATTATGTTATGATAAATTTATTAGCTGTAAATTCATCTACCAAACCACACTAGGAGCGCGTGCTGGCCCAGCAGTGGGAACATTGTAAGCTTTAAAGGTGCCTAAAACCTGAATTCCACTTTAATACAGGTCTACATAATTGTCATTATTTTTGCTACATCAGGGAAACTAAATCAAATTGACTAAAGTATATTTATGAATCAGGTTATAGTTAAAAGTCTTGTAGGTAACTATCGTAATTAGACTGAGTACTCGCATTATACTTAATTATACCAGACTTACATACATGGACCGTTCCCTTTTCTTTTTACCGACTTTTATAGAATGCTTTATAAATACACGATTATGGGGTTGATTAACAGGATTAATCCTACTATATTAATATTATAAATTTGAAAGTTTGTATGCTTAGATGTTTGGATATTTAGATGTTTAGATGTTTGGATATTTAGATGTTTAGATGATTGGATATTTAGATGTTTGGATATTTAGATGTTTGGATATTTAGATGTTTGGATATTTAGATGTTTGGATATTTAGATGTTTGGATATTTAGATGTTTAGATGTTTGGATATTTAGATGTTTGGATATTTAGATGTTTAGATGTTTGGTTTTTTAAATGTTTGGATATTTAGATGTTTGGATATTTAGATGTTTGGATATTTAGATGTTTGGATATTTAGATGTTTGGATATTTAAATGTTTGGATATTTAGATGTTTAGATGTTTGGATATTTAGATGTTTGGATATTTAGATGTTTAGATGTTTGGATATTTAGATGTTTGGATATTTAGATGTTTAGATGTTTGGTTTTTTAAATGTTTGGATATTTAGATGTTTGGATATTTAGATGTTTGGATATTTAGATGTTTGGTTATTTCGATGTTTGGATATTTAGATGTTTGAATGTCTGTTATTCAATCACCCAACTGAACTGATTTGGATCAAATTTGGCATTCAGGTAGATTATAGCCTGGAATAACATATAGGTTACTTTTAATCTCGATAAAACATTATCGTGGGATATTTCCACGCTCCAAGCGGGCGGAGCCGCTGGCAAAAGCTAGTGTTTTAATAATACCAGTCTGTTCTTGTCCTACGGTAAGGCAAAGACCTCTTCTCATACAGAGTTCCAACTCCATATTACTAACGGTCATGAGTACGAATGAATGACAGCACGATTTTACCCGAGTAGGTCGCAGAAAGGACAACCTCCACAAGTGGGGATTCATTGACGGCTCAGGGGGCCTACTCCCTAAGCACGAAGTCCATCGTTTCGGTCGAAGTAACGGGCGTTTCCACCTCCGTATCACTTACGGGCAGAAGATTAGTTTGGAGCCCGAACTAAGAATGAATGACAACACGATTTGACAGCTGTCTACTCCCGATATGTTTTTGCCCGTCCAAAAAAGTTAGTTAATTGACTGTAGGATTCACTAAGAAGATTCGAACTACTTTCAGACGGGCCCGTATCTTCATTTACGAAGTTAGAGAGTAGGTCCCCAGAGCTCCGGTGAGTGTGCGGCGTCTCTCCACAGACAATGGCTCACCTCCCATCTTGCACGGCTTGCCCTGTCACCTGCACAAGTGAGGATCTAATGGCTGCATCAGCGAATGGTATTCGCGTTGCTGAATTTTGTCCCAAACAAATTTCAATAGCTACCTACACATTTCATCGTGTTATTTTCGCCATCGACACTCTAGGAAGAAGAAACACGATTTGACAGTTTTCCTACTGTGTTTTTACTCGTCCAATAAAGTTACTCAATCGGCCGTAGGATTCTTTAGGACGGGCCCGTATCTTCGTTGACGGAGTTAGAGACTGGGCCTCCAGCCGAGAGCATTGACGCTTCCTCATGACGACTTATATTAAGTAAAAGTAAAGGTTTCCTCACAATGTCAAAAGATAAACTTACGAAGTCAAGTTAGGTATAATTTGAAAAAGTAATAATTAACAGTTCATTATTGGAAAAATTCGAAGAAAGAATTGAGGGGCAATTTTCGTAATATTAAGAACGTTCACAGTCTGATCTCCGTCTAAATCTGTTAAAAATACCTCGAGTTTCCATACATTTTCGACAAGTTTTTGACATTTGGTTGTCGTCGCCGAGATGAGACTGCGACTAGATTTTGAACGTTTTTGGCCGGTTATCAGAATTGGCCTTCAGGTGACTAGTCTTTGCATTTATCTCTTAGAATTTTTTCTATTTTGTAGCCAGTAACTGGGTTGTGGAGGTAAGATAAGCAGTAGCTCAATGTAAAATACTTGTATTCGGCTGCATCTGGGTAGACTGGAGGCCTTAAACATATTTGGGAAAAGGGTAGATGATGATGTAATTCCCAAACTTGCAACTTAAATAAAATATAAAAAAAAAAAATACTTTATTGTACAGAGAGAAACACATAGGTATAGTCATACACTAAACATGATTGTACAAGTGGTGGACAAAAACAGGTTGAACAGCTGGCTCCTGAACTAAGTAAAAAGATACTTGTATCTCAACTAAGTACCACAGTGAAAAATAAGCCATAATAAAGAGGCTAAACTATTAGAAGCACTCAGATAAATGCGCTACGCTTCTGGTTTAACGATACAACTATCTGAGCACTCACAACAAATCAAATAAATATACTGCAGGAGTAGCTAAAAGAATTCAATGTGCGCGATAGACATGGAACATAACAGAGAAATACCAAATACCAATGGCACACTGAACAGGGCCCGCTGACTGAGCACGGCAGTCGGCGGGTACGTCATCCGACACACCAAACTGTTCGGCACCGCCACCCATGCGTTACCAGCTGAACTTGACTTACAAACAGCAGCTCATCCTGTGCGAAATAACTGTAATAGACGAGTACAAGGAACAGACGTAAGGAACGGACAAAATGGAGGGTATATCTATAAGTTGAATAAAATTAATAATATATCAGAATCATCCCAGTTCTGTATTGCTGGATGAGTTTCTCCTCTGCCTATCGTAATTTCGCCAGACACATTTTATTTTCGTTTTAAGTGTCTATGTAAGTATGTGTTCTTTTTCGTGTTATCTGTCCCTTATGTTGCTCGTGCCATGATTTGTCTCTGCGTCACCCTAAGATCGACTGGTAGAAAAAGCCTCAGGCATTAATTCCGCCCTTTGTACAGTAGGCATGTTTTAATTGTACATAATGTTTTAATAAATAAACAATCTATCTCTACAGGGTAAATTTTTAACCAGTGCGTAAACTGTAACCATGAATTCAGCATATCATTGTAGACCCCTAGCGTAGAAAATTTTCGTCAGTCGTACAATAAAATTCAGCTGTTTCATAGAAAAGTGTCTACGCGGTCAAAATGTATGGAACAGCTGATTTTCGCGGCCAAAATTCATTCAGGTTCTTATAATAAAGCTAAAGAGTTATTTGAACGCGCTAGTCTCTTTAACCACTAGTCGGATTTGAAAAAATATTTTTGCACTTGGTAGCTTAATTTTTGTGAAAGGCTTTAGACTATTTAACATCACTCTAAGACCCTTAGGAGCCTAGCTAAAGAAATAATCTCAGAAAGAACGCTAAGCAAAAACGGCGCAGGCACACGATGTGGTGCGACGGGGTGAGTCGGAGGAGCAAATAAATTCACGCGGACAAAGTCGGAGCTCATGTCACGCGGGCAAAAGCTGGTCCTTGTTATACCTGATTGGAACAATAGATGGTAGGCAAATAATAACTACTTATTAAAGGCCCTATTAAGAAGGCTTCATCAAAACGACTACATACATTTAGCGTAAGACATGTTGATGAGGAATATAATGCAATCGAAAATATATTTTTTGCGCTAAACAAGACATGAGAAGCAAAATTTTCAACTTGGATTACTAGCCTATACAAAGGCACGGTAAGACTTTAAAAGTTTTTCTCCAAATGAAATTCGTATGTCTGTTAGATACAGTCGCAGTATCACATATTTTTCCTAAAGCTGATTTTCCAATACTCATCATCATCATTATCATTTCAGCCGAAAGACGTCCACTGTTGGACATAAGCCTCCCCCAAAAGGGTGGGTTTTGCCATAATCGCCACGCTTGGCAGGCGGGTTGGCGATTGCAGTATGGTGGTAAAATGCATAGAGAACGCTGCTGCCCATTCTCCAGTAAGTCCCTTAGTCGCCTTCTACGACACCCACGGGAAGAAATGGGATGGTGCTATTCTTTTACGTCCGGCACCACACGGAACATCCAACATCCAATACTCAGATAACTTTTATCTGAAGAATAAATCTGAGAGTTTGGCATATTTTCTATACAAAAGCTGTCAAATCAACATATTTATTCCTCAGGTAAAAGTTATCTGACTGTTGAAAAATGAGCCCCTAAAGGATTAAAAAGTATATGATTGTGGTGTCATTGATGGAAAAACGAATAAATGGTCTGTTTTCATCCACTAGCGATGAAAGCGACACATTCCACTGCTCACCGGCGATCCGGCGCGTGAGCACCCCGCTTCGCGAATCGTTGCACCAGGATCATTACGTCACAGAAACATGCCAATGACTTTGTTGTGAATCAAACGCATGAAATGTTACTTCTACTAAACGTAGGTAATAGTAGATAATAGTTATACAAAGAAATTATAGCTTTTGATGCTGATGAACAAATTCAAGACAATACTTCGGTAAGTTGATAAAGAAAGGCTCCTGGCAAAGTAATAATATCTGCGCGGATCGAACAATCAGATTAAGCTACGCTTGCCGTGGTTAGTCCGTGGATGGGTGACCATCTTTAAATATCGAGGCCTCTCCGTGCTTCGAACAGCAAGTTAAGCCGTTGGACCCGGCTGTTATTTGTGTATTTTTGTCAGTCGTTAGGGATCGTTAGAAGCCGGAATTTCTGACATACCAAGGGGTATCGTAATACCCGGTAACTGGATGTGAAGGTCAGATAGGCAGTCGCTCAATGTAAACTGCATCCGGTTAGACTGGAAGCCAACCCCAACATAGCTGCGAAAACTCTAGACAGATTCATTGACCGTTATGCTTAAAACTACAAAAGTTACCAAACGAAGCTCCTTTTCACAAATCTCCAATCGTGATTCTTCAATACTTGTTCACAATACTCCGCCTCTGCCTACATCTTTGACGATATGAATGATAAGCGTGATATTCTTTCCTAAACATTCACTCCCACATGAACTCATTCATGCACCGATGATGATGACATCATCATCAATGATGACGCCAGTCTCACTGACTGCACACCAGTGATCCTGACGTGGCATGCGCAAGCGCCGGGTGACGCTCCGATGATACTCAGTCAAATGTATCGCGTTTTTACCGATCGGATTAAGTAGATTGTTGACTCTGTCATGTGTAAGCTAATAATTGTTTACTATATTGTGGGTACAGTACTGACAGAGGCAAATGTTGTAGCTGATAATGATGATGATGTAACGGATAATTGTGATAGTTCCAAAGTATTGGTAGTACTTGAAGAAGATATAACAACACAAGAAAAAGAACACAGAAGGATGTAAGACAGAGAACTCAAAGCTCCTGTGGCGGACATCTACAATGCCCCATAATTATACGAAACTTAAAATGAACAAATGTGGAAAACACAAAAGTGAAGTAGTGCCATCTAGAATGCTATATGCGAACTACTCAAGACTTGACGTCACACCACAACTACATCAGCTACATCGCGCAAGCGGAGTTTACCGCGCGATCTGCATATATACAAACATCCCGACATCAACCGTCGGGCAGTTGCCAACCAGACACAACACCCTGTTCCTCTATACTCGGAGGATCCTCCCTTTTCCATAGAGTATGAGTGAACTTTACACCCTGTTCCTCTATACTCCTATGGCCTATGTGCTTATAGTTATTTTCAGGTTGAATAGTCAGTTTCTGTATTTTCTAAAATAAAAACAGCAAAGTCCCTGTAAGTACTTAAGCTGAAAAGTTTTCTGCTAGGTAGATTTTCACTGCTTTGTGTAAGAGTCTATCTTCCTATCGATTTATAATAAATCTGAGTACCATGCCTTCAACATTGTTACCACGTTAACACCGCGTGCGTGATGACAGCGCTAGAATTAATCTTTCAAAAAAACCTCCCAAAAAATGCTGTCTCGATTTCCAACATAAAAAACACCAAAAATACTACCCGATTCACCACCAAGACACGTCCATTGACTTTTACTACCGTTTCAACCGACCACAGCACACCGCTAGCCGTAGACCCTGACGCAGTCATCGAGCGAAACACAACAGTCCTGTGTGCTTCTCTTGCTTCAGTGGAGCATGGCCCACGTGGAACCATCGGAGCAAATATGGCAGCCATTGAAGAGCTCCTGAATAATTATGGAAGAATAACCCACAGTCTTGCTTTAACATTTCGGTGACGATCTGTTAAAGGAATTTTTCAAATCAGATTGTTGTGTTACATGGCTGTTGTTACTTCCTGATTTTTATTATTTAAATATTTTTTACCTATTTTTCGTTAATTGACTTGAGCTCTAGTACAGTATGGGCAGTCATTGAGCGAAACAAAACAGTCCTATTTGCTTCTGTTGTTTCACTGGAGCATGGCTCGCGTGGAGGCAGTTGATCAAGTATGGAAATTGAGGAGCTTCTGCAACAATTGTGTTTTCGATAAGGAAGTCTTGATTTTGGAGCATCATCATAGTAATTATCATTTCAGCCGAAAGACATCCACTGGTGGACATAAGCCTACCTCAAGCTCCCCTACTTGGACCGGTAAACACGGACCGGGTGCATGCTCGTTTATAAAGTCAACTGATGTTGGGTCCGACCTAGTTTTTCAAGTTGGTGCTTTTAACAATCTTCAGTGTTGTTTAAGGGGTTCAGTAATCAAGTCATTTCAAGCTTACCCGGTATTTAGCTGGAGCAGCAGGTATATGGGATAGTATCAGTTCAAGCTTTATCTCTCTCATTGGCATCACCACTATCTATGAGTTCTAATAACTCCATGAATACAAGTACCAGTTTCAAGTCCCTCACTTCTCGACCGAAACTTCGAAACCGAAACAGAGTTCAGGCATACCAACTGTTATTTCATACAAAACAGTTTTAAAGACACACAAAACAGTAAGAGCAGTCACCGTGCGAATCAAACAAGCACCCTGCATGTATGCTTCAGTGGAGCATGGCCCACGTGGGGCCACTCAACCAAACATGGCCGCTTGAGATGTGGTCATTTCATGCTTCAAGTTTGGCATCCTTCAATGATTTTCTTTCGATGTATGAAAATCAGCTGTTGCTGTGACGTCGAGCGCAGACTAACTTTCAAGTCTCTGTTTGTCATGAATGTTGTGGACATGACGCAGCACAACTATAACCTACAGTAGTTTATTTAGCTCATATGTTTGGACTTAGACTGTGGAAGTTGGGACATAAGCTATGCTCACTTCCCCCACAAGCCCCTGCATGATTACTCTACTAAAAAGCCTGTGTTATCCGACTGAAAGGACTTTATACAGGTAGCCCGTTGCTATAAACTTTGTACCTAGAGGTTCAGATTATGACTATGCATTGCACCTCAGTCAGCTTGTCAATCTATCATTTCGTCAATCGCAGTACTACTTCATTTTTATACATGGTTCATGGGCAATTTAGATTGACATGGAAATGGCATCAGTAGGATATTGTTCATAGGATTAAGCGTATAGTTATAATAATTTCAATTCATAGATGGCAATTGTACATCAGTCTTCATTAGTAGCCTATGTAATGAGCAGAATCGTACACAAACGCAGGAAGAGGAAGGATTGAGGGGGGATTTTGGACTGACAGCACTGTTCCAAGTTTTGAGATAAAGCTTCTGATCACAATTGTTTTAGTAACGATTTGGAACAGTTGGTATTCATACTTTTATGAAGCGTTATGGGCAATCATGTGAGCATGCATCATGAGAGCAGATGAGCGAAAAAAAAATAAAGGCGTCTTGTCTGCTCCACTGAAGCATTCGCTTCGTGGGGTTACTTGACCACGAGCTACTGGCAACAGACTGAGGAATTTTAAGAAACAGTTCCTCTTTGAGCCTACATCTTCTGGTAGGATTTCTTCAGCTATTTCGCTGTTTTTGGGAGTACCAGTGGATGGCATTTGACAGGTCTGGTACAAGTTTCCAGGATCATTGTGGTCATAGTCCTACGAACCAGATTAAAACTATCAGCGAAACATGCAGAACGATGTTGAAGCACAAAGTTATTCATGTGATTGAGTTTTTCTTACACTTGTTGTATATTTTAAATTAAGGTTCATAAAATTTTCTCAACGGTTTGAGTAGTGAGCTCTGTGAGCAGTCATTGAGCGAAACAAACAGGCGTCCTGTCTGCTCCACTGAAGCAATAACCACGTGGGTTTACTCGACCACGAGTTGCTGGCATTAGATTTAGGAATTGGAAGAAACAGATTCTCTTTGAGCACATAAATATATCACATAGGTATCTTCTGATAACATTTCTTCATCTATTTGACATGTTTTTGAAGTGCCAGTCAGTAGGTCACTTTTGAAAGATGTCAACTGGTAATTACCAGGATCAGTAGCGGTCGTAGTCCTTCGAGCCGGATCGAGGCTAACAGCATAACATACAGAATGTTGTCAGTGCACAAGACACACACAACTGTTTATATTTTTCATCAAGTTTAGTGTTTTTTCAACAGTATGAGCACTGAGCACTGTGAGCAGCCATTGAGCGAAACAAACAGACGTCCTGTCTGCTCCATTGAAGCATCCACCACGTGGGTCCATTCGACCACGGATCGGTGAAGACGTGTTGGTCAATGGACATAGACATGACGATGTTTTGACGTATCACGCTTACCTATACCGGTCTGTGGCTCAGCAGAATTAAGAAATATATTACGAAACCATATATTTCACCTTTGGTGTTATGAATTGTCCGACAGAATAACCTAATAAATAAAAATAAAAATTCATTGACTGACAAAACTTATCCTAAACCTAAAACTTTTAGTAGTTCGTAGCAAAAGTAAGCATACAACTTTGCACAAGAATTCCTTATAATTATGAAAAAGAGCACAAAGATATTTGAATTCATCTCCTAAAGGGGTTACATAGGAGATGACAGATTGTATTGTAGTTCATCGTCTTTGCCGATGGACAATCCCATCTGGGCCTACGGATTGTTCAGAACACAAAAATAAAACAAAATGACTGCAAAACTTTGTCTTTGGTTTTGTTGGGACTTGGTTGATCTTTCTGGTTAGAGACTTATGAAATCATCGTCATCAGACAAAACTGAAAACTCTCTGTTACATTACCAAGGCAACAAACTTTATCACCAACAGCAAATCCAGCTCAAAACCCATTCTTAAAAAGTGCCTTAAATAAATCTTTGACTATAATGACACAATAATACAATTTTAACTAGGCTAAACCCAAACCAATCAAGTCATGGCCATACCCTACTCTAAATCTTATGATAATTTAGTGACCCTAATAGTGTCGATAAAAAATATGACCATCGCAGAACATCCCTGGCTTATTGACAAAAACTTCGGAGGTCGGTTGACTAACGATTTTTTGTCGATATCGACAAGGTTACAACCTTATTGTTTGCGCAAGTTTGCCCAGAAATTGTTTGTAGTACGAACAAAATGTAGCTCGATTTGTAATATTATAAATCCATGGTTGTAGTAGTGTTAAGAAATATTTTTTATGAACAATATCCACGTAGATAATTTATGCTTTGAGATTTTTTATATGTAAAAACACATTTTATATATAAAAAGAACAACGTATTCCTTACAGACTAGATTTATAGACGATTTTCTATTCTTTATTTCCATTCCTCTAAGTACCTGGTACTTATTGACAGGCCTGCACTGTCCTTCCATACCTATTATCACTGTAATTTGAAAACATTGTAAAACCCAATTATTTTCAAAAGAGTAACCGTGGAGTTTCTTGCCGGCTCTTCTCCATATGAAGCGACAAATTGGAACCGTGCACCTAGCTTCTGACGTTTCATAAGTGCCCTTGCAGGTTTATGTGAAATAAAATATTTTGATTTGATTTGATTTGTTAGAAAACCTTACCAAATTGTTTATAAAATATTATAATTACCGTAGTTTTAAGACCCAATAAGAGAGTGAAACTTCGGATGAGAGAACGCACTAACAGTAGTGATTCAGATTTTAATGAACAGTGTAAAATAACACGAAGGGGCACTAAAAGTGAACCAGAAGAAGAACAAAAATTTAAATGAACATAAGAATATTATCAAAATACACTACGAGCACAGAAACTGTATCTTCAATAACATCAACTGAATCCAAATGACCTCAAAAACTTCCAACAATAATTACAATATCTTTCTTTACTATTCTATTTTCGCCCTTACCACCTTTGGAATAGCAGAGATTTAATGACAAATTCGTCTGATCCACCGTGGAATTATTAGCTCATTCTAATCACGACTTTTAATGTAATAGCGCAATGTGGTAATCAATTACTTAATTTTGTATGATCAGTTGTGCGAACAGCCATTGGACGAAAATTAGTGTGAAATTGAGTGCCTAATTCATAGTATTTATTTCAGTGTAAAGACTTTATTTAGCTTTTGTGAAGATTGCACGACCGAATTCATCTCTTGTATAGGGACAAACTATATCATAAGCATCATATGCCTAGCCTTTTTCCAACTATGATGGAAATTGACATTTCCAGTCAAGCCAGATGCAGCTGATAGTAGTATTTTACATGGAGCGATTGCCTATCTCACTTTCACAAACCAGTTACTGCGTAATACCCCATGGTAAGACTGGTTGTCAGACTTTCGAACTTCTGATGACCCGTCTTCTTCTTCGTCGTCACACTCTTCGCAGAGTGGTCGTGGTTGTCACATCAGGGGTGGCTTTACAATCAGTCGCCATTCCTGCCGTACTGTGGCTTTTCTTGAACATTCATGGAGTGGACCATTGAGTGCAGTTTTGACTTGGTCGGTCGGTCGGTGGTTGGAGACCTGCCGCATGCTCTCGTACATTCAACCTTTCCCTATACTACAAGTCGTTCCACAGATGTGTCTTCTTGACGTTTGATATGTCCAAAGAAAGTGAGAATAAGACATTGGACGATGGAAGCAAGACGCTGTTTGATACGAAGCTCTTGGGGGATTGAGACGTTGGTTTGGAACTGTGTCCAGGTTATGCCAAGCATTCTTCTCTAGCACCACATCTCTAGGGCGTCTATCTCATTTTTCTCGTTTTCTCTTTAAGTCTATGTCTCGGCACCGTAAAGAAATATGGAAAACACTAATGCCCTGAGAAGTCGCATTTTAGTGGCCTTTGTGATATTTCTGCTTCTCCATATGATGATGACCCGTAACTACTGTCAAAGATCAGCGAATGTCAGCCGGGACTAATGGCTTAGCGTGCTTTCCGAGGCATGGACGAGTCTTGGTGTATAAAGGTCACCCAACCCAGACCAGATGCGACAATCGTAGTAGGCCCTTTTGTCTTAAGAATTATATGTTACATTGAGTGTGTACCATTCGTTTGACAAACAAGTGTACGACATGTCATTAGGTCGAGAAATCGACAGCTTGTTAAGTCGACAGGACTAATGTCCTGTCGACAGCTGTTGCAGTAATCTGCGACAAGCAATGAATGGTTAAGAAAAATTGACTTCTAGGTAATACCGTGCTCGATTTGGATTATAAGTTATCAACCAATGTACAAATAATAAGAATTGAATAAAACACGTAACGATGAAGAAAACGACAACATAAATGACGCAGTGACAGAACTCATTTAGAAGGGCTCAATTCTCGCGTCGTGCGTGTCTAAATATCGAACTGACCTACAGAATATTCGATCCCAAGACTTGTATTTGTAAATCTACGATGCAAGGATAAATGAAATCATGATTTGCTTGGTATACTTAGAAAAAAAAAACATCGGCTAATAATGACAAATTATCAATAAATAATGACACAATTTACGAATTGAAAAGCTTCGATATACACATATCATTCAAAATCTAAGCATTTATGTCAAATATGCACTTGAAAGGCACTTTTGAGCGTCAACATTTACCTTTATTAAAATACAATTGATTCTGGTCCATGATGCCTGTAATCCTTGTAGAATAAGTTAGAAGTGTACCTGTACTACGGTACACCTACATTTGGCCAGGTATATTAAGTAAGTAATTTGTAACAGGGTGGCAAATAATAATAAATAATAAAAATGATAAATATTTTTTTTATTTTCTCTGCCACAAATAAAACAAGTAGAAACTTAATAAATAGAATTAAAAGGAACTAAACATGGACTTAGGACATAATTATTTTTGGTGATTTAACATATAGGCAAAAATATTTTATTTGTGGGAGACTGGCGCCTAAACTAAGCCGAAGCCTGTATTTTAGGAGACCAGGTGCCCACCAAGAAGCCTTCCTTAACATACCTAGGACTGACCTAGCCTCACCAATTGCCACCAACCAGGCAAATATCATGACTCCTGGCAGCTGCTAAGCAAGACTATTGAAATCGTCATAAAACTAATCTTCAGAATACTTTTCTGATACTCAAGAACCTTGAATCAGTTAAAAAGTCACAGCTCATCAGCAACCTGAAACCGTTTTAATTTGGTTGCTAGTAACCTTAGTACCGAGGTGAGGTCAAGTTTAGTTCAACGTGAGAAGGCCACGATTTGATACGGTTTACTGAAGTTTTTATTATCTGCAGATTTTGTAACATCATTATTTATGTGTGAATATTGTTATTTTCGGAAATCGCTGTGGTGGCATTTCTATCACCACATGCGAACTACGTAGCATATAGACGTCACGCATAAAATCCTGCATCGCGCAAACAGAGCTTATCGTGCAACTAGCATATACAGGGTGTAAGGGAAACGCTTTCGAAAACGAAGACAGGTGATAGGGCTAGTGATTCTCGATACACTATCATCAAAATGTCTTGATTTTTTTACAATTTTTACCTAAATTTTTAGCATTTTTTTGTACACTATGCTGTGAGATCAGTTAAATGAACCATTATTTGAGATTAAACAAAATTTAAAATGACCCCAAGTCCATTTCCAGATATCCTTTGTAAAGCGCCGCCAAAATAAGTTTGCGTTTAGGTTGTATATAACGTACGTTCTAGCTTCGGAAGCGTTTGCCTTACACCCTGTATACAACGTCCCAATATCATTCGTCGGGCAGTAGCCCACCAGACACAACACAGTCCGGGCGGAGGATCCTCCCTTTTCTATGGAGGATGAGTGAACTTTACACTCTGTTCCTTATACCCCTTTGTCACCAATCTGCCTTAGGCAAGCGTGTCGATCAATGCTTATACCTTCTCAGTATGAGAAGAGCCCCTTTGCTCTGTATGGGATATTAATAAGCAGGTCATATAATTATTTAATTCCTGAATCTTCTTTTTTCTGGCCGACGTTTTTTTATCCATTTCCATCATGCCAAAACGTTTATCCTGACTTCCTTACTAATATTATAAACGCGAAAGTTTGTATGTATGGATGTTTGTTACTCTTTCACGTAAAAACGGCTCAACGGATTTGGATGAAATTTGGCACACAGATAGATTATAATCTAGGTTAGCACACAAAATACTTTTTATCCCGGTAGTAGGTTCCCGCGGGATAATTTCCGACTTCCACACGTGTGAAGTCACGGGCGGAAGCTACTATAAACTATTTAGAAAAACAAATATTTTTTGGCAAAGTTCTGCCGATGAAAATTTCCTGTTTTTATCATCTTCATCATCCAATGCTGGACATGATATATGGGCTCCTCCAAGCATCGCCATAAAGATCCCTTAAATTACATTTAAATTCTTAAAAGAAAATCTTTGAATCCAACATCACCAATGCTTGGTTCATTGTCCTCTTAAATCACACATAAACCTACGATATCATTTCCTGACAAACTATTGTAAATAAAGCTGGGCATTAGTATCAATGTCGATCATTTGGACGGAATAGAAAGTTTACATTGCGATACATCAGCACAACAATATTTTATGACACCGATACAAAGTGAAAACAAATTGTATTTACTTTGTATCGGTATATACACCAGGTATACCAAATTATGGTTCAAATTTACTTCAAGATACTTTTATTCCTAGAAAAATGCACGGAGTATCGCTAGATATTAATTTAATTTCAATTTTAAGGACAAAATCGTCATCTTTGTGATTTTGGACTAGATACATACGTAAATTCACGCCTCTTTGCCATAGGGGTAGGCAGATTACAGAATGCCCTAGTTATGATGCTTACCTAATCCTTTTCACTTGGTTTTGTTTTGATATTGCATGTAATAATAATCATAAGCCTTTTATTCCGAAACTAGATAGAAATATTGACAGTAATAAACAAAAAATATCACAATATTACGCGAATTTCGGTGAGCCTCATGGCATAGGCCACCTCTAACAATTTCCATTGTCTTCTGTCGCGAGGTAACCTCCTCCAGTTTGGACCTGCTGTCAGCTGTATTTCTTTCTCTAATCAGGTAAGCTGTCTTACCCGATTTCACTTCTTTCGTCGTTACATGCTAGAGAGTAAACCTGGCATTACTTTTGACTATTGAAGGAGGAAACCAATTAATCCCATCAAAAACACAACAACTACTTAACACAAAAAACTAAACAAAACCAATACTTTAATTCTAAAATAATTTCCTACGGGAAACTAAATTTTACATGCCCCCATTTCCCATGGAGCCGACAATAGTCAGAGAGGCGCAGACGCCGTCGGCAACATGGCGGCGGTGACGTCACACCGGAAACGGCTCCGTTTTGAATTTGGAACGGTCGAGCGAGCAATGGCGGAACATCCGGCGCGCGAAGACGTTACAATGAGTGCGCGTGCGACGTTAAAAATGTTCTATGTAGATCTATTGATCATTGATCTTTACTGTCGATCTTGATCTTTACTGTTTTATTTGTTTTAAAGGTTGATTGTCTTTAACATAAATATTGAAATACTTACTATTGAGTATTCATGCCAATGGTTATTCGGGAATAAGTAATTGATGACCCTAATGTAAAATGTAGGGGTTAAAACTGGGTAATAAGTTTTACAATCTGTAAAACGTAGTGACAGATGCTCTACACTATTTAATTGCTATAGTATATTTTGACATTATTTGAGTGTAACTGTGTTTGCGTACACACTTGTAAACTATAATATTTCCCGCGCCGATGGCTAGTCTCCGTTTAGATATTTTGAAATTTGCCAAAGCAGTAGTGAATTTATTCTGCTCCACTCATGCCAATATTAACTCAAGTTCTGTTTGGCAGTCCATAGCTTAAAGTAAATCTCTCTCAAGTTATTGAAGTAATATTAACCGTAAAGTATTTTCCTACAATCCTAACTCAAAAAATCATAGAAACACTTATATCTCAACTAAAGACCACACGCAACACTGCTAGAAATTCCAATAGTCTTAATAGAGTAATCAAACTATTGCCTAGTTATACTTCTTCTTTTTCAAATTCAGTAATAAGTTTAGTTGTATAGTAACCGAATCCGGAAGATGATATAAAAACCGGTCTATTCGACTACTGTGTATGTGGTGTGTATTTATTTTATTTATTTGTAAGGTAGACGCAGCATTATGGTTGGAAATGGTAAACAGACTGATAATTGTGTGGTTACGACTAGTGATGGGACACGTTTATCTTCTGTGTTGATGTTTTTTTAGTGGCAACTTGCAATTTTACACACATTTTTTTTGTTATCCTATTTTGCACTATATTGTCAAGCGTTCACACTCTTTTGGCAATGGAAACGTTGGTACGAAAAAAAAACTTCAGAAAATTACAAAGTTTTAAACATTTTTTGTATAATGAGTATTTATTTTGACTTGATACCTCTTTTGAATACAATTGGGCTTTGTATTCTTCTAAGCGTGTCGATAGCAATCTAAATACAGTTAGCCCAACATTTGGCTACGAACTTGGCACTTTTAGCAGCGGGGATGGCCATGTATTTACCACTTTTAACCTGACTGAGTAAATAAATCTTTTATTATGAATGCCATTTAGTGAAATCTCGTATCAAGTATGACTCACATATAGCTAGCACAAAAGATCGATACATTTTAATCAACGTGTGTTTTATTCATTGCCGACATCACTAGCCCTGACCGCTACCATCTCGATACAATATTAGTTTTCGATACTTCGTTTCTTAATAATTCTATTAGCAAAAAGTACAGATGGTAACAGTCTGTAATAAGGTTTATTTTCAACGAATTTTTTGTCGTAAATTCCACCATTAGTTACTCATATAAATGCATCATCATCTACCGAATGATTTGGAACTTCATCTTTTTGGCGCTGTATCACAATAACCATAATTTTGTCAACCTACAAAACGTTTCTTACGAAATTGCTTCAAATATATGCAGATTTCAATGAAGATATAAATCAGAAATATATCAGTATCTGCATAATTTTAAAGACACTTGCTTAGGGAGATCAAAATCAAAACTCATAATTTTTTTAGGCTGAGCATCAACATTTTTTGAATATGAAAATTACATCAGAAAGCTCCCCAAAACTGCCGTCCTTCACGGCTTCCTAGTGGTTTAGCTGTACCGAAAAAGAATTGGCCCAAAGAGCTCCCTAGCATCACATCTGTCTGCTAAGTTAGAAGAACTTCGAAGATTACACTTAACAAAATTTGGACCAGAATATTAAGCATTCAACATCATTTGTCTAGCCTTATCTCAACTATGTTTGGGTTAGCTCCCAGTCTAAACGGATGCAGCTGAATACTAGTAATATACATGGAGCGACTGTCTATCTGACCTCCAAAACCCAGTTACTGGGTAATACGATACCCGAATATTAGACATGGTACGATAATGTCAACAAAATGCTAGATATTTCACAGTATAGTGTAAGTGCCTCTAGTATCGACTATCTCTAACACATTACACATGTCAAGAATTTATTACTAACCGACGGCTATTAGTAGAATGCGGGTTACGTTGTCAACTAGCGTATTCTCTTCCTCCAGTTGAACTTGCTGATAATGAGTCTTCAGTTTATGTAGTTATCGTCCTATTGTTACATTTATTGAGCTGTATTTCTTATTGGTTTTACTGATACCATTTATATTTATTTCATCTTCATTTTTATCGTTCTTGACTTTATCAAGGCTATCTGTTGCCGTCTGTTTTGCGACTGAAGCTTTTTTGACTACTCTAGTCGTGTTACTTTTTATGGAGTAGTCACGGTTACCATTCCTTGGGAAAATTGAGGGTTAAAAGTTTTAAGTTACTCATCATCTGCCTAGCCTTTGCCCAACTATGTTGGGGTTGGCTTACAGTCTAACTGGATGCAGCTGAATATCAGTATTAAGGTGGAGTGTCTGCCTATTTGACCTCCACAACCCAGTTAGGTATTGGGTAATGAGATACTCCTTTCTAATAGGTCTTGTCAGACTTTCGGGTTTCTGATGACCCGTAAAGACTGTCAAAGATCCAAGAATGACACCCGGGACTAACAGGCACTGAGGGGTTTTGGTATGTAGTCCACGGACCAACCGGGGCAAACTTAGCTTAACCAGATCGATCGAACCATACGAATGTTTAAAACCTGATCATTCTGTTATTGCTTAGTCACAAGCCCCCCAAAAGTTTTAAATTACTATTGTCGTGTAAATCCATTTATGGTGCTGGGGTCTTACTTGATATAACATAAGAGATTGATTGCTTACATACTAATGTTAGTTTTTAATCATGTAACCCGAATAGTTGAAGATGAAGTCAAGGAGTCGCTCTTTAAATTTCAAAGCAAGACTTATCCATACCAACGATATTATCTGTATTATTATTTCTATCTATAAAGAGGTCAAAAAGACAGGTGACTAGAGTGAACTCCGTCACGCCGGTGACTTTGAGGGGTCAGAAAAAGGTGCACTTTCCACTCACTTATAACAGACAAGCATGCTATTGAAATTACTTGAAATTAATAAGAAAGTATTAGAATGATGTCCCTCAAATAGTCAAAGACGTTGGAGAGTTTAGAATTTTTAAGTCTACCATCTTCACCATGTGACTTTTATCTATTCCATGCAATTCAATTTAGCCTGTTGTCCTCCTCGTATGAAGAATTAGCAGAGCAGTTTTTTGTAGCCCGGTTCCTGAGTTTCTCAGATAAATTTTCAATAGCTTTGAATTCGACGAAGATTTACCTATGCTATTTTCGTATGACTAGTTGTTCAGAAACGCGTATAATATAATTTCCGTACATCTTTTGTGGGTGACCACTGAAAATCAGCGCTGTGCTGTGGGTCCCATAGCACAGCATCATGCTGAGTGGAAGCCTTATTGTCACAGTCACGGCGTGCACTTGCCGACTATTTATGTTCTGATTTGGTAAGTATAAATCTGTTTTTTTTCATGTTTTTATGTAATCTTATATTTTTGTATACCTACACGAGTTTCTGTGATAATTACATCTAGGGGCCTACTCCCTAAGCACGAAGTCCGTCGTTTCAGTCGAAGTAACGGGCGTTTCAAACTCCTTAACACTTACGGACAGAAGATTAGTTTGGACCCCGAAATAAGAATGAATAACAACACGATTTGACAGATGTCCTTACTCCCGATAAGTTTTTGCCAGTCCAAAAAAGTTACTAAATTGGCTGCAGGATTCATTAGGAAGTTTCGAACTACTTTCGGACGGGCCCGTATCTTCGTTGACGGAGTTAAAGAGTAGGACCCCTGTTTCTCAACTTTCTTTCTTTCAAATGTGCTGCTTTATATATAATACTGCGTAGATATAGTAGCAAGGCTTTATCCAGTTGGATTAACTGTTTAGCAGGCAATTTAAACAGTTATTTTTGTTTAAACCCTTCACCAATCATCTATCCTACTTCCTACTATCCTACTTCCTACTATCCTACTTCTTTCTATCCTACTTCCTACTATCCTACTTCCTATCCTACTATCAATTCTAATATTATAAATGTGAAAGCTTGTACGTTTAGATATAGGTATAGATGTTTATTACTCAATCACTCAACAACGACTGAATGGATTAATCTGGATTCACACATATAATACTTTTTATCTCGGTAGTAGGGACGTTCCCGCGTGATAATTTCATCCGTCACGCGGGCGAAATCGCTGGCATAAGCTATTCTTCAATAATCCAGTAGGTACCTTTTTAACAGCCAGATGATCGACCACTAGTAAAGGTCAACCTATCTCTACGGAAGCAGTTGCGGTCGCACCTGCCGATGACCGGTTCTTATTAGCTCTGATTGTTTTCTATTCCGAGTGTTCGCCAATATTAGGGATTTGATTTCCTGTTGGTTTTCATTTTGTTGTTGGTTGTAACTGTGCTTTAAGTGCTTAGTGTTTTGTGTTAATATATTATTCTTCATGGCTTATTTTCCATTGGCTTCTAGTTCTGTTGCGATACTGTTTCTAGTTTACTGTGAGTTAGGGATTCCACTGTTGAATTGTAAATAATTTATCTAAATTATGTGTAAGGCAGTTTTAATTTTGCATTGATTGGATTTTATGGTAAAATAGATAGAATAAGGTAAACCAATAACTAATTTAATGAGCAGTGGTGGTAACGACCGCGACTTACGAGTTGCAGGTAATCGGTTTGATACCTGACAGACGCTTTTATAAATGATTTCATCACCTCTCACCTCATGAAAACATCGTGAGGAAACCAGCATGTTCTAAAACGAAAAATTCGATGCTATGTGACATCTACTAAAGGGGCGTCCATCCGCTCGAGTCGAAACTCACCCTATTTCAAGTGGAGGAGAGAGGGGTCTCGGCAAATATCACGTAATTTATATTTTTTTCCGCAAAGCAACAATGTAAAATTGCGAGAAAACTGGGTTAAATTAAGTAAAACATGTTTTTCCGCCAATATGGCTAAATGCTACAAAATAATATTTATCGCGGTTATGCGAACGCTGCAAAGTAGCACAGTAGCCACTCGATTGTTAAATTGCCACCGTTCAGCCAAGCCAGCCAAACACATTACATAAATCCAACGCAAATAAGCACAGATTAACGTTTTTATTTATTATATCCCACCTGAGATTACGTTCGAGCCAAATCTCATGACATTTCACCAGAGCGGGAGTGGGGGTCGAAAAATCGCCCAAATTGCCTCACGTAACTAATGGATGCCCCCTAACCCGCACTGTTTTCGCGTGGTGGATACAGCCCACTCCTTCTCACAGAAAGAAGACCGGTGTTCCAGCAGTGGGAATATTATAAGCTGATTATGCAATTAGTAGCATGGCATCCAATAAGTCTTTGTTCTGCATTTCTTTTGCTACATAGTATCAAACTTCGGATCAAATTGAATTCTTATTTTCAAGAATAAACTCAAATGTTTACAGAGACTTCATCATTCTCATAGATTTTAGGCCGTATTATTCAAGTCGGGCTCCGAAACTAGTATACAATAAGGCCATAAAGAAGACGTCAGACAGCCAGCCTTAGGCTCAGTCTAGACCGCAATCCAGTTAGCCTAGATAATGTCCTAATGCAGGGCTGGCAAACTTCTGGACGCCAAGTTAAATCAACATTATTTGTTGTGGAGTGTTTGATAAGGAAGCCAAGAAAAATCCGAATTTCATATATTTACTTGTAGTTAATGAAGCAGCCATTTTTTGGTATAAATTGTAGATTACCAAATTGTTTTAGACGAGACAATATAAAAGGAATATGCGAATCAGCATGATGTTAACAAGACCAACAGACTGCCGAGATAATTGTATATCGTACCTATATATTGTCAGTTTAAGAGAAAGTTAGTATATTTTTTACCTAAGGGCTGATTTTTCAATAGTCAGATAACTAAAAGGGCTGAAAAGTCAGTCCTAAGTAGTAGTATATTAAATAAAAACTGAATATTTTGTAGAAAATTTATTTTTGAATTTCATAGCCTAATTCTCGAAAAATACTACGCTGCTTAAAATCACGCTAGGACACTTTAGAAGGTAAGCAAAAAAAAAGGTCTGAAAGATCGGTTAGCGAAAATGAAGTAACAGCGTGGCTATACGATACGATGCGGGGTGCGTCGGGGCTCAAGAAATTTGTAATTCATAATAAAATATTCATACAAGTACTATTAATAAATCTGAAGAGTTTGTTTGAACGCGCTAATTTCTGGAACTACCAGCCGCATTTGAAAAATCGAAAAAGGCTATCAGCCTTTTTCGATTTTTACTAGTTTAGTTTAGATTTTTTACGAACAACCTTTGCATACGCAAAGGCTGTTCATAATGCATCATCACGCTAGGACCCTTAATAGCTAAGCAGAACAAAGTCAGAACGAAAGCTCGGGCAGGCGATGCGATACGATGCGACACATTTCTAGTTCATAGTAAATATTCACAATTTTGAACTTGAAATAAGGCCCATCCTTAATCTACATTATGTCCTAGTATAAACACACCTAAGGCGACTTTCTTTCACTTAATATTATTGAGTTAAGCTCCAATGGTTTCAACTTTGAAAGTTATAATAATAATAAACGTTTTGTGGTCAAGTGATATGGTGTGTACTTTTCTTTTGTTTTTTTATTATGTTATGGAAAATTACAGTAATAATGTGAAGTTCCCATGGTTGTTATTTGAAGCAAGTTGAATGATTTGTAGTATAACCAAGGATAGATGCGTTACCGTTGACGTAACCAAATACATATGTTTATCTCTTTCTATCAACATGAATCGGTATAGGTCTTTCCTGTTCTTTGCGCACTGTATAATTGTATGTACTAGTAGGTAGCTACATTCATGGTTTATGCTACTCTTGAGTGCTCTAATGTTTGTGTATGACGCGTCTAGTTATAATACGTCATTGAGTATAACCCGATTTTTAAAACCATGTACCTGTCAATGTCAAAATATTGACATGATGGCTGCATTGGTAGCGTCAGCAATAGTTAAACGAAAATAACAGTGCAGACGACACGGGTGTGCAGACCGTACTGGTAGGCGTCAGCGGTGAGGTACGATGGTAAGCGGACGGGTGAATTCAATCTGGCCAATATTTTTTTTTTGACAGCCCATGTGCATAGTAGTAATAATCGACGTATATGTAACGTTTTTTTAAGTTACTTAAAAAGCTATAGTCTCGCAAAAATCCTGGCCCTTACACGATGGTGTGACGAAGGTGGGCCGTGTCCTGATGTCTGATCCTGTGAGTCCTGCATCAACACACTGCACCCTAATTGCGTCTACCTAAGTCTAATATTAATTACTCTGGATAATTTTGAACGACATTTTCAATCCATAATTAAATTAAAATTAATGAACGTATCGTTACGTGTCAATACTCATTTAATGAAAACTTGCTAAGACTATACACCGTGAAATTTTAATGGTTGTTTTCCCGCAGCGAAATGGTTTTGTCTTGGTAATACAATCGTTTTATAAACAAATAAAATATTAGAAACAAAAAATGGCAGATTACCCATTGTGAAAAATCACCACGTGCGAGAGTTTATTTCGCTTTAAACATTTATGCATCGCTGTTCCCTTTGTCGGAGGTGCGTGCGATTCGAGTAGTACCTACAAGTTACCTCTAGTATTACTAAGGAGTAGTGTTTTATCGAGTTGATGAATATTTTGACATTATATTATTATTATTATATTATTATTATTTTTTTTATTTTTGTTGTTGACGGCACGGTTGGCGCAGTGGTTAAGCGATTGACTGCTGCGCTGCGAGTCGTGGGTTCGATTCCCGCACGGAACAAATATTTGTATGACCTACAAGTAGTTGTTCCGGGTCTGGCTGTTTGTGTATGTGAGTTTAAATGTTTGTAAACGGACCCACAATACAGGAGAAATTCCTAGTGTGGGGCAACGTTTTAAAAAAAAAAAAAAAAAAATAACGTTGTGCGTGTAGACTAGCGTCTCTCTCAGATACTACCTCTGCCGGACACGATGTCTAGTGAGACAGTGTGATTTTTTAAATTATTTTAAAACAAAAAATTCTTATTTTTTTTACTTTTACTCTATGCTTCGAAAGTACTCCTTATGGCAAGTTGTTCTGCCGCGGGAAAACAACCATTTAAATTTCACGGTGTATACAACATTAGTTTTAGTATATGCGAAACTTAATTATAGTTTATTCAGAGTAAGTAACTGAATCGATTTCAATATTTTCTACACAACGTTATATTTTTTCCCGTGTTGACCAAGTTTATGTGGACAACCAGATATCATAACAAGCTTATCACTTTGTGACTATAGTTTTGAAATTTTGTTCATGGATTCTTTACATAAAAATACTAGACACGTGTTTCGGGTTTCGCAAATACTAAAACTAGGGTTGTATAGAATTAATCAGCTGTGCTAACAGAAGGGCTGTCCCTTAACTGTGTTTGCTTGTCCCGTGGCCGCGTCTAGCTGGAAAGATAGGTAACTGTCCAGGACGATCACTGTAATCTAGTCTAGATTACAGTTACAATATAGGCCGAACTACAGGCAAACAGCTTATGTTTACATTTTGTCGATGTTTATTATAGTTATCATTTTTGTTGAGACATTTGGGGCTTAGGAGGTTATAAATTCAAATTCAAATTCAAATTCAAAATCATTTATTTCAATCCATTTTAGATTATAATTGAATAATATTAGTATTAGCAAACTGCAAACAAACAACAAACAAACCCAAACAACAAACCAAACAAACTGTCACCTCGAATTCAGCATTCAAGAACCCCCAGCATCCCACCCCCCTCCTAAAAAATCAGCTGTTCCATACATTTTGACCGTGTAGATATTGCACTTTTTTTATGAAACTGCTGATTTTTTTTTGTATGACCTACGAAAAGTTTCTATGTTGGGGAGCCTAGAATGATATGCTGAATTCATGGTTACAATTTGCGCACTGGATAAAAACTTATCCTGTATAGGAACATGGGCGAGAAATGGAAACACACGGTCAACTAAAACAGCCTACCTATTACTGTATAATCAATCTATGACGTTCTCACTGCTGGGACACAGGCGTCCTCTCTATGAGCAGGAATGGGCATCATCCACCACGCGGGCCCAGTGCGTGTTAGTGGATGTCACATGTCTTCAAATATTTTGGCTCTAGGACATGCCAGTTTCCTCACGATGTTTTCCTTCGCCGTTTTGTGAGCAGTGGTGATGGATTAATTTACAAAAAGTGAAGCGTCTATCTGGGTTCGCACAAACGAGCTACAACTCGTAAGTCGCGGTTGTTATCTGCAGGCTTAGCACGAGCACCGATTTGTTGACGGAAGAATAGAATAGGATGTACAATAGGAGAAGATAGCTATGTTCTTCTATTAATTATTATCACAGTTATGCGTTCTAAACGAATCATGATTTTGTAGATAATCGTTTATACTTTGTGGCCGTCGAGTAGAAAGTTTGTTGTCAGTGTGATTTTGACAGTTTGGAAAGAATCTTCTGAAAAGATAAAATGACAGATTATAGAAGGATATCTACGGTGCGATGTCAAAAATGGAGAAACGAAATGTCACTTTGAATTGAAAAAACACTGTCTATTCTTCGTTTAAATAGAAAACGTCTTGCTAAGCCTGCTGCACAACAACTCCTATAGAAGCACAACATGGAAGCATACACGTGTGACCTTTGCGAAGCAGTGAGCAACTTACTCCAGCATATCTATTAAATACAAAAACATACATAAAAAATCGTTCAATTTAAAAACATTCCCATTCAAGGCGTCATGTCTAAAACTTTTCATAAATATATCAATTGTTTTTATGTTATTTATTTAGTTATTCATTCCAAATACAGCAATATCCTTACAGGCTAGACCGAATGCGATATTTTAGTTGTAGTACACTTCAATAGTTTAAAATAGCTCCATTGCTTGTACTTTCAAATTCAACTTAAGCGCAACAGAATATGTCGAACTCATCATGTGGACAATTTAAGACAGAGGTTTAAATGCGAACGTTCCTAAAAATATGGTAATTGCTCCTCTAACACCTGAGACCATGTTTAAGTAGTAAAATTTTTTGGCACAGGACCAGACTTCCAGCCAAATATAACCTGCCTGCCTGAATAGATAATTAAAAGAGTCCATTCTGTGCTACAAAAGTTCACAAAACTCTTCTAGGATAGTTTAATATTGCAGCAGTCTAAAAGAGAGCGAAATTGGCACACTCAGTCTTGACCATTTGAAAGTAGGTACCTATCCACCCCAACACTTATCACTGCCCTTTGTTGACCCCTCAGAGTTCGTTTAACCCTGCGCAAGCGACGACAGGTGACTTCACTAGTCTTCCGTTACAATTATAAAACACACCCTTAAGGACTGTGAGTAGAAAAAAAAATACATTAAAATGCATTTCCTATCAGCTGGGTTGCGACAAATTTAGAAGTTGCTGCTGAAAAATACATTGGCAACACTTAATCTGCTAAAAATAAGGTCTAATTTCGGTTACAAAATATTGACTAAAGCTGCAAAATAAAACAGCTTTTTGCCTGCGGTCAGTAAAATTGCTGGTTTTATTCTATTTCGTGAACAATAGGGTTCAATGTCGTTTGTGGTTTCAGTAATTGGAGTGTTTTCGTAAGGTTGGTTTTGTGGCTAGGAAGTCCGAAGATTGTTTAGTTCCTAGTTTCTTCTATGAAGTTATTTTAGTAATAAATAGACAAGGTACCGTTCGTGCATTAATATTTAACCGTTTTACGCACATTGAATTGTATTTTTTTTTTAATATTTAAATAGGAATACTTACCTTTCTTTAATGTCTTCATGGTTACAATCTACGCAGATATTATTGTGTATGTGTCAGAATTCATAATTCTTCAGGCTCCTGCAAACAGGCGCGACGCGACAGCCCGACGAGAGGCACGCAGAACAATTTCTATGAAAACTTTGCGAAATTGTTTCTACAAATGTGCGTAGTGTTGTCTCGTCGCGCCTGTTTGAAGAAGCCCTTACAGTGATCTTCCAAGTAGGTACTTGTCTACCTTTCCCCGGGTTTGGGTGTGATGCGACATTCAAACAGACGCTAGACGGCGAGATTTTTTTGCGCACTGTAGCTTTAACGCACTGCTAAAGGGGCATTTAAGTATTACGTAAGCACTACAGGGGGGCGTGGGGTATTTGCTTTGCTTGTTTTTGATGACATGGGAGTCTGGATGGTGATTACGTCAGCAGTATTTATTTTTTACTTTTTTGTATTTTCTACCAAATTAGTCGATTTTGGTTTGAACACATATGGCAACCCTACTTGTCTATGAATGGCTCGAAGAAAACGATGTCGACATTCCAAAATCAAACGATAGTGAGCAGACTCACATCACTGAGCAGAAAAAATCCAATGTCATCGAAGACAGAGTCATGGATTCGTGTGTCATGGACTGAAGACTTAATTTGAATTAACATACCAAAATAAAAGAAGTTTGTTTTGTTTGTTAATTTAAAAAGATTATAATAACTGAATACCATCTGAATAAAATTTGCTTAAATAAATATTATATGCTTTAAAGTCCTCTATTCAATGCCTATTTCTTATTTCTAGACTTATAACGGCTGCTCATGAATCAATTAATAAACCAGAACACATTGAAAAATGAATGTACCAATGTTTACGTGAGCATTGGGGTAAGAGCTTTGCTTTCTTTTGCTGACGAGGGTTAGTAATTGCTAAAAAATCTACTTACGTAATACTTTTTTTATAATTAAACAAGGCACACTATTAGACCACTGGGGTCTATTAAGATAGACCCAGTGGTCTATTAATGTGCCATAGTCTGGAATTGCTCAACGCGCTACTGTGAAATTAAGGTAAAATGGAGTAGTAATATTCTTTAAGCTTGTGTTTTACGTTTTTCCTCTTAATTGCGCCGTGAATGTCTATTGGTATTTGGTTTAGTAAGACGGGTATTGTGAAAGATGCAGTGCGCCTACCATAAAAAAAAATTAAAGGCTCCTACACAAATACCGGCGGTACAGCCGGCGGGTTTTTGCCTTGCGGGTATGCTGCAGTTGATATTAGGCCGCCGGCTTTTTCCGCAGAAACCGAGTATGCCGCCGGCCTTGTTGGCGGTGAGGCCGTGGCACTTTAAGTGATTTTATTTTTGACTGACGAGTATTCACATCATATTTGAATACTAGAAGAGCCCCTTAGCGCTGCGAGTTGAAATCGAACAATGTATATTTTCGACGCGCCGGGATGCACTCTGTTTCGATTTTCAACTCTAGGCGCTTAGTAGTGCGATTTCATTTCAACTGCTGGAACGCGGACTCAGATAGACCCTTGTAGAGCAATTCATTGATTGTCAGCCTACAGCTGTCCATTGCTGGACTTGGGCTACTCCAATTGCACGCCATTCAGCTCGATTCTCGGCAACTCTCATCCAGCTGCTACCAGTCACCCAACGAAGATCGTCGTTCCATCTAACCTGAGGGCGTCCTAAGTACCTTACGTTTGCCGATTCACGGTCTCGGTAAAAAGATTATTTCATAATACAATCAATTTCAAAATCATCATCACAATTATGCTCAAAAAAACTTCATTCCAACTATTATCAAACACCCTACCGTTACATAATTATACAGGATGCTACTTTTCGATATCATTGTCATCGGAAATGACTTCACCCTTATAATAGGTACGCACGCGCCATAGACAAGAAAAAAGTAAAAAGTTCGTTAGAGCATGTGTGTGCAATGCTTTTAAATTGTTCTTTTTATGAATATTTAGAGCAACCTGTTGTTGTTTTGTTGATTTTTTTGAGTTTTATTGTCAAGTTTATGTCATGGGCGTCGGCTGTCATAGTATCGAATTGAAGCGGGAAACGTTCAACGATTTTGGCGCGAAATGGCGTGAGGTGACGAGGATGTGACTTCTATTCCCATTAATTGTACAGCTTTGAGATAAGCCTCGCCTAATTATCTGCCTTTTCTTTATCCAACCATTTTGGTCATTTTGGGGTCGGCTTCCAAACTAACCGGATGCAGCTGAATACCAGTATTTTACATAGATCGACTGCCTATCTGACCTCAACAACCCAGTTACTGGGTAACACGATACCCCTTGGTAAGACTGGTTGACAGACTTTCGGGCTTGTGACGACCCGTAACGACTGTCAAAAATCCACGAATAACGGCACGGAGGGGTCTTGGTATTTAGAGATGGTCACACGTCAATGGACCAAAAGCGGGTAGCGTGCCTTGATCTGTTCGATCGACCCGTGCGGCTATTATTAGCTACAAGCCCCTTCGCCTAGTGTGACATACAATTAATTTTAAACGTAATTGCAGTGACTTTACTCTTCTTTTTTCTTTTTTTTTTGTGGGTGGGAAATCATCAAATGACTTCTCCCGCTCTGGATGGGGCAAGAGGGTGTGTCAGACTTTTACTGACTAAAACCCACCCGTGTTCCCTCAGTTGCCTGTGTGCCAGGGGCCGCGGTATCTCTTTCGAACAACTCGCACCCCTGGGAGTTACTTTACTTTAGGTTATCTTTGCAGAAAAAAGAATAAACTGAAAACTGTACTGCTCAATTCAAATCTGAAAAATACATAAAAAACCTGTTCATAGTAGTAGTAGTTCATAAAAAAAAGTTTTTTTTTTCAATAAAAATCCTATCACTCTGTATAAACAATGACCTGCCGAGCATCGAACCTGTAACTGACCAGCGATGACATTTAGCGCGGCAAAAAAATCACGCATAGCACGTGGCAACGCACCTGCGCAACCCTTAGGGATGTCACGCAAACATTTAAACTTTTAATTTGTCGTGCATCGTGTCGTGAGTACAGTGAAAATGAAAAATATTTCTTGTTGAGGCGATTTCTTTTGTTCAATTTTAAGGTAACAATTGTTTGCACGTACAGAACTGTCAACTTCCTAAAGGTTGGACATCGTTTTTAGTAGTATTATATTAACGCAGTACGGTATTAAAAATTTAAAATAATTTAACAACAAAAGGTTTTTTTTTTCGTATTTTTGGTAACTATGCCTACTTATCAATTAACGCAAAGTTTATGGAAAATTCTTAAAAATCTATCATAAAATTTAAAAAGCATAATCATCCGATAACGTTCCAACTGCTGGGACTCAGACCTAATCTCGGTAAGAGCGTGTAAGCTGTAATCCACCGCGCGAGCCCAGTGCGGGTTGGTGGATGTCATATGACTTCGAATTTTTGCTTGTTTCACATGCTTGCTTGCTTGTTGGACATGCTGGTTTCTTCAAGATGTTTTTCTTCCCTTTTTGAGAGCAGTGGTAATTAAAAATGTCACACAAAGTAAAGACTGTCTGGTATCGAACCACTGCTTCTTAAATAACAAAAACTTAAATAGCAAGTTTCCTAAATAAAATTAATATAACTCATAATCGTTCAATCAGACTCTAAAAATAAAAATATTTACGTGACAACCCTTTACTAATATAATCGTGATGCCATGTGGATTATAATAAGGGTTGCGGTTTTTTTTTTTAAGGCATTCAAAGGTCAAACAGTGTCGACGGGGTTAAAAAAAAGATTTAAAACATTTACTGGTCTTTGTGGTTTTACGAAAAGGGTGGGTTAAGCCTAGGTCTGTATTTCTTTTTATTATTTATATACACGTTTTTATACTATTGAATTGCCTACTATATCTATCCATTTAAAACTACAAGTTTAGCTTTTTTGAAGTAGTATTTTAAATTAAATAGTAACTATTGCAATTACTCTAAAATTACTGAACTAATAATATTATTATCAAATGCACCTAATTTAATAACCGTTTTTATTGAAATCGTTAATCAAAAGCGCAAAAGATCGAAATTAGAATAAACACCAAATAAAAAATAATTTACTGTCCCCTTCCTACACGCTAGGGCTGTGCGTCATTTAAATGTAAAATATTCACTATTTTAACAACAGGTGTTCAATTTATGTGGGAATTGTTAGTAATTTGCATACCAATGTAATGGTAGTCTGTCGGTATGTTGGTACTTGGTACCTGGTAAGTTGGTACTTAATTGTAACTTAGTTTGTGAGTAATTGCTGCAATTTTGTGAAAATATGCGTTTAAATATAGATGACTCTAGAAGGGTCGTTCTTTGCGGGGTTCCGTGTGGTGCCGGACGTAAATGAATAGCACCATCCCATTTCTTCCCGTGGGTGTCGTAGAAGGCGACTAAGGGACTTACTAGAGAATGGGCAGCAGCGTTCTCTATGCATTTTACCAGCATACTGCGATCGCCAACCCGCCTGCCAAGCGTGGCGATTATGGCAAAACCCCCCTTTTGGGAGAGCCTATGTACAGCAGTGGACGTCTTTCGGCTGATATGATGATGATGATGATAGAAGGGCTTGTGGCTAAGTAATAACAGCCGCATAGGACGATCGAACAGGTAAAGCTACGATTGCCGCGGTTGGCCCGTGGAGGGGGTCACCCCTCTTCTTCATCTTTACATACCAAGACCCCTTCCAGTTCCCCATTTGTGGATCTTTGATGAGTTGTTACTGGTCGTCAGAAGCCTGAAACTCTGATGAACAAGACTTACCAAAGGATATCGTATTACCCAGTGACTGAGTTGTGGAGGTCAGTTAGGCAGTCGTTCCATATAAAATACTCAGTTACAACTGGTTGGACCGGAAGCCAACCCAAATATCGTTGGGAAAAGGCTAGGCCGATTGATAGAAGTATACCTAATATTTTTGATAAAACACTTGGAGCAACTTTATTTTAGTTAATTTCTAAATAACTTAAGTGCCTAATTTTGTAAATTACTGTCAATTATTTGAAAAGAAAAAAAACGGTCCCTTTAACAAAAAAGTAATACTTCAGTATTACTCAATAAATTTCTTTCCTATTAAGATCCACAACGCAGAGAGCAGAGGTGGCCCAGTGGTATCGGCCCCTAATAACGAGTTATTGTAGATCGTAGGTTCGATACCTGACAAGCGCTTAACTTTGTGTAAATCATTTTAAATACCACTGCTCTCAAAAACTGTGAAGGAAAACCATCGTTAGGAAAATGTCCTAGAACCAACAATTCGAAGACAATTGTGACAATTTTAGCTTACAGCCTGTGTCCCAGCGGTGGGAATTTTTATAGGCTGAGTGTGAATCCACAAACACTTCTGTATAAAATTAAACCATATTTTACTAAACTAATTAAATACTATCTATTCGACTTAAACAATCCTAATTCACATCCAAATAAATCACCTAACACAGCCCTAACGTCTTTCGGCGCGAAGGGCGGCGCGTGCGCAGTATTCCGTTACGTCAGGTGAGCTCATCAATTAGATTAATTAACTGACATACCTGTTGCTAGCCTGTACTGAGAACTTCAACTTAAAGCTAGGTTTCTTCTAAAAAACATTAGTTATCGAAAAATCTAGGCAAATTCGTCTAATTTATCATACTAGTCATCATCTGCTTAGCCTTTTCCAAAGAATGTTTGGGTCGGCTTCCAGTCTAACCGGATCCAGCTGAATACCATTATTATACATGAAGTGACTACCTATGTGACCTCCACAACTCAGTTACGATACCCCTTGGTAAGACTGATTGTCAGACTTTTGGGCTTCTGACGACCCGTAACGACTGACAAAGATCCACGAATGGCAGCTGGGACATGCTTTCCGAGGCAGGGAAGGGTCTCAGTATGTAAAGATGGTCAGCCATCTACAAGCGTACCTTGGTCGATCGACCCGTCTTAGCTACAAGCTCTTCTGTTCATAATGCTAGTTTTCCCAAATATTCGGAGTACGAAGAGTTCCTATCAACCAAAGTTTGTCCCATGCCAAAGTTCATTGTACCAAATTTTGGTCCCACACTAGTTTGTATGGTAGTTATTACTATCTGATAGAAGTCCTAATTTGCTCATATAACTTCACCATTTTCCACTATTTACGTTGAAGAGGTCAATTAATGTCATTCATTCATTTTTATTGAGCACTGAGTAGTCTGGACTCTGCTAGGGAAGCTTTTATCAGCCCAGTAGATAGCAAAGCCCTTTTGGAAAAGCATCATAGAAGCCATTTGATGTGATGTCTCATATAGTAGATTAATTTATGGAAACAAAGTCTTCTGTTCTGAAAAAAATATTCCTAAAACTCCCTTTCATTTCACCCAAAAATCGCTCCACAAATCAAACCTTTTCACACCTCTAGACAGATAGACGTCACACAAAAACCACCTCAATAAATCACAAGCTACCTCCAACGTGTTTTGGCGGCAAGACGAAAGTCGCGTGCGCAGGATTCCGTTAGCACGTCAGGTGTCCCGCAGGTGGGTATAACGACCTTAGGGTAGTCACCCCTACGATTTGAGTACGTTTTTTTAGATGAGGCTTGTAACGAACGTTTCGTAGGTTGAAGACCTCTGTTGATAGGGAGATATACCTAAGGGGATATTAATATATTTTAATGAGAGATAATTAGGGGTAAAAAAAAAAAACTAAAAATATTTTCTTACAAGATCTTTTGACGATAATCTGACAAAACTATCAATGTAAAGTACCAGTTAACAACGGCATCATTTTGAATTAATTAGTCTAGTTTTTTTTTTTATCCTGCCTATATTTATACGTGCCTACTAAGAGTTACCTAGGCTCTGCTATACCTGTACTGGCTAACTCTATTGCATTAGTTGTGACTGAGTATTTATAATAAAATTCAGTCTGGCGAATTATAATATTAGAGCACCCGCTAAAAAATAAGGAGCACTATCTGTATATACTGACTACCTACCTCGGCATCTATGTTTTCTTTGTGATAATCTCGGCGAAGAAAATATCAAACAAATATTCAAACTTAAGTTAGAAATTAAAGTATCAGTTTAACAATTAATTGGGACAACGTCAATTGGACAACCTAATGCTGTTCAAGATGGCATTAGGGATGCGGAAGGAAACATACATTTATAAGCTTTTTGCTGGCCTACCCCAACAAACAGGCTTCCCACAAGGTGATGACCTTGTGAAGGCCGCAGGAATCCGCTGGACACGGGAACCACAGTAACGGTCGAAGTGGCGATGCTTGGGAGAGGGCTATGTCCTGCAGTGGACGTCTTTCCGCTAAAATGGTCATGATGATGATTGACGTTTTATAACTCAACCGAAACGCCAACACATGTTTGATGGCCTAGCTTATGAGAACTCTGGTGGCCCAGTTGTAACGAACCTGACTTATAATTTGTAGGTTCTAGTTTCGAACCCCGAACAGTGGCAATGGGCCGGCCACATTAGCCGTAGAACCGATGAACCGAGAACATGTGTACCCACACGTGTTCTTGAGTGGAGACCGCGAATCGAGAAACGTAAGGTAGGACGCCGTCAGGCTAGGTGGAGTGACGATCTTCGCAGGGTGGCTGGTAGCAACTGGATGAGAATTGCTGAGAATCGATCTGAATGGCGTGCAATTGGAGAGGCCTATGTCGTATATGATGATGAGGTTCGACCCCTGACAGATGCTTTACTTCTTGTAAATTCTTTAATCACCGCTAAACATCTTGAGGAAACTGACATATCCTAGAACCAAAATTCAAAGACATGTGACAGACAGACACACCATCCTGCACAGGGCCCCCTATGGTGGACTATGGCCCACTCCCGCTCACTGAGAGGAGGCCGGTGGCCCACCTGTGGGAATATTATTGGCTGATATAACATGTGGGAACATATACGCAACACATCTTATACAGAATATGCACTTTAAGAATATAAAAGGAAGTTTTCTATGCAAAGCACAACAAAACCATCCCGTGCGTGCAAGCAGATACAAACAATTGACAAAAGCAAAAAACCTATAGGCAGTTGTCATCATTACAGGATAAGTTCATCGACCTCAATTAACATCGTCATTACAAGACAATGGGACAAAAACACTCTCTGATGATTGAATAATTACTGCTAAGAGAAAAACACTTTTAATGGTTACCCTTTACTTTGAGGAAATAGGTGAGAGATGAGTTTCCTTGGAGAAGGATTTCCAGAAACTGTTTGATATGCCATTTTGGACAACATACGTTTGCCGCTAAGGTTGATTGGTAGAAAATGCCTCAGGCATTAAATCCGCCTTTGTAAAGTTTTTTTTTTTGGTATTGTGCATCTTCCTTATGTACGATAAAACAAAGTCGCTTTTTGTGTTTGTATGCTTAGATCTTTTAAACTATGCAACGGATTATAATGCGGTTTTCATCAATAGACAGAGTGACTCAAAAGGAATGTTTATACAGGGTACATTTTTAGCCAGTGCGCAAACTGTAACCATAAATTCAGCATATCATTCTAGACCCCCCTAGCTTAGAAATTTTTCGTCAGTTATACAAAAAAAAAATCAGCTATTCCATACATTTTGAACGCGTAGGTATTATTGCAGTTTTCTATAAAACAGCTGATTTTTTTTGTTTTACAAGAAAAAATACAGTTTGCGCACGGGTTAAAAATGTATCCTGTATGTATAATAGACCAACCTCCATGCAGGCGAAGCCGCTGGCTAAAGCTAGTAAAAAATAAAACATAAAGTAAAAAAAAAACGTTTCTTTAAAAGGGTAGCACCCTTTTAAAGAAACGAAAAATGCCATGGTTAGGGTGCACAAATCAAGATTCAAAGTAGTCACCCGAGTTCCGTGTGGTGCCGGACGTAAAAGAATAGCACCATCCCATTTCTTCCCGTGGGTGTCGTACAAGGCGACTAAGGGACTTACTAGAGAATGGGCAGCAGCGTTCTCTATTCATTTGACGACCATACTGCGATCGCCAACCCGCCTGCCAAGCGTGGCGATTATGGCAAAACCCCTTTTGGGGGAGGCTTATGTCCAGCAGTGGGCATCTTTCGGCTGATATGAGGATGATGATGACCCGAATTGCGTAAGACTACACTATTAAACAAAATCCGAGTAATTTTAAAGGATATTGCTAATCCATTGCTCCATATGTTCGAAACATTTGTCTGCTTAGCAACGTAAATAACGCAATGAATTTTATTGAACTGTCAAAATGAAAGCCAATCCTACTATTAGTGTGTAACACAATTACCTACCCCGCTGTACCCGTTGAACCCAAGAACCTAATCAGCAGTCGTCTTCAGTCAGCAGTCAATTTTAATTTAATACACCGTCTGCCTCAACGTAACAAAATGACTAACGACACACCACTTCTTTAAAGTCGGTTACATCGTTACAATGTCCGACACGGCAGGAAACAGAGGGGAGACTTTTTGTAATGCAAGTACCTTGTTTCAGCCGTTTGTGGATAAATTACCATCTACACGAGAACTTAATCTTTGATTGTGTCTTCATTAGATCCTAGAGTGCTAATAAACCACAAAATAAAAAACACAACATTTTTATTTAATCGATTAGTGCCATAAAAATTTCGCGCGTAATTTGACGAAAACGCTGGACGCAGTAGACGCCATATTGCTCTGTGGGTATGACGTCAGTTTGCTATTAAACAAAAGCGCTGATATTTTATAAGACAATTATTTATAATTAAAAAAATGAGTTATTTTTCTACTTATCGTTGGTTTGCTGTTCCTGAATCCAAAATATTATTTAAATAAAATTACTTTGGTTACGAAAATAATTATAAAAGTACGAAGTTGCTCAGTTGACATGCCGTATGACGTAATAACGTGGCGGCTACTATTTTAAGGTGTTCAAAAACAGATTTAAAAAACTGAAATTTTTAAATTGTATTTTAAAATTTGTTTTGTTGTTTCATGAACTAAAACGAACATTTTACGTCTGCATTTTGCCTAAGCTATCTCAATAATATATTTTTTGATTTTTTCTCTTATAGAGTAAAATAACCTATTGCTGTGGAAATTCGTTCCTTGCGAAGCATGTGTTGTGTGACTATGAATGATAAATAGGCTGAGGAATGATGTGACAAGACAACGGTGCTGTTTAAAAGAAGATGTAGTGAGAAAAAAATTAAAAGAGTATGCTTAGATGGTTTGTTCATGTTGAGAGGATAAACGAAGTTCGGCTAACAAAAGATGTTTACAAGCCAGATGGAAGTGGAGACACGGGGAGAGCCTAGGAGAGAGAGAGAGGCCCTAGGAGGACATATTATTACATTGGTGTACATAGTTATGTTCTTCAGAAAGATCAGGTAGTAGTACAGGTAGTACTCGCTACACGCTCAAGTGTGTATGACGACAGGGGCAATTCTCGGTATTTTTAAGAACTTTCACAGTCTGATCACAACCTCAATCAGTCAAAAATAATACCTACCTCGAGTTTTAATAAATTTTTGACGACTTTTTGACATTTGGTTGTCGCAGAGGTGAGACTGTGACTAGATTTTGAACATTTTTAATTACGATCATTGGCCTTCAGAAGGCCAATTCTGGTAATTAAAAACGTTCGAAATCTAGTCGCAGTCTCATCTCGGCGCCAATCAAATGTCAGAAACTTGTCAAAATTGTATGAAAACTAGAAATATTTTTGACAGATTAAGACTGAGATCGGGATCGGATAGTCGGATTCATATTTACCTAAAGTTAATTTTTAGTTACGAAAATATGGAAGAGGCTTCTTAAAATATTTTTTTGTACAAAAATCCTGGGATGCCAGCTACACCGGGAATGCATAACTAGTCAGTTGTATAGTATGGAAGCAACTTCTAAATGATTAGGATTGCATAATTATTCAGACGCATATTTATTAAAAAATGAACCCGGATGGAAATTTGGTACCTATACCTATGTACCTAGGGTGTAAGTCTGTAAGAGTAGGTGTGGTGTGTGTTAGTAAAAACATTTTTTTTTACATTCATTTTAAAAAAATCGGTACAAAAGCGCATTCCATTTTAGCCAACATCTCAACTTCAGGTGAATATGCATCCGAATATCCGATCTCTAGAGATCAGACTGTGAACGTTCTTAAAATTACGAGAATTACCCCTCAGATGTCTGAACGTAAAGAATGCAAAAGGAGGAATCTATCTATGCATACGATGTGTCATACATCGACGCGCAAACTGTTACTATGGAATCAGTACATCATTCTGAATCCCTCTGCGTTAAAAATTTTCAACGGTTGTTTAAAAAAAATGCTAATTCACATACATTTTGAACTAGAAGTACACACGGCTAGACATCAAGCTATACATTTCCAGTTTACGGTTCATAATTCATAATTCATAATTCATTTATTGGTTTGCAAACATGGGTAATACAGTTCATAGATGTGTTATTTTATAAGTCCTCCATGTTCTACCGTCACATGGGCATGCAAATCACATAATATTAGATATAGAATTAATACAAAATTTAGGATATTTTATCTTTAAATTAACAGTAAGGAAAATTTAATAATACAAGATACAAATTCATGTCAAATCGTTTGAATTACAGTAAAAATGTCACAATAATACGAAAATGTCAAATGTCAACCATGTTACAGTAATACAAAGAAAATAAAAAAAATGTCAAAGGTCACTAAGGATACATTAATAAAATTATTAATTAAAAGGAATAATAACATGTCAACCAGTCAGTGATTCATCATTAAGGAAGTCGTCACTTGTGTAATAACTTTTTTTTTATCAATATTTCGTTTGATCGGACGGTGATCTTGCACTGTACGGAAATCCTGTACAATGCGAGATTAGCTTATACTGGAAATGTATACATTTCCAGTATAAGTTACGAGGTTGATTGTGTAGCCGTGTGTTTTTACATATTGCAGATTTATTTTTCAACACCTCTGCTAACTTCTTTTAGGCATACAAGCGTGATATTATATGAATAAGCTATCCACTCAACAATTTAGTTTTTAAACCGAAGCCACAAAACCAGTGATGACTGGGTGTCCTTGACGCGCCTCTCCTAATCACTTTATAGTCTGTACCTATTGTTGGTACACTAGTCATAGATTCTTCATGTATTACTACATGTTGTGGGGTAGGCAGAGTAGCCGTAAAAGCGCAGGGTAGCCTGGGAGGTTGGTTAACCGGAATTGCCTGTGGCTGTCTCAATAAATTAGGGCGTCCAGCCAGGGCTTAATTACTTAAAACTAAATGACTACACGCCAAGGGCATCCCCTGTAGGGTACGGACATCGATTTAGGGCGACGCTGGAAGAGGGTAGCAAGGGACACTGGGTCGGAATGAGGTAAAAGGTAGTATATTTGTTTAGTTTAGAACTAACTATGACCGCGACTTCGCTCCCACGGGTGGATGTCGGAACCTATCCCGACAAAGTTGATCCAGCCGTTTCAGAGATTAGACGGAACAAAAATACATAGTCAGACACAATTTAATAAAATGAAATTTTTTGTAATAATTTTCTTATACTTTCATAAATGCATTTAATAAAAAGCTGTTATTTATTGCTTTGTAGTGTATTATTTCTTAATAAACTTTTTTATTATGTACAGTAAGAAAATACATAACAGACTAGTAACTTGTTACACAAAATACAACATTTTTATGTAACCAAAGTTCAAGAACAGTTCTAGGTCACAATCTCACAGACACACACACACACACACACATTTTTTTCAACAACTTTGAACCACAGTCTAGTAATCGAGACTAACCCACAAACCAACAATGTAAGTGCTAGTTCACACGAGCGTTCCCACGCGTCAATGTCTAGGGCGCGCGTGTGAAACACCTTAACAATGACGTAACTTTGTGTCATGAGCGCGAAAGGAAAAATGCTTTTACTTTGACTTTTATTGGTTATGGTAGACGAGATTATGTCATGAAAAAAAAAAAAAAATAACGAAAAAAAAATTGGTAAAACTTTTAACAGAATTGTCACCATTTTTTACTACGGTTTGGTCACCAACTGCGTTACAGAATCATCCTTTTATTAAATCTTAATAGTCAACTCGGCTGGGCGACGTTCGGGAAGCTTCGCAATATCTTCTCGTCCCAAATACCGCAGTGTCTCAAGACGAAAGTCTTTGACCAGTAGGTATGTGTTGCCAGTGATGACCTATGGTACAGAAACGTGGTCGCTCACAATGGGCCTTATCGGAAGGCTTAAAGTCACATAAAGGGCAATGGAAAGGGATATGCTCGAAGTTTCTCTACGCGATCGAATCAGGAATGAAGAGATCCGCAGGAGAACCAAGGTAACCGACATAGCCTAAAGAATTGCCAAACTTAAGTGGCAGTGGGCAGAGCACATTGCTCGCAGAACAGATGGCCGATGGGGCCGAAAGGTTCTGGAGTAGCGACCGCGTACCGGAAGACGTAGAGTGAGAAGGCCACCCACAAGTTGGACCGATGACCTTGTCAAGGCTGCGGGAATCCGCTGGATGTGGGCACAAGACCGGTCGAAGTGGAGGAGTCTGGGGGAGGCCTATGTCCAGCAGTGGACGTATTTCGGCTAAAATGATGATGATATCTAGAACATACCTGTTGAAAGACAAACATTATTGTTGATTCTAGCCGATGAACTGCGCCTGAAGAAGGGTTATGTTTTTCGAGTGTATGTATGTATATTTCTTTGGCACGCTCTGTAGCCTAAACGGTTTGATCGATTTCAGTCTCACACTGGGCATATCAAAATTGAAAAAAAAAATTGGCCGAGTTTTGGCGCCATATTATTTATTTTTATATCATATGTTTTCCCACTAAAGGGCAAAGGCGCGCCTTTCTCCTTCCCACTTCTCTCTGTCTTGAACTGGTGTGGGCCAATACTGTCTGTAGGAGTCAAGCTCATCCCGCCATCTTCTCCTGGGTCCACCTCGATGTTGCCAGACGATTTGGCCCATGACTCGGTCGATATTTGGCAAACGTGTCCGTTTTAAATAATAACATTTTTAACAAAAATACTTGAGTGACTTCTTTAGATACTCTACGGCAAGCTAATTAATCTGTCTAATTTTGTATTATATTAGATTTTTAAACAATTAGCGACCCGCCAATGTTTTGCACGGTTCTTACGCCTTAGCCCAACTTTGGGATTTCTTTATATTAATAATAAACATAAGTTTCAAATTTAAGTATTCTCCTTTCACGGAAACCTTTCGGAATAAATTTTAAAAACGTTGATGAAATCCGCACCGAAATCCGTTGAGTAGTTTAGAAGAACAACGTGGTCACACAAACAGACGCGTGGCCAGCGGTGATAGACGAAAATGACATTAATTTTATAATATGTATATATAAAAAAATATAAAAATAATTAAAATGATAATTTTCCCAAAATGATAAACCAAACAAATCCACAACAATTTGAATACCGACACGGGCATTGAACTTTAAACCTACCCTCTATTAATTATTTTATGGACAGTCGTTTGCACTCACGCGATCCTAGGGTACCAATAACCGATGACCATAGGAATGTAAGGGTAACCCTTGTAACTAAATAATATGGTAAATGGTGTTATTTGAATAAGGGTGGAAATTACCAATTAACTTCTAAATAGGTGGGAATTTGTTACTATTTGTTTTTTTAATTGTATTAAGAATAGGGTGAGTTTTGCGTGAGATACTTATTGGGAATTTCGTGAGAGAAAACTCAGATTTTGTAACAAAAAATAATATGTATAATGTTATTCCACACTTAAATAAATAATTAAAAAAGCACTTTGATCACAAAACTAAAGTTTTTTAGTAGACGGACATTACGATTTGCACTAAAGATTTGATTTTTAATTTAAACACATTTTAATTTAAATTTCATTTTTAATTTAAACAGATTTTTAATTTACACCGTTTCGTCTATAAATAATCTGGCCCAAGTAGGTCAGTTTTTACCTAAGGATAAAAAGAATTAACTCTTTTCACACACATAAAATCCACATCGTTACTGATAAATAATTACTAAACGACTCCCCCTTTATTAAAAAACAAGATTTTTATTTAGTTCAGGTATAAACCACCACCAACCACCGCCAGTTTTTCAATAAAAAACGCAAGCCACCATATTACAAAACAAGGTTTTTCTCTAGGTATGGTTTAAACCATCGAGCCTGTTTTTGAAATAAGAACCTAGCTACAATCGAAATACAGCTCCTTTTATAAAAGAGACAACTTAGTCCAGTGCTAAATTGTCATTTTTGTGTTAAGAATTTTACCCAAATATAAGAAAAGTTGGTAATGCCAAAAGTGACAGAGTTTTAGGCTAGAACTAGCTAAGAATATGTTTAGAAATGCAGTCCACTCAATCTGTGTGGTTCTTTCCTCAAAAGACCATTTCAGACACCGATCCACATGGTCTTCACATGATCTGACCAACATTATGTCTGGACTTTAAAAGAGACTGTGACCTCTGAGTTTATTTCGGCCTTTCTTCTCAGAGTAGTCAGATAGGAAACGCCGACCTCATCTAGTTTAAAAAAATATGATTGACGTGTAAAAGTGTTTGTACAAACCTACTTACAGAAATAAAATCATTTATTTCTGTAGTAGTCATTTAGTTCTTTTTACAAAACTGTCGACTTAGTCCGATGCTAATTTGTCTTTTGCTCAAATGGAAATAAAGTTGGAAATGCAAAAACTAGCTCAGGGGTTGAAGCCAGAATTAAACTTAGATCGCGTTTAGTAATCAGAAGGCTTAAGTATACAAAAAAGCTACCAAGCTAAAAGCGAGTTTCTGATGAGAAACCCTCGTACAACAAAGGGTAAACCAATTACAACCATTTTTTCACTAGGCTGCGCTTACGCAGGGGTTCGACGCAAATGTACCGGAAAATTGCTATTGTTTACAAATAACTAATGTTTACTAAGTTTTTTTTTATTTTTGACGACTCGCTCCAATGATAATTGGAGGCTTGCGAAAAATATGATTTGTTTAGGAACCTTTTTTTTTTCAGTTGAAATATTAGGTTACTTAAGTAATATTTAGATAATGGTTTAGAGAAAATAGAGCAGTTTTTTGAATTGCTTCGATTATTTGTTACATCCACTTTAAATAATCCAGTCTTACCAATGAGTATCGTGTTACCCAATACCTGGATTGTGGAGGTCAGATAGGCAGTCGTTTTATGTAAAATACTAGTATCCAGCTGCATCCGGTTTAAGGCGGTTTAAGCGGTTTCTGGAAAACGCTCAAAAAGGTGGTTTTTTAAAGCTGTGTATCTCTTTAGCCGCAAATTATTTTGAAAGAAAAAATATATATGATATATTCAAGTCTTTTTTGCATACAGTGATGGAATTCAAAACATAATTAAACATACTTTAATGCATCAAAAAAATCATCAAAGTCACCTCTTAATTATCTTTAAAATCAGTTTATCCCTTCAATAACAGTTATAAACATAATTAAAAATATACCATAAAATTCCAAATGCCAAACTGCATTCAGTGATGGATTATTTATTATTAAATAATTAATATCTAATTTTATACGATTGTATTTGCATTTTTACGACACGCGCTTGCTCATTTGTTATTCGAATTTGTTTCAAAAGATTTTAACCCTTAACAGATAGCAATAAGAACTATTATCGCTTATAACGACACCATTTAAAGTTACCAAGGCCTTAACTGGTAGCCGACCCCAGACGCCAGCCTGCCAGCCCCCGGCTATTCCAGACGGTCTCATCATCGGATGAGACCGTCTAGTATCTAGAGACCGACGTTTACATGGTGGACAAAAGGCTAGGCTGATGATGATGACTTAAAATGGCAATGGCTTTCATTGGAAAAATATCCACTGCTGGACATAGGCCTTCCCCAAGCACCGCCATTTCGACCGGTTCTGTGCTTCTCATAGCGGATTACTGCGGCCTTCACCAGGTCATCGGTCCATCTTATGGGAGGCCTTCCAACGCAATGTCTTCCAGTACGGGGTCGCCACTCCAGAGCCGTCCGGCCCCATCGGCTATCTGTTCTGCGAGCAATGTGCCCTGCCCGCTGTCACTTAAGTTTGGCAATTCTTCGGCCTATGTCGGTTACCTTGGTTCTCCTACGGATCTCGTCATTTCCTAATCATTATTGGCATACCTAGTGCAATAGCTGAATAGAAATGAGATTGAAAATTAAACAAAATTTAAATAACACTATCTGCCAGATAACTTAATCAGAACTTCTTCCTTCTTTCGAATCTATCTTTCTTTCTTTCTTTCTTTCTTTCTTTTAACTTATCAGGATGTGGTGACACATTCAACACAATTTTGTAGAATGATGGCCATTCTACAAAATTCAACTCCAATTAGGCGAAACAGGTTTTCCTTTGTTGAAAAATAACAAAAGAGTTTCGAGAAATCATTTTCGGATTAGCGATGTTATCGTGACGTGTCCTTGAGTTTTCTGTCGGTATTTACATACATACATTATTTATTTATTTATTTAAACTTCTCGCACACAAAAAGATACAAAGGTGGACTTAATGCCTTAGGCATTCTCTACCAGTCAAGCAAGGGTGGTGAAGAGATTAGATGGCAGGCGCTTTGGACGATAGGAACAATGATTAAAAAAAAAAAAAAACTATAAAATATGTCATAATGAAACATAAATAAGTTATAAACTTATAATACATACATGCATACATATCTACTATAATATATACTTATAATATATAAATATATATATATATACAAATTCAAGGGAGAGAGGTGTTGAGGTGAGTTTGGTGTATTGTATACTAGCTTTTGCTAGCGGCTTCGCCCGCATGTAGGTCGGAGAATTATACATAGAAACCTTCCGCTTGAATCACTTGGTTATAGCTATGAAAACCGCATAGAATAAAATCCGGGAAGATCTAAGCGTACCTCTTTGTTTTAGACTATGCAAAGATACAGATAGGTGTTTATACGTATTGCTACACTTCTCTTCAACTAACCTGTTACCTGATTGTGTATGTGATGCGGGCAGAGAATATGTAGTTATTGTAAAAAATATTCCTCTAAGATTATTTATTAAATCAATCGATAAGAAGCTAAGCGCAAAGGAAATGGTCGCGACTTATGAGCACTGACTTCAGTTATACTTTATGTAAATTTCTTCATAAACATTGCTTTCAAAACGATGAAGGAAACTGGCAACACAAAAATTTAAAGTAATGTGACCTCACTCAACATTATAGGCTGATTATGATAACCAATTGATAATTAATTTATCCTGTCTCCGGCTTAATAAATGTCCGTAAACGGTGGTCGCCCTACTCATAATTAAACATACCTTTGTTTAAGTAGTTCTACAACTATTTTGTCAGTTCAATGTCGCTGTTTTTTTGTATGTATACGTCACTCATACATTCGACGCCATTTGTAGCGGCCATGTTGGATTTTTACGAATTTTATGAGTCATTTTATTTTCGGTTGATTGTTTAATGATTATATTTTAAAGATCTCGCTTGCTCCAAAATACAATATAATTACCACAATGGCATTCTAACATGTCCGCACTGTGCACGTTGCAATCAAGATTTATATTAGCCAAATTAGAGCACACACTCGTAACTTATACACCGTGACATTTTAGTCGTCTTACAAAGGTGGTATCCGACATAAAATATCTACAGGCGCGATAGGTACTAAGAAAAATAATGCTTTAGAATTTGAAACACCCTCCCTGTTATTAATGTTTACGTATCAAACGGTAGAAGATTTCTACCTACCTACCATAATACTTTACATTACATTACATTTAATCATTCAATCCATCTCCATAACAGGGTGTTCAAAACTACATCATGAGTCTTAGTGAATGATGTTTTTTATTGGAACGAAGTTCCTTATCGCGCGTTTTGGAACGAAGTTCCTTATCGCGCGATGCGAAAGGGGGCTAGACGGAAAAAATTAAGACCAAAAGTTGTAACGACACTTTTTGCTACATTGTTGTAAGCCTTGCGGCGTGCGCGTATTTCTCTGCAGATAGAGACACGCACAGAGTGCATGTATATTATATATATATGTGTGTGTGTGTGTATGTATATGTACAATTTTTAAAATTTTATTACAATTCCTTCACTAATTAATCGAAAGCAACTTCGTTCCATCCGGGTGTCCCTTGACACCTCTCGTGTTAGTCTTTAGATACATGAAGTGGGCTGCCGTTGTAAGACGACTAAAATGTCACGGTGTAGTTGTCTAAAACAAAAAACAGTCACCGTAACCGAAATCGGCATGGAATTAATTGATTGATTTACAGTACATAATAAGTCAAATTAATCTGTTCTGCTGAACAGCAAATTCTTCCTTAATATATGTAGTGTTCTTTCCATAATAAATTATGCATTATTAACCATTTCTAATCATTTAGTTTGACCAAACAAGAGACGTGTCATTAATTCAAATCGTGTGAAATAAAAGATTTAAAAACCCGTACTTATGGAGTATTGTTTCCGTCGTCCAATCAACATTCAACTCATTCTATCGCAGTCCACTGCTGGACTTTAGACTCATAGCCTCTCCCAGGCTATGCCACCACACCCTGTCACCTTCCGCATCTAGTTTATCCCGGCCACCTTCTTAAGGTTTCGGTCGTAACTAATTCAATCGATTTATGTTGGTAATTTTACCATCCACTTACACTACAATCTCACACGACATCATGTAAAGAAAAAATGTATCTTTACCTTAAATCTATGATCATCTTCTTGCCCATTCAACCCAAACCAGGAGTGTGAACCACACAAACCGATCACGTTAACACAATTACAAGAACCTCAAAAAAAACCCAACATACAATCAAATAGCAGTCACTACTGAATTTGTTAAAAAAAAAACAAAGTTAATAATGTCACTTATAAACGTGGGAATCCGTCGACACCTTCGCTGAGCTTAACTATACAATAATAATGTGTAATCTTATAAAAAAACAACGTTGAAGTGAAGATTTTTGGGGACGCTGTTCTTCGATTTGAGGGATTTGACAGTCTTAATTGTTGATTTGACAGTCTTAATTGTTGATTTGACAGTCTTAATTGTTGATTTGACAGTCTTAATTGTTGATTTCATTACTAAAACTGGACCGACTTGGACAGTCCGCTGTGACGACGCCGATGGAACGGCATCAAACAAACTCAAAGCATTTACTTGTTACTAGCTTTTGCCAGCGGCTTCGTCCGCGTTGAGATCGGAAATTATTCCACAGGAACGTACTACCGGAATAAAAAGTATCCGATGTGTTAATCCAAGTTATAATCTATCCTTGTGCCAAATATCCAAACATCTAAATATCCAAACATCGAAATATCCAAACATCTAAATATCCAAACATCTAAACATTACAATTACAATATTAGTAGGATGAATATAATTAGACTGTCTGACTTTGCAGAACCTGCATGGAGGACAACGAGATAGAATCTCTGTTCCTTACCTCTCATTTTCCTATGAGTCGGCAATCCGCCACAACCAGAGAGAGATCAGGGGGCCTATTCTCTAACTCTTTCAACGAAGATACGGGCCCGTCCGAAAGTAATTCGAAACTTCTTAGTGAATCCTACAGCTAATTAACTAACTTTTTTGGACGAGCGAAAACATATCGGGAGTAGAAAGCTGTCAAATCGTGTTGTCATTCATTGTTAGTTCGGGCTCTAAACTAATTTTCTGTCCGTAAATGATACGGAGTTCTATACGCCCGTTACTTCGACCGATACGACGAACTACGTGTTTAGCGTAGTCGCGCGTCTACGTGAGTAGGCACTGGCACATGCATTCCGAGGTACGGAGATATTACACCACCAATTTCCAAACTCCGGCTTACCACTGAGAAATTCCTAATGGAAAATCCCTATAACATTTTTGTCCGACCTAGGAATCGAACCCAGGACCACACGCACAGCAATCGCACTTAAAACTACGAGTCCAAGAACACAATTTAAAAGCCTATCCTAATTTGTTAAGGTTTTAACTAAATAGGTACACACAAAATTACTAGTTTTAAATACATATGCAAATAGGCCACGTGTAACAGCCAAAGTATTAGTAAATTGATAAAAAGGAAACATTTGACGTTTTAAATAATTCCAAGGTCACTTTATCTATGTAACTACGGGGTCAGTAAAACTTTCAAGTTCATTTATACTATAGTTTACTAGAGAATAGAAAGAAAATGACTGAAATAACCATTCTAGGTTCTGATCCACCCATGGTCGTGTCTTCAGTAACAATTGTGAGATCTGGCATGGACATTTTACAACCACGAGGGCGAAACCTGAAGGGCTTTTTATTCGAGGATGAGACATCTTCAAATAACTTCTCCCGCTCTGGGCGGAGCAAGAGGGCGTGTCAGACTTTTACTGACTCCATCCGTGTTCCTTCAGTTGACATCTCTGTAAGGCGCTCGTCGAACACAGTGGGCTTGGTCCTTACCGCACAGCGAGCTACCCATTCCTCGCCGTCCGCAAGCCTGCGCCTACGGTGGCCGGGAATCAGCCTGGGATTCCCGACGCCCAAACCTGAAGGGCTTGTGGTTTAATGATAACAGTTGCACAAGTCGATCAAAGGTTAAGCTACACTTGCCGCGGTCAGATCGTGGATGGGTGACCAACCATTACTTAAAGGAGGGCTCCATGCCTCAGATAGCCATTGGCCCCAGCTGTAATTCGTAAATCTTTGACAGTCAGAATCCCAAAAGTCTAATAACCAGTCGGGGTGTCGTGCTATCTAGTCGCATTGCTATTCGCTATCTGGGCAATGGAGGTCAGATAGGCAGTCGCTTCATGTAAAATAATGGTATTCAGCGGCATCCTGTTAGAGTAGTGGCCAACCCCAAGATAGTTGGAAAAAGGCGCTAGGCAAATAGGTTTTGGAGGGCGAAACCCGAGGGCAAAATTTAAGAATGAGCCTTCTTAGTTCTTAATTAGGGGACAATAGTTATCTAGGCTTGTGGCTAAGTAAAAATAGCTGCATGGGTCGATCGATCAGGTAAAGCTACGCTTGACGCGGTTGGTCCGTGGATGGGTGACCATCTTTAAGTACCAAGACCCCTCCGTGCCTCGGAAAGCACGTTAAGCCGTTGGTCCCGGCTGTCATTTGTGGATCTATGACAGTCGTTACGGGTCGTCAGAAGCCGGAAAGTCGGACAACCAGTCTTACCAAGGAGTATCGTATTACCCCAGTTACTGGGTTGTGGAGGTCAGATAGGCAGTTGCTCCATGTAAAATACTGGTATTCAGCTGCATCCGGTTAGACTGGAAGCCGACCCCAACATAGTTGGGAAAAGGTTAGGCAGATGATGAGTTATCTAGGCACTTGCATAATAATTTAAATCATCATAATCAGCCTATATTGTTCCCACTGCTGGGACACAGGCCTCCTCTATGTGAGAGGGAGTGGGCCGTAATCCACGACGCGGGCCCAGTGCAGGTTGGTATATGTCACATGTCTTCGATTATTTGGTTTTGTCATTCCATTTTCCTATAACTAAAATACCTACCTGGCAGCACATTATAGGTCCTCATTTAAACACTAATTTAAGTTCTCTTTGGGAAAATCTATTTGTAAATTGAAAAACCACTTCCAATTATAACCAAATAATCTTAAAAATCACCACATCCTCGATTGACGTCATCCAATGATTCATTAGGTAAAACATAAGCAAATAAACAACTTTGTACACGAGATAAGTATCGTCGGATACGTGTGAATAAATTGTGGGAAGTTGTGCTACACACGAGGTGTTGAGATGTGTCTGAAGATATGGCTGATTATTGATTGGGTTTTTGTGGTTTGGATTGAGTAGATAATGAGGTGATGGCTGTAAAGTACGGCAGAAAAAGACTTGCTGCCCCTATACCAGAAATTGGGATAACTGCTAGGGAGCTGGAAAGTGATAAGAGTTGACATTTTCTACCACCATTATCTACCTGGCCTTTTCCCACCCAATTTATTGAGGTAGCGTATAATCACTGTCTCTCAAATTCAAACGATTGACGGAAATGCTTTAACTTGTTCTGAAAAATAAATTAAAAACTACTTTAAGTTGTGTAATTAACGTTTTGACATTTATGAATGAAGAGTTGATTGAGAATTACATGTATTTTGCTACCTTAAAATAAATAAGAAAGACAAGAGTTGAATACACCCGTTTGGTTGTAGCCAGATTTGATTAAAAACTACAATAAAAAAGTTAATTCACATCTTTAAAACAAGTCTATCTTCAGAGATATTCCTCACAAAATAACCGCATGTGTAACACACAGTATTGTATTGTCAAATAATTTCCCACAGCCTTGCGCGTGCGCTTTGCCTTTTTGTGAACAAGCGGATAGACGCTACCTTCATGTTGCTTCAAGTTTAAACAAGATGGGAATTGGTAGCTGTGGGTTATTTAATCATTTAATTACCTATGTAGAAGATAGAGCAAGTTTAGTTATTAAAGACAAAAAAAAATGGTACCTATCTAGTCCAATTTAAACCATCCGTTAGCACTAACCTTCTAGAGATACAGCCTAAGCCGATACGTTGTTGATACGCAAAGACTTTTTAATAGTAGGCGAATAACTAGTTTTTAATGAAATATTTAGGATATGCCAATAATAAGAATTAAGGGGTAGCCCACGAAATTCAAATTTTTCAGACTCTAATGAACAAAATTCTGTAAAGCCATATTTGTTACAGTCTCCTCTTTAATCAACCTACAATCTGACAATGACCTGAAAATTGCAAAAAATTTAGAAAATTTTCGTGGTCTTAGCACATTTTTAAAGGAAACCCTCAACAGTTTTTGGAAAAAAAGCGACGATGATTCCGGTCTTTTAATTTGGTGGCAAAGCCCATTATTATCATGTACTAGCTGAACCCCGCATAAGTCTCGATTCCGTCAGAATTTCGAGATAGTTCTTATGTCTTAATCCAGGTCATGGTCTACCCATGTGCAAAATTTTATCCAAATTTGTTGAGCCGTTTTAGTGTAAAAAATCAAAATCAAAAGTCATTTATTCAAACTAGGCTGAGAGTCAGCACTTTTTGAACGTCAAAATTACATTAGACAGTCCCCCCAAAAAGCCCGCCCTTCACCACTTCCTAGTGCTTTAGCTGGGAAGAAGAAGTGGCGCAACAAACTCCCCAACAAAAGCGTAACAAACGAACATACAAATCAAATCTTTTCTCTTTATGATATCAATTTAGACAGTTTAGATAAAATTAAAAAAAAATAAGGATAGGCAAGAAACCATCGTATTAACTGCTTTCTTAGAATCCCTTTTTCCATTCCTTTTAAAATAAACAAAGAAACACCAAATGAGTCAGTTTTTCACACGAAACCAAAAGATGGGCACTTAAATTCAATACACATAACCAAAACCGGTTTTTCGGTACCAGACCCGTGTTTATACCTAAATTAAGAAACTGGTTTATTTTAGGCACCACACTTTAATTAGGGACCAATATTTATGAGTTTATTTAGACATATCTGCTAAAGCAGGCAAAGTCGACGTTCATATAGCGGCGTGATTTTACTGCGCATTGGGTTTCCAACTTTCGGTGCTGTGCCGAGCATTGACAATCCAACACAGTGCATTTCAATGCGTCGAAAAAACACACTGTTTGATTTTCAGCTCTCCGCCAGTGCGGGAAAAAATCCCGCCGCAATTTTATTACGTCCGTGTGAATGTCGATTAAAGCATAATCCGTTTATTCTGTTCAAAAATTATACATTAGACTTTTTGTACAGCTAAATATTTTTTTAAATTTTTCACACCCCTGATTGTCGTATCATCTGTGATCTTCGTTTTTGTCCTCAAGGATTTTTTTTTTTGGTTGGGAAATCATCAAATAACTTCTCTCGCTCTGGGTGGAGCGGGAGGGCGTGTCAGACTTTTACTGACTAAAACCCACCCGTGTTCCCTCAGTTGCCTGTGTGCCAGGGGCCGCGGTATCACTTTCGCACAACCCGCACCCCTGGCACGTCCTCGAGGACTTTATATGAACTTTTTGACTAAGTATTTAGCCTTAACAAGGAGTATCGTATTTCCCAGTAATGTTGATTTTGGAGGTCAGATAGGCCGTCGCACCATGTTGAGTATTGGTATTCAGCTGCATCCGGTTAGACTGGAAGCTGACCCCGAGATGGTCGAAAAAAGGCTAGGCAGACGATGATGATGATAAATAGTTAGTTTCAAACTTAGTTTAGTTTGAGTCCTACTGTGTTACATCAAAAGACTAGCCCAAGAATGCGGACGCTAAAACAGCAAACATTCTCAACTAGAAGAATCCAACATTTTAATATTAAAATTGAAACAAACGCGGTGAAAATATTAGTTTAACAACAAAAGGTATCCTGTAGGAGCGCTTGCAATGAGAAACGTTCTGCCGCCATGTTGGACGGGGAGACACGAAGGATTTTGTGTTGGATGCGGCATTATTTTATCCATCGAAATTATCAGCTAATTATTTCGGTGTAGACAGAGTCGTACAATTTTTTATTAATAACTAGCTTCTGCTCGCGACTCACCCCGTCACTCGCCTCGCCTGCCCGTGCGAGTACTTCGTATTCGTGACTTTTTTCTGTTTGTTCGGCTCCTAAGAGTCTTAGCGTGATGTTATATAGCTTATAGCTTTTCTCGATAAATGGGCTATCTAACACTGAAATAATTTCTCAAATCAGACTACTAGTTCCTGAGATTAGCGCGTTCAAGCCAACAAACATACAAACAAACTCTTCAGCTTTATAACATTATTAGCTTTTGCCAGCGGCTTCGCCCGTATGGAGGTCGGTGTATTATACAGATAAACCTTCCTCTTGAATCACTCTATCTATTAAAAAAACCCGCATCAAAATTCCTTGCGTAGTTTTAAAGATTTAAGCATACATAGGGATATAGAGACAGAGAAAGCGACTTTGTTTTATACTATGTAGTGATATAGTATAGATTAGTATAGATATAAGGTTTGGGGAACTTGAAACTTGCGGAAATAAGGCATCACCCAATAAAACTGCAGAATAAACGAGAGAAAAAGAAATATGTAAAACAGAGCTCCACATTAGATTACTTACATACCCACCTGATAATAATTAATGGCTGTTCTTTAATATTGTCTTGACCTATGATGATGATGATGATGATGGTTGGACTCCCTTTTCCGCACGTAGACTCCCACTCGGTCCGTTGTGCGTGGGGATTCTGGCTAACAGAGCCAGCCTAGCTCCGCCCAGAAGCTCAGAAGTTTCCTGGGGGCTTCGCAGGCTTCGCGGAGCGACCTCACTGTTCCGAGGATTTCTTCACGTTGAGTAGCCGCAGCCTCGCAGTCCAGGATGACGTGGGTGGCTGATTCCTCGGCGTCCAGGCAGCCCCTGCAAAGCGGGCTGTCTGTGGCGCCTATGTTATAAAGATGTTTGTTAAGGTGGTTGTGGCCCGTAATTGTTCCTATGATTATTCTAAGGTTATTTCTGCTCAGGCTAAGAAGTTTTTTAGTTAAACGCGGGTTTACAGTTGGTAAAGCCAATTTTGACTGTCTACAGTCTGTTGCCCGTGACCATCTGTTGTTATGAAGTTCGGTTGATCTTTGGCGAATCCACGCACGAAGTTGTGAGAAAGGCAGGGGGAGAAGTGGGTACGGGCCTAGCACTTTCATATCGGAGCCTCTCTTTGCAAGTTCATCGGCGGCATCATTACCTAAGGATTCACTATGCCCCTTGATCCACTGGAGTGTAATACGATTGGACGTCGATAAACTCTCCAGAGCTTGATGGCACTCAAAGATTCGTTTGTTATTGGTTTGTTTGTTTGCTAGAGCTTTGAGCACAGATAGGCTGTCGGATACGAATTTAACGCCGTAGTTCCGGATGCCTAAGCGCTTTACTGCTGCTGCGGCTTGTGTTAAGGCAACACATTCGCATTGAAAGATTGAGCTGTGTGTGCCTAGCGGTATGTGAAAGTTAATGTTGAGGTCAAGGGAATGTGCGCCAGCACCTGAACCGGTTTGTGTTTTTGAGCCGTCTGTATAGATGCGCACTTCCTTGGCTCCTGACTGATCCCTCTTCTCCTCTATTATTTGTATGGTATAGTTTTTGTTGAACATAGGTTGGTTTGGTGTTCTATCACACGGGGCAACGATGAGCGGCTGGTACTCAATCGCCCGATCCAGGATGTTAGCGTGTGGACTGGTTAAATTCTTGCCCCATATGCCCAGATGCATTAATCTGATGGCAGCCAAAGCCGCCTCCTGCTGTATGTACAGGTCAAGGGGAGTTAATTGAAGGGCTACCTCCATGGCTGCTGTTGGGGTGGTTCTCATGCAGCCAGTGGTGGCTGAGCAGGCCAGTCGTTGGAAGCGTTGCAGTCTAGCGATGGTGGTCGAGAGCTCAGTTCTCGTCCACCAAACCAGAGCGCCATACGCCAACATTGGCCTGATCACCGCTTCGTATAGCCACAGAGTAATCTTCGGAGAGAGCCCCCAAGTTTTTCCTAGCATTTTTTTACATTGGTATAGTGCAATTGTGCTTTTATTCAGTTTGTAGTCAAGATGCTTATTCCAGAGCAGTTTGCTGTCAAGGATCACCCCCAAGTACTTGACTTCGTCTGTAAGTGTTAATTCTGTGTTGAAAAGTTTTGGAAGCCTATGGGGTCCCATGGTTCTTTTGTTGGTGAACATTATAAGTTCTGTTTTCAAGGGGTTAACCGATAGTTCGTGTTTCGTGCACCAACTCTCGATTATTTTGAAGGCTCTTCTCATGAGATCGCACAAGATGCCCTCAAATTTCCCCGAGATTAAATTGTCTTGACCTATAAAACCTTTTTTTTTCTGTTCCGGGGTGGAAAATCCTCATGGATGTTTTCCGCCTTGGGGTGCACGTGTCTGTCAGACTAAAAACCACGCCGGTGTTCCTTTTCCCCACCTTTACAACCTAACCTAACTGAAAAAGAATACTTTCAGTTTGTTTTGCAGCAGAGATTTGGAAGTCTTTTCCAACCAAATTTAACTTTAACAACTTACATTATGGGGTTCTACAGCAGATTAGGTTAAAAAGGTGTTCAATAAAAGATTTATCACCACTAATGACAATAAATAACTGAGTCAACTTTAGCAACACACACATGTCCTTGTATCTACTAAAGACTGCGTTGGGTAGCCTCAGTTTCTCTAAAGTCAATGTAGGTCTACCGAGGCTGTTCAAATAGGTGTAGATCGTGGTACGTAAGTTGAACCAAAATCAGAACAAACAACCGAAGGTAGGAGCGCGTGCACTCGTTGCCTCGCATGGAAAAGAATGGGTCACCTTCTGACATAGTAATTAACGTAAAGGCTTCTACAAACAGGCGCGATGCGACAGGCAAGACGCAACACTTGTAGAATAATTTCCATGCAGTTTTCATAAAAATTGTTCTATGAAAGTCGGATCGCTCTATCGCGTCGCGCCTGTTTGCAGAAGCCTTGTCTTGAAGTTTGGAAATAAACTACAGATCGCGGCAGGTAAGTTAAAATAAAATCCGACATTTTGGTTCAACTTACGTGACGCGATCCAAACTCAGTTTAAATAATTTTCTACATAATACCGCATCCCCTCTTTCTCATTTCCCATATCCTCGACAACACGAAACAATAGCGAACCCGGGCACGAACCCAGTGTTTTAAATAATACATAGATACACATTTTATTTGCAAAACGGAAGCCACGTGATTTATCTGTGTGTACACTTAATCGGTAGTTTTGCCAATGTACTGTGGTTGCACGTTGTATTGAAAACTAGCCGCGCCCTGCGATTTCTCCCGCATAAGTCTCGATCCCTTGGAAATAAAAGTATTTCATGTTTTAATCCAGATTATGGTCAACCCATGTGCTCAATGTCATCCAAATTACTTCGAACGTTTTAGCGTGAAACATAACTAACAAACATACAAAAAAACGTTTATAATTATATTAATTGAGAATATACGAGTACGTGAAACTGCCGAAACACCATTGTAAAAATACAGATTTACTTCAATTTGTGGTATGCTACCTATCCATTTGAGGAAAAACACATACCTATAGGAAGTGTTCCTATAGCCCTTCTTTGCTGCTTTATGTAGTTTGCTGAGTAAAATAAAATGCATCTTAGACGAACAAGTTTAATTTCGATGAAACTAATATCTGGTACGTTCACAGATCTAAAACGATACTTCTTTTACTTTTTTGGTGCGATGTTGTTATCATACTAAAACAGCTTTGACATGTCTAAAAAAACTTTATTTTTGTTTACAGGTACAAAGATGATAAAACGGCAGAAAATCCGCAAGAAAATCCGGTGAGACCGTACCAGGTCGACGTAACGATGTGACAATACTGACACGCAGTTAAAATATACTAAAAATACTCCTAAATAATTCTCCTAACATTCTCCTAATTTAGATTTTAGTCACAAAACTTAGTGCCAATAATAGTGAAAAAAATCCACAGAGTAATAAAAGAAATAGAGGTGACATCGAACTTTTGATGCAACGATAAAAAAATCAGTGCCACATTATCAACTGCCACTATTGAACATTCTAAATCCAAATTCAAAACGAAAGAAACACAATTCAAATATAGAACAAAATTAGTGAACAAAATTGGAACTTAGTGAATTTGAATTGTGCAGAACAAAAAAGTGACGTTAAAAATTGGACTAAAAAAGGGATGTGCTAAGAATGGATCTCCACGCTCCTCAGTTGGTAGTCCATTCCTATGAGCCTCATGCCCCACTCCTGGAGGTCGAAGGTCTGGATCCTCACAGTCCTCAACAGAAGGTGCTGATTCATGCTCCAACGTTACAGAGCCAGGAGTTGATGAGCAGCGAGCACCGCAACGGAGGTGAGCAGAGCTACGGTAATGATTTCACCTTTTTTATTTTCTTACTTATTACGTTGTGAACTTGTGATATTATTTCCTGAAGACTAATCGCTGATATTGCTTTGCTAAAACATGACTGAACACTTTATGTTCTTGTTAAAGTCGAAAACAGTAATAGTTTCATATGAGTAAGTAGTTATAAGTACAAAATTAATTCTACTTATAATAAACTTATAAGTAGAAAAAAACTAATGCAATGATTAATTATTATATTATATTATAATAATTTGCTTCTTGATTCAGTTCCTGTTTAACATAAGAATTGATTACAAAAAGAAAGAAATATAAAATGTGATTATTTGAAACAAAAGACAACTTCACAAGACTAGCTAGGCTAGTGGTTGCAAATGATTGTTGTATATATGTTTGCAAGAATTTGTAAGAATTTATATTTTGCAAGTAATTCCTACTGCTGAGCGCAGGGGTTCGTAGGTCCGAATCCCAGCACGGGCAAAGTGATATTGATATTTCGCTATATGTATACCAAAGCTTCGATACATGATTATTGAGAGCAGATGTGTCTGATCTGACGTAGAGTACGACTTTACAGATGACCAGTACCACGCGCACAGCAGCAACCAGAGTGGAGACGGTGAGTCACAATACATTAATTAATTTAGTTTATAAGAACAATCGTTTGATTGATTTATAACGGATACAGCTATGGCGGGCATGAAATACTTCAATTTAGGTGCTATCTTTATATCTTCATGTTTGGCTGGCTCCAACTTGTGTTCTAAGGGTACACTGATGCAAGATCAAAATAAAACTCAAAAAACAAAATAAAAAGCTAGTTTCACGGTTCCAATTGGTCGTACTTCTAAAATGAATTGGATTTTACAATGTTTTCAAATTTCACTGTTAATAGGTATGGCAAGACAGTGAAGGCCTGTCAACCAATAAATCTGTTCTGGCCTGTCAACCAGAGTTGTCTAAATGAAATAATTAGGATTATTCTAATAATTATAAAATACTGATGCAATAGTTTTTCACGACGGCGACGTTAAATCGAGCGTTCTCCCATTAATTTCCATTTGTTTCCCTACTCTAAAAATAATTAAATGTAGGTACCTAATGTAATTAATGTAAAAACTAAAATTTCGATAATGCACAATGATAATATTGTGTGTCATTTAATGTGGTAGGACCATTGAAATACAAAAAACCCAAGATGCACAGTCTCGAACCAAAGTAACATTCAAAACTGTCCCTAATTTTACGTCAGCGGTTATAGTTATGATAAAGCACAATTTTTTTGCAAATTCAACCTTACACGCATGACATAAAGTGGTTTTTACAGAGAACAGTACAAAAACACTGACCGAAACATGACTGACGATACTTACTATTTGACATCTGCGCACATTGCGCCCTATTTATGCGGACGTTTTTGAAACGCTTATTGTGTATCTTGGGTTTTTTTGTATGTCAATAGGCAGGACACAGTGTAACCTACTTGATAATGTTGTTAAACCTTATAAATAACCTATGTGCACAATGATCATATTTTATGTGGTTTGATATTCTAACTTAAAAAAAAATGTAATCCTGTCTATTCATACATAGCTCTTTATCAAACTCATTCCATTTGCATTCCCAGCATCTCACCTCGTAACAAATGCTTGTAAAGAACTAATTTCATTTAATTTCTAAGACTCGCTTCTCGATTCGGTCTAACTTTTTGCGTCTAACATTCTAGACTAGACTGAAATAAAAAAGATAGACCCGTCACCTGTCACGTTGTAATAGAGAGTTTTCAGGTTGTCGATTCGTCAGGCTGTAATTTTCGCTGGGTAATATGGTCCGGTTCTTAATTGACTTACTGACTGTAGTAACTTCTACCTATTGTGGTTTCTATCAGAATAGCACCATCCCATTCCTTCCCGTGGGTGTCGTAGAAGAGGACTAAGGGACTTACCTACCAGAGAATGGGCAGCAGCGTTCCCTATGCATTTGACCACCATACTGCGATCGCCAACCCGTTTGTCAAGCGTGGCGATTATGGAAAAATCCCCCTTTTGGGGGAGGCCTATGTCCAGCAGTGGACGTCTTTCGGCAAAAATGATGATGATGATGATCGTGGTTTCAGAGATTCTGATGAATAGTTTTCTTCGGCTTCTGGTCGGCTTCCAGTTTAACATGATACAGATCCAGTATTTTATATGGAGCTACTGCCTTACGGGTAGTCAGAAGCCCAAACGTCTGAAAGCCTTCCTATGGTTTTTTTTTGAGGGTGGGAAATCATCTAAAAACTTCTCCCACTCTGGATGGAGCAGGAGGGCGTGTCAGACTTTTACTGACTAAAACCCACCCGTGTTCCTTCAGTTGCCTGTGTGCCAGGGGCCACGGTACCTATCTCTTTCGAACAACCCTATCGTGTTACCCAGTAATGCGATACCCTTAGGTCCCAGAGGTCAGATAGGCAGTCGCTCCATGTGAAATACTTGCATTCAGCTGCAACCGGTTGGATTTAAAGCTGACGCCAGCATAGCCAGCAAAAGCTATGGAGAATAATTTAGACTCATTACTTCTGAAACTCATTTCTCTTTATATTAATTTCGCTTTCAGAATAACCACTTTTATAACAATTTTTTTTTAACCATATTTCATTTGCACATTCACAATATTCCAGTCGATTACTTTCTAAAAATAAATAACAATAAAACCGTGAAATACTTATAATCTTTAATCCGTAACTTGTCTACGAAATAATAAGTAACAGAGAATCTAAAATACTTCTCGCTATTAAAAATATGTCTTAAAAAGAACAAAAACAAAAATGATCTTTCATGCCGATTAAATCCTTACATAGTATAAAACAAAGTCGCTTTTCGTGTTTGTACGTTTAGATCTTTTAAACTTTTCAAACGGATTTTTTGCGGTTTTCATCAATAGACAGAGTAATTCAAGAGGAAGGTTTATAATGTAGATGTAATACACGGACCTCCACGCGAGGGAAGCCACTGACAAAAGTTAATAAGTATATTATAATAAAAAATAGAGATCAAGCTGCTCTTCAATAAATTCAATGTTATTTGCTGTCAAAGTCATGTCTGTTTTTAATACTGACTTCAAAAAAGGAGGAGTTTAAATATGTTCGTCTGTATGTATATTATATTTCTAATGTATATTTATCGCTATTTTCGTCAATTGAGGACCGATTTTTGACTATTATTTTTCATTTGGTAGAGGTAGGTGGCGCGATGGGCTCATTATAAAAAACACTACTGAATGATAAATAACTTTATCGTCAGAAATCGGTGGTAGAAAACTAAAATACAGATATAAGACGAAGACATAAACTTATTTTTCATATTGTATTGTATTTTTTTAAGTTAAAAAAGTTTTATTTTTTCATAATAATAACTAAGGGTTTACCAATCCTAATAAACCTAGTTAAAAATATGATACATTTTTAAAATACAAACTTTTATTCAACAGTCTTCAATCCGAAAGATTGTGGAAAAAGTGTGGAGGATCGACGAGTTTTTTCAATGGCACTCACACAGAGACAGATGTTGTTCACACGGTGTTGTTTTGTTTATGTGTGTGTATAAATATCAGGTGGGGTGTGGCTCCAGTGTTGGTATAAGCGGAGCGGGCTTATAAGCATAGCGGGTTAGTTTCATGTTATAGTGAATGCTAGGAATGCGTCTTCATTGGCTTCCACTTTTACTAATTTACTGCACCCGGCAGAGATCATGATCCTCGCATTATAATTTAAGTTATCATTTAATGTACCAATTGTGGAAAAGAATTATTGATTGAGTTTTGAGGCATTCGACGGCATTCGGTATTCGGCGTGCGTAGTCAAAATTTACTCAATAGCTAGCTGCTAGGCGCAAGTTCGTAAGCGCCACTGCTAAGCGTAGGGCAATTCAATGCCCGAGTCAAACCAAGTGTTTTTGGGTTTCTCCGCATCCCGAGGTCTGAATTTTTGCACGGTTAATGGCATAGCGTCGATTCCTATCTATTTATTTAATAGGTAAATCACGCACAGAAATGTACAGAGGCGAACTTAATGGCATAGGTAATCCTATCACAAGGGACTGAAGATACATGTCAGCCTATGATAATACGGGCATTTTTATGTTCATTTTATTTTTTTATGCAGCCATTCATATGATTTCTGTATATTTATTAGCATACAACGGATCATTTCATGTCCAGCTACTATTTCAATACAAACATTTGAAATATGTACACAACAAGCAGTGGTGCGATTTGAAATTAAACGATCTCTGACAGGATAGTTAACTCTAAAACCCGCTACCACTTGACCCCAACCACGTACACGCGGGTCGACTGTCCCAACTAATTTCACACTGATTTAGTCAAGTGTACTCGCGACAAAAAACGTCCCATTCACTGTGCCGATGTGATCGGCAGACGTGGCCCGACAGTGAAATTTCAATGAATGAGTTTGAATTTCATCGAGCATCATGGTATTTTTGAGAATAGTTTTGGTTTGATGGGGTAAGCAGAGTTTTTAAACAGCTGCTTTACTGACTGACTGACAAAGAACAGCCTTTATTAAAGGCTTAAACATAAACACTGTCCTTGAAAGTAGAGACGTACCCATAACAATTAGCTCGCAATATTCTAGAAAACAACATTTCCGTCTTTCATTGCTGAGAGACAAGAATCATCTTTAAGTGAGGGGGTAAGCCGTATCCACGACCCGAGCCTACGGTCGGTTTATGCCTTTAGAACTTGTGAGTTCCTTCGCCATTTTTGATCCACCAAAGAACCAGCCGAAACTGATTAGAATTTCTTGAATACTGATGACGTAGCTTTGGAAGGCTTCGTACAAAGTAGACCGATGTCTTGGTGAAGGTTGCAGGAATCCGCTGGATGCGAGGCGCATAGAACCGGTCGAAGTAGCGGTGCTTGGGGGCCTATGTCTAGTAGTGGACGTTTTTCAGCTGAAATTATGATGTAACGACGTTGAGGGTAGATAACAGCTAGTCAAAGTAAGAGGGAGGCGACCTAAAATATCGCAAACATACACAGACAGAAAGAAAGAAAAAGGAAGGAAAAGAAAGAAAGAAAAATTTTAAATGCTGCACAAACATAACATTACAAAAAAAAAACCATAGACAAAGTTACCAAGTTACGTGTCAACAATTTTGTCAATTGCTTGATGTCAGGACCAGGGACTATAGACAATATACTCTATATTGCGTAAATATCGACACTAGCAAATTACAACGAACATACAATCAAAATAAAAACAAGATGACACAATCTGATTTACATCCATGATTTTAACAGATAATCCTAAAGACCAAAATGCATTGTCAACTACAAAATCCCAATTCTGAACCTCAACAAAGACTATAATATAAAAGTGAATAGTTCGACCGGCCATTGCTCACGCGCCAGTCGAAAGCGAAACTGCCATGTCGCTACAAAAAGCGACCAAAAAAATCTCGACCAGATGTTTGGAGTCGCCAGGATTGCCTACAGCGTTCGTTTCATCTGATAACTTGGTATCAATCAATTGAATATATCAATCAATTGAATTAGCGAATCAATTAGGAAGTAATAATATTGTGTTTGTTGAATGGTTGGTATGTTTTCGAAGTAGTGGAACTTCTTTTGAAAGTGTTTGACTAATTAAATGCTTCCAGCTTGCCTAGTTTTGCTGCCAGGCAGAGTTTTGGTTCACTTTGAGGGTTTTTGCCTAGTAGAACTTTTAAGCTTTTACTCTGAGGTTAGCATATTATACTTAAGTTTTGGCTATACTGCCCTGCTAATTTTAAATGCAGCACTTGCAAAAAAGCGGTTTCGAGAAAAACGCGGAAATCTATATGTAAAATTTTAATGCAAGTACTGTGAGCTAGCTATCAAAAAAACATACTTCCAGTACCCAAATATTTTTATTTTTCCAATATAGGTTTGCCCCTAAGGATGCCATTTCTGCAAAAAAGTGAATACCCATAACTGCAACTGCCCTAATTAACAGGGAAGTATAAGAGTAGGCGGAGGCCAAAGAAAAGTTGCACCATATCATAATACACACCGTCCATCCAACTGGAAAGGGTGTGACTACGGAGATGACGACTAATAGAGAAGGGTGGAAAAAAAAGACATGTTACCCCGACCATACATAAATTGGGATAAGGAAAGGAGTGCAGAAATGATACTGATCTTTGCTTATTAAACCTTGGATGAACCTTGTCACATGTCTTTGAAGTTTTGGTTCCAGGACATGCCGGTTTCCTCACGAGGTTTCCTTCCACCGTTTTGAGAGCAGCGGTGATGAAATAAAGATACCTAACTCGGTTTAAAAAAAAAAAAAAAAATTAGGTTTACCAACAATTGTTCACACTGAATACATTGACATAACACATTCTTAAAATTAAATTACAGTGCAACAATTACTTATAGGTAAACACCACATGCATAAAATAATAATGAATTAAAGAAGTAAGCTAACTTACTCAGTAATAAGCGCCAGTATTCAATCAAATAAATTTAAAAAAATTGTGACATTGTAAATTGTTTGAACCCACACAACACACAACCCATAAGTCGGGGCAGTTACTACTGTGCCACGACTCTGCTCAGTTTGCAAGATTAGGGCAAATTATTTCTGGGACCCAAGTCTTTAAGTATATTATTAATTATTATACATCACTTCTAATATCGACTATTTATTAGTGATTCTCATGGAAATCATGTCACTTGGTTTAAATAGGTTGATTTTACTTACGTATATTAGACTGTAGACTTATAGACGATTTTCTGTTCTTTATTTTCATTCCTCTAAGTACCTGGTACTCATTGACAGGCCTACACTGTCCTCCCATACCTATTATCACTGTAATTTGAAAACACTGTAAAAGCCAATTGTTTTTAAAATAGTAACCGTGGAGTTTCTTGCCGGCTCTTCTCCATAGGAAGCGACAAATTGGAACCGTGCACCTAGCTTCTGACGTTTCATAAGTGCCCTTGCAGGTTTATGTGAAATAAAATATTTAGATTTTGTTTTTTTTATTCAAGTGTCTTCATAAGTTGTAGAGAAGTTACTAATTGCTTTGTGTAAATATTAACCAGACATACTTGCAGAAATAAAATCTAATTTATCATTCATTTTAATACTCCCAAAAAATAAAAAACACTCATTAAACTTTGATAAATCCCCTAGATCAATTGCAATCACAACTATCTCTGAACGGAAATGGATCACCCACCACATCTCCCCTCCCTTTAATCACTATGTCTCAGACGTGCGCCTGCGCCTGTAACAGATACGTCTCGCAGTCAACCGCAGCCACTTCCTTGGGAACCTGCTAGGTGGACGGTCGTCTTTTTTGTTTGGTTTGTGAATGAAAGCTGTACTATTTGTGTAGTGAATGGGAGGACAGATTGATTTCAAAGGAACCTGACAATTTTTGTGACAAAATCTCTCAATAACAGTTGGTCCGTACTTTTAGCCGATTGAAAAATGAGGAGGTTCTCAATTCTATTGCATTTTTTTTGTGTGTATGACCTTTGAACTACGTCATTTAAAAACCGATTTGAAAAAATGTTTTATGTTTGAATGGGTATACTTACTGAGCAGTCCCTTAAAAATGTGGTCTGGTTCTGTGCATTAGTGTTTGAATTAGCTTCAATAATACCTACCTACTTAGGTACGTATTTTTACCACATATTGATGATGTTCTAATAATAATAACTTTCTGTCACTGATAATACTTAGCTAGTAGAAGGTTTACGAATTTGGGTGGGGTGAAAAAGCGAAAAAAAAATTACAAAAAAAAAAACACGCAGTTCTTTCTTTTATTCGGAAGTTATTGTCTTTGGGTTTGTATTTTAGGTTTTTTTGCTGCCGACTTCAGATTTGAAAATTATTTTTCATTTATATTATGTACAAAACATAATATAAATCTACAGAATATTAAAAAAATGTTGTTGCTGTAGCTTTCTAATTATAGTATTTATTTTATGTAGTATGTCTGTCACATTACTTTTTAGGGTTCCGTACCTCAAAAGGAAAAAACGGAACCCTTATAGGATCACTTTGTTGTCCGTCTGTCTGTCTGTCAAGACCTTTTTTCTCAGGAACGCGTGGAGGTATCAAGTTAAAATTCACTAAGCCAACGCAATCAAATGATACAGCCGTTTATGCCGCAAATTTTCGACACTCGCAAGGGAATCAAAACCTACAGGGTACCCGTGAACTCAGAATCTTGAAATTTGGTACAAAGCAAAGCCTTATAGCACAAATAAAGGAAAAATTGCGAAAAGCATACATTTTTAGTTACATCGTATAATAAAAACATTTTTAATAATTTTAAACTTACTACCCCTTTCCTCATGAACGCGTAGAGGTATTAAATTGAAATTCATAACATTTACTTAAATACCTCTACAGGTTTGTACGGAACCCTCGGTGCGCGAGTCCGGTTCGCACTTGGCCGGTATTTTTAATAGCGTTTTACTTCTCACAAGTCTAATATCAAGTTATTCACAGCAACTTATTACAACCACGTGGTTAAACCATTACTTACTAAACTTACACTTAACTTTTAACGTACTTTCTCACAATCCAGCGATACCCCACACAAACCGGTCGCGATGTCGAGTCATCGCCATTAGTTCCGCCCCGGGAATCGAACCCGCGACCTGCTACCGACGCGCGACGGAAGTTAATGTTTTTAGACAAATTGTCGGGTTTATGTTTGATAGTTTTTAATTGAGTGGGAATTTGTGTGTTATAATGTTGTTTAATGTAAAAATTATTATTGTGATAAGTTTTTCTATTTTAAAAGAGTTTTTTAAATAAGCTGACAACTATGTAGTTTTAAATTATTATTAAAAGCCTGTGATGTCCCACTGCAAGGCAAAAGTCTTTAAACCTTCCTTTCGCTTCTTCCTTTCAGTTTTAAATAAATGGTTTTCATCACTTCCTGTCCAAAACGCTTTAATTTATTTATTTGGTTCACCAACAATTGTATACACTGGTATATGTAAATGAAAAAAAAGCAACAAATCGGAATAATGTGTAACAATCACTTGTAAGTAGACTCTGCATTCACACAAAACGTTGTTGATTGAGATTGTTTACTGAGAAAATATCATCGGAAAGGACCCCATCCTTCGTTAGTCTATTTATTGGACAAAAGTGCAACTGCTGAGGGTCCCGGGTTCGATTCCCAGGTAAGGCAAAATCATCACGAACAGCCCCTTTAGGGGACCTTAGATACAGTCTATAAAGGTACTTACACGTCCAACCGTCTGCCATTTACGAAATATAGGGTGATAATTATCTGTCTCTATATTCCTGATCTCATAATTTTTTGCCTCTTGACTGTCTAGATTATCAAATTATTAAGTCATAAGTAACTCTAGGCTCAAACAAAACCAATTTACCCTTTTATTATAAATCAAATTAATTATTTAAAACATTTAAAATAAAATCTACGGAACCACAACTAAACTGACCATTGACTCACAGTACCCTAAAATCTCCCGTGCGAAAGAGACAACTATATAGACCACGTTCCGCTCGATTAGAACCGCCTTGTTCGAATTTTGACAGCAGCCAATCAGAATAAATTTGTCCACGAACACTAATTGATAATCCAAAGTCAAAAGATCTTATAACTACAAACTGTCTTTGTAATCTCAATCTTATACAGATAAGTTAAGGCACTGTTTCGACTGTGGCATGAAACTGATGTTTCGTAGTCAGAAAAGCCTACGTTGCTAATAAAGCGTTGGAATAGCAGCCTTATTTCAACACGTTAACATATGTTTTTGCATGTTCCAATAAACTATTTTTGTTTTTAACAATCGTTTGACTGGACGGAAACTGGTGACATGTATAGAATTAAGATTTTTGTGTAATGAGTTTGTTCGTGACTATGTAATTAGGTATGTGGAGGCATACATTATTTATAACATTGTGATTTTGACATATCCGTTGTGTTCATGTTACGCCAGTACTTTTTAAAGGGGTAAGCAGAAATGCTCTTGGGCAGTCTGTACTTTAGAAAAGTGGGTCAGTTGTGACCTGCAGGAAACAAATCTAAACTACGGGAATCTCTTTCGTTCAACTCCTTTTTGGATTTAATTAGATCACCTTCATTTTGTGCCCAAGACATTGTTATTTTCGCGTATGAACCTAAAAATTTTCCAATAATCACCTACGAAATGGTAGTTAACATCCATTTTCTACTTAGGTATCTCTTTTTTCATTTTTTTATTTAGGTACAGTTCGTTTTTATGACGGCACGGTTGACGCAGTGGTTAAGCGCTTGACTGCTGCGCTGCGTGTTGTGGGTTCGATTCCCACACGGAACAAATATTTGTATGACCTACAAATAGTTGTTCCGGGTCTGGCTATTTGTGTATGTGAGTTTAAATGTTTGTACAAGCACCCACAATACAGGAGAAATTCCTAGTGTGGGGTAAAGTTAAAAAAAAAAAAAAGTTAGGTACATACCTAATCTACAAGTTGGGTTATGGAATATGGTACTGGCCATTCTTATTTCTATAATGTCTTAAGTAGTCTCCCTTCATGAAAGATGTAGTGTAGTACATCCCTTTTTAAGAATAACACGAGGTTTTATTTTTAAAGCTAGTATTATTTACAAGGAACTTTCCTTGTAAATAATACTAGCTTTAAAAATAAAACTTATATAACTTTCAAAATTACCAGTATACTACTTATACCTCTTTTCCTCATAGCACAACATTTTAAGATGGTCAGTATGTTAATGCAACCAACACAAAGCAATATGAATCTTATCCAACTTAGTTTTACAGTTCAATTCACCTTAATGTTCTTCTGGCAAACGTATCAATGAATATCCGAGAAGATTGTTTACACAGTAGATCGAACCTTATTTATTATGTCCTAAGGTAGATTTTGCTTAGTAGATAGTTTTTAACTTTTTTTTTGGTTTTTAATTAAACGGAAGAGATTGTTTTAAACGAATGACGGCTGGTCCTTGAAGTACCTGTAGGTACCTACCCAACTTTAACGATGTAGGCACCTTCCTATAAGTATATTCGTAGCGTTTCGAATAGCTCAGAGACTAAGACTGGAGCTTTTGCGCTACGTTTCGCGGGTTCAATTCCTATAGGTTTTTTTTTGTGTAGGGTCTACAGAAGGAGAGCAGTGTGTCTTTACATACCAAGACCCCTCCGCGCCTCGGAAAGCACGTTAAGCCGTTGGTCCCGGCTGTGATTCGTGGATCTTTGACAGCCGTTTTTTCTTTTTTCTGGTTGGGAAATCATCAAATGACTTCTCCCGCTCTGGGTGGAGCGGGAGGGCGTGTCAGACTTTTACTGACTAAAACCCACCCGTGTTCCCTCAGTTACCTGTGTGCCAGGGGCCGCGGTATCTCTTTCGAACAACCCGCACCCCTGGACTTTGACAGTCGTTACGGCAGAAGCCCGAAAGTCTGACTACCAGTCTTACGAAGGGGTATCGTGTTACCCAGTAACTGGGTTGGTGCGGGTTGTTTTTACAGTCCATTGTAGTATTTATTTATTGGGATATAAAATGATACAATGTAAAACTGACCTAAAATCCTATGATGAAAGGTGGCCATATGGTGGTAGCTTGAACATAAGGTAAAGGGTTTGCAACAACTGCCAGGGGTGCGGGTTGTTCGAAAGAGATACCGCGGCCCCTGGCACACAGGCAACTGAGGGAACACGGGTGGGTTTTAGTCAGTAAAAGTCTGACACGCCCTGCTCCACCCAGAGCGGGAGAAGCTATTTGATGATTTCCCACCCAAAAAAAAACACAGTAACTGGGTTGTGGAGGTCAGATAGCCAGTCGCTCCATGAAAAGTACTGGTATTCAGCTGGAAGCCGACCCCAATATAGTTTGGCTCGGCAGATGATGAGTAGGTATATCATAATACGCATATGTATCATCATATCAGCCGAAAGACGTCCACTGCTGGATATAAGGGGAGGCTAATGTCCTGGGGGATTTGCCGTAATCGCCACGCTTGGCAGGCGGGTTGGCGATCGCAGTATGGTGGTCAAATGCATAGAGAACGCTGCCGCCCATTCTCTAGTAAGTCCCTTAGTCGCCTACGCATACATATAATATATATTTCACTAATCTAAGAAACTCTGTTAGTAATAGTAATACTCCATCCATTATAATATTTCAGCTAATGAACCATTACATCCATACACGAAACACCATAATTCAGTTAAAATAGATCAGGATAGTTCGGCTACGAACTATATGGACTTGTGACATAATACAAAATTACCTAGCCTTATGGGCAAATAGAGGAGTGATGGCTCAGTGCTAACGGCCACGACTTACGAGTTATAAATCGTAGGTTCGAACTTAGACAGGCCCATTATCACTACATAGTATAAAACAAAGTCGCTTTCTCTGTCCCTATATCCCTATTTATGTTAAAATCTTTAAAACTACGCAACGGATTTTGATGCGGGTTTTTTTAACAGATAGAGTGATTCAAGAGGAAGGTTTATATGTATAATACACCGACCTCCACGCGGGCGAAGCCGCTGGCAAAAGCTAGTTTTGTATAAAGTACTTCATCACCACTAAAATGAAATGAAATGTCTATTTATGTAAGTAGATCTTTAAAGACACTTACACGTCAATATATTTGTTGGTTAATATTTAAAAAACTAGATGGCGCCGGCATTTCTTAACTGACTGTTCCCTGAGAAGAAAAGCCGAAACGAACTCACAGGTCATGGTCTATTTTAAAGTCCAAACATTATATTATTTGAATTTTATGCGAGTCTAACAATGCAGGGCAATGTCTGGAAGGGCCTTTTGAAGAAAGAGCCATTGCAGCTTTGAGCTGGCCTGTCCCAATACTGCTCTCAAAACGGTGAAGGAAAGCATCGTGAGGAAACCGGCTTGTCCTAGAACCAATAGATCGACGACATGTGACATCTATCAATCCGCACTGGCCCGCGTGGTGGATTACGGCCCACTCCCTCTCACAGAGAGGAGGCCTGTGTCCCAGCAGTGGGAACGTTATAGGCTGAACAGCCTAAAAGGTTTCTTTTAAAACTAGGTATATACTGTAAATACCTATAGGTTTAATTTTTTTATTAAACCTGGGCTTGAATTCACTATGACCACTTAACGTTTCCTTACTCGTAACCACGTCAATCACACACGAATTCTTCTAATATCGTATTAATAATATCGTCAATTTGTCTTGGAATATACAGAATATGACATTTTGTATTGGTTTTTTATATTGGTTTCTAAAAAAAACGATATTGACGTAGTTTGAACGTAGTAAGATTCCGCGCGGAATCATTATAACGATACAGAATTGGGGCTGTGTATTGTTTTGTCCAATTGCTAGCACAAAGGTCTCCCAGCTCCATAGCAGTATTCCGTTAATTTTGACTAGCACCAACTAATTACTTGTTTTATTATCATCTTCAAATCCATTTGCAATGTCCTGAAACTTTTGGTTTCATCTCATCATTAAAATAAATATTAAAAGCAACCGTAAACGAGCTCCTGTAGACTATTTGCCACCATGTTACATGAAAAAGAATTATCTATGTATGTATTCGAAAAAGAGCTAGCATTTTAGAAGCAAGAGTAGCAAGCAAGTATTTCAGTGGCCCTAGTGTGAGTTTTAGTTAAGCATCTCGATCAAATGCTTCGAGCGCATTCGGCGCTCCGATTGTCCGATCAGGGCCAATCGAAGCGCCAAACGCGCTCGGTGCGTTTGATCGAGATGCTTCAATAAAACTCTCACTAAGGCCTCTGAAGTATGCAGTTATTTACCAAGATAGGTTTTATCTCTTGAGGCAAGGCAAGAAAGAAACCACACTCTGCCAAGAATTATTCAAAGACATTGAAAAGGCAGAGTCCTCAGTTTACCCACTCACACCCCACATAGGTAGGTAAGTAAAATCAATTTGTCAAACACACAATCTCTTGCATTAGCCGACATGTCAGTAAATAGCTTGTTCTAATTAATAATCAGATCTCAAGGCTTTGGGACAAAGCTTTTGTATTAACATAACTACGTACTAAACAATAATCCTTACTTACTAGCTTCGTTTCGTGACTTCATCCGCATGAAATCTCTTGCTCTCCGAAAACACTGCGTCGCATTGTATCGCCTGTCTGCGCACGATGCGACGCGGTTACTCTGTTTTCGCTTATCTTTGTCTTACCTTTTTTTTGGATTGCTCGGTTCCTAAGAGCTTTAGCGTTATATAGCCTTCTTCAAAATTGGGTTAACAAATGCAATAATTATTTATTTATTTATATAAAATTGATTTGTTAGAATATTTTTGTTACAAAGGAGTTACATATAATATGACGTCCACAATATTCTGCTGTTTCCAGCGTACAAATATTTCATATTAATTTCACAAATCCGACTGATGGTTCTAGAGATTAGCGCGATGAAAGCAACAAACAAACAAACTCTAAAGGCTTTTTCTATTTGTGCAGATCTGGTTTTTCGATTGTCCGTACACGTCATAAAGTAACAATAGTTCACCCACATTTTGCCAAATAGCTTCAAGTCCCATCAATTTGGGTCAACAAACAAATCCATATTCCGTGCTGTTACTTATTAGAAGTTCTAGATGAAAATATCCAATAATGCTTTGCACGACCCACAAATCGAACCCCCTCAAGCTCAACAGTAACGTTTGAGACCACTGCGAGCACAGAGATTAGAAAATCTTTAGATATTTCTGAAGAGTTTTAGACAGATCTTTGATAAATCTAAATTCAGCGGCATTGGATTCTATTCTTACGATTTAAAGTTTTGGTTCTTTATAATTTAGCAGCTACTTACTGAAAAAATACACGATAGTTTTCCATCGCTTTTCAGGCTGTAATAACGACTGTAATGAGTTCCGTTACAGTATAATATTATTATTAAAATGATATGCTTGTCCTTATCACTTCAAAGGGCAGATAACTGAGAGAGGGAAACGAGAGGGACGAGCGGGGAGAGGTGACGTCACAGGAGTACGTTCCGAATTTTGCGTGGGGTTATTTTTTTATACCTTTTCTAGTAGTGCTTATAACAATCGATTTAGATTATGGATTCTACTAGAAATTAACCTAAATAAGCTTAGATATCAAATAAACACGTACAAAAATAATTTGTATCAACTTACCGTCAAATGTCTATATTACAGTTGAACGAAAATTTACTGAAATTGATGTCGAGTATTGCTTTGATTTAGTAAAAGTTATTAAAACGTTTTATATATACGTTTTAATAACTTCATGTCATCAGTGCATAGCTACGGGTTAAAATACTCATTTGTAAATTGATACTGTTTCCTTGAACTAAAACGTATTTTAATTAAATATAGTCAATTAAATTACGTTTCTTTACAAACATAGGTAGGTGCATCAGTCTAGGTATTAGTTTTATCTTTCTAAAATCTGTAAAAACATCCTAAAACCCAATGACCGGACGAAGTCATTCGCTAATTATTCACTTAATTGAGTTTCTATAAATGTAATTAAATGGTCAAGATGCTAATTAACACGCGGCTGCTCATTGTCTCGTCAAGAATTAACTCTCCATTAACTATTTGCAGATTATCTACTTTAAAAGTAAATTATTTAAATACTTTAGAAACTATACCTAACTAAGTGAAAATAATTAGGCAGTTGTCTTTTATCATGGAGTTAGACAGAAACTACAAAACGCCACTGAACATATAATTACTCTTTTTGCCTCGTTTACATACTCGTTTCATACAGCAGAAGGCCAATTCTCGTAATTAAAAACATTCAAAATCTAGTCACAGTCTCATCTCGGCGACAATCAAATTTCAAAAACTTGTCAAAAATGTATTGGATATTTTTGACAGATGGAGACGAAAATCAGACTGGGACCTTTAAAATTACGAGAATTGCCCCTCAGATGTATGTACAGTATTCTCATGAGAAAATTACTATTGGAAAATATTGTTTGATATGCCAAGGTTAGGGTGATGGGAAAACAATGATTATTAACCTACATAATTATGTCAATTTTCCAGTTTCGAATCAGGTAGGTATTATTTCTAAAATCATGTGCAAAAAAAGAAAACAAAAGGCATTGATTTTCCATAATTTTCATAAAATAATTTTGCTCTGCCAAAATCTAAAGATGGCGGCCAAAATCTCACCCCTCGGGTTAGAATATTTCGGATCATCCCGCCACGTGCCGGCAGTGTATCCGCGGCTGCCGCGCGGTTCGTTGTCGCTTCTATGACGCGACCCCGCGACCCGCAACAACGCGACCCGCGATTTTTTTAAATTAGAAATTTTGGAAGACCTAGTGGCCAGTGTTATTATGATTTGAATAACGAATGACAGTGATTTTTTTAAATTATGATAATTATGGACTTTCGGATTTCAAGCTGGTGATTTTGAATTTGGATGTGACTACTGAAGTGGAAAAATTAATATTTTAGGTTTGAAAATAATAATTGTGATTCTTCTTGATTGTGCTTGAAATTGACGGACTTTTTCGTAAGCAAAGCAGAAAAAGCATTGTTTGCATTGCTAAAATTATTATTCGCTGAAATATAATTACTTACATATGTAGGTAATCTATTTTAGATAACACATATCGACATTACTTATCGCTCACCAAGAAAAACGAATTAAAATAAAATACAAATCGTGAAAAATTCCTAAATAGCTGTGACAAATAAGTTTCCCATCTGAAATAAATAAACATTCAAACAACTCAATATAAACAAACAATAAAATAAGCGAAGTAAATAAAACATGACGCAGTTACAGCAACCGACGCACAAAAATCAACCACATTCAAAAACCCAACAAAAACCTTTATAAACAGCTAACACATAACATACTCGTTATGTAAAACAATCCGGCATGTAATACCGACACCGTATCACCGGACCCAACGGATCGAATGACCGTACACGCCCCGTGTGAATGTTACACGGTTAAAAGTGAGATACGATTCTGAAGTGTGATCTAAAAAGGCTTGGTTTTAAACTGATTTTCGCTGAAATTGATGATAAAGTCGAGCTGGGAAAAAGCACATGAAATTTATAGTAAAAACGGCATTATTGATAGATGGATTAAAATCAAACTCAGATAATTTATTTCAATTAAACCTTTTAAAGGAACTTTTGAGTTAACAAAGGTGGAGGTGATTCTGACAGGTGAAGCTTGTTGCCATTTCAAAGCGTAATAGGTACTACAAACACCACACTACAGAGTATCTAAGACTCTAGCCATTTTAATTGCTGATTCTTTAAAAAAAAACTTCATTTTTAATGAACTGACTGTGGGAGACAGGGCAAATAATAACATTCTAACTCAGATTCTATAAAAAAAAAAATGGAATCCAATTATATTCTCTAACGAAATCCTGCAATTGAAGCCGTGTCTAAACAGGATAAAACTTTCCTATCACCTAGGACTTTTTAGCGATATTCGTAATTCTGAATTCAAGCTCAAAAAAAAACCAATAGGTCATTTTATAAAACTACATGCCAAATCACAGAGTAAAATGATGAAATTTGACATAGAATATACAATCACACGTTGCCAGTATTAATTAGCGATGTGTGTTAATTTATATTACAGGTAATCAAGATCAATGAGACAGTACGCAGAATGATGTTCTTTAATTAAATAAATTACTACTTAAGTCTCCAAACTAGGTCGACTATCATGTATGAGATGAAAATTAGCATAATTTCCACATTATTTAATAATTTCGCAGTAATAATTGTTTTGAGCTCTTCAGTCCTCAGTTATTTGCATATCAAATTAAAAAATTAAATGAAAACAATCCCACGGACTAACATAACAAGAAACCGATCCCTTGTCACAATCGATCGATTATGTCCGTCAACCGTAAAATATACCTCAAAATCGTAACCAAGTTATCTGTGCTCGATTGTCCGGCCGATTGTCGATCGATTGAGACGTGTCTTAATCGAGAAGTAAACGATTTTGTTTGTTTAGAAAAAGTTGTGAGTGTCAATTTTAAGTGTTTTGGTGATTATTACCTAAGCGGTAGTGATGGAATTGGCAAAGTTTTAAATCTACGCAAGTACATAAAGCGTATCGATGTGTAGGTACTTTCTGTAAACAAGCGTAGATTGCTGTGGTAGCAACAGTTATAAAAAAGTTGATAATACTGTCAGAAAAAATGCAAAAAATTTAACTTATTTTTAAATAACATTATTTTTTGTCACAATTTGAATTAAGAAGGTACCTGACCTTGTTAATTCAAACTATGACAAAAATTAATTAAGCTGCCGAAAGCCTTAATCGCGAAACATAACAAAACAAATAAAATCCGTGAAAGTAGAGCAAAACCACCCAAAACATCAACTTTCGCCGAATCACACGAACAATAACCGAACTATACGCGATAATTGTGACTTCCTCCTCATAATCGGTTACTTATTAAAATCTTCCTTCTCGTGAGAAAAACAGCGTCATAATACCCCCACCTGCCTCTATTGAACCAGAAAACTAGTGATCAAACACCGGAAAATCGTACAAATCGTCGAAAAACCGGCGAAATTGCTCCAAACGAATCGTTATTACAATCACGGTTACGATTTTCATGCCGCTTTCACGGTGACCACTCTATTTTTTTTCCGAAAATCATTAGGGCATTGAAATTAACCAAGTAGTTTCGACAAATAGGTATTTTTTTAACGATATCCGGTTTTTATTTCGTTTTTTATTTTTCTAAATCTGCGAAGAGCAATCAGTCGTCACGATCTCTGTTTTAAGTTAGTCGATTTTAGATAGCTTTGGCGATGGTCTAATTACAAGCACAAACAAGATTTTCTTAATTAAAATAATTTATTTCAGTGTCTAATCTAAAGAGAGTGAACTAATACACAAAACTTACCTTTAGTAAACACTAATAACTCTAATAAGCGATGAAGTGAAAAGTTAAAAAAAGTGTTTATAAAAGACGAAAATGTAAAAACAAAAACGTGATGAAAACTCCGAACAGACTACACTAGTGACGTGAGAACAAAAATTCAAAATTATAACTTCAAACATGGCGTCTGTATAACGTTCTTTTTGGTGAAAAATAAGACTTTATTAGTGATTTCTTTTTGTAATTAAATTAATAATTAGTGCTGTGCCGTAAGTGTTCAAACTGGAGGGGCAGAGTAAGGCCACTTTTGCGGCCCTTTTTGGGTTGAGGGCCGGCGGCGGCGTGGACCTGTCCGCCGCTTACCGGTACAACCAGAATATGATGGAATATTATACTTGTAAGTTGGGATTTTTCATGAAAATCGGGACTTAGGTATTAGTGTGTACTTATCTATTTATTTATTTATTTAAAAAAGCACAGTCAAATCACATACATTCAACTTATGCTAGAAATGATCTTAATAAATAAAGGACTAATGTACATGACAATTACGGCGTACATAGCATTGATCAAAATATCTTGCTGCCTTGAAATACTAAACTAAACAAAAACTAAAATTAACTACGGTAAAACAGACTAGCATAAATAAGCCGGGTTACACCCAAAACCAACAAAAAAATTTAAGAAATACAAATAATAATTTAAAAAATAGAAACTATCATTTGTATTTCAAGTGTAATACAAGTGTGCGCGTACAATAATAGGAGACCACATTATTCAGTCATTATCTAGATGTTTATTGTTTTAAGCAACGATATTATGAGTAAGTGAAAAGAAAGTTTAAATAAGTTTAAGTTAAGAGGAAAGCGCCAGGGTACCCCCAACGTTTATTTAAACTTTTCGCACACAAAAAAAAGCTACAGAACAGAGGCCAGCAAATCCAGCTACCCCAATCTGTCAAATTTCTTTGATAGTTTTTCGACTTTATTATAAAATGATAAGGTTCATGTTCAATTGGGATAATTTGACAGTTTAGGATAGCTTGAAGTGGCGAAGGGTGGGCAATTGGGAATCTGTCTTATGTAATTTTGACGTTCAAAAAGTGCTGACTCTCAGCCTAGTTTGAATAAGTGATTTTTGATTTTGTGCTGGCGTCTGTACAAAGGCGGACTTAATGCCTTAGGCATTCTCAACCAAAGGTGTTGCTGGGCAAAATGTGATTCTCTACCTCAAACATTATTTTACAGTATTATAATCTTTAACACAACTCTATAAGTTCATATAATCCCATTGCATGACCTGGAAACTGCAAGAAAAGTAAGAAAATTTTAATTTTCTTATATTCTGCGGTGCACCGTATCGACGTCTACTTCTTAACTTCATTATAAATGCCTGAATAGTGGCATTTAGCAAACAGTAGAAGAATATTATAGGTTTACATAAAAATATTGAGTAAGATAGGTAAGAGTTAATAAAGCTGCTGCGCGTGTTTTCTAGATCTGTCTTAGGAGATCAGCATCAAAATATCCGCTATTTTTCCAATTTTCCATTAACTAAAAGAGAACAGTTTACTATGCTAGTGATCATCTGCGTATCTGACCTCCACAACTCAATTACTTACACGGTCGTCCTAACGTATAGGCAACTCGGTTGTGGTGGTCAACCCCTCAGTAAGACTGCTTGTCATACTTTCGGGCTTCTGGGACTGTCAAAGATCAACGGATGACATCCGGGACCAACAGCTTAACGTATTTTCTGAGGCAAGTAGGACTCTGGATATGTAAAGAGACTGCGGTAAATGTAGCTTAACCTGGGCCTCAAGTCTGCTATTACAATAGTGTCAGAATGGTCTATCATTCATTTCATAATTGTTGATTTTGACAAGTGTGGTAATCTACTAATATAATGGCGTCATTATGACTTTCCAGTGATCAGCCACTGACACTCCATTGAAAGTAATGGCATTTATTGGTAATCTCGTACATAATGACAAATGAATGACTGACTTAGGCGGTAATCTGCTAAAATGTACTAATAAACTAATAAATAATATGTAAAAATATATATATAAATGAAATCAGGCATGAATAAATGTTCAAATTTAGTAGTCGTTTTTGGAAAATCCTTTCTACTAACGGGTTTTATAATAACGACAATACGACAATGCCATTATAACACAATTCTATTACGACACCATTGACCGACCAATGATCGACTGTTATGAATTTAGCAGATTACGAACTTTTAGCAATATGACAATGGGATCGTGTTGGAATGACGAATTTATAAAAATAGCAGACTTGAGCCCCTGATCGATTGACCGTCAGGCTGATATTACTCCCTCTGTGATGACCTGATATAAATTGGGATAAGGCTATTGACATTTATAGAGGTTTCAGTCCAGCAGTGGACGTCTATCAGCTGAGTGACGCTGTTGATTGGTCCGATCATTCTGCCTACTAACTACTATTTAATTAAATATTACGGTAATAGAGATTTTTTAATTTTATCACCAAAACGGTGAAGGAAAACGTCGTGAGGGAACAGGAATTTCGAAGATATGTGATATCTACCAACGCGCACTGGGCCCATAGTGATGGATTATGGCCCATTCCCTCTCACAGAGAAGAAGCCTGTGATCCCAGCAGTGGGAATAATATAGGCTGAATATGTGGTAAAATTTAGGTAGTCTGGTATCCATTTTTTTATTCTATTATCTAATTTTACATAAGTATAGAGGCAGATTTAGATACCTATTGAAAATTTCATAGCTACCTAAAGGGATTTAACGCAGTTCTTTTTAACTTTCGCAAAACTTCAAAACCTGAAACAGTGAAAAATGGCTGATGGTGAAAATCATTAATTCGGTGTGAAATAAATTTTATGATCTAAAATTAAGATATTTTTTTAATTATTATATCATCGATCATTTGTTATTTTGTTGCTGAAAAAGTCAAACTCGAAAGCGAAGTGTGCTTAACCATCCCCCAAAAATTGACATCTCTAGGGAAATCGAATGTTTAGACAAGCAGTTTTTAAGATTTATGTAAAATATCTCGTCTCTATGTGAAACATAACCATAAAACCACATACTCGTAGAAAACCCTTTTAACCGAATCATATTCCATTTTCGAAAAGCATCCCTAAAACAAACGAACCGCCATCCGAATCCCTCAAACGACGTTATCCAGTCATTATGCAAAAACGCTTGTACCATCCATAACAATATTATCATAAATACAACGCATAAAAACTCAATCCCTCCATAAAATACGTAAAATACCTAACAACCATCTGCAAAGCCCCGAGATTTCATAAAACACCCGAAAATTTTCCCTCCGAAAAAGATCGTTACGAAACCCGCGAATGGGGACCCTCGAAACGCGGCGGAGGGCGAGGGAAGCCGTCTGATTGGTCGTTTTGGAGAATGGCGCGCCGTGATTGGTCGGTGTGGTTGTGGGTGGGGCGTTGTGTCTGTGTGTGTAGGTGCGTTCGGCTTACGTTAATTGTGAGGCGTTTGGGTGCGTTCACTATATGTGTAGGACGCGTCTAGCAAATTGGACGTCGAGCCTTTTATTAGATTGGCGTATAGCGTATGGTTTTATGTAAATACATTGCTTTGCTATACAGGGAGACAGGGACATCGACGCGCAACTAGTTACCATGGTTTCTGTACATGATTCTGAAACCCTGCGTTGAAATTTCTGCTCTGAATTCATGGTTTCAGTTTTTGCGCGTCGATAATTCCTGCCACACTGTATTAATCTGCGGTATAGAACATGAATACGAGGTTCTAATAGCGAGCGTGGTCATTGTTTTGTAGTAGGTAGGTGTTTTTGGCTGTCATTCAGATTCGTTACTTATTCACGAGTCATTAAAGATGCAATTACTTGCAGAATCTAAATTCCTGAATAAATAAATTATATTCTCATCGAATGATGATAAAATGCTTCATCACGGTTCTAATGAGACTATTATAGATATATCTAGGTATTTGTCACTGACTCAACATTATCAAAAATCATTTTTAGGTGACTCATCATCATTCGTGTACCTACCTGTTCAGGTTTTTCCGTTTGACGAATAGGTATTTTTTTTACACGCTTTTTATTAGCTTCACCTGTATGTTTGTATGTTTGTTTGTAACCGACTCCTTTGGACTTGATTTTGACCCACTTCATACGGTCATATTTCATATAAACTTTGTAGACTTATCGAAGACCGATGACAATCCAATAATTAAAAAAAAAAATCACGCTTTCGTAGTTAGCATAACTAAAAAATAGAAAACAAATAATAGATAACAAAATCTAAAAAAAAAACACGCTTTAAAAACGCAACTAGAAAAACAGAAAATAATTTCAAAAAAGCGTAGGGTGCTTGGTATTAATTGATTATAAAAATACCTCAAAAAGCAACCCACGCTTTTTTTAAATGATTTTATGATTTTTAGTTGCGTTTTTAAAGCGTGTTTTTTGAAGTTTTGAGTCTATTATTTATGTACATTATTTTTTAGATATTATTAACTATTAAACTCTGAGTATAATAACTACACACTAAAGGTAAGTGAAAAGAAATCATTGCTTAGGTTTCTTTACCAGGCCACACAACTTCTTTGCAATCGCTAATCTAGGATTTGCTCAAATATTCTGAGTTATCCCAATGTCCAAAATGTTTCATTTAAATTCTCTGATCAAAAATTCTCTTTCACTCTTACTACTTAATTTAAAATGGATTCATTCTAGATAGGCATCGAGGTCCAAACATGAAAAGAAAATTCTTAGGTCGAGATTATTCTTCACAAATGATTTTTGTGTTCAACTGGTTTTAGGTTCCTACCATTTGTTTAGAGACTGGTTGCGAAGTCAAATCTTAGTAGTAAGACCTCATCATGCATGAGAGCCGTGGTGGCCCAGTGGGACTGACGCAACTTAGGCCGTAGGTTCGAACCCTGAGAGACGCTTTACTTTGTGTAAATTATTTCATTACCACTGCTCTCAAAACGGTGAAGGAAAACATCGTGAGGTAACCGGCTTGTCCTAGAACCAAAAACTCGAAGACATGTGACATCTACCAACCCGCACTGGGCCCGCGTGGTGGATTATGGCCCACTCCCTTTCACAAAGAGGAGACCTGTGGACCAGCAGTGGAAACGTTATAGACTGGTAATGAAGTCCTCATCTGCCACAATTTTTCTCATCTATGTTGGTATCGGCTTCCTGTTAAGATAAGATAATAGTAATTTGCATAAACATATGTCATACACACAAAAAGACATGCATGCTAGATGGTAACAACGACAATAACAAGTACAGACATGTTTGCCACATAATGTTACGTGCAAACGTTAACAAATATTTTTAATGAAAAATATCTCTTAAAATACTTAACATCAATCGTTTATCATTTAATAGTAATATTGTACTCATAAATTTAAAATAACAAAAAAAGTCAAACAGAACACCAAAATCAAAAATATATTATTGAAACTACGTAATCAAAATACAAATATTTCCTCTAGGAACTCGTTAATGTTATCCTTAACATAATATTTTTCTTTTGGTCTACTATGGGTCTACTCTTAAATATCTATAGGAAAAAATATTAAGATATGATTATTATTTGGTTGATTTATTTCTTACTGGTTGCTTAAATCATACCTATTAGAAAATATTATGCCTTATTTACTAAATATGTCTTAAGTTTTCTTTTTCAAGTGTAAATTATTAAGCTCCTTCCAACTTTTAAGCCACTTTATTGTAGACAATATTAGAGCCATACGAAAAACACTATTGCGCATAAGTGCAGTCCTACAGGGAGATCCACATGGTTGAGTTTGGTACCGCCTGTTCAAGTAGAAAAACCAAAGAAACGATCGATGGACTTTTCGAAAGATGATATGGATAGAAAGGGAGTGTGTAGACACTTCCTTTCTATCCATGTCATTTCTTCATTTAATTTTTTTGCATTTACATATTGTATTAGGCGTCATCTCTGTAGACAGATGACGACTAATACATAGAGAAGCAGATATGGAAATAAAAGACATGTTGTACCGACTCCAAATAAATTGGGATAGCGACAGAACACTGATTATCAAGTCAGAGTTAGTTTCAAAAGATGCATATCTTATACCCTTTACACATCGTCAGTAGGTACATAACTGTATACACCAGCGTTTCTGTTTACACCATATAATTTCACAGCGTGACGAAACACATGTTACATATCTACCTACAGATTTTATACTTTAGAGAAAGTTATATAGTACAATACAGATAAAGATTTACTTAATCATAATCTTTTTAATTAAGGTGAAAGTTAAGACTGGCCTTCTCGTTAAAGAGACTTTCCAAAAAAGGTTTTAACTAAAGAGAAACAAGAGTTTGGAAAAAAAAAACAACAGGCGTAAAGCAATTTCGATTTGCTAGAATATTGTTTTGAATAGGCTTTAGGAAAGAGGCAGAGCAAGAAAGGGATGGATAGATTCTGTTAAAGATGATATGACTAGGAATGAAGCTTAGACTGAGTTGTCTGTTGATAGTGACGTAGGAATAAAAATGGAAAACGTATTGACTGAGAAACCGTAAATAAATTGAATTATAGATAGTAGGTAATACGATGAAGACAGAGTGGTACAGATCGACGCACAAGCTGGAACCATGAATACCTACAACACATGATTCTAGAACCTCAGCGTAGAAATGTAATGTTGGTTACCAAAAAAAAAATCTGCTGTTTCATAGAAATGTGCAATAGGTACCTACGCTGTTAAAATGTATGGCACAGCAATATTTTTTTTATAACCAATTAAAAATTTTAAACACTCCATGTTTAGAAGTATATAGGTACTGAATCCATGGTAACCGGTTGCAAGTTGATGTCCCTGCCAAATCTAGCAAAAAGTCGTTTGAGTAATTTTATTACTGCTGTCAAAACGTCAGTTAATCAAATGTTTTGATTAGTTGTCTGAAATAACGACAGCCAATCAAATAAACTATACAACAGACAAAGGAATTGGTCTAGCCAGGAAAGAACATTAATAATGCAACGAAAATAGTTAAATACTTAAAGCGCCAGAGTTTTTTCATCACAGAATAATGAGCAAATAAATCATGTCTAAGCCCAGAACAATAACGTTCAAAAATACTTAAAAAATCGTCATCATACACTAAAATACAGGAAACATTCAAATCATAAACCACAGCGGCCATTACAATGTCGCATCCAAACAATAAAATTAGGGCACATATACAAAAAAACAACCAAATTTCATACTTCCTGCAAATGACTCAACTGTCCATAGATCACGAAATTATACTTATATAGCGCTAGAGTGAACGACATCACTTTACCAATATATCACTACACATAAAAAACATACACCACACCCGTATCTCCTAAATATAAAGTCCAAATTCAAATGCAACGACAGCAAATCCAACATTGAATGTAACATGAGACTCACACACACACACCAACAATATGACATACGCCTGTCCTACACGTGTCCGTGATTCGAAACGCAAACATTCAAACGCACGCCTCTGATTGGTCGACAGCGATGCGCTCACGCATATATCAAGTAGATCTTTTACGTTTTGAAACCTGTTTTGCTGGGTAATTGTCGAGATTTTAGAAAGGCGGTCTTGCTGGTTGCTGTAACCAACTGGTTAGGTTGCGTCGCCTTCGTATGTGTTATTAACATATATATTTTTTATTGCCGGTTATGTAAAACGTTAATATTTATTGCAAATTATAGTGTTGCATACTTACATTAGGTAGGCATTTGGTTTGCATATATGTATTATTTAGGTATATATATCCCCATTGCATTGATAGAGCAACATACTGTTCAAACATTTGTATTAGCCACCCAAACTTTGAAATTGGCCTAAATAAGTATGATATATATTTGACTGTATAAGCGGTCTCATGTAGCTTATTTTCAATAGCTTCATCGGCAATGTATTTGGTAGTCAGCAAGTGAACGAGGGAATGAAATAATAGTTAAGAAATTAGAGAGAGATAGCTAAGTTAGTCCTAACAACCGAATCGCAGGAGAATATCCTTGCAGTGACCTTCATCATCACTGGCAGCCTTGTTCCACCCACAGTTGAATATAGGCCTCCCTTATGTGTCAATCTTTCCTGTATATGAACAGGCATTTCCCTTGCATTAAAATAGTTACAAACGAATATAATTGATGAAGAATAGACGTAACAAATCTACTATACAATCAGAAATCTAAACGATGCAACATAGTATAAAGTTGTGAAACATTACAAGGCTATAGCAGACGAGACTTTTATCTAAACTAAATTCTTCTAGTTGCTACATTACTTAAAACATTTAAGATTGAAACAATGATAGCGTAGCAGTAATTTTTAAATAGAAAATGGCTTCTAAAATAGAACTCATCTTACATGGTATCAAGTATAACTTTATGCCCGAAGGACAAGTTTTCTCGGAAGACAAAATTCAAGGTCTAAAACCAATGATGATTATTGGTAAACAACCGACTTCCGAAAAAACACTACCTACTAAGTGAAAAATTACTTTAATTTCGGAAGGCGGTAACTTTCGAATTAAATTTTTGTCACCGCCTTCCGAAATTAAGGAAGTCGGCTGTTTTTTTTTGAAAAAGTTTTTATTTTTCACTTTTTAGTTATAGTACCTACCCCACTAATTCAAAATTTCATCATCCTGGGGGTCAAACAATGTATATTTATGCGATAGCAGCAATCGCGGTTGATTTACTGTTATTTTTTGAAGAGTTCCGTTGTCTGTCTCCGAAACGCATAACCAGATCTATATTAAACTGAAATGGGACCACACGGGAAGCACCAGCTTTCAAATATAAAAAGAATCATTAAAATCGGTTCACCCAGTCGAAAGTTCTGAGGTAACAAATATAAAAAACATACAGTCGAACTGAGAACCTCCTCCTTTTTTTGAAGGCGGTTAAAAAGAGGATAACTCTTTTTTTTAATTTCTAGGCTAAAATTATAGCTACGATGAACCTTTTCTGCCAACATGACAGTTAAGCTATAGTAGCAGTTGTTATTTTGTGTTTAGGAAATAAAAAAACAGAGTTTCAGAGATGACACGTAGAAGACGGCATATTGTAATTATCGGGAGAGAACAAGACACAAGACGACACGATACTAGGCTTATTAGCCAGGTTTTAACGAGCTACTTGCGGAGCGTGTATGACCATTGGATTATTATTAGGACCACAAAATTATTATTTTACTTCTTCTTCGTTGTTTTAAAGATTACAAAATATATAAGTTTTGAACAGAATTCAGCTACGTCGACAGTATTAGCAGTAGCCTACAGCAAAAGGTTTACTATAGCGGCAGCAAGGCCTGCATATACCATCGCAGTCTTTTGTTTTGCACTTGGAATTGTATTGTCGGTAGTTCTAGTCGAGATAGATACTGTATATTTATTTTATTTATACTTCTCATACACAATTGGTAAAGGCGAGCTTAATGCCTTTGGCATTCTCTTAGGTAGAGATAAGATGACAGGTGACAGGGTATAACTCCCATTTTTGAAATGTGTCTTCATTCGATTCTAAAATGCTAATAAAACACAAAAAAACACAACATTTTTATTGAATCGAATAGTGCCATAAAATGCATTCAAATTTTACATTTTCATGTTTCGCGCGTAATTTGGCGAAAACGCTGGACGCAGTGGACGCCATATTGCACTGTGGGTATGACGTCAGTTTGCTGTGTAAACAAATGCGCTGATATGTTGTATGATAATAGATATTATAAAATATATTTTTATATTTATTTTGTTATTTCATGAACTAAAACCAACAACATAGTATCTCAATAGTATATTTTTAGATTTTTTTTCTACTGTAGAGTAAAATACCCTATTAGGAGAAGATAATAATAATAATATAAATTATCTTATAACTCTTCTCACTATTTTCTAATACATTAACATAACATTACGCCTGTAATTACTAAAGGGTATGTCAGAGGTGTACTCATAGTAGGTACATATCGCAAGTTATGTTTAAGTCCTATGTAATAGGGGGCGAGCTTATTGCCATCAACCGGGCACTAATCGAGACTCCAGGCTGTTACTGAGAAATCCCTGACAGAAAAACCCAATAACACTTTAGCTGCCACGACGCCTGTAAACCGAACCTAGGGCCTCATGATCAGTAGCGCTTAGGACTGCTAGACCAGTGAGGTAGTTCCGAAATCCATAGTATGATTTCTAATACAATGTTATAATTAACTAGCTTCCGCCCGCGGCTTCGCCCGCGTGTTGGTTGGAAATTATTCCACGGGAACGTACTAACGAGATAACAAGTATTCTATGTGTTAACCTAGGTTATAATCTATCTGTAGGTCAAATTTCATTTAAATCCGTTCAGCTGTTTTTGCTTGATTGAGTAACAAACATCTAAACATCTTCACAATCTTCCATATGTTTGTAGGATAGGATTAACATCACCAATTGGTTCTCCACGTGGTCGTTGCCAATTGATCAAACTACTTATTTTCGTAGATAACTCTTTATTTCTAATATTCAAGCCAATTCACCATTTAAAAATAGCCCACAAATAAACATATCCCACAATAATATACAAAAACGTTACAAAATTTCATCAAAAGCTTTTTACGTTTAATTCAAGATGGCTGACACAATGGCGTCGGGCTCGCATCCGGTCGTCGCATGGTAATCTCACTTCCGGTCTGACCCTGCACGTCTGCGGTTTATTATCTCTGCAACGTTATTATTGTATTTATTAACGTTAATATCTCCGTGAAAGAAAATAAGGTTTTTGTGGGAACTGAAAAGGGCAAGGTAAAATATGGTAGAATTAAATTGGTATAAAATTGGGTAATGGAGGTCAGTGGTAAAAGAAGCTATGGTAAGTAACAGTAAGAGATACCCCGAGAACACGTTTTCAGAAGTACTGAACATAACATTCCCAATTCTAGTAAACTGGCTTCCTGTTTAGAAAAAAAGTACTTACCAAATTTTATTTTCATAGCATTATGAACACTGTAGATGTAGCAACTGGGGGCCTAAAAACGCCACATTAAGCGATTCCTTTAAAAGCAATTCACTTACTGAATTCCCCTATGATTCTGCTATTTGACATTTTACTTTAATAAAGCAATTCATAATTTGGTGATCATTATACAAATTTCCATACAAAACTGTCAAACAGATGAATTGCGTGCTGTCTACGCAGATGATATCATGAATTGTCAGTTTGTGACCATTTTACGATTTTAAATATGATTTATAATATTATCCTCCTATTATTATTCTGTCAAAGTGGCCTTTTTAGACGCCCTGGACAAATCAGACACATGAGTATGAAATTCTAGAAACAGTTTTATAAATTAAAACCAAAATATTTTGTTCATATAAATTACATGGGCACTTATGAAATTTCAGAAGTTAGTTGCAAGGCTCCGATTGGTCGTTTCTTATGGAAAAGAGCAAGCACGGTTACTCTTTTAAAAACGATTGGCTATTACAATGTTTACAAATCACAGTTGGTATGGTAGGACTGAGTACGCCTGTTAACAAGTTCCAGGTACATAACAAAGTAGAAAATGGTCTACAAATCTACAGCATACAAGGCTTACAACGCTCTCACATTCAGAAAATATAAATGAACCTAACTGAGGAGGATAAATAAAATATAAAAACGTATCTACATATTTAAACTGAATAACTGTATAATATGAAAACCACTCTAAACATACAATTTTGATATACCACTGAGTAATTCCATACCCCATAAGCACACGCTATCACCATATTTTCCACAAAAACCTTTATAATATACACTCAAAATATTCTCGCAGATGGGCGTTTGGAACATAAAAAGGCACATTCCCATAGAATTCCCATGAAACAAAAGACTATCCCTTTCCGTCACGGTTCGCAAACCATACATATTTAGTTTTATAGGATGCCATGGTTATCGCATGGAGTAAGGATAATGTTAGGAATTATGACACTTTGATGGTTTTCTTTTTGTTTTTTAGATAGGTTTATATGGGATCAGGAGTGTGATTAAGTTTGTGTATTAACTGATGTATTAATTAAAGTTATGCTTTGATTTAAAGTCTTGGGAAGCTATCCACGTATACAGTATCATCATCTGCCTAGCCCTTTCCCAACTATATTGGGGGCGGCTTCCAGTCTAACCGGATGCAGCTGGATACTAGTATTTTATATGGAGCGACTGCCTATCTGACCTCCACAACCCAGTTACTGGGTAATACGATACTTGGTAAGACTAGTCGTCAGACTTTCGGGCTTTTGACGACCTCGTAACGGCTGTCAAAGACAGCCGGGGCACGGACGGTTCTTGGAATGAAAAGATGGTCAACCATCCTCGGAGCAACCGCGTCAAGCGTAACTTAACCTGATCGATCGACTCGTAGACAGTAGACGATAATCGTGGATATGACACCATCTTTAAAAACGTTCCTCTTTTTCTAGCGTATTCTTACCACCATAAGCTTGATTTTTACAATGGCTATTTAGACTATCTTCACAGACGTGATTACCAATTTTTTCCGTATGTCACTTGACTGAATACTTCTTGAAGTGTATTTTCTTTCTATTGCATACTCCAGTAATTTTTTTATTGCATCCAAATCCTGCCCGCCATCGATAACATCCCTTCTGTTTATCTGTCTGCAAGTCTAACAATATGGACCACAGAGTTATTTAAAAATTCTACTTCACTATTGCCACATGCCATTGTCGTTACTGCATTTGCTCATTCTGCCTTAATCAAATATTATCCGAAGCTTGATTTTCCACCACATTGACGTTCATAGAACACGATCATCCGCCTAATAGAAAGTACGTTAGAACCCGCTAAAATTATTAACAAAATATTGCCGCACGAACTACCGCAAAAACTTCGCCATTCCTTTGGAAAAGTTCAAAAATACCTGAGCGTACTTAAAAAGGTGACTAATTATAAATGCTTACAAAAAGTGACAGGTTACCGAGGGGGGTGCTGTGGAGCATGACCGGCTTGTCCTTGCACCTGTATGCTCCTACCCTCGAGGGGTCGATGGAGCTATGAAGCCATAGTGAACATCAGTTTTAAGACAGTCTTTTTGAAAAATGCAGAATTTTGAAGAGATTTTCGGGGCTGTCACATCTGCTTTTTTTAGTCCACGACCTGTATTTAGGCATTGTTAAAACTACCAAATGATGATAAATTACGTGAGAATGCTAAGTAGTATCGACAGCTTGTTTCATAGTAAATCTTCTCGAGTTCTTCTAATTTAATAGACAACTTGTCCTGCTGGGCATTTGGAGTTAAAGCATTAGGATGTGGTGGCGGGTGGGCGTTTTGGGGGACTGTCTTAAGTAATTTTGACGTTCAAAAGGTGCTTACTCTCAATCTAGTTTGAATAAGTAACTTTTGTTCTTTTTTTTCTACGTCTGTCAATCCAGTAGTCAGCAGTAGCTTTTGTTATGCTTACATTGATTCGAACGTAATCATCAGCGGTAGCGGTGCGGGTTGCTCGAAAGAGATACCGCGGCCCCTGGCACACAGGCAACTGAGGGAACTCGGGTGGGTTTTAGTCAGTAAAAGTCTGACACGCCCTTCTGCTCCACCCAGAGCGGGAGCAGTCATTTGATGATTTCCCACCAAAAAAAAAAGCATCAGCGGTAGCAATGTCTGTCATTTTACAGTTCAACAATTTATTGCGTGATTTACGTTTTGAACAGACAATTTTTTCGAACATGTAAAGCCATTAAATTGCGATTGATAGTGTATTACTTTTCAATAGGGTGCTAGCATAAACTTTAGATATTATTCACCTTTCAACGCAAGAAGATTCCACGAAGTATTCAGAACGTAACCTATATCAAAAGCAGGAATATTACATTTATAAGGGTGTGTTTTGATGCATAACGACTCCTTGCACCTGCAAATTTCAACCCCTTCGGGTGAACAGAATTATAGCTTTGTCAATTTCCTAAGCACGTTGTGCGCAATTTTAAAGGTGACTAATTTTAAGCATCTTTACGTCCCAAAAAACTTCCGTGCCTCGGAAAGCACGTTTAGCCATTTGTCCTGGGTGTCATTCAGGGATCTTTGTCAGTCAATACGGGTCGTCAAAAATCCGAAAGTCTGACAGCCAGTCTTACCAAGGGGTATCGTATTACCCAGTTAGTAGGTCAGATAGGCAGTTGCTCCATGTAAAATACTGGTACCTATTCTGCTGCATCCGGTTAGACTGGAAGCCAACCCCAATATAGTTTAGAAAAGGCTAGAAAAATTATTATGACTAGTTTTAAGCTCCAATACATTCTACCATCATCGCTATCCCAGCCAAAAGCGTTCATTGCTGTACATCGGCCTCTCCCAAACAACACCTCCAGTCGAGTATTTCTCGAATCTACCGTATTCTCATCATCTTCAACTGGTATTATGGTCTACCTACCATAGCAGACCTAAAATGACATTTTGGCATCCTATAGCAGTAGTGAATACCATGACAGAACTAGATACTGGCGTCAGCCATAGATCCATAGGGCCCACTATGCTTCAATGCTATGACGTCAATGCTCGACATTTGGAGGGGGTGCGCCGGCGCATGACGGGCGCGTCCTTGGACTTGTGAATGTGAAGTTATCGATAATAATAGTGCATCGGAATTAACTACACTGTATGCCTTTTGAGGTGGGTAGTTCTTACTTTCTTAAAGTTTTTTATTCAATTTTCAAAAACATTGAACGTTTTCTAAAGGTTTTATGTTAATGGCGACTAAACCCCGTTTTCTTTAAGTTCAATGACGTCAAAATTAAACACGTGTCCAGTTTTTGTTGGCTTTGGATATTAGCAGAATAGTCGACATCGGCTTTGCTTGCTATTAAATGAAAATAAAATAGAATAGATGACGCAGATAACCAATCATAGCAGTTGACACATGTTTGACAATTTGTTAGCTTTTATTTATTTAAATTTTTAGATTTTCATTCCAGTTCATACCATTTCCATTCACATAAACCCCACACTTATGAAACGTCAGAAGCTAGGTGCATGGTTTCATTTGGTAATTTCCTATGGAGAAGAACCGGCTTGAAACTTCACCGGTCTCTTTAAAAAATAATTGGCTTTTACAATGTTTTCAATTTGCAGTGTTAGGTAATAGGTATGGGAGGATAGTGGAAGCCTGTCAACAAGTACCTGGTACTTAATAATATAGAAAATGGTCTACAAATCCACGGTTTACACGGTTTTAAAATAACTAACTTTTGCCAACGGCTTCGCCCGCGTGGACCTCGAAAATTATCCCACGAGAACATACTACCTTGATAAAAAGTACCTATTATGTGTTAATCCAGGTTATTATCTAAATGTGTGCCAAATGTCATCCGAATTAGTTTAGCCGTTTTTGCGTGATTGAGTAACAAACAGCCAAACATCTAAACATACAAACTTTCACACTTATAATATTAGTAGGATACAGTGGCGAAGCTACAACTTTTATTAGAGGGAAACCGAAGAAAATTTTTTTCAGTTCTCATAAACTCTCGATAACATCAAAGTTCAGTAATTCCTCTACTTTTCCTAAATTTAACAGCAGCTATAACACATAAAAATGGTTTTGTAATCTTATATGATGTTTTAAGCTAGTATGAAATATCTGTACTGTGATTTGATACACACATGTGTTACATATTGTTTGGCAATAGTAGACGCTAAGAAAAGTGCATATTCCAAAGGGAAGCCGATAGGAATCGGGTTGTATGGAAGCTGCGCCCCTGGTAGGATAGGATAAACTTAATATAAAAGATAAATCTTATATATAAAATTTCCATGTCACAATGTTAGTTACCGTACTCCTCCGAAACGGCTTTACCGATTTTTACCAAATTTTATATGCGTATTAAGTAAGTCTGAGAATCGGCTACTATCTATTTTTCATACCCCTAAGTGATAAGGGTTGTTCACCCTAAATAATTTATAAGGCAAAACAATGTTTGCTGGGTCAGCTAGTAAAATATAAATCATGATTGCCACTACAACAATTAGAGTTGAAATTAGAATAATAGGTATTAAATATCCAATTCACCTCTTTACTTGTCTAATTAATGCGCAGAAATTGGTGACATTAGATAGTTCAAATGATAAGATGTACATGCAAATACTGGTACCACAATGATATTAGCAACAAAATAAAACTCAAGTTAAAAAAAAATCAAAACGCGAAATAGTCCGTAAAGTTATTTGAAATGAGAACTCCCTCTCAACGGAAGTGGCACCGGAAATCCTCCCCCCACATCTAAATTGGATGCGCTGTCCAGTTTTATGTTATGGTGCCCATAACTATACGTGTACCTACATGTTTATGGACACTTTTATGGGAATATGAAACCATGGGACTTGTTTATACGATTTAATTTTCGTGATTTGAATCTGTGTGTGGTGTGATTTAAGTGTTGTGGCTTTGATTTTATTTTATCATGTCTATATTAAAGGTCAGAACTTGAAAACTGCCTAAGTATTCTTCTAAATACGAATTTTCCCTTTTGTAAGTTTCAAAGTTACAAACGGTAATTAATCCAATAGACTTCGTTGTGTTCAGAGACATACGATGTGGTCTAGAAAAAAAAACGTTTTTACAAAAAAAACACAGACTTCCATAAAACCTTTAAAAATTTAAAATTTTGCGACTACCTGGTGTGTAAGAATGACAGTAAATGATATCAATATCATCAATTTACACTAAGTGGAAAAAGATAGTGTTATTGAAGCCAACTCAAAAACTACTCAAGCAAAATTAATAAAATTTATATGGGGCCATCCCTATCCATTAAAAGAATTTCTGAAATTTATCCACAACTGCTGGATAGCGTCCTAAATAAACAAAAAAAAAATACAATCAAAATGAGAACCATCTCCTTTTTGAGTTCGTTTAAAAAACTCTTTTCGAGTTTTCAATCTCGTTTTAAATATTAACAATATCAACCAAACAAACCCAGTTCCCAAGAGAACCCACAAAGTTATTCTCGTTGACCCAGATCCATATTTTCCAAGAACTCTAAGATGTCTGCGAGGGGGCTGAGTGGCTGGACACCTGGCGAGAGGAGCCGTTGAGAAGTACTGTCGACAAGTAAAATAAGTTGTAGATAAAGATTATTGAATAATCAGAAATGTTTTGAACGAAAATGAGATGATAGTTGCTAGCGTAGCTGGAGCTGTTGAAGATAATAAAAGTTTATAAATGGTGATTGTGAGCTAAGAAAAAAAAATACTAAAAAAGATTTATCACATATTATTACTTAGAACATACCCTCTTCCGTCGTACCCCGTACGAACGTACCCCTTTTCGTCAATTATGTAACAATAGTAATGCAAATAATCCTGCCTGATTTAATACGATTATTAAATGCATTAACGCTTCATTTTATTCTAGCATTACGCTAAGAAATAACAGCCGTACGGGTCATTCCATTAGATTAAGCTACACTTGCTGGGGTTGGTCCGTGGATGGGTGACCATCTTTATATCAAGTGCCTCAGAAAGCACGTTAAGCCGTTCGTACCGGCTGTCATTAGTGGATCTTTGACGATCGTTACGGGTCGTCAGAAGCCCGAAAGTGTGACAACGAGTCTTACCAAGGTTTATCGTATTACCCGGTAACTGGGTTGTGGAGGTCAGATAAGCAGTCGTTCCATGTAAAATACTGGTATTCAACTGCAACCGGTTAGACTGGACGCCAACCCAGAGTTATCAAAAGGCTAGGCAGATTGATATTGAATCGTATATGATGCAGAGCCACAGCTACCACCAGTAATACAGAATGAATATCACACTCACGAATTTAATATATTAATTTATTCTTCTATCACCTGTACAATCTGTCGGTACCGTCGCTTCCCCAGCATCCGGGCGGCCATCTTGTGCGCTATAACGTTTAATTACTACCTAAAATAAAGCCTTATTTGTGCTTTCGCTTGTTATACGAGTTCCTTTAACATCCGTAATATCAGACAAGGTAATATTTATTTCAGGAAAAGTAGAACTTGTTAGAAAATTGGTCGGAATAGATCATTCATGTATTCTTGTAGTTTATAGTTATTACCAACTTATCCATGCCATGCCATGTCTGGCTGGTAAATGCCAAAACGTGTCTGGTGAATCATCAAATAACTTCTCCCGCTCTGGGTGGTGCAGCAGGGCGTGTCAGACTGTTTACTGACTAAAACCCACCCGTGTTTCCTCAGTTGCCTGTGTGCCAGGGGCCACGGTATCTCTTTCGAACAACCCGCACCCCTGGCAGGCATCGGCCCTTTTGGACCCCACCAATTGGTGCTGTCATCTCTTTCCTGTTCTTACCGAACAGCGAGCTACCCATTACTCGCCGTCCGCAAGCCTGCGCCTACGGCGTTTGACATGTTTTGGCTCACTTTATTATTTTCTAAACCCACGAAGACCAGGCTCGGGAGGACGCTTACATTCCCCATATTTCTTTACGTAGCTGAAACGTGAACCTTGCGAGATGTGGAAAGGCAGAAAATAGATGCTCTGGAAATGTGGTGCTGGAGAACAATGCTTGGGGTTTCGTGGACCGAGTTTCGCACGAACGTCTCGATACTTCAAGAACTCGGTATCAGGCAGCGTCTGTTTTCGATAGTACAATCTCGCATCCTGACATTCTTCGGACATGTTTCCCGGCGTGTTAACCAGTCCATAGAACGCCTTGTCGTCCAAGGGAAAGTAGAAGGCACTAGATCGCGCGGAAGGTCACCCACATGTTGGACTGACCAGATCGAGTCTGCCATTGGAGGTTCAGTTAACAAATTCAGTAGGATGACCACTAACAGGCAGCGGTGGCGAAATGTCGTGAAGTGCATCACATCTGCCCCTTTCAATACTGCTACGAGTACTTAACGATCACGATCGCTCTGTCAAGAGCGTATGTTTGGATGTATGTTACTCGACAATTTGGCACACAAATAGTTTAAAAACTGGATTAACACAGCTGAATGACATGCAATTGGAGAAGCCTATGTCGAGCATTGGAGTGCTGCAGGCTGATGATGATACTTTTTATCCTGTGAGATATTTTTCGACCTCCACGCGGTCGAAACCGTGGGCTAAAGCTAGTAAATAAATAATTGATCGATTTTCAACACTATACGGGCTGGCAGTCACATCGCACTTCATTGCATACCTCTATGGTAGATAAACAACAAAAACTTAAAAAAAAAACAACCGCCTTCCGAAAAAACACTACAAAGTGAAAAATTACTTTGATTTCGGAAGTCGGTGTCTTTGTTTAAGTATTTTTAAATTATTTTTTCGGAAGTCAGTTGTGTTTTTTTTTAAGTTTTTATTTTTCACTTTTTAGTTTTAGTACCCTACCCCACACCAATTCGAAATTTCATCATCTTTTGGGTATTCTCAAAGTCAATGAAATCAAAACAATGCATATTTATACGATAGCAGCAATCGCGGTTGATTTACTATAATTTTTTGAAGAGTTCCGTTGTCTGCCTCCGAAACTCATCATCAGATCTATATGAAATGGGACCATTTCGGCACAAACCCCATTCGAACAAAAAAAATTTTTGCAAATCCGGCTATATATTACGGAGTTATGCCCGAACATACATATTTTTTTTAATAATAAACATACCGGATTTATAACTTCCTCCTTTTTGAAGTCGATTAAAAAAGAAAATAAATAGAAACAATATTCTAACAGGGACAAAACCAACAGAAAACTATGTACACGAACTGTTCTAATTAGTAATACAGAATAATATAGAAATATAAGGTGAGAATAGGTATGTATACTGGCTCAGAAAGGTAACACTGTAAGGTACAGAATAAACAATTTTAAATAACCAAGTTACGAACGGATGATAATAAATAACACTATGTTGGCAACGTTCGCGGCTGAGCGTTATATATTGTTTACAAAAACAAAATTGTTTGTTCTACAATCCTTTGGGTTACGCACTGACGTATTTTTGTATTGAAAATCTTTCTCTTTTTGTGTAACTGTTGATATGGTACCTTTGCTCAAATCAAAACCAATCAAATAAAAAAAAATAGTTTAAAAAAACTAAAAAAACACGCTTTAAAAACCGAACTAAAAAGTAGAAAATAATTTAATTCTATTTAAAAGCGTGGGGTGCTTTTTGAGGTGTTTTTATAATCAATTAATATCAAGCACCCCACGCGTTTTAATAGAAGTAAATTATTTTCAAATTTTTTAGTTTGGTTTTTAAAACGTGTTTTTTAGTTTTTTGAACTATTATTTATTTACAATTTATTAGTTCTGCTTGCTTGAAAAGCGTAATTTTTAAGTTTTTTTTTTGTTTTTTTTTCTGTTTGTTTTTTTTTTATTTTTGAATTGTCATTGGTCCTCGATAAGTCTACAAAGTTTCAATGAAATCTGACCGTTTGAAGTGGGTCAAAATAGCGTCCAAAGGAGTCGGTTACATACAAAGATACAAACAAACAAACATACAAGTGAAGCTAATATAAAGCGTGTAATAGATACTGGCATATTTATTATGTTCCACTGTAGGGCAAAGGAATCTTCTTATACAGAGAAGGTACGAGCATTGATCACCACGCCTGCTCAAGACTTGGCTTCAGATTTATATTATTACTAGCTATTGCCAGCAGCTTCGCCAGCGTTGAGGTCGAAAATTATCCTGCGGGAACATACATGAGAGATAAAAAGTACCCTTTTTGTTAATCTAGGCTATAAACTATGTGTGTGCTAAATTTCATCCATATCCGTTCAGCCGTTTTTGCGTGATTGAGGAACAAATCTCCAAACATCTAAACTAACAAACTTTCACATTTATAATTTATGTAGGATAGGAATAGTTTAGGATAGTAGGAAGTAGGATTAGTCCAGGTTTTCTCACGATGTGTCTCTTCAACAATCTCAGTAATGTCTAAGATAAACTCAGAAAATAGAAAAAATACCTACCACACTACCTACCTTACAATTTATTTAACATTTCATCTCTCATCGATCCTCAATCCACCACAAACCTTATCACTTCGCTCCGATAAGAAACAAAACAGCCGGTTCAAACCGGGTATCGACCGCGGGGCGTGTCGGATCGATCGTCACGCCTCGTGCCCACCCCACCCGGGTAGGGAGCGCCGTGAAAGCGTAGCGTAAGATGAGAAGGGATGTTGGCTGTGTTTTGAGAGAGAAAAGTTGTGTGTAGTTGGGATAAATTTTGTATACCTGAGCCTTCCATATTTCTGCACATTCATTTTGTTTGCTTTCATTCGCTGAAACGAACATTCTATATTATGGTGTAGAATATTCGTTTATCATCTGCCTAGCCGTTTCTTAACCATGTCGGGGTCAGTTTCCAGTATAACCGGGTCCAGAATAGCAGTATTTTACATGAAGCGACTGATTTATCTGACCTCCAGAATCAACTTACTGGGTAATAAGAAACACTTTGGTATGACCGGTGGTCAGATTTTCTGACTTCTGCCGACCCGTAACGACTGACGTCAACGGTCTGCAAAAGTCAGCCGGGAGCAACGTGCTTTCCGAGACATGGTGAGGTTTTGATATGTCAGATGGTCACCCATCCGTGGACTAACCGCGGTAAGCATAGCTTAACCTGATCGATTGACGCGTGTGGCTGTAATTACTTAGCCACAAGTCCCACATTCTAATATCATATCAACATCTTTAGCATTTTCGTCTTTAGAAGCAGTTAGTTACATTTTTGGTACATCACTCTAGTTGAACCCTTTTAAGCTACAGGGTTGAAGATATAAAACGTATTTCAGTTAGAGACTGACAAACAAACGCTTTGTGTAGTTCTATCGCCACAAAAAACGAAAACAATTCCACTATTATCATAACAAAATAATGCAGACTAAAAAAAATGTATTTGGGTGATAAGCTGATCCTTTGAGATTTTGTAACATACAATAATTAGACTATAATGTTTCCACTACTAGGAGGACATGGCGGTAAGAGGAAGTGAGCCGTAATCCTCCACGCGGGCCAGTGCGGGTTAGTAGATGTCACATGTCTTCGAAATTATTTGGACATGCCGGTTTCCTTAATATGTTTTCGTTAACTGTTTTGAGAGAAGCTCTCATTTGAACCTACGACCTACAACCCGTAAGTCGCGGTCATTACCACTGGTCTACTCTGCTGTCTTACAAACCAAACTTGAGAAAAATAGCAATTACCGTCACAATTTCAAATATCCAATTCTTTCATTACAATTCTACGTCATCATCTCTAGAACTAACCCAAGCATACCAACGTGTATGCCCTGTCCACTAAGCATGAAACGGTTACATTACGTCACTGAGCCACAGCCATCGATCGGCCCGGTCCACGCCCGATACGCCCCGATACGCCCGGGTACGCCCGGTACGCCCGGCTAGCGAGTCGATACCCGGTTCACGGCCGGGGCCTCATCAATAATGTACTCTTTTGTGTTGGAGATTTGACGGTATATGAGAAGTAGTTGTTTTTAGGACGTGGAATGGAAGCGAGGAATGGCTAGGTTGAAGGATTTAAAAAAAAATGTAATTCACAAAACTGATGTACAATCACAAATGCAATAAAATCAGCTGCACAAAACTGATCTACAATCACAAATGCAATAGAATCTTGCATGCGTATTTTATGTAAAACACTTACTTAAAAAATATAATACCTCTGAAATTACACAAAAATAAAAAAATAAAAAAAATACAAAATGGGAACTTACCCATAGAATATGAAAAAGTTTAAGAAAGAAAAAAATAAATGTAAAAAGATATAAAAAAAAAACAAAAGAAAATTATAAAATTCAAACTCTAAGTTTAGTCCTAACTCAGGCTACAGAACCAGCAAAGACATCTATTTCCCCAAGAATGCAGTTGGCAAGAGAAAGCATGCGGCAGAAGGGTGCAAAATTATCTATATTAATTCGACTATGAGGTTGGACGAAAGATTTGAAGCAACGATGTAAGTTTAATCCACATTATGTTTGTATCCAATGTTTACAAACTGTAACAGTCCGGGAGGCTGGCGTACATACTCATACCTACTCATACATGCCTCCTCTCTGTGAGAGGGAGTGGGCCGTTATTCACCACGCGGGCCCAGTGTGGTTTGGTAGTTCTAGGATATACCGGTTTCAACATGATGTTTTCCTCCACCGTTTTGAGAGCGGTAGTGACGAAATTATTTACATAACGTAAAAACGCCTGGCTGGATTCGAACAACACGTAAGTTGCAGCTGTTACCACTGGGCCAACACTGCTCTCACGCTGGCGTATGCAGATTTTTAATAACATCAGCGGGCTTAGCGTGACGTTTTCTATTTCTACGAAGAATAGACAATGCTTTTTCAATACAAAGTGACATTTCGTTTCACCATTTTTGACATCGTACCTTAAATATCCTTCTACAATCTGTCATTTAGTCTTTCGATTCTAACGATCTTTGTCTAGGTCCTTTTATATGTCCCAAACAGTCAAAATCACATTGACCACAAACTTTCTACTCGACGGCCACAAAGTATATTCGATTATCTACAAAATCATAATTCGTTTAGAACGCATAACTGTGATAATTAACAGAAAAAGAAAAACATAGCTATCTTCTCCTATTGTACAATTATTTAGTTAATAGTCATGTCTATTCTTCCGTCGACAACTCGGTGCTCGTGCTAAGCCTGCAGTTTAGACCTCTAAGCTAATGTGTGACCCCTAAAGATGCTGATCTAAAGACCAGTAACGAATCCAGTCTTTGGTGAACAGTGGCCGTAGACAGATAGAAATATTTCAATACAAATTCGAAAGACTCGTGTAGTTTTGCATTTGAGCAGTACCTACAAATTTTTATTGCAAATGACTTCTCTTAGGTCTACTTCGGAGGGTGACGTCAGCTTAACCAGACATGCCTGTGGCTGCCAGAATAAATCAAGGACTCCAGCTAAGGCTTAAAAACTTAAAATTAAGGGACTACACGCTAAGGGCAACCCCTGCGGGTACGAACCTCGGCTTAGGGAGACATTGGAGAAGGGCAGCAAAGAACGGGCTGGATCGCAAAGGATGATTAATACATATTACAATAGCACTACAATATTATAACTACTAACACATTTAAAGAGGCGAAACTCTGACAACCAGTCTTACCAAGGGGTATCGTATTACCCAGTAACCGGGTTGTGGAGGTCAGATAGGCAGTCGCTCCATGTAAAGTACTGGTATTCAACAATACTTTTGTCTATTAAACCCTGTGCAAGGTAAGGCTCTAAAGGTACACACACATCTTGCATACTTTTTACGTCCTAAACGTCGGCAGTGACGCGGAGTGCGCAGCGCACTCCGACACAGACAATGAAAATCACCGAGGACCGCTGCGCACTCCGGACACAGATGAAGGGATAAAGTATACTCAACCAGGCAACCTTCATAGAAAGGGGAGTGTAAATGTCGCTACATATTCAAACTAGAACAAAATAAAAAACAACTCCTTATTTTATTTTATTTTATAACTTTTGTTTTTTATTTTGTTTCTCATTTTCATAAATAATTGTACGCCTAGACTTAAGTTAGCAACTAAGCGGTAATCTGGCGTCTTCTGTTATTAATGTTGTGTTTACCTGTAATTGGCATATATATTAGAGTATAACCGTATGATTTGATATTTGTATGTATATGTATGTGCTGTGGGTGAACCTTTAAGTAAAAAAATAAACTCCAAACTTAACAAGTCTAATGTGAATCCTAATATTGACTGACTACTTCGAAGTCCACAGCGTGTGTTTTCGTCACAGATCGCGTATGTAGAATTCCAGAATTTCTCATTGTGATAGAATACAAACAGGCTCACTCCGATTGACAACCATCACAGGGAATATGTTGTACCTACTTACAACTGTACAGATACGCATTGTTCCTATTTCTTCTAAGATAAAATCGTGAAATGTAAACTAATACTCCATATTCTTTCCCCAGGTCACGGCGGAGTAAACCAATTAGGCGGTGTATTTGTAAACGGGCGACCACTTCCAGACGTGGTGCGACAGAGAATAGTCGAGCTGGCGCACTCCGGAGTGCGACCGTGCGACATCAGCCGACAGCTGCGCGTGTCGCACGGTTGCGTCTCGAAGATACTGTCGAGGTGAGTACGATTGAAGATTGTAAAACTTTTTGTGTTGCTTTTAGGTCGGCTGGTTTTGCGAGAAAATTGGTTCTCTGTTAACGTCAATGCTGAGCGATTGTCAAACTTCTCGCCCTGTTGCCATCGCTGGTAGAACCGGGATGTGACTGACACAAGAGCGTGGGGTTGGGCAGAAGCACGCCTATGGACAGGACAAACTAGGACAGGCCTATGCTCAACAGTGGGAGAAATCGGGCTGTAGATGATGATGTAAATGAAGCTATGATTGTCCTCCAGTTCATTGATATTTCCTACTATTCGACAGCGGTCAATTTCTTTCCCAGTAAGCCGAATTAATGTGTCTTAACTCTCCAGATTAAATATGAGTCCCAAATGTTCATTCTGTAAAACAAAGAAACGAAATAGCAACTAATAGTCAAAATCATGCATATTCCACCAAAATATCAAAAATCTCTTCAAAACCAAGCTCTAGAAAAACCACATCACAAACTCACTTCCAAAGCTCTATAATCTCATACCTACCGTCCTTTAATTATAACGTGTATTAACCCCACCCACACTCACACACCCCCACATACAAACACACACGAACATACATGGTGGAGGTGCCTGTGTGTGTGCCCCCGTTCCGCGCAATAACTCCGGCGTGCGCGCAGGTCCTACAGCCGCTAGACAATACGCTTATGTCATTTTCTTTTGTTTCGGTTTGCTGTAACTAGCCGTGGTGGGATACCGTTGGGTAATTGTAAAACCGTCGAGGTTTTTTTTTGGAAGATTTATTATCTAGAAGAAATTCATTAGACAAGTATAGCTAGATAGAAATCTCATTGAAAATCTTCCGGTAGGGTTAGATCGTTCAGAGTCCGAGTTTTTATTTGACGCCAAAAATTGTTGATTATAATGTTGATTAAATGACTGTGTATTTGCTAAAAAGAAGTAGGTTCGGCTTATTCCAGTATGGCAAACTAATCCAAATATGATAGGTACATAATTGTTCTGGACAATTGACTAGTGCCATGTTGATGACCTGTCTTACTTAGAAATGTAAAAAATAAAACTTTGGAAATATATTTTTGCAGGGTCACATGGCATGTCTGTAACACGTGCCCATAAGTTTGCCCAACCAAAGTTCGCTCAACGTGGCTAGTGGAAGTTTTGACTTCAAAAACACATTCACAAAATACAATAATATGTAAAATATGACGTCTGGTTTGGGCTTGGTTTGGCAGAAAATCTCTACAAAATCAAACTTCTAATCTATGTCCTTTGTCATTTAGCTGATATAAAAACACATAAACAAATTGAACACAATAGTATAGATACCGCTACTTATGACCTGAGATGAACACGCAAGCAAAATAATGTATTCAACAATTCAGACATTTTTCTTACAACAATTTAATGCGGAACCATCGCCCGTTTAATAGCATACCACTCAGTATATCTTCAAGCCACATCTAATTGGCGTATTTATAACTAGCAGGTATCTTTACATCCAATGATGATTGTGATTCCGTTACTAAAAAATACAATTTATATGACGGAACTCACTTTGCGATTAAGTATGAAATTAAAGAAATAATACGAGTATAATTGACGTTGTGGAGCAGTGGTGGCCCAGTGGTAATAGCCGCGACTTTCGAGTTGTAGGTCGTTTTTTTTTTTTTTTTTTGTGGGTGGGAAATCATCAAATGACTTCTCCCGCTCTGGTTGGAGCAGGAGGGCGTGTCAGACTTTTACTGACTAAAACCCACCCATGTTCCTTCAGCTGCCCGTATGCCAGGGGCCGCGGTATCTCTTTCGAACAACCCGCACCCCTAGCAGGCATCGGCCCTTGCGGGCCCCACCAGCTGCTGCTGACGTCTTCCTGCGACGGGTCAGTACAGTGGCCCCGCCGCCAACCACTTTTCGGCCGCAGGGGATAGGGAGAGCGGCCAACGCTATACCGACACTCCTCTTCCCCTGCGGCCCCACCGTGTCCGCCATCAAACGGTGGCGGCCCCGTCCAGGCTACGGAAGGGAAGAGCGCTACTCAGAAGTACCGGCACTCCTCCTCCGCCGCAGCCTGTAACCCTCAGCTGCGATGCCTCCCATTCGATATCGCGGCCCGCCTCAGTTGCGATGCACCTCACCGCAACCTACTTTTTGGCCGCTACGTCGTCGGCTTGGAGGCACAAGCCCTGACGAGCGGCCCCACCTTGGGGTTCCTCTTCGCTTCACCGTGGGAGGTGGGACCACGGTTACTGAGCCCCCCCGCAACGACAATGCGGGAACCCCACTGGGGGGGAGTTGTAGGTCGTGAGTTGAAACCCAAGCAGGCACTGCTTTGTATAAATTATTTCATCACCACTGCTCTCAAAACGGTGAAGGAAAACATCGTCAGGAAACCGGCATGTCCTAAAACCAAAAATTCGAAGACATGTGACATCCACCAACCCGCACTGGGCCCGCGTGGTGGATTATGGCCCACTCCCTCTCACAGAGAGGAGGCCTGTGTCCCAGCAGTGAGAACATTGTAAGATGATTTTTATTTTTTTGGGTGGGACATCATCAAATAACTTCTCCCGCTCTGGGTGGAGCGGGAGGGCGTGTCAGACTTTTACTGACTAAAACCCACCCGTGTTCCCTCAGTTGCCTGTGTGCCAGGGGCGGCGGTATCTCTTTCGAACAACCCGCACCACATTGTAAGATGATTATGTTTATGCTATGAAGTTCATATCATTCTAGACCGTAACGCAGAAATTTTACGTCGCTTTTGCAACAAAAAAAAATCAGCTGTTTCATAGAAAAGTGCAATACCTACGCGGTCAATGTATGGAACAGCTGATTTTTTTTTTGTATTACCGACGTAAAATTTCTGCGCTGGGGGGCTAGAATGATATGCTGAATTCTTGGTTATAGTTTGCGTAATGGATAAAAACTTATCCTGTATTATGTTACACGCAACTTTCTTAATTTTTCCTTTCATAAGAACCTTCTCCTGATAATAACAAACAAAACAAAAAAGAAATAGCAAAATTGGTCCAGTGGTTCAAGTGTGATGCCGTTACCAAGGGAAATAGATTCATTCATATACACCGTGACATTTTAGTCGTCTTACAAAGGTGGTCCACTCAATGTATACGTCATAACATACCTCTAGGCGCGATTAAAACATTGTTACCATTAATCAAGATAATAGATACAAAGAAAAATAATGAATGCTTTAGAATTATGAAACACCCTCGCTGTTAATAATGCTTACGTATCAAACGGTAGAAGATATCTACCTACCAACTATTACATTCCATCATTAATTCCATCTCCATAACAGGGTGTTTCAAACTATGTCATGCGTCTTAGTGATATTTTCATGTTTTTGATTATGGAAATGTTCAATTTTTTTTTTTTTTTTTAATGAATTGTATTAGATAGTAGGCATTGGGTACATGAAGTGGGCTGCCATTGTAAGACGACTAAAATGTCACGGTGTATATATAGATAGATGTAAAATTGCTTTTATAATTTTTTTCTTTAACATTAACGATGATACAATTTCTAATCCGAAAGTAGTAAAAGCCAGTTAATTATAACCGTCAGTTGAAGAGTTCTAGTTAAAACTAATTATTTAAACTTAACAACGTAACAGCTGAGTTAAATGCTCATCATTTGTGGCTAACCGATGTTAAACAGCGCAGCTCTGCCGGTTAACTGTACCAGTTAATTTGTGCTTAGTTAAATATAATGGGTGTATTATTTAACTAGTGTTTATGCTTGTTTAGTGTACTGTAGTTGGCTGTTAAGTATAGGTGGTCTTGTGGCCGTCTTGAGTTAAGATGTAACCCATCATCTGTCTAACCTTTTCCCAACTTTGTTGGGTTCGGCTTTCAGCTTAAGAGCATTCATTCCACGTGGGCTGGCAACAACGCATATATAGTAGTTTTTCGTGATTATTTCATTAAATACAAACAAAAGTAGATTTTTTTTTCAGCCAAGCACTAGATCGTTGGTATTCATAATAATTTTAAATATTTACTCTTTCATAAAAACTTTTTAACCGTACTTAGTAATGCAAATAGAAAATAATCGACATACTTACCGTATGTCGATTTTTATACCCAAATACCAAAATAACTGTAAAAAAAATAGCATACAAACTTGAAAATACCAACAATCTAGTCCATGGCTGAAAAAAATGTTTACTTTTGTTTGTATTTAATTAAATAATCACGAAAAACTGCCATAAATGCGCCGTTGCCAGCCCGCGTGGGGAGAATGCTCTTAATCGGCAGCTGAATACGAGGATTTTACATGGAGCGACTGCCTATCTGACCTCCACAACCCAGTTATTTTGTAACACGATACTTCTTGGTAAGACTTTTTCGGACTTTTGACGGCCCGTAACTACTGTCTAACTGTGACTAAGTGATTTGATTTTAATCAACTCGGCCTGTCGCAGTCCACTGCTGGACATAGGCTGCGCCACAATACCCTGTCCTCTGCCTTCCTAATCCAGTGTGCTCCAGCCACCTTCTTAAGGTCATCAGTCAAGCTGTGGGGCGTCCCGTGCTATCTATTTATATTTGACCTCTAAAGTCCCGGCCGAGCCGTGCCACGGCCCGACACAATAGAAAATCAATTGTGTCTCATTAGCGGGTGTTGAGAAAACAAGTAACAAAAGACTTAAATGTGTTAGTAACAATATTTCTTAATACCTATGTTGGTAAACGTAACATACACACACTTACTCTGCCATATAGCTAGAATACAAATCTCTGCTACAAACTCGGGGGCTTGCCCTCACCCGGCGCACCAGGGAAGTGCATCTTTTTATACGGCTATGTGGCTCCACCGGCCATCGCTTCTTCTACAAACATGACCAACCCACTGTCACTTCAGTCTTCTTACTCTGCAAGCTATGTCAGTAACTGCGGTTCTTTTTTATTTCTGATTTCATCGTTCAAAGAAACTCCAAGCATAGCCATTAAAAGGCTATGAGCTCTCACACCTCTTTTCATTAAAATTCCAAACGAAAATGTCCCCATTATGTTTTAAATCCCGCAATGATTGTACAACAGTCCCAGCATTATTCGAGATACAAGTACTTCAGATGATTTGACGATATTATAGCGATATAACTGACAATGACGAGAATGGAGCGTCGGGACTCGAGCTGACCATTGTCCGATTTAAATTGAAAACTGCGAACAGTGATGCGATGTACGGGAATTTTCGCGGGATGTTACGGGTTTTTTTGTCCCGGCTTTTTGAGAGTGGCTAAGTATGCTACATTTTGAATTGATTTATGAGTTCTTTTGGTTTGATGTCCTTAATAAAAAGCTAGGATATGATCAAAGTCCAAAATTATTTTTTTCTGGGGCAAACGTTTTTATTGCTTCCAGTTTTTTGGAAACTCAACGTTTCTCAAGTATTAAAATTCCCTTATCTCATTGCATTCGAAAATTTTAGTCCTTGGTAGTTTACGTGACTGGGTGGAATTGATACAATGATACCAAATTCACCCACACATGTCAACATCCAAACACTTTAACACATCAGCATATTTTTGCTCAACAAATCAATCGATAGATCCCGGGCTGCCCATCCCTAGTCCCGGGAGACTCCCAATCGGCTCGCGTCGAACACTCGCTTTTCAATTTATCCGGCTCGTACAATTGAGCCCTATGTTTTGTTTTCAACCCCCGGCCCCCAGCGGGTTCATTTTTGTCTTAATGACAATGTTTCTGTGTTTCTGTTGCTACTGGGATTTAAATAATGCTCGGGATTAAAGGGCAGTGGACGATTTGTTTTTATAAATAGGAATATGGGTTAGTATGGTGTTGTAAGGATAAGATTGTGTGTAAACTGATCAAGTCTATAAACAGTAATAGACTCAAACTCAAAATTCAAAGCATTTATTTCAATTAAACCATTTACAGGCACTTTTGAATTGTCAAAAAGTCGATCAGTTGGAAAGTTGAAGCTAGTTACCCATTACAAAACGTAGATCTCTATGGAGAAGAACGGGCAAGAAACTGCACGGACACTCTTCTAAAATCAAGTTGAAATATTACAAAATCTTGGGGACAATTCTTGTTGTTTCTGTATGTGAGAACAATGTAAAAAAAAAATTATAAACAATTCTAAATACAAGATTAAAATAAGCCCTGGAAGTTAGGAGATCACCAGTCTCAACCGACAGCGCCCGTTCACGAACTTGACGCTGCCTGTGTAGTGCTGCCAAATCTAAAATCTATGCGTAATAGGGTAGAAGGGTGTTGTGGTGCAGCCTGAGTGAGGCCTATGATCAGCAGTAGACTTCAGAGGCTGAGTTGAAAAGCGTTATATGTCAGAACATTTAATCTGGTTCCGTTTTCTTGTTTGGTGAAGTTTTGCTGACGTTTTTAGTTTGTAACAACATACTATTATCATCAGTATTACAATTAAACTAGAAGGAAATTTTTACTTCTCAAGGCAAAGTATGAAACTGCAACTGAGATGAAATTGTTGTCACTAAGAAAGTGCGTACCGGAAGACGCACGTAGAGTTGGAGGGCCTCCCACAAGGTTTACGATGACCTTTTGAAGGCCGCAGCAATCCGCTAGATGCGGGAAGTACAGAACCGGTCGATGTGGCGGAGCTTGGTAGAGGCCTATGTCTAGCAATGGATGTTTTTCGGCTGAAATGATGACAATACAATGATGGAACTGCACTGGAAGGCGTCAATTGCTACAGGTGTTTTTTTTGGGTGGGAAATCATCAAATAACTTCTCCCGCTCTGGAGTGGGAGGGCGTGTCAGACTTTTACTGACTAAAACCCACCCGTGTTCCCTCAGTTGCCTGTGTGCCAGGGGCCGCGGTATCTCTTTCGAACAACCCGCACGCCTGGCAGGCATCGGCCCTTGCGGACCCCATCAGTTAATTGGTACAGGTTGCGGTCCTTTTCTTATACTGTTAGCGATTTGGAAATGTCTTTTCTCTCATACAAGAACACCTCATCTTACCATGGTGAAATCATAACCCTTATTATTAGTAACAGGGCTGACTACCCTGGATACACTGGGCGTATCATTAATGTCCGATAAGTAACCTCTTTATAATTTTTTTTTTTTGCGAGAGTTTTATAAATGTATACGTTCAGTAAATACTGGACACAGAATTTATAACAGTCTGGTTTAAAGCACATTGTACTGGGTCGCCACGGTCTGCGGCGCATCGGTGCGCACGCGCATATACAGTGCCACAGCGATGCGTGTGAGTTATACCGAAGTGGGGAAGTTCTTCGTACTTCTTATACGGAAACAGTATGACTGACGTATAGAATGCGTGATTTATTAGTTGTGTGTGGTTTAAGAAAAAATGTAGTGCAGCAGTTGTAAGTGTTATGGAGCTAACTTTAATTAGGATAATTATCTATGTTTTTTTATTTATCTGAGACTTTGATGGAGAGTTGTTTCTTTTTTCGCTTTTGCATCAGTACTACAAATTATAAAACAAAGTCCCCCGCTGCGTCTGTCTGTCAGTTCGCGATAAACTCAAACACCACAGGGCCTGAATTCACTATGACCACTTAACGATTCCTTACTCGTAACCACGTCAATCACACGCCAATTCCGCGGAGAATCATTATAACGATACAGAATTGGGGCCCTGAATGGATTTTCATGAGGTTTTCACCATTAGACAGAGTGATTCATACAGATTTGTTAAGGTTTTGTGTAAATTGGTTAATAAAGGCGAAGCCGCTGTCAAAAGCAAGTAAAATTATATAAATAGTATTTTTACTACCATGAGCACTATGAAAGGATTTTCGTTAATTTAATTTACTTCCAAAATTTTCTTATTAGTATTTTTGCTTTTTTTGTCGATGGCTATAAGAGAAGGGGCGGTCCAAAGAAACGATGGATGGACTGTGTGAATGATGATATGGTTAGAAAGGGTGTGACTACGGAGATGACGACTGATAGAGAAGTGTGGAAGAAAAATGCATGTTGCGTCGACCACAAATAAATTGGGATAAAGGGTAGGATCATTATGATTTCTGCTGTTTATTTTCTTTCTCTCTCCGTTTTCCTACTATGATTTGGTTAAACTTTTTAAAGAAGACATTACTTACTTATTAAAAGAAGTAGTTCAAATTATTTTCTCCTTTATAAGGGAAAAAGCGAAGAGATCGCTGGGCATCAAAGAATTCGTCCGCATCGCTGCCAGTGGGAATAGTACCCGAAAGGCTGACAGCGTTGCCACGTTGGATGGCAATGCTGAAACTTTTATCTAAAAAGGCCATTCTTTGGGGCCAACTTTCTGGTCACGTGAAGAGTCGACCAACCGCTTGGCGATGTTCCGAAATACGCGATAATTCTCCTTTATTATTCCCTACGAAAGGAATAATATTTTACAGACAGTTGAAGAAGACGAAAAAAACCATCTCCACCTCAATGACCTAAAACTCAAAACAAACATAATTACAATTATTTCATAAAATAAATCAACGCACGCTCGCAAACGGAAGCGGCGTCACGCTTTCTGCGCCGGCGCAGACCGATGTAAAAACTGACTAATTATTAAACAGATACAGGAGTGTATAGCACTTTCATAATGCACTTCTTATGTGGGGACAGCAGAAATGTAGGTTGTACAATATTTTCAGCTGAAAACTTAGTAACTCTATTATCTACTTAATTCTGTGTGTGGACACAGTTGAGCCCAGTTTATTTATTTTTGGTAAGTAAAATAATACTAGCTGATCGCCAACTAATAGTTAAACGAAGGGCTTACTATAGGCAACATACTGTACTTATGATATACTAGCTGCTGTCTGCGGCTGCGCCCGCGTCATTGTTGAAAATTATCCAAAGAACCATGTCCCGAGATGAAAAGTATCATATGTCCTATTTGCATGCCCCAAATAGGAAGGTAGTATAAATTTTCATACAAACTTCCACCTACTATTCGACCCCATTACGTGGAGAGTTACCTACTTATGTAAAATCCTTTCTGACGGCTCCCACCCATAATCTACCTCTGTGCTAAATTTTATCTTTCTTAGTTCCAGTAGTTTTTAAGATTAATCAGTGAGTGAATGAATGTATGCAGAATATAGATGACTTAATTTTTTGGCTCCTAATTCATTTGATAGTGACAGAACTGTGTAACAGAATTAAATGGTCCTTTGTGGATTAAACATACATACTATACTGGATAGGTACTTTAAATAATTAGTATGAAAATGGTCAAATCAAACTAGGTCCAACATTTGTGTTTTTTAGTCTCATCAAAACTACAGCCGGTATAACTCGCAAAAATTCCAAGCAATAATCATTTACACATCAGCTCACCATCAAACACCATACTTAAACCAACCGCTATAAGCTACTAAACCCACTCAAAGCTCCTATAAGCCACACTAAGTCCCATGTAAGCCTATTAGCGAGCGCCCTATGTTAGCTTACTATCTTGATTGCCAATATGTTCGACATTGTACTAACGACAAATTGGTAATAGTTGGCATAGAATAGCGATATTGATTTCAATTTGGCTTATATGTTGATGTTTTTGGATGGTAAGAGGGTAGACAGAAATGTTAGTTAAATGATAAATGATTTTATTTCTGTAAGTACGTTTGTATAAACACATTTACACGTCAATCATATTTTTAAAACTAGATGAGGTCGGTGTTTCCTATCTGACTACTCTGAGGAGAAAGGCCGAAACAAACTCAGAGGTCACAGTCTCTTTTATAGTCCAGACATAATCTTGTTCAGATAATTGTCAGAGTTTAAAAAAAATATTTATGTACATACGCTACTATTAGTGTCCCAATTCGGTAGTGTAGTTGACAATTCATACACACACACATAATCAGCCTATATCGTTCCCACTGTTGGGACACATGCCTCCCATCGGCGAGAGAGAGTGGGCCGTTGTCCACCACGCGAGCCCACTGCGTGTTGGTAGGTGTCACATGTTGCCGAAGGTTTGGTCGCAAAGCAAAGCGCCTGGTTCGAATTCAAGTAATAATTTACAACATAAACAGTGTTTTTTGCATGGCGCCAGTCATATTTAACCGCTCACCAAAGTCAATCAAAGAACTAAACGTTAGCTTATTTATGAAACGGCTGAAATTCTTACTGGTGAACAAAGCAAATTACAGCATTTCGGAATTTTTAACAGACAAAAATGTAGAATGTTGACATGCCAATAAAATATATGTATTGTTGACCTTGACATAAGTTTTTGTATATTGACATTAGTATTTTAAATTGACATTATTATTTTAACTTGACATCAGTATTATATATTGACATTAGTATTATATTTGTTTTCAGTCTGTGTGTTGGCAAGCAAGCTATTGACATTTAAAAAAATGACATTAATTTCTATTGCCATTTATCAATAATTAAGGCTCGTGCACACTAGCGCGACGCGACGGTCGCGTCGCGACACTCGTAGAACAATTTCTATGAAAACTTCATGGAAATTGTTCTACAAGTGTCGCGTCGCGCTGTCGCGTCGCGCCTGTTTGAAGAAGCCTTTATAGTACCTACTTGTGTTAAACAAATGAATAAATGACTTATGACTTATCAATATCCATGCTGCATACGATTGACAAATTAAAAACATGTAAGTTTCGGTATAAAGGATGGGACCTTTTTTCATTACTCCGTGGATGGGACGGACCCACAGCCAAAAATATGGAAAGTAGTTTTGGTATATTCAAGTTCATACTTTAAACTTGAAGTTAGAAACTTAGAAGAGGTCGATCAATCAGGTTAAGCTACGCTTGCCCGGTTGGTCTGTGGATGGGTGACCATTTTTACATACCAAGACCACTTTGTGTCTCGGAAAGCACGTTTCACCTTTTCCCAACTATGTTGGGGTCAGCTTCCAGTATAACCGGATGCAGCCGAATACCAGTATTTTACATGGAGCAACTGCCTATCTGACCTCCACAATCACTGGGTAACACGATACCCCTTAGTAAGACTGGTTGTCAGACTTTCGGGCTTCTGACGACCTGTAACGACTGTCAAAGATCCACAAATGACAGCCGGAACCAACGGCTTAATGTACTTTCCAAGGCACGGAGGGGTCTTGATATGTAAAGATGGTCACCTATCCATGGACTAACCGCGACTAGCGTATCTTAACCTGAACGATCGACCCGTGCGGCTGTTATAACTTAGCCACAAGCCCCTCATACTTGGGAAAAAGTACATGAATCGATCATCGATCGATCGATCGATCGTTGAGTCATGTATCGATTCTTCTCTTAAGGCGGGGTGATCCGGAAATACGTCGTTTTGTATTGGGTTGTATAAGTAGATAACCGGATTTAAAAAAATGAAAAAAATATGTTACAAAGTTCACACCTTGATCTAGCATTCCGGGCGTGCGATACACGATTACTTGCATTTTACTGCATCCACTTAAATCGCAAAGACAAGTCTAAATGATGATCGGATTCTTATTTCATTTGAGTTATAAAAGGCTTTGCCGTCATTACTGCGTCCGTCATGCTACTGCGGCCGTCATGTTGCTGCGGCCGTCATGTTACTACGGCCGTCATATTGCGGCGGCCGTCATATTGCGGCGGCCGTCATATTGCGGCGGCCGTCATATTGCGGCGGTCGTCATATTGCGGCGGCCGTCATATTGCGGCGGCCGTCATTTTGCGGTGGCCGTCATGTTACTGTGGCCGTCATGTTACTACGGCCGTCATATTGCGGCTGCCGTCATATTGCGGCGGCCGTCATATTGCGGCGGCCGTCATATTGCGGCGGCCGTCATATTGCGGCGGCCGTCATATTGCGGCGGTCGTCATATTGCGGCGGCCGTCATATTGCGGCGGTGTAACAGTGTGGTTTACTGTTAGATCTTCATCTCTCGGTACGTATCGTAGTCGGTACATAGTTTTGTATGTAGGTATAGGTTATAAATAACAAAATAAATAAAAAAGTGCAACAAAAAAACTACGACGGTCACGATAATTGGATTATTACTTCCAGCCTGTATGTAACTTGAACATAACTGGTGAATTGTGGGTGTACTAATACACCACTGTCCAACCCCTCTGAAAGAATACAGACGTTATGTTATGAAGAAATCACATTATATCTTTAAAAACTTATTATATCTTAAAAAAATACTTACTAGAATAGTAAAACAAACTTTTACTAATCGTAATCAGTTCAAGTTGATCTACTGTATTGCTCTATTCGGTGACATAGTTAATACTGCTGCCGGCCGCCAGCCACGCCTGGCGCGCGCGTCGCTCGCGCATCGAACTAGTTACGTCTCGCTACTCGTTTCGGGGGCTGAGGTAAGCGTTAAATGCCTAACGCGCTCGGCTTACCTCGCCTTAAGTAACGTTCCAGTTTCTAGTTCATTTTAAAATGCATTTTTCATATTTTGAGTCTTTGTTTATTCATTACTAGCTATCGCCAGCGGCTTCGCCCGTGTGGAGGTCGAAAGTTATCCCACGGAAAGGTACTTCCGGGATAAAAAGTATCCTATGTGTTAATACAGGTTTTAAACTTTTTGTGTGCCAAATTTCATCCAAATCCGTTCAGCCGTTTTACCGTCCAAACATCTAAACATTCAAACTTTCACATTTCTTTCTATTAATAGGATGAAAGACAATGCATTTAGTTATGTACACAAAAACCGATTACAATATTTTCCCCTTTCTTCCAGAATCTTCGTTCCTCTCCTTTAAATATTCGCTTAAACAAAATTGGTCAGCAATAAAAAAAGCCTGCAAGTGCACAATCTCCAAAGTACAGTTTCACATTTTGTCAAATTTACCTACAACCCTGCCGACCCCTACTCAGGGGTAGCGTTACGATAATGTTAGCGATCCCCCATGGATCACAAGCACCCTTGTTTTTGGCATTATGAGGGTAGTCGTGTAGAGAACTGTTTCAGTTTTATATATCTGACAATAGCTGACATATGGCAAATTTAATGTTTTTTGTGTTTCGTAATGTTAATTATATATACATAACTTAACAGACAGCTGTGCTGCTGGGGAGTTTGTTGCGCCACTTCTTCTTCCCAGCTAAAGCACTAGGAAGTGGTGAAGGGCGGGCGTTTTGGGGGGTCTGTCTTATGTAATTTTGACGTTCAAAAAGAGCTAAATCTCAGCCTAGTTTGAATAAATGACTTTTGATTTTGATGATAATCGACTTATGCTTTTTTGCCATTTAATAAAAAAAGAATAGTTTTTTTTTTTATTAGACTTGAAAATTGACAATAACCATAGTGACGTATGCCAATCAGTTTAAATCAGCTATTTTGGCTTTGAATCTAAAAGTGGTGGCTTGAATTCGAATCCAGGTTTAAAACAAAACGTGTATTTTTATGCAAATAGAAACAAAAAAGCCCTTTTTTCTAAAAATTACACCGACTTTCAAACACTTCTCTCTCCAACTGTACTTGAAAGTACCACTCACTTAGGGTGTGATCGCACTCGTAATTGACTTATCACGACGATTGTAATGCTCCACAATGCTGTGTGTACGCACCCTTACAATAAATTGGTTAAGTGCGGTAGTCGCCGATAATCTTATTTTTTTAAGTAATCTTGTCATTATCTGTGGAGATCGGTGGAAGAGCTAAGGGAAAATAGAAAATTTTTGTTTTCAAATTATGCTTAGTAGATATCTATATTTATGCTTTGCGCTTCTGTAGCTCGTTAGTTCCTATCAATATTTATCTGTATATGTGTGTGAGTGGGAGTGAGATACCACCACGAGGCCCAGCGCGAGTTGGTAGATATCACATGTCTTCGAATTTTTGGTTGTAGGACATGCTGTTTCCTCACATTTTCCTTCACCGTTTTGAATTAATAATGTTTATTACAGAAATATTGTAAGCAAACCTACACACAACAGATAAAATTGCAAAACTGTGGACCGATCTGGTGGTCGACATTCAAATGGACGTAATAAAATCGCGATGGGATTTTTTGGCGCACTGGATCTGCTAAGCGCCGGGAGAAAATCGACCAGTAAAAACCACTGTTCGATTTTCGACGTGCTCAGATGCATTCTGTTCTATTTATAATGGTCTGTCCAACTCTCGGTGAGTTGAAAGAAAAAATTATGCAGCGATTTTATTACGTCCGTATGAACGTCGACAAACTAGAAAAATCGGGTAACTACAATCTTAAAATGTCGTTTTGCAGTTCATGTGATGTCTTATAAAGGTACATTACGTCTTTTCAGAAGAGATGTATTCTGAGTGCGGGTTTCACCGATGAAACTCGCGATCAGCATTTCTAAGCCGCGTTCAAGAGCTGTCATCTCTCAGTGTCAATATTCCATAACAATTTTGACACTGACAGCTTGCGTTCAGTTTCAAGTAAATTTACACTGAGTAAGAATTTAATGAGCCAGTGTCCAGGGCTTTAAACAAAATACGATAAATTCCCTCATAAAGACTATTCGTACTAAAATACCAAAAAATCACACCATATTGCTGCTGAGAGGCAAACAATAATAACCAAGTGTCCCTTCATCGTCGTACCATCACGCCCCCTGTCCTTAGGGACTTGGTATTAGCAGTAGATAATTAAATTCGTCGAACAAAATAACAGGACGGTATTATGACAATTGGATGAAGCTGAACCCCATGAAGGGTGGAGCTGCCATTTCGTTGGCGATTTTTGATTGAGTTTTTAAAGATATGGAGTTATGGTAGCTAGTTTTTATTTTATTAATGTCACGATACGAGGGGGGCATTGTAAATCTGTCATTCGTAGATCTTTGACAGTCGTTACGTATCCTCAGAAGCCCGAAAGTGTGACAACCAGTCTTACCAGGGGTATCACTTTACCCAGTAACTGGGTTGTAGAGGTCAGATAGGCAGTCGCTCCATGTAAATTACTGGTATTAAGCTGCATCCGGATAAAAAGACTGTCAAAAAACGTGAAAATGCAGAGCAAATGTCTTCGTTTGTTAACGGTTTAAGGGCGCATCGAACTTCTGGCGCTAATTGAACCGTGGCGGCTCTAACTAAATTGCGTGATTCACGCGCTAATTTAGGTTTTTCCTTCGTATTATTAATACAAATACACTTTTTGAAAATTTGGAATATGTACGTTAGAGAAGACATTTAGTTCGTTTTGTTATTATTAAAAAGCCGATGACTTTCCGTAAAATCTTTTTTTTATCTTGATCTTTATTTTGGGTTATAGAGATTACTTTGGGTTATTTTTTTTATTCTATTGAGGAATCTACAAGCAATTGTGTTTCTAAAGTATACTTTAATGCAGAGTGAATCCTTAAATTCCGTGTGGTGCCAGACGGTAAAGAATAGCACCATCCCATTTCTTCCCGTGGGTGTCGTAGAAGGCGACTAAGGGACTTACTAGAGAATGAGCAGCAGCATTCTCTATGCATTTTATCACCATACTGCGATCGCCAACCCACCTGCCAAGCGTGGCGATTATGGCGAAACCCCCCTTTTGGGGGAGGCTTATGTTCAGCAGTGGACATCTTTCGGCTGAAATGATGAATCCTTAAAATATTTTTCATATTAATTGCATAACTACAGGTTAAGTAATAACGATAGCAAGGGATGGGAGGTACGCTTTTAAAGAATCAAAAACCGAATTTTGTTCCATAGCTTGCTGTATCTTCTGCGTGCATATAATACCTACTATTTTGTCAGTAAAAGGACTATGTAAGGATCATAGCAGGTGGCGTACTTTAATTTGTGCCTAACCCCATGGTAAGAAGGCGTGAGTGTATGTTTTGTATCTGTACATACCGACATATATACAATTTAAACCAAGAAGTATGAGCGCAAAAAAAATGGTGAAAGCGGTCAATGCGCACAGTTTGTTAGTCGATTTCCTGGACCCATTTTCATTTAAATACATTATTTTACATACTGCCTACTTTCTAATTTCACCTCTCTTCCCCAGGTACTACGAGACAGGCAGCTTCAAGGCTGGCGTGATCGGCGGCTCCAAGCCGAAGGTCGCCACGCCCCCGGTGGTGGACGCCATCGCGGCATACAAGAGAGAGAACCCGACGATGTTCGCGTGGGAGATCCGGGACAGACTCCTGAGTGAGGGGATCTGCAGCCAAGATAACGTGCCTTCCGTGTCTAGTATTAATAGGTAAGAAAATTTTATTATTTCACTAGTTTTTGCGCGAAGGTCGGAAACACAGTCTGGCACACAGGCAACTGAGGGAACACGGGTGGGTTTTAGTCAGTAAAAGTTTGATACGCCCTCCTGCTCCAACCATAGCGGGAGAAGTCATTTGATGATTTCCCCCCCAGAAAAAAAAAGAAAAAAAAGTGTATGATGCAATAGTTATGAACGAGCTCACAAATTAATCCAGCAACAATTTGCGAGCGAGTTTTAATTACTGTGTTCTAGAATTCGAAACGCTTCATAATTTAAATATTCAAATTCCATTTATTAAAAAGCTAATAAATTGGCAACTATCACATCTCAACTAGAAATAAAAAAGGACAAGAGAAAGTTGCAAAACCATACCCAAACATACTGAACTAAAACTTAACCACAAAACTATAGTTTTTTTATAGATTCTACTTACTCCGAATGTTGTAAGAATAACAATGATGTTAAAATGTTACACAAGAAAAGATCCCTTCTGTGAAAGTTTTCCGAAAAACTTTTCCTTCGTGTTATAGTTTGAACTCTAAATGGTCTATGTTACGGTGGAGTTTAGTTTGTGAAGTGAAGTCAAGGAGAAAAGAGTTGGTGTGGCCATGAAAATTGTGGTGTATTTGCGGCCTGTGAAGAATGTTCTAGAAAGTACTCATAAAAATAAGAAAAAATCTGGATTTTTATTATATGGAGGAAATATTCAATTTAAAAAAAATACCACTTTTTTGCAAAATGCAATTTAGAGTTTTTTGTGGAAAAATCAATAAATTCTAATGATAAAATACAGAATTCTTTAAAATAAAATACAAAAAGATGCACCCAACGTGGGGCTCGAACCCACGACCCTGAGATTAAGAGTCTCATGCTCTACCGACTGAGCTAGCCGGGCTACGTTATCACAACGGAAAGTTATCTCCACGATATTAACATAGGTAGGTTTGTTTAGTGTATTATTGTTTTTGATCGTAAATCAATGTAGTTTATTTTCTTATTTACCCTTTCACACGCTGTCTACATTTCTTTATCTTCTCTCCTATCGCAGGTATGCTGGAAGAGATTTCTTTAGAAATAAGCATCACCTCTGTACCTATTTTTCTGTTCTAATCTTCTTGTCTGTTTATATATGTGTGTACATAAATGGTTAAATAAATAAATAAATAAATAGGTAGGTAAAAACTCGTCGTAAGGTATAACAAAAAGAAATTTAACGAAACAAAAATTATTTGTAGACTAATTTCAAGGTTGCAGCATCACATTCTGATAGAAAACTATCTATTGAGAATAAAATAAAACACCTAAATTAAATGATCATTAAGATGTCGTACAAACATAGACGTGAGTTGAGATTAATTTAATTCAGTTTCGGAACCAAAACCACCCAAATTGCTTCAAGTGTGCCTATAAAATTTGAAGAGTTATCTCTATTTCTCCAGGATCCCATGATCACATCCTGACTTGATGATCATGGGATCACCTGGGAAGTAAACCCTTTGAAACAAAAAAAAACATAAAAATCGGTCCAGCCATTTTTGAGTAATCGGTGTACATACAAAAAAAAAAACAATCGAATTGAGAACGTCCTCCTTTTTGAAGTCGGTAAAAAATAAATGCCTCACAAGTATAGTTGTTGCAAGCACCACTGCATGAGGTCCTGGGTTGGATTCCAAGGTCAAACAAAGTGTCTTTGGATTTTCCATCAGGAATATCCCAGTTAGTGGCATTAGGCTCGCCCCTTGTTATATGGAACTTAAACTAAGCTTAATTGAGGGTGTTGTGGTGCACCTGTGCCTATCCCTTCGAGGAGTACAAGCATGATGTTATGTATGCTATTCAAAAGGAAAGAACCAAAAAAGAAAATCTTAAACAACAGTTTTCTCAAGTCGCACTTTTCATGGCCCATCAAGGGGTTGCGTGACCAGAACCGGAAACGACTCGGATGGGGGCGCAAAGATGGCGTACCGGAAGTAGAGACACGTGCTCTCGCGCTCCGGACGTCCTAGCTGCCATTGAATTATTATTCACATATAATGCAGAGATGCTCTATGCGTAGAGACGATCCATAGAGATTGTAGCTCTATATTTTTCGTAAAGTTTTCTTTTCTATGATTGGTTATGGATGCTGTTTCCGGTACAAGAGTTTTCGATTAGTATTGTTGGTTTGATGTTGAAATATTAATGGCATCATTCCTGAGGTATTAATAAATAACCTATTGACAGACATTTCGTTTGTCGTCGATGATTTACTGCAACACACAAAAGAAGCAATTCTCGTAATTTTAAGAACGTTCACAGTCTGATCTTGGTCTCAATCTGTCAAAAATAGCTCTAGTTTCCTTACATTTTTGACAAGTTTTAAACAACTGGTTGTCGCCGAGATGAGACTGGGAGTAGATATTTAACGTTTTCAATTACGAGAATTGGCCTTCTGGTGTCAAAATTCCTGTACAAGGATGATTTTTGATAACGGTTAGTAAATGTCTTCACATAGCGTCTTCTAGCTTTAAACTGTTTGATGCTTTTGAAAATGTAACCTCACAAGATGTGTTAAAGCATTAAGAACCCAATGAAATAGAAATCAAAGCCATTGAATTTGAGAGTTTAGAGAAAATCGATATTTAATAACAAATTCTGGGAAATATTCGAAGATACATGAAATATGTTTTTTTTGCTAATTCCATGAATTTTCGTCTAGGATTTATGGGGTGCTTAATTGTTGAAAATGGGCCACCCTATCACGTCCTAAAAGAAATACGTCATAGTATACAAGTCAGTCTTCCGAGAAGAGCTCCATTACTACATATCAATACAGTACTTGAACATCAAAACATCACCATTTAACCAACTATGAAATTGCCACATTAACAACATTTTCCCCAATCAACACTTAAACAAATAAAGATAACTCACCCTAAATTAATAAACGGTAGCATTACAGATCAAGTAAAAAGATTAAACACGGTGACATGCTAATAACCGGGAATTGATAAAACTCCCCATAATCTAGGGAGTTTTATCTTATCTGGCAACACGCAATTAGCTGCGGATTTAAGCTGGCAACACTTGAGGTCAAGTGCTTTCCGGATATATCTTTTAATATTTATTTCCCCGATAAAATTAGAATGTTAGGAAAAATACGGTTAAAGTTGTAAGTACATAATAAAATGATTGGCAACAAGTTTTGTTCTGCAGTTTGTTGTATCTCGACAGATTAAAATCAGTATAAAATAATCATTTTCTTAATATCTAACTGGAGCCTTTAGAAAAAAAACAACCTTGGAGGAAATTTTGCCTCTTAAAGATTCAAAGGACTTAGTATTATATCATTGACTAAGGGCGAATTCCACCAAACTTTTGTACCTAGAATAAGTTTTATCTTGTGAATACCTAACTGCAGAACGACTTCTTTAAACCACTTTGCTGACGCCATCTTGAATGCTTTCGTATTAAAAATGTTGCTATTGTTAAAAAGACAAATTCTGCCGTATATTTTTTCACTTGGCAATGTAAGCACCATAGACAGTAATTTATATTTTTAACTTTCTCGCCAAGGTGCTGTTAATTAGCGCAGTGCTGACGTTTGAGTGCGTCACCCTAGATTTTGAATTTATGTCAGTTTATCTCTACTAGTACTGTGAGACGTCAATTTTATTCCACGGATAAAATATGACTTTGGTAAAATAAGTCCTTAATCGCTTAGCTAGTTAACATTAAGCTTAGATATTGACTAAGATATAAGATTTTTTTAAACCATTACGATTGATCTGACTTCGTTCAGTCAGATACGTTACAAAATCGATAAAACATCATCACGCTTGCCTGGGTTTATAGCAAATATTCTCTCAATTTCATCTACCCATACATTTCATCGATGATTTGAAACAGAGTTTGAAACTGATACCTACCACAGCCTCATTTGTCTCTAATCTCAATAACAACCCCTTTTCTCTGGTCTATCAAAATGTACTTTAAGTGCAGGACCCAGTGGGGTGCAATGGGTCCATTATTGAACAATAAGCCATGGCTATTGGTATCAATATACTTCAGAGGGGTGACTCAAATCGTATTATATTGAATTTGTATGGAAAATTTTGTAGTTGAAGAATTTATTGCTCTAATGTATTTTACATTTGAGCTCTTAGTTTTTTTTTTCAGATAAAAGAAATCTTATCTTCAAATATTTCTGTGCTTTTGTCGACATAAAATATTCGTGACAGAGAGAACTAAAAACTCATGAAGTCAACTTAGTTAGTTTTAGGTATTGGTTGTCCGACAAATATTAAATGCTGTATCACCACTAAATGTATAATAATGTCATGGATGTAGAAGTATACCTAAATTAAGATTTGACAGTCGTTACGAGTCGTCAGAAGCCCGAAAATCTATCAACCAGTCTTACTAAGGTACATCGTATTATCCAGTAATTGGGTTGTGGAGGTCAGATAGGCAGTCGCTCCCTGTAAAAAACTGATTTGAACGGTTAGACTGGAAACCTACCCGAACATAGTTAGGAAAAGGCTTGGCAGATGATGGATTTAGATGTATATCTAGCAAAATATTGTGCTTCATCATATCAGCCGAAAGACGTCCACTGCTGAACATAAGCCTTCCCCAAAAGGGGAGTTTTGCCATTATCGCCACGCTTGGCAGGCGGGTTGGCGATCGCAATATGGTGGTCAAATGCATAGAGAACGCTGCTGTCCATTCTCTAGTAAGTCCCTTAGTCGCCTTCTACGACACCCACGCGAAGAAATGGGATGGTGCTATTCTTTTACTTCCGGCACCACACGGAACCTAGCAAAATATTGTGCTTCAGCGCAAAAGTTTCACTAATCATTTTCACCAATCATGGCCACTAAATAACCCCAACCAAATCAAATTAAAAACCCGAAATCACATAAACATAACACATCAGATGTAATCAAAAGTGAAAAATACCAAAATACAGGAGTCAATTTTAAAGTCATCCCTTCGCAATACAAGGGCGATTCTCACCCCCGCCACGCACCAGCACGCGGCTGGCACGAGACCGGCACGGATACAACACGGATCCGGCACGTGATCGTAATGTAGCAGTGACGAAACTCGGAATAGACCACATGCGACCCAATGGTGACCATTTGAGTGGAAGTGAGAAGTATTGGGAAAAGTGTTTATGTTTTTTTTAGGGTGATTATTTTTGAGAGTGGGTAATTACGTATTTAATGTTTATTGGACTGTCATAATAAGATTATAACTGCAAAACATCCAACCTAAGATCATAATTATTATGATAATCAAATCAAATTATTTTATTTCACATAAACTTACATAAGCACATAAGAAATGTCAGAAGCTATGTGCACGGTTCCGATTGGTCGTATCCTATAGAGAAGACCCGGCAAAAACTATGTTACCGTTTGAAAAATAGTTGGCTAATACAACGTTTTTAAATTATAGTGTTACTATTAACACTGTATTAACCTGTATACAGGATAAGTTTTTATCCAGTGCGCAAACTGTAACCATGAATTCAGCATATCACTACAGAACCCCCCTAACGCAGAAATTTTACGCCGAAACATTTCTGCGCTGGGGGGTCTAGAATGATATGCTGAATTCATGGCAACAGCACCAGTACAAATATTTGGTTTGGTGCAGTTTTAAGTATTTGTGCACAGAGGCACCGCACACCAGGGATATCATTTTCTATCCATTCAAAATCTTGTTAAATTTAAACTCGAGATTCACTTGTTTACTTACTAACTACTTTAGTTTACACAAAGTTGACGTCACGTGTGGTCACGTGTTAAAAAAATCATCGTAAGGGGCGTTTTGGCGGTAAATTCAAAACAACGAAAAATTCATTCGATTTCAATCGTTTTTAATTGATAAAATGGATATAAATCAATTTACTATTATTTTTCTGCTACATTATGTCGACCCAATCTTCAAATTAGAATAGTTGTTTTTTTTTATAAATTGGAAAACACCGTAGTAGAGTATTGAGTTATAAGCATAATACATTGACCAACACTTTATTTTTGAAAGCTAACTGTGTTTATTTAAGAAAAACGTGTTAACCCAAGCATTACTTTCTGCATTTAAAATTAAGTCTTATACCCTTGAAATAAGATTGAATTTCTTTTGGCTCAATCAGTATGGCAAAATATTAAATTTTTGAAAAAAATACCTATACCTACTAAAAGTTACTGAAGCCGATTCTGTAGTCAATTAAGATCAAAATACTTTCAGGTATTGCGTTTTTTCTATTACACCTTGTAGAAGACGACGGACAGTCATAAAATTAAATAAATAGGGCGAGTTTAGGACAACATGAGGACAACAAAACAAACCTCTGTCAATTTCGGTACTGCTAACACATTCAAAGGTCAGTGCCCCGACTATCACAGATTGTATCGATTTGTCTACAAAAATGTCTATGGTTGAAGTCTCGTCCCGTCAAACAATTTTAGGAACACTCCTGACTGAACAAGAATACATTATTTACCTACAATATTTTATTACAACATGGAGGGTCTCATGGCTGAGTAATAGCAGCCTCACGAGTCAATCGATCAGGTCTAGGCTACGCTTACCACTGTCCATCCGGGGCTGGGTGCCCATCTTCACAAACCGAGACCCCTCCGTACCTCGAAAAGCACGTCAAGCCCTTAGTCTCGGCTATCATTCGTGGATTTTTGACAGGCGTTACTGGTCGTCAGTAGCCCGAAAGTTGTCAACCAGTCTTACCAAGGGTTATTTCTTCGCAATACCTGGATTCATAAGAGGCCAGGTAACAGTTATTCTACGTAAAATACTAATTACAAGCTTCATTTGGTTAGACTGACAGCCGACCCCAAAAATAGTTTGACAAGGTTAGGCAGATGATGACCTCCAGTGTTTTGATACAATAAATTTAACATAACAAATTACGTCACGGCACATAATATACCGCCAAAATTAAATGGGAATCGGTCGATAAAATAAAACATTTCTTCCATCAAATTACAAACAAAAAAACAATAAATTAAACCTCACTGCCAATTCACATTTTGAAACTCAGCGAAAAACCATGAACCGCCCTTTAAAATAAAAACATAAAATAAAATAAAAAACACAAAAAAGCTTACTAGGCAACACTAAGACATTTTAATCGAGGGACGGGCGGGTAATTGAAGCCATAACTCTGGCAACCCCACTTTGACATTTAGATTTTTGCCCGCCCAAACTGAGTAGGTACGTTGGAAATAATTTGGGAGGGTGTCAACGCGTGAATGAAAACTGTTCTATTTAGATTATTTTAGGTGTGAAATTAGATAAGACTTGTTTATGAGTAATAACGAAATTGATGTGTTAATAACAGTTGATGCTTATTGAGGCAGAATAATTTGGAATCATGCGTTTGTTTATTGAGTAATTGTCATCATATTGATTTCGTCAATATATAGTATAATTTAATATGGATAACTATAATATTTCCTCACTATTCCCTCTCATAGAGAGGAGGCGTTTGTTTCTGCAGTAGGAACGTTATAATATGCTGATTACAGGGTCCATTCAACTCGATTCCCATTGGGTTCCCTTTGGAAAAAACACTCTTCATAGTGTCTACTATTGCCAAACAATATGTAACACATGTCTGTGTACCAAATCACGTTACAGATATTTCATACTAGCTTAAAACATCATTTAAGATTACAAAACATTACAAAAATGCCATTTTTTATGTCTAAACCAAGAACTCCGACCATAGCTGCCGTTAAATTTAGAAAAAGTAAAGGAATTACTGAACTTTGTTGGTATCTAGAGTTTATGAGAACTGAACAATTTTGTTCTTCGGCTTCCGTCTAATAAAAATTGTAGCTTCGCCACTGGCTGATTATGTATTTATGTAAGTATAATATGGCATTTAACTTATAATATATAATCATCATCTGCCTTGCCCATCCCTAACTACATTCAGATAGGCTTGGCTTCCAATATAACCAAATGTAGCTCCATATGAGTATTTTATATGGAGCGACTTCCTATCTGACCTCAACAACCCATTTAGTGGGCTACACGATACCCCTTGGTAAGACCGGTGGTCAGACTTTAAGGCTTCTGGTAACGACTGTCAAAGACGTACATAACAGCGGCGACCATGACTGGCAGCGTGCTTTCTGAGGGACGGAGTGGTCTCGGTATGAAGAAGGACGTAAGCATAGCTTAACCCTGATCGATAGATAATTAATAGTTTTTTACTATGGTATGATCATTATTGTTACTTAGTTGTAGAACTGGCGAAATATAGGTGTACTATGAGTACACCTCTGTCCAACCCTTGGGGAAACTTGGCGTGATGTTATGTTCGTATCGATACGCGAGAAAAAGTTGGAAGTCATTAGCAAACATGGCAACACTGCATACCGAATGTATCTGGGAATCCATCCATTTGTTCCAATTTTTCATTGTAATTCCCCACTCGTGGGTTTCATAGAGGTTCTATGAAACCCACGAGTGGGGACTGAAGAATAGGCCATTCTTTGCTATGGATCCCGACAGTAGCACACAAAAACCTTAAAAACGGAAACTCATCCACTTAATTCTCTAAATCAACATAATGTAAAGCAAATTACGGGAAAGAGGACAAATAAATCAAAAATATTCGCCAACGAGTCACTCGTATGAAAAGAGGGTAATAAAATATTAAAGGGTAAAACATGGCCGGTACTGGTAACCCTTCCTAACGGAAACGGACATCATAACCTTGCTTTTTGTGGTCACAATTGTTGCCATTTTGCATTTTTCGCGAATTTATTCGTAGGTTTTTTGCGAAAAACGTGGTTATAGCTACTTGGTTCCTTCCTGGTTTAGTGTTTTATGTGGGGTTTTTAGTAAAATATTTTTTTCAAGTCTATGTTAGTCGGCCATAAACAGGTCACGATGGCTTTCCTGTGGATTTATGATTGTGAGGGCATCCGCGAATGGAGTTTGCAACAAATAAGAAAAAGGTTGACCGGAAAGAGAATATTAATACCAGAAAAACAATAAAAACCTTATATTTGCGAGCTTTTGTAAAGTTAAAAAAATTAAATGTAATAAAAGAAATGATAATGTGACCCGTTGGTCGTTTTGCGAGATTTCATAAATGCAACGGCAACTCGTAATATTCTAAATAACAGAACTTTTTTTTTTTTTTTTTTAAAACGTTGCCCCACACTAGGAATTTCTTCCTGTATCGTGGGTGCGTTTACAAACATAGAAAACTCACAAGCACAAACAAACACAACAACTACAACTAATCATAAGTTACACTATCGTACTAGTCATCCTCATAACAACAAAACAAATCACTTTCCAGAAACGCCAAAACACTACAAACACGGCATAAATCACCAAAATCCCCTCTCAAACTGATGACTCTATTACAAGAAGCTAATAACACCTTTTTGATAACTTTTACTAAACAATTTTTGCATATGTCAACCCCGAGGAGGCCGGCAATAATTCACGGGAGCGTGCCATCCATCATGGCGGAATGAACTGTCAGGCGCGGCAAAATGGCGGCTAGATAAAATGGAAGTCATTCTTGTAGGCAAATTTTAGCGGGTTTTCTCTTCGGAATGTAAACAGTTATGTAAATAAACGACATTACAACGACGATCAGATAGTTTTTTATTCTTAGTAAGAAGATGGAAAGGAGCGGTGCCTGTATTTTGTCTAGTTTTTCTCAGATAGAGTAAACTACACCATAATCAGATAGTAGGTATGTCCAGTGTATCCTAGACAGTAAAACAGACCCGCTAGAAACATGACTATGACTGGCTAATTATTTAAATTAGCTCGTAGAGTTTCAATCGATATCTGTAGAAGCAGACTGTGATATTCATGTTCCTATATTTCTGACACTTTCTTAGATCTTGTACTGCAAAAATCAAAATCAAAACTTTTTGAACGTCAAAATTACATAAGACAGTCCCCCCAAAAAGCCCGCCCTCCACCACTTCCTAGTGCTTTAGCTGGGAAGAAGAAGTGGCGCCACAAACTCCCCAGCAGCACAGCTGTCTGTTATGTTGGAAGAACTTGATTCTATACAATAATAGCATATAACCATCATTCAACGATAAATGAAAATTTAATTAATAAAAAATTGAAAAAAGTAAATGGTTTATGCAGTCAAGTTAAATGAACAATGATATGAAGTAATTCATATGACCTGTCAGTAGTTAAGCCAATTCTGGTGAAAGAACATAAACGTTGTCTTTAGTTAATCACAGCGACCAACAATTCATAAACTGCATTCAAAGACATTTAAGATATTTCAATGTCTTTGACTTCATTAAATTTTTTATCCTTATTATAAAGAACGCACTTCTTAATATTTGATCGCAATCTAGCCTATATAAACTAATAAGCAATTTTAATCTTAGGTACTTAATTTTTTAAGTGAGAACTATTTTAAAACTTAGAATAGTGATGATTATACTTTACAGAAGTCCGTTCCACTTTCTTAGAGTCTGTTCAATTGATGTTATAAACACTTTGTTCATGTTTTATCATGAACTAGCTTCTGCTCGCGACTTCGTTCGCGGCAAATTTCTTGCTCTCCCGACCCACCCTGTCGCTTCGAATCGCCTGCTCGTGCGAGTACTTCGTATTCGTGACATTTTTTCTCTTTGCTCGGCTCCTAAGGGTCTTAGCGTGATTTTATATAGCCTATAGCCTTCCTCTATAAATGGGCTATCTAACACTGAAATAATTTTTCAAATCGGACCAGTAGCTTGAGATTAGCGCGTTCAAGCAAACAAACAAACAAACTCTTAAGCTTTATATATTAGTAAGTATAAAAAGTGTAAAAATAATAGTGACAATGACATCTATATGTCATTGTCACTATTATTTTTACACTACACTAACCCAAAAGGCTTGTTTGGTCTAATAGCTGAATTGCCTCGATGTTCACTTACTGGTGGAGTCGGTGATCATAGGCCCACCATTGGACTACATTTAAATAAACTTTGTTTGTAGCAAGACTTTTTACGTCTCTGTTTTTATTCTTAACAACATCACCTTTCCATAACTTCGATGAAAACACCAGTTAAATATCAAATGTTTTCACAATATCTCAATGTCAACAATCCCATTTTTCCACCACGACCAATAATTTTCATAACCATTTTTATAGTCTTGCCACTCCCCATTCAAAACTTATAAGATCATCTTCCATAATTAGAGCAAATGACATGAATAATCCATTACCAAGTCCCCTAAAAAAAAGACTTGGTAAGACTAAAAAGTCGCTGCGACATTTTCCCGCGGCATGCCGCAAGCCGCAATGAATTATGCGCCACGCGACTCGACATCCTTTTGCAATATAGAGAGCGGTCGCTGCGATTTGTCGCGCTTCCGATGCGCATTGTCACTAAAAAGCGATCGTTGGCAAATTGTTAGGTTAAAATTGTTATTGTGCATTATGCATATAAGGGTTATAATTAGGTTTATTGTAAGGAGCTATGAATAACTCTGAAGAAATGCCCGATTTCTTCAGAGATTATGGTATTTATTCAATGATTTTATTGGGAATCTAACATGTAGACTGATTGATAAGATAAGATAAGGTAATATGTATTTGCTCAAACACGTAGCACACATACAAGAATAAAAACGTGCATGCATTAGCAAAAAAACATGCATACAAGACAAACAAACAAGCAAACAAGTTGAGACATGTTTGCCACTTAAGTACTATGCAAATGCAAAAGTTGTGATTGTTAATAATGAATTGATTTTTGTGATTGTTTTTCAAGAAAATACCATAAATTTAAAATGAATTCAGCGAAAAATAATACTTATAAAAATGTCTACAGTTGAATAAAAAAAATTACAAAAAGTCTAGGTATCTCATAGTAAATGCTTCTGTCAGAAAATCATAGTGTGCAGTTACCACCGCCTATCACTGGTTATAGGCAACGTCAACGTCAGTGCCACAGACACAGAGTACTTTTTTGGCCACAGAGTACATTGTCAGTGCAGTGCGTTACCAACTAACCAGACTAGACACAAAACTGATGTCTTACATAAAAATATACTGCAGTGGATGGTGTTGTTTTTTTAAAGCCTATGCGCAGACCTCCCCCAAATCCTTCCAGGAACTCTTTTCCCGTGCGCCCTCGAACCACCCTCGCGGTACGCGTCCAGATCACCTCGCCATCTCTTTCTGGCTGGCTTCAGCATCGTCGTCCATCTTCATATGTTGTGTTTACTGATATATAAATGTTTTAAAATTTTCTATTTGTTTGTCTACAGGATCGTTCGCAACAAAGCAGCAGAGAAGGCGAAACACGCGCACAATCAACAACAACAACAGCAACAAGAACAGGAGATCAGCTCAGCGCAGGGGAGTGTTGTATCTGTAAGTAGACTGTAATATCTCCCTTAATGCATTTGACTAATACAGGGACTCATGAGTACAGCACATACATGATTCCAAACACCCCATAGAAAATTTTCGTCGGTTATCAACAAAAAAACTGCAGTTTCATAAAAATGTGCAACACCTACACGGTCAAAATGAATGGAACTGCTACCTTTTTTTAAATAAGCGATGATTAATTTCAACACTGGGGGTCTAGAGAATCATATTGTACCTAAGCCATGGTAACAAATTGTGCATCGAGGTCCCTATTATACAGATCCCTGTAAATCAACGTGGAAGGTGTATTCAATGTAAAGCTAAAGACTATATTTGGTTAGTTTACATGGTTAGAGGGCTATATGCCAATATGCTTGAACCGATTCCTGTTCAAAAGATCAGAATAAAAATAAAACTTTTGAATTATTTGAGTTAGGACGCAGAAAGACTACTCCAAGTAAACAGCAACGTCCTTGTAATACCTATTTTTGCATTTAATGAAACTATACCAAATATAAGAAATGATGATGGACATTACATACCAAAGCATTTCTCTTTCTGGGTCATTTGATTCCTGAATCGAGTACAAAAAAGAAATCAATCGAAGAATTTTTCACCACAAAAGTCCTTTTTCTCCAGGTGATAACTCACGCAGGCAATGCACCCGGCACGACAGCGGTTCTCTCCCCGACGACAGACCAGCACGTCACCAACACCGGCAGCTACAGCATCAACGGCATCCTCGGCATTGAGCAGGTGGAGGGACTGCATAACGGGAACGCGACGGGGTTGAAGAGAAAGAGACATGAGGACCAGGGTGAGTTGGATGGTCTTTCTATAATGGTATTCACGGTTTTGGACGCAGCAAGTGGCTACGATATAGGGGTCGCGATTCTTCCGAAAACAATTTTCTAAATACAGTTAGCCCAAAATTTGGCTATAATTTTGACAACAGAACACGCTGAACAAGATATTAACTGCCACATTCTTTTTACGAAAACAATGTCTATCTTCTATCTAAGTATTTACTCTTCTACTGGAAGTTTGTTATCGGGGACTAAGCGTTTGTGCTTTTGAAATCTGTCATTCAAATGATTTATTTTTAGCCTATGTTGGCCATCTGCTAGGCAAATACTTCACTTTCTCCTTTGCTTTCCTCCCTGTTTTGTGATAATCCTGTCTGTAGGTTTCAAGCTCGTTTCATCTTCTCCTGGGTGTGTCTCGATGTCACCGGACGTTTTTTTGGTGGTAGATTTGGCCTATGACTCGTTTGACATGCGGCCAACATGGCCAGCCCAGTCCCACTTAAGCTTGGCTGCTCCACCTAAGCTTCTTAAACTAATTGTGAGGAGTCAAAGTACACGTCTCCAGAAACTTCGTAATAGGAAAGGGCCTTCATTTCTTTAAAAATTCTATCAAGATTACACTAGAGAGTATTTTTGATCGAACCTTCACTAAATCTTTATCCATGCTTTGAGTAGGCTCTAGTTTGCCGTGAATGGTCTCAAAACCTGATGTTTTTGGTAATTTACTGATAAAACACTTTAAATAAGACCAAAGTTAAGTTGCTAAGCTAAGCTTGCGTGCATCGATAAATCTATCTACATATCTATTTATATAAAAATGAATCCCCGAAATGTATGTACGCGCATTACTTCCGAACGACTGCACTAAATTGGATGATTCTTTTTTTATGTGTTCCTTATTGTCAGGACAAGGTTTGTATATAAGAAAATGTAAAAAAAATATAAAGATGTGATCAGAATTAATTTTTACAATCTAACACAAAAAGTGATTGACGGTATGTGACAGATCTTTGACGAAACAAAACAATCGACTAACTGATTTGATTTCACCAGTCGCGACTGGAGAAATAAAATATGGCGGTACAAAGTTCGCCGGGTCAGCTAGTATAAGATAAAAATCTCTGAACGTCATTTAAATGACGTTCAGAGATTTTTAGAAGGGGTTTTTAGAAGTATTTAAATACTTCTTGAACAATAAAACTTATACTTCCCTTAACTTACGTCTTCTAAAAGAGTTGCCACAAACTCGAGTAAGTCAAAAGTAGAATTTAATATAAGTTATAATAATAAGGTCACAATTTGTGCAGCAAACTTAATAGCTCAGTAAATCTTAGAGGTCGCGGTTCATGCCCACCACTACGGCTGAAAGGATACTAGTGATGCGCTGAACCGAAAAAAAAAATATCGATATTATTTTAGATTGGTATGAGATGACGGAGACGAGGATGAGGACGATTGTGGAGGTAAGATAAGCAGTCGCTCAATGTAAAGTACTGTCATTCCGGTTAGACTGGAACCCGACCCCAACATGGTTGGAAAAAGGCTAGGCAGATGATGATCATATGAGGCTGCGCATGCGTAGTTGTTTGATTTACCGCATGAGTAAAAGTTATGTGGATTCTACAGATTAGAAGTAATTCAATGTCGAAATGGTTAATTAAATTGGAAGTTACCTGTTTTAACTTTTTTTTTTGGTCAATTTATAAGGTTGACTGACAAACCGTTAAATTAATGTTAATTATCGTAAATTGAAAATTACTATCAAAAGGAAATAGTTTATTATAATGATTTAAACGTATTATTAAAATCTAGATTGAAACATTACAAACGTATTTTTAATTAAAAATCAAATCGTAGACTAATTATTTCTTATCTTTCCTTACATCTTATTATCATTCTATTATTTCGTATCTTGGAATTTTGCTTAAATAAACCTCCTTATTAATTCTTCCTAACTTTTAAATTGATAAAATAATTATATTTCCACAATGTCTTTCCCTCTAAAAATCCCTTTTTCAAATTCTTCGACAAAAACTATCGACAACTCTACGTCTCTACAAACTTTAGGGGGCATAAAGCGAGCCTCGCCGGGGGAGGCCGCGAGTATTTCACTGCCTATACTCCACTAACATCACTTACAACTTTTCCCTATGTAGGTACTCTACATAGAGTCTGGTAGAGCAGCAGTTTTGATAAAGGGGTTCAAGTTGCGATTAATTTTAAAGACCGTCTAACTTTGTCTCTGACTCTACTTCGGATTTAAAATTTGAATAGACTCTATTTTTCTGTTTTTTTTTCTCATTAAAATCTGAGTATGTTAAAGTAGAAAATCCAAACATTTTTTAGGTAATAATCTTAATTAACTGTTCTCTGAACAATTAGTAATAAAATAATCTTTATCAACAGTGTCTGTGACTTTGATACGCAAACTATAGTCATAAATTCAGCATATGACGACTCTAGCGAAAAATTTTTTGGTCGGGAAAAAAAAACACCTGTCTCGTAGAAAATCTCCGTAAAATTGTAAATACCGTTAGATTATAATCAGAAATCGGATATTCGGATGCATATCCACCTAAAGTTGAAATGTTGGCTATGGAACGCGCTTTTGTATCGAAAATATTCTTCATTTAAGGTAAAAAATATATATTTTTGAACTAACACACGCCACCCCTTCTTTTACAAACTTACACATATTTCCATCAGGGTTCATTTTAAAATAAATATGCGTCTGAATAGTTATGCAATCCTAATAATTTAGAAGTCGCTTGCATACTATAAACCTGACTAGTTACGCATTCCCAGAATTCCTGGCATCCCGGGTTTTGTTTACAAAAAATATATTAAAAGAAGCCGTTTCCATAATTTGATAACTAAAAATGTAATTTAGGTAAATATGCATCCGAATATCCGCAATTTAACGCATTATTTTTCGGTAGATTATAATCTATCGAAGTGAAACCATCAAATTGTGAACTAGTATCAAGATAGATACTACCTTGTACTGTTACTAAATAGACAAGTAACTGCCAATAACTTGGAAGTAGGTAGGTAGGTAACGCGGTTGGCCGCAATTCTAACCTAACGTAACCTATTCGGTCGGTAAGCAGTATGGTACAGAGGCCCTAGTGTGAGTTTCATTTAGCCATCTACACCAAACGCAGTGAGCGCGTTCGGCGTTCCGATTGGCCCTGGATTGGTGACGGACCAATCGGAGCGCCAAACGCGCTCACTGCGTTTTTTGTAGATGGTTAAATGAAACTCACACTAGGGCCTCTGTTCACAATTTATCGACAGTTTATAATCTCGCGAAATAGAAAAACTAACGATATTCTCAATCATACGATGGACATATATACAGTTTGCGCGTCGATGACCCTGCCACCCTATATGTGCTAAATTGAAAATTGGTCAGAGGTCAAATAATATCTGTAGAAATGATATCCACATAATCACAGCTATGTAGATATAATTTCCACAGTGAGGCTTGTGACTAAGAAATATTAGCCGCACGGGTCGATTAATCAGGTTAAGCTACGCTTGCGCGGTTGGCCCGTGGATGGGTGACCATCTTTACATACCAAAACCCCTCCGTGCCTCGGAAAGCACGTTAAGCCGTTGGTGCCGGCTGTCATTTGTGGATCTCTGACAGTTGTTACGGGTCGTCAGAAGTCCGAAATTCCGACAACCAGTCTTACCAAGGGGTATCGTATTACCCAGTTACTGGGTTATGGAGGTCAGATAGGCAGTCGCTCCATGTAAAATACTGGTATTCAGCTGCATCCGGTTAGACTGGAAGCCGACCCCAACGTAGTTGGGAAAAGGCTAGGCAGATGATGATAGTCAACAGCTAAGGTATTAGGCGCTAGCAGTAATGCTTGCTAAGTATGTCTTGATTATTTTTCTTGGAGAAAACAGTATATATTTTCAGGGCACTTGTAGAGAAAAACGTAAATAAATATATTGTTACAGATGAAAACCGGGACTTCAACAGCCATTCGGAGGACGACGTCAAGAGACAAAGAAGTCATTATAATGGCGACCAAATATACTCGAATGTAAGTACCAGAAAAACTATTTAACAACCATTTATATCTTAGATTTTAAGCTTTATTGTCCAGGTCGAAACATCCACGAACAACTAACACTGAACCATTAATGAAAGCCAATAATTTTCAATTTTCAATATCATCATTCAGCTGAAAGATATCTATTGAAGAACAGCAGGCTTAGCACGAGCACCGTTCGTCGACGGAAGAATACACATGACTATTAACTAAATGTTGTACAATAGGAGAAGATAGCTATAATCTTCTATTAATTATCACAGTTATGCGTTCTAAACGAATCATGATTTTGTAGATAATATACTTTGTGGCCGTCGTCGAGTAGAAAGTTTGTTGTCAGTGTGATATTGACAGTTTGGGAAGAAATATTCTTCTGAAATTAGAAACGAAAGACAAAATGACAGATTGTAGAAGGATAGGTGCGATGTCAAAAATGGAGAAACGAAATGTCACTTTGTTTTGAAAAAGCATTGTCTATTCTTCTTAGAAATAGAAAGCGTCACGCTAAGCCTGCAGAAAATTAAAAACCTATTCATTCTCATTATTGTATAACATAAAGGCACATTCAATTCCACACCAACCCACGAATTCCGATACACCATCCAAAAATCACGCACGATTTAATTGTACTTTTATACGCACGTAATGGCGGGCGGAAGTGACGTCATTAGCGCTCGACCGCCGCCATTCGTCACTGAACAAGATGGCCGATGAAATTTACGCGGCAATTCGCGCCAACGTACGATCGTGCCGCGCTTAATGTGATGTTAGCCGGATTGTTAATTTGTGTGAATCTATGGCTGTCTTTGTGGTAAATCTTTACGGGTTTATTGTGGTAAATCATGGATAGAGGAGATAGTAAAGATAAGTAACAAAGAAATCGGAGACTGACAAAAGTAAATGACAAGACTAGATCTAACTTTTCGCCTCCCGGTTGCTATGTCTTACTATACATTGGCAAATTAATCTTTATTACAATGATGATAAAGTCGTCCGGCGGAGAGATGGGTGCACTAAATTGTTGGTGAAGAATTGGTGAAGTCGGCCTGTGGGTGATGATGACGATGAATGACGATACAGTAACATAGGATAGAAGTCTCTTGCGATCCGTACGAAGCATCTTTAGATAAATAAACCTTTTATTAGACCACATACACGTACCAACTACGTAATGCCAGTACTTTTTTCGGAAAACAGATATTTTTTAATGCTGCGTGGATTGCAGCACTACTTTTAAATGCCTGTAAACTCGTTTATCACTACATAGTATAAAACAAAGTCGCTTTCTCTGTCCCTATATCCCTATGTATGCTTAAATCTTTAAAACTACGCAACGGATTTTGATGCGGGTTTTTTTAATAGATAGAGTGATTCAAGAGGAAGGTTTATATGTATAATACACCGACCTCTGCGCGGGCGAAGCCGCTGGCAAAAGCTAGTAAGCTATATTTTGAAGAATAACCGTCGCGACCCCAAGTGGGTATGTAAATTAGATTGTGTATAAAATTCATCGCTAAAATTGAGTAACATGGACCTCTTGTACCAATAGGATGAGGATAGCAGAGGAAGAAGAGGGCTCAATCTCCTGCTAGCATAATCATCCAATAATCTTCACACTGATGGGACACAGCCCTTCTCTTTGTGAAAGGGAGTGGGCCGTAATCCACCATGATGGCCCAGTGTGGTTGGTAGCTGTGGCGAAAGCATCATATAACACGATTCCTACCGGCTTCCCTTTGGGGATTCGCATCGGTAACTCTATCGCTATTAAAAAATGGCACGTCTATTGTGGCTACTATTGTCAAAAAATATAGTTACACTACGGGTTTTTAATTCACCCTAACATTCAAACAACAAAACAAAACGTCATAATCGGGAACTAAAAATTCATACAACTGATGTCACTTTAGGTCATGTGGCACCGCTTGATATGTACGAGAGTAAGGCGCTGTACAACGCCGAGGTATGACAGAGACAGATATAGAAAAATGTGTCAGCGAGAACGTGATGGAGGAATATTGTACACACGTGTTTGGTTTTCAGCTGTTTTATTTAATTGCATTTAATTCTTTACATTCCTATATTAATTTTATAATGATAGTAAGTATTATTTATTGATAAGTCAGTAAGTTAAAGCCGACTTCGCTTCAGCTTCTCTCTTAGATAAAATTACACCTCGCCGCTGGTTGGTAGATGCCACATGTCTTCGATTTTTTGGTTCTAGGACACGCCGGTTGCCCCACGATGTTTTCATTCACCATTTTTAAGAGTAGTGTTGGTGAGGAAATAAATCACACAAACTAATACGACTGTCTAAGTTAACCCACAGAGACTTGGTGCCAAACACATATCCACATTTTTGACTTTCAAACCACTTACCATTATCTTTTCATTCTAGCTCTGGTCATCCTCAAAATGGAGTCTAAAAGACGAATACAAGCTGTTATCAGAGCTTGGTGGAGCCGCCGGTGGAGCTACGGGGTACTACGGAGAACTGTTCGACACGCCTTATGAGCATGCGGCCCATCCACATTATACACCACATTCAGGTAAGTGCTAAAGACTGGTCTATGGAGATGAGGCCGAAGTTAAAAGTCCTTACAGCAGGATTTAAATCAAAATAAAAAGTCATTTATTCAAATTAGACTGAGAATCGAACGTTAAAAATACGTGAGACAGATTTCCAAAGACGCCCGACCTTCACTACTCCCTAGTGCTTTAGCTAGGAAGAAACACTGGCGCAACAAACTCCCCAGCACAGCTGTCTATTCAGTTAGATAAACTTGAGGCTATGCAATATTAGTTATACAACATTTTTTTTTTTTGTTTTTTTTTTTGATTTTGGCTTCACACGGTTTGTGCATTTAGCCAGTGTCAAGTAATTTTTCTTTTAGATCAAGTAAATGGCCCGATATCGGGCACGAAGTTACAAAACAGTCATAGTCGTCTTTAGTCAGTCAAGTCAGAGTTATTGTAAAGCGGTAGTAACTTTACAACAACCTAATAGGAGTTTTTGGGGGGAACACGAAAAGTCCACGTTAGTCACTTATTTTCACCTTCACTACACTTGTGCACTCACACGTAACTAAATTGAATAATTCACTATCAAAATTATACAATTTAATTCGTTATTTCACTAAATTCCATGAAAATGAAAATTCGTGCGACATGTTCCAACGCGATCCCGCCAAAAATTCGTTATACAACATTATCAATAATTTGGACAACTTACATACTATACAGGGTGTAACAGAAACCCTATTGCTATCCATAAGCACTAAAGATAACAGCTGGTATAGAATCACTATACATAGTTTCAGCTCAAAATAAAATACTCTAAGAATTGATACCAAATTTTCGGTTTCGTATGTTTCTTAAATTCAAATCATAACAAACGTGTCACCGCACTACGTAGGTCAATAACTTTCCACGTTACTTGCCAATATCACGATAAATCTCTTCTGAGTGATGTGTTTGTTTCAATTTGTTCTGGTATCAATGTATTAAAAATTCTCATAACTTTCGAACATGTAGAGATAGGATTAAAAAACCCTTCCAATATCGTTTGATATCCAAAGAAGCCGTGCCCTTGGTATGTATATACCCTTTAAGTTACACGTTGTATAATCTTCAAGTCTCCGGTGTTTTTGTTACTTCTGAGCAATCGAAATCGAGCAAAGGTCAATGACGATGGTGTACGCGTGTTGCCTAGAGCAAGCGTACACCATCGTCATCGACCATGGCTTACTATTAAGTTATATAGTGGTCAAAAGCGACCTAATCAATCAAACAACTGCCAGGGGTGCGGGTTGTTCGAAAGAGATACCGCGGCCCCTGGCATACAGACAACTGAGGGAACACGGTTGGGTTTTAGTCAGTAAAAGTCTGACACGCCCTCCCGCTCCACCCAGAGCGGGAGAAGTTATTTGATGATTTCCCACCCAAAAAAAATCAATCAAACAACAAAACATAGTACAATTAATTGCAATAAAACCATTCAGCGACCACTTTTGAATGTCCCTAAAACTCTAAAATATTAGCCAGGAAGAAAGTGCGAACGAGCGTTTAAAAAAATATTATTTTAAATAACCAAACGCAACTTAATCTAACTAAAAAAGATTACATTATTTATATTAAACTACCTTTTGCGATGGGCTTAAAAAACATCCTTTATGTTAAATCCAGGCTATAAAAATCTATCTGCCAAACTTCTTCGAGTTCCGCTCGGCCGTTTTTGCGTGACTGAGCAACAAACATACAAACGTTGATATTTAAAATATTAGGAAGGTCATCTGCTCCAAGTTACTCTAATCTTATAAGATCAAATCAATTTCGCGATATTCCCATGTGATAAAGATGGTGTAAAATAATCAATATCATGATTGTTGAGATGGATTACCACGTAATAGACTGCGGTTAAGCGGAGGCGATGGGAACCGGTCGGTTCCATTCATTCATACGTTTTGTTCATTCATGAAGATGTTGTGTCTTAATGCTTTTGTTTATTTAACTTGGTTGTAGTCTGATATTGAATTGTTGTGAATGAAAGTGATTTGAAAATTTTATTAATGGTTGAGAGATTGCCTCGATGTTTGAGTGGTTGCAAGGGCTACTGTGCTGCTGACTAAAAGTCTGACTGAGAGAAAATTGTTATTGGATTTTTCCGTCTGGAATTTCCCGGTAGCAGCACAGTTTTGTGCCCGGTTGATGGTAGTTCACTCGCCCCCTGTTACACAGGACTGAAATATAACTGGTGGGATGGGCAGGGTACTCTCAATGAATTCAGTGAATTAGGCAGACCCAAATAAATATTTTGTAAGGAAACTCCAGTTTTGTAAAACGCGTATATGTTAGGTTAGCTATAACGTGTCCACAAAATAACATCATGATTCATCACAAATTTGCAAATGGCCGCGTCATCCATACCTACTCCTACAATGAAGCACTGTTTATTGAATTACTAACAACCAGTCACATACCTATTGGCTTAAACTGGAAGCAGATTCCTAAATTTTTAGGAATGCGTTTGTCTTTATAATCTTGTGGGATCGTGGCTACATAATAAAATAGCCACATGGGTTCATAGAAGGTTTTTATTTTTTGGGGGCGGAAAATCATCAAATAATATCTCCCGCTCTGGGTGGAGCAGGAGGGAGTGTCAGACTTTTACTGACTAAACCCCAACCCGTGTTCCCTCAGTTGCCTGCGTGCTAGGGGCGACTGTATCTCTTTCGAACAACCCGCACCCCTGGCAGGCATCGGCCATTGCGGACCCCATCAGTTGGTGCTGGCATTTCTTTGAGGCGCGCGTGGAACACAACGTGCCGTCGACCCGGGCTTAGTCCTTACCGGACAGCGAGCTACCCATTACTCGCCGTCGGGTTCATAGAAGGTTATCCTACGCTTGTTGCGTCAATTGGGTCCATAACATACCGAGCTTCGAAAAGCATATTAAGTCGTTAGTCCCGGCTATCATTCGCAGATCTTTAACCAGTCGTTACGGGTAATCAGAAGCCTAAAAGTCTCACAACTACTCTTACCTAGTAAGTTGGTTGTGGAGGTCAGATAAGCAGTCGCTCCACATAAAACACTGGTTCAGTTGCATCCGGTTGGACTGGAAACTGAACCCAACATAGTTGCAAAAAGGCTGTCTAGCCTTGGTGGCTATGTTAGTACAAGAATATTTCGGTGCGTGACCAAAATTGGTCTGGGAGAACTACCGCCGCCATCTTGTATTAAATAAAGTGTCAAAACATAATCAGCCAATAATGTTCCCACTGCTGGGACACAAGCCTCCGCTCTGTGAGAGGGAGTGGGCCGTAATCCACCACGCGGGCCAGTGCGGGTTGGTAGATGTCACATGTCTTTGAATTTTTGGTTCTAAGACATGCTGGTTTCCTCACGATGTTTTCCTTCACCGTTTTGAGAGCAGATTGTTATAACTAAGTTAATTGAATATTGCCATCACCAACTTCCAATGACCTCTCTAAAAATAATACCAAAGAGAAATACTTTCTTACTCCCACATAAACAGAGCCAACCTGACCACATCCTCGTGTGTGAATGGACCGCGTAGATCCCTCTCAGTAATATAAGATGCGTCGGCGCATATCATGACGTATGTAACTCGATGCGCACGAGTTCTATTGTAGGCGCACGGCCGATTTCCTTGGCTAAAAGCTCTGTGGTTTATATTGTTACTTTACTTGGATCAGGCAGCTGTGTTGGACGGTGTCGTGTTGTTTGCTGGTTTTCAAATCTGATGCAGTGTGAAGCCTTTTCCCCCAACTCTTTTTTTTGAATTCAGTTAGTTATCCCTATTAATATTATAAATGCGAATGTAACTCTGTCTGTCTATCTGTCTGTTACGCTTTGACGCCTATACCGCTGAACCGATCGTCATGAAATTTGGCAGAGATATAGCCTAGTATATGGAGAATAAGAAATAACCGACATCCACGCGGGCGGAGCCGCGAGCAAAAGCTAGTCAACTAATATTTCAAACTCCTGGTAAAGAACTACAATACTATGCACATATAAAAAAAACGGAAAAAAGCTTATTTGGTCTAGTGGTCGTAAGCGCTGCTGGTGAACATGAGGTCTTTGGTTCGATTCCCGGGTCAGGCAAAATGTTATTGGACTTTTCCACCTGGAATTTGTCAGTAGCAGCCCGGAGTCTGGATTTGTGCCCGGTTAATGGCATTAGGCTCACCCCTATTATATGGAACTTATACATAACTGGTGAAATGTGGGTGTACTATAAGTTTACTTGTAGTGCCTAACCTTTTGGGCTATACATTCGTGATGTTATATCGTACTGTCAAGTGCCGAATTAAGCTGCAACAACAGTAAAAGACAAATCAACAAAAACAAAAACTCTCAGTTAACACGCAAACGATTCAATCAGGAACTGTTAGAAACAATCATGTTGACAAAACTAACGGAGGAACTTGCCATTTCGTTCAACTCCATAATTTTCCATAGAAGAACCATCATTACTCCATTATTTGTCACGCCCTGAAAATTGCCTGCGGTGGCAATCCTCATGCCACCATAACTGTAGGCTTGACATGGATTTTTGTGGGCAATGTCTAGGTTAATGGGAATTTGGGCTATGGTGACACTCTTGGTTGAGTTGGGAAGAACATGAAGGCTCAAATTCCTTTGAAGTCCTGAGTGACAGTTTGGATGAACTACCATTTGAATAATAGTCTTGTCTTAAGCAGCCTTTAATGTTCCCACTGCTGGGATACAGGCCTCCTTTATTGGAAAGGGAATATTCGTGTATTCTTGATAAAACGATTTGGATCACTATTTAATTCGCGTTTTCCCAATTATTTTAGTACTGGCTTCTAGTCCAATAGAATGCGAGTTGTCAATAGAGAAATGATGGTCTTTGCATGGACTGTAATACAATCATTTATTCATAAATTAATAACATTTTCGACCCACGGTAAATGTATTACAGAACACAATAAAAGAATCGAACACAGTAACAAATACATCATCCTTGCACAAAAAGTCATCAATGAACATAAATCTCTCAAAAATCTTTTGAAACCTTAATAAATTTGACCACACATAAATTGTAGCCGGTCACAAAACGCTCCGATACCAACGTAAATCACAGACAGTCAGCCTTTTTCAGAATTCAGTTGAAAACTATTCGTTTTCGGCCCAAACAGTATTTCAGGCCAGATTTAAAATACGGATTGTGTCGTCCGAGAAGGTTTTGTCAGACTGATTGGTACTTCTTGTTTCGTCTTTTATAAATTGTGGAAATTGTTGAATGAAATTGAGGAATTTTTTAGGACGGTACCTATCAATCTTTATAGGTGTTACACAATTGTTCGGCTCCGGCACGTTCGATTCTTCAGTGTTTGTTAAAGATATTCGGGTTTTTAATCGGCTTATGCCGATCATTACTACACATATTCGGCATTCATTCGGGTCGTGCCGATCGGAAAACTCTGTGTGGCATTTACCCTCGCTGAATAATGTGCGGGTCGTCTCGGGACAATTCGAAGCCGAGCTGTTTGCTCCCAACCATTTATATCTACATTATATTCGAATTTGCTGTCCGAAACAAAAAAAAAACAAAAACAAAGCCCGAATAAGCGCGTACCACGACTTTGATCCGTTGCAAGGGTTCTAGAAACATAGTTTTATTTCAACTGTGCTACCAAGTCAGGCTACTAACAATATACTATGATTGAGGTGTTTGTGCTTAAATATTTATTATTATATACTTCCTTTGAAGAATGGACGCAGGATTAACACCCAGAAGGCATCTTTCAACCGCAATTTTTTTTCAATCAAAATAAATTACGGTGTCTAGCGGTGTTGATATAATTATTCTTAAACACTGTCAAGCTCTAATTAACTAATTCATATGCGTTAACTATGATAAAGATATTACTCATACAGCTCATAAAGTGTGGTCTTTTAACTACTGATTTGCATTTCTCTAATAGTGTTATTAACTCCGATGCCAAAAGAATGTCTTCATTACCTAATTTGTTTGTCTCACTGGTCCTCTAATCGGATACAAAGCACCCCATGCTTTGCTTAGATGTCTGATTCCTAGTTAAGGCGTATTGTTGTTAGGTTTTTTTAGAATTGGATTGATGTCGTCATCTCTGCCCTCCTGTTGGTAGAAAATAATTGATCCTACTCATTTAACCTGAAATGAATAGAACAGAAATATCTTGTGTACTAGTTTAAGTCTGCTGTATTATAGAACCTCAGTATTTGAGTGTCTTTGTCCACCATAGGACACATTAATAAATTAATAACGTGTAGTTTCTTCTTTGGCAGCGCACAATCGCCTGCCTACGTTAGGGCAAACATCTCTTCAACCACTCTGTAAGCTACATTACATACAGTGTATTTTTATATACTTGTCCGATTTGAGTAAACAAACAGCAACTGCCACTGTTACTATAAGCTAAGTATCACATTCACATTAGAATTTCTACTACATATAAAGCCTCAGAACACATTCATTTTTCCAAAAATGAAATCTCGGGACGCGATATTCGTTTACCAAATTGGACAATTATACAAAAATACACTATATCTTATTGAAATATAAGTAGAAAGAGCAGTATCCTAAGTTATAGCTCTTGTTGCAGCAACGAATGACTCAACGGGTTCGAATGGAGGAGCGGGAGGTGAGCCTCCGTCGGCAGCTGCGAGTCCTGATGCGGCAGCGCTGGTGGTGTTACAGCCACCAGCACCACCGTATCCTCCGTATGCACATTATGATGGTGAGTGATGTTTTATTTTTTTACTATAAGGACAGAACTTTCCTCTTAAACAAGGGTATTATATAAGGCGCTCAAAACCAAATCAAAATCAAAATCATTTATTTCCATAAATAAGGTACAGAAAGTTCTTAAGATATTACTCGATCACTTATTATGCCATTAATGTCGGCGTGCAAATTTACATGCATAAATACTATTTTAAGAAATGAATTAATAAAGTTGAGTAATGCATGCGATTAGTTAATTATAATTCAATCCAATTAAATTCGGATACAATGATTAAATTCGGACACAATTATGATTAAATACTACGATTCACAACTTACATTAAATACACACAATTCACAACAATACACACAAATACAGACAAAAAAAATACACACAATTCACAACTTATAATCTAAAAACTCAAGTACAATATAAAAGCATTTATCAATAAGCATTTTTGTTAAGTTACGCTTAAATTAAAAAAAATGGAAGTGTTTTTATGTTGCTAGGTATTTTGTTAAACAATTTGATGCACATGATATAACTATTGTTGGACGTGAGGGTGAGATTTGTTTTTACACGTGTCATTTGTCTCTACGTGCTTCAATACCTGTATGTTCCAGGAACTGATGGCATCAAACATGTCGATAAATTTTGGGCCGACTCAATTTACATTGCTATTGACAAATTGTGAAAAATAAGTGCATTTAATATGCTACAACAGTGATGTGGCTAATTACTTCTTTTTTTTTTTGCACAATAGAAAACAAATTACGGTGAATATTTAATATCGTGTAAGACAAGTAGCTAGTTAAACTTATGCCGATACCGCATATAGTGTTATTTATCCCTAAGAAAGCCCTACTTAATGTTATTATTATACCTACATAAATCAAGATTAAGGCGTTCTACGCTTAGGACATAAAATGAGCACAAAGACTAAATTAGGTACTTACTTTAACAGACGCCATATTCGTAAAACATCTAAGTAATAAAATATATATCTAGAATGTTAGGGCCGTATTACGTTTAGTTGAGAATATAAAAGCGTATACATTAGTAGGTATGTATGTATATAGGAATGGAGTGACTATAATTTCTATCTTATGAAAATTATTTCAATACAAATGACATAAGGTAACTCACTGAATGCAGCGATTTAAATGTACGAACGCAAAAAGACATAAGTAATAACGCCGATGGATGTTTTTGCATTAAATGTAATTTAATTTATGGAAAACGAAACAGTTCATTTATCAAATCAAATTTCATTCGAAAACATCCTTCGGTTTCTTATAAAACTTCAACTATATCAGACGACCTGGTTACTCATCTCTTTTGGTGACTGTACCTGTAGAGTAAAATCTAAAACGAAGATAATTTACACAAAAATATGTTAGTATCCTCTTACCGTTTAGACAAAAACACAAAAAAGCGACAAATGAAATTGCGTCTCCCCCTCAATAAAGATTCACGCACAGAAATAAAACCATGAAAGCTAAAACAAAAGTGGCCGAACAGATAAATAGCAAGAATCACAGTTGAGAAAACAAAAGCGAAAAAAAAGTCAGGAAAGCTTTCGACAAAGTCGAGTGAGCCACTCCGAGCCACTCCGACGGAAATCTAATTTTCTCCTTGGACCCCGCAATGCTCTCTGTGTTATAACATCATAAAATTTCATACAGCGCCCACAGTTTTAGCACTTATGCATATTAAAGAGAGATTCTAAAATGGAGTGCCACAGGGAGCGGTGTGGGGGCCGCTCTTTACGCTTCTGGTCTTTAATCTGCCGCAATCTGCTTATCTTGGTAGAGGGTGGCGAGGGGGGCACGCAGACATCTTTAATAGCTCATTCGGGGCTCTATGCAAATAATTTTAGGAGGGGGACGGTGGGGGATCATACGGGCTTTGTCTGGGCTAACGAACCGGCACAAGAGTCTGCGGAACAGAAGTGCTGCTAGCTCAAACGGGTTTAGGCTCACGTTTATAAATATTAAACCGGGGTGGGAGGGGGTTGCAAAGTGGTTACGCGTAAGTGTTCAGGGGGCGTGTTAGTGTTAAATTTGTTTGAGGCGTGCCGCTTAGGGCACAGCCTATTAATGTTGAGTGGTGATTCTGAGTGATCAAATTGGATGATGTTAATAAATAACGCAGCGGTTGCGTATAATGAGATCGCTGATTTTGTGAATAAATAATGTGTAATGTAACACTCTATACCAGTCTGGAGCGGTGCGGTGAATGGGCATCCGTTATCGTCCTTCTATCTAGGTTTCAGGTTCGATGCTTGCTTCATGCAGAATTGTAATATTTTTTGGTGCACCGTTTTTCAGTATTGGTACGATGCAAAACGCGTAACGTTAATTTAATATCGTCATAGCTCTTCTACCTCCACTAATATTTACACTCATCCAATTTGCTATTTTGAATTATAACTACTGCCAAAAACTTTCAAGACTCCCCTACCCCCTCAAACATTTATTTCATCATACGAATTTGAGAGAACAATAGAGACAGACCATAACTCATTAGATGACGTACCTCCTTAAGACGATGAAGGAAGGAGGAAGCGAGTACTCGAAGGACACTCTAAAGAAAAAACATTTATCTTTTTTATATTTTTTGTGTATTTGTATGGCAGGACGTATTTTTATTCAGATAGGAAAATTTGTATGTGCTAATTAACAGTGTTATTGTTAAACGTTTAATTGAACGTGTATAATATACGGTGGCAGGGACATCAATGCGGTATCTGTAACCATATTCTAGACTTGTATTAACCGCGTAGATACTTCATTTCATTGCACTTTTCCACGAAACAGCAATTTAAAAAAATATATCTAAGTATGAAATTTCAGCAAGTACAGAATAATGTACTGAATCCATGGTTACAGGTTGCGCGTTGATGTACCTGCCACCCTGTATATAGCTGTCAAAAATGAGATAATTTTCATAACAAAATTTTCATTGATTAAATTTAGAAAACACAATCACATTCGGCGCTTATTCGTCGATGTTTAAACGAAATACACGCCAATTTTTGCTAAGTATTGATAGTGTAGTTAGGCTTCCAAGGCAAGCCACGTTTTAGCAAAACTTTTCAGAGAAAGTAAAATATGCTAAACGACGAGCTATAATAGTCTCAAATTGGCAGCATGCAGTTTGCAAGCTTATTGCAAATGCGCCTTTCTTCTACGTTAATAACAAAGCATTTTCTTCACATCGGTTTATTAACGGCTGATTTGCTTTAAGTACCTACTAACATGTTTATTCCTTACATTACAGGTACGACAACGTTAGCCAGTGAATACGCGTACGCGGCCCCCTACTCACAATACTCGCCGTACGGGGGACCCTACTCGCATTCCGCCGCCACCGGCCTACTGTCCAAGTGGTATGTATGTTTTTTATTATCATCCTTAACATACACACAACTCATAGAATTCTCTTTGAGTAATATCATATTTAGACCCGCATGCACAACATATCGCTGAATGCATTAAACGCTAAACTTATTAAAAACATCATCTGTCTCTATCATCTTCATTGACAGAAATAGAAAGATGTTTGCGGTTTGTAGTGCAAATTGGCCTTAATGTCTAAGACAGTGCGAAGGCAAATCGATGCATTCACAGCAGTTATTTATTGCATCAGTACGATAAAAAGGAACTATTTTAGAATCTTTTTAACTCACATTACCTAATGATTAAATAAAAACGCACAGTTAAATAAGATCATTAGCGATAGAGAACTTCCCAGTTTTGAAGTCAGTTAAATAGAAAAGCAATTCTTGTAAAATTTAAACCAACTAGCAACGTTTTTTTACCTATCATATACTACCTAAATACAGCATTAAAATGAGACTTGATTTTGTTTTTGTTCTCATGTGATATCACTTAAAAACCAACGAAAGTAACAATCGCAATTAATTAAACCTGCACAGGTGCTAAAATGCTTCCCTGAGGTAAACCCTCTAAAAACTGACCATTTCAGCCTGTTTAAGTGATAAACGAGTGAGATTTATTCCCAACACATCGCCATTTGTTACTCAGAGGCTGCTAAACGACCAACGGTTTAAAGGCTTTAAAATTTGGCGAACGGTTTATGTATGTGGTGTTGTCGAAGGCTTTTGGTAATCCCATGCGGATTGATTGTAGGAGTTTTTAATTTATGATGGGTTAAAAATGTTAAGGGCATTTAATTTATGTTTACAAGCAGTTAACCTGTCTACATAAGTGTGTATGTATCAATATAAGCACAGAAGAAATAGTAATCTGAAAGAAAACTATAATATTGTTTTCTTCGAACACAATTAACATAGTTTTAGTAATATTATATAGAAAAAAGTGTCTCAATCTTTGCAATGAAAAGAGCCAGTAAGATTTCACAATCAAATTATGAGTTACAAAACAAACTAAAAACAGTCATCTAAAAGAATTACACTGTTTTTAGCCAATAGAGTCTTAGTTTGACAAAACCCTCCCCCGTTTTGCTCGAATTATTTAAACTACAAAACAATCATAAAAAACAACCAAGCCATACCTGCACTCAATACCAAAATCCACCTTACAGTCCACAATAAAAGCCATTGCCTTTCAAATCCCTTGGAAAATTTACTGACAATCCGACAATTGGAATATAAAGAATCACTCGTTCAATATACTGTTTTGATTCCACCATCAAATTACATACAAATTCCCAATCCCATAGGTGCTACATCAAAGCCACTCTACTCTACAAACTTAGTTCTGCATCAATAAACAGGAATATCATACGAAAATGATCTTTCAATCCTACACGATAAAGTTTGTTATTAGTTATGGTAGCAGCAATATATTTTGGTTCTGATATTCTTATAGGGTCGGATTTGTTGCAAATTCTGTGAGGATTGTTGTCGAGTACAAGACCTGCTTTGTTTTTTGTTATAATAATATGAAAAAGGAACTGAAATCTACCTAATATCATTTAATTTTGAGGTAAGGTGAAATCAAACATCGTTTTTGATTTATTGATCGGAACCACAAGGTTCTGTTTTTATTTGTGATTTATAGTTGCAAATAAATTACTTGTTTTTTGTTTAATAAAAAAAAAATACTTAGGTATAAATAAGGCTCCAAGCTACAGAATACAATCAGTAAATATTTATTTTAGCATTGAATACTCATACAAATTGTCATAGTTAAAATATCCATTTAATATGTGACAACAAAGTGAAGTTGTAAATCACGCCCAAATTAAAACAAATAATCACTTATGTCCATAACTGTAGCAGTAAAAAACCATAACAAAACAACCCTGTCATTAAAAAATATCATTACAACTAAATTAATCGTCAAAAACTAAATCAGGGACACAATAGGGCCACACTAGCGCATTTGTTGTCCTGTCCCTATATTTGTCCCAGAGGGCCCCGACAAAGGGCAGAGTAGTCCCACAGGGTTTGGATAACTTGCAGCGCATTAAGTTTAAGTGATTCCACTGCGAACACTTTTAAAGTTTCGGGGCGAAAATGGTTTCAATATGGCGAATGTATTGAACGAATTGATTGCTTTGACTCAATTGTACGGACTAAGGAGTTGGAGCTTGATTGTTTCTTGGGAAAATCGATTGCCAATGGAATCATAAAACAACTTCAAGAACTACTGAAGTTCTTGAAGTTGTTTTAAATAGAAAGAAAATAGCTGAATGTTGTTGTAAGGAAATTGTACTCATTGAGCATCTTTCTTAGAAATACTCAATTCTTCTGCTACACTTGCTGATTAATCTTTTATTCATATTGGAGTTCTTGTACCTACAGCAACCGATATTGTAAGTAAAAGAGAATAGATAGGTTACCTACTCAACAATCAATGTTCTAAAACAGCACAATGTCATACAATTAGATGATACGTGGAAATAGGACGGCGTGTCGTAATTATTGGGAGCGGAAAAGAGACAATTCGATGTTGTGTCTTAACTTAAGACTTAAGTGAGACATGGTCAAATAAGAGTAAAATACTCATGCTTTTTCCATTTTTCCAGATATCAACGTACGCCGTGCGAGTAGTAGTCGGCGGATAACAACGAACAAACATAAGTGATAAAACGGACACTAAACCTAAATGTATATCGATCGATCATGTGAGAACTTAGTTTTATTTCCTATAGACAATCTCTTTTTGTAGATAAATTAATATATTTGTACAACCCTTCATAATATTCTATTATTTTCTTAATTTTAACCAGGTCAGTACCGCTTTGACTTTTGCTTTCTTGAACATTTAAGAAAATTATTTCATTTATACTCATTATCTTTAGTTAAATGAACGTTCAGAAAGCCAAAGTTACTTCACTACGTTAAGATGTAAATAATGTATTTTAATGAAAACTATATGTAATTCATTTAATGTCATTATTAGGATTAAGATTTATTCTCTTTTTTTACCTCAGCATAGTTACAAAGTAGTGAGTAATTTTGCGTAACATTTAATTTTTAAACTTCCATTTATTTTTATTTAAGCTGTCCTATGTGCACAATGGAATGAATATTTTACATTTATTATACATTTAAAATCGTTATCATTTATATAAGTTATCTAATTTATTTCTTTTGTATTGTTATTAAATGTAACTGCTTCCGATGAAGCTATATAACAAACTTTGCAAGTCAACTGCTTAGTATATTATTTAGATTATTTTTTGAAATTACTATGAGATTATTCGTGTTTTTTTTGTACTTTTTATATAAAATGGTTAGTTTTTAATTATATGTGTATAGCATGTTTAAATTAGCACGCTGTATGCCATAATTATATAAAAATAATAAGTTCAAATAATTGTTTTATTGTGAAGAAATATTAGTTATGAAATCTTATCGTTTCCGTCCATTTAATATATTATTATTGATTATTATTTTCTCAAAGTTATTATTGAGATTTTTAAATGTAAATATTTGTTTCAAATCCGATGAGCATGATTTAACATTGTTTTAAAACGTACGTCATACAGTTTAGAGAAACGCCAAAGACTTAAAAAAATATTGTAACGTCTTTAGTACACAGCGCAGTGTAATAATAGTTTATATTTTATATGAAGAAAGCAATAACTTTTCACCAAAGATACAAATATCGGGCCTTTTTCTGATAAAACATTGAAAACATCCTTTAATTTTTTGTCAATATAATTGACACAATTCAAATAAAACAATCACAATGCAGGTATTCATTTATATAACATTATATAACATTGATTAACTTAAAAATTAAAAATAAATCAGTTGTTTTGAAACTTTTATTATTTAATGTTTTATTTTCTTAATACTCAATTATTTAAAATCGATGAATTTATATTTTATTAGATAAAGGTCTGAGCTGTATAAGTGTTCTACTCATTTTTGTATAATAATTATATTTTTGCATCTTAATATCTTCTTATTTATTAAATATTTTGGTGTTGCTTTTAATTTCTGGAAGCATATCGTTAAGTGATCGTCATAATAATAGATAAATGATTAAAAAAACATGAAATTTTCTGTTTAATTTTTAATAAGTATATTTGTAAGGCAAACGCACCAGTACGAAATAAAGCATATGAGTTTATAAAATAAAAACCTTTTATTTTCTGAATATTTGGAAGCTGTTATAAGAATGCATAATAATATTAATGATTCAATCAATGCACCCTACCACAGTCCATTGCTTTACATAGGCTTCTCCCAAATTGCAATACAACATTCGGGTCAATAACTTCCGCACCCATATTGTCCGGTCTATTCTTTAATCCTTACTGCCTCACTATAATATTGTAAATGTGAAAGTAACTCTGTCTATCTGTTACTGTTTAAACCGCAAAAACCGCTGAACACGCATAAACGGCTGAACCGATCGTCATGAAATTTAGCAAAATTATAACCTGGGATATGGAGAAGGACATAGGCTATATTTTTACGCGATAACCAACATTCACGCGAGCAGAGCCACGGTCAAAAGCTAGTACAAGCATGTCAAGGGGTGGGTATTATTTTGACCCCTGGGTGCTTTGTGTTGTCTTGAGTGTTGCGTGCTTTCATGGTCTCAGCTTCGATAATAGTTGGCAGTCAATATTTAATCAACAACCTCCTTTGTCAAGAAAACGAAGACCCACCTATTTGACATACATCACTTTTTAAATTCTCTTTGGTCGAAACGTCATACAGAAAAGAATTTTTGGCAAAAAGGAAAAATCTTAGGAAAATTCGAACAGTGATTATTTTTCCAAATTAAATTATTTTAAAAACCGCAGAACAATTCAAAATGTAACGTTAACTAGAATCAGCACAATCTGAATTCGAGATCCAACCTTTAGACAGTTTCTCTTATAAACTTTCCTATTCTTATTTTGTGGCGAAGATTGAAGATGACATAATGCCTCCTAAGAAGAAGAAGAAGGTAAAGGAACGTAAACTAGTTCTTCCGGCTAGTTCATCTCCAACAGAGAACCGCAATGAAAGCGTTCACGCGGCTGTCGAGAATGCCATGTGTGACAAAAAGAGGTGCGGCGGCAAACCTGAACCGCCTAAGAAGCTTGGCCTCAAAAAAGGCAAAAAACATAAGGAAGATTCACAATCAAGTTAACAAAATGAAAACTTACAAATCTCCCAGAAAATAGAATCCGAACAAGCCAATGAAATTCAAGCAAATACCACATACTTCAAAAACTATGGTGAGTTATATAGAAACGAGCATCATGTTCTACAAAACGAAAGAGTTGTGCAGAATATGGGTCGAATTATTAAACAAAACTGCAAAGCAGATATCTGAAAAGGCAAGCAAATTAAAAGCGTTCTTGAACAAACAGATTACCATCAAGAATTGTAAAAAAAGAAAATGATTGTATTAGATATTCACAAAGACAGCAGAACAGATATATAAAGAAGATCAATAATGTCTTTTCTTGAATCCAAGATTTCTATTTTAACAAAACATTTACTCCTCTACGTCACTCTGTCCCTCATAGAAGCGTATGGGGCCAGGAGACACGTGGAAAATGAATACGATGAAGAGCAACCATTTCAAAACTCAAGAATTTTCTACCAGCTTGTCATGCTGATAACTTTATCATTCTTTAAATTAGGACTATTTCTTAAAAATAAATTATACGTTAAATAGTATGGTGGTCACTTGTTTATTTATTTAATACTTCAGCACAGAAATGGACAGAGGCGGATTTAATGCCATAAGTATTTTTTACCAGTCGAGCTATGAGTGATGCAGAGATAAACAGTGATAGGTGCAGTTACGTAAGTCGTGTAATTAATATTTATTCAAATGTCAGTAAATATAGACATATTATACATAATTATGTATATACAGACTATAAATATGATAAATATACCTAATTAAATATAAAAACAACCGTACATAAATACGTACCATATAATAAAACAAGACTAACAACGGGAAAACTTTACGTAGATACAGCCAGCTTCTTTTGAATGTGCTCGCTAACTTTCACTTTCAAGGATTACTGGTTGGTTACCATCTTGATGAATTGTTGACTATCCGAATATATGCGATCTTTGACCACATTAGCCCGTCAGTTTATCAGATCGTCACACCACCTCGCCGTGGCCTGCCTCGACGCTGATGTCCTGCCTCAGGCATTCAGTAAGTGACAATCTTTGCCCATCTCCCCGGGCGACGCATCCAGTACACTCCCAATTCAGCCGGGCTGTGTTGTCTCCAACATCCGCTACTTGGGTCATTGAGCGCTGAGTAATTTGATGTTTCTAGCTCGGCCTATACGCTTGATACTTATTATGTTGCGCTCAATTGCAGGCTAGAAATCTTAAATTTTGACTGTGACTGAGTAAGGCTGGCCGCATACCGAGTCATTAGACGCGACCACTAGAGGCTCAGTCAAGCCACTAGACGCGGCCACCAATCAATCAAAGCCAATAGTGGGGGAGTGGCGGCCACCAGTCGCCGCCACTCGGCCGGTACATCTGGCTGAAGCCAGCGACTGTGGCAACTTGTTAAAAACCTCCTGCAATGCGCTTGTGAACAGCTAAGGTGAGAGTGAACCGCTTTGTTTGACACCTTTTTGAATGTTGTTTGGACCAGATATTATGTTCATAGATGGTGTCAATGAGGTCGGGACTATATGGCATTGATAAATTAATTAATTTTATTTGTTTTCACTTTCTTAAAACAAATTGCCGATTTCTGACTTGATATAATATGCGTTTATAAATCCAGGTTCTTCAGGGTGTTTTCTTTCAGCGTAGATTTGTCAGTGATGTCCAAGATCATCATCATCTGCCTAGCGTTTTTGCCAGCTATGCTGGGGTCGGCTTCCAGTCTAACCGGATGCAGCTGAATACCAGTATTTTACATGGAGCGACTGCCTATCTGACCTCAAAAACCCAGTAGCTGGGTAATATGATACCCCTTGGTAAGACTGGTTGTCAGACTTCCGGGCTTCTGACGACTCGTAACGACTGTCAAAGATCCACAAATGACAAAAGGGACCAACAGCTTAACGTGCTTTCCGATGCACGGTGGGGTCTTGGTATGTAAAGATGGTCACCATTCCACCGCGGCAAGCATAGCTTAACCTGAGTGATGTCCAAGATAAATTTGGAAAATATAAAATGACCCCAGACCCTACAACCTGGTGCTTGAGAAGCGGGTAGCTTAACCACTAGGCCATCACCAGGCTTAGTGTCATCTAGTAAACAACTTCATTTGGCTGTATAGCAGTGTTAATACTGTGTCGTAGCTACACTGCGGTGAGGAGATGTAAAAGAGTAGAAAATTCAGTTCATTTGAAACCCACAACTTGTTTCTGGTCTACTTTAGTGGAAAGACTTTATTTTGATGCATGGCTATTGGCTATTCAATAAAACCAGTATATAGAGTACTATGCAGTGGCATATGTGGAATCTCGCGCCTTTTTAAACGGCTTCACTCATTTACGCTCAACTGGAAATGCAGCTTCATGAGTTGTTCAGACCATTGCCCATAAATGGTCTAAGCTGCCACCACGCCAGACCACCACACTTCATTAAAAATCATTAAGAACTCCTTTGTTCATCTAACAAAATATATTATCTGAGAAAACCTGTGAATAAAACACTTCCTGTCAAAAAACTAACGACAAACATCATTTATCAATAAAATCAAAAATAAAACAGTAAACTAAAATTTCCATACAATATTTTCATGCATTCTAAATTGTGACCAACCGTCACATAGAAATAAAAATCAGACGTGATCAGGAAACACCAGCATCTTTCCGATCTCTTCTCACAGAATAATGAACCCTACATAATGGATAAAAAGAAGGACTCCCTAGAAGACGCGGAGTGTCTTCCAAAATCCTCAAAAACATCAAAATCCTCGAAAACATCAAAATCCTCAAAAACATCAAAATCCTCTAAAACATCAAAATCCTCAAAAACCTCAAAACCAAAAAAAGCTCGTTCGGGTGACCGCCTCTGCCCTGCTGATATAAACCCTTGCACCCTACTTGAAGACTTCAGTAAAAAAGCTGGAGCCAGTTCTGGTACAAAAAAAGGTAAGGCAGAAGAGACCTGTCTGGATAATAAGGAGGATCCAAAAAAAAGGCTGAAGATGGAACATGAGCTAGTTTGTAAGCAATGTAAGAAACGAACCTGCCGCGAAACGGACTTACTATACCCAGGTGCCAAATGTGCGGAAGAGGACCCTAAGAAGAAGAAAAAGAAATAAACTGTTTTGGCACTCCACAACTTCCCATAAGAGATACTACACCATTTGTGTTTAAGCATGGCAATAGAAGACCTACAGTCGCGCCTTAGGCATGGGCGCGGCGAGACGGGAGCGCAGTGCAGGCCGCTGACTAGTCAATGCAAGCCACTCATTCGTCCGCACCATCCCTACCTCGCCGCGCATACCTAAGGCGCGGTACAGCTGTATCGGTCAGGCTATCCCTACATTAATTGAAATTCATCATATTAAAGGGAAAATACTTCTTAGTGCCCTGAATCAACATCTATGGTGATAATGTCAATCTCTTGCCTTGTCCTAATCCATTTGAGGTCAGCAACATGTCTTATTCTTCCAGACATCTATATACGTTACCCGTTTTCTAGCCATATCATCTTTCACTGATTCATCAACCGTTTTTTAGTCTTCCCCTACTCTTAAAGACATCCATATTCGCACTTTCTTCACAACATTTCCCTCTTTCCTCCACATCACATGCTCATACCATAGCATTAGCAGTATATAATGTTACCACTGCTAGGGCAGCCCAGTGCGGGTTGGTAGATGTCACAAGCCTTTGAATGATTAGTTCTAAGAAGACCTGGATTATTGTCACAAAGTAAGACCTGCCTGGGTTCGAACCCAGGACCTACATACTCGTAAGTCGGGGCTGTTACCATGCTATAATAATAATGGTTTATAAGTATAGAAAAAATGTAAGCAACAATTTGGCATTTTTTAGTTCACAGAACGATGAATAAAACTGAAATCTAACAAAAAAAAAATGATTTCTTATATTATTAAAAACCGATCAAGTGTGAGTCGAACTCGTGCACCGCGGGTTCCGTACCTACCTATTATACCGCCATAATAAAAATATATGGGCAAATTTAGATTTTCGCGAAAACTTTTAAGTACCAAAATATACCTTAATTTTCGTATTTTTTTATTTTTTGGAATTTTTCCTTTATTTGTGCTGCTTACCTGCTTACTGCGTACCTTGCTTTTTGCTAAATTTCGTGATTCTAGGTCAACGGGAAGTACCATAAAAGCTTTTCGACCCAAAACGTATAGGGTACTTCCGGTTGACCTAGAATTATACATTTTGGTTAAAAACAAGGTCTTATAGCACAAGTAAAATGAAAATTTAAAAAAAAAGTTAAAAATTAAAGTGGTACTTACAAGTTTTCGTGAAAATCTAAATTTGCCCATATCTTTTTACCATATAAACTCAGGGCCTTTATTTTTATACACCCAATAGGGACTATAGACCTCAGTATTTGATATGAATTTCAATTTGCTAGGTCCACCCGTTCCTGAGAAAATCGGTGGTGACACACGGACAGACAGACGAACAGACGGACAAGAAAGTGATCTTATAAGGGTTCCTTTTTTTATCTTTTGAGGTATGGAACCCTAAAAAAGACATCACTTAACTATGTTAACTATGATTCACACTAAAAACAATAACGTCACCCTGTCTTCTCCAAAAATGTCGGCAGACGCGTCATCGACATATGCCTGGCCTTTTCTCAAATATGCTGGGGTCGGCTTCTAGTCTCAACCTGATGCAGCTGAATACCAGTATTTTACATGGAGCGACTGCCTATCTGACCTCCACAACCCAATTACTGGGTAATATGGCCCGTAACGACTGCCAAAGATCCACGAATTATAGCCAGGACCAACGGCTTACTTACGTAGCGTAGCTTACTTTTCAAGATACGAAAAGCACTTTAGTGCCGGAATTGTCGCCAAAAGCTTACTGTACAATAAATTAAATTTATTTATATGCCTCAAGTAAATTAAAATTTGTACTTGGAGTAACCATGCAAGCATGAATCTAATTTACATTAGGAGTGGGTTGTAACAGCTATAATCGCGTTTCTGTTCCACTTGTTCCTGTTCCCCGTAAATAACAGTTCTTAAAACCTGTTACAAAATAACAGGCTATTTATATGTGGTATTTATTTCATATGTGGGAATAGGAGTGAGTTGTAACCGGTAAAATCGCATATTCGCTGTTCCAAACGTTCCCGTTCCATGTACACAAAGTAAGTACTTCTTTTTCTAACTAAGGTGCAACACCTATACGAGACAAGGAAAGAGCTCGCGAAGATGTAACAGGGTGTCACAGTGTAACAGTTTTTGTTTCATTCTAACTGAAGTAACTGTCTTAAGTATGAATAGAAAAAACTTGTGACTGTAGTGTGCAAGAGATTTTATTATTTCGAGGAACAGTAGCTGTTATTTCAGTTTGTCTGTCACAGTTATAGCCTGTTACCATCAGATACCTGTTATATTTAGCTGTTCCGATAAATACGCCTCACTCATAATTTACAAAGCACTTCAAAATTATTACTTTAATACCATTTTGCAAAATAGATTCATATAACCTGGCTCTTGTTTTACTATACAGTAAAAAATTGATTAAACATACAGATCAAATGTAGTTTGGATCTAAAACCCGTTAACTAGGTTATCATGACTCTTCACACATGACACGTTTAATTATTTATTATTTAATATTTTACGCACAGAAATGTACAGAGGTAGACTTAATGCATTTTCTACCAATCGACCATAGGGTGATGCAGAGACAAAAACTTCTTCTGATAAGATGCTGGGGTGGTTGTTGCGCCACTTCTTCTTCCCACCTAAAGTACTAGGAAGTGGTGAAGGGTGGGCGTTTTGGGGGACAGTCACAGAGTACATTATTATATACTGGGGGACAGTCTTGTGTAATTTTGACGTTCAGTAAGAGCTGACTCTCAGCCTAGTTTTAATAAATGACTTTTGACTTGATTTGCTTTGACTTAAGCTCCTAAGTTCTGAGTTGAGCTGCACGATTACTGCAAAATGCCAAGTTTGTGCACGCATTTATCTTTAAATCTTCTGTACAAATAAATAAAATTAGAGTGTCTGTTCGTAATATTAAAATAACCGCTTTTTACTAAATGCATAAGGATGTATACACGGTACCTACATATAAAAAAAAATATTATTTACAATTTTTGTCTGTCTGTCTGTTTGTCTGTTTGTTCCGGCTAATCTCTGAAACGGCTGGAACTATTTTGACAGGACTTTCACTGGCAGATAGCTGATGTAATAAGGAGTAACTTAGGCGCTTTTATATTAGAAATGTTGTTTATTTTTATTAATATATAATATAATATAAATAAATGAAAAAAAAATAACTATTCCGCGCGGACGAAGTCGCGGGTACAGCTAGTCAGTTATAAATGTTACTATCCTTCGCCCGCAGCTTCGTCTGCGTGGAATTCGGAGAAAAAGGCATATTAAAACCTTCTCCATGGAAAATTACTCGTTTGCTATGCCAAGTTTCATGGTAATCGGACAAACGGTGCTGGGATTTATCCCACCAAAATCCACAAAAATTCCTTTTATCCCAGCACCGTTTGACCGATTACCATAAAGCTTGGCATAGCACACGAGTAATTTTCCATGGAGAAGGGAACAACTTTTATTTTTAGGGTTACTTAGCCAAATGGTGCCAACGGAACCCTATTACTTAGCCTTGCTCCTTACCTTAGAAAATTGTTTGAAATAAAAATAACTGGCGTAGTCTTTTGCTATGTTGGGGTCAGCAGTTCAATACCAGTCTTTTACATGGAGCATCTGCCTATCTGACCTCCACAACCCAGTCACAAGGTAATACAATTCCCCTTCGGAAGACTGGTTTTCGGACAAACTTTCGGGCTTCTGACAACCCGTAACGACTCTCAAACGTCCACAAACGACAGCCGGGACCAACGGCTTAACGTGATCTTCGAGGCAAGAAGGGGTCTTGGTATGCAAAGATGGTCAACCATCCAACCAACCACGGCAAGCTGATCGTCCCGTGCGGCTATAATTACTTTAGCCACAAGCCAAGTTAAAACAACAGAAAATAACAATTGGCAGTTGTCACATGTCTTCGAATTTGTGGTTTTAGGATATGCTGGTTTCCTGACGATGTTTGCCTTCAGCATTGGGAGCAGTGGTGATGGCATTAATTAAACAAAGGAAACCGCCAGCCTGGGTTTGAACCTTGCATCCGACAACTTATAAGTCGGAGCCATCATTGTTCTCCTACTGGGCCATCACTGGTTTCCGACTAGACCATCACCAGCTTCAGCTGCTCCGACGGACCAGCTCTCCCGCTAGGTTCCACTGAATAGCCGCCAGCCTTCGCAGTTACCTGAGGTGCCGTTTCATTTAAATAATCTGTAGTAAAATGAGTTTTGGTATAAACTGACTGTGAAACTAGCAGAACTGTTACTAAAGAAATGTAATTGGCAATATTTTGATTTTAAAGACGGGGGTTTCCTAAAAATCGTATTTGTACCAACCAAGAAATATAGTAGAAACTCATTGACGATTAATTTATTTTTTATCTCTAAACCAGTCATCATTAAAATTAAATAGACATACTTTTTTGAAGGCAAGTATTTTTAAGAAGAATAAGAGAACAACAGACATTTTTCCTTCTGTGACATAAAACCAAACGTCATCAATAAAAATAGCCATGAACACCAAGGAATGCAGTCATGAATATTCGAAATGACTAAAATAAATATTAAACAGAAGCCATAAAATCCATCAAAATGTAAACCAAAATTTTATTTATCTCGATCTTACAAAATATTATGCATCCTGAAAACTTGGGAATCGAAGACACTAATGCCGATTCTATCTTCAAAATTCTAGAAAAAAATACTCAAACCAATGAAAACACCGTGAAGCAATTCGATCGTTCAACCAAATCTTATAAATTACCTTTACCGAGAGAACTTGAAGAATGCAACGAGGGTGAAATAAAATCTTTTGTATTTTCCCAAGTATTACATGAACCGGGATGTCCGAAGTCAGTGACCATCGTCAGAGGAACTTTAACTGAAGAAACCCAGCCGATTAGCAACTTACCGTGTGATAAAGGCTTCTCAAGTAGATACAGATATTGCAAAGAAGTTATAAAGCCATTCTTAATAGATTATCCTCCTGATTGTCCTGATTCTAAACAGCTACTGCTCAGGGATGCTGTGATAAAAGATAACGCAGAGTTTCCACAGTCTCCGCCCTCTTACGTTTGCCTAAAACCGTGCCCGCCACCAACGTGCCCCCCTAAGCCTTGCCCATCAAAGTGCCCTTCACCGTGCTCACCACCAACGTGCCCATCACAGTACCCAACTCCACAGTGCCCGTCAGTGTGCCCTCCACCAAAGTGCCCGTCACCGTGTCCACCAAAGTGCCCACCACCGTGTCCACCAAAGTGCCCACCACCGTGTCCACCAAAGTGCCCACCACCGTGTCCACCACCTAAGTGCCCGCCACGAAAGTGCCCACCGCCGTGCCCGCCACAAAATCGTCTAAAACTTTTCTGCAGTGAAGAAGGACCAAGTATTAGCAAAGAGTGCACAAGACGGACTTGTCCTAGCTACGTGTGCCCAAAACCATACATCCCGCCACCGTGCCCCACGTGTCCACCACCGTGTCCACCGTGCCCGCCACCTTGCCCTCCACCTAAGTGCCCTCCACCTTGCCCTCCACCTAAGTGCCCTTCACCTTGCCCTCCACCTAAGTGCCCGTCACCGTGCCCACCAAGGTGCCCTCCACCTTGCCCTCCACCTAAGTGCCCGTCACCGTGCCCACCAAGGTGCCCTCCACCTTGCCCTCCACCTAAGTGCCCTCCACCTTGCCCTCCACCTAAGTGCCCGTCACCGTGCCCACCAAGGTGCCCTCTACCGTGCCCTTTACCGTGCCCTCCACCTAAGTGCCCATCCCCGTGCCCACCAAGGTGCCCTCCACCTAAGTGTCCGTCACTGTGCCCACCAAGTTGCCCATCACTGTGCCCTCCACCAAAGTGCCCATCTCCGTGCCCTCCACCGAAGTGCCCGCCACCTTGCCCTCCACCTAAGTGCCCTCCACCTTGCCCTCCACCTAAGTGCCCGTCACCGTGCCCACCTAGGTGCCCTCCGCCTTGCCCTCCACCTAAGTGCCCGCCACCTTGCCCTCCACCTAAGTGCCCTCCACCTTGCCCTCCACCTAAGTGCCCGTCACCGTGCCCACCAAGGTGCCCTCCACCTAAGTGCCCGTCACCGTGCCCACCAAGGTGCCCTCCACCTTGCCCTCCACCTAAGTGCCCTCCACCTTGCCCTCCACCTAAGTGCCCTCCACCTTGCCCTCCACCTAAGTGCCCATCCCCGTGCCCACCAAGGTGCCCTCCACCTAAGTGTCCGTCACTGTGCCCACCAAGTTGCCCATCACTGTGCCCTCCACCAAAGTGCCCATCTCCGTGCCCTCCACCGAAGTGCCCGTCTCCGTGCCCTCCACCGAAGTGCCCGTCACCGCGCCCGCCAAGGTGCCCTCCACCAAAGTGCCCGTCACCGCGCCCGCCAAGGTGCCCTCCACCAAAGTGCCCGTCACCGCGCCCGCCAAGGTGCCCTCCACCAAAGTGCCCGTCACCGTGCCCGCCAAGGTGCCCTCCACCAAAGCGACCGTCACCAAGCCGCCCCAAGTGCCCGCCAAAGTGCCCGCCAAAGTGCCCGCCTAGGTGCCTGCCTAAGTGCCCGCCACCTTGCCCACCAGCGTGCCCAATACCGTGCTATAAAAAGAATCCGAACCCAAACCCGTGCTGCCCGGAACCGTGTCCTCCAAAATCAAGTATAGAAAGACTATTAGAATCAGTAAAAAGATTTTCAGGTGAGACTATTGTTTGTAAGTGTAGAAAAATGAACTACCCTACAGATAATTCATGCCCACCACCACAGTGCCCACCACCGCAGTGCCCACCACCGCAGTGCCCACCATCGCAGTGCCCATCACAGCAGTGCCCCCCACCACCACAGTGCCCACCACCACAATGCCCACCACCCCCACAATGCCCACCACCACAATGCCCACCACCACAATGTCCACCACCACAATGTCCGCCACCGCAATGCCCACCACCACAGTGCCCACCACCACAGTGCCCGCCACCACAGTGCCCGCCACCACAGTACGCGCCACCACAGTACGCCCCACCACAGTATGCACCACCAAAATCCCCACCAACATCCCCACCACCGTCCTCACTACCGTGCCCCCCACCACCACCACAGCGCCCACCACCACAGCGCCCACCACCACAGCAACCACCACCACAGCAACCACCACCACAGCGCCCACCACCACAGGACCCACCAAGTTGTGTTTGCCCCGGACCAACAAAACCGCCCGTTTGTCAAGCTGAAACAAGAGCAAGTAGAAAATTTCTATGCCCCAGTGAATGTCCCAATTCAAAGGCAAATTCGAAAACTAAATTGACGCCACCAAAACCAGATCCACGGCCACAGTGCGCATGCAGTAAAGAAAAACTTCAATCAGCAATCGACGCTCATCACGAAACAATGGCAACTCTGAAATGTGCGGTGACAGACCTTGTGTGCAAAGCGTATAGGTCAACGAGTGACGCGGCAACAATAATCTGCTGCGAAAGTGCCAAACAGTTGGAAAAGATCACAAAAACCATATCCTCCGACTGTATTCCTGAAACGAAAGATAAACCTGATCCGGGTCCTCCGCCACCAAAGAAAGTAAGCGATACTCGCAACAGCACGTCTTTGAGGAGGCTCAGCATTGTAAACTTAGACAAATCTGACATCGAAGTAATAGAAAACAAGCCTCCTCCACCAAGCCCGAAAGTATCGGACGCCAGTATTCCTCTCTCATCTAAGAATCCCTTAGGATTTATATTTGCCAAAGTAGAATCTGCTGTATCGATGATAAGTGATTCACTGGTTTTTGAATTACCAAAGCCTATAAAACCAAAAACTTTTAATGATTCAAGTTCTAAATACGATGTTCCTACACCACCGGGTTCAAAGCCTCCTAGCCCCACGGATGTAGAAAATTTGTTTCCTAGTGGGGGTACTTCTCAACTGTTTTCAACGATAAAGGACAAGATATGGTCGATGTTTACTGAGGACGATAAGACAAATGTATCATCTAGAAAGTCATCCACTACAACTTTGGCCAACGAAAGTGACGAAGACCTAATAACTAGATTAATTGATTAAATCTTTGGGTAACTATTTCATTTTCTTTGATTTACCACCTTCAACCTTGTCTCACTGTACAAGGTAGATATCGTCACCGATGATTTTTTTCAAATACAATTTAGTTTAATTACAGTAAAACAAAATTATTTTTATTAAATGATGACCAAAAATTGTATGGGCTTGTACCCCACAATATACAGATATCAAATCTATATAATTCATATATATATTCTTTAGTTTTATATTACTGATCTTCTATAAACAAAGTTATAAAGGCGCATGTTGCTCAGCAGTAGTGGGTACTTTTCTCTACGGCTAAGGTATTTTATATAAATATGTATATATCTATGCCAGGCGTTCAACATGAATAGTATTTTAGATTAAAAAAGAACTAGGAGAGCAGTATTTTTTTTAATCTGTAAATCTATAGTTTACAACTATTTTACATAGCATAAAAGTAAAGCATGGCGCCACGATACTACATAAAAACTTAAAAAAAAACAACCGACTTCCAAAAAAACACTACAAAGTGAAAAATAACTTTAATTTCGGAAGGCGGTGACAAAATATTAAAACACATATCCAAAGTCACCGACTTCCGAAATTAGTTATTTTTCACTTTGTAGTGTTTTTTTGGAAGTCGGTTGTTTTTTTTTAAGTTTTTATTTTTCACTTTTTAGTGGTTCACATGTGCTTACCCCTTCACAGCGTCTCGGTGTGATGTTATGTTATGAACTGGTGTAAATAATGACGGACATGAGATTTCAGCAATTCCAGTCCATTTGCTATCATTTATTGAGGAGTTCCGTTGCCTATCTCCGAAGTTCTTCACCAAATTGAAATGGAACCACTCCGAGAAAGTACTCTTCCAAAAACTACCCAAATCGCTTCAAGTGTGCCTATAAAATTTGAAGAGTTCTCTCTATTTCTCCAGGATCCCATCATCAGATCCTGACTTGATGATCATGGGACCACCTGGGAAGTAAACCCTTTCAAACAAAAAAAAAATCCAAATCGGTCCAGCCATCTTCGAGTAAATCTCCACCAATGGTCTATCATGGTTGCTGAACTCATGGCCATTTCTGAAACGTTATCATTTATTAAATCCCTGGAGCAAGGCAAATATGTTATTTATACAGACTCGAAGAGTTCCATTCAACATCTGGCTCGATGCACCTCGACGTTTCGAGGTAGACCCATAGCCTACACAACCATAAAATCAATTTTAAAACTACAATCTCAGGGTAAACAAATAATAATTCAGTAGATTCCGTCCCATATAGGTATAGATGGTAATGACAAGGCAGATTATTTGGCAAAACAAGTATGTTCGGATGGCACAGATTTCGTAGTTAATTCACATTTCACGGACCACATTCCTGTCCATAAAAAGATAAAATTGGAAAACCTACTTTGATCTTCGTTCCACGGAAAAAGGCATTTGGTATAGAACAATCCATTCACAACCTTCATATTCACCTTGGATTGACAAGTGTTTTGTTACCAGGGAGGACTTAACCATATTATTAAGGCTTCATATTAATAAATTTAGTTTTATGATGAAAAAGTTGACATCACCTGTTTGCAGTACGTGTAACGAAGATGAGGACACGTATCATATTTTTATGAAATGTGTCCGGAATCAAACCCGTTATCGGATAATATAATTCCTATAATAAATATGGTTAAGTTCGCCTTGAAGAACAGACTCAGAACCTAGCTGTAAAATGCACTAATGTAAATTAATGTTAACCTTTTGTATACCTATAGAGCGTCATATTCGCATTTAGCGAAAAAGCTCTTTAAATAAAGATTAAAAAATAAAAATAAAAAATCGGGGAACATACATAAAAAAAATTGAGAACCTCGTCCTTTCTGAAGTCGGTTAAAAATAACTTTAATTTCGGAAGTCGGTGACTTTGGATATCTATTTTAAGGGGAACCTAGTCGAGGGCTCGAACTCACTGATGGGCCTGGCTAAAAACCAGGCATCGTGTCCGACTGAGGTAGTATCAGTGATGAGCAGTTAGACGCAAATCTACACGCACAACATTATTGAGTGAGCTGCAGGATCATTTATAGTACAACAGGCGCGTAAAAAATTAAGAACAGTCCTTCGGAAGATCGGGTTTTATGAAAAAGCCACTGCATAAATCAATAACCAATAAAATTTATTGAACTTTTAGATATTTGAGCTTTGTCGGTAACGACTTGGTTTTTCAGATTTTATACTTCTTTTATTACTAAAACACGCCCAAATTAGGTTAAATTAGCAAGAAAAACGAATCTTTGTTGGCTCCTAACTTTTTAATGGCTTGTTATTTTAGTATTCTGTTTCCGTACAAACAATATTAATAATGAGACAAAACCATACCATGTTTAATTTTTGATGTACATTGTCCAACAGTGGAGTAATACACTCCCGAAGTTTGTATGGGAAAAATGTGGACTAGGTTCACCTTAATGTTTTGTCACCGCCTTCCGAAATCAAAGTTATTTTTCACTTTGTAGTGTTTTTCCGGAAGTCAGTTTTTTTTTTTATGTTTTTATTTTACTACTTTTTAGTTATAGTACACACCAATTCAAAATTTCATCATCCTTGGGGTCAAAACAATGCATATTTATGCGATAGCAGCAATCGTGGTTGATTTGCTGTCATTTTTTGAAGAGTTCCGTTGTCTGTCTCCGAAACGCATCATCAGATCCATATGCAGTTTATATGGGACCATTTCGGAATAAAACCCTTTAGAAAAAAAAAAAAATTTTACAAATCTGACGTTATGCCCGAACATACATTAAAAAAATATATAAATATAAACATTTCGAATTGATAACCTCCTTCTTTTTGAAGTCGGTTAAAAATATAAACGTATAATGAGCGATTTCGTATTACACAGTTTACCTACGATAAGTGGACCACTCGCATGGGGTTACGACACCATAAAATATAAACGCAATATGAACGAATACTGAATTATCGAAAGCAAACCGGCGCCGGCGGCGGCACAAACTTAGAAGATATGTTAACCCTTAACTACCTACCCGCGGTCTCACAGACACCAATTATTATATTATTTTGTTGAATAACTTAATGTGTGCGCCTCGTTCTACCCGCTATCCACTCCTGGGCTTGTCGAGGCAGAACGTGCGCGCGTTTACTTTTGGTGATTATGTAACATTTTTCATTGGTCTGAGAGACCGATGGTAGGTAGTTACGTAACTTTTAATATTTAATGTGTTTTATTACTTTAGTAAAAAATGGCATCTAATGATAGAATTATTGCGTGCTGTTTGGTGGTAAAACCATCCGATGAAGAGGACCTACCAAATAAAGACTGTATTGATATGGAGATGATTTTGTGTTGGAGAAAGTTCGAGGATTGGATTCTGAAATTGTTTATTTATTTATTTATTTATTGATTTGGGATCTCCAACAAAAGATGTACACAGTACATGACACACAAATAAAGGGCAACATGAGATATTAAGAAGGTGTACTCCTTCACTTATAGGAGACCACAGCATGCACAATAGAGTTAACAACTAAGCAAAGTAAAAAAAAAAATTTAGTTAAAATTTGAAACAATTTTATTAAAACATATTAAAAAGACATACAAAAATTAATAATAACAAATAAAACAATCTGAGATACTCGAATTAAATTAAATCTATTAAACATTTCTTATATTTAGACAGAGTACTCGCAGATGTCTAAATTGTTAGTTTTGGCTAACATGTTATATTGCCTACAAAGTCTCTGCACAGCGGCGTAATCACCGAGGTTACTTTTTGAGCCAGGGATATAAAATAAATTGTATGTGTTATGCCTGGGAATCCGAAGAAGGATCGGTTTTAGTGGAAGATAATCTGCCACAAATTACGCCTCCAGTTTCGTCATCGTCAGACGGAAAAGCCTCATTGTACCAGTTGCGAACTAACAGGTGCAGGAAAAAAAGTGTTGCTTTCTGGAGTGTTGTGGCGTAACCTGGGAGAGGCCTAGATCCAGAAGTGGACTGCGAGAGGCTGAGTTGGTTGATTTAGATCCAGGAAACTATTGCTGTAAGAGTCGCTTTCGCTGGTCATCATTACCATCGCCTTATCGTACTAGAACATGGCAACATGAAGTGCTGCAAAAAAGAGAGACACCTTATAGAGATATACTCAATCTCTCGTCTTCTCCGCATTCTATCTGAAGCCAGTATTTCACAGATGAAATGCGAGATAAAATATTACTGTCGGCTATTGCAACTCGATGAGGAACAGCTTCTTGCAACCGCAGGAAGTAGAACTAATGGAGCAGATAGGCTAGAGAGCTGCAAGACATGCTCTGTGTCTGTGTCTCATGAGCACAAAAAAAACGCAAAACCCAATACTAGTGTTTTCGATGCAAAAAATCTATTTGCCTAGGTTGCTCAAACTTGATGTGCCTTCAATCAGCGGTAGGTAGTTAAGGGTTAACAACAAATTGTCATTATGGTGACAATTGACATTTGTCAGCGGTGCTGCCAGTAGTAACGTGAAATTATCCTATCCGTAACTTCACTAACATATTATACACCGTGACATTTTAGTCGTCTTACAACGGCAGCCCAATTCATGTATCCAATGACTACTAATAATTTATTTAAAAATATATGTTTTGAAATAAATTATTGTTTTTGAACCTATGCGTATTTAAAAAAATCGAAATATCATTCACTACAACAACAAACACCCTGTTGTGGAGGTGGAATTAATTAATGATGGAATGTAATGGTCGGTAGCTACATATCTTCTACCGTTTGATACGTAAACATTGTTAACAGGGAGAGTGTTTCATAATTCTAAAGCATTATTTATTTTTCTTTGTACCTATTATCTTAATTTTGGTAACAGTGTTTTAATCGCGCCTAGAGGTATTTTATGACTGATACATTGAGTGGACCACCTTTGTTAGACGACTAAAATGTCACGGTGTATAAATTAAATCACAAATGGTTCGATTTATATAATTATAATAAAAACACTAAAAAAATATGTTTTATACAAATAGGGTACGAATAATATACGAGTATATTTTAGGCCTGCTATGCGTATTGTTTTATTTTTCATATGCGTTAAATTACAATTTTTCCCCTGTTCTGATCTTTGTTAATATAATATGGCAATAATAAAAGGTAATTTAGAGCAAAATCATACAAAATACTTTTAATTATGATTATTTGTCCACTTCTGGTATAAGGCATAAAAAGTTATTCAAAATTCCTTAATTAACTACAGTAAATTTATGTTTGTACTCGGTGGGGTATATTTCATTTTACCCATTTCCTTTGTTTCGAAAACATCCATTGGGTTCTTACTAAACTTCAGCAATATCCGACAATCCTGGTTATTATCCTCTTTTGGTACCTGTCCCACCACCAACGAAAAACTAGCTATCAAAAACTGTTCTCGCTCTAGAAACGTACAAAAGATTCAGTCTCGTCTGCGTAAAAGATCCTGATGACGCTTTATCCCTTCTCTAGGAGAGTAGCAAGCTCTGCGGCAAGCTCAAGATTCACCGTCGCAGACCACCGTTTTTCCGTCCTCGCTGCCGAGGCTCGCTGCGACATCCCAATCAATGTCCGCCCCAACCCTTGCTCGAGCCAGCCCGCGCCGCTGAGGCTGTAGCATTAAAAACGTCCCTAAATAATAAACATTCCTATCCGGCCACTCCGTCGCTGTCCTCATACAGCAACACCCTAAGCCGAGGTCCATACCCCGCAGGTGCCTTTAGCGTGTAGTAGCTTTAGGCTATTAAACACAACGTTAGGACCCGTAGGACACCAGCAAAACGAAAAAAGTCAGAAGGAACGATATGTGAAAACAAATTAATTGCGCGGACAGGCAATTCCTTGCCACGGGGAAGTTTTAAAGCCCTGGCTGGAGGCCTTAATTTAGTAAGGTAGCCACAGGCAAAGTTTGTTCCCGTTTAGACATCATGTTGGGCTGGTCCGGTAAAACATCCAACAACCTCCTACATTGACCTGCGAGATGTCATTCCCAAAAAAACAAAAGTAGAAGAGATACACAGTTTTTTTTTAGGTGGGAAGTCATCAAATAACTTCTCCCGCTCTGGGTGGAGCGGGGGGGCGTGTCAGACTTTTGCTGACTAAAACCCACCCGTGTTCCCTCAGTTGCCTGTGTGCCAGGGGCCGCGGTATCTCTTACGAACAACCCACACCCTGGCAGGCATCGGCCCTTGCGGGCCCCAACAGTTGGTGCTGACATCTCTTTGAGGCGCGCGTGGAACACAATGCGCCGTCGACCCGGGTTTGGTCTTTACCGGACAACGAGCTACCATTACTTGTCGTCCGCAAACACGCGCCTACGGTGGCCGGGAATCAGCCTGGGATTCCCGACGCCCAGGGCGTCTTCTGCGAAGGCTACGGCTGTGAAGGCGCATGTACTGCCTCTCCTTCACGTGCGCCGCCTCCCTGTTTGCGAGCATAACTGCTTTGCTGAAGGAGGTGACGGCTAACCATGCACTCTCGCTCCGTACCATGGCCTGGACCAGGGCCGGACGTGAGAGATCGCCGCCGCCGATCGCCTCCACGAAGACACAGCGGTGCTCCGCCCAAGCCGGGCAGACCTCCACCGTATGCTCCACTGTGTCCCCAGGGCGATCTTCACGGGCGTTTCCTCTCGCCTCATCCGATACAGGAACGTCCCGAAACAACCGTCTCCGGTGAGGACCTGTGTCAGGCGGAAGGTGGGGACGCCATACCACCTCTCAAGCCACTCTTCAAAGAGGGGACTTACCGCCGCAATCGTGGCGTGCCCAGCACTGGGTTGCGTCAATCGCACTCTCCACGTCGCCATGAGATTCCGCCGGAGCTCTGTCCGCCGTGCCGCGATTTCCCGCGGCAGCGGAGTTACGCCCTGGCGCGCGGCGTTTCGCCTCCTCGCGTCACTCCCAAGTGTGCGCGAGGACCTTTGCCTCCAGATCCCATGGCGGCAATCCGGCAAAGAGGCCCGCCGCCTCACCGGAGATCGTGCGGTATCCCCGTACCATCCGAATGGCCATGACCATATGGGCCGCCTTCAACCGGCGTGTGGTTGGCACCTCAATGTAGGCGCCCACACCAGTGCCCCGTATAGGGCCATGGCCCGCACGACCCCCGCGTAGAGCCTCCGGCAGAAGGCGTTTGCCCCCCATAGATTGGACAGGAGCCGCTTCAAGGCAGCCCCGGCCCACTCCAGTCTGGAAGCCAAACGTCGGAAATGCTCCGCGAAGTTCCACCGGCTATCGAGGACGAGTCCCAGGTACTTCATCGTCGACTCAACGCCGACGTGAACCCTTCCCGCCGTTATCTGGGAAACCGACGGTGGCGTATTCTGAGGACCATGAAGCCACATGGCCTCGGACTTGTGCAAGACCACTTGGAGTCCCAGTTGCCGGATCTTATCAACGATTGTCGCAACCCCGTGTGTCGCTAAGTTGGCCGCCGCCTGGTACCTCCCTTGCGCCAGGACCAGCGTAGCAAACTACGCTGACACCGCTAGGGAGGTCGGCGCGCAGCACCCAGTCGTACCCGATGTAAGATATACACAATTGTTCGCTGACTGTTCATACTGCTGGCAGGTACTCGTTTGTTGCAGCGACAATAGCCAACAAAGAGTACTCTCTTTGAAAGCTCTTTTTGCAACGCTCGCTCAGCCTCGCTTGACGGGCAGGACACCTGGAGAGAGACGCAAGCATGGTACATTCGTATACCGTCGACCGATTGCTATTTGTTGCTCGCCAACTCGTTTCTAGCCCTACGCGCTTTTCATTAATAGCCGGCGGTGCAATAGGTGCCTAACAAAAGCCTTATCTCGGGATTTTTTTCTGTTGAACCTCTTCTTTTTTGTCTATCATCGGTCTGAAGCGGAGTCTAGAGTGCCACATGCGAACTATGCATCACACTGACGTCACGCAAAATCCTGCTTCGCGTAAGCAGGGTTTACTGCACAACATTTTCGTTGTACTTTATTAGAGTCACACCACCACATTAATCGAGAATCAACTTTTCAGACACTTTACTTAGAACTGGCAGAATTGGCACAGGCCTATAATTGTTGGGTCGCTCTTTGGCCAACTTCAAGGCGGAACTTTTGCGTTTTGGTTGGTGCAACCAGATTTGAGGACCGTAGGTTACGACGGGCAGGATACCCATATCAATGAGTTTGCGCTTCAGGGAGATCGGCAGATCACCCTCCATTAGTGTATTCATGGAGCTTTTCCAGACGTTTCCAATGTAGCAACTGATTTAACTTTCCTGCCTGTTTTTAAAAGAAAATAACGGGCCCATAGAGAATACTTATCGACATAATGTATTTCCTGCTCATCTTCCTCGACTCTACGCTTAGTCATAAATTGAGATTTAGATCGTTTCAGCGTAAATACTCCCCTGAAGCTAGCCGTGCTCAGCTCTCCGAGCATGGTACGTAGTTCTTGAGCTATGGGTGCAAAAAATACTATATTGTCAGCAAATCGGAGCTTTGTCAGCCTTGCACCGAAGTCAATGCTATGGTCTTACGTCTTAAAATGACGCGGCGGGGGCGGTACAATATATTTTAACTCGCTCGATACAAATTACACTCAATACTATTATTACTACTGGGCCCGCATAGTAGATTACGGCCCACTTCCTCTCACCGAGAGTGGGCTAGGAGGGGGGTACTGGGAGCATTATAGGCTGATTATCCCATGCTTATGCTATTATAATTTACGAAAAGCATAAGTTGAAAATGTATGTGTAAAAAAGCTTCTCATACTTCAGACTAATCTAAACAGACGGAAGACATCATGCCATACAGTACGTGCAAAAAGCAAAGTTTTACAAGCCTCTCTCCAAGGGCTTAATTAATCCTTTAAGCCCTTGCAGACAGAAAAATAAAAAAGTATGAAGTAAGTATTCCCCTAAAAATATTGAAATATAAATGTCATTATAATATTTTTCTGGCATTTTGTATTTTTTATTTTATTTATTATATGACACGATATTCAACTTATAATGTTCCCACTGCTGAGACAACGCCCTCCTCACGGTGAGAGGCAGTGGTCAGGAATCCATCACGCCGGCCCAGTATTTGTTGGTGGAGTGTTGGTTCTCTAGAACATAGGTTTCCTCACAATATTGTTCTTCGCAGTTTTGAGAGCAATGGTGATGAAATAATTTACATGAAGTAAAGCACCTATCTGGATTCGAATCTACGACCTACGACTCGTAAGTTGCGGCCGTTTCCACTACATTCCACAATGTGAACTTGGTGGTAGGTTGGGCACGCCACGATTGCAGCGGTAAGTCCCCTCTTTGAGGAGCGGATTGAGAGGCGCCACGGCGTCCTCACCTTCCACCTGATGCAGGTCCTCCCCGGACACGGCTGTTTCGGAAGGTTCCTGTTTCGCATAAAGCTGGAGGAAACGCCCGGGTGTTTTCACTGCGAAGATCGCCCTGAGGTCACGGTGGAGCATACGGTGGAGGTCTGCCCGGTTTGGGCGTAGCACCGCCGTGTCCTCGTGGAGGCGATCGGCGGCGGCGATCTCTCGCGTCCGGTCCTGGTCCAAGCCATGGTACGGAGCGAGAGTGCATGGGTAGTCGTCGCTTCCTTCTGCGAAGCAGTAATGCTCGCGAAGAGGGAGACGGAGCTCGTGAGGGAGGGGCAATATATGCGCCGTCATGCCCCTAGTTTCTGCAGGAGACGCCCTGGGTGACTGATGCCAGGCTGACAGCCCAGGCTGATTTCCGGCCATCGTAGGCGCGGGCTTGCGGACGGCTAGTAACGGGTAGCTCGCAGTCCGGTAAGGACCAAGCCCGGGTCGACGGCGCGTTGTGTTCCACGCGCGCTTCAAAGAGATGTCAGCTCCAACTGGTAGGGTCCGAAAGGGCCGGTGCTTGCCAGGAGTGCGGGTTATTCGAAAGAGATACCGTCGCCCCTGGCACACAGGCAGCTGAGGGAAAACGGGTTGGTTTTAGTCAGTAAAAGTCTGACACGCCCTTCTGCTCCACCCAGAGCAGGAGAAGTTATTTGATGATTCCCACCCCCAAAAATAGGAGCCTAGGGCTCCGTCGACCTATCTTAGCGCAGGTGGTAATCAGTTACTTGTTATGTTTAATATCTACTTAGGTTACTATTACCTATAACTACGATAGAACCTACACAGGATAAAACAAAGAAAAATACTTTTAAATATTTATTAAACAAAATACAAAGTTATTGTTTTTTTAAGCTTAAATTAGAAGCCACAGCTCGTAAAAAATCACACTCTGAATATTCGTTTTGCCGCTGCAGTATAAGTTAAACTAAGCTGTGTCTATGCAATTTTGCTTTGTGTTTTTAAATAGGCGTTTTCAGCATATTAGACCAAATAAGTTTTATATCTTTTGAGTGGTATGTCAAACGATTTTATATTTAATGTACGAGTAAGTTATGTCAAACGATGTTATATTTAATGTATGTTATGCTTATAAAAATTAGTTATTCTAAAATTATATCAATCGTTCATTATATTAACTAATCGCTATATTAAATAAAAATATAGGTTCCGTTGATAAATGTTGTTAATATTAGAGATTTTGAAATAAATATACTACTACTACTACTACTACTACTACTACTACTACTACTACTACTACTACTTTGTTGTAATATCATCTATTACTTACCCCGTTACTGTCGTATCCTTTTTCGGGGGTTTCTTTTTCTTAAGGGATTTGACTATCCAATAAAATTTTACATGTTTCAAGATAACAAAGAATTCAAAATGCGGTAAAGTATTTCAACTTTTATTAATTGCGAAACTCAATACTAAAATCTGACTCCTAAGAAATCACGCTTAAAAATTATAAAACAAGAAAATTTTCTCATCTGAAAGCCGTGGTCTCATTTGATGATAAGAAGTTTTGAAGTTACGAGGGAACAAATGAAATTACACATATACCCACGTACGTACAGACCGGTTAAAATCATAGCCCTCTTTTTTGCTTCGCTGTAGTCGGGTAAAAAAAGTTCTTCTCTCGATAATCGAACAAGAAAACATTAAATGTAAAACTTCATTAGCTAGAAACCTTTTTGCGTATTAACCAAACAGACACTGGCCAATTATCCTACGCTGAACGCTGAATCGACAACTGTCAATTGAGCGACATTTGTCAGAAAATCAAGAAAACTATCACACCTCACCACCAAACGAATATTCAATAGAAAAAAATGTTTCCACAAAATTGAAAATCCATCGCATCCTTATGTCTGACGAAGAGCCTTGCACCAAGAACTGCAAAAAAAGGAAGAACAAATGTCTTCCGTGCATTAAACCTTACTCCCAGGAGCAGATGAGCGAGGAAAAGCATCAAGTCCAGAAGTTCCCTCATAACCCCCAAGGGTCGACCGTTCCAGAATGCCAATGTACTGCAGAGAACCCTTGCTGTACGGCACCAATGCCCCAGCACACACACAGGAAGTCAAATTGTCATAAACACGCCCCCCAGACCACACTATGAGTCTAAACCGAAAATAATCATCAAGCCAATCAGATTAGAACACTTCAAACACAGGCAAGTAAAAATTATTAAGCTTCAAATTCATCTTAGCGTTTCGATGGCAATGCCGTATTTGAGCTATGACATGAATGTGAATAGCGAGTGGGGGGTAAGGTTCTGTTATATGCAAATATAACAGCCTCATGGATCGATCGATCAGTTTAAGCTACGCTTGCCATGGTTAGTCGATAGATGGGTGACCATGTTTTTATATTGAGAACCTTTGAGAGTTGTCGTCAGAAGCTCGAAGATCAGCCATTCCTACCTCCAGTGTGCCTGTGTGGTCACGTAACACACTTTCAATCAAAATCCAAATGAAAGAATATCTTTCTAAACTATTGCTTTATTTTCTTCTGAATTCGTCTTGTCAATAACGCAAGGAATGTTGTTCAGCAGTCGAAATAGCCATAGTAAATGTGCTTTTCTTTGCTACATTCTTCTAACCGTGAACTCATTAGAAGTCTCATTATTCCAGCTGCTAATGAAATACGATGCCAGAGTCTCGTTACCGTGACAACGTTTATCGAAGCGAGAGACTAGACTGTCCCAGACTATTTTACATCTGTTTCAAGAAAACAAAAAAATCAGCGTGTGGTAAAGTACTCGACTTTTATCTAAGGCGAAACTTAATAATTAAATAGCTCTTCTCTAGATCAACACCTCAGGAGGCTCTTATTGAGTGGCTGTGCTTGATTCTGAAAGCAGAACTCCTAAATACGGAAATCTTCATCAAGTCAAATCAAATCATTTTTTTTAAATTTCACATAAACCTGCAAGGTCACTTATGAAACGTCAGAAGCTAGGTGCAATGTAGTGTGCCAGATGTAATATGGAGGTTTCCCTCTCTAGAGTCCTGATTAACCAGCAGTTGGGACTCTGTCCTTGATGCCGCTGTCTTACAATTTTATTTTTGTATAAATATGAATACATACTCAAGACACATTCGGCGACACGAATATTATTTGTATAATATTTTATCTCACAACTAGCTTCATATCTTACGAATCTTTGACAATTCAAAAGTACTTGTAATTGATTTATTTGAAATAAATGCGTTGAAATTTGAGTTTTTGAGTTTCACGAAGAGATGCGCGCTTTAAATACACACAAACACACATGCTGTGAATGTGTGCATGAAGAAGAGTAGCGTCAACACATAACACACCTACACACACACAAACTCACACTTCCAACTTCGTCAATGTCTCGGATGGTACTGCGAGCTCCTGCGCTTACTCACACATTTACAGTGTGTTGGTATACTTGATAACCACAAGTAATACGTACGTCGCTTTGTGAAATTAAAATACAGTACTGCCGTCTCTAAACGCTGCAGGCGTTTACGTGTTCTCTGTTGAAAAGGAACACAATGGCTTCCTCAATCAGTCTTTTGTAATAAATCGTTGTAAAACTAAAACTTAAATTCCACTAAAAAAAATTAAACTGTTTTGCAGAAAGTTACCTGGTGGGACTATACAATAACTCTAAAACAAAATACCATCGAAAACCCTGGAAAATGAAAAAAACGACCAGATTTTTGCCTCTGGTACCACAGGGTCGAGAACCTTGAATTGCTGTTGAAAAACTTATTCACTAGACTAAATACAATGTAAATATTTGGCTCAAAAATCTTGTTTTATTGTTGCTTATGGTTTTTTTCCTATACAGTTCTGAGTCAGATAAAAAGTATGCTTAGATGGTACAAAATGTACCATCTGAGCATACTTTTTACAAGACTACAAGGTTGTTGTGAGTGGAAACGTTGGGAGAGTACACCTTCGGAGGACATTTATGGGTCATGTTCTTCAGAAATGTCTAAACGTAAATGACGCAGATGTTCAGATGCATATCAAAAAGAGTAAGTAAGGACAACCCGCACCCCTGGCGGATCCGTAAGGATCTGCCAAGGGTGCGTGTTGTTCGAAAGAGATACCGCAGCCCCTGGCACACAGGCAACTGAGGGAACACGGGTGGGTTTTAGTCAGTAAAAGTCTGACACGCCCTCCCACTCCACCCAGAGCGGGAGAAGGTATTTGATGATTTCCCACCCAAAAAAAAAAAGGAATAAGGATCGTAGCCTACTCCCGTAGGAAGAAAGGGCGTGAGTTTACCTAAGTATGTGGTTCTGAGTCGGGGACTTTCGAGCTCGAAGCCGATCTTCAGTGTCCAGCCAAGACTAAAGCCTCGTTTCCACTAGGCAACATTTGACGGGCAACACGTGACGCTCAACATGTTCCGCAACGTTGATCAACATCGCGTGACGTTGCCAGTTGGCGCGCAACACGACGCGCTACAGACAACTTTACTAAATAAACGATCCTCGTTGCCTTGCCTTGCAACATGTTATGAAACATGTCGCGAGTCAAATGTTGCCTAGTGGATATGAGGCTTTAGCGCTACATACCTGGCGACATCCAAATCGTTGAGAAACTGTTCAGTCATCAATTTAGAAGTAGAAAAGGGAATATTATCCCCTTTTTTACTTCTAAAGGAAAACGTTTTCTTAGGCGCGTGACCCCAGCCGATGGCAACCCATCCACAGGAAGATGTGATCATTGGCAAGAACTGCTCAAGCTTCCTGATTTCTTCATTGACCCATCAGAGAGCCTCCTATCTGGGCACAAACACAGAGTACTTGGATACTTGGCCTACTTGGATCATCTTAAACAGACTTCGTTCCCAAGTAGGTCGCAGCAAGGCCAACCACAAGTGGGGTTTCATGGACGGCTCAGACCTCCGGTGTGTATGTGGCGTCTCTCCACAATGGCTCATCTCCCATCATGCACCACATTCCCTGTCACCTGCACACATGAGGACCTTATGGCTGCGTCAGCGAACGGTATTCGCGTTGTTATCTGGGCCAAACTAATTTAGAAAACGATATATTTACATACATTTTTCGTGTAATCTTTGCCATCGACATGGATGAAGAAGAAAGGAAAACATTTATTATTAGCAAAATAAAAGGATAACCAAACTCATGGTCCAAGATCGAATGGCCCACAGGCTTCGCTTATTTTCAGACAAAATGTGTGGGATGGAGTAGCGTTAGTATGTACTTTGAACTGACTAGTTAGGATGCATGATTTCTGACAAATGCGTGCACTGACTGGACAGGTCCACTCAGTCTGTGTGGTTTTCTTTCCTCAAAAGTCCATTTGAGACACCAGTCTACATAGTTTTCACATCTTGATCTGACGACCGAAAAATATTATGTGTTTGACGCTGACGCGTATGCTGATAGCAGAGGAGCTCTAGACTTTGTCAACAACACCGTTCAGAGCCAAATTTCACCCACTGCTGGGCTAGGCTAATCTGCTGCATAGGCTTATCATAAAAACTTTTTGTAATTCGCGAGTCAAATCTGGCAAACTAATCATTTTTTCCACATATCTTGTCACTGTCACTGTCAAAAAGTATATCACTTTCCAAAGACCAATGTAAAATGTACTCTGTGCCAAAGACTACAATAGTATTGTCACTGTCCATTTCCGACGTTACTTTCCACCCCAAATTATTTAATTAAATATTTCATTCATAAAAGATACAAAAAAATTGTAAAATGCACAAGGTGAATGAACTACAAGTGTGAATGAGTGTAGTGATATATAGATATATGCGTATGCCCTAGCTATCCAATAAACAATTCAAACACAAGAGTGAAAAAATCTTCCACGTTACCCACATCGTCAACGGGAGAAGTACCCAAAAGGCTGACAGCATTGCCAGGTCGAAAGGCAAGACTGGTTCTCTCTTCATTCTTAAAACAAGCCAGCTATCTGAGTCCCTAGTGTGAGTTTCATTTAACCATCTACACTAAACGCAGTGAGCGCGTTTGGCGCTCCGATTGGTCCATCACCAATCCAGGGCCAATCGGAACGCCGAACGCGTTCACTGCGTTTGGTGTCGATGGTTAAATGAAACTCACACTAAGGCCTCAGGTCACTTTATGGGTCAACCAGAGGCTTGGTGATATATCGAAATAGTAGACGAGCACTCGGACCCTTCTTTTCTTGCGTACCCTTGGCTGTTCCTTGGTGGTACAGTGGACAATGTATTGAAACTGAATGATAATAAATGTTTCAGCACAAATTTGACCGTATTAAAAGCGATCAAAAGGATTTGAGAATAAGGGATGGAAAAGAGATATTTTTAATTATGACTTCAGAAGAAACGTTCAATAATAACTAATAAATGGTGAAATTTTAAGAACATTAGGACTTGCTATATAAATTACGTTCAATATTGTCTAAAATCTAAAGTGCACAGGCACTTAATGTTACCATAACATATTGTGCCAAATAATATTTTTAACATAAGATTTGAATTAACGTCTCCTGTTCATTTAATTTGATCGGGTTTCCCAGCCAAGGGTACAGCGGTTAAAATTGATCTTCCACTGTAACTTCAAGGGAACAGCCAAGGGCACACAGGAAAAAAATGGCACTCGGAACCCATGGCCTTCATTACCATCATTACCACAGCCCAAATTCACCCACTGCTACTCTCTTCTCTTATATTCCTATCTTTTTACTGTCAATCCCCACGCTCCTGTGCCAAATGGTTTGAATACATTGTTTTACTAACCTGTTATATCAACCAAATAAGTTTGAAATCGCCGTTTGATACTTTCTGCTGTTGCAGCAGCCACTGCAGCACAGCCAGCCGTGATAGGAAAGTAGGATGGAGAAAAATGTTTCGGCACAGGTTGCATCCTTCACCAAACATGTTCTCAACTTCCAAGGCACTACGGGCAATCCTTCTGGTCCCTTTCCACCGTAGCCTGCCAAGCCATTGGGTTCTAGAACAGCTAGCACCCGGCAGTGGCAAGAGCACTACGAATAATGTAATTAGTACTGGCATGCCATGTGATAAAACCTACGCTCCTACTGCTGGTTAGGCTATGGTGTCCAAGGTAGCCGACAGTTTAAGTAAATGAGTTTCCAATGTAATTGCGTAGAAAAAAGGCTATAAACTAAGCTACTCGAAAAAACTAGTATGTTCAACATTATGAATATTTCCAACGTGAAAGCCAAGCCTATTCCTTCAAGGCCAGGCTCAGGTCGACGAGAATTAGAGGAAGAAGATAAAAAGCAGAACAAAAAACAGAAGATAATTATGAATGGTTTACCAGTTTGCCAACTGAGTGGGGACTCACACAGAGCATGCAATATGACTATTTGCCTAGATAAAACAAAAATAAAAAACCCATACTATCTCATTAATATTCCAAATCCTGCGTGTGGTGTGACTAGGGAGTTAGCTGGGCGGTCCCGTTCTGACATGATACATGACAAGACCAAACATTCTGAGACGTCGTTGCCAGAATGTCCACAACCTTTCCCTCCCTTGCCCCCGAGAAGAGATCCATATGAAGAGCAACAACGACGAGCTAGATTAGCCGAATACAGACAAAGATTGAAAAGATGTATTGGTCATTAGTAATGATGTGTTGCAAAAAGTCTGTTTTCCAAATGTCCACGTTGATATTTCATTTATTTGCTGATTGATTTAACAAAAAGTCGTAGACACAAGAGAAAGTCATATCAACAAAGGAATTACAACAATTATAGCCTTAGAAGAATCAAGCAACCAAACTCTAGCCAGGAAAAGAATAATAGTTTCTAAAACCTAGGGAAAGAGGTCCTTCTGTCCAGGAACAGAAGAAACAAATTACTTTCATTGTGCTTCGAATAAATATTCTTTTTCAATTGGCAGTCTTATCTTTTCTTGTAGATACATTGTAGGATATTTGCACTGAATCGTAATAAACTTTAATCGTTTATGGTTAACTAAAGGTGCTCTCACAGGGGCAATTTTTTAGGCAATTATTGCTCGGCAACACTAATGGATCAATCTGGGTCAATTAAGTGGAGCCAATCCAAAATGTTTAATCAATTTTAAACTACTATGGCGGCCATCTACAATTCCACATGTGAACTACAAAATCAAAGACTTGAAAAAACACAAAAAGTGATGTGGCGCCATCTCAATGTCAGAGTTCACGTCACAAAATCCTGCATCGCGCAATCAGAGTTTACCGCGTGACTCGCATATATACAAATCCCGACATCAACCGTCAGGTAGTTGCCTACTAGACACAACACCCGTCTGGTCGGAGGATCCTCCCTTTAGGAGTATGAGTGAACTTTACACCCTGTTCCTCCTACCCCTATTTTTCCGTCTCATTTTTGCAAGAGGAACCGACCGGCGACGGAAATGGCGGGGGGGTCGTATTGCCTAGTTTTTTAAGTTGCTCCATATTGTAAGGTATTGTGTAGCCGTATCTCTGGCAACAGTTTGTTACTACATGACGCCATCGCCCTAAATTGCTGGATGTAGTCGTGACGTCATAGTTGACGAGAATTGACCAGGATAGAGCAATTTTAGTTGCACGTGTAAGCGTTTCTTGGCAATTAATAGGCGCTTAAGAAGGTTGAGCTCAAGTTGCCCACAAAACCTACGTTTTTTTGCTATATAATCCTCTACGTTCATTTAATCCCATTGAATAACTAAGGAACTTACTTAAGTGGTGGGCTTGTATTAACGATTTTAATTATTAAAATTCCGTAAATTCATAGTGTGTAATGTGTAATGAGTACAACCTGACAGGGACGTGTTTTTTTATTTTTTTGTTTTTGAGGGTGGGAAATCATCAAATAACTTTCCCGCTCTGGGTGGAGCAGGAGGGCGTGTCAGACTTTTACTGACTAAAACCCACCTGTGTTCCCTCAGTTGCCTGTGTGCCAGGGGCCACGGTATCTCTTTCGAACAACCCGCACCCCTGGCAAACAGTGACAGTGATAAATTAATCAAATCCCAAATTACCTAAAAACACAATTACAAACATTACAACTGGAAAAAAAAATACAACAGATCCCCGTGAAATAGCGAATACTTTCAACGCAGTGAATGAAACAAGATTATACCTGTCTTTAATACCGGAATAAAAGTCAGTTCGAATATAACCAAATTAAACAACTCGATGTTTATGGCACCAAGCCACAAAGACGACGTAAAACAAATAATCAATTACGAAGTACGAAGAGCGTACGACATGATGGTATATCCAAAGAAACAATAAAATATGTGTCAGACTGTATTGGCGGTCATTTATGTTACATCGTTAATTTATGCATATCACGAGGTATATTTCCGACCAAACTAAAGACTGCTGTAGTAAAACCACTTTACAAAAAATAAACGATCGGGATAATACAGAGTCATACTGGCCTATTGCACTAGTTCCAATATTTTCAAAGATAATTGAAAAATACTTATACGGACAAAGTCATAAATATTTAGTAAAAGAAGACATCTTGACTGACGAACAAAAACGCTTTAGAAAAATCAAATAATCAATATGGCTATTTACGACTTCTTGAATAAAGTTATTGCAAATGTAGACCGAAATATACCTGTATGTTCTATTTACTGTGACATGAGTCAAGCATTTGACCACGTAGATCACAATATCTTACTTAATAAATTAGAAGCATACGGAACAAGAGGAAATATCCTACGGCTTATCGAGTCATATCTAAAAAATCAAAAACAATACGTGGAAATTACACAAGTGGTTTGAAAAACCAAGAACGAAAGGGTCTATCGGTCGCGTGATAGAACAATCACCTATGGTGTGCCACAGGGTAGCGTGCTTGGCACCCCCTATTTATCCTTTATATAAATGACTTGCCAAAAATTACGCAACATCAAATGACGCTATTTGTCGAAGACAGCACCATTATCATTGACTGTAAAGATAAACTAAATTATGACAAACTAATTTATGATAAGGACGTAACTAATACTATACAATCAATAATAAAATGGCTAAATTATAATAACCTGATATTGACAAGACTAAATTATTGACATATACCCAACGCAAAAGTCTGACTATGAATATTAATTACGAAAACAACCAAATAAATCAAGTTAACACAACACAATTCTTAGGCTTAATCATAGACCAAAGACTAGATTGGAAGGCACAAACGATAGATTTGGCGGAGCGACTTAGCAAATCCTCATATGCATTGTATAAACTTGCGCCAGTCACAGGAACGGACGCTGTTGTTACAGCATACCATGGTTTAGCTAGTTCTATTTTACGATACGGAGTTATTTTTAAGGAAACTCATCCAATAGGGAACTCATATTTAAAGCCCAAAAAAGGTGCATCAGGGCAATGTTTGGGTTAAAATGTATAGAGTCATGTAAACCTTTCTTTATTAAATGTAAAATACTGACATTACCCTGCTTGTACATTTTCGAAGTTGCAGTATTTGTAAAAACCAACCCAAATCTATTTCCCAAACTGTCAGATAGAAGTGACCGGAGTCGACGATACGTCAATATGTTGTGTTCGAGACAGTCCAAGACAGCGCTGTTGCGTAACAGTGTTTTTGTATGGCACCAATTATTTACGACCATATACCGGAATTAATTAAAATGTTGGATATTCACCTATTCAAAAAATAATTATAGAAGTTTTATGTAAATAAATCTTACTATAATATAACTGAGTTTTTGAAGGATAAAATATCAATATAATTTTTAATTGTTGACATGTCTTTGATAATTGACATCTAATTTAAGTGATATTTTTATATTGACCTCTGTATATTTTTTTTTTGGAACGAAGTTCCTTATCGCGCGTAGTCAAAGGGGGCTAGACGGAAAAAATTAAGACCAAAAGTTGTAACGTCACTTTTTGCTACATTGTTGTAAGCCGTGCGGCGTGCGCGTGTTTTTCTGCAGACAGAGACACAGACAGAGTGCATATTGTGCATATTGTGTGTGTGTGTATGTATATGTACAATTTTTAAAATTTTATTACAATTCCTTCACTAATTAAACGAAAGGAACTTCGTTCCATCCGGGTGTCCCTTGACACCTCTCAAGTTTTGTTGTGTTTCTTTTTGTAATTTTTTTTAGTTAATCGCATTATGATTTTGTATACCAGTTGTGTATATCTAATTCAATATTATTTGACATATAAATGTTTATAAATTAATAAATTCAAATTTCATAATATTTGTACGATTCGCAGCAAAACATAGAGAATCATTACTAATATTGTGACATCTCACACACCGTGTAACTACCAATGTTTACAAATAAAGATTCTTATTCTTATTCCTCGTAGTGTCACAACATATTTTTTTTTGTAATTATGACAGCATTGTTTAGTGTTGCACTAAATACACCTTATCGCTATTTTTTATCGATATAGTGTAAATACTCTCCCAGTTACATGGCTATACAGAGTACTTTTTTATATACGGCATGGCTATGACTTACGGACAGACGGACATGCAGAAATTAAACGGTTTTTTTTTTGCCATTTCGCTACGGAACCCTAAAATGTGAAACCCTAAAATCCCTAAAATGGACATCCCTCCACCAACTCCAGTAACAGAAAACGGTGACACTTTTCCTTTCGTGTTGGTAGGTGATGAAGCGTTCCCTTTGTCAGCATAATTATGTGCAACGGCCGCGCGGGTATTCATTTAACACACAAACAAAAAGTGTGTATCTATAGACTAAGTCGTGCAAGACGCTGCATAAAATGCAGTTTTGGAATGATGGCAAGCAAATGGAAGATTCTTCAAAGATCTTTAAATGTGGGACTTGATTTCAGTGAGGAAATCATAAAAACGTGTTGTATCTTGCACAATTTTGTTAGAAGCAAAAAAGAACACACTCAAGAAAAATCTAACGTACCTACCACGAGATTCATCACTTGTAGACAATTCACATATCAACCTACAAGAAACCATACACTTATCGAGAGCAGTCTCTGAAATAAATAAATTTGACGATTATTTCCTTTCCAGGCAAGGAGCACTGTCTCGGCAAAATAATAAAAGCGAAATGGCAAACTCGCCTGGTGCAGCTGCTTGTTGTTTGCATGGGCATAAACCATCGATCATACAAAATTTTGGTACAAAAATGTAGGCAGATGCCCGTCCGAATGTGCTTGAAATGATAAAAACTGATTTTATTTCGTTAAGTAGGTTTTTTAGGCCGCGAGAATCCAATGGATGCGGGAAACACAAGACAGGTCGAAGTAGAGGAGCGAGGCCTATGTCCAACAGTGAACGTCTTTCGGCTGAAATGATGATGATGATTAAGTAGGTTTGCACAATCACCTTTTATACGACAATCATATTTTTTAAACTAGATGACTACTCTGAGAAGAAAGGTCGAAACAAACTCAGCAGTCTCTTTTAAAGTCCATATATAATCTTGGTCAAAGCATGACAAGACCATGTAGATTGGTGTCAGAAATGGTCTTTTGGGGAAAGAACCACATAGATTGAGTGAACCTGTCCAGTCAGTATTTGCACGCATTTGACACTAAACGTGTAGCTTATCTCGGAACTGTAGGAGTTCAAACATTCGACGAACAATACCAAAGAAAGTATATTTGGTTTTAGCATTTGACGTGCATCCCAACCTCTTTCATAAATCTGGCAGGCACGTTCACATATAATTTCTTACTATTTGTCCATATTTGACAGACTATACGTCACCATTTGACCATAGGCTTCAAGCATTTAAACAAAAATGGAAACCATACAAATTGTAGTAAAAAAATGTTTATGAAGAAATGCAAGCCGGACCCAGTAGTTATAAAGATACCTGATTCAGGTAACGATAACTAATTAATATTTCAATTGATTTTTTCTTAGTTAATACTTATATGTAGCTGTGATCGCGAATATTACTATCGAAATATTCTAGTCAAGTTCAGTGACATATGAAGCTATACATTTCCAGTATAAAAAATGACTTAACATACGAAAAGGCGATACAAAACGAGGTCAGCGAAAACTGTAAATGTATAGATTGATCTGTCTCCGTTTGTACTCATTAACATTTTTCGATAACCCCATATATTATGCCCAAATAAATTATTGTAATATTCAATCCTAAATCAATACAAAATAACTAATTTTGGATAAACATTCCTAATAAATAAAAAATAAATTCGGTTTATCACACCTTTTGTCCGTGAACCGTATTTGGTACACGCTCTCGTAATCTCCCACTTTTCCGCCGCCAACTACGTCGCAGTAACCTACAGTATACTTTACCTAACTTTCTATATACTTTTACAGACCCATACGACCCACACCCATACGAGCCACAAGAAGAGCCTACGAGCCCCGAAGTTCGAGACCCTCGTTGTTCGAGTCCCGAAATTAAGAAACCACGAAAATGTGCTAAGAAATCAGTTAAGAAACCAGTTGCACCGAAGCCAGTTGAAACGAAACCAGTTGAACCAGAACCTGTTGCAACTATAGTTGATAACCCCTGTTTTCCCTGTCTTTGTTTAGAAAGAATAAAAAATCCACAGCAGTCAGCCAGTACTCCAGGTACGCAAAACCCGGCTTCACTGGACCCGCGGTTTCGCTGCGTAGTTAAACGGGTACTACCTGGTAATAAGCGTTGTACGGAATTACTAGAAGCCAAAAAACATAATTCTCAGACGCCGTTGCCCCATAACGAGCCACCTCCACCTCCACCTGAACCTCCAACGCTTGACCCTTGCCAACTACAGGATCAGAGACAGAAAAAAGCCGCATGCAAGGAAAGAATGAAAAGATATCTGGAATAATGGCGGATGACGATAAACGTGGCTCTAATATTGATTCGCTTATAAAGAAGCTAATCGTTGAGATCACCACGGAGTCGGAAGAAGATTTAAGAAGGCAAACTATTCAGTCAACAACTCACAGACTTCAGCTCAGCAATGACGATGACCATGATATTGACAAAGAGATAACTGAACTAGAGACCCTTATAAAAAGGTTACAAGCTGAAATAGTTGAAATGAGCGAAACAGCAAATAAACCAGGTTTTTCCGTTGTTGAAGACAACAGTGCTAGCCCTAACCAAGCAAGCTACGCATCACCTGAAGTATTGAATGAAGAAGAACCGGAAAGTGATAACGGCTTCCCCATAATATCCAAAGATGACGGCATTTTGGAACAACAGGTAAAAATGTTTGCAGAAAACATTTCAAACATTATATTAGCTTCTAACGACACAAACCCTCAGAAAGACGATTTAGATGATGTAAGACGGAATTTCAAAGAGCTATGGGATGATCAAATAAAAAATAATTTAGATCTAACCAAAACACCAACAGAAACTATAAGTAGTAACGTGTCAACAGCATTAAATTTTTGTATCTTGCCGTCTTCTTTAGATACCAATAAACCAATGTTCATAAACAATACATCGATCGAATCAATTAAATCTTTAAGTAGTAAAGCTGAAATAGAGCAATCTGAGGATGTTTCTGAGTTTTGTGAAGGTGAAAGTCCAAATGATGAAGATAATCTAAGTAATACCCAGGATGACGACAGGAAAATAAGTGTTGATAATAGAGACTCCACCGACACTGAAAATATTTCTAGAAGCGTTAATGAAGTGGTCGCTGACAATATAATAAATAGCGTTCCTGTAATTTTGAATGTCGAGACCCCTTGCAATGTACCTTGCAAAAATGAAAACTACCCCAGTGGTACATTCAACACAACTGTTCCTAAAGATACCATCGTAAATTTACCAAAACTTGAAACTGTGGAAGCTGCCAAAACTATAACTAATAAAAAACTGGAAAGTGTGACTTCTTCTGGTAACAGTAGCAATTCTGAACCTAGTCAAGCGACATCCCCAGCAACGCCTACTGATACTCCAGAAATAGTGCAAATGCAGAGTGTCACTCATGAAAATGTTATTCAAAAGACAGACAGTCTATTGAAAAGCTTCAATAAAAAAATTCGGAAAATTGTTGGTAGAGGCAGTGAAAAATCAATTTCAAAAGAAATGTATACGAATGAAGACTTGTCAGACAAAACCCTTTCGAAAACTATTACACGAAGTAAGAGTGAGCCGAGCAAAAACACCGACAGCAATATAATTGACCCAACAAACAAAATAACTTTAACTCAAGACAGCACTAAAAATGTTATCAAGGATATTTCTGGCACAATAAGTACAACAAATTCTGAAACCAGCACTATCAGTGCAGCAGAAAGCTCTAATGAAATTTCTAAGATTCCTAAATTAGTAAGCAACGATCTAATAATTGACAATACAGACACATCGAAAGCTTTTACTGAAAATCCCTCGAATACCACGACTACAATTTCATACTTATCAACAGAAAGTGATCCACCAAGTAAAGACTTTGTTCAAGCAAATCTAGCAACCACAGTTTATAAAGAAATGCCTATTAATATTTCTAGTGGGCCTCAAACTGAAAACATTGAGAATGTAAAGGAGACACCTACACCTGATTTATCAAGAAAGAACCCAGGAGAAGATCTAGATAGTTCCGAAAGTACAACTGGTGGTACTAGTACCGCATTGCCCAAGTTTTTCGGCTCTAATCTTCATACTGACGGGCAACTAGAAAACGTTATGAAAGCTGAGGTGAAAACTGCTCAAGCAAAATCTGAAGGGGAAGATGTTCAGGAAAACAAAGTGCAGGAAGATGTCGAAGCAGAGCAGGATGAAGAAGATGATGATGATGATGATGTCGACGACAACGACGAGAAAGAAGACAATGCAGATGATGACGACAATACCTATGATGTTGACTAAATAAACTGAAATGGACTTGCGATTATTTGTTTCTTTTTATTTCCTTTTGATATCAAAAGCGTGCCGCGGCATTTCGTGGGATGGGTGACTATCCTTTACATATTGAAAACCTTTCCGTGCCACAGAAACTACCTTAAGCCATTGGTACCAGCTGTCATTCGTAGATCGTTGACAGTGATATAGGTAGTCAGAAGCCCGAAAGACTAACAACCAGTCCTTTAAAAGGGTATCGATTTTACCTAGTAACTAGGTTATGAATGTCAGATAGGCAGTCACTCTCTATACAGGCTAAGTTTTTATCTAGTGCGAAAACTGATGTGCATCTGGATTGAGGGCCCATTTTTGTTCCTTGGGAAACGAAGTAGACTTGTAGGGAAATTAGTAAAAAATAGTTAAAACTTAAAGCAAAGGGCCATAAATTTCTCAAACGTAAAGTAAAATTGTTATGATCAAATAACTTGAGCCCTCAATCCAGATGCGTGCATAAAGTGGCATAGCCTAAATCTCAAAGTACTATCTCTGGGTTAATAATTTTTATTTAATAATTTAGTTAAGACTTTCTTAAATATTTGAAGAAATTCCCAAATCTGTAGAATATAACATTACAGATTTATGGCGGTACATCTAGGGCCCTCAATTCATTCATGTCTTTACTGAGGAATCTGCAAAACATGAATTTATCTCAAGAAACACGTACATACGACTTTAATATATTTTACTAAGAGACCTCTGTGAATTAGTTAAAAAGAAATAATGACCCAAAAGTTATTTGTTAAAAAGTAATTGAACGTCGAATTTTACTAAAACGTCTGAACTGAGAGCCCAATATTTTCGGCTTTATTGGCTAGGCTCAACCTCATAGATTAACGCAAATTAGAATACCTTTTTTACTAAAATTTAACACATCGTCCATTCTTATAAATTGGTACTTCAAGAGAAAATTGAATTCTAATTTTTTTACATGAGAAAAGTTTGTAGGGTGGATCTGATTTTGTTACTTTTTTGGACAGGATCAGCGGCGTAAAAAAAAACGCTCTTAAAAATAGCTTGTATGAGGGTACAGACTCATAAAAGCATGTGTTTTATTTAAAAAAGAAAAAAAAAAAATATTAATTCTTATTATTATCCGCTCTTTTTATCTCTTTTTTTAAAGAGGCTATTATATAAACTGCCGCGATTATGGTAAAACTTATTCTCCCTTTTTCAATTCACAAAACAAAGCTTCATCCTCATCGGCGGTCGAAAGTTAGTTTAAAACTTTAAAGAATCTTATATTTAAAACAAAGATTTCCAGACACAGAATTGATCAATTTATCAAAATTCATTTGGAAAATTTAGACGGAGAATTAAAAATTGCCCTAAGCGATTTAGGTCAACACATTACCAATAAAATAACTCCGCTACCGAAAATTGCGAGAAAGAGAAAAAGTAATAAACATTTACAGATCAAAACAGACAAAAATCCTAAATATAGAGGTCGTCATAGATTTCATCCAGTTTCTATGTTTTCTGACGAACCTTTATTTTGTGAGAATTGGAGAGGAAAAAATGTTGAAGTAGCCGACTCATTAACAGAAAAAAATTAAGTAAAATTTATTAAAATGGTAACATATACAATTCTGTCCGTGACGGTGAAAATTAACTGAAATTAATGAACACGTGTGGCCTAGACTCCGTATTTTACCTTTTGTCTTTAGGATACAATACAAATCAAAGTATCAAAAAGAGATATTTTCAAAAATATTTAGATTCCAAATACATTCAACATTTATCTAAAAGTCATTCACCATATCAAAACCTTTATGAAATGAAGTCTCAAATAGCACTTGAATATTTAAAAAAGCGCGAGAAGGTACAGTTATAAACGTTGATTGTGTTTATAATGCTTGCTACCTTTATATTTGAAAATTTATTATTAAATTGTATTAACAGTGCAGTTTTAACAAAACAATGTTTTAATAAATTATGTACCTCAAACGAGATCTGCCGAGACGTGACTTTTTTGCCGATTAATATAGATATGATTAGAATTTTTGGTTTTTCCAGCATAGAAGATGCAATTTGTATTGGGAATGAAAATTATACCTGTGTGTCATGTAGATCTCATTTGATTTGAACGGGCAGATAAAGTTAGTTTAGAGGAAAATGTTTAAAATTTTTAGGTGTTATTGAATTTGTTCCCCCGTTGAAACCGGCTGATCTTGGTCACTACAAGGGGCATAGTTGCGTGTTGTGTGTTGTGTAGTTGTTTGTTGGGTGTGTGTTGTGTGTTTACTTGCTTGCTTAAATGCTTGGGTAGAAAAATAACCTGCTTATTTACACATTCTGACTTAAGGTTTGGCTGATCCCAAATTTGAAGATTTATTTAATTAGATTAAACAGGTTGACGTAATCTACTCATATTTTTTTTTTTCGACGTGTGGTCGCTCACTAGCTAACCACACGTTATAATATATTACAACGTGTGGTAAGCTAGCGACCTCGACAATGGTTAATTATAGTATTTTTATTGCTAATAATAGTAAAAGTGTTCCTATTTAATATCTCAGTGGTCCCCCGACTGCAGTTGGTGTTATTGGCAACGCAGTTGTGGGGTTTTTTTATTTAATACGGTTAAGTGACAAGTTTAATTTTAAAACAATATGTACTCTACACAACTCTAGGTAACTCATCAGGGCTTTCAATTTGTTATACATATTGTAATAGGTAATTGACGAAAAAAATGTTTTTTTCTTTGAAAATGGAGCCTTGTAGCTGCTATTTTTTTCCCAAAAATTATACCGTTCATAACTAAAAATAACTTCGCTCGCTCGCTTCTCTGAACAAACTTTCATTAAATAGATGTTACAAAAAGTTTGTAAGTAAATTGTATTTTTACGATATCAGATTTTTTTTTAGGTTAGGTGCATTTATGTGAAGTAAATAATATTCTTATATTTATACCATTCGTGTTTTATTTATTACGTATTTATTATGAAATGAATTTGATTAATTTGCGGTTTGCGACGTCTCCCGCAAATGTAAGACTTCCCGTCCAAAAAAGTAACAAAATCATATCCACCTACAAGATTTTCTCCTACAAAAAATTGGAAATCAATTTTCTCATAGAGCAAGCTGGCTTTCGTAAGGGATTTTCAACCATAGCCCACATACACACTCTGAAACTTATTATTGAAAAATACCAAGAGAATCGAAGACCGCTCTACATAGCCTTCATAGGTTACCACAAGGCTTTTGACACAATTTCACACATAAGCATATGGGAAGCATTAAGTAAACAAGGAGTAGAAAATGAGTACATACAAGTAATAAAAAATATATACAACAAACAGCGTCAGTAAAGTCAAACTGGAATCAACTGGCCCCGATTTCAACATCAATAGAGGAGTGCGACAGGGGGACCCAATATCTCCAAAACTATTTATTGCAGTATTGGAATCAATTATAAATCAATTAGACTGGAAAAAGTACGGCTTGTATATCAAAGGAGAATACCTGACTCATTTAAGGTTCGCAGATGACTTGGTATTGCTATCTGAAACCGGTGGCAACTATTTCAAAGGAAAATAATAATAATCAAGCATGTGATTTGAATTGAATATTGTAAAATTATTTTGTAAATGCAAGGAATAAAAGGCTTTTTATTTTATTTGATTTTATTATACAAAAAAAATTAGTTGTTTCACAGAAAAGTGCAATACCTACGCGGTCAAAATGTATGGAACAGCTGATTTTTTTTGTATAATCGACGAAAAATTTCTTCGC